>CM035794.1:32990232-34327732 GCA_020466265.1 Siphamia tubifer | reverse complement strand
TCAGATCTTCCAGCTGCACTAGCATTAGCATTAGCATTAGCACTAGCAGCTCCAGTAAATGTACAGGAGACGTTTCAGCTATTGTACAGACATTACACGCATACTATAGCCAAACAGAGACAGGTGTACAGAGAAAAGAACATGTTGGCGGTCTATCACAGTATTACTGGCAAGACTATCCAATCATATTACACCTACTGTTGCTTCTTCGCATAAACAAGGATTTCCTCCTGAAAACACTCGTCTAAATGCGAATGAAAAACTGAAGACAATATGCCACATTTGTGTCGTCTGATTTAAGCATTTTTATTCCTCTTTAGGCAAGAAAAAAAGCAATGTGATTTAAATCTTTTTAATGAACCTATTTTTTACGGAGTTACAAAAATGTCCACTCAGAAGGACAACACATGTTTCAGCTTTGAAGAAACGTGATATTTTAATGCAGTTTTTGTTTAAGCGTCATAACAAGCAATTGATTTACATGTAAATGTGTTCACGTATTAAGAAAAGCCAAGTTACAGTAATGATATGAACAGGCTCATATGTAACTAAAACAATAAAACCCATGAATATATACGAGAACAGCTGGAGAATAACTGTCCACTGTAGTGACTAGTATGAATCAAAGGGTTAATTCATTTTAAAAATGTGTAGCCAGTGTGTCCATTGTGTAACATACAGTTCTGAGTACAGATTAAGCAGTGAGTTGCAACAACAGTGATTGGAAACATTATCAAAGATTGTGAGATCACTCTGTCCTAGATGATACAAAAGTGCTGTTGTTAGTGAGAAAACAAGAAAAACCCATTACTGTTGTGACTGACTTTATATGATGACCCTGAGCTGCCTTATTCCCTTCGACTCAAACAGCAAAATGAAGACAACTGGGAGGATACACACACCTACTCATAGAGAGAAAATCCCCATGTTGACCTACAAATCGCATAAACTGTCAGTCTGACAGACTCAGCTTATGCCAAGCAGACAAAGAAAAGTGATGTATAGTTTATACAGATTTGTACAAAAAACAAAAACTGGTGAAAACACTAAAGCTTACTGACTCAAGGTGTGCAGGACGTGTCTTTTAGGCTGCAGACACTACTCATAAATCCACACATATCCACACATTATTAATTCACTGCCTTCACTCATTGTTATGTAACCCTATTTGTTCTGGTTAATTTCCAGTTTACCCAAACCAACCCATTTCATCATGCTATATTGTTTTTGGAGCAGTTTTATACCTTATAATCATAGCCATAATTAAGGACAGGAAGGAAATAAGGTAAAAAAAAAAGACTGTGATGGGATGGAACAGTTTATCCAGATAATAAATCAAATGTAAAACTGTGCTGCTATACATTTAGCAAACTATTCAGCTTTTCAGGAAATTTCATGAGACAGAAATGTTGAAAACAGACAAGAGAAGTCTATATGTGTAAAGACTGGGCAAATATAGGCAAAACAATATGTCAAGTCCTATTTTTAAATTCACCAATAACAATAATCTGACAATGTCATTTAAAGTGTGAATTTCTTTAGTTTCTTATTTGTTTTTTTGTTAATACTGTAAAACTCTCCTTGTTCACCAGGACATCTATGCATAGTCACAGCGTTTCAGAACAACAGCTGTTTCTAAAATGCTTCATACATCTTCTGCAAAACGTACCCACATATATGTTATATATGTGGGTGCGAGGTCCATAACTAACATAACTAACACTGTGGTCAAACAAAAGAGAAACATTGAACATCTGCCTCCCAGCTGCCTCCATTATACAGTGGATGTTTCATGAAATTTTCACAACTTCTAACCTGTTTCCACTGGATGGCTGTCCACTGCATTATGGGCCCCCCAAAAATGTAGGCCCCTATGAATTTGTCTCCTCCCCTTTTATGGCATTGCAGTTTACATATAACATTATCTTGATCAACATCAGTTTTATGAAAACAGAACCATTTCCAGACCAGTGATGTGGACCCACGTCTTATTCCACAATCATATGCAGAGACGGAGACTCCTGCATATTTCCTTCACATGAGACGATACTGTGTTTTGGGTTCTGCCAAGTCACCACAAGACTGAATCCTGTCTGTCCTGATTGGAATGAAGACTTTCATGCATCTGTCCTTTACTCTTATGCACCTTTTTCTTTTCCAGACAGTATAAATACTCAATAATGTCAAATTAACAGTTAAAATATTATCGTGAATTATACATATTGACACCTTACAGTAAGTAAGACTAAACACACACAACCAAATATCAGTTACAGTAAAACACAAACAAAACACATTCATGACAAATAATGAGTTTTTCTTTGTGAAAAACATCTGCTTCAAACTGGAGAGTGCTTATGTACAACAACATTCTGAGGGAAACTGTTAAATATTCTTTGTCTTTCACTGTGAGTGCAGAATCAAATTCACATTTGCCATTTTCTGCATTTTTCACCAAAATGCATGAACATCTCCACATGACTTTGTTTCCAGTGGTAATTGTGTTCATTGTTCTAAGAAATGACATTATTTTACCCATGTAAATTAAATTAAAATGAAAAACACTTTGCTATGAGCATAATCTTAGGCAATATGTGTACTATTTAGTAAAAATTACACTAAACTAATAAGAATGGTCACTTGATCCTACAATTCTTTCTAAAGTGCAATGCTGTTTGTGAAAAAAAAAAAGTTCCAAGACTTGTCTGAAGCGCTTCATGTTACCTGTCATGAGACTACATTGAATCTCTGGTAAAAATAGAAACATCAAGGCTCTGTGGATGTGAGGTACTGTAAACATCAAGACCCAGAAGCCTTTGTTTTGCCTTTGTTAGTGGATGGATACATACAAATACACAAGATTACAATGTAAATGAGTTTCTTTTGTGTGCAGTCCTGAGTATTATTAGATAGAAAAGCATGTTCCTCACTATATATATAATTCCTAAAGCATCACTAGGAACATCTGCATCCATAGCCATGAGAGCATGTCTATGCTAATCAGCTGGCATGATCTGCAATGAGCTTGGCTACAACCCGACAGGGAATCCTAGCCTACAAAAGCTTCTATTTATATCCCCTCTAAGTTCTGCCACTGCCTGTCCCTTTCATTAACACTGGTGTTGGCTTCCCCAGACAAAAGTCCTTAATTAAAACTGGATCTCCGCAGTTAAACAGCAGCTAAACAGCACAGACATATGTGCTCTGTAAGTAATCTGTAAGACCTCCATGTTGAGAAGGTTTCATGAAATGACTTTGAAGCCAAGGCCACCATAAATGATTAACTAGCATAATGATAGTAAGGAGTATGGTTTTGGTTCTGATACTTAAGGTGTAAGGATTCTCTTTTTCCATTTGCACACATAGACTGATCAGGAGCTCAGGAGATACAGAGCATCATTGTGATTATGACTGAATTTAAATCCAAAAAGGGATTATAAGAAAAAGAAATAACAACAACAAAAAAAAAAACAACAAAATCTCTGCTCCTCCTACTGTATGTTTGCCTTGATGCTTCTTTGACACACTTTGTTTCTGCACTGAGCCAACTGGAGAATACATGTAAATACATGTATCCTCACTTCATCCTAAGGGAGCTAAAATTATTTGATTCAGCTGCAGATGTTAACACAAATTAAATATCTGAAACACTTGAATGACACAGTTTTAAGATTTCCTTTAGTAACAAATGGACACAATCACATATGAGGAGAAAGCAGAGGATCCAGATGATATAGGATTTAATGGAGGCTGGTTTTGTAACTGAAATATGGGTTGCCTTGAGGAGGAGCATCTCTTCTATCTACATTTGCAATGTGGCAGCAGATATCACCTTGGAAACAAGTACTCTTTTGCTCTGAGCATTGTTACCATAGTAAAGCATGTGACCTCTCCCCTTTGGTGAGCTACAGATTTATCCTCTGCGTAGTGTGGCGAAGAACTGATTATTCCCTCCACTGATATGCAAATCATCAACGCTCGTGAGATTCTCAGAATTTATGGATGAAGGTAACAAGGTAATTGATGCTTAGAAGTTCAGACATTTCTTAAAAAAATACAATAGAATTAATGCCTTTTTCCACAGTATGTCACTTTGTGGAATGTACAGTACATATGTGCAAAAAAACCTCCCAACAACTTCAAAATGACAAGAGAACATGGCGTTAGATGAAAGTATCTATAACACATAAGCATGTTTCTTTGACCTGGAAGGACATAAAAAGCAAATAACTCTGAAAACAATAAAGTGCCTCCGAGAGTGAATCCATTTATTTTAAGTGTGTATTCACAATGCTACTCTAATTCTGAATTAATTATTAATTCCAGTGTCATCTCTAGAGTTGAAAAAACTAAATAAGCACTGTAGCCATGAACATTACATGAAGAGTTTAATGGGCTTTCTCTATTGTTGCCTTGGGTCTGAAAAACTCAAAGGTCATTTAAGCACAAAAGTGTTTTTGCTTATGTTAATAACAGTGCTTAATTTTTATCTACGCCTTTCTTCAGTGTTTTCAATGTTTCATGTTTAATATTAAACACAAAGCATCACATTTGATTGTTTCCTTGGAAACCGCTTTTTTCCCACCCACATGTGCAGATGTGTCATTGTATTTAGGGATAAATATTTTTCAGATAAAAAACATTCTACAGTAGGAATAGGAATTGATGCAATGCTCACAGTTGATCATTTTTGTATTTGTGGAGTGCCTAAAATCCCAAATTACACACCCCAGCAATTTTGTTGTTACATTAATGTACAATACAATGAAGGCGATTCTGATCATTTGAATCTATATGGTGACCTACTTGCATTTTTTTGCACTGACATACTGTAAAGAACTCCAACTAAGTAAGCAATATATATATATATATATATATATATATATATATATATATATATATATATATATATATATATATATATATATATATATATATATATATATATATATATATATATATATATATATATATATATATATATATATATATATATATATATATATGTTTTGAAAGATATAGCATGACAATGTCTCTATCTGTTTAAGTTTAATTCTTGTTGGTATTTTTTACAGTCATTAATACTAGTTTACTTTCCTTGGTGATACATGTATTCCTCCAAACTACTCCAAACTTCAAATAGGACATGATGAATGTGTAATATCAATTACACACACACACACACACACACACACACACACACACACACACACACACACACACACACACACACTCACACTCACAATCCATGTGAGCTACCAAATAAAGGTCGTAATCAGCTTCAGGGCATGTAGGGGAGAGGAGGTGCAATACTGTGGAGACACAGTAGAGAAGTCATGCATCAACTTGATGTTTGGTCCCACAAGGGATGAGAAGTTTCTATTCAGGTGCTGATGCTGTACAGTACGCAGGTATTGTACAGACAGGCTAATTTTGGCACCATTTCTGCCTGCACGCTGATAATTTGTCTGTTTACGCTGCTTTAAACAACAGTGGATGTAAATGCATGGCCATCTCCAATTTTAATCTACCATAGATAGTTACATTGTTACAGAACAGGAATGAAAGACCAAGACCAACATGAAGACTCTACCTAGGTTTCTAAATACCCCTGTTCATCTGGAATAAAAAAAAGGTTAAATTTAAATTAGTAGATGTCTCAACCCTGTAAAGCCAGAACCATTGAATCATTATCAAAAATTCCAGTTCTGTGAAACTGAAACCAAAAATATGTTTTTAAGTATAACATTTAATGTATAATTTTTAATGTCAATCAATATAAATGTTTTGAACAAAAGCATAATGTAACATACATCTCCAATTAATTGGTCATTCCTTTTCAAAATGTCAAAAGTTCTGCCTCGTTCCTCACTTATGACAATTTTGTACTGCTACTGGAAACAAGTAGTGCCTCTGTTAAACAAATTCTTCCATTATTTATGTTTTGCCTGTCTTGCCTAATTGATACATCAGATTTTCCAAGACAAAAAGTATCACACTGAGTATGTAGAGGGTTCAAATACAATACTTTCGCCATGATAATAGAGTAGTACTATACTCCTCTCAGCTGTTTTCTTGAAACTGTTCCAAAATTCAAAACATGAGACACTGTGATTAATTTGGCAGTAATGTAAGTGTAGTTTTGTCAAGGCAAATCAGCAACAGCACTTCCTGCAGGACACAGCAGAAGCAGTTCACTTGTGCAGAACCAAGCTGCAAATCCAATATTCCAATAGCCACTCCTTTCCAAAGACAAATCTGGTCAGGCTCCAGTGGAGTTTGGTGCTGCAGTCAAGGTTAAGATGCAGCCTAATTCTGCACTGCAAACACATAATGAAACTTGTGATGAACAACACAGAGTTAGAAAGTTTACAACTTCTCTCACTCTTGGAAAGTGTCTGCAAAAGGAGCCATAGAAAGCAAACGGCGCTTTTCATCTCTATTCACAGATGCTTCAGAGAGTACAACAACCAGCGATGACTCACAGCTACTGAATTATGGAAATCCAATTCACTACTTGAAATTCAACATAATTTTAATTCTTTTTAACCTCTTTTACCCACATGTTTTTTGTGTTTGTGTCACTGTATTTGATCCAAACAAGGGTGCGATGAGTCAGAAAGGATAAGCATCAGTATATGATCTCATTATGTGGATCTTTCCAGAACTCTGCTCTCATTGGTCTAAAGCTGACTGGGGACTTTCCCAGTTTGAGCCCAGTGTAGATGTTTACATGTACATGGGATGAATATGAAAATAATAACTAATAACCGAATATGTAAAATATGTATAGGCTTCACTTATGGAGTAACATAGTCATGTCCACTGGGAAATATTTGTAGGTACTGTGATTCCAGGTTGATGTAGAGTGATAGAAGTTACTTGGAAATCATCAGTCAATCATTATTTATACAATATAATTTTCATACAGTGAGATGTATCAAAAAGACACACACACACAAATAAAATACAAATGAATGATATACTATTCTATATACACACTAATGATTAAAGTGGAGGAATTCCCCACTCTACCATGCAATGTATATTTCCAGTTGCATGGACCTCAGTGTGGGAAAAAACCCCACCGGCCTTGTGAAAACATTGAATGGTGCATTAATTAATGTACTGGACAGTCTAAATCCTATTACGTATTGACTGGAATATGAAACTTCATATGCTGAACCCCTACCATTAATCAATAAGCACCGAATATAGATTGTACACACACAGGCATTATTTTTTCTATTTAAATTGTTTTGGGTGTACTCATTTTCTGCCCTCATGTTGATGAGTAAATTGGAATAATTTCTAAAATACAATCATGTGGTTTTGCCCAACACTATCAGCTGGATGTTTATTGGGAGCTGTGGAGACTGACTTTGGGAAAGAAAAGACACATTCAATCATAGAGTGTAAGGTCTCCTGGGGTGTTTTGCTCCATTTTGCTGCTTCTGAGACTTTGTGGCTTATCAGAAGTGAACCCAAACATCAAAGTAAGAGAAACTTGAGTTATGTGTGACTAGCTACTAATACAGCCAAGTGACACTCTCATGGATGGACCTGGAATTAAGTGTTGGCTTTCATATCAAAGCAATTTTTTATTATATATATATATATATATATATATATATATATATATATATATACCGGCCTATAACCTGCCTCAGCACCACATCGAAGCTTCTATCAGGCATCATAGCAACTAAGATGAGTAGGCACATGGAGCAATACATGAGCAGAGCACAGAAAGGAATAGGCAACAACACCAGGGGAGCCAAACACCAGCTACTGGTTGACAGAGCAATTGCTCGAGATTGCAAGACGAGGAACACCAACCTGTGCACTGCCTGGATTGACTACAAGAAAGCCTATGACTCAATGCCACATACATGGATACTGGAATGCTTAAAACTGTATAACATCAACAGGACACTAAGAGAGTTCATCCAGAACTCAATGAGGCTGTGGAAGACAACTCTGGAGGCCAACTCAAAGCCTCAGCACAAGTGAGCATCAGATGCGGCATTTACCAAGGAGATGCTCTGTCCCCCCTGCTGTTCTGCATAGGCCTAAACCCCCTCAGCCAGATCATCTCAAAGAGTGGCTTCAGACACCAGTTCCGAAGTGGAACATCCATCAACCACCTCCTCTACATGGATGACATCAAGCTGTATGCCAAGAATGAGCGTGACATTGATTCCCTAATTCACCTCACCCGGATCTACCGCAAAGACATTGGGATGTCATTCGGACTAGATAAATGTGGGCGGATGATATCTAGAAGAGGAAAGGTAATCGCAACTGAAGGGGTTGACCTACCTGAAGGGAATATCACAGATGTGCAGGAAAGTTACAAATACCTAGGGATCCCACAGACAAATGGTAATCATGAGGAGGCAGCTCGGAAGTCAGCCACAGCCAAATACCTACAGAGGGTAAGGCAGGTCCTGAAAAGTCAGCTGAATGGCAAAAATAAGATCCAGGCCATTAACACCTATGCCCTGCCAGTAATCAGATACCCAGCTGGGGTAATATCCTGGCCACTGGAAGAGATACAAGCCACTGATATCAAGACAAGGAAACTCCTTACCATGCATGGAGGGTTCCACCCCAAGTCCAGTGTCCTGAGGCTGTACACTAAGCGAAAGGAAGGGGGCCGAGGACTAGTAAGTGTCAGAACTACTGTCCAGGAGGAAACGGCAAACCTCCAGGAATACATCAAGAAAATGGCCCCCAATGACCAACTGCTAAGTGAATGCCTCAGGCAACAAAAGCCCAGTAAGGTCGAGGAACCAGAGGGGCTATCATGGAGGGACAAACCCTTGCATGGCGTGTACCATCGGCAAATTGAGGAAGTGGCTGATATGGAAAAGACATACCAGTGTCTGGAAAAGGCTGGACTAAAGGACAGCACAGAGGCACTACCCATGGCTGCACAAGAACAAGCCCTGAACACCAGAGCAATAGAGGCCGGGGTCTACCACATCAGACAGGACCCCAGGTGTAGGCTGTGTAGAGAAGTCCCTGAAACAGTCCAGCACATCACAGCAGGGTGTAAGATGCTGGCAGGCAAGGCATACATGGAGAGGCATAACCAGGTAGCGGGCATACTGTACAGGAACATCTGTAAAGAGTATGGACTGGAGGTCCCGGGGTCAAGATGGGAGAACCCCCCAAAGGTGACAGAGAACAAACAGGCCAAGATCCTGTGGGACTTCCAGATCCAGACTGACAAGATGGTGATGGCCAATCAGCCTGACATAGTGGTGGTGGATAAACATGAGAAGACAGTGGTGGTGAATAGATGTAGCAGTCCCCAGTGATAGCAACATCAGAAAGAAAGAACATGAGAAGCTTGAGAAATACCAAGGGCTGAAAGAGGAGTTAGAGAAAATGTGGAGTGTGAAGGCAACAGTGGTACCAGTAGTGATCGGAGCACTAGGGGCAGTTACCCCCAAGCTGGGAGAATGGCTCCAGCAGATACCAGGAACAACATCAGAGATCTCTGTACAAAAGAGCGCATTGCTAGGAACAGCTAAGATCCTGCGCAGAACCTTCAGGCTCCCAGGCCTCTGGTAGAGGACCCGAGTCTGAAGGAAACACCGCCCAGGTGGGGCGAGAGGAACATTTATATATATATATATACATATATATATATATATATATATATATATATATATATATATATATATATATATATATATATATATATATATATATATATATATATATATATATATATATATATATATATATATTAATTCTATTAGTCTCAGGATGAATGCAAAATGGATTACAAAGTGTTGATTGACAGATGACCTAAATACGTCATCAAAAGAGACCCAAATACAGGGTTAGAGGTTGGAGATCAGCATTACTGATGAAGTAACTTCAAACTAAAAATATGAAAATGCAGCAGTGAAACTCTTGACTTTCAAGCATCACATTTGATCAAGTTCAATCGTGCATCAAAGCAATCACATACAGTGTGGTAGAGGCCGTTGATGGAAAACTGTCATGACACAAATCAAATCCAACTGATTGGCAGTGCCTTTTTTATTGGTAGTTTAATAACGCACAGAAAAAATGAAAACAGCAATGCAATGAGAAGGAATGAACAATTTCAAAACACTGAGATAGGAACACAAGAGGATCAACAGATCACATAGACCAGAGTGACTGATGGGAAATACAGTGACATGTTATTTCCTGTGTGTTGGATAGCATCATGAAGAACAGACAGGAAGTAGATCTGTTTGGGGAATCTGTGAGGAAATGAATAAAGAGACCAGTGCTCTGCTACCGAAAGCAATACGAAAACCTGGCATACATTTCCAGTGCCTTCATCTTTTTTCTCCTCATATCACATCTGTTCATGTCTTTTCCATCACATTAGGCAGTGCATGGGATGCATGTAGCATGGCTGCAGAGCAAACACCCGCTCTGCTTCACATGTAGACCAACATACAGTAAATGTGGTGGTGCATATACACAGATACTAAAGGGAGGAACTTGTTCAGTGTAATTAGATAGGACTTTATGGGACTATATGCAGACCTCTGTAATTTCCACCTTCCATTAATCAAATTGACTTTCTGCCTTTCACAAGTCAAGAGGTCCCCAACTATAGAGATCCAACCCCCTGATTGCCACAGGAGATATCTGGATGGGCTTCTTGGGCATTTTTATGTCAACACATCATAGTACAGAAAGGAGTATAAAGGTTTGTCTGACGATTGAATGATATCATTTGGTATTCCAGTCACTGAAGCCAGGCTCTTAGAATCACTGACTTTTCCCATAAGTACTTATTCAATCACTCTAAAAAGATAAAATTGGGCTGTAAGCCTTTCAATAACGTATCAGTGGCCAGGAGCAGAAGTCAGTAATGGGTTACACATCCAGTTGTGCTGCCACTTGATGAAGTTATTAAAACGGAGTTATTAAAATGAACTACAGCACCTCTCATAAGGCTATAACCAACATAGATTTCCCTGCATGTTAAACAATGGAAGGATTCTGCAGAGTGAATGGAGCATCTGTGTGCTCTTCACAAAACTTAATGCACTTAACCAATTTTTAGACAAAGGTCTTATTTTGTACTAAGAATGCACTTGTAATAGCACAGTTACTGGAAACATTATGTTCTATCTGATTGTGGGTCAATCTGTTGTAGTATTAAGACTTTCATTGTTAAACATATTTCTCTGTAGACAGCAAACTGGTTTATTATTCTGCAAAACTAAAGGATTTTTGATGCATAGGAGCAACATGTAAAAGGTACCCAAACATAGATGGCTGTGTAAAAAATGCACTTGTCCATACAAAGACAAAAGAGAGAAGAATTTCCAGAATGAAGGTCTATGATTGAGGGTCAGTGAAATATCCTATAATGTGATTGTTCATGACATTACTTTCACTCAACATGACAAAAGCAGAAAATGTACAAATTTAATTTCTTGGAGTTGTTATCACTACCTTCTCACCTCGGTTTGATTCCAGCATCAACTATTGTGGGCATGTCGGTGTGGAATATACTCAAGGAGATCAGTGAAACTCCATACCTGTGTGACATAGGACCTCTCTACAGAATACTCAGTCAGTCATTTGTGTGTTAACATGCACCCCACGTGTTATGTATTGTTGCATTTTTAAATGTGCAATATTTGTTTATAAGAAACACTGTATTTACGGAGTGTTTATGAATGCCTCACAGTATTCTCAGAGGTGCTGGGAATGTGACCTCACAGTAGCAGCAGCAGAGGCGCAGTGAAGAGGAGCAGGTTTGCTGAATTTTGCCAACTTGACTTAAAAAATAAAAGCTACACTGTGAATTCACCCCTGCTGAATGTATATAGAGGAAACTCTACAAAGGAGTTCTACTTGTATCCACCCAGGTTCCTGTGTTTGTGCTCTTAACATAGTCTATATCTATCTGTTCAGTACACCTCCATAATGTCCCTGAACTGAAATGGTTCAGTGCAAGTAAGTATACTGTTACACCCCTAATGGATGAATGGATGGGTGCAAAGTACAGTTACAATAAATTCATACAATACAGCAAAAGTGTACATGTTAAATGGAAGATTTTACATTTTAAGTATATTGTCATTCATTTCCACCTCAAATGGGTCTGGCTTTGATGTGGCGAGGGCGCTTGCATGTTCCAGTCTGTTGATCTTGGTGCAAGATCTTAATCTCTCTGGCTGTTGTCACAGCACACATTAATGAGCATTTCTGTAAATGTGTCAGTATTAACATGAAGAAAAATTTTTTTCAAACATTGTCCCCTGGCCAGATGTAATATGCTAGCATCCATAAAATGATTTTTTTTTTAAAAGATCATAAAATCTAATCGCGGATGGCAGGTGGGTTTGGTTCTGAAAATTGGTGGAAAATCGTTCATGCAAATCGATAGCAAGTAGACAGAGACAGAGTTTAAGAAGCATTTGCGGATGAAAATGTACATCATCTGCCCATCTCTAGTGAAAATTGGTCAAAAAATACAAATAATATAGTAGTTGTGAGACAAAAATATTTATCTAAAGATTGAGCAAAAGCAATATTCTTTTGCTTCCTTTGAGAACAGGACTATTCACTCTTTAAGCCAAACTAATCTGATGATGTGCCATATATTGGCTTCCACTGAGCCTTTTAATGAAGATTAACAGAAAACAAAAAAGATAACAGCATCATATTGCAGGGCATGCCCAAGGCTTAACAAGAAGGGTGCTGGAAAAGTGGGTGCAGCATCTGTGGCAAGGCTTATATCAAGCATGTAATCGGCATTACACAAGGATAAAGTAATTGCAGTCCTCTACAAAAGTGTGAAAATCTTATTGGGAATGGAATAGAAGATGCAAAACTCCCACAGAAGGTGAGTGATCGTTGACTCAAGCTCTATTGAAATGTCATTGACAGAAAACTATGCCAGAAAAATTCACCAAGTGAAATATGTTTTCTGCTATACAACAAAGTCTTGGCTTTTTTAACATAGAGTTCATGTTTAAAAGCAGTGGCAACACAGGGTCAAAGTCTTATGCTGAAAAGTCAAACATAATGAGGCTTATGCTGCCCTGGGCAGGCAACAAGGGTATATCGCCAAAATCCACCTCATCCCGTGTTCCCAGAACCATTTGGAAAAAACACACCACTGGTGTCAAAATATGACATTACGTCAGAGTGATGTAATGGTACACTTGTTTGTACCTGTTTTGGTTCAGGGCCTTCAATACAATACAGAGGTGTACCGAATGGATACAAAACCTATGTGAAGATGCAAACACTCAGGAAGGCATACACGCCGGGGTCAGACGTTCAAAACATGTTAAGTTTCACTTCATGTTGGTTCATGTTATGGAATGCACTGCCCTGTCATTAGTCCCCTTCAAAGGTCCTTCACTCTATGGAAAATGTATAGAAACGAAAGCTCCTGTAAGTTTTTCTGTACCATTACACCTCAAATGTAAATGAAGGCAGTGACATAAAGAAAGATAATTGTTAGTACTAAGATATGCCTTCTGGGGTAACCTGGACATATCTTTAGTGATGTACCTAGTGTCACTGGATGTTTTGGGTCAGACACCCTCAGCTGGACGACCCAATCGTGGATGATCATGCCTAAGTAGCAGACTATGCCATACATCCCTAGTACTCAACCAGAGCCAATGTAATGCCTTTTCAGATGCTTCCATGATTTTCTTTATCTCTTTTCCTATGCCAAAAAAAAGAACACAATTGAAATGAACTTAATTTGAGCCACATGAGCCCAATAATGGTAGAATAATGGTAAGGGAATCAATTTTCCCCCACAATACTGTACTAAAATGATACCATATGAATTCTGGATAGTAACGACAAAACTGACATTTGTACCATGATCAATATAAACTAAAATGTTATTTTAATCGACCTATTATTGGTTAATTTATGTCCATAGTTATTGCGTTCACACCAAGGATATCCAGCAGTGGATTTGGCAGCATTTAGGGGCAAACCATTATATCGCTAAAACTCTATTTTGGAAACATTAATTTCATGCTTTTTCATGCATTTCATACTTTTAATCTTTAAAAATCTTTCCATTGTGCAATGTTTTCATCAATTTTCCTCTGTTTTCCAGCTGTGAAAGCATACAGATAACTGGAAATGTCCTACGAATGATAAGTGTGTGTGTGTGTGTGTGTGTGTGTGTGTGTGTGTGTGTGTGTGTGTGTGGTGGTTGTGGGTGGGGGGAATGGGGAGTTAGACAGGTAGACAAAAAGAAAATGGATGGTTGAGGATGCAGCTTTGGAAATGCTTGGTTTGGAACAATTCCCATCTTGCTAAATGGCTGAGTAGCCTGTCGTCACCTCTTCACAATCCAGCAGTGTCATAGATGCTACACCCAACATATACACTGGCCAAAACCATGAAAATATAAAATATTCAACCATGCTAACTCTCAGTCCTCCAGCTCCTCTATTCAAGACATATGCAGCATGTTAGTGAAGTGTCTCCAGATTCAAAGACTGTAAGGGCTCTCCCCAAAAATTCTGAACATTAAGGTACACATCCGAGATGTGGAGGAGCCGGAAACTCTTGCATTTTCATAGTTTCAAATGCAAATTGTGCCCATTTCCAACAACTTCGTACTTAAGACTTCTCCAGGGGCAGTTCCTGGGTTTCCCAGATGGTGGTTAATGCTAAGGAAGCCACAAAATCTTTTGGTCAGCGAGCTTTGTGTGCACCTTGCACTTGGTAATGATTAGCGATGCAAATAGAAAGTCAGCTGGAATTCTTTATGGAAAAGTTCACACAGAAAATTACCTAACGTCACTATTTCCACCAATGACAGTACTTTATTTCTTAAAATCATACTTAACTGACCAATGAGATGTGACTCTTGTACTTTAAAATATCGTGTGATGATGGTACCTGGGAGTGGTCATTAGCACAATGGCCGTAGAAGGAAAGTGACACTGGAGGGTTGAAAACCAGCAAATTTGACAACGAGGTATTCAAATTGTGGCAAGACAGTGGTGCTCTTCTATGCTAGTGTCTGGAGAGAGCCTTGTTGTATAACACAGGGTCCTTTGGCAGATCACACTAGTGCATTAAAGCCAACACTGATGCAACACTGCTGAAAAACTCTCACAAGAATACCTGAAATCTGTGAGGACTAAATTGTGAGAATTGGTAACAGCTCTCTGAAAATGGAGTATCACTAAGTTTAAAAGAATTTTAACTGTGAATATCACTTGAACTAACTATTTGCATTCAGCGGCTGTGGCATGGCTGCTACTTGAGGCATCAGCATTCCTTCCATTAAAAATGAATGCTTTTACTCAGTGTTGCACTCTTTGATGCCAATCGTGTGAAAGTAAGTTGTCAGGCCACAGTGCAGAAAATCCCTTTTAAAGCTATTTTTAAATCCTGCCTCAGTGAAGTATGGACAGATTAGAATCAACTAATAATATAAGGAAATGTCATATGCTGTGGTATCTGCATTATCTTACTAATTTCAAAGACATTCTCCACTTAATTTAAAAAATGTGTATGATATATCAGATTTATGTTTCATTAAACATATGATTGGTGTTTACAGGAAAAGGAATGACTTATTGCTATTTTGTTTCAGACACTTGATCCTGTACATCCATTCACATCAGCACACTTAGTTGAACATCTATAACATTAAACATGCATCTAAAAAGTCAGATACAGTGGGAGCAGCTCACTCTTCTCATTGCATACTAAAAGTCTGGCATTTAATGGGTACATGCATTCACCACATACAACAAAAACTGACCAATGCAGAAGATTTATGCATTGAAAGGTACCAGGAGTTGATGCAATAGACAGTGTTCCAGTGCTTTTAAGTGGAAGCACTTGTGTAAACAAGGCCATGAATAATCCATTAGATTCTAGCCAACAACATGTGAGAGATCAGGTTCCTCATTAGTTAAATCCAAACAAGTAACAATTGTCATGTGACTACAGAGATGGATATTTACATATGCCAATGCACTAAGGCATAAGCAGTTGCTGAAATATAAAGCTACTTCAAGTATAAAATCTTAATTTGCAGGGTAATGTGATACGGAATTAATGTCTGGAAAACCCAAAAAGGTGAATTGAGTTGATTGAATTATTCGGGGTGGGGGGTTTCCAGAGTTTTGTTTTTTTTTTGTCAGCAATGTTACACAAAAACTACCTGATGTTTTTCCAGGAAATTTTCAGGAAGTGTGAAGTAGTCCAGAACATATGCAATTTCATTTTGCTGAATCTAAGTCAAGGTGAAGTTCACCAAAATGTTTTTTCACAATGGTACGAAATACGGAATAGATAGGAATTTCTTTTTCCATCCTTTCTGCTCAGTTTTGTATATAGCTTATTTATGTGCATTGACATCATAAGGCAAAAATGTAGACTCTAGGGCAAAGGTCAAGGTCACAATATAGATCAAAATCAAATTTTGGATATATTTATAAACTACCCATCTTTCGCCTTTGAATGAGCACCACAATACTTGACTTTCAACTATTCATCTTGTGGTATGTCACTTGTCTATATGCCTATATATAGGTTTTGACCTATTGTTGACCCAATAGGTCGGGGGTCACTTGGTCAATGCCTAAAACACTATAACAGAAAAATGCCACTATTATTGGCAGATAATTTACAAAAATAGTATGGGCTTCAAAATGGCATCATGACCTTTGAATTTGAGTAACCTTGAATAGTTCAAAATCATTTCAAATGGTCATAACTCCAAAAAGAATGGTGATAAGTATTAGTGATAGTTGCTATTGTTGACAAATAAGGAAGTACATGTTGGCTCCAAGATGGCATCATGATATTTGACTTTGAGCTTCTTGAAAGGTTAAAACTAGAGTCTCACGTTTTGAGAGGGAGATGTCCATTAAGACCTAAAAACATTTATTAGGGGCAGGGTTTGTTGTGCCTGGTATCACTTTGAAAAAAAAAATCACTATGCATAAAAACAGAAGACATCACAGCTAAGTTGGTAAAATAAAATTTTTTTTCTAAGCATTGAGGAAAAGGAGAGGGGAAGTGCATCTTACTCACATTACAAGCACAGCTATCAATTTGACTGTTGACATAACCCTTATGACACATAGGTTGGAACAGAGGTGGGTAGTTCCAGGTTCATCAAGTCAAAGTCCTGCCATGAATTGTTTCAAACATGTTTACTGAACACAGGTGATTCCCCTCATTATCCCATTTACCTGGAAGAGACATTGTTCTCATCAATATGGACTGGTTCATTGACCAAACCAAAACATGGCAAGACTTTGACTTGATGGACCTGGAATTACCCACCTCTGTGTTGGATATTTGATCTGATGTGAATAGTTACACACGTGGAACAACTTGATCCATAATTCACAGCATTCTTTAAAATAACACAGACTCCTGAAAAATGCTGAATTATTTAGGGCAGAGCAAGAAACTGGAAATTGCAACATGCTCTGATGTACACAGCATGTTAGAGCATGTTATATCAATACCTCATGTGTTACATATGTGCTATAGATCCAATTTATACATGTGGTACTGTGGCCCAGTTGAACATTCCGTCCAGTTGCTTGTCTTTTTTTTTTTATTACTTTATTTGTAATCCAGTTGTCTAAAGATCACTGCCATAAGCTAGGCTATTTCCAGATTAACCAAGCCCTCTAGGTTTTGTGAATAAATAAATAAATAAATAAATAAATAAATAAATGCTGTGATACAGTCAAATCCCACTAGTAAAAAAAATTGCAGCCTTGTGATGTATTGTGTTTACTTAAACATTTCTAAACTTCCTCAACAGATTATTCTGATAAAACAAGTAAGAAAATGAGAGCCAATGGAAGTGAAATATTTAATGTTAAAAATCTGAAATATTTGGACAAACCAGTGGTATAGGTTTTGACCTATTGTTGAACCAATAGGTAAAAAAAACCAAGCTATTTTAGTTGGTTAGGTATTGACGCAGTGATCCCTGAAATATTTAATGTTAAAACACCAAGACATAATCTCAAAATTATATTCATTCATTTGCTTTTACAGCTCACTGAACTCACTGCTTCACTGGCTCCTTATTCATTTTCGATTCTCTTCTGCTGCCTGAATATCTAACAAACATGCAGTGGTTTATTCCAAGCTGCCAGTTTGTTTTCAGCATGTTTGCTTACTGGAGAAAACGCCCACCTGATGAGGAACATCCTGCCCCTGTACTGCTTTCAGAAATGTAGACTTTCCTCAATAAAAAGTCTTCCACAGACAAAAGCAACAGCACAATCTTAGTTAGTCAGTAATATGTAAATGTTGCCATCTGTTTAGCCATTTTCAGCAGATTAATTCATGAAAACACACTGGCTAATCTTTCTAAATGATCATCCTTATTCATAAAATACCCATGAGACATAATGGTCCAATAGAGGGCATTTTAAAGCCTCATTATGTTGTGAATCATGGTTCAAAGTGATTATTACAGTAAAAATAAACCATGTTTTTGGGGTTTTATTTTTCTAATTGATGCCTTTTATTTTCTTGTTTGATCACAGCATCCAGAAAGATGTCCCCTCTCTTGCTCTAATCTCTCACTTGTCTCCAAATGTTCCTTTTTTCTTTTATTCCACATGTCCATGGGTGTGGCAAAGCCAATTCACAAGCTTGTGTCGAAGCAAGCTGCAGTCACTGTCTCCACGGCAACCAAGGGTGGATGCTGAGGTCTTTGTAGGGCGGACAATGCTTCTGTTGCGCGCTAAAAAGATCGCCATGGAGCAGGTGGTGCTCCTTCTAGTGGGGGATGGATTGGCCTGCAGGGCTACAGGGCCTGGTCAGAGCCATGCCATGCCAGGCTAGCTGTCAGTTCACATTAGTAAAGATCACAGATCCAACACTGCTCAGTGGTCTGCTTTCTGTCGACATCATGATAAAAAGTCAAAGTAAGAAGCAAACTCCTTCATAACAAGTGGTGCCAGGGACAACAAACCCCGCCCCCACACAAACATTTTTGCTCTTAATGTACATCTCCCTCTCAAAACATGCAACTATGTGTTTTACCTTTCAAGGTCAAAGGTCATGATGCTATTTTCGAGCTCAGTTTGCTTTCTGTCAACAATAGTAACTGATAACTTTTTCAAGTTACGACCATTTAAAATCATTTGGCCTTAATTTTGACCTTTCAAGTTCAAAGACCATGGCATCATTTTGAACCCCATGCCAGGTATTGTCAGTAATAATAACTGTCTACAGTATATCCACTTGGTTTTTTTTTTCCATTACAGTCTATTTTAGTGTTTTAGGTATTGACCCAATGACCCCTAACCTCTTTGTTTAACAATAGGTCAAGCTCTATACACACAAGATGGAGAATTGAAAGATGAGCATTTTGGTACACATTGGACGCCTCTAAGATGAATAGTTTAAAAGTTATATCCAGAAATTGATTATGACCTTTATCGTGACCTTTGACCTACAGTCTGTTTCTGTACATCAACAGAGAAAGCAAAAAAAGTTCTATGCAAATTTGAGTATACAGGAATGAAAAGGTAATTTGTGATTTGGCCTATCTCTTATCATTGCGAACACACATTTTTGATGACTGTGACCTTAAACTTTGACCTACATTCACCAAAATGTAATGGGATCTATTCTGGTTTACCTTGCACCTACCCTGAGAAATTCATGGAAGTTGGTCCAGTAGTTTTTGCGTAAAGTTGCTGACAATCAGACAGAACGTTTAACAGATAAAAAACCCAAACCAAAATTTAGACCCTTCTACCATTTGGGGGGTGGGGTAACAATCATCAATCCATCATGATCTTCATATAACTAAAAAAAAAAAACCCAAAAAACTAAACAAGAGTTAGTTTTACAGTTTCAGTTCTACATTACTGAAAACCAATACTATGGACAGTTAAGTCCTCACTATGAACCTACCATGCTTCTATAAATCTCTCTTTCTTTACAAATGTATTAACAGAGGTTTTCTTTCATCCTAAAACCTAAACCACCTACATGTATTATGGAGACAGAATGGAACTTAAGGGTCTCATACAAGAGCTTGACCAAACACTGCACCTCTGGAGGGAAAAGAAGACTATCGGTAATCCAAGTATCCCAACACGATGCACACTGGCAGATATTTAAACAGAGGCTCTCAGGCTCAACTGCTAAATGTAATGATACAGGAACTCAATAGCTGCAGTCGGTAGCATGTAATCAACCTCTGAATACAAAGTCGCTTTTTAATGGATGGAAAGATAAGTAATTGTGCCTCACACTCAACTCTTTGAAGGGCCATAGTGGGTCAGTGGCTTTTCAGTTCATTAAAGAAATGCCTGAAAAGGATGGCACTAGATTTGAACATTGTATAGTCTCTGAACTGCTTCACATCCAGGCAGTCACAAAATCATCCCACTATCACTTTAAGAACATCTCAAGGATAAAAGATGTGATGTCTCAGCAGGACCAGGAAAAATGAGTCCATGCATTTGTCTTGATTATTGTAACAGTGTCTTTAAAGGTCTACCTAACAAATCCATTAGACAACAGATGCTCATTCAGAACTCTACTGCTAGAGTTCTCACTAAGAGCAAAAAAGTGGACCACATTAGTCCCACTCTGAGGTGCTTACTGCCTGTCAGATGATCAACTTTACATTTCTGTTGCTGCTTTATAAAGCTCTGAATGGTTTAGGACCTAAATAAATCAGTGACCTCCTGCCTATCAGACACCTCGGGTCATCTGGATCAGGTCTTTTTGTCAGAGTCAGAACCAGACATTGAGAAGCTGCATTTAGCTTCTTTGCTCCAAATGTCCCAGAAGGCCTCAGATCAGCTGAGATATTTAAATCCAGGTTAAAGACCCAACTGTTCTCAGCTCCATTTGAATAGTTTTATTCAACAGATCAGGTCTGCACTAGCTTTTAAGTTTAAAGTTGGAATCTATTTATCTGCTTTATTTGTTTTATCTATTTTTTTTCCCTGTTCATGCCTATACTTTATTGTTTCCACACTGTAATGATTTTAATGTTTTATGTAAAGCATTTTATATATAGATACTGTAAACCTGCCTAGCCTTGCCTTCAGGAGTGCAATTTTTTAGTCATGCCCTGGAGGAAGTAAGAAAGCCCTGCAGGTAGTATATTTCTGACATGACCTAACCCAAATATCACATTTAAAAGGAACTAAACATAATGAAGTGAACATAATGGTAATATAATGGAAAAATGGTCATACCATCAGCACAGACAATGTTTGCAAATTACATTTCTGACATTTCTCTAGACTCCCTTCATCTTTTGTACAAATTTATGTGAAAATACCATAAGGCATCCAACAATGACTCATCAAGTGAACAAAACATGTTTTTATTATCATAATATGGAAGGTGCATCAGTAATTCTCATGGGATTGACAAAGTAAGAATAAACCGTTTATATTCGTAGTCCACAAAACTATTTAGAAAAAGAACAAAAACATATTCACTAAAACAAACAAAAAAAAACAGTCTTTCCTCAATATATTTCCATCTTAATAGCTGTGCCCATGTTAAGCTGGCATATGACTTCCCTTGTGTCCTCTGTAAGTACCCTTCAGTCTTATTGCCAGCTGCGATGTCATACACTTTCATTAAAATTCCTGAATGTGTTGACACTCCCACCTGCAGGTCTCTTAGGAAAAAAGGAAAGAAAAATCCAAACCATAAAAAATCTTCTCCGTTTTGACTGGATTTTACTGCCAGAGAGAGTGAAATAGACTGCACTTTAGGTGAGAATGTTTCAACAGTGAGACACAGGATAGCCGAGCTGTGAAGATCTAAGACAATTAAATTCTATTGGTGTTGTAAGCACACAGCTGCTGGCTGGTGAGAAACACTGAGGTAGAGTTTTCTCAGCAGGACTCATCATGTTTCTTTTGGCTGAGCTGATGTACTTTGTTCCATGTGAGCCTGTGAGTGGATGTCTTCATTTTCTATGGTTTCGTAAGTTGATGGAAACAGCAAACCCAGAAATAACAATATGTCTGTTTAACATCACACTGCAGATCCTGTTTACTGGTCTAATAGTTTTATGTAAGACTTAAACAACTCAGACCCATAGATGCTTGAATGCTATAAATCTGCCACACCTTTAAAGTTTACAATCTTTACTAGTTGTTTAATAGACAATAGTGATTTTGCAATATACTTTGCTTCTACTAACTCACATACACACAAATCATTGTGTATGTATTATTTAGAGAAAAAAAAATCTGTGAAAAGTAAGAGTTATTATCTTCTTTTGACCTGGATATGGATACGAAGGGTCAGAAGCCAGGAAATGTGTGATAACAGTGTACTGACTTCCTTTCTTCGAACAGTTTTGCTTTCTTTGCTACTTAACAACACTGTACCTCATTTATGTACTGATTTCAAGACAACATGTTTCAATCTATGGTCAAGGTCAGACATGGGGGAGAACTGCAACAACACCTGCTTACAGAGAGACCGGATGTAGTATGATCCATTAAGCTACTTTAAACAGCTGTAATACTGCAAAAAAGATTGTTTATAACAACTGCACTTTGTAAATGGCCAGTCTATTTAGACAAAACATTGCAGCTTCATAGAGAGATAAAGAATGGAATTAATGTCTTCCAGTCTCTATAGCCTGGTCGTGGCATAATCAAAGCCTACATACAAACAGAGGGGAAGAAGCAATAAAAAGGAGACAGTCAAAGCTAGAGAGTAATTGAACATACCAAAGATTTTACTGCCACTGCATTATTCACAAAGGCCACTGCATACTGTATCGCCTCATGTGAATGACTGTAGGGAACAAATAATGTTGCAAAGAGACAGTGTGAGTGAGAGAAAGACACTTTTTAAGTCTAATACAGCAGGGTGTGGGTAACAACACATACAGCAATATGAGAACAGTGATCCCTAAATGGACTGTTCTGTTTCATACTCAAAGCCAACAAATTATAACGAACATTATTCTAGAGAAACAATTCAAGTCACTGGACAAAGAGAAACCAATGCAGAGTTAGTGATAGCGTAAGAAGCCCTGGACATCCCCCACTACTCTCACCACAGAGCACGTATGAGCCATAAAATTAAATGACGATGGAGTGCCTTATGGATGGGTATTCCAGTTTCAGCACAACAGACGGCCATTAACCCTTCCATCAGAAGGGGGAGGAGGTACAAGGACAGAGGGACCAGTTCAGTATATACAGGCATTTTCAGCTAAAGTTAAAATGAAACTCAAGTCAGTCAGTGACACAAAACAACCTTGAAATATTTGTAATAACATGTAATAACACAGAGGTGACAGCCCAACATGTAGCTCACTAACTGCAAAGAGCAAACAATACCTTACATAATAATAATGTTAATGGGTTAGATTTCTATAGTGTGTTTCAAGGCACCCAAAGCATTTTCCATTATTGATCCATTATTCATTTATTCTCACATTGTCACTCTGGTGGTGGTAAATTACATTTGTATCCACAGCTCCCCTGGGGCAGTCTGACAGAATTGTAGCTGCCAATTCGTGTATACAGCCTGTCTGACCACCACCGAACATTCATACACATTTGTACATCAGTATGATTGGCACTGGAGGCAAGGAGGGTGAAGTGTTTTGCCCAAGGACACAACTGCAGGCCTTTCTGTGTGGAGTTTGCATGTTTCTCTCCTCATGTCTGGATGGGTTTCCTCCAGGTGCTTCGGTTTCCCACATCCCTCAAAACCATGTTTGTTAGGGTAAAAAATCCTCCAGCCAGGTGACTGACCATGAGCCTGGTTCAACATCTGGAGATGGTCCCCGGGTCACCACAGTACAGTAGCAAAAAGAGGCTAATCATTACTTGTATCTATGATTGGTTCCAATACAAATATTAACATTTGATTGCCTCTGTGGGAATGCTGATATTTTGTGCCACAGTACTGTGGCAGTAGCCATTCCTGAATTAAGAGCTAAGCAGATACCATGTAGATCAGAATCAGAAGAAGAAGTGGCACAAGTGACTGATAGTACAACAAGAAAGCTCCTTCTCATGCATGGAAGGTTTCACCCTAAGAACAGCATCTTGAGGCTGTACACAAAATGAGAGGAGAGGGGCGAAGGACTAGTAAGTGTCTAAATTACTGTCCAGGAGAAACTGGCAAACCTCCAAAAATATATCAACAAAATGCCCCCCAACGACCTACTGCTGAGTCAATGCCTCAGGCAACAAAAGCCCAGAAAGGCAAAGGAGCCACATTGGCTATCATGGAAGGACAACCCCCTGCATGGCAACTACCACTGGAAAATTGAGGAAGTGACTCATATGTGACCATACCAGTGTCTGGAAAAGACTGGACTAAAAGACAGCACAGAGGCACTATTCATGGCTGCACAAGAACAGACCCTGAACAGAGCAATAGAGGTCGAGGTCTAAGACTCCAGGTGTACGCAGTGTAGAGAAGACAGTCCAGCACACAACAGCAGGGATGTAGGCAGACAAGGCATGCATGGAGAGGCATAAGGAACAGGCATATACAGGAACATCTGTACAAGTATGGACTGGAGGTCCCATGGTCCAGATGGAAGACACCCTCAGAGGTGATAGAGAACAAACAGATCAAAATCCTGTGGGGTTCCAGATCCAGGCAAGACAAGATGATGGCCAATCAGCCTGACATCGTGGTGGTGGTAAATAAACTACAGAAGGCAGTGGTAATGATAGATAAATAGAAATCAAGAATCAATCAATCAAGAAGCTTTATTTGTCATTTTGCATATATTGAAAGAATAATCAAATGTCATTTTTGACCAATTTTAAACTGAGCTGTGCTCATATATACCACTTTTGTGAGTATGAACTTCAGTTACATTGTTTAAAACTATAATGGCTCAGATAACCGATGTGCACTGACTTGTGTTGTAGCCTCCGAATCACCAGGCCTTATCATTGCGGTCAGTATACATACTGTATACACGTTTATAAGATCCATGGCACTTGGCAATAAATGCATGTAAGACTGCTAAAATCTCAGTCTGCTGAAAACTTCTAGGTTATGAATGAATAAATGAAGTCAACATGACCATAGTCAGTAAAGTGAGGGCTATGAACTAAGGATAAAAATGACAGTTACTGAGTCTCTCTGTTCCATCGTGTCATCTTTTCACTCTGATTATGATGAAGGGCTGGAATCATGTCTAACCTGACAGCCCAAGTGATGGCTGTCCAACAGTTGCACTCTCTGAATATCATATGACCCACTTTCTTCCTTTTCACTAAAGTTTTTAGGTCTTAAACTTCAAACTTCAGGAGTCTAATTTTAATTTGAGTTTCTGACCCTTTTTACCTCTTAAAAGACAACAGAGCTAACAGGGATTTTCATACATTATCATTTATTTGACAGGTTTGTTCCCATTGGTGGAGAGACGGGGTGGGTTTTGGGACTCAAGCCTCTGATCTCACGCCAAAAGCCCTGGATCTTTTTTGATCTTGTAAAAAAAAAAAAAGCCACCCATGTACTCTGCTCCAAACAACATATATTAAAATTAATGTATGGGCAGCAATCCTACATCAAAACCCAAATTTCGCTCGTTCTTAAAATGTTCTTGTTTTATCCATAACTAGAAAAAAATATTGTCCCACCAGTAGATACAGTCTGTGTGTTCTAAACAATAAACAATAATGTCTCATGTGTAATCTACTTATTTGTCAGAAGTCCTCAAGCATTAGGCTACCATGGACATAAGACATTTCTTTGAAAAAAAAAAACATAGTGGTGATAATCAAGGTTCTAATTGTTTCATTAACTGAAACCAATAAAAACTAGAATTCAAAGGAAAAACTGATAAGTAACTGAAACTGTATTGTGTGCTTAAAAAATAACTAAAATGTATAAAAAATTATGGATAAAATTCCCTTTGTTTTTGTCTTTGTCAATGTTGGACTGATATTGATTTATTTCACTCCAGCTGTTTTAGCCGGTGGCATCATATGACACTTCACAGTCCGTCATGTCTCTGGTTTACATTCTTCTGTTCTAAACTCTACCTGAAACAAACAGACTAAAGCTGAGACAAAGCAGCACAGTCAGCTCTGGCATTTACTTTAGACAGTTTTTTGTTTTTTTCCTCAAGTCTGTTCCTTTTCAAGTAAACAGAAACAGAGCAAAGCACAGCGTCAGACAGATGTAACTTAATCTGGTGTTAGCTTCGCCAGGTGTTAGCCTCATCTGCAGTAAACATGCAGGTAAAGGAGCAGAATTTATCAGGATGAAAAAGCCTTAAAAGTCTTCCAAGCCTTAACATGTACAGTTTCCAAGCAAAGAAAAGAGGTATGTAGCCTTTTATAATGTGAATATTCACTAGAATACAGGAAATTGTACCTAAGAAGTATTTTTTTTTATGAGGGAGGGCCCCCATACCCCCCTCTGGGCTAAGCCCTGGAACTTCATAATGTCTGACTCCACCTCTGCTTTTACCTATTTGTTAATAACTGGTATTTTCTCAAATGATCTATGAACCCTTCTTTAAGATCCAAACATGAATTCCACAAAAGCTCTATTATGGTTTCTAAAGTTTACAGAGCTACTAACTTTATTTTCTTAGTTAAATCTAAGGAGCGACCGATACAGGTTTTTTAATGGCCAATACCGATTTCTTTGCATCAGCCTTGGCCGATATGGAGTGCCTCTTTTCTGAAGCCAATATTTGTGGCAGATAGGGGTAAAAAAAATTACAAATATTCCAGGTCTCAAGTTAAAAATAAACATTTAACAGTAACAAATAATTAAAAAAAAAAACATAAGTTGAGTTAGAACGTGTTACATTTAAACAACCTGTAAAACATAAAATACTTAATCAGAAGAACCACACGCGAATCGGCCGATGCCAATACACTTAAAAAACTCAAAAATCGGCCTGATATATCAACCCTTAGTTAATTCTAATCAACTTTCAACCCATCCCACATACACTGTTACCCATAAAGTTGGAATAAAATATTTCTTCACCTCTTCATAAAATGACACAATGTGTTATCATTGCATCTGGTCAAACATGATTAGTGATGTGTATAAATAGGAATAAAAACAGGTATGTGTCTGAAAACAAAGTTATTCCAACTTCATGGTCCACTGTGTATATTTGGTTTGAAATGCCATGAAACATCTTTTAAACATAAACCTTACTTTGAAGGAGCTGGAGACACTAATGGCTGGTATTTTTACTGATAAATGTCTAATTAAGTAATTCACTAGCTTTCATTGGTACACTAAAGAATGGTATCAACTCATCTATATCAGGAGGGGAACCAAGGTCCTGGTGGACTTGGTAGTGGTGAAGGTTGTCAGTAATAGGCTGTCAAAGTGACTCCTTCAAAGGCGAGGAGATAACATGACTATTCATGCAAAACTTGCAGCAATAGAGACTATATATGTACATATAGGTAGAGAGTTTGAGAAATGGATGGAAATAATCATTCCCATTCTCTCCCATTGTGTTATGGTTATATATCATCACCATGTGATCGACTATAGTGTTATCTGGTAGTGAGACGATCACCATACTGTAGAGTTAATAATGCTTTTAATACTAGCCATGATTCACTGCTCCTCTCACACATACCTTTTCTGGCTATTTTAAATCAGTCACATTGCTCATATCTACTGAATTGCCTCTAATGAGAGTAATTCGTGAAGGTGTCACTAATTTACAGCATGAGCCCTTTCCTTTTTTAAACCACAATATCAATGGCTTAAGAAGGTCGACAGTTGTCTTGAGGCTCTATCCGTCCTAATAAAATGTGACCTTTTTTCCTTTGGTTCACCTCGGTGAGTATTTTCAATACAATATGCCCTCAAGGACTGAGACTGCTGCTGTCGCAGACAAGTAAATGTCTAATGGTTAGTTATAAGCATGTGTATGTACAAATCACACTAGAAGAAAAAAAAAAATACTCCCAGCTGACTTTACTACATATTCTCTACCTAATGCACAGTGTTGGATAAAAGAAATTAACAAAAGCAAAGGACCATAATTATTACATAATAATTGCATCAATGAGGACAGCTTGTTCCCACACTAGAATCTCCTGAAATTAGTAGTTTGGCCTGTGTGCTGATCCATCTCTGAAGAATTGGTGCTGTGTACAAATACTTGTGTCTCAGTCTGCACTACAGGAATTAAGCTTTAGTGTTTAACAAGCTGGTTATAAGAGACACTGCACTGGCGATGTAAAGATAAAGTGGAGTAATGAAAATAAATGATAAAAACAGACAGACAAGGCACAACAACTCTAAACAGCCTTTTTAGAATAAAGAATGTCTACAGTTGCATTAAAATGTATGAGTATTTAGATTATATTTGCTTCTGGAAAACAGCAGTACTATTTATAATCAATTCATAATCATATATGAATACTTGCTTAACATTCATGTATTTTGGAATACAGACACCTTGTTTGTAGACTTTTCAAAGTTTTCTTGTCTTGCTTAAGTACTCAAATTTTGGTGAAAAAAAAGCCATTTTACTTGAAAACAAGTTATTTGCTCAAAGACTCGCCAACATTGGCAACTACAAAAAGAGCAAGGACCTTGTTAACATCAATAGATTGGTAATCAACACAACAGATAACCTATTACACAACCTTAGTTATGTATTATTGGTAGAAGAATAAATAACATGTATTTCTTCCTTTACCTTCTCATTCACTCAAACACACCCTGTAACACATAAAAACACACACATAAACAAATAAACAGGGACCTCTTGCTTTCGAAAGCTCACTCATCCTTTTAATCGGTGTGGAATCCATCAAAGTGGGTCAAACTCCCTTCCCCATCTGCCCCGGTCAGATTTTAAATGCACGAGGGCTGATTAAAAAAAGACCAAGAAAATAGGGCAAATGCCTCCATCTCACACACACACACACACACACACACGTTCACACACACATACACACACACTCACACACACAGGAAATAGATATGAAGAGAAGCTGTGGCTGTGTGAGTGTGTGTGTTGGGGAGCATATCAGGGGCATTTGTAACCAATTACTGTGTAACAAACAAAGGTCAAGCACTTCAACTTCAATCTACTGGCTGTTTATCAATTTGTTTCTGGTCATTTGCCTACGTCCACCTTTTGTCATTCTATCAAGCATCCGCGTGAATACATGACACATGATACAAGGAGGGCGGGGCACGAGGGGTGGGTGTGTGACAGGATGCTAGGAGAGACAGCTGGGGGATAAGCTCGCTTCCACAGCTGGGTGTATTACTGTATATGTGTGAGTGGTGTGTTTGTGTTTGAGTTCTGTGCTTGAGTGACACTGTGATGCTTTGTTTAGTTCACATGTCTAAGTGTGAAGCCATCTTTTTTGGTGTGTAATTACGTGCTGCCATGGAGGCATCAGTACACATGTTCCTGCTGCTTTTCACATTCTAAAACAAGTCACATGAGTAATTAGACAAAGATACATGACAAAGCTGCAGAACAATGCCACATGTATATTTAAGATTGGTTTTAATGTTTAATACTCCTGTGACTGCTTTTAATTTCTAAGTGCTTTGTTTTCCATTTGGTTGGTTTTTATTGTGTTGTATTGTAGTCTCTTTGAGTAGTGTGGAAAAATGCTGTACAAATGAAATGTATTATTATTATTATTATTATTATTATTATTATTATTATTATTATTATTATTATTATTATTATTATTATTATTATTATTATTATTATTATTATTATTATCCACCTGGCTCCACCTGCATCACTGTTCTGGTGTTGTGTATCAAAACCATGATGTTTTGCCGTATTGTGCTTTGGTACATATAATAATCAATATAATAATCAAAAGGGACGGAACACTGTGTCATCATTACTGACAAATGCACAAATAAGGATTTACAAGATTAAGTAGGGATAAACACTAGAGTAAGAAAATTCTCTACTAAGGGTAAGAATCAAATTGTCCATGATAGGAAACCAACACAATAGAATACCACTGATAACAATGGCATCATGATACAATTCTGCCATACACTGCAAAATGATCATCTACATCTGTGCAACTGGAGACAAGAAAACACTCTAAAAAGGCAAAAAGAATGAATTATGCATTCATTCAGTGGCATCAATTTCACAATATTTGTGATGAAATGATGTTTCAAAAATGGCTCAGTAATGCTATTTAATAAATTTTTATAGCTGTATTTGTACAAAGAGTAGTTTTTAGTTGTAAAAAAAAATTTTTTTCACACTATTTTGAAATGCGGCGAAAACACTTTTTATGCTGGGAGAGGTGGAAAAGACACCGTACTGATAAAAGGTCAATTTAGGGAATTGTGTAAGTTTGTTTGTGTGGAGCTATAAGCAGTGGTCGACTTGTAAAATCAAACTAGGGAGGGCGGTTAGGGAGATGGATTATGTGTGTTGGGGGTTTGGGGATTTCTCCCCCAAGAAAGTTTGAAAATACAGGTTAAAAGTGCAATTTTAACACATATGAGAATGTATATATATATAAATGAGTATCGATCAGTAATGAAAGGGTTTTTTTTAAGTCAATTGTGAATAACAACTTAGTACAGGTATTTTATGACAAACATTTTTGCATTGCAGTAAAGGGCAATATTTTTGTAGTATGCAGTATTTGTGTCCAAATATATTGCATTTATTGCAATAATGCTGAACTATACTGCAGTAACTCAGGCATATGATAACCAGTGCTATTGAATTGAAGGGCCCTTTCAGATACAAAGATGTAGAGGTAATTTCCTCATGTTTATTATTATTATTATTATTATTATGAACTATGTACTGTTCTTAATGGTAAAGTAAAAACTTAGTAATGTACTATTATTTTATTGTTCTAAGCATGCATGTGGATATTTTGTGTGTTTTTAACTGTATATATTCAGATGTAGTGCAGATAGTAAACAGTTCTCTCCAGTCAGGACAGTTTCCTCAGGCCTTGAAAACTGCAGTAATTAAACCTCTTCTAAAAAAGCCTAATCTGGAAGCTTCAGTATTAGGTAACTACAGGCTCATATCAAACATTCCATTTTTGGGAAAAATCATTGAAAGAGTTGTGTTCCAGCAAATTCATGCTTTTCTGCTGCAAAACAGTCTTTATAGTAGTTTTAGTCTGGATTTGGAGACTGCACTGATCAAAGTGTTAAATGACATTCATCTGAATAATGAACATTTGTCTTGGTACTATTGGACCTCAGTGCCACATTTGACAGAGTTGACCACAACATAATGCTTGACAGACTAGAAAAGTGGGTGGGACTTACTGGCACTGTGTTAAACTGGTTCAAATGTTATATACAAGGTAGGAACTACTTTGTAATTACAAGTGAGTGAGTAACTTTAGTCTAGTCTTTGTATCAAGCTGTCATTTTAGTTGTCCGCCGTCACCCCTGTGGGGGACATAGAAATGCTGTTCGTGCGTCTTTGTGTCCATCCGGTAAGAATGTACTTTCAATAACTTTTGACAGCTTTGATGGAGGATCACCAAATTCACACCACACATGCCTCTCATGAAGGTCTTACTCAAGTTCGATGATGATTCATACTTTTTGACACATGTTTTGTCATTTGTGCAACTGTGAACACAAGGGCTTCAGGCCAACAGGAGGCACTTTTTATTTTTTATTTTATTCGATTTTTTAAAAGTTTAAATCGACAAAATGTCTGAGCACTTATTTTCACCTTATTTTAATCAGTTATCCACAAGTATTTTCATTTAAATTTCGCCAATGAAAATTGATGTAATTTTTGTCTTAATTTCAGTCAATAAAAAAATGACACGTTACACCCTCATGTGCATATACATGAATTGAATTTACCAGAAAGGGTCGCTCTATCATTCTACAGTATATACAGGGTAATTAAAGTGTTGAATTTGTCAGGTCAGTTCATCTTTAAAGGGGTTCTTCCCAATTGTCAATTATGAATTTTTCTAATTTACTTTGAAAGCTTTTTACTTCCTAAAAACAATTTGTCTTATCTATCTCCTCAAAGGCAAACACTGTATAATGATTTTATAGATGCAAACAATATATGAAATATTTCAAAGGTAGAAGGAAATTATATTTTGTCACTTTGGAAAAAATAAGCTACACCACAAAAAAAAAATATCTTGACAAGTTCTGGAACATTTTCTTCATCTATAAAATTAACAATAAAAAGATGACAGAAGAATGAACTAACTGAACTCATTAGAGGAAACTGCCCCCACAGACTTATATTGTAGGTACTTTATTTGTCATTATACACTATACAACAAAATTTGTTCTCCGTATTTAACCCATCCTTGATGCCATTGGGTAATCATCTCATCTGTCTCTCTTCTTACCCTCATGTTTTCACCACTCTGGAACAGGGTTCATCTGGCCTCAGACCACATTACCTTTTCCCATTGCCCTGCTACTCACTGCATCAGGTCTGGTTTGCAGCTAAAACACTGACCCCTTCAGAGATTATTCAATGCTTCAAATGCATTTGTTCAGCTAAAACTATTTAACGCTGTCAGCTTTTTCTGCCCAGAGAATGATCATATATATTGTATGATTCAATATACTCCAAAGTTGTCTTATTGCCCCCTATCCCTAATAACAGCAAATGTTGGATAATGTTTGTCTATGAAACCTATGGAAATTCTAAATTAAGAACAGTCATCCATGGACACCTATGATGGAGGAATATAAGTGATACGAAGCCATACATTTGCCGTCAGGTGTCATTTGATGACTCATGCTGTCTCACAGGTCCTTCTTGCAGTGTGAACATGATTGATACTGGGGTTAAGAGAGTGTGCAGATGCATGCAGGTGAGTTAATGCATAGAAATTAAAATGTTTTATCCATATTAAGACAGAGCTAAATAAAGAGGCAGTGTACCATTTCTTCACTCTGCTTATGTAGCATATAACAAAGGTTCCATCTGACCCTTCGTCAAAATGTCCCTGCAAAAAGACAAGCACAGAGCTAAATGAGAAGTGGCACTTTTGAATCGTCATGTCATCTGTCTTCTCTGACAAACTCTGAATGCAAACCCTCAGTCAGACTGTCAGGAGTGAGAGCCAGACGACGAATGGCTTTAACGCTTTTCTTAAGCAGGATTGGCCTGTGCTGTCCATGCTTACAAACAGAGCACTAAGGACAGATGCTCATAAACAAACTCAACCCAAACAGCAGCTTTTTAGCCAAATTCCCCTTGTGACCATCCTGCCATAAACTTTCCAAATGGTATTGCTGCAGAACAGAGGATTACTTTGAATGAGACCAGTGAGAGCTAACTAATTTTTCCTCCTCTCAACCTTGACCAAAGGAATTCTTTATTACTAAAACACTGTAGGGACAAAGTAGAAAATATCTAACATCTGTCTGAGGGTTTGGTGTGACTTTGGCTAAGTGCTGATTAGATTCTATTGTCAGTGTTCAACATGAGTGCTGTGCTGTGAATGAACCCGCTATTGCAATAGGTGAGAGGTCATGTGTATGGGGGTGGGGGTGGGGTAAATGAGGAAAAGAGTGAAGGAGAGTGAGATGCCTTTAAGGCAAAGACACTCCAGCTGAAGAGACTAATTCTATGCAGCACTAATTTGACAAGCAAGGACAGATACTGGGCAACAATTATATGTCATTTCCAGGTAGCTCAGCCCTGACAGACTGTTTCATAACAATAGGATACGAAATGCAAGGGCGGAGCAACCAATATTTGACTTTTATTTAAAGTCAGTTTTGTTTTCCGACAAAAAAAAATTTAAAAAATTGAGAAAAGCACATGACAATGCCTAGACTGTGACTCACACTCCTGAATTTGGCTCATTTGAACTTTTCCACTCAGCGAGCTTATTTTGTAGAAGCTCAAACTTATCACCTGACACAAAAACATTGGCAGAAATACTGTGTCTGTTGCTGCAAGCTCTTACACAAACACTTCCTGCTTTCCCAACCACTGGCATCCAACATTAAACTACAGGGTGTCCCATAAGTGTCCATACATAGGACACATAATACATTTCATACATATATAGTTCTAATATAGTATTTCTTTATATTTCAGATAACCCAAAGAATGCATTCGAATAAAGAGCAACAAATTGAAATCATCCTGACGGCTGGTTGAATGTTATATAAATAAAAATGGTTTATGTCAAGATTTTTTTCCTATGTGTGGAGACTTATGGGAAACCATGTATAAAAGTGAGCATTAACACTAGACTCATATCAAAGATGGAGACTAATGGTCCAGCAGACTCGGAGCACAACCACACTATATGCGCAATACACACTGACATGTGCACTCACATTATAGCCTAGGATCTAGTCTGTCCCCAGTGGCCGCAAATGGTATTTGCTACGGGGAGACAGACTAGACAGATTAGGATCTGAAAATCCAAAATGGGTCGGACCAATCAAATCACGAGGGGCGGGATTGGAGCCCACCCTGCCTCATGACAACACAAATACGACACGTAATGTTGTAGTCGCAGAGATGTAGCAGCTAGCACACCAAAGAGAAGAAGAAGGCGTAGCAGCTAGCACACATTGCCGTAACACCAGTTGCTAGCTGCTAGACAACATGGCTCATCACCAGGAACAACCATTCGAGCTGGCTTTGGCAGCAACGCTAGGTGATTTAAAATTACAGTTTTCCCTGCGAGAGGAGCAGAAAACGACACTTAAGCTGTTTTTGGAAAAAAGGGACGTTGTCGGAGTTTTGCCCACCGGGTATGGCAAAAGTTTGATTTATCCAATAGCGTGGCGTTGTGTAAAGAGAAAACTTGACAGACAGCGGTTATCCCGCCCACAAATTCGCCTAGACTTTCTAGACTCTCCCCGTAGCAAATGCAGTTTGCGGCCACTGGGGACAGTCTAGATCCTAGGCTACTCACATTAGATATTACAACAAAACACCAAACCACGAGCACACAGGATCAACATGTACTGATACTGACCTTATTACTATTTTCTACAATACAGAAATAGCACATTGAAAGACTTTATTATCATATCGCAGCACAGGTGAAACAAAAAATGACAAGTCAGCAGAGGTTAAAGAGGAACATTTTATTTCCCTCATGTCTATGTATCGTGTTAATGTGAGCCTCGATCACCTCAGACAGTTAGAGTTATTGGTTGAGTGCAAGAGAAGCAAAGAGAGTGTAGACACAGCTGTCTGACAGACTAGCAAGCTCTCAAACTAAACAAACTCTAACACTTCTAGATAGTTGTTTGCCAAGTCTGCTAGTGAAAGTGAATGCTAAAGGAATTGAAAAACTTCATCACTCTGATGGAGCCACCGAGGCTTCAAAAGGAACCTACTTTGCAATTTAATTCGATTTGCCCCAGCCGATTTATAATTGCAAACGAGGAAGGGCAATCTGATAAAATGAATATCATTAAGAGTTGGTAAACAATCTTTAGAGGAGCTGTGTAGCCAAAGTGTTCATTTGGTGTGGCTCAGTGCAATGATGCATGTTTTTACTGAGCTGAACATGACAGATCTTATATCAGCTCAAGGGCTGTAGAAAAGTAGTTGTGATTTATGTGTACCGAAGCAGCACTATACTGAGTTCCCTTCAGTTTTTTTTTTTTTTTTTTTTTTTATGAGGATTTCCTAGGACTATAATCTGGGAGCTAGAATGCTTTGATTTTTGGAATATCAGAGAACTTCATTCCAACAGGTACTAGCCCTCAGGGAACCCTGCTTCACTAATGATTTGACATGAAAAGGCAACGCTGAGGTTCACGATATCCCAGACAAGGGGGAAACCTTCAAACATGAAAGTCACAGCAGATCAGCAGTCAAAGGCCAGACAAAAAAGGCATTGGATGATTTAGGAGGCGGAGGCGATGATAATGATACTGTGAATTCTTGACTTTGACAACAGCTGGTGTTTAGTTTAGTTTAGTTTACCATAAAAGTGAGTCATCTAAAAACATGTCAGAAAATATATGTCAAAACAAAAACAAATCAGTGGGATGATACTGTGAGATCTGTTGGCCCAGATAGTTAATTAGGCTGATGGGCCAGGTGTATTTCTCATCTGAACTAGAGCTCCCATCAGCACTTGAGTCCTCTTGAAAAACAAACCCACAAAACAATTTTCACTCAGCATCACCTGTTTCCTCTTGTTGCAAAGGGAACCAGCAGGTTTTTGAATCTGCTTAGAAACACAATCAGTCGGACAAAATCTCACTCCCAAAAAAAATAAAAAATTTAAAAAACTAAAAAAATCCTCCCCTTCTTTCTTCCACCCACAGCAAAAACAGACAGTGCTGGCTCAGTTACAGGAGTCACAAGGAACACACTCGATCAATATCCTCTAACACAGCTTCATTGCTATGCATGGGCTCTGGGCAGAAATGGAGTACAGTATGCACACCCAGCATACAGTAGTCATTGTTAGGAGACTGTGCACATGTCTTTAATGCTCTTTAGAAACAGGGGGGAAATAACCCAGCTGAAAGCACAATTCAAATATAGATATATAAGGGGGAGTGGGCTAGACATGAAAAATTTAACATCATTATAGAGAAACAAGATCAACTGTGGATTCCGGTTTCTCATCAGTCTTTGATGTTTTATTTAATAAAATGAAATGTGAAACCATGGAAAGTCTTTTTTCCCTCAATTTTCTTTTAATAGTCTTTCCTTTTAAAAATTAAATCAGAATTATTTCACAACTAAATCAACTCGTGAAATTTCTCCATGGTTTGAAAGCCTACACTTTTACTTTCTCCTCTATATTATTATTATTATTATTATTATTATTATTATTATTATTATTATTATTATTATTATTATTATTATTATTATTATTATCCAAGCGGCAGTGCTTTATCAACCTTACATGAATAACTGCGAATCAATCACAGCATGGAAAAGAATTCGTGGTCAGGAATGAGACGCAGGTAGTAAACATGGAGCAGCCCTGCAGACAACCTCACATGAACACTTAGGAGACATCAAATACGCCCTTGTTAAAAAAAAAAAAAAAAAAAAAAGCAAACAGAGATCAGATCAGAAAGAAAACACCAGCTTAGTAAAAAACACACACAGATTCAATAGGGGGGCTGTGGTGTGCAAACGGTAAAAGGAACACAAGGCAGATCACTTGCCTGAAACGTGTAAAACCTCGTCCCATTGGGTGGGTGCACCTTGGGGGAGTTGGTCCCCGTACTCATGTCTGAGAAAATCATAATCCCTTTGATGGACAAGCAATCCACAACTGCCTTGGTTTCCAATCGGCCAAACAAATGTACTTGATACCAACTCTTAACAGCGACTGAGATGATGGAGAACCCCCGACCCTGGATACCCCCCTCCTTCCCTCCCTCCCTCCCTCCCCACCCCTGGATCAGATCAGTTCCTGACCCGCAGCTCCGCTCCCGGCAGCGCGTCGTGGAGCGCTCCGCGTAAATGTGCCACGGTCCACGGGAGAAAAAAAAATATCACACAACAGAGCTGAGAACAAGGCACGGCTCCTGTGTCCTTATCGCGCCCTCACGACTTGGCTGTTTGTCCCTTCTCGTGATTCGCCTGGAGAGAAAATCCCACGGAGGAACAGTGGATCCATGGTCTCCTGACGCCCGCTGCAAGCAGCTCTGGCACCGTGGGTGATGTCTGTGCAAGGATTACTGCCTCCCTCCTGCCGTGGATTCACCAATAATCAGTCAGAGCATCATCACAGCACGTCCCAGCCAGCAATGGACCGGGTGCCTGGATTGGCAGCAAGGACACACGTTTTCTCTGTTTTTACACTGTAAAAAATAGATCCGTTTTGCAATGATGCCTGTTTTCTATTTGTACCAGTGCTGTTACCAAATTCGGTGTTTTTTCAACCATGGGGTCGAGTCCCGACGTGGGGTCATCTGGAATTCAAATGGGGTTGCCTGAAATGTCTAGTAATTAATACAAGTAAAAACTAAAAAAAAAAAAAAATATTATAAAATAATATTGTTTGAAGTTTTGCAGGGTGAAGAATAAACAAATTAATAAATAAATAAACAAACAAATAAATAAATAGACTTGCGGTACACCATGTAATTATTTCTGAACAGAACTGAGAATATTTTCTTGACATTTTGGATTAAATGCTTCAACCGTCATCAGGTGAATGATGCAGAGGGCAGAAATCACTGTCATAAGGGGGAAAGAGGGAGGGGTGTGGAGGGATTCATGTATAAAAGCAAAAAAAACCTAGTTACTAGTGTTGCGCGGGTGGGGCGGGTCAGGGACGATCAATACCCGCTGAGGTGTGTGTGTGTGTGTGTGTGTGTGCTCGGCTCGCGCATGTGCAAGCCCGTCAGTTCCTGTTTTGAATGCTTTTTTATCCCAATTTTTTGTTATTTGTTGTTAGCGCCAAATCTCCCTGAACACTCAGAGATAAGAGTGAAAATGGCGGACTTGATCAGGGAGAAGATTAAAACAAGCGATGCGAAGGTTGTACGGAAACGTTGTATGTGTTGGCTTTATAGAGTGATGATGTGGGTGGAGTCTATTTTATGTGCTGGAGTGCATATTGAGAGGTTAGAAAGGAGGCAAAAATTATGCTTCATGACTTTTAACATTAGAAGCGCAAGGTAAAGATGCCGCAAATGTACTATGTGAGTTTAGAGACAAATTTAAGCTCGCGGGTTTATAGCGGGCGGGTTGGGTTTATCGATACGTGACATCATGCGGATTGGGCGGGGTGGGCCTAGCCACGTCTGGGGTTTGGGGGGGGGCGGATTTCTGTAAAACCCCCTAACCGCGCATCACTACTAGCTACTAATAAAAAAAAAAAAACATAACAAACTGTGAAGGTGAAATGGAAACAGTGTGACACTGTTTATCTGTCAAATATCCTTCTGTATATATTGTTTCAATCCTGTATATTTTGTATCGTGTACATAGCATATAGTCTTCTTTCTTTTTCTCAATATATGTGTTTGTGTACATATATAATTATCTATCTATATGGATCTTCTCTTTGCTTATCTTATTTTATTTAAAAATGTTCATTGTGCTTGGTGGAAGATATTTAGTTTGACTTAATGTTTGTTCAGTATTAATTATTGGCCTTTATGGTAACAAGATATCCTGACCAAGGAAAATTAAATCCTCACTTTGTGTAATAATCTACACCTGACTTCTCTGCCACTGTCCATAATAATATATATTATATAGACTAAATGTTTAAAATTAATGTTTATTTGCAATATATACAGCAAACTCTTACATGTTAAAAAACAAGAAATGTGGGATGTTAAAAAAAGGTTGTGAGTCACTGCACTAAAAATTAGAATGCTTGTATTTGTGGAAATTGAAAGATACATATAAAATGAAGGTTCTCTGGGCTCAGGGACAAGTAAATTATGAATTTATCACCATTAACTCTTTCATGGTGTTCACTACAATAGACAGTTATTCTACAGCTCTTCTGTTGTACAGTATATTCATGGGTTTTGCTGTTTTAGTTCCATATCAGCCAACACAGTCGACAGTCATGCACCAGCTGCAATTTATACCATTACCATAAACCTGATCCGCAGTAACATGTTTTAGTGTCAATCAGTTGTGACTTATTAGACAAAAAGGGTTTTCTTTGCATATTACCTTTGTGAAATTAATAATAACTAGCATTAAAACATCAGATTAGCTGCATTTTCTTTTCAGTGTTTTCATATCACTCTCTGATATTCGATTTTTCTCATTTCTTTACTTTAAAAATGAAATGCAAGGACATTTTTGTAACTGTGTGAATAAAAAAAATCTCAGTGACATAATTTCTTTCATGCCTAAGGAGGCACTCAAGAAAAAAGGGAAGGGAAAAGGATTCTCATCATTCATGCATGAAAGGTTTAGAGAATGTCTTCTTCACAAGGTGCTAATACACATTTAGATTCTTTACATTAGTTTTACCTTATTTTTGGCATACAAGAATGGAATCCGGTCAAAAATGTATTATTCTACACACTATTTATTTCATGACAATACACACTGATCCATAGATTAAGCAAAAACAGTCTACATTACTCATTGGATGACTGTTTTAGTCGTGTTGTAATTTTGAGCACTGTTACAGATATATTATGAAGGGAATAATTCCACAGGATCATGTACAGGTGATTCTATTACACTAGATGGGAGTGTGGGTACAGATGGTCAAAGAGAAGCAAAAAAAAAGCAACCCCCCCCCCAAAAAAAGTTTGTTTTCTTTTTTTGTATCAGAATTTATTTTTTTTAAATGTAAAAAATGGCTTGTAGCTTTCTCATCAATCTTATACAAAATCATAAAATCTATCTTAAGCAGGATATTGCTTCACGCCTGCACAGTGTCAGGGCTCAAAGAGATATTTATTTTTCACTGGGTCCAAAACTCATGGTGAAATGCATTGATAATGATTTTCAAGTCTGTATGATATGGTATATCCATAAACAAAGTGTGTGTTTTTTGCAGTGTGTTTTGTGGAGGAGGAGATGGATAGTTGAATTCCCAAACTGCCATTATCTCTGTCTAACACATCACCTCTTTAAAACAGGTGCATCTGTCTGATGAGTTCATGTAGAAAACATATTTACAGATTTTGGGGAGCTTGACTTAAAGGTGTCATTCTATGGTTTTTCCAAATAACAGAGTTTACCGGTACTTCCTCATACATGTTCATGACGTGGTGACGAGGCGTCTCTGATTGGCTCAGAATACTCCCCCCTCCCCTCTGGCTCTCAGCATGTGTTTACCTTTACCAGATTAGCATCCAGCTAGGTTTCGTGCCGTTGCTTGTTCTGAAAATGTGCAGGAAAAAAACGAGACTTTATTTCCACAAAGAGCACATGAACTAGTTTGATCCGCCATTTATTTCCAGTTTGTGCAGCAGCTACTGTCTTCTCTCATAGATGCTAATGCTAATGCTACTTCAGATGCAATGGGGGATGGGTTTAACCCCATGTGGGTGACGCTAAAGTCCATCTGACATTAGATGGGTCCCTGGTTCCTCTTGTTGTTTTCTGTGAATGCAGCCAGTGGAGGTGACAAACTACTTTCAAAGGCAGCATGTGTTGGTAACTCGGGGTGACCCATCAGATTCCAAAAGGAGCGTGGAAAAGTGGTTTTCAGCGGAATGACACCTTTAAGTTAGTGTGACAAAAAATGACAACAAAATAAAAGATGTTTGTAGAACTCCTTATGTTTGTGACTAAATTAAAAATGTCAATGCATTTCTAATCTACATCTTTTTGACAAAACTAAAATTACATTATTTTTTTTCATTCAAACACAATGAAAAACAACAATTACTATTAGATTTATATTGAAATACCAGACAATCACTCTTGAATGAATTTGTATGAACTCATTTTACAACATTTTACCATGAAACCTTCTCTGAAATATGTTGTGCATTTAAAATACTACTAATAAAAAATGTGTGACCTCTGACTTTCAGGTTTTCTGTATCTGAACCTCAACCCTTGAGCATTTGTTTTTGTGCTTTTGGACTTTTTACAGACCTTCCCTATTACAATGAACTACAATGGACATTTTGCTAATGTACTTGAGGGAAGCTTCAAACTAGGCCTAACAAGATAGAATCTGCTGGAGCTAGTTTAAGACCAGCCCAATGACTGTAGGCAGACTTTATGTACAATTGTATATTTACAGAGCAAAGCATTTTTACTAGTTGTCAAACTAGGAACCAATTTTCATCCAATTTTCTCTCATCAAGTGGCCTTTTCATGAGACTATAATCCACATTTGGTAAATGATATAATCCAATTCTCAGCCTGAGTTACTAAGAGACAGATGGAAAACCATTTAAATCAGAGATTCAAATGTATTTTTTTTTTGTTGTTAATTGAAACAGGTGTTGGCATTCAACGTAACAGTTCCTATCTATATGTAGTGAACAATAAAAATATATCTGTAAGTACATGCACATGTGATCACTGTTCAGTCCACTGCTCTTGTCAGATCTCAAAAACAGCTCAGTCAGCCTGATTAAGCAGCCTAGGTTGAACTCACTGCAAGCTTTGTTCTATTGGAAGAGCTTGGTTCTGGGGTACTTTAAAGTATTTGATCTTCACATAGCAGGTTAACAACATTTCCAGCTGTGGCACAGCAGATCTCATTAAGCAGAAAGAGCTGAGGTCAGACTCTTGACCCAGGAATATTCAGCCACATAGTGGAAAACACATGCTCTTCACATTCACCCTAACCCATTGTCAGTTAACACCAAACATTAACTGAAGCCTTTGTCCTGCATAAATACAATATGATACTGTAAGTATAGTCCTGCTGTAAGAACAACAGGGATAATACGTTTATAGAAAGATGATATAAAAGTAGGTTATGTTCAGGCTGGATCTTTGTCTTTTTTTTACTCTCATGTAAAGGGTGATGCATGCTGGGAACTGAATCCCCACTTGTGGTATGTTTGCTCCAGATGGGATCTAAAGTCTGGGCATCTGTTGGGCACAGCTCAGCTGGTTGCATCTTAAAGGCAATGAAGTTACTGTCAGTGGCAGCAGAAGACATTCCCAAGCTAGTGTTATAGGATACAAGTAAGAACATCTGAGGCAGCTGGTTAACTCTAAAGCAGACAATGGTCAATTACACTACTCTACAATTTCTTAGAAAGTATCAGCTTCATACATTAAATATACTAAATCATATATACTTTATATAAGATGAATCAGAAAACAAATGACAAAAGTGCTGCTTAGCTCATGTTTTTAACATATATATAATGGCATGTTATTACACATATATGGTGGTTTATGTACATGTAAACCACCATATATGGGCAGCACAGTAGTGCAGTGGTTAGTATTCGTGCCTCACAGCAAGAAGGACCCCTCTAAATTGTCCATAGGTGTGAATGTGAGAGTGATTGTTTGTCTATATATGTTCAGCCCTGAGATGAACTGGAGACTCATACAGGGTGTACCCCAACTTCATCCATTGTAACTGGATTAGGCCCCCATAGATCCCTGTGACCCTAGTGAGGATGAAGCAGGTTCAGATGATGAGATGTACATGTATACAATGGATTTGTAAATATTCCACCAGAAAGAACCTGTAAAGTGAATGGATAATATTGTGCAAACAGTGTTTTGAAGTAGATCTGAGAACAATATTCCTTTGGAATAAAACACACTATTCCCTTCTTGATTCTATGAATTTCACATTTTGACCCATGACTTATCGTACATACTTATGTTAGTAACAACCAGTATTTAAGACTTGAGTTTTCTTTATCAGTAAAACATGTGGTAAAATTTCATTAGTTTTATTCCAGAAGCATTTTTCTTGTAGACCAGTGTTATAAAGCCAATGTTTTGTTTTGTCCAGCACTGTTATGAGGTAAATACAAACAACATCCACTGTAACCCTTTCTATTCAGAGGACAAAACTCCAGACAGAATTCCTTAAGGCCTTTAGCGACCCGTTATGTTGTCCACCAAACTAAAGTGCATACTTTTTGATATTGTCAGTTTCCTGCACTATGTTGAACTTTTAAGTCATTTTCATAGAGCATTATTCTTGAATGTCCTGCATGTCTCTATATTTGAGACAGTTACTCACCATCACTCAGCTCAGGTTCAAATAAATGAACCACTGAAGGTGTGCCATCTTCTGTCCTTCACAGAGGTCAGCCAACATTTTTACCTTGAACTTTTTTACTTTAATCAGGGAGGGTGAGGAGCTCAGCCACCAGGGAGGAGCTCAGAGTATGAGAGGGGTCAGCTGAGGTGGCTTGGGCATCTGTTTGGGATGCCTCCTGGACACCTCACTGGGGAGGTGCTTTGAGCATATCCCACTGGGGGGGAGGCCTCACAACAGACCTAGGACATGCTGGAGGGACTGTCTTTTGGTTGGTCGGGGTCCCCCAAGAGGAGGTGTCTGGGAAGAGGGAAATCTAGGTATCCCTGCTGAGACGGTTGCCTCGGCAACCTGGTGACCATCCATGCATGGATAAATGGATGGATGGTTAATCAGGGTGGAAGTTAAATTTATGTTTTAGTATATGCAGCTATTTGACCATAAGATTAACTGTTGCTAACTCCTACCTAGGTTAACTATTAACTAGTTCATCAGGGCTCTCCCCAGAAATTCTGAGCAAGGAGGTACACTGGACCTGCCTAGTGCTGCGCGTCCCATCATTCAACATCCACAGACACATAATAAATACTTTATCTGTCAATTGTCAGCTTGTTTTCCTTTAGTGCTAAATAATTTGTTGAATGTACAGAGTGTGTCAAGAGTTCACAAAATATTTGCTGAGGATAGAAGACCCTCTGTTTTCCTACAGTGCTATGGCTTTGGCTTTGTAGTGTATGTAAAACTGTATGGTAAGGCCAGTGGGAAAGCGGTATACTGGGTTACAGAGTATAACACCCAGCACCACAAACAAGTCAGAAGTAGAGGAAACAAAAATGACCCAAACTCTACAGATAAAAGACTTGTGCATTTGCTTTTGTCCTCCATGCAGGTGACACAACCTCTATTTAACTTTTTGGAGTTATCTGTGTCCTTTTGCCAGTGACATGCTGCATGTCATTAATGGGACTGTGGAAATGCAGGATCCTCTAAGCCCTCTTGCCCATCAGTCACGTAAAGTGACTCGTCTGTGTTCTGCAGTGCATCGGACTCTGACGTCATTGTACAGATGTGCAGTGGGAATGGCTTAGGCGTCTACATGCTCATTGGCTTGAGCTCTCAATCCTCTCTGCTTTCTCCATGTTCTGATCAACACTGGACTTTGTCTTTTACCATTTCCACTCCTGCCATAGAATCACAAATAAGAAATGATATTTCAGTCAAGAGACCAATACAGTTGAAGCAAATGTATTCATTAGAACAAATCATTGTTGCAGGAATTAAACAGGTAATAACATGTCGTATTTAAAAAAATATATTCACAATTTAATTGCTACTTAATTTTAATGAAGACATTCTTATAATACCAGGTTATTTAATGTATAAAACTTGTGCGAGCCACAAGATTGTCATTAATTAATTAATTAAACATTCTAGCACAGATCACACAGTCCCATTAGTGCACTCCATACAAACACAAAGACTGCATTCGTTAACCCATAAAGACCCAAACAGCCACCAAAAACATCTAGGGATCTATAGCATATATATATATATATATATATATATATATATATATATATATATATATATATATATATATATATATATATATATATATATATATATATATATATATATATATGTATATAGGAGGCCATCAGCCTTTTTTTTAACAGTTGTGGATAGGGCCACTGACCAGCCTCTGGAGTCAGCCCAACCACTGACCCTACCCCACTACTGCAGCCCACTCTGCACCTTTGTCTTTTAACTTTTTTCTAAATTGATTTGTAACAGATTTTTAGGCTGTTTTTAGTAATTCAGCTCACTTTTACCCATAACATATTATTTATTTTTTTTAGTTTGATGGATTTTGATGAATAAAGTATCTATCTGTCCATCCGTCTGTCCGTTCGCCCGTCCATCTGTCTATCTATCTATCTAGACCTTTGACCTACATTCACCAAAATTTAATGGGCTCTGTTCTGGACCGCCTTGCACTTTTCCTACAAATTTCATGGAAATTGGTCCAATAGTTTTTGCATAAAGCTGCTTACAGACAGACAGACAGACAGACAGACATACCAACTCAAACACAATATCCCTCTCCCCTTTTGGGGTCTGGGGTAGTAAATGATGGAAAATCACATAAGAAAAGTTAAATATAGAGACAAATTCACTTGGGAACTGCCACAACTGCTGGGTCTTTATGGGTTAAACCAACAGTAGATTTAGTGTGTTTGTGTATGTGTCCCATGTGCATATGTGTCTCTTGTGGAGGTCTTCACACCTGCTTTAGATTCTGATGACTTCTCCGTCTGAATCCCTTAAGAAGAAAAACACACACAGGCCTGTTTTATCAATCAAAGAGCTCAAACAAATTGATTTTGGTTTTAAAGGCTGTGTTTGATCAGTCCATGCTCCTAATCTACAAAGTCTGCAGCCGATGACAGATACACCACACAGCAGCAGTGATAATAAGCATATTGAAATGACAAGTATCTGTATTATATACTATGAAGAATCATTTTGGTAAGGATGTACAACACTGCTTCTGCCACTGTCTTATTAAAGGCAGGTAGGAATTCCCTATTAAAATCACAGCTGTAGAGTAAGCACATATACATGGAACAATGAGCCAAAGGAAACAACACTGGGAGTATGAGTATGAGTAAGAGTGTGAGTGTGAGTGTGAGTGTGAGTGTGAGTGTGAGTGTGAGTGTGAGTATGAGTATGAGTGTGAGTGTGAGTGTGAGTGTGAGTGTGAGTGTGAGTGTGAGTATGAGTATGAGTATGAGTGTGAATGTGAGTGTGAGTGTGAGTATGAGTATGAGTATGAGTATGAGTGTGAGTGTGAGTGTGAGTATGAGTATGAGTAAGAGTGTGAGTGTGAGTGTGAGTGTGAGTATGAGTGTGAATGTGAGTGTGAGTGTGAGTATGAGTATGAGTATGAGTGTGAGTGTGAGTGTGAATGTGAGTGTGAGTGTGAGTGTGAGTGTGAGTGTGAGTGTGAGTGTGAGTGTGAGTGTGAGTGTGAATGTGAATGTGAGTGTGAGTGTGAGTGTGAGTGTGAGTGTGAGTGAGTGTGAGTGTGAGAGTGAGTATGAGTATGAGTATGAATATGAATCTGAATGTGAGTGTGAGTGTGAGTGTGAGTGTGAGTGTGAATGTGAGTGTGAGTGTGAGTGTGAGTGTGAGTGTGAGTGTGAATGTGAATGTGAGTGTGAGTGTGAGTGTGAGTGTGAGTGTGAGTGTGAGTGTGAGTATGAGTATGAGTAAGAGTGTGAGTGTGAGTGTGAGTGTGAGTATGAGTGTGAATGTGAGTGTGAGTGTGAGTGTGAGTATGAGTGTGAGTGTGAGTGTGAGTGTGAGTGTGAGTGTGAGTGTGAGTGTGAGTGTGAATGTGAGTGTGAGTGTGAGTGTGAGTGTGAGTGTGAGTGTGAGTGTGAATGTGAGTGTGAGTGTGAGTGTGAGTGTGAGTGTGAGTGTGAATGTGAGTGTGAGTATGAGTGTGAGTGTGAGTGTGAGTGTGAGTGTGAGTGTGAGTGAGTGTGAGTGTGAGAGTGAGTATGAGTATGAGTATGAGTATGAATATGAATCTGAATGTGAGTGTGAGTGTGAGTGTGAGTGTGAGTGTGAGTGTGAGTGTGAGTGTGAGTGTGAGTGTGAGTGTGAATGTGAGTGTGAGTGTGAGTGTGAGTGTGAGTGTGAGTGTGAGTGTGAGTGTGAGTGTGAGTGTGAATGTGAGTGTGAGTGTGAGTGTGAGTATGAGTATGAGTGTGAGTGTGAATGTGAGTGTGAGTGTGAGTGTGAGTGTGAGTGTGAGTGTGAGTGTGAGTGTGAGTGTGAGTGTGAGTGTGAATGTGAGTGTGAGTGTGAGTGTGAGTGTGAATGTGAGTGTGAGTGTGAGTGTGAGTGTGAGTGTGAATGTGAATGTGAGTGTGAGTGTGAGTATGAGTATGAGTATGAGTGTGAGTATGAGTATGAGTATGAGTATGAGTATGAGTGTGAGTGTGAGTGTGAGTGTGAGTGTGAGTGTGAGTGTGAGTGTGAGTGTGAGTGTGAGTGTGAGTGTGAATGTGAATGTGAGTGTGAGTGTGAGTATGAGTATGAGTGTGAGTGTGAGTATGAGTATGAGTATGAGTATGAGTATGAGTATGAGTATGAGTATGAGTGTGAGTGTGAGTGTGAGTATGAGTATGAGTATGAGTATGAGTATGAGTATGAGTATGAGTATGAGTATGAGTATGAGTATGAGTACTATCAGGTGACCACTATCAGTGTGGTAACCTGAGGATATATGTAAATCACACATTTCCATTCACTCTGCATGTGTGTATGGCATATTACAAGCTTCTGGCAGAATATTTAGCTGCAACTATATTTGTTCAAACACTTAAACTGCAAATGAGCCAAAAAGCAAGGAATATAAAAAATTAGCAGTTTGTACATACACAATGAGGATTTGATGATTGCTGTTTTGTCTGTAAGATAATGTAAGGTAGAGGAAACACCAGTGTGGAATATAAAGAGACAGGCTGACAGTAACACATACAAAATGTCTACTACTTTGAATACATTCTCTCATGCCTAGAGAAGGTATCTCATTATTCCAATATAACACCACGGCAAACAAATATTTCAGCCCTGAACAACAGTGAAGTTAGATTAATTAATTTAATAAAATATTCAGAAAAACGAGAAGACAAAAAGCAATAATTCTGGTAATGAGAGACAACACAGACAAAAAAGAAAAAAGAAAAGAAGGCTGCAACATAAGAAAAAATAAATAAAATTCATGTAAGATAATGTAGTCTTGAAAATGGCTTGACTTGTTATATACCTTTATTTATACAGAATGTTTGTGTTCCAGTGATATATGATGAAGCAGATTGTAAATAGTGCAAATATATATTTTAATATCCAAAAAAGGTAAAAAAAAAATAAAATAAAAAAAAAAGTCAAGCTGGCACCTGTGAATACACCTAATAATAAATGTTCTAAAAATGCTACCAGAAGTTGATTTTACTGCATGTAGTATAGCGTCAAACTCAGCTCCTCTCTGCTTGAACTAGTTGCTGAAGTGCACATTTGATATGTTCTACTATATGATAAATCTCTGTGGGACTGCAGGATCGGGGGCACTTCTGGCATGTTGAAATTAGTACACTACTGTCAACCACACACCCTTAACAAGCTGACTGGAGACAAGAATATTTAAGGCGTTGTCATGTCCTGTACAACTTACTGTATTATTGAGTTCCCTAAAGACTTCTACTGTCAGATGCTGCAACTGAGAAATCTGTGCTCATGTGCTCATCCCCAGAGTGGAGCCAGATTATAGAGTCAAGGATGTAGGAGTATCAAGAAAAGGTTTCATTCTACTGCAAGTCATCAACAAGAAATGGGACATTTTAAAGTAGATTGTTTAAAAAGAGACTTTCCCCTTTTGATTTTTTTATCCTCAGACAAAGTTTTGGTAAATTTTTCATATTCCCTACGTGCAGCCTCCTGTGTGATAGCTCAGTCTCTCGCTGAAGGCTCTCTCCAGGCTTCACAACACTGCCACCTGCCATTAGCAAACCTTCCACTGCCTAATTGGGCCTTTTCTCACTGTTGTTGAATTCCAATGACTCGTATTAACGTCAAGCATTTATTTCTATCTGCAGTATAATCTCACCCCGATGCTCTGTTCATATAACTACACATTACAAATGTTTTTTCAAGGAACTTGCAAACAATCAAGAAATCAATTGCTCTTGCTAGTACTTGTCTTGTAGTGACTATTTATGAGCTCGGCTTAATGCTGAGAGCTAAAGGAACTTGCAAGGTTCCACATAACACCCCTGTCATCTCTGCCAGTGTCAGTAATGGTTGTCCCTCCCTGCATGGAAGAATCTTAGAAAGGAAGGTCTGAAACAAAGCAGCAGCAGAGGCATATCGATCCAGTTACGAGTCATGTGTAGGCAGACAGCTGTAATGGACGTTTCCCTGGTTCTGTCACTGCCGAAACTTAAGAGAGCTTTGTCCAAGGTACACTGTGTGTGTGTGTGTGTGTGTGTGTGTGTGTGTGTGTGTGTAACATCACACGGTCGATAAGATGTGGAGTAAAATAGATGCTTTAGAGCAAAAACAAGGAGGGCATGTACATCTCAGACAAAAGCCATGTCTTGCATACTTCTGTACACATTTTTATTTAAAAGTAAATACCCTAGTAAGTCATAATCCTGTAGATATATCCATAAGAATATATGTTTTACCTGAGCCTGAAGAATACACATCCAGGAGCTACCGCAGTGGTTCCCAAAATTTTCCCCACTTTGCAAATAAACATTCATTTCAGGCACCATTTAGACTATTTAATGTATATTATTGTAGACAGAGGCAGAAAAGGCTGATTCAGATCACTGCAAAAAGTGGCAGAGGTCTGTGCTGTCCAAGTGCTAGTTTCATTTGGGGTCCATTTCACTAAGCAGGTTTAATGAAAATTCTGAGTGTGTGAACCCCCAAAATTAGGGGTTATTAGTTAACAGACTTAGAGTTTTTATTAAACCTGCTTATTGAAATGGACCCCTGGTGTCAGAAAGAACATTTATTGGTGTGTTGTTGGTATTTCAGAATCGAGTGCAAGGATACAGACAATCAGTAGGGCTTTGAGACTTGACTAACCTGTTGAATACACATTTGTAATGTCTGACACATACAACCAAATGAAGAAAAGCAGACTTTCCTGTTCACAGAACCTTCCTTTTTGTGCTATTTTCATGTTTCCTATTCAGATCTATAACAATGTCTTCAAAACACCTAATAATAATAATGCATAAAATGTCATGTAAGAGCAGTGGTAAAATACTAACATTTGGAAACTAGAATCAATTGTGATTCTTAAAGTACATGAACAAACAATATTCTACTGTTATAGTCGTGCACAGTCTCTCATCATTTCATAAAGGTCTCAAAATGGCAACAGAAACCATCCTGACAGTAAAACTACCACAAACAACCTTAACACTGGGCAAGATTCAATACCATATTTAACACATGAAATCACAATTCTTTTTAAAACTGTAGCTGTTTTCATGTGCTCCGTCATCATTGTATATATATTCAGCGCTTCTCAAACTACCAGTGGTGACAGTTATTTGTTTAACTCATAAAAGATAAAACAGACAGAGCCGATACCAGCGACCACTGGGAAAGTAATTAAAGCCAAAGCGAGCAGAGGGCGGCAAAGCAAGCTTTCAATCATCTCTGAGTGAACTAACTCTGCATTACAAACATGAGGCGTTTCAATGTCCTGATTGTGCTGTTGTACTCAGCAGTTCTAAAGAAACATGCTGATTCAGGTGTCAATCATTTCTTTCAGTTTTGCTATTTGTGTACATGTGCTGACTGGCAAAATCCAGAGGTAACATCTGGGTTTGAAAACAGAAAGTGGAAGAAATCAACATCTGGACAGACAAGGTTTATTCAGCTGGAGCCCACTGTAAAAACACACAAGAACTATAAAGACTATGTTTGTATTATATATGACTACTGTATATTGTCATCATGGGTGAAGACATAACACAAATCTTTATATACTTTTTTTAAAGCATAATTAAGCTTTTATTATGTGGTCATCCATATTGTTAAGTGTTGTTACTGTAGCTGTGTTTCTATGTCTTGGCACTTTTATTTTATATTAGATACTTTTATTATCTTAGCTGCTTTAAAAAAAATGTTTACCTTCATTTTACCTGATTTTAAATTTTTTTTTTTACTACGTCTACTTTTTAAGATTTCTTTTCTTTTCTTTTCTTTTCTTTTCTTTTCTTTTCTTTTCTTTTCTTTTCTTTTCTTTTCTTTTCTTTTCTTTTCTTTTCTTTTCTTTTCTTTTCTTTTCTTTTCTATATGTCTGTCTGTCTGTCTAAAATCATATATGTTATACAATGCAACATAACTTATACTTACTTACTATACTTACAACTTATAACTTGTTGTTACAATACAATTCATTAATCATAGTAGACAGACAGACATGAGTTTAAATGGATGCATGAACTGCTTAATAACCTTTAGTCATAAGTTTTAGATTTGTTGAAATACTTCCCAAAATATCTCCAACATCATCCACTGGACAAAGTGTGACACTGTCTGCACTAGAAAAATAATACCTGACTTTAAAGAAAATAAGGTTACCTGAATGCAAATGTGAAATCCTAATTTCTGCAGAATGTCATGGTTTTAAGTTACAGTATACAGACGTCAGTATGAAGCTATTGACACCATATCACACCAGTGTTTTTATGACCAAATTTCATATGACTTTAAATACTAAAAAATGTAGTGAAGTGCAAGGTTGTGAAAAGATGGAATTTTCACTGGACCCCAGATTGGAGAACTCATTGATGGTCCCACATTCCCCCAAAGCTCAGATCTCTACAACAAAAGTTTGGGAGTCATTTATGTAAGTAAATTTTCAGGACAACTAGGAGGCTGTAGAAGAAAATAAAAGCATTTCAATGGAAGGTTGAAGAATCGCTAACAATTCATGTCCTCCACCTTCAGCTTCTTTTTAAACTATCCACTTTCAGTTGTATAAGTATTAATTGTGATGAACTATTTTATCAATCACTTCTGAAGTGGAAAACTTCACTTCAACCTGGAAATGATGAGCAACTAGTTGGTTAATACAGCAGGAAACTGTCATAACCAAACCAAAGAACAAGTTTTGATTATAGTTTGATGTGCGCTGATGAGTTAGGCTTCAATTTATTCTTCAATGCAGTGGGGAAAAAAATTAATCTTACCACGTATTTTTATCATTCCTGGTCAAATAATGTCATCACACTTAAAATAAGATATAATCACTTTAAATACGAACTTTTCAGTGAGGTATAAGAACTGATTTATAGACAATTGAATTGGAAAATCTGATTTAAGAAATCTGATTAAAATCTATCTGATTAAGATTTTTTGCTTAATTCAAGAAAAAAAAAATTTCATAGTTTTAGAGGGGCACTTTTCCAGTGTGGCTGGATACTCCTATGTATGTGATACAGTAATTCAACCAAGACATAATCATCTAAAGAGACAATAGACCTGGAAAATCTTATTTCAAGAAATCTTACCAAGATCATTTCCAATTGTTCAATTAGCAGATGTCAAATTTTGAATTAATAAAAAAAAATCCCCATGGAACAGGTGAACATTATCTTGGTAAGATTTCTTGAAATAATATTTTCAAGAGCTATTGTCTAAAAAGAATCTCCTTATAGGAAAAGTTCCTCTTTATGTGATTATTTCTTATTTTAAGTGCAATAACATATTTTGACCAGAAATGACAAAAAATACACTTGGTAACATTTAGTTAGTCAGTGTAGTTTTTAGTGAATCTTTCATGTCATCCACATACTTCCTATATTTTCTTGTTTTATCTGAACAAAAGTGAATGACTATACATGTATACATATATATATATATATATATATATATATATATATATATAAAATTTCAGCCCTGGCAAAACAATAAACCTTGAGGTGGCCGCAGGCTTTTGCACACTAATGGAAGTATGAATACAAGTATGACTTAAATAACTTCCTTATTCAGGGATGGTGTTGAGCTCTGTGTCAGTCTAGGAACATCCTGTGGGTTTGTTGACAGGTTAACTGGAGTCATTTGGAAGTTTTAAGTAATGAGCTCTTGAAGATGCACAAACACATACAGAGAGTGAACCATATGTCTGTCAGGAGATCTGAGTGGGTGGCTGATGCCATGCCCAGAGGAAAATTACTGTGGGTGTGTGTGAGTGCGCATGTGTGTCTGTGGTATTTTAAAACAAAACCATGATAATACACGGTGGAATCCAGGACTGTTAGATGTCGTCTTTTCACGATTAATGTTAATCTCCAAATCCTAAAGCCTCAATCAAATCCCTAGTGTACCTTCTTGATCTCAGAGAAAAATCTTAAATCTGTGACTGAAAATTGTGATCTGTAATACTATTGTTATTTCTTTAACCCTTTGATGAATGAATTATAATAACCTTAGTCAAAGATTTTTTTCCCAAGTGTTTTTATTCCTCTTTAAGCAACTGATTTACACATAAACATGTTAGTGTAGATCAGGTAATAAGAAGAATCAAGTTACAGTAATGATACGAACCGACTGATATGGAACAAAAACAACAAAACCCATGAATATACAAAAGAACAACTGTAGAAGAACTGCCCACTGTAGTGAGCTGGATGCATTAAAGGGATAATTCAAGTGTTGACAATTACAAGCATCATTTTGCACATTAGTAAAGACATCTGGCTTAAATAATAAAAAGAAAGAAAAATGTCAGTGAACATTTAACACAATCCTACTAACTGTTAAAAATGGAAAAAATAAATAAATAAATATATATATATATATTGACTAAACACCTAACATTTGATTTCTGTTATTATATGTGGTGCACAACTTAATAGGAGGGTCATGCAAAGTAAAAAAAAAAAAAAAAAAGTAAAAAAACAACAACAACAAAAACCCAAAAAATGGCAACTGGTGGCCAGAATAATCCTGTACAAAAGACATCAAATCATGTGACATGTAGATTAAACATTTAAAACCTGTTGAGTTAAGAATTGTACATATAATAATACTAATAATACTAATACTAATACTAATACTAATACTAATAATAATAATAATAATAATAATAATAATAATAATAATAATAATAATAATAATAATAATAATATAGAAGGATTTGGGTATGAGACATATAACAGGAGACTGTCTATAGAGACACCCTGTGCTCCGTATCCCCTCTCCAAATACCAGAAATATCCTGGCAGTTCCTGAAAGCTATTGCTAGTGATTCAGTTGCTAAATCAAAATTAACTGGACTTAGTGGGCAGCCCTGACAGGTTCCATGACCTACTGTAGTAAGAAGGGCTGGGACAATGTATTATTTGTTTGGACTTTAGCAATGGGAGAAGTATACACTAGTTTAATTAAAACTATACACTGAAGAACTAAACCAAAATATTCCAGGACTGTAAAGAAATATGTGCATTTTAAATGATCGAACACTTTCTCAGCATCTAATGATACGACACATTCATAGATATTACTGGAAACTTTGACTTGTAAACCAAGTTAGGATTCAAACTGCCATCTCTTTGGTCATTAGATGACCTGCTCTATCAACTGAACCACCCGTTATTTTACATATTTAAAATCTGATCTTACTTCTTTATTACTTTGCTTTTAAAATAACAACTACAGTAGGCTGGTATTTCAACTTTGTGGTCTTGCAATTTAAATGACTCCACATATTGTTTTTCAATTTAGTTTTATTTTCTCAGAATAGAAATGATGAACTTCTACATTTAAATCTGGTTTTGTTCACATGCTCTTCCTGTAATTTCTTTTTATTTAATCATTGACACGAAAATCTTCTAAATAAGCAACTTTGTATTATATTTTCACTTACAGTGTTTTTATGTTTCAATTTTACAACTTTTTGTTTTTAATTCTACAGTCACAGAATAGAATAGAAGAGAATAGAAGAGAAGAGAATAGAATAGAATAGAATAGAATAGAATTACCTTATTGATTGGGAAAGTACTATTTTACTGTTGTAAATTGCTTATTTCTTCTACTGCTGAAAATATCTCAGTTGTCAGTCACCAGTGGATTTTGTTTCCTCCAGCTAAAGGCTAAATGTGAAAGAGGGAATCTAAGGGGAGACTATTACACCTTAGCAATGAAGTGGATATTGACACAATCAATCTTCCAGGAGTATACAAGCACATCACTTTTTTGCTATGTGTGTGTGTGTGTGTGTGTGTGTGTGTGTAGAGGCAACCTCTCCACCATCTCCCCAGATTGTTTTTACTTTATTTGCAACTTCAGGCTCATCAGTCTTCACCAGCAGTGCAGGGGGATGGAACAATCTCATAACTTTCTCATTACCGCCCCCAGTCTTATGAAGCATTCTGCTGTGGCTCACAGATAGCTGTAAACCTTGCTTTTGGGAAACAAAATACCATTTCTGCAGTATTTTTTTCTCTCTAACTCTGAAACTCATTAAGTAATTCAATAACAGGGAGATGGAAAATAAGGTTAAAGTTCCCATTTTAATCCAAAAAAATTCTTAAACTGAGTACATGTAATATTTAGTGTGAATGATAGATGACACCTCATCTTAGAGGATGAACATAAATCAACATGCGTATCTCAATATGATCTAGTTCAATGGCAATTTAAAAAAAAAAAAAGGGGGGGGGGCTGTATTTAGAAAATAATTGACACAACTCTTAGTAGGAGGTAAAGTGAAACTCCCGCAGAACTGAAGAAAGTTTTAAAGCATCCAGACAACACCTTTCTCTAAAGGTCAAATCATCACAGCAGAGGTGATGGATGAAAATAAAAGCTGTCCTGAGTGTTTAACCAAGACACACACACTGTCCCCAAACAGACCATCCATCCTGGTCAATGTGGACACAAAGCTCTAGGTCTTATTGCCTGTCGCTGGTAGCCAGCAGAGACTTGCACTTGATCACAAGACTTAATTGTCCTTATGACAGTGCAAGCACACTCACGTATGCAGAAACACATGCTGAACAACTACAAATAAACCAGAGAAGACAGGTTAACACATGCACAAGACTCGGCTTCATCACTTTCAATTATGTCAAAAAAACAGTGTCTTAACCTCCTGCTGCTATAAAGACAAACCAGTCATCTCACTATTCATGAGATCCATCTAAATTGAGTACTTCCCAAAGGAGATGCACAAAGCAGAAACCCATCTGTTTTCATCTTTATTGACACTGGCTGCTACTTTTAATTTGATAAAGCCTATTATGAAGTCTGAAACTGTCCACTGACTCAACTGACTTTAGGTTCGTAGCTTTGATTTGTCCATTGCTGAAGAGCCAATTCATATTCTGTAGAGGGAATTATCAAGAGAAGCTGTTTCTGAAATTATCAGAGGCTCAAAATCACTTTGCCAACATCAATAGATTAATTTTAAAGGCTACTTGAGACATGTTGGATAATATTAAAGGAGATTTGTAAAGGAAACATTAGTGAAACTATAGAAACAATGAGGTGAATATGAATGAGTTTTTTATTAAATACTGGAAATTTGCTCACAAGGCAGTACACTGACATATGATCACACACTGCCACCTGCTGGACAATAAAAAATTACATCTACAGCAATGGTAATATATTATGAATCCTGTCTCATCATCTGAACCTGCTTTATCCTCACTAGGGTCACTAGGGGCCTAATCCAGCTAGAATGGGTGAAGGCGGGTACACCCTGTATGAGTCTCCAGTTCCTCTCAGGGATGAACAGATATAGACAAACAAACTCCACACAGAAAGGTCTAGTGTGGGAATTAAACCAGGGTCCTTCTGTCTGCTAACCACTGCACCATAGTGTTGGTGGTGAGTCGGGGGGGGGGGGGGGGGACGACTCAAAACTGTATGGAGGGATTTTGATGAAATGTTTAGGATGTGTTAGGAGTGGCACAAGGAACAAATGATTACATGTCTGTCCATAACTTTTAGAGTTATATTGCTAACTAACAGACAAAAAGACGGACAAACAATCTGTGGCAAAAACATAACCTCCTTGGGCAGACCTCTCTTCTTTCAAAGGGGGGGGGGGGGGGGGGTGCCTTGGCCGAAGTTTGCACTCTGCATTTTAGTGCTTTTCTAGATATTATTATTTATTTATTTTGTAATACTTTATTACCTCCACCAAGGAGGTTACGTTTATCTGTTTATCTGTTTGTCTGTCTGACTGTGTTCAAGATAACTCGAAAACTTATGGACGGATTTTGCTGAAAATTTCAGGATATGTTGGAAATGTGAACAGGAAGAAGTGATTTCATTTTGGTGGTGATCCGGTGGGGTGGGGGGTGTCTACCTTGGCGGAGGTCTGTGCTCTCAGAGTCCTTTTCTAGTTTATAATATGTTTATATTTTTAAACTTTTATTCATGGCTCGATCCCAGACCCAAGTAAAAATTTCGTACCTAGGAAGTGAACTTTATTTTATACGATAAATATCTGTGAATTTTTTTAATTTGATGCTCAGTCTACTCTGTTTGATACCATTTAAGTCATGTAATTTTTTCTGCAAATGAAGTCACTCAATTAGATCCACAAATTAAGGATATGCAGTCAATGTAGTAAATATCAGTTACAATGAATTGTCTTTTTTTTTTATTTTAAGATTGATTTTCCTTTTCTTTTATTCTGCCACTGCTGTGTTACTCTATCTAGCCAGTAGATGGCAGAACAGTATAAGAAGAGAAATGGCATGTCCACTGCACCAGACACTTACAAAACAAAGCAAATGAATATATGTTGTGGTAATAACACAAGTCTGCAGGAAAACTGCAACATTGACAAGCTGCTGCAATAAAGCACCATAAGCCGCTTGTTACTCTGGCAGTGTTTTGTGGTGTTCATCCAATTAGTAAATATTTCCAGTTTTCAAAATGGCTGGGGAGTCCAAAATAGAGAGAGAGAACATTAGAGAACATATTCACTGCATGAAGTGTGTGTGTTTTTTTTTTTAATTTAGCTCTTGAGTTTTCTTTAAAAACACCTGAACTACCCACCAAAGACACAACAATGTATTTTATTGTGTGTACTAAGCAGTTTTATTTTGGGAAATAAAAACACTAAACAGTAACACTTTATAAGAGCTACACACAATTCACTCTGTATTAACTATTTGTTACCTATTTATAAATGCTTTGTTAATGTATTGTTCATACACAATTTATCATAATCTATTTGTTAACAAACCGTTAATACATAGCTGTAAAATTATGTTTTTTAACCAACAGGTGTAGTGTTTGTTTACCTGTTTACCTAAACCGTGTTAACCTTTACAATACATTAACAAATAGAAAACAAATGATTAATACATCGTGAATTAGTAAATTGTGTGTAGGTATAACAAAGTGTATATATATATATATATATATATATATATATATATATATATATATATATATATATATATATATATATAGTATATCCTCTCCAATAAATAGTCACATATTCACAGCCATCACAATGAAGCATCATCCTACAGTGAAACACACAATCCATATGAACTGCACTTGAGGAAGCAGCATCCCATCACAGCGACAAATTGCATTTCTATAGTCCCTCACAACAGGGCTGCTGGGAGCTGCAGTCAGCACTTACAGTTGTGAATACTCAACCAATGTCTGGAAAAACAATTGTAATGATGATTGAGTGCTCTGTGATTGAGAAGGAGGTGGGACATATATATATATATATATATATATATATATATATATATATATATATATATATATAGAGAGAGAGAGAGAGAGAGAGAGAGAGAGAGAGAGATAGATAGATAGATAGATAGATAGATAGATAGATAGATAGATAGATAGATAGATAGATAGATAGATAGATAGATAGATAGATAGATAGATAGATAGATAGATAGATAGATAGATAGATATGTGTGTGTGTGTGTGTGTGTGTGTGTGTGTGTGTGTGTGTGTGTGTGTGTGTGTGTGTGTGTGTCTGGGTTCACATCAACATGAGACCCTCTGTCTACTGCCAAAATTAAATTCTCATAACACCATCTCACCTTATTTCCTTATTTCATACTCATACTTGTCCTTGGCCCACTGACCACTGCCACTTGCTAAGTCAGAACACATGCATCACAGTTTTTTTTTATTTCCTGTGGGCACTAATGAAGTAGGAATTGACCTTTAGCTGTGTGACATTTCACAGCTTGTGCTATTGTGCAGCATGTGCACACAGTTTGGAAAGGGGCTGCAGGTGTCTGTCCTGAAAAAGCCACTCAGACATCATTACCTTTCCCCTAGATCTATAGATTTAGAGCTGCTGAATGCTTCTGTATGTAGTGGGACTTTGAATCTAACTTCTTTCTTTGTATCTAGTTACAAGTATTCATCTAATGATTACAGGAAAGCAACAGGTAAGAAAGCAAAACACTTAAAATGACAGGGTTGTGTATTATGTGTTCACTTCAAATAATAAAAGAATACAAGTAATATATTTCTACCCGAACCCAGAAAGACCCAAACATCCATCACTGACCAAAACCATTTACTCATGTTAAATGTTTAATCTCTGTTGATCCACTATTCCTATTAATACTATACAGTTTGTCGTCTTTTCATGGTTATATGCTATTTGAACATTCAGAAGGTCTGTAGTTACCATGGAAACACCATCATCCTCTAGAGCAGGCATGGGCAAACTATTCCTAAGTGGCTGCAGGTTTTTGTTCCAACCAACCTAAGTTCACAGTTTGACCAATCAACTCTCTGAAAACCCAGATCAGTTGATTCATTGAATCAAGTGTGGTGTGCTGCTGCCTGGTTAGAATAACCCTAACCCAACCCTAACCCTAACCGGCCCTTTAGGAATGGTTTTCTCATCCCTGCTCTACAGCATTGATTCATGGATGGAGACACTTGTTTTTTGTTCAATTAATGATATATTTTACTGAAAAACTCACTTTTTCTCTGTGTTTTTAATATAGTAACCCTCAACTTTAATCTGAGCTTTTCTGAACATCTACATGATCAGTGAATTCAATGCTGAAAAATTCCTGGTTCATAAAAATAACTGGTGATAGACTACTTAGGAATGGTTAGAGAGAAAATGCCCCCCCCCCCCCCGGGAGTATAATAACAACGTAATAGCATTTCCGGAATTGAAACAGAATTAGTTTTTTTAAACAAACACAAATAATTAAATATACATAGTTTATTTCCATTGAGATTTACAAATAAATAACTATATTGAGGATATTGATCAACATTTCAGTTTGATCTAGAATTCTATCTCTGAGCTTGTGATTGGGTTGGCACAGCTGTCAATCAGGCGCGCCCATAGATCCACCCCTGGTTGCGAAATTTTGTCAATAATAATTAATTAGTGCTGCTTTTGTCTCCAGTTTACAAACACATTCTCCATTTGAATAAATATACAGTAGTTATATGTGATTAAATTTTTGAAAAATAAAACATCTTACTAGATTTTAAAATGAATGGAAAGCTTAATTAATGTTGTTCTACTAGTATGATGACTTTTCCAATTTAGGTTTTAATTTAAATGTTTTTTGAGGGTTTATTACATAACACATAAAATATTACATTTTCCACAAAAAAAATCCTACACCTGCATTTTGTTGTTGCAATATGTAACAAGTTATTTTAAAATCCAACAACATTTATTACAAAATGTGTTAAACAATTTTATTACACAATATTACAAAAGGTGGCATGGGGAGATGAAAACTACATTATTATATAATGCACCATTATTACTTAATATCTTGCTACACAACAAGAACAGCATAAGTTAATATTGGGTATCATTCCAACTTTTCTGAGCCCACATTTCACTAATAAATGCAGTGGCCTGTCTAAGCCTGTCATTGTCTAAGCCAGACAACAGACTTCAACTGTGTATTCATCTCAGCTAAACAGTTTGTTCTCTAAAAGCCACTGTGGGACATAGCATAGCCAGGTTTCTTTCACTACACTCACTGATCCTGCTTCATCTCTGTGGGATATTGGATGATGTTGAAGCTCAGTTTTATTTACCTCTGAGCATCCTTCACTGAGTTACAACACCTCTCATCTCTAGCTTGTCACGCACAGCTCTGTGGTCTAAAAAACAGTAAACCTGCACTTGATATTGGATGAGGACATGAAGACGTGCTTCCAACCTCACTTCAAGCTAAGACAGTAATGAGATGCCAAGCTCAATGCACTCAATTCCCCAAATTACGGCTTTTCTCTGAGCTCCGGGGAAGAGTGGCAGAACAACCTTGAATAGGTAAAGCTGTGTATGTAATAAGTAATAACACAGAGCTTTATTTAAGTGTGTGAATGAAGATGGTTCATAATTGGTCTTTGAAAAATGATGGATGTTATGTGTTGATGCATGCCTTTTATCCAAAATGTGTTAAATAGATGTGACCAATACTGCTTGGATTTGACCAAGGTGGATGAGAATGAATAGAAGTAGAAAGTTATTTACCTGATGTGGAAGTAAACGCAGGTGAAGACGCCATGATCCAATAAAAGAGGCAAGAAGAAGAAAAAGACAAACAGAAAAGAACACATTAGATCAAATAAATTCATGAAACTGGAACAGAAACATATTCAAGTCATGTCACTTTCAATTTATTTATTTATTTAAATTGCAGTTACAGGGTACAATGAAATTACATTTTTTAGTTGACATATATGATGCTGTTTTATTCCGTTCCATTCCCTCATTCTGCAGGATCTAACACCGTCATGTTCTGTTCTTTCTGCCTTCATTACCTCAACTCACTCATCCTTAGTTCTACTTTGTGTTGCTGTTCTTATTTCTTGTATTTTATTCTGCTGTTGTGCCCTTCTGCTTGGCTGTCAAAGCACTTTGGAAACTGTGTTTAAAAGGTGCTATATCAATCAAATTATTATTATTGATAATAATAATAATAATAATAATAATAATAATAATAATAATAATAATAATAATAATAATAATAATAATAATAATTATTATTATTATTATTATTATTATTATTATTATTATTATTATTATTATTATTATTATTATTATTATTATTATTAATAATAATAATAATAATAATAATAATAATAATAATAATAATAATAATAATAATAATAATAATAATAATAATAATAAACAAGCATGAATTGATTATGTACCAACCTAAACAAAAGCACTGGCTAAAGTGAGAATCCTTCAACAGTGGTGTTTCTCAGGTCATGAGCTAAACCAGCTGTTGCAGCTCATACAGACATGTATGAGACACACACTCATCTACTACCTCATCTTAAGAAATCTGCTGCTATCAGAAGACGTGAGTCCCACCCTCAAAATGTAACACATACTGAAATGATTGAAGAAAATGACATGGACCTATAATGTACATGTAAAAGCTTCTAACATTCCCGAAGCATCAAACAAACACTTCAAAGTGTGCTTAACTCCAGACAGCTCCTGAAATCTCTGATTGATATCTTTAGTTCTCTTATCCATCTGTGCCTCTTCCTATTTCTCTTCCTTTGCTTTTACCAGTTTTCTTTGAAGCCAGTGATTTGACTGAGGACTGTTTTACCACAGCAAAGTGCTGTGATAGCGCTGAAGACACATCTCCAGGTGAGCTGCTGACATGCTGCAATTTACTAATGATAGACTGATATCTAAGGTTTTTCTTGTATCGGTATTAACCTGTTGTGTGGGCTGATATGTTGTTTTTTTCCTGATTTACTGACAGGTGAAGGAAAGACAGGAAAAAAAAGAACAGGAAAAAAGGGTCGAAAATAAAAAGGAAGGGGGAAAAAAGAAGTGAAAAAAGAAAAGAAAGAATGGGGAGAAAGAATAATATAATATTAATAATGCATTGGATTTATATAGCGCTTTTTTGGCCACTCAGAGAGCTTCACAATAGTGACCCATTATTCATTCGCTCTCACATGCAAGAAAAGACAAAAGGAAAAAAGAAGAAAAAAGAAGAGAAAAAAGGGGTCGCAATAACAAAAAAGGGAAAAAATAAAATAGAACAAGAAAAAAAAGTCTAAAAAAGGAAAAGAGGGAAGAGAAAGGAAAAAGGAGAGGAAAAAAGAAAAAGAGAAAAAAATAGAAGGTGGACATTTAGTAATATTTATTACTTTCAGTCATTGGTTAAGGTTTATGCAAAAAAAAAAAAAAAAAAAAAAAAAATAAAATATATATATATATATATATATATATATATATATATATATATATATATATATATATATATATATATATATATATATATATATATATATATATATATATATATATATATATATATATATATATATGCTGTGAGCTAAGCAAAGGCTCACAGCACTAGCTACCCGCCTAAAGAGATACACAAGAGAGGTAGAGGCCAGAAGAATGAACCAGGTGTTCTCCACCAACCCAGCTAAGGTCTACTCTCAATGGCAGGGGGGCAAGGTGACAACGGACCCACCTAGGGCTGAGACTGAGCAATACTGGAAGAGCATCTGGGAGAAGGAGGTAACACATAACACCAATGCCCAATGGCTGACAGACTTACAGGCAGAGCACAGCCAACTCCCAGAACAAGACCCAGTAGTCATCACACTAGCAGACATCCAAACCAGAGTGTCCAAAATGAAGAGCTGGACAGCACCAGGGCCCGACATGATTCATACCTACTGGCTTAAGAAACTGACAGCACTCCATGAACGCCTAGCAGCACAGATGAACCAACTGCTGAGATCGGGAAACCACCCAGAGTGGCTAACCCAGGGCCGGACAGTCCTCATAATGAAGGACCCCCAGAAGGGAACAATACCATCTAACTACCGGCCTATAACCTGCCTCAGCACCACATGGAAGCTTCTATCTGGCATCATAGCGAGTAAGATGAGTAGGCACATGGAGCAATACATGAGCAGAGCACAGAAAGGAATAGGCAACAACACCAGGGGAGCCAAACACCAGCTACTGGTTGACAGGGCAATTGCCCGAGATTGCAAGACGAGGAACACCAACCTGTGCACTGCCTGGATTGATTACAAGAAAGCCTATGACTCAATGCCACATACATGGATACTAGAATGCTTAAAACTGTATAACATCAAGAGGACACTAAGAGAGTTCGTCCAGAACTCAATGAGGCTGTGGAAGACAACTCTGGAGGCCAACTCAAAGCCAATTGCACAAGTGAGCATCAGATGCGACATTTACCAAGGAGATGCTCTGTCCCCCCTGCTGTTCTGCATAGGCCTAAACCCCCTCAGCCAGATCATCTCAAAGAGTGGCTTCGGATACCAGTTCCGAAGTGGAACATCCATCAACCACCTCCTCTACATGGATGACATCAAGCTGTATGCCAAGAATGAGCGTGACATTGATTCCCTAATTCACCTCACCCGGATCTACAGCAAAGACATTGGGATGTCATTCGGACTAGATAAATGTGGGCGGATGATATCTAGAAGAGGAAAGGTGATCGCAACTGAAGGGGTTGACCTACCTGAAGGGAATATCACAGATGTGCAGGAAAGTTACAAATACCTAGGGATCCCACAGACAAATGGTAATCATTAGGAGGCAGCTCGGAAGTCAGCCACAGCCAAATACCTACAGAGGGTAAGGCAGGTCCTGAAAAGTCAGCTGAACGGCAAAAATAAGATCCAGGCCATTAACACCTATGCCCTGCCAGGAATCAGATACCCAGCTGGGGTAATATCCTGGCCACTGGAAGAGATACAAGCCACTGATATCAAGACAAGGAAACTCCTTACCATGCATGGAGGGTTCCACCCCAAGTCCAGTGTCCTGAGGCTGTACACTAAGCGAAAGGAAGGGGGCCGAGGACTAGTAAGTGTCAGAACTACTGTCCAGGAGGAAACGGCGAACCTCCAGGAATACATCAAGAAAATGGCCCCCAATGACCAACTGCTAAGTGAATGCCTCAGGCAACAAAAGCCCAGTAAGGTCGAGGAACCAGAGGGACTATCATGGAAGGACAAACCCTTGCATGGCGTGTACCATCGGCAAATTGAGGAAGTGGCTGATATGGAAAAGACATACCAGTGTCTGGAAAAGGCTGGACTAAAGGACAGCACAGAGGCACTACCCATGGCTGCACAAGAACAAGCCCTGAACACCAGAGCAATAGAGGCCGGGGTCTACCACATCAGACAGGACCCCAGGTGTAGGCTGTGTAGAGAAGCCCCTGAAACAGTCCAGCACATCACAGCAGGGTGTAAGATGCTGGCAGGCAAGGCATACATGGAGAGGCATAACCAGGTAGCGGGCATACTGTACAGGAACATCTGTAAAGAGTATGGACTGGAGGTCCCGGGGTCAAGATGGGAGAACCCCCCAAAGGTGACAGAGAACAAACAGGCCAAGATCCTGTGGGACTTCCAGATCCAGACTGACAAGATGGTGATGGCCAATCAGCCTGACATAGTGGTGGTGGATAAACATGAGAAGACAGTGGTGGTGAATAGATGTAGCAGTCCCCAGTGATAGCAACATCAGAAAGAAAGAACATGAGAAGCTTGAGAAATACCAAGGGTTGAAAGAGGAATTAGAGAAAATGTGGAGTGTGAAGGCAACAGTGGTACCAGTAGTAATTGGAGCACTAGGGGCAGTGACCCCCAAGCTGGGAGAATGGCTCCAGCAGATACCATGAACAACATCAGAGATCTCTGTACAAAAGAGCACATTGCTAGGAACAGCTAAGATCCTGCGCAGAACCCTCAGGCTCCCAGGCCTCTGGTAGAGGACCCGAGCCTGAAGGAGACACCGAGAGGGCGGGTGAGAGGAATTTTTTATATATATATATATATATATATATATATATATATATATATATATATATATATATATATATCAGTGTTGGTATTGGTCCCAAAAAAATCCAGATTGGTCGATCACTACAATTTCCTCTCAAAATAATTAAGAATAAGGATGTTCATTAGACAAACACAGCAGAAGAAATAAAGGGTGTCTTTTTTGAGAACCGGAGTGTCCATCTGTCCTTCCATTATAGCACTTTGTTTACTTAATACCCCCCCCCCCCCCCTCCCCCAACTGTGTCCTCAGAAAATCTTTTATTGGTGCTGGGATGTGATGGTGGGAAAGAGTGGACCATCCACAGGGGACGACAGTGGAGAAATGGAAAAGGATGAAGAGGACAGAGTCACCCAGCGGAAGAAGAGCACAAGCACAATTCACCTCTAAGGGCAAAGACACGGGCATGTGGTTTATGAACCGCTGTTTGTCACGCAACACACCCCCACCCCTCACCATCTTCTTTTTTTTCTTTTCCCATTTTGGGAATTTGGGAGTGAAAGAAGAGAACACTGACCAAATGCATTGCAGTTTCCCCCAGACCTGGCGGACCCCCCACCACACACACACACACACACACACACACACACACACACACACCACCAGGCTAAGTGTCACATGTATTTATTCTAATGAAATGTATTTACAACTAGTGATACTAACCATAATGTTAACTTGAACGTTGTCAAAGACTAGTCTGGCTCTAGATATAGATTTAACTAGAAAAGCACTGAGAGCAAACCTCCGCCAAGGCAGACCCCCCCCACTCCAAATGAAGAGAGGTCCGCCTAGGAGGTTATGTTTCTGCAAGAGTTCCTTTGTCTGTCTGTTTGTCAGCAGGATTCGCAAAGAGTTCTGAATGGATTTTGATTAAAAATTTCAGGATATGTTGGGAGTGTCACAAGGAACCAATGATTATGTTTTGGTAGTGATCTGGAAGAGATCCTGGATTCTGGATCACTTTTTTACACAGTGAACCAATCAATTTAGTACTTAAACGATCTTTCTTTCTTTCTTTCTTTCTTTCTTTCTTTCTTTCTTTCTTTCTTTCTTTCTTTCTTTCTTTCTTTCTTTCTTTCTTTCTTTCTTTCTTTCTTAATAATAATAATAATAATAAATGTTATATATATCTAATCTAATCTAATCTAATCTAAAACAGAGCAGTGAATGACACCAACACAGGCTTTAAAGGGTTAACATCTACCTAATGCTTTCATCCATCCAGGAAAGTGGATATTAAGGTTTGGTCAGAAACATTTTGCTTTCCAGCTCATGTCGCTCTATGCTGATCAATATTTATTCCTTGAGTTGTTTTAAAAGTAGAATTCAAATGTAATGATTCTTTCATGTCTGACAGAGTGGTTTGCATCCTGAGGCTAATGTTACAATATACTGAAAAGAATAATGAGCAGCATAAAATTCATTTCAGGATTAATTTGTTCAATATTACAAGGTCCTGGTTCAGAAAAGATGCTACATGATGTGAAAATGGTGAGGGTGAGAAGATTTCTATAGGATAAAAGAAGAAAAAGTCACCCCTTTATGATACTAAACAATATATATAAACAAAGAACTGCCAATCAGTATAACAATTGTCAGTGAATATATAATGAATTATGGAAAAAATTTTGGATTTTTGTGATACTTTAAAAACCATAGTCAGTTACAGTAGTAAAAACCTTGTATTGTACATATGCTCCCTTTTACACATGGACTCTTCCACCAATGTCAAAACTGGATGTTACAGAAAAATAAACCAATGAACCACATCCATGGTATGACTGTCAAGAATTTAGCTTGTTATCTTTTCTTGCAAAAAAAAAAAAGCATGCATTTGTTTGTCAGCCATACCCTTTGAAACAAAAGATATGTGTGTACAAGTATTTCCTGATAATATTTGAGATCATGTAACATTTTAAGGATGTCCGAAAACATATTCCCACCACTGACATTTGAATTTTGATTTGATTTGATTTGAATTCTTTAATTCGAACATGTGCAGAATGACAACAATAATCAATACAATAATAATAATAATAATAATAATAATAATAATAATAATAATAATAATAATAATAATAATAATAATAATAATAATAATAAAAACCAATAAAACAAACAATCAAAAACAAATAAGCAGATAGGAAAGTAGGCAACAATTACAATTAATAAAGGAACCCAGAATGTTCGAACCCTTCCTCTACCCTGTGCATACACTATTCTTATAGGAATCATCTCCCTCTGTATGAGCTCTATTCAATTCAATTCAACTTTATTTATAGAGCACATTTCATGCACAAGGCAGACAAGCTCTCTATTTATTCAATACTGAGAATAGTCATACAGACGTGACATGCATGACTTCCATAACCAATGACCTCTATTTCTACTGCTCTATCTGTCACATGACAACCCTTATAGTCACTGACACAAAAATATAGTCCTGGGTAGGCAAGTAGAAACCATCCCTCACATGCAAATATAGTAGATGCACTTAAACATAAACGCTACCATGTCGGCCAATTTCTCATTGTGGCACTTTAGCTCCTTTGTCTCCTCCCTTTTTTTTTTTCTCTTCCTCCTCCTCTCATTACCCTCTCTTTTCTCCACAGAAATGTCAGCCCCCCTCACAGATACATCTCTTCACATATGCTCCACCACTTGGCATTTAAATATCAATGTTGAAACCTATACTGAGACTGAGGCTCCCAGGTGTTTAAGATGCAGAGTTCAGACTAGAGTGTGATGGTTGGAGGCTGCAGCCGGTCATGGGTTATCATTAATGACATATAGAAAATACAGACGTGAACTTACAGAGTGACTGCTAGAAATACAAGGGTTAGTTTTTATTTCTTTTTAAATGATATATATGTTGCGAGTTAATCTTTCTGGTTTCAATAAGCAACCAAATCTCAACCATTATAACCTTTGATCCTCATCATTTTTCAAATGTTGGTAACAACCATAAGAGTGTATTTGATGTTTTGCTGTTGGTGAATCCATATTTGCTTTTACATATGTGGGTGTTCAGTAAATGTTTTCATTTTCTTATATCTTCAGTTTGACACTCATCCCGGACTGTTGCCACATTGGGGTTTACTTACATCACTCACATTACACAAGAAGTAAAAACATTCATCCATATCATCATATTCATCCATATTCATACTTGTCAAACTTACAAAACAACACAAAGATCAACAAAGTATGTTGCTATCTAACATTCCTGCAAACCACAGGTGCATAGAATGTCTCTGTTTATGTCAAACCTACATCATGCAAAATCCAGGGGTGGGGGGGGTGGGGGGTGCTGTGCTTGCAGAGTGCTTTTCTGGTCTGTCTGTGTTCAACATAACTTATAGGTGGATTTTGATCAAATCTTCAGGGTATGGTGGTAATGGGGAGATCAACAAATGATTAGATTTTGGTGGGTGCGTCTGCCTTGGTCTGTGCTCTCAATGCTTTTCTAGTTAATCATGTGTACAGATGTAGCCCTGTGATTATATGATGACACACGTTGGACCCACCCTGCCTTTATCTGACATAAGCTCACCAACCCCTCACAGAACTGGGTGGATATAAATGAATGAATGAATGAATGAATGCTTACAGACATTGTAAACCACATTCTGATATAATTCCCTAATGCTATCCAAGTGGTAGTTCATAAAAATAGTAAAATACACACAACCTTTTGTTCTAATTGGATATGAATCACCAGAAGCTAAACTGGGTTTTTGTTTTAGGATTGTGACACATGAGATATAAAAAAAGAACTTTGTAGATCTCATGACATGCACGGCAGCATGAGGAGTGATGTCACTGTGTGACTATGAGAGCAAGAGAGTGATTTGGAAGCAAAGGAAGCTCTTCACCACATTATCTTCTGTCTTCTACTTTTGGCTTTTGGAAAACTTTACAGGAGAAGTTGGAGTTTAGCTGCCAGTGAAAGCCACAGATTTCACCCACCCACACTGTAGCACTCACAGTGCTTCGTTCAGAGTAGCAGTTAGTTGAGCTGATGTTCACCTGAGGGCATAGCTAGAGGGTGCTGGATTGAATTTGGATGGTGGGGCGTGTGCAATAACAGATGAAGACCTGTGAGGCAAGACAACATTACTATATACAGTAGATCAGAAAAGTACAATTGAGAGCTGCTGTTCCTACATGTCAGCATGTAGATTCTGCAGTGTGTGAATGTGTGTGTGACAGTGAGAAAGACAAAGGAAACCCAGTGCTTTGTGCTGTGCCCTTGTTGAAGGCAGAGATGAGATGTGTCTAAACAGAGATGGTGACATCACTTCTTGGGAGGCAGCTCCAGGGAAACCATAGAGCCTAGACCAGGGACATGTGCTCATCCAATCACAACATGAGCTGCTGCTGCTGTGTGTGTGTGTGTGTGTGTGTGTGTGTGTGTGTGTGTGTGTGAGAGAGAGAGAGAGAGTCTGTGTGTGTGTGTGTGTGTTGCTCTTTACTACAAAGTGCATAATATTTGTACATGTGTGTACTGCTTTTAAGTGAGAGTGATAAAAAAAGTGTCTCCACCTGTGACTATTTGTGTACATGTGTAATGGGGGGAAAAAGTATCAGCTTGAGCAAGAATGAAATGTACCAGTGAGAGACAAAAAAGCCAGCTGGGAGAGATTTTAAGAAGTGCATGAAAAGTGAAAGCACCAGAGAGATAGCGGAGCTCTGAAAGAGAGGGAGTAGAGTGTGTGTGTGTGTGTGTGTGTGTGTGTGTGTGTGCAGAAGTGAGAGCAATGGGGCTTATGTGTGTATGTGAGAGAGGCCTAGTGCTGGCGGTAAGGTGAAAAGGATAAAGACAAAGCAGAGTATGGGAAGAATAAAAACAGGGAGAAGCTGGGTCATGTAGCCTTATGTAATTTACAGGTCAGTGCTATGTGTCGTGTTTCAGACACTAATCTCTCTTAGGAGATTCTGAAAGAAATAACCAACCATGTAAGTTTGAAATAACATCATATACAGTAGGCACTTTTAATTATTTAGTTACTCTGTGACTTTGTAACTCCAAAATTAAACACAAGAATAAAAGGAATGCTGTGAATGCAAAAATATTTAGCCTGTGACAAAATTGTATTTAATAAAAAAGGCTCTGTCATGAATGATGATTATCTTAGTGTCTGATGCTGATTTTATGTTTAAATTAAAAAAAAAATATACTATTGGACTGGTTTGCTTTAAGATTAAACAGGTTACAGATACACAAAAATCACGGTTCGGTATCAAAATGCTAAACTATTTTCTTCCCCAGCACAGTTTTTATTAAACAAAAAAAAAATGTCAACAGTAAATGAATTCAAAGTGCTGCTTGGTACCAGTCAGTAAAATTATATATTCTTAAATGATCAACAAAATGTTGAAATGAAAAATAATAAATTAATTTTAAACAGTAAAACAGTAATTTTGATTAATCATGATTAAATGTCATACATTTTTCACCTAGCGAGTTTCATTTTGCATGAGCTAATAGACTCAAGAAAGAGGGAAATATATTTGCACTTAATGTGTTTGTCACAAGCTGGGGGACACATTAGCCTAAATGCTAGCAGAATCCCAAACTAACAGATGCCATTAATGTGGTATTGTAGGAAGAGGTTAAGATAGAAGCTTCAGTGAACAGAAAAGTCCTTCCTACAGAGTGTGAATAATACTTTATGTTGGTCGACTGTTCCATCTTTAAAAAAATAAAAATAAAATTTCCACAGAGATGCCAACGTGCTGTTTAGCATCTTCCATCTTTATGGGTTAGTTCTGTTGCCTGTCACTACCAGATCAACTGACCATTGCATTGAAATTTTTAATCAGATTAATCATAATGATGTATGAATGTGTATTAATGTGTTCATCTTGACAGCTCTAGGTTTTTTGTGTCTTTATTTTCCCATCATTATGAAGGGCAAAATAAATTAAAAAAAAAACATACAAGGAGGAATACAGAAATGTAAAAGAGAGTAAAGAGGAGTGAACACAGAAAGGAACAGATAAAAATGGACCTGCCTCAATTTTGCATGTTTTTTTTTTGTGTTTTTTTTTTTTTGTGTGGTTTTTTTTTTACATTTCCACTGTGTCAGAGCAGTGAGAGATACAATTAATCAACCACTATTTATAGTATCACCTTTAGCAGCAAGTCAATCCAAGGTCCAAGGTGATGCTAAAATAATAACATAATAAAATATTGATGATGATATGATCAAAGACTGATTGAGTCCCTACCTCTACAGAACATAATCCCTACCTTAATATCTAATGTATTATCATATTCAATACTGAATATACTGAGCCAAGGGAGTTGGAAATCTCAGAATATATCTTCATAATGCAACCACTGATTTTCATTGTGAGCAACTATATTCTTGTTTTTAAAATTTCAATAATGAGAGTTTAACCCTCTTGCTTTGATACCTTGCTTATAGTTGAAGTTGTGTTGAAGACCATGTTGTATTAGTTTACTATACAGTATGTTTCTATGACAGCAAGCTGTGCTTAGTGAGTACTATATCTGGGATGTACATTTCATGTGCTGCAGGTTCTAACCAAGCCATGTTTAGCCAAAAGTGGAAAAGCAGCATTAGTGGTTCAAATTATGGAAAACAATGATCAGAAGACATCTGTATCTATAATATGTGAGTCATATACTGCCCATCTAAAAAAAGTTGCACATGCATTATGACTGCACCACCTTTGGTTTTGATTACAGGATATATTTACTTTGACTTTTTGAAACATAATGCTTATGTAGTGTCACAATAAGGTTTATTGAATTGCTTCAGTCCATAGTTGAATTAATGTTTGATTATTGATGATGATTGAGAATCAGACTGCTGCATCAACTCTTCATCATCCCAAATTAGTGCCTGGACTTTTTGGAGGCTAATGTTTGTGTGAAAATGAAGTTTCATGTTCCCTGAAGTATTCTCTCACAAGCCTGATGATCCTGATCAGTCCTGGTGGTGTCCAATCTGACATGAGAGGACACTTACTGCATCAGATACATTAAATAACTTGTTCCAGCTCAAAGATTATTAACCACTGAAGTATTTACCCATGTAGAATCTCAACTATTAGCTTCATTAAATTGTCACCCTCCTGTCATCTAAATCAAAGGTGATGCTGTGAAATATTACATGTGTGACTTTTTTTTGGACAGACTAGCCTTATACTCTAAAGTGTATAAGGCTTTAGAAACATGTTTGTCAGTGTGGGATACTTAGGTCTTGAGAACGCAAAACAGACTCTCATTTTACTAACTCATGATACTTACACAAATAAACATGAAGCCAGGCCATTGTAATTGTTCCAAAAAAAATCCAAAACCATCACATATTTTTAGAACAAGTTTAAAGATAACCTTGTTTGCACTGTGCTACAAAATGATTGTAGTGACAGTGAAATCTTGTGTTTTTATCTTTTAATCATCAAACGTGTCTTGAGTGAAATTATTAAAAATAGCAGTTTCCCACACACTACTGTGCACTGACTTCATCTCTCCACGTCTTGAAACCCTGAGTTTGTTCGCTTCGGCATCTATAATCATCAGAAGCTTTGTTTCAGTGCTGTCTGTGTTTATAAATAGACAAAGCTGGCCAATCCTTGCTGTGATTTTTTGTTTCATACACCTCTCTTTTGCTTGCCTGGTCACTTCTGTGGGCTTCATTGAAGAGGAACAGGCTGTTTTCACACCAGTTCTGCAGACTTGTCACTTGGCTAAAAGTGGCATTGGAGAATCATGGGTGTAAGGTGTTGAGAATGAAAGCGCAGACGTAGCTGTATATTTAGGTTTGATTTGAAAATGTTGAAAGTCTGTCAGGTCCTAGCCTAGCAGCACTAGACCCCCCCCCCCCAGAGTAGCAGCAAATCTTATATGCTATTCTCTGAAACTGGCCGATGGATTACAGTGAAGTACAGAGTCAGAGGGTGGGTGTAACAAAGTGACACTGCAACGATTCTGAGAGAAACAACTGGAAACAACCATAGAAGAAGAACAATGGGTGGTGATTTCCTTTTATCAAAGATCCGTGAAGAATGTGACAAAATGTCTGCAATCTTTAAATTATTTTTACAGCCGTTAAGCTCCATAATTCACCATTTTGTTTAGTTATTCATAACTTTCTCCAGACTCCTCTGTGAACTTTCCGGCGTCTAACTACATCATCCTAAAGATTACGCTGATTGGAATAGGGATAGCGCGGCTACGCTAGTCAGGTCCATGTGTAAGTATAATAATAATAATAATAATAATAATACATTTTATTTGTATAGTGCTTTTCATGAAACTCAAAGACACTTTACATGAAGTGAAAATAGTACAATAAGAGCCATTTACACAGTAAAAGTCAAGTACAATAAAAAAAAAACAACAATAGAAAACAAAGCAATCACACATTAAAACAGTCAGAATAAAAGTAATCAAACATTAAAAGTAATGTTAAATAAATGAGTTCTTTGTTTCTATCATGAATTTTGTTGGTGTTTGTTTTCATGCTTTACTTGCTCTTGCTCACCTTGGGAGTCCCAGCCAGTGTCAGTAAGACCAAGGTTACCACAGAGACAAGACAATGATCTGGCCTGGTTGGGGTGAAGAGATCCTGTGTTTCCATGGTGATGAGAACCATAAGGGAAATGCAGGAGTGGATAATTAAAGAAATGAGCTGGAAAAATCTCACAGGAATCCTTAAAGGTTCAAAGAAAGTAGTGCAGTGTGGTTATATTATGGTGGACTTTGCTTTTAGAAACAAGGGGGGACAGATGCAAAGCACAGTGTTTCATCAGTGATGAATCAAAAATATCAAGTAGGGAAGAAGTATGATAAAGAGCTTTGCTTGAAACATAACACAATAAATAAATCCCCCCCACGGGAAGTGTTTGGCGTACATCTCTTTGTCTTTGTGTGTGTGTGTGTGTGTGTGTGTGTGTGTGTGTGTGTGTGTATGTCCTTGTTCTTTCATTGTACACCATAGTCTTGTTTGTTTTTAGCTGTAACATAACTAGCTGTGGACCAGAAGGCTGGAGAGACTGCATTTGAAAGAGCATCTAATGATTTGTGAATCCTGTAGTTATTATGAAGGTTTTCTTTTTTACACAATAGAATAATGGACATGGGTTTTGTGCATCGACTATTTACATGTAATGACTGAAGACAGTGTGCAGCACAGTCTTTCTTCTTTACTTCTCAAAACAAGTTCCCATGTTTGCATAAGAAGGTGGAACTGGGATGAAACTGAGAGATTGTTTGAAGAAACTCACCAACCTAATGTTAACTTATTATGGTCACATTGACTAACTAGTTATGTTAAATGCAACCAAGATATTTTAGACTTCAAAATGTTTCAATAAATGGACTGCATATATACGTATTTAACACTGGATTTAAATGGACTGCACTTACATAGTGTGGTTTATACACCTTTGTGGTGTCTAAAATTCACAAAGCCACCAGGTTCTATTGGAAGAAATTTAGGGTTCAGCGTTTCGCAAGGACAATTTGACATGTGGAAAATCCAAGCCAGGATTTATACTGCCAACCCTTCAGTTATTGGGCAACCTGCTCTGCCAACTGAGCCATATCTTCCTGTTACACATGACTGAAAAACTCTTAATGGTTTACTTTTTTAATTTTTACATTGTGGTCTTCCAATTTAAACAACACCACATTGTTTTTCAATTTACAGTAAATTTGTATTTTTTTTTAAACATACTCTATATGTAAAAACTACAGCTATATTTAATTTAATCAGTAACATGAAAATAGTTTCAAATGAACTACTGTGTATTGTATTTTACAACTTTTTGGTGTTAATGCTAGTCATTTTTTACAGTGTAAGAACCTTAAGTAGGATTTCAATGGGTGAAGTTTACAGTTTTCTGAACAGACAAATCAGCTCCAGAGGCCAGACTGCACTCAACTGAAAACATGTTTATTTCTGCAGTAACGATGGATGGTGGTCTCTGAGGACTGACTCTTTTTAGGAGCCAGCCTTAAATGACTGAACACTCAAGAAGTTACCGTTTTCCACACTCCCATTTTGGGTTTACTTCATGGCCCTAGAGGCTGCTGTTTGGTTTTGTGTTCAATGTGAAAATGTTTTTTTTTTTCTTACTATGACATGAACATTGATTTTACCTGAGGCTTCAATGTTGAGAGCTCTGGACTAATCATCATAATGAGAAATCACTAGACATAGTGTCAACTGATCGAACCATCGCAGGGAGGTGGTCACTCCAGGGAAGTTTACATTTGGATATGGATCACACTAAAAGAGCAGAGTGCACGCTTGGCAGAATATGTGATGGATGTTCTGACAGAAACGGCAGAACAGGGAATAACGAAATTGTTTTGAGAGAGGATTTGTACAGAACATACTGGAGTAAAGTCTACAGATCAATTTTTGAACATTTTGAATACATTTCAGTGACCACACATTTCATTGCCTCAGATTCTTGTCTACTGTGCTGTACTTAATTTTGCTTCTACCACAGGGCTTTGACACCACTCTTCTTTTTCCACCTTAGGTGTGCTCCTTAAGCAGTTACTGTACATGACAACTCCAGTGTGGTAACACTTTGAAGATGTGATTTCTTTTTTTAACATGTGAATTTTACATGGTCAGTGGAGAAAAGCACAGACACTGGGGCACAGATGGCCTGTGGGTAACTGATGAGAGAGGGGGAGACAGAGACAATGTCCTTGACCTTCACACACTGACTCGTCAATGGCTGCTCAATGCACACCATAAGGAAGCTTCCCAAATGCACAGACAGAAATATATGTGCATACATGAACACAATTCCTATAAATACAATATTCATATACTCTATTTAATGGCACAGATTTAATATAACTGCACATAACTATTTCCTGCTCTTTTTTCCCCCTATTCTTTTAGCATTTTCCTAGTAGTGAACACATATTCTTATGCTGCTGTGACCACACCTGATTCATCAGTGGCTTTTGTTTGCATTACCGTCTCCCCATTTTGTGCATATCTAATCTCTAAATCTGTCTGTTAAATTGGTAGAGGAGAAAATCACCCCTAATATTTCAGGCTGCCAGTATCTATACGATATGTTCACTGGATGCACAGCTAATTCAGCTAGCTTCATCAACACAATAACACACTTAACTGAGGGATGGGGGTTTTCTGCTATGGCTGAGTTTGTTCTGTCTAAAACCTCCTGCAGACATATGATGATGTACTGGGTGTGATCACAGGCAGAAAGCCACTGTACACATATTCTCCTTAAACACTGGTCTCTGTGCCGTGTAAAGATGAGTCATGTTAAAAAGGCTAATGAGTCTGTCTAATCCACTGTGCCTTTTATATCTGATGCCATGCTGAGACACAGCGCCTAATGGGAACTGTGACTTTGTGAAGTGTTGTAGACCAGGTGAACTACTGTAATAGTACATTAAATCGATGCAGTGCGTGTGTGAGTGTGTGCTTATTTTTATGGGAACATTAATTTGTGTACAGTCACACCATGGGGACCAAAATTCAAGTCCCCATGAGAGTTAAATATAAATGTAGGTCCTCACTAGTAAAATATAAATCTGTGTGTGTCTCCTATAAACACACTAAAGCATGAGGTAAACTGTTACAAAGTGAAACATGAATTTTTCAAAGGTTTGAATGCATGTTTAGGTTCTATTACCCAATAGCTACTTTACCGAGAACCTCTAAAAATGCTGGTCCCCACAAGTAGAAGTGACGATTACAAAAATGGGTCCTCATGAAACCTGGAAAACAGTGTGTGTGTGTGTGTGTGTGTGTGTGTGTGTGTGTGTGTGTGTGCGTGCGTGTGTGTGTGTGTGTGTGTGTGTGTGTGTATGTGTGATTGAAGTGCATGTGAGTTAAAAACTAAACAAAAGTCAAGACAGGTCTAGCTGATCCTGTCAAAATAAACAACATAAGGTATGTTATACCACAATAATGTATCCTTTGAGGTTATTTAATTGAATAAGTGCACATCACACCCAGAGTCATGTTTTAAAATGGTTGGTATGGTTAACTGGTGACTCCATAACAATGTATCTCCACTCAGCACATTATTTACCATCAGGTATAATTAATGATAATGATGCTATCAAATATTACACCTACTTTCTGCAAAAAAAGCTTCACTTTATCATGGAAAAAAAATCTCTCTTTGGTCCAGTCACTGTAGTGATCACATGATATAAGCACGGTGTAAAGCTGAGGAAACATTATGCTTCAGTTGTAAAGTTATCACAAGTTAATACATGCCAACAAAGTCACGAGCATTTTCACATCTAAAGCCCATAATCGAGGACAAAGATAGTACTGGATTCAGTTCAAGGGTCATTTTGACTGTCATGATTAAGTGACTCATTGACTAATTGCCAACTGATGCAAACAAATGACCTATAAAATGTTACTTAATTGCAGTTTATCCCAACTATGACCACCAAAAATTGAATAATTGTGTATGTTTGTAGTTATTAAATGTGTGAAAACCAATCATCAGTGTACTTTTCTTCTTAACAACAGGATGTATGCTGTGTAGTACTTTGATTGATATGTTGTTTTGTGTGCCGTTATAGACACCTTCTTCAGTCTACATCTCCTTCCCAGTGTTTGTCTATCTGCCAGTGTCTCCTCCAGAGGGGTAGTTGGCTGTGACCTACTTTGCGAAGCAGAACTGGAGCTGTCAGTCATGCAGCTGTGCGTCACATTGCCTTATACCAGCCGCTGTGAGGATACTGCTGCCTCACTCTGGCCTGTTTTCCTCGATGCACTAGAAGCTTCCACACCGGATGATATTTTCAGCTTTCTATCACAATTCTCCCCTCTGGGTCTCTTTGCCATAAACAAGACATGAGGAGTAAAGCTCTTACTAAAAAGCTGTTGCTATTGCATAACCCTACAAGCAGGATGTCTGGTGATCATCAAGTGTTTCCTTGTAGGTAAAGGATGAATCAGGCTTCCTTGATGTGGCTCCATTAGTGCAGGAGGGTGGCAGGTACATCCATTAGACCAGAATAAATGACAGCTGAATTATTGAGGCATCAACAGAGTGTCAAGCCATTAAATGAACAGAACCTCACTGGCAGGAGTGTTTTTACTCAGAGTTTTTTCTACCAATGTCTTAACATCAATGATGAAGCAAAAAGTCACCAACCCTCAATATATATATATATTTATATATATATATATATATATATATATATATATATATATATATATATATATATATATATATATATATATATGAATAATTCAAGATGGAATGAAGAAGGACGAAACAAAGACAAAAACAGGCAGTGAGGCGGTTATTTTTGTTTAGTTGATAGTTATTTCTGTCATTGTTTTGTCTCATCTCATTTTCTGAACCCACTTCATCCTCACTAGGGTCATGGGTGTCACTGGGGGCCAATCCCAGCTACAACAGGCGAAGTATGAGTCTCCAGTTCATCTCAGGGCTGAACATATATAGACAATTTAGATTAACCAATTAACCTATCAGTGCATGTCTTTGGATGGTGTAGAAAAGCCACGCAGACACACAGAGAACATACAAACTCCACACAGAAACGTCCCACAAACTATCTTGGAATTGAACCCATGACCTTGCTGTGAGGCTAACCACTGCAACACTGTGCCATCCTCACTGTTTTGTCATTACACTATATACTGTATTACTGTGTTGTTGTTTTTTTTTTTTTTTTAGAAACCGCCATATCCACCACTAGGTCCCCCTGCTGCTCTCTGAGACCTCTGTTGGTGTTTCAACTCACCTTACCCACAAAGGGTCAGCCCATAAATTGGGGACCAAACTGGTCCCCAATTTATGTCCCCAACATAAGACAATAAAAGAGACGTGTTTTGGAAATATTTGGGCCTCTGTGAGGGTGAGTCCTCAGCTGAGTTATATTTTGTTTGTGGTCAGATCAAGTCAAATTCATTAAAATTAATAAAAAAAAAGAGACTGAAAAGAATCTGAAAAAAACAAAAGAACATGCTAACACCCTAACAACCCCAAGCAGTCCATGGGTCCCTGTTGAGAACTGCTGCTCACAATCACCACACTTTGACCTGCTGTGGAGTATGTCCCTGTTCTACGATGGTATTTTCTCTTGTTCTGGTCCTCCCCTTCCTCTTCCCTTTTCAAATATTTTATAACAGGAAGAAGTATGTAATCCATTGTTATCCATTATCATTGTTCCTTATTAAGTAATTGTCCTTTTTGGCATCTTATTTTATCTATATTGTTGTTCACATTGTAATCCAGTAAATATTGAGTACTAGCGCTGACTGATTACACACTACATACATTAACGTTAAGCTAAGTGCCTGTACGAGAGCATGCTAACTTGTGTCTGTTCCATTATAGTTTTGGGCTGTACCACTGTCAGGACTAATTGTGATTTTAAGTTACATACTGCCAGCGTCATTTCCTCCTCCAATTTGGACACTGTGTCCTGCAGGTCCAATGTACATCACACCAGTTAAGAAACACAACACAGAACCGACACCACCAGTCACATGTGAACAAATAATAAAAATTTAACAGCATCACATAGTATATGCAGGGGGAAGTTTCTAAAGAAGCCTTGTTTTTTTCATATCTCACTGCATTTAAAGTGATCACAGTTCTGTCTGAGAGACATAATTCTGGGATAAATCCTCAGGGATGACTCACTGCCACATTGAAGGAAGGAGGATGTGCCTGCTTTGGCTGTATTTCTGAATAGAAATTAATTTAAAATATTTGTGAAGGTGCCAGTCAGTGTATGTGTGCTTAAGAGAAAATCACTGTGAAAACAATCAGAAAACAATCTATTTCACTGTTTTTTTCTTCACTCTCTCTATTGAGTCTACTGCTTGAAAAACTATAATTACTTTATTGAGTGGAAAGGAGGAGACAAGTTGGAGCATTTTTGCTTATAAGCATTATATATTTCAAATAATTAATGTTGGAACAACAATACAACTAAAAAACGTTACATAAATGATCTTGACTACTACTACTCAGAATGTAAAGAAAAAGCTACAGGACGTGAAAATATGACTCCAGAAAAAAAGTGAGTATAAACACAAATCTATGAACAGGAAGCTCACAACAGGATGGAATTGAAAATACAAGTGACATACACAAAAAGGCTAAATAATTTGGTAAATGTTACTTTTTCAGTGAATCATTCTAAATAGACAGTCCATTTAGAACCCATGTTATTCTGTCATTAACAGCAGTTGACTGAAGTCGAGACTTTTTTTTCTGTCTCTGTATACGAATGTGTGTCTACATCTCTAACTCAAATCATACGTCACAGTGAACCTTGGCATTTTTACACAAGATAAGTTTTCACCATTTCTATATCCATATCTGGAGTGTAGAGTTAGGAAAAACACATATTTATTCCTATTTTTTTCTTTTTGTTTTACAAATTGCTTTGAAAAGTAGTGAATTACATGCTGCATGTGAGTCAGTCCATGTTGGTCTGAAAGTTGGTCCATATTTGAGAGTGTATTTTTATTTCTAAATACAACATGTATACACTGTCTGGCCAAAAAGTTCACACATGGATTTAACTTATATTTACCCCCCCCAAGGAATGTTATAAGAGTTATGTTTTTGTGTCTGTCTGTCTGTCTGTCTGTGTGCAACATAACTTAACAATGTTACGGATGGTTTTGGCTTAAATTTTAAGGATAAGTGATAAAACTTTGGTGTCTTTCGGGGGGTTAGGGTTGGAGCTGAGTTGCCTTGGCGGAGCTTTGATTAATTTGCAGTGATTAATATGTTTAACCCTGATTTATATGAATGAGTAGATTCTTATTTCTTTAAAAAAACATCTGTTTATGAAAGAGCACAAACACTGGACACTGTTGGGAAGCACGGTGTTCACTAGACTAATCAAAGAGTGGTTCATTGGTCATGGCACATTATTTTCACACATGGATTGACCACCAGAGTCTAGATCTGAAACCCACTGTGAATGTTGGGTATGTGATGAAGACAACGCAGTGGTCCAACTCTCCTACTGCCAAGAGCCTGATGAGGAATCAATGGAAGTCTGGTTGGAAATAATGAAATGTGACATGTACTGGAACACGCATACACTTTGTGTGGCATAAACAGTGACTGTTCCTGGTGAGAAACATTATATAAGGGACTGTTTTTTGGCAGGGCAGTATGCAAAAACACACTGTTTCAACACTGAAATCACGTTCAGGCACATTCCCAACCCCTTGACATGGAGCTGTGTGAAGTAGAGGTTGAAACTTTCCCCTATGAAATAGGACAATCGTCATCATCTATATGGTCATATTTTAACAGCTATCAACTAAAAACCACAAAAATGCGATCTATACTGTAACACTGCTCTACATTTTTTAGAAAGTATCTGCAGACTTTGAATGTGTTAAATCTTACATACTTTAATAAGCTGAATCAGAAAACAAGTAACAAAAGTGCTGGTTAGTTCATGTTATATATATAGTAATGGTGTGTTATTCCAGGCACAGTATATGGTGGTTTATGTACATGTATACAATGGATTTGTAAATATTCCACTAGAAAGAACCTGTAAAGTGAATGGATCATAATATACAGAGAGTGTTTTGAAGTAGATCTGAGACCAATATTCCTGTAGACTAAAACCTATTCTCTTGCTAATTCTAAGAATTTCAGATTTTGATCCAAGACTTATGGAAACTTGAGCCAACCAGCATTTAAGACTTGAGTTTTCTTTATCAGTAACACATATTTCCTTTTATTCTGCAAGCATTTTTCTTGTAGACCAGTGTTATACATTGAAACATCATTAAATGGTCAATCAAATGATTATTTCCAAAGAAAATATGTACATTTGTGTGTTTCTTTCATCACACTGCTGCTCATTTTTGCAGTTTACTTACCTCCATGTTGCCAATGATTGGAACAAAATGATGGAAAAGTTCTCCTACTACCCCTCCCATCCACCTTAGCGCTTCTCCTCTGTCTAATTGACAATCAGGACAATGCTACCTCTTCACGTGTACACGGAAAATGGAGGGGGAATGGGAAGGGCCAAGGGGTGCATTGGGATTGAGCCTCAGATTCACATGAAATGATTTATAACACACACACACACACACACACACACACACACACGTGGTGGAATTATTCAGAGTTATGGACATGATCTAGAGTAGTAAGAGTCTGTGAGCTACAAATTATGTTTATTTTAAAATGTTTTTTATCAATTTACCCTCCCAAAGCCAAATGTGAGATGGAATAACATTCATATTTGTCTAAGTCACACACACCTGTCAAATATGACATGTTATATAAGAAGTCAGTCCAAGATCATTTTATTTCATCACCAGTGAAACTTCCAGTGCCTCACTACTGGCATTTATGGAGGCTGCAACATAAATCCATCAACAACCGGAACCCTCTAAAGCACAGGTGTCAAACATAAGGCCCGGGGGCCAAATCCGGCCCGCCAAAGGTTCCAATCTGGCCCATACTGTAGAATGAGTAACAATGAAGATATTACTGGTGTAAAAATGATATTAATTCATGTTCTACATACAGAATAATTCGATCTCAATTGGGTTAGAGCAGTAAAATCTGATCATAATTATCTATAAATAATGAAACTGCAGATATTATCCTTGTTTTAGCATGAAAACAGTACAATTGCATGAAAATCTGTGAATAACCTAAACAAATAAGAACAACCTGAAATGTCTTAAGAGAAGTTAAATGTAGTTATAGCAATATTCCACCTGTTGCTACGTATTTTGTGTATTTATAATTGTAATGTAAGCTGTAGTTGAGGCAAATGGGGACACAATCGGATTAAAATTGCACATGTCTTTCTTAAAACATGTCATGTAAACATTATCATGATGTAATTTTACTCTTTTCACTGTTATCATTTGACTGGTCTGGCCCTTTTTAGATCATACTGGGCTGAATGTGGCCCCTGAACTAAAATGACTTTGACACCCCTGCTCTAAAGGGACTATTGATACACTGAAATATTGTAAATGACACTGAGGATACACACTAAAACAAAAGGGCAGGGACACAGATCTCACTCATCTAAAAAAAAAACAAACAAAAAATATATATATAGAATTCCAAAAACCAATGACTGAATCACTGTCACTTGAAAATATGAAGATAAGTCAGTATATGTTTATGCCTCTCATTTAAAAGGCTTCAAGCCAAGAAGCTGTCTCACCTTGAGCAGTAACCATTAGGGTAAAAAAAAAAATTCAGTTTTATCAACTTTTTGTCTTGTATTGTGTTTGTGGAGGTAGATATGTGGGAGTTATGTGCATGAATGCAGGCTGGTCTTTGAATGAACCATGTCCAGGGTAAATGGGAGTGAGATGCACAATGGGATGAGGTCAAACAGTGAGTTATGGCCTGAATTAGTTAATGTCTGAATGCAATGTGATAAAAATGTGACCCCTAGGTCATGTACAACTCATCACTGTGTCATCTGGCTTTATGTTCATCCCTTTCAATGTTCACTCCTCTGTACTCTCTCTTCTGCAGAATTTGTTCATAGTTTCTCTCCCCGACCATGTTTTCTTTTCTTTCCTCTTGTATTTCTTTATTCCCATGTTTCCTTCCTAATTTACCAGAGAGTGAAACATTACCAATTAAAATCAATTAACACTGTCATATTGATGGACAAATATAGTCAAGAATCACAGCACATCATAACATTCTGCACATCATGCTCAATGACAAAATATTAATACAGTTAGTCATTTATCATGTTGAATTGGATTTTTAGACAATTGTACTGCCTATGTATAATATCAAAGAGACTGTGCATAAACATCCATTTATTATTCATTATAATATATTTGCTTTGAACATTCTAATTTCTGTTGTACAGCATTAAAATGTTGCATTTATTACTTTTAATGTTGAACAAGTCTGTTTTACCAAATGCAATAAAGGGCTTTTATATGATGTTGGTAACACTTTATCTAATTCATTAATCATGATGTTAAATTCCTGGGTTACATTACATTTGTTCACAGGTTAGAGGCATCAGGTTTAAAGAATCCAAAATTCAAAATACTAGCTCATAAAAAAAGAAGAAAAAAGAAAAATGTTATTGTGTTTATTCTGCAATTTATAAAACTTTTACTAAGTTTAGCATTTGCAAAGGCAAATGAAGGTAGATGGATGTACCATAGATCTGTCTTTAATGACAAAGGGTATGAAGGAAAATATGCATGTAGTACAGGAGAGCTTTTCCACTAACGCTCTTCTAATTAAGATTTTCAAGGATGTCTTGGTTGATATTATTTTAATTCACAATGACGACTAAACTACTAACATCTCTTTATAAGTGTTTTTTTTTCTTTTCACTGGAAACTGATAAGAACTGAATTGAATTAGCAGAACTGACATCAGTAAAATTCATACAGTACCTCACCCTGCAAACTGTTCAGCAACTTTATAAATGTCTGAGAGACTGTAATGAGACGAGCAGACAGCACTTTAGAGATCTAACTGACTTGATCTGAATTGTTCACCTGGTTGTTTCATTGTACTGCTACCTCTATAAAGTCATTTTGTTAATGTACAGTACATAACACGGACAAAATGGACAGACGTAGAACATACTTGATTACTAATCACAACTCAGCTGTACATTTGTCTGCATATTACATGACTAATTCTGTCAGAGATAGAGAGCGATTGCCTCAGATTGGCCAATCAAGATGGTAATTAGCTACATTAGGCATTTCAGCAACAAGCCACAGCCAAGGGCAGCAAATTAAAATGAGTGGCTGCTAATCTATATTCTATGTGCATGTTGAGAACAGAGAATAATAATATACACAGAGTTATACTCTCAAACAAAAAGGTTCAATAAGATCCACTTCAGAGGCCCCTGAAGCCATCAGTCATTTTAAAAACCTCCATAAAGTATGAAACCTGTGATCCTCACATGCTGCAGTAGTGCAGCGACAGTCACCGAGTCAGACCACAGCCTAATGGCCTTAGTCAAATGCCTCTTTGTTGGAAACAATGGAAACATTTTACTATACACAGACAGTCTGAGTAATTCAGTTAGCTGAGTTTTGTATCAATGATTTCAGTTTGTGGAATACTGCAGCAAAAGCCTGACACACTAGATACTCATCTATACAATATACAAATCAGCAGAGTTGTTTGATGATAATACAGTTAAAGGGATACCATGTGATTATGATTTCCCTAAGTAGTGTAAAAGCAGCACAAATGTGAAATGCATCCACGCATAACAGGGATAAAATTGGCTTTGATTGGGTGCACATCTGCTTTTTCGTCTATCCGTGAAGTGACAGAATGCAGTGTAGTAAATGTTAGAATTTATTTGGTGGGACATGAAACTACAAGCAGTTATTCTGCAATTTAGTCTGGAGTATAGTATATCTGTGTGTTTGTTGCTATGAACAGTAAAAAAAAAACAAAAAACTGAAATTATTCAACAGTAGGCATGTTTCCAACCTGCGGGTCTGTATCTCTCCAGAGTCATGAGATAAAGCTCAGAGCCTTACAGGATAAGAAAGAATACAGATATAGAATTTGTTGTATGTCTTTATATATACACTTCACCATAATTAGGAATGAATTTGACTTTTTTATTTTTCATGTATAAACTGTTTAATCCTCTTACTTGCTTTGGTTCAGATTCAAGTTCTAGCTAAAACAGTTATGACATACCAGTGCACAATGATGACTTTAGTCAAATCAATGAATCACAAAAAAATTAACCATTCTTCATACCAATTTCATTGTGTTGATGTTTTAATTCTTTATTTATCTCGTGAAAGTTGACTAAGCGCCAAAGCTTTTTATTTTTTCTTACTGTAAGTTGAGGCATGCTTTGCATTCACACCTCCCCAGCTTCCCAAGGGTTAAGGATGATGACTATGAATCAAAAGTAAAAATGAGCCAGTGATATTAAACCAGTGAAACCAACAAGCCTAGGTTTCATGTCGCTGATTATTTTAGCACCCATATGAGAATTTGGCAGTCCTTCAGGATCCTGTGGCACCACACTGGAGCGGATGTGGTTGTGCTGCAGTATGCGATGTGCCCTATTGGATACCTGTGATAGAAGCTGAACGGGCAGCAGCTGGCAACAAGAGGCGGACACCAGATGACTGCTCTCAGCACTCAGAACAAAACAAGCAGCTGTGGGGAGCAGTGGGTGGGTTGGCCCTGTCTTTATAGGAAGCCAGGCTATGATTACCAGGGTGCAGAACAGGGCCATAAAATGCTGTTAACAAAACCAGGCCACCTAACTTACACTTGATGCTAATTAGCCACTGCCACCTGCAGCTTAATACTAACTCTAGGGATGAAAGGGACATCAGTGTGTTCTTACAGCTTTATATACATGTATTTTTAAGAAGACATTTTACAGAGTAGTTCATTTCCAAGTGCAGAGGAAAAAAGGTATCCTGCACACTATACATCCAACTTGCAAAAAACTTTAAATATTTATATTTATATATCCATATGTTGTTTATATTTCAAATTGACTTTGACAAACAACACTTTTTGGGATCAACTATGATTAAAAACAACTGCCCCTGGTTAGGTTTAAAAAAAAATGCTGCAAATAGTGCAAGTATTACATACTTAATATTACATACTTATAGTCACCTTTGTTTATTTCTGTTGTTTCCATCCCAGAATTCCTTTTGGGAGCATCTCAAGCCTTCTGCATTTAGATGAACTAAGTCACGTTTCAGACAGCAGCAGTGACAACAATAGAAAAAGACACAAAGCGAATACTTTCCATTCTGAAAAGCTTTTCAAAATGCAGTTTGTCATGCAGCTCTATTGAATTCTAGCACATGGAGGCAACTGTCAGTAGAGAAAGGGATATCTACACACTTCAACACAAATATTGGTGCTAGCCTATGTGCATAGAAGAATGGCTCTCACTGTTTGATATCATAGATGTAAAACACTACCTATAGTTATCTGAAATAAATACACAGTCATGTTTTACATATAATTTTACCTCACTACAACTATCAACTCTGTCACATTTAGTCTGAATTTGTACATGCAGTATGATTACAGTATTTCAGTGAGTAATGTTTTTTTTAAATAATGTTAATAAGATTCAATGTTCTGTGGCTATGGTTGAAGCAATCAAACAAAGAAAACAAGTCAATGCATAGCTGTGATATATTATGTCATATAATAATGGTTTAGTGACACAACCACCCATGGCTTAATTATATCAAGTACACTACATAACAATGTCTGATGAATCCCAACCCCCCACAGTGCCCTGCAGCCCTGCTTAGATATTTGGCTATCACTGGACACGAGATTAACAGTGACATTCGAAAGTGAGATGCTCTGATGCGTGCTGTTAGTGGGGGGGAGGCATATGGTCCAGCACGACACCTGAATCACATCAGTGGGCTGGAGTAGACTCCCTGCAGTGGAACCAGGGGAAACTGTCATATCTACCACTGAGTCGAGGAAGTTGCATCAGTATGGCACAGACAGTTTGGGAAGATATAGTTATGGGGAGACACAGAGGATCAACTCCTTGGAGAGTATGAGAAAGTCATTAAATTTCACCTTCAAAGATTTTGTTCCCGTCCTTGTCACACAATGCCATCCATGAAAGATGAAAATCATATACAATATAGGTCACTTACTGATGCTATATAAAGCTCTACAGCTGAGTTAAAGCTCATCTGAGTGAATGCATATGTGGCCTTGAGGTAGCTGGGGGCAGAAGGGGACATCTGCTCTCAGAGAACCAAGTCAATGACTTGTGCTATGATGTGATGATTACACTTTTCATTACACTTGGTAGATTGTGTATGACAAATCAAAACTAAGCATATACACAGTTCAACCCAACTGTGCTGTTTGTACTGTATTCCTCAAAACTAGTGTTTCCTTCGAAAGACTGGCAAATAGTGTAATATAAATGGGTGACAATTTTAACTAGAAAAGCACTCTGAGAGCACAGACCTCCTCCAAGGTAGACCCCCCCCCCCCCCAAACCCCCCACCCCACCCCGATCACCCCCAACATGAAATCAGTTCTTCCAGTTCATATTTCCAACATATCCTGAAAATTTCATCAAAATCCATCCATAAGTTTTCGAGTTATCTTGAACAAAGACAAACAGACAAACGCCGGCAAAAACATAACCTCCTTGGCGGAGGTAAAGATCACTTCTGCCGCTTTGTGATCCTAATATTTTAGAGAATAGCTGCACAGCTCTTTGCACCACTTTATAGGTTGGAGCTGTAATGCAGCGGTGCAAGAAAACATCATGGGATTGGCTCTCTTAGGAGTCCTTGAACAAGATTATCAGCCGTCGCCAAAAGCCAATGACATCATGCTCTATTTCTGTCTTCAAGTGGAGCATTCAGAAGCTAAAAGGTGTCCTTTAATGGAGACCAGCTGCATGTTTCAAAACACTGGCCAAGACCAAAATCCTGTTCTGAAGAGTGCAGCTGAGATGCCAAAAACTGTATTCTAATGCATCTTCTTATAGAATATGTTTAGGATACTGTCAGTTTTAAGGCTTAATTTGTCCTAGGTCAGCCTGTATACTGTACATTACAGTAATGTGAGATAGTCTTAGCTGATGAAGACCTGTATCACAGAAATCAGCAGGGGGTCAGATCTATACCAATAGAGGAAGTGATTTCATCAAAGGGCAAATAATCCTTTAAGTTCATTGTTAAACTCCCTCACATGGCATATATGGGTTAATTAATGAGAGGTAGTTTTAAGCAGTCATTCATTTATCTCATTTGCTGTATGTGTCACAGTAGAGACAAGGAGAAACTGGTAAAACTGTGATGCTCATGAGTGGTGGAGACAAAATAAATAAATATAGTGAGCTTTGGAAGAAGCATTACAATATCCACGTCTGCACAGCAAAGAGTACTAAGTACTGGGCAAAACCTAATTTAACTCTGCTCACTTAAGTGGCTCCCCAGAGACCAGTTCTCTAAGTCATTCAGACAAAGCCAGTAAAGCAACATGAATATGTGTGCATGAGTGTGTGTTTGGGTGTTTTTGTGAGGAGGCAAAAACCAATATTTTGTATTTTCTGTGTTGTACCTCAAGGTCTGACTCATGGCCAAGATCAAACCACAGTGTTGCAATATCTAACACCTACCTTCACACATACACCTCCTGTAAAAGCACACGCACATGTCTGTGTTTTGTTCTGTAGAGATGACGTCAAAATGTTCATTGTCTACCTACGCTGTGTCATTTCTGTAAAGTAAATGATTCATCAAGTAATGGTTCTGGGAACATGTCAACTCCCCTTGAGACTTGGCAGTGCTTCTTAAAAAAGGAAAGTATGTAAAAGGAAAGCATGCAAACGCAATTAAATGAATGAAAGAAAAGGATCTAAATCTAAACTAAATTTGGTATAGACACTGATTTACATAGAAACACACATCAAACGGTGCAGAGTAACATTTTAAACATGTAATTTTAACAACGTAAACATGTAAATTTAACATTGAATATAAAAAGTAAATTGATTGCCCCTTACTGTATATAGACCTTCAAGTACCCACATTGTTTTAGAAATCCACCAGGTCTAAACCCAGAGGTTTTGAGTTTTGAAAGGACACTTCAACATCTAACACTTTGATCACAGGATGATCCGCTCTAACTGAACCACTGTCACCTCTTATTTCCCATATTTGTTAAATGTTTACTTCTTTATTGATTTTTGTATGTTAAAAAAGGAAAATAAGCTGCTATTTCAACATTATGGTGTTGCATTTTAAATGTTTTTCAATTTTTTCAAAACAATAGAAATCCATTTCTACATACAAATGTGGTTTTATTAATATACTCTGCATGCAAAACTACAGCTATATTTGAGTTAATCATTAGCACAGTGTATTTTCACTCATACACATTAAATTTTGCAGTGTTAAATCAACACTTAGAGAGTTTATTTAACTTCTTCTAGAGTGTATTTGGTCCCATTGTCTCCAAATTAATACTGCAAAATCTACAGTGTAGTTTTTATGTTTTTCATAATACATAAACAAATTTTACATAATTTTCCAAGTTTTTGGAGTTAGTTCTATGGTCATTTTTACAGTGTACTATTTAACAGGGCTACTGGGGAGTGATACTTCACTTTATTCTCTGTCTGCTCTTCCCTTTGTTTCTGCTACTCGAACTAGTTACTGAAACCTTAACATATTCGTAAACCTAAATGTTGTGTTAGAGGCTGCAAAGAATTTTGAATGATCAAACGATGGTAACACTGAACATTTTCTAAAAATTACAGAAAAAAAAGCCTCATAATTTCTTTACTATAGGATATATCCATGGACTAATAGACTGTGTATGTGGCAGTGGTACATCTCTGAGTGGCTTCAATTTAACATTTATTTATACAGTACATGCTGCTTGTGACAGAAGCACCTCATGGAAAAAAGTGTAATTTTTGCTATTGATCCACTGGATAGTTAAAAACATATGTACTGTGGAAGTGGAAGTGATTTTATTTTCAGATCAGAACATTTTAAATCTATTTATATTATTAATAATATAAATAATCTACTGATCTAATTACTTGATTTGACAATTTTTACATCATTGGTCAACTACTTTCTCATAGTTTATATTCAAAATCTGGATCTATCAGTAATGTCAAGAAATTCTTCATCTGTTCTTTAAGTATCTACTGAAGTAAAACGTGATATTTAAAATCTTAATTTCAGATTGTTAGTTTACCCATGCTACATATAAAAACAATACATACAGAAGACAAATAATACTGCATTCCTCGGAATACTTGATGTGTGTGAGTGAAAAGAGTAAAACTGTAAAAAAAAAAAAAAATTTTAAATTACAACTAGCACAACAATGTTCATGTGACCTGGAGTACAGGGAGAGAACTCCCTCTACCTTTTAAAATAGATGTGATACCTGGATTACAAATGTTAATGCCTCCTACGGCCCCTTCTACTTGGAGTATTCTCTGTTGGCAGCGTTTACGTTGGTGATTAAGCAGAAACTCACTGGAATTTATGTTCAGCCGCCCTACAAGTCAGCTCTGATGTGGTTTGGGCTCATCTTCATCAGACATGGATTATACCAGGATGGTGTCTTCATATTCAGTCTATATTCCAGATAACTATCCAGATGAGGAATGTCCTAAATTAGTATTTGACATTCCTGTCTTCCATCCCCTCGTTGATCCTGTGTTATATTTATTGGGCAGTTCTTTCCTCAGATTCGCACCTCTAACCTTACCTCTTCTAACCACTCAAGCCTCCAGGACTGCACCTGTGTCCATCCCTCCTGCCTCAACATCTGTGCTTCCTACAAAGTGTACTACTTCTGGATCACTCCAGAAGTAGTACACTTAGCAAAGTAAAAGCAGTAGCTTTGCTGTACCAAATATTTTATTCTACAAATGGATCTCTCAAGCTTGTTTAACTTGTGTAACTCATCTTCACAATATTGCAGACATCTCAAATAACTGGTGTCACATGAATCCCCCTGTCCATAATACATATTATAATTGGTTTTAAAGATCTATAAAATATAGCATGCAAATGCCTTTGTTGCTCAAAATACAAATTACATGTGGTACTTTGGTTCTCTTGTTTGAATTTGTCGATGGTACGGATTACACTGCGATAAAACTCTTTTATGGCAGGTTTGAGCACTAACTATAACTATAATCAACAACTCTTTTTTTTTACACATTTGATTCTGTAAAAAAACTTTTTTAGTTAGCTTTGGCCCACCAATAATATTGACTGTTGGATATTTCTCTGAGCCACAGTGAACTGAAAATGAACTACCTAAAAGCATCCTTCCCAGACTTGCATATTAAATCTAACTAAATGTTCAGTTGAAGGTGTGTAGCAGTATGGGAAGTTTAATATCTCAAATATGACTATTTCTTTACATCTGTCTGACTTGCAGCATCTAAAACGGAAACACTTAGTTAGATCTGTGAGTACGCTGACTTCATGAGACAATAACCCTTAAGAAGACTATATGCAAGCAGCTGCTGTCTCCTTGTTAGGCTGATCTCGTGTTCCTGCAACTTCCTGACTTTACAGCACTCCAGTGCCCTACTGTGCTGTTCATTAGAGAGATAATTACATCTGCAGGAGATCCTTCTGCACAGTCTTGTCACCTTGCTGTGTCTGATCAGAAGCACTACAATTCCTCTTCTTCTGTTTCCCCAGCCAACCCACTGTCAGACAGCGGTCAACCAGCATCCAGTGCTTGGCAATGGCACTAATAGTGATGATTCATCCAGAGGAGGGCTAGATCTGTCTCCTTAATCAGACCTTAACCTTTCAAGGATATTGATCAAGCATCTCTGTCAGAGCCATTACAGACACTCGATGCATTCAATGTCTGCCAAAGGCCTATCCCTGCTTCTATCAATCTCCAGAAGATTAAAGGGAGATAAGAATTAAGAGAAGAAAAGAAAAAAAAACAAGGCTTTGATAGTAAATTAAACAGAAAAATCTTTAGTTTGATTCTAAAAACACAAAAAGCATGTAGAAATCTCTGTATTTATTTATCTAATTCTGACAAGACCAAGGTAAGTGAAAAAAAAGCTCCTCTTCATAAACTTCTAGATAGCTTGCTCTTGATTGTCTTTGCACAATTTCATCCTTTCTCCCTTCCATGCATCAACCCCACATCTAGCCTTCAGGCATCATGAACTGGGGCACAAACAATAACAGTAATCATGGAAAATCATGTGCTGCTCTGGTGTAGAAGACCAGCTGACTGGCTGACTACTGGAGCCCAGAGGGCCTCCTGTTCAAGTAACAGAGACAGTGAAGGGATGGAAGGAGAAAACAGTGAGAAGAGATGAAAGAAGAGAAGAGAAAGATTCATCTCTCATCCCCTCTTCCTTGACAAGCTTACTCATCTTTGTTTCCATATTGTGCCGTTGTCAGAGATTTTCATCATCGTCCCTCCTGCCTCCCACTGTCATCCCATCACATTTCTTTATTTACCCACACAGAGGTACATGAAGTGGTATATTCCATGACCACAAACACTTTGTCGATATTGGGTAAAGCTATAAGAAGGATGGGATGACATTGTGGCCAGACTCTGACAAATTGTGGAGCCATATATGATTAAAAAGTGAGATGCCAGATCATTGATTTAAAGCATTCATGCGTATAATGATTATCCATTGGCTAAATCTACTGGAAACCTAATTACTGATTTGTATTAAAAAATGTTAAACTCAAGAAAAAACAAATCATGTTCCCAGTGTTAGTCATCATTCATATTATTTAAGCTGGAGCCAGTTTGACAAAAGTGAATGAGAAAACCACAGACGATCAATTGACTGCTCTGTGCAGTAATCTAGTGCAGTCTTAGCTTTCATTACAACATACAGTAGATGTGTGAGTGATCAATTGGCTGGTATCTTATTACTGTCTGGGCAGGCAGAGAAAGCACTCATCTGGAGACGTTCTAGTCTGCACAACATGTATACTGTCCTGCTAGGCCAAAATGTGCCATAATACAGCCACACACATTTACAGATTTCATGTACTCATACATTCAAAGGTCACATGATGGGGGTCTGATGAACCCTACCAACAGGGGCTATATCATGAGGAGGATTTCTGTCTATCTCTCTGCTTGCACCATGTTTCATGACACTTGGTGGAATGCAGGAGTGGACAATGTGGTGGTATTTACTGTGCAACAGTAGATATAGTGTGACTTGATCTTGCCATCTCATGCATTCACCTGTACGACAGCAGGGCTGCTTAGCACATGAAAACCAAAATCATTACATGATATAGACTTGTGTGTGCTGGGTTTCTGAACTGTAGTAAAATGTGATGAAGAAAAGTTATTTTAAAGCATGTGTTAAAGGCTGAATTTGAACAAAGAGGACAATCTTATGTTTTGCCATGTTATAATATTACATATATAACATGATTTTGCTGATATTGCTATACATTAAGAATGTGGCAATTAAGAAGGAAGCTATGCATCAATAGTCCCCTGACATGAATGAGCAAGATGTGACATTTAATTTTGAAGGGTCTTGTTGAAGGTACAAATGTCATCGTGATAATACTGTAGTTTAACTCAACAAATAAAATGAGTATGTGTTTAGCTTATCTGTGATAAAAACTGAAATATGTCTTCACCTTAGTGCTAGTGACCAGGATCAGCAGGGGCAGAAGCTGCTGTAGAGTAAATCAGCAGGAGTAGCAGCTTTCATGAGGCCCTGTTTGGCAACAGTGAAACAAACAACATGAGGAGAAGACTCCCGCAACCCCTCAGGGCCCTACGAGTACAGTAACACACAGCTGAGTGCTCCAGAGAATGCTGCTTTTCTGTCTGTTTCCCTGCCTGTTTCATGATACAGGGGAGAAGGGATGGGAGAGAGAGGGAGAAGGGGGGGGGGGTCACATGTGTGTGATGCTGCAGGCTTGGGGATGTCTACACGCTTTACATGCCTTTTTCTATCTCTTCTATCAGACTGAGTCTATCAAGCACTAATGGGGAGTGGCTCAAGATTCACTCTAACAAAGGGGAACAAGCCATAATAAGACAAAAAAAAAATACTTTCACTGACAGAGGTGCCCCACACTTCCCAAGAGACTTGCTGTTAGAGGCAAGAACAAATTGCTCATCCCTGGAACAACACACACTATTTTGTAGAGATACAGGTGAGGGCAACATCATTGTTGTATTTGCTGAGAAAAGTTTACCCACCAGTTCCAAAAGAAGTGAACTATTAACAATGTGTATGTAAGATACAGTTACACACTGTTGGTTGTTTAGCTTTAGAAAATCAGTCATGAGCCCGAAACTACTGATCATGACAGAAAAATCACAGCCAGTTGATGTTTTTTTACTCAAGATCACCAGTCTGATTTATTCTATGAATCAAAGGCTACATCTAAAGCATTTGTCAAACAAAAAAGCTACTGATAATACAGAGATACCAAAACCCACATCACAATCTGGCATATTTTTGGTTCGGTGTTTCCTTCAGTGATGACCTATTTGGAAGTTCCTTAAACTGTATATGTCTTGATGGGTATACAGTATAAGTAGCTTTGTTTCACCCCTGCCATTATTCTTTTCTGTAACTGAACATCAAGATGAAATGTAAAAGTAGAATCCGAGGAAGAATTAGTGATGAGGAAGGAAGGAATATGAAGAAAAGGATGGGGGCAGTAGGGTTGTTATGCATGTAACAGGGTGAAGCAGTATTGCCTGGCAGGATTGAATGGGGATAGAAAATGTCACTCCAATCAGTTGAAAGTGTCAAGATGAGCAGCAGAGCTGTGACCTCTGATGGAAAGAGGGGGAAACAGAGGAGTAGAAGGAGACACAAGGCAAAGTGCAAAACAGCAGAAAAGGCAGTGACAGCAAAAACATAAAGCATGAGGGAGGAGGAAGGAGAACAAGATGGAGGGAAGTTTGTGGTGGGCCAACGCCTAATCCTGCCAATGCTCCAGGCTTCAGGAACAGAGGAAGGATATCAGTAAAGACACAGTCACTGCCTATCGTCTAAATGAGGCCACTTCTGTCTTTAGAAGAGAAGCTCTGCTGCTTCTCTTCTCATTCACTACCCTCTGCAGTTTCAGACAAGGGAGAAAGACCTTTAAAACTGTTGCAAAATAACACTTGTGTTGCAGGAGTGCTGTTATCAAAGATGTGTCATATGCAGTAACATAGTTAAAGGACAGAGAAATGCATTTGTGCATCTGTGAAATAAGATGTATACTGTCCAAAGGAAGAACAATTCTGTTTTACATGAGGCTTCCTAAGTTGACAGTTTTGTTTTTATTAATATTTTGTCATTTTATGCTGTAGAAAAGTGGAGACTTAGAACAGAGAATCTCATCTTTCAGTTCTACACTCCAGTGGTGTCCCATGTGAATGACAGCTGGAGTTACAGGACCAATCACTAATCAATGCACGCATCTTCACGTCTTATTGTACAAAACTGACTCAGTGTTTTGTCTGTCTGTGTGTCTTTCTCATTTTCACACATCTAATGAAGTTTCATATGTAATTTGAAGACATTCAGTCTCATTTGATGAAAATAGAATGACAGAAAATATTTATGCTCAGATGATGGAATTACAAAATGTCATTTTTTACATGTTTTCGACACCTATTCATTTACTCTAGTGGTGCAAAAGGTGATACAAGCACCAAATTTGGCACAGTGGTTTTCAGTGGTATATTTTATAATTCTGCCCGATTGGCCACTTAAAAATCAAAAATGGCATCCATTTTTCAAAATGGCCACCAAAAGGGCCTGATCCAGACAGCATTTCTATGAAGAAAAGCAGTCTGGATCAGGTGCTGTTGGTGTACATGGTGCCAGTTGTCCATCCTATGGATGTGGCAGACTGCTGAAACAAAGGTGCTACCTCTACCAACTAACCCTTTACAACCCATCCACGCAATAATGATAACCATAAGAAAAAATACAAAATTGATTAAAACAGCTCTAAATATTAATCAGGGACACTTAAAGTTGTCAGAAATTAATTCAGCATTTCTGAAAAGATAGGTTTTAACACCAGTATTGTTCAAATTAATCAAGTATATGCATTTCTATGAAGAAAAGCAGTCTGGATTTGGCGCTTTTGGCAGCCATCTTGAAAAATGGACACCATTTTGGATTTTCAAGTGGCCAATCAAGCGGAATGGTACAGTATAACATTGAGAACCACTGTGCCAAATTTGGTGCTTGTATCACCTTTTGTACGATTTTGGTAGAAAACTGCTGATATCTTCCCCACTATTCATATAGTCTCCTGCATTTGTGAAGCTGAGATTTTGGTTAATCTATTTTAAGTCCTGATACACATATGAGTGAAGGTGTGTTTTGATGTTTGTTGCTGTTGGAGTGACTGAAACAACTACAGTCTCTGGTCCCAGGATCTGTTAGCTCTACAAGTTCCAAATGTCAGAACAGGAGATGAAACTGAAGGGAATGAGCTTTTTTTAAAACATTCAAAGTCAGTCTAATGAAACTGGAAAAGGATAAATCAGGATGCAGATATTTTTTGTAATTGATTGCATCATGTTTCAGATGTTTTTTGGAATAAAAAAAAACAACCATTTCAGTACCTTTTAAAATATTGATTATGTTTTCTGTGTTTTTAGTTTAGTGATTTATGTGTGGTTTTGGAATGGACTTTTATTGTGTTTTATTACATTTTCTTGTACAGTTGTATGATGTATGTAAAGTTTAATGTATGGCTGTGATTTGTAATTTGTGTAAATTCTGCTGTTGAGAATGTCAAGAAAATACTATTAAGACCTCAGACAGTTAAACAGAATCACCAAAAGACCTGTATTCCCCCTAATAAAGCCTCCATATAATTACCAAGATCTGACAAACCTCTACATAAACTATTAGAGTATTATTATAAAGGCCAATAAGATGCCATCAGATTAATTAATAAAGTCGTTTGTTCTATGACGTTGCTTGGAGGATCAGATTAACAAAGTGACATCTAATTTAAGTTGTGTGTCAGGGAAAACACCAGAACAGTGTGTCACTTCTGTCATTACACAATGACAACCAATATATCACCACAACGCAGAACCTTACTGCCACTGGAAATTCTCTGATGATAGAAATGTTATTTCACATTGGCAGCCCTGGATGCTTCCTCTGAAAAGGAAGTGGTGGGAATGTTTAGACAGAAAGGACAGCTCAGCTTTGTTACTCCAAAGGCTTGCTTTCAGATGTGGAATGTATGTAAGATGTAGGTTTGATGTGTCTGGTCTGTTCTGTTCAATGTGTTGCTGTAGGTATTGTTAAAAAAAAAAAAAATCTGTGAAAAGTATTTTGTAGCTCAGGTTTTACCTTTTCTGTCTTGTTTCCATAACTGTATTATGCCCACTGTGTAACTACTGAGAAAAATAAAAGCCCTGAGGCTAAAGTATGAGCTGGAGACTAAATAACTCCAGGTTCAGACTATGATATGAAGTGAATTCAAGATGAAAACATAGCAAAGGTAGACTGTTAAACTAAGGCATGGTATCTTGACACAGAGACTCCAAAGATCGGCTCTAGTACTTCAGAAGGAGGTAGAAATGGGTTGACTCAAATTATTCTAAAGGCCAAGGGGCTAGATGGAAAAAATACAGATATAGCGAAATGTTTTTTTGGGGGTTAGAATAATTCAAAATGGAAGATTATTTTAACACTTCAAACCCCTTTTAAGTCTTAATATGTGATCACACCAAAGCCAACACAGACACAGTCTCTGCCTTTCCTGTGTCTCTAAACCCATGCAGATTACTGTGTATTGGCTCACACTGCCTGTGAACAAAGTCCTTCTCTCTCCACCAGTAAACCTCTAGAGTCTTCTGGAAAGAGAGTGGGAATAGCATGTGACTAGAATTACTGACACACTTTTGGAAAATGCTAATCTCTGCTTACTGTAGGAATTATTACATAAGTCATTTCATCTTCAACATATTGCCTAAAATGACCAAATTGTATTGCCATTATATTTCACCACAGTAACTACAAATAAAGTCAATACTGCAGTTTCATACAACTAACATCAATGAATACACACTGAATCTGCTTAATCTATCCTCTGACAGAGACTCAGTTTTGGTTGATGATGAGGACATTTGTGATGAATAAAATACAAAATGGCTGTGTTACTACTGTAGACAGCTGGTGCGCACACTTTATTCAATGTGACAGTAGCAGGTTTTCAAACCCACTTAAGTGTTTTAAAGGACGCAGAAACATAGCTAATTATTAACACTCTCTTAAACCATGAACCTTCATGGTACAATTTCATTTTGAGTGAATTAGAGCCAATGACTTGGAAAATTCACCAATGTAGGGCTAATGAAAATACAATATTTGTGCCATTATGGTTTAGGGATAATCAAGTAGAGCATGATAAATTAAAAGATAATTACCAAGTTTGAAAGAACTCATTTAGTGAAAGAAGGAATTCAAAAGAGAAAAAGCAAGACTAGGGTATATAATATAACACGACTCAAGTAGCAACTAACAAATATAGCAGTAATCAAAAACACACAGACTAGTGTGACTAAATCTCATCTGTGAGTTCAAAGTGATATATTGTAGCTTGGACTTACCTGTGGCAGAGCAGAACTGAGCTGGCGCTGGAGTGAGTCACGGTCATAGATGACATCCTGAAGGTGCTGCTGGGCCAGACCCAGGCTTTCCTGGGTCTCTCTCAGAGTGTCCAACAGTCGATCCCTCTCATCTAACATGTTGACCATCAGCTGCTCAAAGTGGGAATCTGGATCTGAGGCACTGCTCTGAGAGCCCCGCTGGCTCAGCGCAGTGTCCTCGCTGATGGTGGGCATCACCTCGCACATCATCTTGGCTCTGTCAGGAGGGAAGGACAGGGGCTTCAGCTGAAATCTGAAGGATGTGACAAATATATACATGCTACCTAGTGAAAACAAAAGTTGTGAACATTGAAACCAAACAATTTGCCAATGTAAAATACAGACAATTTAGGCCAAAGAACCATCCAGAACAGTTTTTCAATTTTTCCAATGTATACTAACAACATAAACATAGTAAAATGGAAACAGTAACACTCTGCTTAAGTGCATTCTTGCAACAGAAAAACTAAACTGCACTTGGTTTTGGAGGTAGCTTTCAAAAAATATGAACAGTTAAAAATGAAGAATACCCATTTCAAATATTCCTCCAGGCTTACAGAACAGGTGGCTGGTAACTTCGCTTTCGCGACTTCGCTTTCGCGACTGTTCTGTCTGAGGAAGTTGTCCCGGTTCCACATTGATAGGACCATGATGAAACTCTTTTATCACGCTTTTATTGAGTCGGTTTTAGCTTTTTCACTTGTGTCATGGTTCGGAAACCTGCCCTTAAGGGAAAAGAACTCACTCAACCAGATCATTAAGTGGTCTGGTCGGCTGATTGGAGAGACACAGCTGAGCTTGGAGGCGCTGTACACCAAACAGTTGCAGCGACTTGCCAGCTCCATCCCCGGCGACGTCTCCCATCCACTAGCGTGTGAATTTCAGCTCCTGCCATCTGGACGAAGATTCATAGTTCCAAGAACCAGGACCACACGCTACAGGAACAGCTTTGTCCCTGCTGCTGTTTCCCTTTTGAATCAGTCCTAATGCACCTTGAGGTTCATCTTATTTATTTATTAGATCATTTTATCTTATTTGGATTTTTATTGCGAATGGTTTCTAAATTTATCTTTGTCCTTTGTATTGTATTTTATCTTATGGTGAACATGCCTACTCATGTCCTGTCTGTCCTGTACTGTGTCCTGTCATCAATGTTTGTGAGACGCCCTCTCGCTTTCTCCTGTTACTGCACAACAAATCTACCCACGGGTACTAATAAAAGTGAACTGAACTGAACTGAACTGAACTGAACTTCTACTCTTTGCTAGTCAGTGTATTGGACGATCTTGGGTGGAGGAAGAAGTCCAAAAAGAGAATAATAATAATCCAAGCACTCCAAAAAATAATCCATGTGGAATGTACTTGCTACTGTTTTCACACAGAGTGACTTTAATAAATGCTTGTGTTAAAGTTATTTGCTTTAACTCTATCCATTGCATGTGGCTGGTCTTCTACTTCAGTCTGACTCTTATACTGTTTGGATTTGGATGCTGTCTCTTCAGCTGATTGAACAGGTTCATAACGTTGACTTACGCAGTGTGTGAACCATACTGTAGCCATAGGGGGGTCTCTACAAACATGTGTGAGCACAATCCGTTCAGACATTTTGAAACAAATAGGTATTTTTGTGAGTCTTTACTTCTTGTTTTAGAATATTTTGTATGTAGCCTAAAGTAGGGCGAAAGAGAAATGTAACTGTCAGTGCCACCAGACTTCAGTGGTCATAGTAGATATTGACACCATTGTGATGATTTCATCAGATAGTGTGTCCAGAGTTACTTATCTCAAGCCATGTACCTCTCTGTATTCATATGATGTCTGAGGAGGAAGCCCGAAATAGTCGATTGCTGAGCGCAGTTAAGCCCTCTGGAAATTCACGACTTCGTTGCATTATTTTAAAAAAATATAGTCCAGTATTTAATTAGAAAATGAAATTAAGCTGTAGGCAACACCAAAGCATTGCCTACTAACAGGTTGTTGTTTTCAAAAAAGAATGCAACAAAGTAGTGAATTTCCAGAGCGTGTAACTCTGCACTCGGCAATAAACTATTTCGGGCTTCCTCCTCGAACGTCTTATGAATACAGAGGTACATGGGTTAAGATAAGAAACTCTGGACACATTATCCAATGACATGAAGACATCAGGACACTTGGGTTTGCCTTTAGGGACCCTCTACTACCACGTAAGTGTGATGTCGGTTAGAAATATAGATGAGTTACTTTAAAAATAGTGTTACGTGTCAGCAAAAAAGACATGCCCTAATCACTGCCATGTTAACACAGTTTGGCTCAAAATGGCAAAATCTAAGTTTCTCAGTGTACATCCAAATGATGTGATTTTGATGTCAACGACACTGTAGAATTTGCAGTGTTAATTTGGAGACAATGGGACCAAATACACTCTAGAAGAAGTTAAATAAACTGTCTAAGTGTTGATTTAACACTGCAAAATTTACTGTGTACATGTATGTAGTCCCAATCATCTAAAAAAATAGCTAAACTTATTTTTACTCTGGATAATCCCTTTATCATTGCACCAATCTTAATGACTGTAGGCAACATTACTGTCTGGCTCATCCGCCGTTCAGCTTTATCACTTTACTTTTAGACCTTTTTTATTTTTGGTTTGTTTGTTGTTAGCTGTAGTTTAGTAGGTGGACGCATGTTGTCCAGTTTCCTGCTTTTCGTGCATTCAAGTCTGAAAGTAGACAGTGACATTACAGTGTCAGATGAGTGACTCACTTCACGGCTGTAATATATCTTGCTGGGTGTCGATTGGTGTTGCCTGTGTTAGCATAACACAAACTACTACAGTGGTTTTTGTTTTACTAATTCCACCAGCAGTAACAACTGACACCATTAGCATTATCATACTCACAGATTCCAGTACATACTTCCAAAACAGCCCCAACTAATTATTATAGTCTTTGTTTCTGCTTCTTTCAACTCATTTCACCCACTTCCACAACACATTAGTAGCAAATAATCTCACATTTTCTACAGTGCAAAATCTACAACAATATAACCTTAATTGTTACTACTTTTGGAGACCCCCCCAAAATGTCAGAAAACATTTGTCAAGGGGAGCTCATGTTTCACCAGGAGGATGTCTATGGCTCCCCTAGACCCCCTGTGGTTCACACCCTGGACATACGTTATTCTAGGAATAATGTGACAGACCTGTATGTGGAGGGCATGAAAGACTCACCTCATCATTTTTCACTTGCCACCCCCTTGAAAAAAATGTGTGATTAGGGGGTAGGGGGAGGGCTCTGCACAGACCAGTTTCAAGGTCAGGCAAAAAATGTCCTACCCCTCGAATTAAAGTTTCTCAAGGTAGCAATAAGGAAATGAGCTTTACAATTATGGGATACTTATGTTTTAAGTTTCAGTTTCACTTTGTATAGTCATATGGTGTGCACATGCTCATTGAGGGGTATGTACTACACAGAAAGCATCCCGCTGTATACTGTAAACCTCCATGATCTTTCTGCTGTGTCGGATCGTCTATATATCCTAAACCTTCATAATCCAATATCATCATCTCACACATCCCTATAAGGAAAGAAATAATTGTGGTGACATTGAATATACTTATTAAAGTGATATTAGGGTGAATATGTACTATAAACAAAGGCAGTCAGATGAAATATTGTATGTGACCTTGTCCCAGGTCTGTACACATCCCCAGGAAGCCTGAGGAATAATGTCCAACATTTACATCAGATATTCAGTGATAAAAGATCCTTTAGATCATACCTGTACCAAATTAACAAAGAGATGTAAACACGACCTTCTTCAACTTGGTTTTTAAAAATGCCAATAACTGTGACCACCACCTTTTCAGAATAGGTGTCACTGCAAATGAAATCCATACACAAGATTTCATTGTGTAGTCCATCTTTTGCTAAATAACAGTTAAGTTTCAATTACTCATTTACCTATAAAGGGAGACACAGCATCACTCACAATATCATTGAATTACTTGTGAGTCCAAGCCTTAATAAAAAAAAAAGGATATTTTCTGAAACCTGTTACCATTAGACATGCACATGAAACAAACTTCCTGGATTGAAGTTCAAGGAAAAACTTTTCAACTGTACAACTGAACTGTGTGGCCACAACAGTATCTGCTACACATGTACTTGTGTGTGACCATCCACTATTACAGTTTCTATGAGGGCAGTGTGGGGTTATGTGACTGGGACTAACACAGTTGGAGCTCAGCTCAGCGTCACCCTGGCGTTTCAAAGCTGGAGAGACGTCTTGGGAGGCTGAGCGTTCTGCCCTAGATTTCACGCTTGTGCTATTTAATGGGCCAGCCCAGATCGAGTTGCATAATACACCATATCTATGCTATAGTGGATATGTGTAGCCATATTCCAGCTTCCCCTGGGGGAGATGTAAGAGCCTCTGGAGTCATCCTACCCAAAAGGATGGTGCATGAGTAAGAACCAGGTTGGGTCATCATATGTCACAGTCACATGATCAGGCAATAAGCTAAAAAAAAATAATCTATTGGTTTCAAAACAAGCCATAGAAAATACGACATTAACCCTAAGAATAAAAGAAACATAACTAACTAGGATAATTTGTTCCTTATTTAGTTCATATGTGCTTGTTCTTTAGCTTCTGCTTTCACTGTTCTGTGCTGTTCTTTAGCATTGGTGCTATGCTAGTTTTGTTCCTATCACTGTTGGTCTGTGGTTATTATAATGTGAGCTGAACTATTAAATATGTGAATATGCCTTATTTCTGTCACATTTTCATTCACATTTTGGCTCCATGGTTTACACTGTTGAATGAGTTGATTCTGAATCAGTTTGGGCCTGTTTATTTTTGTTTATCTTGTGGTTAAGGGACAGGAATGAATGTTTCTAACTTGAATTTTTTAAGTTATTGATGACAATGGGGTGGGATTAAATAAGTGTTTCTTCTTCCCACTCCTTTTTGGGTGCAAATCATAGTATTATATATCTTTTCGTATGTATGTGTGTATTGTGTGAATTGTCAAAATAAACAAATCACTCAATCAATTAATCATCTTCTTCTCTTCGTGATGACAAGATGAAAGTTTACTATAGAATATGTTACATTTAACCTAAAAATGTATCATATTTATGTTATTTCATCAACAAGAATCCTTATTGTAATACACCTAAGAACAGGTATTTGATGTTATTCTCTTCAGAGCATCTTCACTGCATCTGTGGTGCCCAGAAATAAATGGTAAAATGGACTGCACTTGGAATACTCTCTCATTTATTATTTCTAAATATGTAAGATGCCATATGTATTATATATGAGATTATATAGACAGTTTGAAGCTGTTGAAAGTCACAAGTCTAGCAGTTTCCTCTTCTAGTATTTAATTTTACCTTTATTTAACCAGACAGAGTCCCACTGAGAGTGGATGACCTGGCCAGGAGGTCAGCAGCAGACACACGTAAAAATATAATTGCTAAGAATACATTTAAAATGAGAAAGACTGCAATAATTTAGTAATAACATAAAGTAATAACAGAGTTTGACAACATTTCTGAAGTGCAATGCAATTTAATTTGCCAGGATTTTTGGTTGAGGTCAGCAAACAATTGAAATCATAGAAAAGGATTCTAGCTATCTAGTTAACAAAAAGCTTGTAATGAAATGATGTCTGGTATTTTCAGCTCAGATTGAAGTAGTTTACTCTCGTTGCTGATTGCTCACTCTGGTCAGGTTTATTCTGTGAGATTTCAACATCCCAATGCCCAGACTCAGGCCCCTCTGGGCTGGTAATAATGGAAGGTCTGTGTCTCAGCATGTTCTGGCACTAAGCTGGGGTCTCCCATATCTTCTCCAGGCACCCGGCCAGACTCCCACCAGTTCACCATTCAGCCACCATCCGCTGCCGTTTAAACCTGAGAGACCCAGCCTGCATGCTGCTTGGCTGGACTCTCCACACTCTTGGAGAACAGACCCGTGCACAGACTGGGATATCAAGAGTGCATTTTAAATAGGACGTAGTGATTTATTCCTAACTCTGGATCAATACATGTAAATTTGTGTAATTCTAATGCTGCATAAAAATCTATATGTGTTGAGCAGTGGATCAGAATTTTCAGTTCACCACTGATACTGAGTTGTGTGGTCTATGTGCTTGTGATGGTTTGCAGAAAAGACAGCTTACATAATGTATCACTAGGGCTGAACAACTAATTGGAAAGTGACTGAAATTTCAATTTGGTCAAGTGCAATATCCAAACCCAACTTTGCAGGACATAGAACATATTAATAAAGATAACATGTGTTACTGTACATTCTTTAAAAAAGGAGAGTTGTGCTATGAAGATGCCTCAGCCTTCAAATTATATGGTACACATATAAAGAAACATGCATTTGGTACAGAGATGATGAATACAAATATATCACTTTTATATCATAAATAAATACATTTACACTGTTGCATGTATGTTTCCAATGTTACATTTACACTATATCTCTACCTTGCACATATTTCAGTTGCACACTACTTTATATTTAGATGTAAGCCCACTGTTGCAAGCAGACCACCTACAATATTGTTTCACAATTGGTATGATGATAATAAGGCCTGTTCTATTCTATTCTATTCTATTCTATTCTATTCTATTCTATTCTATTCTATTCTATTCTATTCTATTCTATTCTATTCTATTCTAGTCTAGTCTAGTCTAGTCTAGTCTAGTCTAGTCTATTCTATTCTTGGTATAGTTTGTCTTATTCAGTCATACTTTACAATGTAGTAACAAAGTATATAGAGGATGTTTTGTTGGTTTCATGACAAATACAACCATCTTGTTTTTGTATTAAAATCATTCCTATTGTCTGAAAAAATAATTAGATATGGAGTGAGAGTAAACAGACTGATATTGGTGTGTATGTTTAAAGACAAATCACCTGTCCTGAAAACTAAAAGTAAATCTCTAACAGAGAATGGCTAAGCACTAGTGATGACAGGTGTGAATGGGAACCAGATCATCCTCGCCAGATAAACACTAATCAGACATGTGTAAAGTAGCTGTGGGCTGAAGGCTTTTAATGCCATCACCTGGGATGCAGATGTGTTTAGATTGTGCATGCCAGCACTGACAATACCACTTTCCAAATGAGTAGCCAACTTGACCCCTATTGAATTGTCTATCTGGACTACAGATATCTACAGAGCCTGAAACAGTGATAGTGTGCAATGTAACATCACAGTGCATTATGATAATGCATACCAGGAAAAATACCCTCAAAGTCCACAAGCGTGTCACAGTTTGGCTTAGCATAAATGCATGTCTAGTAATGAATATGGAAGATTTTATCTGTCAGAGGGAATAAATTAGTATTAAAGAGACAGGGAATGTTGTACAAACAAGATGAAGCTTAAGTGACTGAATTTAGTACAGCTGGTTAAAGATGTTAAATGTGAGGCTAAAATTATGCAGGAATCACAAGAGGGTAGAACAGCAACATGTTCAGTTGGACACGTGGTGGGCCGCAGATGCACTGTAAAATGCACATAGACAGGCAGGGATCATTGGGCTTTTCTCTCCATGCCATATGCCAATCAATGAATAATTCAGGTTGGTGGAAGAGGTTTTCTTCCTAATCAGTGCAACCAATCCAGAGCCCCTTTTTCTGCTTAGCAACCTCAGACAGACACCTGGCTCCAGACTCAAGCCTAACTAGCACAAACTCCCTGAGAAAACTTGCAAACAAACTGGAAGACAAATGCAAAGCATAAACATTACAAAAAAAGTTTTAAAAGTTTTAGTTTACAGTGTGCAGTATGCAGAAATGCTAAAAATTGATGGTTGCTACTAGATCTCACGCACACACACACACACACACACACACACACACACACACACACACACACATATATATATATATATATATATATATATATATATATATATATATATATATATACATATATATATAAATATATATAGTGACTATCCCTTGTGCGCTACTGTACATAATATACTATTGTAATCTCTAACACACATCTAATAACACATTATATTTAAAAATAATCATTGCTTAAGCACTCCTGGTTTCATTGTGACAATACAATTTTATTTTATTGCCATGACAATAAAATCAATCAATCAATCAAAAAATATAAACCCATAAAGGCCCAAACCTCCAACAGTGACCAAAACCATCTACTAATCTAAATTGTTTAAAACCTGTTGATCCACTAATCCTGTCAATACATGTACATAAATTGTTTACAATATTAGACATGATTTAGAGGCTTCATAGTTAACATGGAAACACCATCATGTTCTACAACATTGAATCACCAGTAAAACTCATGCAGTGGATCAATGACACTGGATGGAGACACTTGTTTCTATTATCACTTTTTGATATCCTTGCTGATATATATAGTAACCCTCAACTTTACTCTGAGCTTTAATGGATATATCTAGTAAATCAAATATAGGAAAATAAATGATTTCGGAATATAAGGAAGATAATAATACAATCAATGATGATAAATCCCTTACAAAAGGTTAAATATAGAGATAAATGCATTTGGGTATATTCAGGGATGGGGGAGCTGTTAGTGGGCTTTAGTTCCAAAAATGTTGAGATAACACTAATATATATGTGACACACTGATATGGCGAGGCTACAAGTAAAATGCTTCTGGAATAAAACTAATGACATTTTACCCAATGTGTGTTACTGATAAAGAAAACCCAAGTCTTAAATGCTGGTTGTCTCAAGTTTCCAAGATAAGTCTGGGGTCAAAATGTGAAACTCTTAGAATTAATAAGAGAATAGGTTTTAGTCCAAAGGAATATTGGTCTCAGATCTACCAGATCTACTTCTGCACATTATGATCCATTCACTTTACAGGTTCTTTCTAGTGGAACATTGATAAAACCATTGTATACATGTACATAAACCACTATGTGGAATAACGTCTTATTAAAATATGTAAGATTTAGCACATTTAATGTCTGAAGAAGATATTTTTAAAAAAAATGTACATCAGTGTAATCATCCATCCATTTCCATTTCATTCATTCTATTTCTTCACCACTTAATCCTCATGGGGTCATGAAGACGCTTCAACTCATCCCAGCTACCAGCAGGTGAGGGCGGAGTACAACCAGGACATTTAGAAACAAATAAGTATTCACTTTCACATACCATACATGCATACACACATCTAATCAGAGAGGATGATCGGGAACATCCAGATACTAAAGAAAGTGTGACTTTGATGTAAACAACACATTCCTGCCTGAAGGTTTACTTTCAATCAAGTAGATTTATTTTATTCCCAGTGAAGTTCAATACAAAATATTAATTATGAATAAGCTTTCATAGGTGTATGACCTTCCTCATATTATTCAGATCAGTAACACTGTACTGTCTAGGAAAGAAGTCAGCTTATTATATTATTCTGTGTAGTATAGAGATGTGTCATTTTAATTCAAGCCTATCTAGTTGTGTATAAAAGACAATTGATTGATAACTGATCGATTTTTTGTACTTTTTTAATTTCACTGTTTTGAGAGGAAACTTTGTTTTTTTTGAAGAATGTGCAAATTGTCCAACTTTCTGTTCCATGGGTGTGGCCATGTTAAAAATGTCGCACGATTCGCAGCCTCTGATTGGATATAGATATATCGTCTCCCAAGGAATAACAGTGCTACTGCTTGTTGCATTTTGGAACACATGTGTAAATTAGTGGATGTCATGGTTTTGACCACAGTCAATTTAGTAAATAGTACATGAATAAACCAATGATAAAGAGGAATTTTCTGGCACTAACTGCAAGTTTTCACATTTTAGATTTATCTTCATTTATGCTTTTACATTATTGCAATTACACTAATTCATCCCAAACCTTAATATTTCAGATATGACAATGCAATAACTGCAGTATAATTGATTGTGCAGGTCTAGTTCACACCAATATCTGACAAGAGGACACATTTTAAAAATGATTATACTTTGAACTAAATGAAATGAACAGAAGGAATGAATAAATTAAGAACAAATGTCTTTTTATTTAATAATGCTCTTAAATTGAAACAGACAGTAAACTAACTATAAGGGTCGAAGATAGATTTTGTCATTCTGTACAGCTACTTGGCAAGAAGAGATCAGTGAGCTGCAGCTAATTTTACTGAATGTCGTCAGTTAATCTCATTAATAGTGACAATTGTGCAGATAGATAAGGGGTACCACACAAAACATCAGTGTGTTCATGAGCAGGATGGCCATTTGAGGCACATTCAGCACTATTCACCACCTGGGAAACATCAAAAGACATGCGGAGCGCAAGCTTGTGCAGAGCAGGCAGAGGACTGAACACAACACTGTGGCTTTGGAGATAAGCTTTATGCTTGTTGAGCTGCCTTTGGAGACACTAAAATACAACATTATTTAACAGTGTGTTTAACATCAAGCATGGAATTCATAACCCAACTCATTAGGCGTGGAGATAGCTATTTAGAAATGTATAAAATAGAATACTCATTAAGGACCTAATCTTTACAAATACAAAGGTCAACTTTTTGATGCCCTATTAGGTTCAAACAAGTTCAGATCTTTACCACAAGAACAAAAAAACAGGTTTGAAATTGTTTTGATGACAATGCACTTCAGTACTAGAAGCACTAGGGTGATTATACATGTTACTTTGTAGTTGCCGGGGGAGCTGACTAGTGGGAAATTCCACTTTTAAATAATGTCTGTGTTTGATTTCTTGGCATGTAGTTGAGCACAAAGTGCACCCACAGACTGCATTGATGAGCTTCCAGAGTAATGGAAAAACAGCTCTTTTCCACTTTGGCATCCATATCAAATTGACAGGTGGGAAAAGAGTGATGCAGCATTTTTGTGAATGGAATAGACCAGATTGCATCGTACACTCATGGCTCTGAGAAATCCCGTTCATATGTCTCCCTACACGAGACAGACTTCTGACAACTGAGGGACAGTCTGCCAAGAAAACAGCAATTCAAGTCAATTTGGTTTAATCACTGCCACAGAAACATACAATAACTGTCACACTGCAGACAATAGAGCAAACCATTAGCTCACCTCCAACACTGGACCAAGATGAAGTATGACCTACAGGTCTTTAGTGTTGGAGGTGATGCAGCAGCTATGCTTCATAAAATAGCAAGTATGCTAAATTATACAGTTTGGATAAAATCTGTTACCACTGCAACATAAAGATAGATTCAGGGATGGGTAGGTAAATGTATAAATATTCAGTATGCAGAGATGTATGCAGAATCACACAGATCTCAGCAGAAACATTTTTCATTCTTTAAGATGGAATGTTTAATGAATCAGCAAATTTTTTTTGCCTTTTCACAAGAGGCTGATCAAAATTCAGAATTTGAAAGATCACAATTATTAATATTAATACAATGTGTGCATTCTCCTGTACTGAAACAATGTCTTTCTACTATTAATAATGTCTAAACCTAAAGTAGTATATGGTGTTTTTCACCTGTTTTTCATCAAATCTGTAAAAGCCTAAGTATCATGACACCATGATTACGCACCTGAATCCTCACCTCACAGTGAACAACTTTGAAGCCATCTGTCTGTGTACACACCAAAGAAGTGTCACTCAGGCCTTTTCGGAAATTTTGTTGCGAAGTACAAGTATGGCCGTAGCAGCAACAAACACGGAAATGGCTTAACTGCTTGTTTCTTTCTACTACGGATGCATGGAATTCTGAAAAATCCTTAGTTATGGTTTGGTTTACATTTCATTTTAGTATGTAAACAAACAGACACTCATGATAAGAGTCAACTTCGAAGTTGATCACCATGAAGGGAGCGATTCAGGTGTGCAATGACAGAAAGGCTTTAGGCTATGACTGAGGTTTTATAGGTGTAATGAAAAATTGGTAGCGAACAGCATATAATACTTTATCTAAAACAATCATTAGTTACATATGAATATAATTTCTGAGTTTCAGTGAGTAGTCACTACAATACTCATATGCAAGTTTAGACATGTGGATCTAAAACATATTTGATTGAGGAACATTGGCATTATGTTAATTGTAGTCTGCAGAAACATACAACGACTCTATTGTACTCTAGAGAAACATGTTTTGTTTTGTTTTTCTTTTGTGGTTCATGAAGTGGAATCCAATATGGCAGACTTCAGACATTTACAACAACCCCTGTAGACTTAAAAATGAATGACAACTGTTGCTTTGTTTAAGCTTTTGTTATTTTGTTAGATGCTTGTCTTTATAAAATATGAATCACCAAATGTTTTAATGTCTTCTGCTTCCACTTCCATTGAACAGTAAAGAGTGAATGAGATAGAGACTGGATGGCATGGGTGTAGAGTTACACTCTGCCTGCTGCCATTAGGGAGGCAGGCAAGGCAGCAGAGTCTATGCATCAAGTGTGTGTGAGTGTGTGTGTGTGTGTGTGTGTCTCTCTGTTTTATCTGTGTGTGTGTGTGTGAGCATCTGTGATAGACTGGAGGGGGAGGGGTCTGCATGTGTCCTCTGATTGTGTGTGTGTGTGTTGGTGTGTAGCATTCATTGACAGCATTTTCAACTGAAACTAAGTCTACATGCTCATGAAAGCATGAAAGGGCAACATGTAGCCTTTAACATCACCCACAATCCCCTGCAGCAAGGTCATGCAAGCCATCAATCGATAGAGATTCAATAAGAGCACAGATCAAGGTGGGAAAAAAATAATGATAAAGTTCAGGTTGTGGCTGAATTAAAGCATGCTAGTCACATGTAACTGGGTATTTCATTTTTCATTCATAGAAGGTTTGGAAACAGTCAAAGTTGAACCTCAAAACTAACATGTTGGAGACTTAAATGCTACTGCTACAGGTAGCCTTCACTTTGCACCTCAAGGTAATATCACCTAGGCTTAGTGTGCACAGGATATAACACTGGAGTCATCATTATTCATCACTGGACAACACATATACATGCACACACATTCAATTAGACATTATCTCTTTCCTTTCTCCGTTCTGCCACAAACACAAAACACTAGTGCATTAGTGAGATATAATGCATGCAAAAATGTCCTGTTTCTTCACTGCATGACAAAATTGATTTTGGAGATCACTTCTAACAGCTGTGCCTGCAACCTTACAGCATAGCACCTCTAGCGACAAATCAGACCAATACCTGAATGAGTGTGTGTTTCATTGGAGCCCAGAGTATTCACAGAGGTAATGGCAGATACATGGAGGGCTGACATAGACAGAGAGGCTGCCATACTCTCCCTGCTTCTTTGGATCTCCATAATAGCCTGTGATAACATTGTTTATAGGAGGGGCAGCTGGTTGTCTCATGACAGCTCCTGGTTTTACTCTTATTAAGCACACACACACACACACACACACACACACACACACACACACACACACACACACACACACACACACACACACACACACACACACACACACAAACGCATGCTGAGAAGAGGCGGTCTGACTGCGACGACGATCACGTCTTTCCACCACTGTAATATCTCCCCCTCTGTTTCTGAAATGATAATTGGGGAGAATCCTTGGCTATTGTCTCAAGTGCATTACATCATGCCAGCCTCCACAGTCTGCATCCCGCCCCCCTTTAACTCACTCCTCTGTCTTTCCACTGTGACAGCCCTGGATGTGCTTGGATTTTCCAGCTGAACCTCACAATGTCAACTGCACACACCGAATGCATATACGTTAATATACAGCCTGTTCCACACAGGATCCCACTGCCTTTTTTTATTTTTTTATTTTTTTTTATTTTTTTACAACATCACCAGGCGCACCAGAGTTGGGCATGTGAAGAGGGCACGGTGCGTAAAATCACCTTGAGCCTGAAGCAATAAGGGCAATGTAGGTCACTGCATAAACCGGCAGCAACAGTGTGCATACTCACAATTTATTCCTTTACAATCACAAGCGGCTCTGGCAGCGGATCAATGACAACTGCAGTCTCTGAGAGCTATACCATCAAGCAGACAATCCTAGGAGGCTTGTTCAGCGCAAACAGGCAGCGACGCCGAGGATCCGATCATAAAGGTGCGGCTGGTCCAGTCCGATGGCATTGTCAAAAACAAAAGAGCAGGAATTATCGCCAAATTAGTCGTGTCGGTTAATGACATTTGATTTCCGGGGCTACACACACACACACTCACACACTCACACACGCACACACCGGTTAAAAAAAATTATGGCATGTTACAAATTCTGCTGTGATAAGCGAAGCTGGAAAAGACCATTGTAGGAGAAAACGGAGGGGAGGAGAGTGGAGTCTTAAAGTTGTAGCTGTGTAATTCCTCCTCCTGTTTGGACACCATCACCACACACACACAAATAATACTAATACTAATACTAATACTAATACTAATACTAATACTAATACTAATACTAATAATAATAATAATAATAATAATAATAATAATAATAATAATAATAATAATAATAATAATAATAATAAGGCAGTCAGAGACAGCAGACCTCCGCCAAGGCTAGAATTGTCATTCACACGTGACGTGATCGAGCCATATAGGTGTTGACTCATCTGATGTCTGAAGGTGAGATTATATGAATGTATAAAACTGTGAGATTCTATCGTGTCTGAATACTGAGATATTACCACTGATGTGTTTTAGCTGTTGACCTTTAGTGTGACCTTGACCTTTGACCTTCATTGCTCAAAATCTATTGAGTTCTTCCTTGACCCATTATCTATCATTTCTGAAAGTTTCATCAAAATCCGTTTGGAACTTTTTGCAAAATCCTGCTGACAGACAAATAAACAAACATACAAACTGATTTGAATTGAATACCTCCTTGGCAGAGGTAATAATAATAATAATAATAATAATAATAATAATAATAATAATAATAATAATAATAATAATAATAATAATAATAATAATAATAATAATAATAATAATAATAATAATCTACATTGCAGTTCTCATATAGTCTAAATTAACAAATTATTGTCAAGAAAAATAATTCATTATAATGCAAAATTAACACACATATTTTTGGGTATTAAACACTACATCACTAGAATACCACAAATATGATGTAAACCAATGAAATCCCACAAACTAACAAGGTCATGATGTTCCATTCAACCTAAGCTCTATGTTTTTGAGAGAAGAAGAACAACAGCCACACTTGTAGTATTCCTCACCTTTTCCTGTCACACACATGGTTTCTGCCAGGTTATAAACCTTGTAATTGGCATTGCACTGAGTCGCTGACAGCTGCATTTAACCACACATTCCTCCAGATATTTAGGGAAATAAAAGAAATCCTCCTGTTCACATGCCAGACTCTGAGATGCTCTGAATGTATGGTGTCTGCTGGATGGGGTGTTTTACCAGAGGAGAGGAAAACGGACTGGTTCAACTGACACTGTTCATACAACGTAAGGCTTCCAATGTTGTGTCAATATTTTAAGAACAACTGACAGCTTTTCTGTGCATGAAGCCAGGTTTGGGGAGGGGGGTTGTATGTATCCATTCCTTATCCAACACCTTTGAGTCCACCTGTGACACTGCATCACTTGTATGTTTCCAGTCACAAGGAAATCAGCCGACTTAACCCATAAAGACCAAAACATCCACCATCCACCAAAACTACTGATGTAAAATGTTTACTACCTATGGATACATGTAAATATATATTAGTGTAAAATGCAGTTTGTCAAGTATGACCCATTAGGATGTTCAGAGGCTCCATAATGAAAGAGGAATCTCTGTCATCTTTGACAATATTAAAACCCATGGCTCTGGATCAATAACAGTGGATGAACTCACTCTATTCAGTTATTGACATATTTTGAAAAGCCAATTTTGATGTAATAATGTAATATCCTCTGAATTTACTGAAACATGATCAATGAAATTAATATAGAAACATACCAGATTTTTATTGATGAAACACAAAAGAGGATAACAGTACATACAATAAATGGTGTTAAATCAAATATTAAAAGAAATTATTTGCAAACCACCACACAAGTAGTACTGGGTCTTTAAGGGTTAAAGTCATGACATTGATTTTTAGTGACATTATTGTGTTTTCTGGCCCAACACAGTTCATTTCTATGACACAGAGGTGGGTATTTCCAGGTCCATCAAGTCAAATTCCTGCCATGTATTGGTTCAAATCTGTTCATTGAACCAGCCCATTTTGATGAGCACAATGCCTCATCCAGGTAAATGGGATAATTAGTGGAATCACCTGTGTTCAGTGAACAGGTTTGAAGTAATACATGGTAGGACTTTGACTTGATGGACCTGGAATTACCCACCTCTGCTATGACAATGATCAACTGATACCTGGCCCACCAGTGTCCTCATAGGTCTAAAAGGAAAACCCCCCAAACACGTTTTCACAAACTTCTGAAAGGTTTTAAGAAAGGGTGCCCAGATTTATGAAAGAAATAAAATATATTGAGACCCAACAACAGTTTCTGTCCTCAGACAAGAGAATTTCAAATAAAAAAACAAAGCAGTCAGAGACAGCAGACCTCCACCTAGGCTTGATATGGTGTCATATGATGTCAAAACATGACGTGATGAAGCCATAGGTGTTGACCCATCTGATGTATGAAGGTCAGATGATGTGAATGAAAAAAAAAAAACATGAGAATCCTGAGATATTACAACATCAGTGGTAATATCAGAGGTACAGTGGTACCTCTACTTACGAATAAGCCAAGTAACGAAAAACCCTTACCTCAATTTTTCATCTCTGAATATGAAAGAAAATTCTATTTCTGAAAGGAAACTGAAACCCCCAACACATAAATACAGTACTGTATGTACATTACTGTGCGTAACTACGTAATGTACGCAAATACATCACGTATGTACTGTACGTAGTATCCCATTGGCTATGAGGGAGCTACCCATGATGCTTTTCATTACCTTTTGACCCTCATTCATCACAGAGTTACTGTTGTTTGAGGAGTTTTTCATTTAATTTAAACTGTATTACAGAACGTATTCGTTATTCATCATGAGCCCAAAGAAAGTGATTCCCGGTGCAAATGAAAAGAAGATGCAGGCTGTGAAACAGGAGATGACAAAAAAATATAAAAGCGGCATGTGGTTGTCTTCTTTTTCTTATTTTGAAATGGACTTTGTTAACCCATAAAACACTATAATGTTACAAGAAATCAATTTCATTGGTTTGGGTTTGTTGATTTCCTTGTGATGCTTTTTTGATGCTATTAAGTCTAATTAGGTATACCAATATTTTATATATTTTGTAGATTTAAAGTGCTTCAAATATGTTTCAGGAAAGACTAATCAAAACTATAGTTTATTTCTCACTCATTGTATAATTAGACAACTTTAATGTTGTTCTTTACAATTCTGGAATTGACCCAAATGACTGAAATAATATCACCTTTTTGTGCTTGTTAAATATTAAGTAATTTGAATAAATGGTCTAAGTGATACTGACAGCAGTTTTCTTTCAGTTTAAAAAAAACACAATGATTCTTACAAAGGGAGGCATGTATGTTTTAGAACGTGTTGTGTGCTCTGTACTTTCAGTAAGGTGGATCTTGTCTAGGACTGAATCAATCATGCAAGCTTCCATTATACCTTAGATGTAATGCAGTAAAATGGTGTTCTTTAGTAAAAAGAGTTTAAATCATTGATAATTGGTGTAAAAAAAACAAACACACACTTGTATTAACAAGACTAAAAACCTAAAGTGTTCTCTTAGATACCCTGCTCTGATTGGACTAGTATTATGTCACCATATTGTCTTGTCTTAAATTAAAAACACCCAGTTTAGCATTTCAGATATGAGTATTCACTGTGTTTTCTGTTTAAAATATTCATAAATGGCATACATTTGCAAATGTGTAATATAACTAGACTACAAACTACAGTGGAACTTTTCTGACACACACTCTAACATTTGTTTTATATCATTTATCAGCAAATTAAAACAATGAATGGTCAAATCCTAGGCTTAAAATCCTATATAGCTTCATAAATGTTATTGAAATTCTTTCTTTTTTCTCTTCACTTCTAAAGTACTATACTTTGCAGTTACTTTATATTTCCTGGAGCTTCTATACACTTCTCTTTATATAAAAGTTCCCATACATTTGTCACAGATTTGAGACAATAGCACATCTCATTCTCTGATGCTCTTGTCTGTGGACTGACTGCAGAGTCATGTCACTGTCCGTGGTGCTGAACTTGGTATGTTTTGCATCGTCTGTTTGCTATACTGCACTGTAGCCCATTGGATGAATTGTCAAGCAGCTGTATTGTGTTGTCACTTAATCTTGTTGAAGTACATCTCATAATCATGTTGAAAATACTACGGAATGTTGCCTCCATTCACAAGGATCCGCTATCCCTAGATTCTGGGAAAACATCCATCTTAGAGGATTTATCTCCCTGCCTCCTGTCACTGGCTGAGATATTTAATTAGCATACATTATACACTAGTTTAGCGTCTCTTGTCTCTTTCTGCTTTTTTTGCCGGGACTGGGTCCCACCTGGGAGATACCTTCAGATGCCTCTTCTCTGTTACAGCCCCAGCTTGCTTCTCCCAGTTCTTTTCCTCTTGTCTGATAAATTACCCAAACAAAAGCAGTGCTGGCTCTCCTCTCAAGTGAAAAAATACTAGACTGCAGGCCATAAAGCTGCCATGAAGACACCGGTTACATTCTGACACACCCTCAATTTGATGCTAATGGCAAAACATTTATCATTTTGCATTATTCTTGGTGTTGACAGGCAGAATCAACAGTAGGCTTATTGAAATTCCTCTTATTATGTGGAGTTTTGGGTGTGGTTTGTAGTCCCCAATCTGATTAAACCTCATGACTCTGTCATAGATGAAAACTTCATTACAGATGTTTGTCTTCTATGTCTTCTATAGCACCCCCACCTGTTTTACTGACCTTCCAGGCTCCTGCTCTGTTTCTATACTATGCTATCACTCAGTTTTTCCACATTAATTTGCTGAGGAGTCTTAGGCTGAATCTTATTTCACCCCTTAGCCTTACCCCTTCCCCTCCATTTTGCACATCCACGTGTACAGTAGGGGTAGGGTGTCTTAAATTCACATTAAGGCAGAGGGGTAGGGGTAGGGGTAGGGCTAAGGGGTGAAAAGAGATTCAGCCCAAATGTAAGTCTCTGCATATGAATATAGTTTTATAGTAAAATATATATAATATATACCTGAAATCCTAAAAGATATATCTAGTGCATATACAGCCAAAGCATATCTGTATGTGTATGTATGTGTAGTGTGTAGTGGCTGGTTTGCCTGAGACAGTCTCACAGGTAAAGCTTTTGGCTGAGATTTGTGTAATGGCTTTTTTGACTGTGCTATCAAGTGGAAATTATATTAAAATGGGAGCCAGTTAAATGCCAATGATCAAAGCGATAAAGAAACCAAGAGGATGCTATAAAAAGAGGTCTATAAAAAGAAAACAGACCTGTGAATGTGCTCAGATATAATCCTGATCCTCATAGCTTGACACACTAAATGTATGAATGTCATTAAGTGAGTCACCCTCCCTTTAGTCATGCAAATGGCCATCTTTCATATGCAGGGTTAGTCCATGCAAATCTCACATCAAAATCTCAATGATCTCAAAGGCTAAGCAGTTGAGTTCTTCATGGCCAATTAAAAAGACACACACATTTACTCACCAGTGCCAGAACAGCAGAAATGCTGATGCAAATGTTTGCACAGGATGATGGAAGGACTCGGTGCTGTGGTTAATATTAATGACGAAATGTTAACATAAACAACGATCCATATGATATGACGACTGAGAAAATGCTGTAATGAACACGAGGGAGAAATACTGGTGTTAAGCCTGGCAGGATACCTTGCTTCTTCAGGTTGTTTTGTAGAAGATCAAAGAACATGTGTGTTATAAAGACTGACTCTTTCCTGTCTGTTAACATGTTAGTTGCAGGTGTCAATGCTTGTGACGGCTTCAATTTCCTTTGCACATGCTTGAAAAAAGTATTTTGTGATTTACCTTCTAAGGCTGGCTTCCTTCCTACGTAGAAATATATTTCTAAAAACACACTCATCAACATATATCAGCTGTAGCTATCTGCTATCGTTATGGCTTTCTTGAACCTCTGTTTTAGGCCTGGTGGGGATGCCAACCTCTTGCTGCTTGATACACTGATAACTAAGATCAGCTGCAGTCATGGTGTGAGATACATTGGACGAACAGGACTGAAATGTATTATGGGTTTCTGTACTCCTGTAAATCTTTTTATCTGCCAAGCCCACCCTATGAGACAGCAATGTTATTGCACATTAATACATAATTCTTCCGTCAGCCTGACATCATGGCATACAGAGCTCACTGCCACATCAACCAGTGTTAATTCTTTTTATGATATGTGTGACAGTACAGAGGAGAGCTGAGTGTGTTATTTTGTTTTTGTGTTTGAATTCTTCAAATAAGCTTTATTATTAGCTTAAGATTATTCCAGTAAGGACAGTCTACATTTATTTTTCATATTTAATGGAAAATTACTGTAATATTATACATGATTGTTTAAATTATAGTCAAATTTACATAAAATTATATTAATTATGTGTAAGTAAATATGTAGCACATTATATAAAGTTTTATATCCATACTAATATTAAAGGTTTTTGCTGTAAGTTGAAGGTTTTAGTTAGTTAGTAACTTTATATAAATACACTGAAAAAAAGGTAAATGACTGAGCTATGGCTGTCAAACAAAAACCATAAAATTAAGGTAAACACACAAATTCAATTTACAAATTCAGTTTGACTTCTGCAGAAAAACACCATTATTTTACAGTTGTTTCCTAAATTATTAGTATCAAATGCCTAAAAACAATAACAATATAAAACAAGTGTAATGCTTGTCCACAAATATTACGAGAGCTAAAGTTTACAGAGGCCCCAATTTAGTGGCAAACAATATAAAACAGAGCAGAACCTACTCAGTTTAACAGCTGTGTACCTGTTTTAAAGGTGACATTATGATCTCTGTCATGTCTCCAAACCTGCTCTGGGCTTAGGTTTTGTTTGTCTTTTTCCATCCTGTGTCATTTCTAGTGTCTTGACTTCCCTTAACGTGGTTTCCCACCTGTGTTCATTATTCGTCTTCCTACCTGTGTCTCACTTCCCTCCTCTTGTGCTACTTAAAACCTATGTTCTATTGGCTCTTTGCACAATAGGGCGTCTGGTTACAGCTGTATCCCGGATATGCGCTTGAGTACTTCCGGTCGAAAGACAGCTGTTCAAAGATCACAACGTTTTACATGAGATGTCTGCAGCACTTCCCAAAATGATCAATTACGGATGTCCACTGACTTGTTTGGATGGGAAGCATCATACCCAAGAGCAAGTGGGAGAAGGGATATAAGATGTATATTTAGAACTACATCCACAAGTATGAAGGTAAGTTGAACTCGGGTGTAATCAGGTGCAATATTATATTGATCATTTAAGTTACTTTAGGAAGTGTTAGTTACTTTACAAATGTTTCACAGAAGTAAGTGTTGTAACAGTGTTGTACACAGACAGACAGACAGACAGACAGACAGACAGACAAACGCCAACAGAAATATCCATTCATTTGCAGGGGGGAGGTCTGCCTTGGTGGAAGTTTGCACTATTAGAGTGCTTTTCTAGTTAATCTTGCCCAATATTGTTTGGGAGAGATTATTGTGATTACCGTGTGTGTATGTGTGTGTGTGTGTGTGTGTGTGTGTCCGCAGAGACATATCATGCTGTAACTCAATGAATACTTGAGATATCACCATGAAATTACATGAGCATATACATATATCTAATGTGCATCAGATGCAATGATCTATTTTAGTAAAGGTCAAAGGTCACAGTTAACTAAAATGTCAAAATCACATTAGCGGTTATAACTCACAAACGGAGGGTCACAGAACTTTCAGATTGGTATCAAACGATGCTGAATGAAGATTTCTACTATACTCTACTATACTATAATTGGTGTTATCACCTACGACCAACAGTTTTTGAGCTCTCTGGAGGTCAAAAGTAACATGTAACAAGCATAGACATATCACGCTATAACTTAATCAATATATATTATATATATTACTATAATACGTATATGTACATATAATTAAATTATCAATATTACAAAAGGTCAAAGGTGAAGGTCGCATTTAGCAAAAAGGTGAAATTCACATTATTTGCTCTAATTCAACAGCAGGTTGTCATAGAAACTTGAAATTGGCACAAAATGGAGGTGAGTTTAGGCATTCTCTGAATACTTGTTTATTTATTTGGCAGGGACAATGCAGTGAAACATAGTTACAGGATGATGTTACAGCTGATGCATATAGAGTTTATTGTTTCTGCTAATTCCAAACTCCTTTTCCTTTTCTACAGCACTACAGTAGATTAAATTCATTAGAATACAATGTGTAATGTGAAAGAAAAATCTTTTTGAGGTTCATAATCATCCTTTGAGAGTTTACTTACCAGTGTTTTTGTGTCTGCCTGCCGTTCGATCTGTTTTATCTGTGTATGACCTGCATTGTTTTATGACCTACCTCTGTCTGTTCCCAGTTGGAGTCAGGTTTTCTCCTGTGTGGAGGTTAGACCCCAAGTGAGGCTTCAGATCTTCACCATCAGAAGAATATTATCAGTGGGTGTCTGTCAGGGCCAGCAAGGCCTTCTCTGCTGGCCTAAACATACTCAGAAAAGTACATTTATGTTTTATTTTCATAAATATGTAAACCAAATTATTCTCTATTCTCTGTATTCTTTACGTCATATAATTTCCACTTAGTCGAGTGGCTTCCAATGGTGTTTTTTATGTTGTTGTCAGGTAATTACATTTTCTTGAGACCTTCAGAATAAACACAGCAGGCCACTGTAAGTGAAGGGAACAGTCAGGTTACAATAGCCAATCAGATCTCAATTGTGCGTACCAAGGCAAACTGGAAGGTCTTACACTAAACTTGATGTGTGTGTGTTTGGATGATTGGATTAGCACTTGCTAGGGCCTGACAAGAGGCAATCTGGGGAATATCTAATTGAACTAAACACAGAAATGCAAGAGCCAGCTGTATTTTTGACCCATAATGGCCGAAGGAGAAGACATTGATCTGGTTGGTTTTGAAGGGAGAAGTCCAGCTGTTGGAGTTGTCCACTTTGGGACAACTTTACACACTGGTTCGTTTGGCTGTTACTGTTTTGGCTGTTACAGATGCAGTATGTACTGCAACTGTTGAGTGGTTATTTTCAGTGTTAAAGCGTATTAAAACTTATGCCAGAAACACGACCGGACAGAAACAGTTTTCAGCATTAGCCTCCATGTCCATAGAAAAGGAACTTATACTGATGGACCTGAAATGTGCAGATAAACTGTACAACAGCCACTGACGTGTTCTAGAAAAAAGAAAGGAGGTTGGACTTTATTTTCAAATAAGCAGATACTGTGGAGAACTATGTTGGTGAGTAAATGCATTTTATTATTTTTATTTCTTCTTGTCATTGCAACATTTTCAAAATTTTCTGTTGTATAGCCTATTCTCAAAAATGCAAATGATCTCTTAACTTTATTTTTAAAGAATAGTTTGTTTTGTTATTGTCTGGTTGGTGTCTTATGTGAACGGCGACATTGTGCAATTTATTAGACAGACTTATTTAAGATCACACAGCATAATTTTGGTGGCATTTTGTTGAGTATTTTTAAATCACCTTTTTATTTTTGACTATATCTGTAAACTTAATTTCCTAATCTTAATTGTGAATACAAATGTGGTGGTTTAAAGTGCTCCTGAAATAAAGTGCTGCTTGACTAGTCTATACCCAGGTTAAGTTAATGTATGAGGCATCACTAAAGGCCTAATGTTGAAATACAAAGCCCACCCTGTTTGTTTTAACTAAACACATTTATACTTTCACCCTGGTGTTGCATTTGAGTTGAGTTCAGATGTCTTCAGACTAACACCTGGGACACTCTGAAGAACTGACTTTGAATAATTGATATTGTTAATTTACAGCTGAAAATATTAAATACAAGGGTTTTAGAATTAATAGAGGTGTGTTTATTTTTAATGAAGTACCTACCAATTCAATTCAAAGACTGGAAATTTTAGATATGTCTATTCTGTATTTTCCTAAGTATGTTTTCAATTTAAAGCTGTTGCTGCCAGTCATTTGACCATTTTTAATGAGGTATTTAACATTTATTGAAGATTGTAATAATTTAGGAAAAATCTCTAAAATTTTATTTTTCTGCAAAATTCCAAGCATTGTTATTTTATTGAAGGTGTTTGTAATCATGTAGAAATTATCTGTAAAATAATGGTATTTTTCTACAGACGTTGAAATGAAATTGTTTGTAAATTGCATTTCACCCTAAATTTTATGATTGTTGTTAGGCAGTTTGTTTTTAAAGGTTTTTACAGTACACTTTCACATTCTTCTCCCACACATAAACAAATGACACCTTAACATTGCTGGTGACTCAGATTGCAGAATTAAGACTTGACCTCAGTTCAGTGCTGTGTAACAGCTCACATTATAACAGTTATTTTACCACCACATGTTCCTGTTTTTTGACAGGTCATGAGTCATCTCTTTGGCATTCACTGTTATGACCACATATGCATGTGTTATTTCCCTTGTTATGGCTGATGGTTTAATTTCTGACCAGCACAAATATTATTCTATTTCAAATATTTCTCCAAGGGACATAAAGAACAGATACATTAGATTAGATTTTTTTTTTAAATTCTTTTATTATTATTATTTTGTTTGTGCACATGTAAAGTCTGTTTTTCAAATGTTTTTCATAATGGGACTGCAATTTGAACCAATTTGGTACAATGGCCCATATAACAAGATGTTAAATGTATATAAGAGTGTATTTAGCATTGTTTCTGTGTTCTGTATTTAAGAGGGGTTTGCACATAAGTGAATAAATGAATGAAAGCAAGAGGGAAAATTAACATAAATCTGACATATTTCATGGGAAAATCAACAGTTCTTTTGCTGCAGGTAGAGAAACAGATGCAGAGTTAAAGGTGTACATCTAGATTATCCCCAGCAATACTTCAACCAGGTCAATATCAATGTCAGTTGATGAGTTTAGGTTTCACTTGGATTGATATGGCTCTGTGTCTGTTTTACGCCTAATGACTAGAACACACTCCTCATATAAAAAGTTTATTTGGATGACAAATCTCACTTTTTGAAATAACCATCAGTTTTTATAGAAACCAAGGTTGATTTTTTTCCCAAAAGAATTCACACCATGTGTGTAGATGTGAATTTAACCCCATAAGAAGTCAAAAAACATTAGTCATTAAGAATAAGTCCTTTTGGCTTCACACCCAAAGGACCCACTTAAAATACATGAATACATACATTGTTCCATGCATTTAAAAAAAAAAATGACCTGACATTTTGTTCTGACACTGTTAAGTAAAACACCATGTTTCTCAGCAGGAAAAAAAGAAAATCACAATATCTGTTATTTCAGCTTTTCTTTGATAGGTTTGATAGGTTCTACAATGCCTGACTAAAATCTTTATTTCTTCTACATATTAATGATTTACATACTTCATTTGAGTGGAGAAAAGACATATGATCTCATGGAAATGATAATGTCATAGGTCACTTCAGATCTCCATCAGGACACAGAGACAAGTATGGTTGCTGAACCTATTAAGTAATAATCAAGTGTGCTCTCCTGCAATTCCAAATCCAATTGACTTGTTTTTAGTGGTGTGGCAGTAAGAGATAGTACTGGTTGTTAGGACAGACAGTGCTTCCGTGAACTGCGGCAAACATCAGTAGAGCTTTGAGACGACAGCAACCCCTGGCGTGATGTAGTGTTCGCCGAGAGCAATTACAGTCTCATATGCCACTACGTCTCTGTTCAAACTCTTATCTATTTTTAATGCTGCCAGGGCTCCAGCATTTATATATTGTGCTGATGCAATGATGTTACTGTTATCTCAAAGACAACAAAGATGATGCCGTGTAAAACATATTGGAAAAGTATATCAAAAAATATGAGGCCTTCAATCTGACATTAAATAATGTCTAAAATGAAATAATGAGCAAACAAGCGTAACATTTCCAAGGTGCTGCAGAACCTTACTCTGTTTTAGGCACAATGATGATGTGCACAAGAGAGATTAGAGCTCTATATGCATGATACACACCTGTACCTAATGCTATAATACATATTTAGGAAAATTGTTATTAATCATTTCTGCTGTTATAAACAAAAATAACAAGCAGACCTATGAAATAGAATATACAGTATGGTTTAAGAATATGCTTCATTCATATAAACTGCAGGATGAAAGGGGATAACAATCCCTTCACAGCAGACCTCCTGGGGAAGCCCAGGAGTGGGTCACTGGTATGTAGCAAGGAGGTAGAGGGTAGTGTGGTGGAGACCCTTCCAGAGGAACTCCTCTAGGTGAATTCCCTTTTTGACTGCCTGAATGTAAACCTCATACTCCATTTGATATGAAAGATTTCACCTTGGATGAAGTGAGTGCAGTGGTCAAGAGAGCAAGGGTGGGATCTGCTCCTGGACTATCAGACACCACATACAAGACCTACAGCTCTAGAAGAGGCTAGACTCTTACGGACACTATGGAAGAAGAAGCAGGAACCTGGACTCTAGCTACAGGATGCTTTGTTCCAAAGGAGCTAAACTCTAAAAGGCTTGAGCAGTTCTGGGAGATTTCTCTGCTGGATGTAGAAGGAAAATCTTTTGGTCCATATGGCCAAGAAGCTGACAGCATACCTGCTTATTAGCAACATTATCAATCCAAGTAAATCAGGAGTGTCAACGTCATTTTAGTTCAGGTTTAGTTCTAAATTTGATCAGAAGTGGGCCATACCAGTAAAATAAAAACATAAAAACAATGACAACAATATTTTAGAGCTAAAAAAGTCCATTTGCATTATGAAAATGTCTACAGATACAAACCATCCTTTAAAATAAAAAAAATGGTTGTTTTAACATTACTAGTCTTTAGTTTGCCATTTACATGTAGTTTACAAACACACAAAACATTTAGTCATACATGGAATATTATAAAAATTGTATTTACGTCTCTTAAGACAATTGTGGGATGTTCATATTCATTCTGGTTATACATTTACAAAGAGAGCGTTTGATTTTGGAGTATTTCTCTGTTATAATGAGAATGAATTGAATGTGGAACTTCAACTAAAATAATTAATATCTGGTCATTTATCCTCACTAGGGTCATGGGGGTCACTGGGGGCCTAATCCAGCTACATTGGGTGAAGGCGGGGTACACCCTGTATGAGTCTCCAGTTCATCTCAGGGCTGAACATATATAGACAAACAATCACTCTCAAATTCACACCTATGGACAATTTAGATTAACCAATTAACCTATCACAGGGAGAACATGCAAACTCCACACAGAAAGGTCTGGTGTGGGAATTGAACCAGGGTTTTTCTTGCTGTGAGGCGCGAGTGCTAACCACTGCATCACCATGCAATGGTTAGCACTTTAAATTTAATTTAAATGTAAAATAGAGCGAAAGTAATTTTAAGTATCAGTTTACACTGTATTTTTCATTTACAGGAAAAAAACTGTACATTTCAGTAACAGTATAAATATGTTAATTAATTTTATAGTAACATAATGGCAACCTAAATGCCAGTTCTTTATTGTGTTTTACAGGAAAACTTTTAACAATGTACTCATACCTGATAAGAAGACAGAGGAATTCACAGCTGTTCTTATCTACCATTGAGAACTGTTGAACTAAGATTTGTTCATAAAGGTTGACAGGATGTTGTACAATGCAGGCAACATAATATTTCCTCAAACGGTCCCTCAAAAGAAACTTTGTCCACTAAAAGTCAACCATGACTCACCTTTTCAGAGAAGGACCCCTTGTCTGCTCTGCCCTTGAAGTGAATGGCACTGAAGCAAAATCAATTGAATTGGAGGAGAACTCAGTGTCTCTCTTTTATATGTCAAGGAGAGAACTCCTGTTGCATCCGGTCCTGATTGGCCGAGAAGGGTCCCAGTTGCCAGGCAACCATCCAGTAGTGTATGGGCCTAGCTGATAGACAGCTGCTAATGAAGCCAGTAGGAGAGTGTGCTGCAGAAAAGGGCTATCCGACCTGCTTTCTCATGCCTCACACATCCTGGGATCTGACAACACATATATGCACCCTTCTCCCCCTCCCCAAATACACACATACTAATCCACACATAGATACACACTCATTTACTTTCTGCCTGTGTCTGAGAAATCCTCCCATAGGGACCAGGTTGAGCCACTGAAATGCAACCATGTCTTAAACAACCCCCACCTCTCATACCGTTACTAACCCCCCTCATCTCCACTCACTAATATTTACAGAACAGATGAAGGAATCACATGTGTAATTACTGTATGTTGAAGTGAAAGCTCATTGTCACTCCACAGGTTTCAGAAATGAAGCATTCAAAGGTGTAAAGACACAGATGGTATCCAAACAAACACCACATCCAGAGAGCAGAGTGCTGATTGCTGTGCATGAGTCACACTCAGGTCACACATACAGATCCTGCGCAGTGACTGCCCTGCTCAATCTGTGGACTCTTGAAATTCAAAGACGTCAAAGCTAACGTCTTTAACGTGGTTTAGAGCATGTGAAATGTGATGATGGCCTTTCGTACTTTGTCTCTTTAGTGACTGTCTTATTGTCTAAGATGTTGCTATTGCATATTTCAGGAATGTCTATAAATCTTTATACCCCCTATGTTCCTCTGCAGATTATTTAGTGACACTAGCCTTCCAAGACCCCTTGTGACTCACTACCACACACGTCTTAGTGAATGTTGTGTAAGGCATACATTGAAAGCAACTGCCAGTTCCAAACAAAAAGAGAAAGATCCAAAGCCTTGCCTCTTGCAATTGTACCTAATGGGTCCTCTTTGTAGGAAAAAAAAGTCTGTATTTTTGTATAATGTTGCATTTGTATACCTTTTGGATCATACCATTATTAAGATATTCCATCTATCTGTCCATTTATTATGAGGTTTTCAGGGTTCTGAAGTCTATCCTGGCTACTATTGGGTGAAGGAACAATGAATGTGTCACCAGCTCATCACAGGACAGACGTATACAAACAACTATTCACACCTACAGGTGAACAATTACCAGTATGTTGACCAATTAACCTGTTAAGATGCATGTCTTTGGGTTGGAAAAACATGATTTATTTCAGTTCAGACATAATCCTACAAGTCAAAAAGTGTGTTATAAAACTGTTGTGACTGTTTCTGCAGCTTCAACATGGAAATTTGTTGTAATCAAATCATCATCTCGAAGTGACCCACATTATGTGTGGCAACAGCATGCAGGCAGGGTTAACCAGGACAATAGACAGATTTCCCAGGGGACAAACAGACATATGTGTTCCTTGATCACAGGCAGGTATAGAGAAAAGAAGACAGACAGGCACATGGAATGGAGACCGACAGGTAAACAAAAAAAAACACCTTTTCTGAAAATGTATTCTGAAAAAACAGACAAACTGACCCAAAAACAAGACCCCCCACCTCCCCTTTGGGGGGTGGGGTAAAAAGACATAAAAGTACATTGACTGGTAGGAACAAAAGAATTAGAATTTGGCAGAGGACTGAGTGGTGACTATATACTGGGAGTCTGCTGAACTGCAGCTGAGTTACCAAGTGAACAAAGTTGGCTGATGAGGTGGGTGAGGGGGCAGACAGATAGAAGGCATTGACTAAAGGTGTGGTAAGGTGAGGGACAGGATGGTAACAGAGAGTCCAGGTGAAATCAGTGAAAGTAACGAGGCGACACAGTCAGGGAGGAAATGATAGAGAACCACTTTATCCATCTCTCTTCTCATCCTGATGTCTCCTTTAATCTGGAACAGGGTCAATCTGGACTCAAACCACATGAACCTTTCCCATTGTAACACAGTCCAATTTTTATGCTCTCTAACTGGTGGGGGTCAAAGAAATTAGAAGCTACTGCATCAGTTTGGTAGAATATTCAAAGACCAAAATGGCTACCAGCAACCAGCATATAATGATGTACATTTTTAAACTATTTTTGAACCACTAACCCTGTCAGTGTATTGAAATTCAGGTAAACTGCAATTTCTTTGGTGCCTTCATATAACACCCTTTTAGACATTCAGAGGCACAATAGTAGATGTCATCTACTGCAACATTGACACCAATAAATCTCAACTGTTTGCCTGTTTCAATCCAGATGGGAAGATTTATTTGGCCAGGCTGTACAGTGTTACACCACAGAATATTTGTCCTCTTTTTATGTGCTATATAATAAATATTAATATATAAAAATACTTTTGTTTGTTATGTTGCCTGCCAAAAGTCATAACACTCAAGGTAACTGCCATGTGACTTATGTCTTTAGCTCCCCTTGAAAGTAATGAATGGAATTCCACTCTCTCTGTGTTATCATTGTATGTGTCTCCTACTTTTTCAAATCATAGGCATCTTGAAACAGCATATCACATCATGTCTTACATCTTCCATGTGCAATGAATCTTGTTACATGGGATAAACAGGATCTGGTCTCAACAGGTAAAGGCCTTCCCTCAAGGTCCTTGATTATTTTCTCCAGGCAATAGCTGACTGATGGCGTACCATAAAGCTTTTATGAGACTGGTGTCAAAGGGCCTTGTACCTTCACCTGCACTGACTCCTATGTTACAGAGGAATGATAGACCACCTGTCTGTTTTTATCATGGGACTGTTGGAATGAATAGTGATCCAATGAAAGCACATCATATATTTTAAGAGGGAGGAATTATTTCATTGTATTTTTAAAGTGGTTAAAAATACATGCAATGTCATTTGGGTTCTGTGACCAAATACTGTAAAAAAGTATGCTGTGTTTATCATAGGTTTCATCAAGTTGGTTTTAACCGCCTATCGTTTGACTCAGAGGAATTAATTTTTCAACACATGGCATCCTGCAAAATGCCCTGTATTACTGTTTTGTCTGAACAAAGCATTATTTCCTCCTGAATGCTTTGTTTTCTCTATTTAAAAGGCTATTTTTCTTGGGCTTGAGAGGCCAGATATGTTGCAGACATAAATAATTCAGACTATAGCAAGGACAGGATACACAAGGTCCAGAGAGACTGGAAACCAGCAAATCTGAACAATGCTAGACTGGTTATTTAGACCGATGAAGATTTAGCCTCTCCTCTGAGGCCTTTTGGGGTGGGGGTGGATAGATGATTCTACCGTTGAAAATAACACAGAGGAGAATCTCTTGACTTTACTGAAGGCTGTAATTAGATGGGGTTAAACACTCACATGGAGCAGTGGTTGGGCATCTACAAAGAAAGACGTGTTGTCTACAGATGCAGAGAGGTGATCATTTATGTGAGTGAGAGTGCTTCTGCTGATCCTGCTGGGAAAAGAGGTGCAATATTTTGATGAGAGGCTTCAACTTGCTGCTGGCTGGTTTGCTAAAATGAATGGCCTCTGCCTGTCCCCAAGGGATTGATGAAAATAGTTCTAAATGAAGTCAGGCCAAGACATGAAAACAGTCAACTGAGCAGGGCACAGTAGAGGGAGACAAAAAAAACTCTCAAGGGCTGATGGAGATAAATGAATCACTGTATGCATTAATGAGTTGATAATTATGACTCATCCATAACACTAGAGAAGCTTCCCTCAAATCTGGTGCCAAGGAACTCACATTCCTCTTCAGTGGACCAAAAACACACATCCCTCCTCTAGCATTAGTAACCCTGGACACTGTATTTAATAGTCTCTGCAGAAGTATAAATAACACATCCAGGCACTGATTAAGTCTTCTGAAGAGTGGAAAAGTTTAGAATGAATCACAAAGGCTAATTAGTCAAAGCCTTCAGCCATGAAATGAGAGTAAAGCTCTGGACAATCTGAGTCTCAGTACATGCATGCATACAAAACTGTTTTCGACATGTAATCAAGAGATGGTCCGGTCCATCAGAGGATGATCAGTAGTGGCAGGAGACAAACAAACAAGTCAACACTTATTGATGATAGTTTGAACAGACCTGAACACATTCGGTTCAATTCAATTATTTTTTCATTTCCTTTTGGTTTCAATAGTCACCAAAAAATTATTTTTCCTTGTACGTCTTGGCAAACTAGCATTCTTTGCCATTAAAAACATTTAACATATCACAGACCAGATATCTGATGATGACATACTATAGGCAATGTCGCATGTTATATATGCCAAAGCAAATACCTTGACAAGGAGATTCTATATGTGCTCAGATGAAGTAAAAATCACATTTAAAGCATACTGTATTCCACTGTACACTGCACCCTGATGGACAAGGTTCGAAAAGGCAAGTCTAGAGTAGTTACAGGTTGTCTATAATGACTGCCTTAGGATTCTGCTCAGGAGATCAATCTGCTGTAGTACTAGTAGCCTGTTTTGTAATGCAGGGGTTCGTACCTTTACAGAACTACTAAGGAACCTTATATATATATATATTAATCTGTTGCTTAAACGGATCACAGATCATCATAATAACCTCACATCACCTATAGTCAAATTCGCTACCAGTCACCAATGTGGGGGTACTGGTATGAATGTCTGTTATAAGCTTTATGTATGTATATTTATTTGATTTTTGTATTCTGTTTGGTGTCTGTTTTTTTGTTTGTTGTGCTTGTTCTTGGGCATGTGCAATCCATGTGTTTTTAGACCTCGAGTCTGGCAAATAAAGAGGAAAATATCCAATACTTTTTTACCTCCCTGCTGGTGGATGGGATGGATTATCAAAGCAGGAGTTTATCGCCGGAGATGACAGTTTCCATCCTGACTCCTAGGAATTATTCCAACTTTACTGACAAACTGTATTTGGTTCTGAAATGACTTAAACATTAAAAAACAAACATTAAACCTTAAAAAGGTTACAATACAATACAAACACACATTACTTTACAGAAACAAACACTAATTGACATTAAGCTCTTGAGAGAATAGATAAATTAGAAATATAGCACTATTATTTGTCTCCATTGTTTCACCACTATTCATTGTTTACTAAAGCCAAAAGCTGGGATTCTTTCCTTCCTGCTGTGATTCTTGTCATCCGGTGCGGTCTCTGCTAAAATCTGACAGACACCCAGGGTTTAGATTACTGCCCAGGACTCCATGCTATCAGACACATTCCAGTCCAAACCCCAGTGTCCCTGTGCCATCAGCCTGGCCCACTTCCACAGAAGATGAGCCTGATTCAATAAATGAATCAGCTTGCAGTTTCCCCTCTAAGTCACCTAAAACTGGACAATTTCTAGCCTGAGATACAGACACTCTGTCACAATAAAAACTTATAACATAACTGTAAGTAATTTAACCCCAAAACACAACTGTTGTGTGAATGGCAATCCACATATCGTAATGGATCAATCATTCAGAAGAAAAGTAGGAAAGTAGGAAACATGGATGTATGCCTGCTGGTGGTTTAAGAGCATGCCTGTGTTAATGTAGCTTATTATACACAACATTATGAGGCATGATAATCCATATGTAAGGCATTTCATAATTACAGTGCTGTGAATATCTCAGTTGTTTTATATAAGATAGATATTTATACACACAAAATGTTTGCTATATTTACTAAATGTGGTAAGACATGTGTGAACAAACCCAAACGCAAGACTCACACACAGATGTGCAGGTTTACAGTCTATTAATAAATGTGTATAACACTGTGTGCTCCTCTGTATGGTTCGTCTGTACATGGATCTCTCTGTAGCAAACTGGGACACAGTAAACAGAGACTGGGGTCAGGCAGGGTCAGGCAAAACAAGTCAAAAACCAAACAGGTAGCAGTCAGATTGAGGGAGAACCCAAAAGTCGTTACAATAGGGAAGCAGGAGATCATACGCAGGGTCCGAGGTCCAAAGAAGCACAGAGAGGGGTCAAACAGGAGCGAAGTCAACTCTAGGCCAAAGGTCAAAAACAAGGAGCACAAAACAGGACAGAGACAGATATGACAAACCAAAAAGACAATCCATGTCAAAAACCATGTAACCAAGACAATAACTACTGCTCATAGATATCACCAGGGCTGATAACATGCTCACAAAGACCAAACAGACACAGGTTGGTTATATAGGACTGACACAGATGAGAAACATTGGGGTTAATTAATGGGAGGAGACACACACTGTGGTCAGGAGGAAAGTAGGGAAAAGGTGAACACAGACCCACATGTCAAAGTAAAATCCCAGGACTCCAACAAAGACAAAAAACTGAGAGACTTACAAAAATAAGACAAAGACAACACACCTGATACTGACCTCATGACACTAAATTTATTTTTCCATTAAATCACAAAAAACAGATTTTTTTTTTGTATTCATTGTCGAGTTATGACACTTGAAGTCTTGCAATAAACATGGGAACAAACATAAATAGCATGTTGTTTTATAGATATATTCATTATATTATATTATATTATATTATATTATATTATATTATATTATATTATATTATATTATATTATATTATATTATATTATATTATATTATATTATAGCCCTCAATCCCATACCAAAATTAAAAATGTTTGGGTTTACTAGTGTGTCCTCACATGCCACACCATGCATCTTTTAAAACTCTTCTTTGCTTGTTGTAACATCTGTCAACAACTATATATACTTGCTGATATATATTATCAGCAAGTTGTAATTACATCATTTGAGGGTCAATGGAAAAGCAACTATTGTGTACGGCCATGCTGAGCTGCCAACACTGAAACACTGAAACTAATAACAACTGGTCCAGCAGTGGCAGGTGAGGTTGTATTCATTGCTATTGTTTTGCTGGTTGAGCACATGCATAAGGTTATGAATGGTAACAGGGGAGGGCATGGCATTCAGAGTGACACACACTGAAAATCATGATAAAGACCTTAAGTCCAGTTTGCCCTCTGCCTCTGGTACACAGTGGACTGGAAATGAGAATTGTTGCCATGTAAAGAAGGGGTGGGCTGCCCACATAGGGTCCACTGCACTGCTAAGTTTCTACAGTAGCTTAGAGTGAACTGGAATCTGGAGTTAAAGCACATTACCAACACCTATTATATCTGAATATGGATCAGAGTTGATATTTTAAACCCCAGATAAGATAAAAGGCTTGCTCTAAAATCTTATTTCTACTAGATGTAATTAAATACTACACATTTAAACTTTTCTATTGTTTCCTAATATGTTAAAAAAAAAACTGTTTCAAAGAAAGTTTTGATACATATATTATTTCTTTCTTAAAATGATCTTCTAGGCACCAGGTGTTTCCTGTTTCATTCTTTAGACACTGATTTTATTTATTTTATTTAACCTTTTTTGATCCAGGCAAGTCATTTAAAAAACAGATTCTTATTTACACTACAGTGTAAACTGATGGCCTGCCAAGAGACTAGAGTCACTCTAGGGTAAAGGTTAGAGGGCTGCAAACTAAAAACATATAAAAAATGTCACATAAAATGATGGTTAAAAACATGCAACACACAAAAAATACTTCTGGATGAACCAGTAACATAAACCACATCAGACAGCATGAAGGATCACCAATGGCTCAAAATGTTTGAGACATGACATATTCACTTACTAAACCTGTCCCTTATATCCATATTTTTGATGAGCACAATCATTTTCTCCCTTCAACAGGTTTAATCCAAGAAAGAGATCCAGAGTGAATGTTAAATATTTCAGACAATTAACAATCAAGGTACTTGTTTGTAAGTGACCAGGGGTTTTCTTATTGCAGATCTTCTGTGCAAATATCAAACAGAAATAAAAAAAATTAATTGATGTTTGAGAGAAGGAGCTACAGCTTCAAGTTCTATTTTCAATCAAGAAATACATGATTTGAAATGAGAGATTTGCAAATTCAATTTCACTGAGGCCAAGTGTTGAATCCTTAGGACACTACAGGGTTCAAAGTCATCTTCTCCAGAGACACAGAGGGTCATTTAACAGTACTTCCTTTGAGAATGTCCACTGGGAAGAAAGTGAAATGAATTTTAAACATCAGAAGATTCCTCACTTAATAATGACAGGTCTGAATGCATTGATCTATGGTGGCTTTTGACCAGGGACAAACCTGTTCCAGTGGATTTACACCCAGAGCTACAACCTTTTCCTCCCCATTTTTCCCATCCTGACTGGACGTGATTGGATACTGGATGATTACTGTGAAGGCTTCATTCTGGCTCAGTGACATAGTGAAATGTAATGATAGTTGGATTAAGTTAACTTTTGGCTTTGATTCTGGACAATGAACATAAAGAATTATCTTTGGTTGATTGAGATGTTTGACTGTGCTGACTCTTGCTGTCAGCCAAACATTGTAAAATGACCACACCTCACTGAGTGAACATGTATGACTCTAGTTTCGCAGACCTGGTGCAGGTGAGGCACAGGCCAGGTGTGCCACGCCAACGGTCTGTGTCCAAACGAGTTTTGTAAGTTTCACCCACAGCAAACACTGGTACATGTCCTCCCCCTTTCCATCTCTTTTCCTTGCACTGGCATAAAGTGGAAATGAGGGAGGACAAAGGGTGTGCAATGGATTTAACACAGCCAATTCAGATCTGCACCAATCACATTAGTGCCTCACATTAGTGCCTCTTAAATGCGCTGTGGTGAGGTGCACTGCAAATTTGATCATTTTGCCATGGACGCCACAGTCAGACGCACAAACTTCTCCCAGACTGATGACTGATGACTGATGTTTTGGTCCAGGAGGTCCAAGCCCTCAGTGAGCAGATCTCCACGGGCTGATGAAGCAAAAGTAGCCTGGGACGAGGTCACAAATATCATTAATGAAGTTTTCCCTGATACACTGACAACCGTTGGCCAGTGTAAAAAACGGATCAACAATGTCCATAGAAGGGCCAAACAAAAACTGGCAGAGCAGAAGAGATGGGAGAGAGACACATGTGCTACGGGGAGGCGCATCAGAGGCCACGATGCACGTCACCATGTGGACCACCTCGGGAGTTAGATGTAATTTGTTCCTGTGTAATGATAAATACCGATAATCGACAATTGTTGTACAGCAGTATTCCAGTCATTATTCGTGTGGCCCACCTGCATTCCAGTTCTGACATTCCCAAATAAGAATATCTTTGATGGTACATCCTCTCTGCGTACGTCCTCCTCCTTCTCACAATAATGTAAAGCATTTGTATGTGCAATGACATGAAGCACATCCTTAAGACACAGAACATAATTTGTTGGCAGCGTCTCTCTCGTTCTCGCTCTGTCTTTCTATGAATATTCTAAGACAAGAGATGCTTAATATAATATAATATATATATTAATTTGTGGTTGGTTAAGAGAGATGTTGGCTCGTTGCTTTCAGCTGGTAATTAATTCAGGTTGAGTTTCCATTACACATGCCAAATGCATTTGATCTGTCATCAGATGTGATAGAACAGTCAATATAGAAATAAATGTAAGCGCTGATTCAGATCGTTACATTGAATAGTGGTTGTTGAGATTAGTTATTGCATTGAAATGTGTCTGACACTCTGGAAACCTGCCTGTGAAGTTGTGGTGACGTGTGCGCTCTGCAGGCTGGTCAGCCACACTGTCACTCGACCAGCTGCGTTTGCCTTGCACCAGAAGTAGACCTGCTTTCAGCTGGCGAACTTTTGGTGCACTGTCAGTGCAGTCTAAGTCAACAAAACTGTCACTACACCAAGCTAATCAGTAGCACACCATGGTCTACCAAACTGATTGCGTGGCGTCCTGCACTACAGGAAACTAGCACTGTGTGGGGTCTGCCAACCTTCACCACCCTGCGCCGCACCGGGAAACTAGAGCCTGTAGATCTCATGGGAATGGGCTGAAATTGACCATCTCCTCATTAACAACAGAATAACATATGTAGAAGCAAAGGTCAGCTGCAGTGGCCACGCTGAATGTCAATAACCAACCAGTGAATTTTGGCCTGTTGAACAGTCATGTAGGATTGCTTCTGAGCTAATCAAGGCAGATGAACTCAGTCAATAGTTTAGTATGAGCTGTGCAGACACATCTGAGCAGCTGATCCAAACCAATATGAGCAAAACTACAAAAGCCTTCTGGGAAATCCATGTCCAATTCTTGAAGTGTGTACAGTAGAAACAGAAAACATTGTGCTGTCTTTTCACCTTAGATATTTGAGACCTCATTTCAGTTTTTCTTTCATGGTTTGCTGCCCCATGATTTATTCATGACTAATTTCTGGTTGGGCCATCCTAGCAGGAAGGCCTGGAGGAGAATCAATAGAAGTTGGCAGAAAAAAAAAATCTCCCTTTTCTCTGCAAATTTATTCTTTTTTTTCTGTGGACAGTTTATGGTATTATGTCAGCTATCACATTTAGAATTTCTTACTTTTAGCTCTGAGAGGATGAGAATGACAACATTTAGGTTTCAAGCGTTACCTTTGCCCTAGTTTAGATTTCAAAATAAATAATTCAAAATAAATAGATCTGATTAAACTCGCTCACCAGGGGCAGAGTGTTTGATTCACTGTAGGGGAGGCGATGACCTGTAGTGGGCCCTTTATATACTCCTTCAAAGTCAAGGTCATTCAAACATAAGAGGAAGTTGCGCGTGCAGACTGGACTACAAAAACTACATGGAAATACTGTTGTTTATATAGATCACATACCTAAAGCAGAGCTAGAAATGTCTAGTTGTTGTGTTGTCAGTTGTCAGAATCGTTACAAAGACAGAGTTAAACTGTATAGAATTCTATCTGGATCTCACCCATTAAAAAAAAAAAAAAAAATCGACAACATCTATGGTTACAAAGATCCAGCGTGTGGACTGGGATGAGAGCACGATCAGGAATGTCCGTTTGTCTGTCCTTCCTATTCTAACCACAATCTGGACCTTGAATAAAACTGCTGCAGCATGACCCAAACTTACAATGAAGTACAGATAGAAAATAAAATATCCATATCCAAATAGGTGGTTAAGTGATTAACCTGGTAAATTGAACCAGAGGAAGTGATACCAAAAACCGTATATTTAAAGAGGTCGAACTCTGCTTCGCGCAGCCCTGTTTTCAGTGTCGTGGCAGCTCCACAGCGCCCTCTATCGAGCGTGGAAACCAGTGCCAGCAAGTGTCTGCTGCCAGCCTTTGAATAGCATAATTGCACGATCATAAAAAAGTCAAATCCATTATTAATTCATCGATTGATTGATTGATAAATAAGATTGCAATTTATAAAAGAACTCATTGGCCTTACTTGTTTTCAAGTTTTTCAAATGAACATGTCAGGAAAGACAATTAATGGCAGCTTGTTCTTTTGTTTATATCCAGTTGGTAGACTCCTTATTACTCAGATCAAACCATCACACTACTTAATTTGAATAGTGTCAATTTAGCTGTTTCAATTAGAGTAATAAAAACGACTACGACTTATGATTAAGATTGATTGAGATTGATGATCATCAAAATTTGACAATTATTAAAATAATTATTTATAAAGAATTTATCAGATATAGCACGATAGAGGGCGGTGCGGTCGCGGCCATGACACTGTAAACAGGGCAGAGTGAGACCTCTTTAAATATACGCTCTTTGGTGATACTGCTTGTGAACCTGCTAACAGATTAGCCTGTTAGCTTTCTCTAGTTAAGACAATAATGACTTCAGCCTCTTCTGTTATTAACACCACCTCATGTGTAAACATCTTTTACACATGCACACACATAACAGTCGTATGTGTCTAAACACTTCTAGGCGCGAAGTTTTTCATGAGTGTACATAGAAGGTTTGTTAATTAAGTATGTATATGTCAGACTATTGTATACTAGGAAACTTACCGACATCCCATGTCCACTCTTTTATCAAGTAAGGATCCGGTAGTTGATGCTCACTTTTAAGTGCTAATTTATTTATGTAGCATTCTAGATCTGGAAAAGACAGATGTAGCAAAGTCTGACAGTTTAATATCGAACTACAGACAGTCCTGGCTGCGCGTGCATCCAAGCATCAATCGGTTAGTTTACAAACATGTCAGGCGTGCGTGAGGCAAGGTGCGTTCATGAACCGTGGGGATTTTAAACAGCCAGAGTACAGCTGGTGACTGTTACTTTGTAGCAAAAGTGAAGCATGCGAGAATAACTTTACGAACTCAACACACTCAACAATCAAGGGCACACAAACAGTTACAGTTGTTTTATTTTTCCCATGCAATCAGGAAATAAGCATTTATAAATATAATATCTATTTTTAAAGAAATCAGATAGTTGTGGCTTAAGTCCATGTGGGCCCGGGGCGACCCCCCCCCCCCCCACGCTCCGCTAGTGTTGCTCACCACAGTGATTTTCAAGGTGCAGAAAATTTGCTAAACAAAGTACAATGTGTACCTAAAAAAGTTTGCTTAAGGAGTGCTACCTGGACTCAAAATAAGTAATAATAATTAGAGGTGCTCTATTGGATAGGAAAAAAGAGCAAAAATTTTTCTTTCTTTTAAACTGGCTTGGTTACAAAAACCTATAAAATCATATTAAAACATAAAAACCCCAACGCGTTTCAGCATAAACGGCCTTCATCAGGGAGTCAGGGAATGTGTTTCTGCTTATATTTAAATAAAAACAATAGGCAATCATGTCGTATTCATACCTTTTCATCCTCACAGTGAATATTATTTGTGGGACATTTCACATTTATCTCCAAGTGCAGAACTATTTTATTTTCGCAGGTTGACACTACACCATGAAGATGGACAGGTAGGCCAGGCAAATCATCCTTCAACCAAAACAGTGAATACTGAGACAAGTTAAAACAGCTGCATTATTGGTATAAAACGATAGCCTCTCTGACAACTTGTCAACTTGAGGGACCAAATCGGACATGGGTACAATTCACCATGCAACCTCTGTTAAATGGGTGTATTTGTGAGCTTCAGCAGCACTGAGGTGGGTGACTTTAGCTGAGTGAAAGAGGTGTTTTGTTGCCGTATGCTTATAGTGACTGATTTTATCTCTGTTATGAAAAGCACATTTGATAATGCTGTTCTCAGACTTTTATGAACTGTGTACTCTACATCACAAATATATTTCATAAACAATCTCTGCTGTGTCCAAATACTAGATAATTCAACTCCTGTCGCCAGTCGATGTAATCAAGATAGGAAGCTCCAGTGGGAATATATACAAAATAAATATGACCCCAACTGTACACCATATTCAAAGATCAATTGTTAGGCTTGTTTTATAGTGATGTGTAGTGAGTTGTCATTTGATCTAAACTGTGGGTAATAGGAGATATAATTGTGGTCAGGTGTTTAAGGGAACACATTCTGGTTTTACGTATACATTTACTGATTTCCTCATAATATAAGATGAGAAAACATAAATAACTTTATTTTGTGTTTCAGTTAAAAACTGAAATGTTCTTCTGTCACAGCTTAATTGAAATAAAAACAGAAACATTCACACACACATGTACAACATTATGAAAATAATGAACAGTTGATACAGTGGCATATATGTTATAAAAATAAAAGGTGCAGTTTACCAATGATTTGTGCTGTTAAGGACAGCTATGGCAGAGGGGATGAAGGATTTTGTGTAAATGGTTTTCTTGGCCAGCAGTGTTCGGTACAGTTTGCCTGATGGCAGCAGCCTGAAAGAATGGTGGAGTGGATGGGAGGGGTCCTCAGTGATGAGGGTGGTTTTCCTTATTCCTGAGCAGTGGTACAGTTTAGACAGAGGGGCTTGTGCTGTTTTACTGGCCTGATTTATTATATTTCTGACCATTATATTCATGGTCAGAAAATGTAACCAGGTTGAGATGTTATAGGTGGATGATGGATTCGATGCATAGCTGCATAAACTCCCGTTTTTGTAATTACTCCCGGTAATCTCCCGTAATTTATTAGGTCTGAATGTTAAAAACAAAATCTAAAGACACATCATTTGTCTGATGTTCTCCAGTTGCCAGAGATCATGTGTGGAACGTATATACATCATTTGTTGACCATCTGACAACTCACAGATGCGTAGGTTGAAATTTTCCCTTGGACGGAAGATTTTTTTTTTCCTAGGATGGCAACGGATTGATTTACATATGCCACGTCCCAAACTAATTTCATTGGTCGCCCAATTCAATAGACTCGTGCAGCATCACTGACTGGTCGCCTAACATCAGATTAGTTAGCTAGCTAAAGTAATATGGAGGATTTAGCTATTCCATTTATCAGTAATATTTTTTATTCATCATGCTTTTGTGCCAACACTGCCAGCAGTAGAAGCAGGTACGGGAGAATGTTTACTTTTGACTTTTGGAAGTGTGTGTGTGTGTGTGTGTGTGTGTGTGTGTGTGTGTGTGTTTGTGTGTAATTAAAGTCAGAATACATTAATAAAATTAATGTGAATTTAACAATACATGCCATCCATTGAAAAATCAAATTATATTTCTGGATAAAAACAGTCTTAGAGTATTTAATCATGCACTGGAAACTAATGATGTACCACCTTATCATAATTTATCATCATAAAAACAATATTTGCTCACTTATGTCTCCTGAAAATGCAACACCCACCGCCACCCCAAAAATCTCACGTATTCTCCTATTGAAATATTGTCAGGTATGACTCGATGAGTGATTTACAAATGAGAGTTAAAATGTCCTTGCAGATGTTAAAAAGCAGATGGAGATGCTGCTGGGCTTTTTTATTCACAGCATCTACATGAGGTCCAAAGGGTGGGCACGTGTCCATCTCCTTATTAAGGTATTTAAAAGTTTCCACCTGATCCACACCCAGACCATGGACCTGCAGGGGCTCAAATAGGGGTTCAGGCAGGTCTAGGTTTTTCCTTGCAGGAAACCAATATGTTGAACACACCAATATTCAACATATTGAATATTGGTGTTCAATATGTTGAGTTCTAGTGAGTTCTGTTTGTCCTGTGACAGGACCCTAGTGTCTATGATGTGTGCCACTAAGGCCATGTTGTCTGTATATTTAAAAGGGTGAAAGTCATACATGATACACACATATTATGACAACAACTGCCCACATTGACTCATGCATGTCCTCCTACTGTCCATATGCTGTCTCTGAGTAAGTTTTCTTCAAACTATGCAAAAGTTCTTGTCGTGGATCATCCAGCAGAGACCAGTTGTTCGAGTAAACTTCTACTTCACAGCACAGCATAGCAACAGAAGAAATGGGTGCTGTGTATGAATGCAAACAAACAAGCAAACACAAAAACCACAATGCACAAAAGGACAAGGACCAACAGGATCTCAGAAAACAGACAGCAGACAGCTTGTGTGACCATACTGTGTAAAAATGCTAACAGACAAAAGTGAAATATATTTAATTTAACTCCCTATTGTCTAATTATCATAATAATAATGGATTTGATTTATATTGCTATTTTCCATTAATCTGTAACCGAGGGATAAAATAAAAAGAAGAGCAGGTGGTGGTCAAAACAGACCAGTCAATATTTTAGTCATCAAGATGTATTTACTACAATATTTAATGCAGAGCTCAAGAGGAAAACAAAACATGAACCCAATCTCGTGTCTCGTCTCGCCTCATGAGCTGAGTGTCTCATCACACCCCTAATAAATAAATCTCAGATATGTAGGTTATTTTATGGATGCTGCTATTCATCAGTTCATTCACAACAAAACAAAAATTAATCAGAAATCAGTAGAATGTCATGAAATTAATTGAAATGTTGCCAATGAACATCAGGGATCATAGATAACCACTTAACACATTCAAATGAATGTTGAACAGCCCCTCTTTACAAAAAACAGTGGGTTATTGAAGCAAATATGCAACAGTAGTCCACAGGGGGTTATCTTCCAACATTTAGTACAACCCAATACATAGTGCAGATCTATGTTCAGCAAAATATGCAGAAAAAGCATTAGTTTACCTTTATCCTCATACTTTTCCTCTTAATAGCATAAAGCAGTATATTTAAGAAGAAGTCTAGACATCAAACACAACTACAATTCACATCAAAAAAAAGCCCAAAGTGTGTTACCCTTGTGTAATAACAGGTTTATATTTAATAATCAATGGCAGACCTATTGATCTATTGTTAATCTGCCATGACTATTTCAATGACGTCAGTGAGAATTCAGTCTCTTCTCAGCTGTGTCACACACATACACATGCACACACAAGCATGCATGCACACACACACACACACACACACAAACACACAGGGAGGAGGTGTCTCCTAGCAACTGGTTCTCAGCTGAAGCATTTGGTCAGCCCAGCGTTTTCATGGGTAATGTGCACTGAGACGGAGCTGCAGTGGGTCCGAGTGACGACTCAAGGACGAGATGGATTCAACAAATGTGAGGACAAAAATAAAAGATGAAAATCCCCCAATGTTTGGAGTAACTTGAATAAATAATTGAAATCATCTTCCTCCTTTACTACTTTCAAATGTCATACTAAAGCTGCTTTAATAAATAACCCCTCATTCTCTTAAGTTTTTTGGTTTCTTTTTATTATTAGTCTCATTTAACTCATGTTCATGTGTTATTCTAGTAATGGTAATTTCTTTTGTATGTGTGTTTTATTGTATTGTTTTATTGATTTTTTTAAAGTTATTTTTCACATTTGATTCATTTTGAGTGTTAATTAAGTTGATGAAGGGAGGCCTCCATTTAGGCATATTAAGCTTTTGGGTTCTCTTGCACTGTCTTTTTTTTGCATTTTGCTGCCTATGTATTTGTTATCTTTTATAGTGTGCATAATAAACTAAAGTAAACTAAAACTAAACTACAAAGCAAAAGACATAAGTCACTGGAAACAGAAGTAGACAAATTATGGAGTATTTAATGACTTTGTCTGTCTAGCCTTTTATTCTTGTTAATGATTAGAAATGGTGTCATTAACTGCATCAAAGCCCCATCATATAAACGGCGCACAGTGAAGAAAAGCACTTCAGTTCACATGCAGGACATGAATTCCCAGGCTGGACAGATTTACATTGATTGAGCACACTGAGATGAACTGAATACGCCCCTTTAGGTAATAAAGTGCCACAGTCAATCACCCATCAGACTCTCATCACAGCTGTAGTCCTGCCATCCAGGGTCACCAGACAGGTTTCTACACAAGCTGTCCAGCAATATGTGAAAAACTCAAGGGAATCACTGATGTACAGGCAATACTCATGAAACATGTTCAGAAACTATTAAAGCAACTCTGAAATTCGTGCAAAGCTCCATTAGCAAGATATATTATAGCATAGTATTAAAGTTCAGGGGCGGCATGGTGGTGCAGTGGTTAGCACTCGTGCCTCACAGCAAGAAGGACCCTGGTTCGAATCCCACACCAGACCTTTCTGTGGGAGTTTGCATGTCCTCCCCGTGTCCACGTGGGTTTTCGCCGGGCACTCCGGTTTCCTCCCACCATCCAAACACATGCACTGTTAGGTTAATCTAAAATTGTCCATAGGTGTGAATGTGAGAGTGATTGTTTGTCTATGTATGTTCAGTCCTGTGATGAACTGGCGTCTCATACAGGGTGTACCCTGCCTTCGCCCATTGTAGCTGGATTAGGCCCCCAGTGACCCCCGCGACCCTGGTGAGGATAAAGTTCAGTGTAGGCCTTATTATCCCTGAGGGGCAACCAACACTGACAAGATATAAAGGGCTTGGTACCAAAACACGATATGCCAAATTTGAACATTTGGAGTTACCACCAGAAAATTGTTCTTTATTATTTATTGTTGAGCTTTTATTATCATACCATATGAGATACATATCTTTTCACGTCATCTTATGAACAAGAGAGTAAGTCAGTTGGGCAGTGCCTGTGTTTTTATATTGCTGTGAACTCAACAAAATTGCTGCACGTTATCAACTACACTTAAAAAACTGTCTAATTTTCCTGTTATTACAATATTATCACTGTGTGTTTTAATGTATTACTACCTGTCTGTAAAACCTGTTTTCTTTCATTGTGTGTGTTGTTGAACTGTTGACCAGGTCACCCTTATAAAAGACATTTCAATCTCAATGGGACTATATCTGGTTAAATAAAGGTCCAACAAAAAAAGGAGGTAGAAAAAAAAGATATTCTGGTTGGTCTAGCCAGTGAAAATCCATTTGGATGGAATTAGTACAAAGCTGATGTGCCTACACAAATGAACATTTCCTCTCATGTCAATATCTGTTATTCCACTTCTACAAACAACCACCAGCCAGTGCATCACCAAGAAACAACACACACATGTAAGAACACAGGAACATGTGACTGCTACATAGTATTGGTCACATGATTTTAGTTATAGCTGTACATACTTTATTAGAAACTCAGTCAGTGGAGTAAATATTGAATTATTTGTGTCTTTTATAATTAGGTTTCAAGTGGTTTGTGGTTTAGTTTTGTAAAAACATCTTAGGAGACGTGAAAATCTATTGAGATTCTGAAAAGGACTGAATGTTATTTGGAACTAATTCAGAGTGAAAGAACAAGCCTGTCCATTGAGCTTTTTTGGAGAAGCCAAAATGGACTGTCTTTATTTCTGTTACTCATTCTCTCTCTGTTTTTTTTTTCTCTTTTTTGTAGCAGTCCATCATCAGTAGTTTATGCTTGTATACTTTACCTGAACAGATAAGTCAGGTCACAAGCAGACAGCTCCATTGGCGACCATCCCTCCCTGCTGAGCTGGAACACTGCCCAGTTGGACAAGCATCCACAGAGGGAGATATGACCTGCAATTGTCATCCATCAACAGGATCTGCTGGGTCAGCCAGTGTCCAAATAAATACAATAAGAGGCCTTTATTGCATCTATCTATAATCAATAAGATTTCAAACCCCTTCCAGAGGGCAGATCACAAGTTTCTCCATCAATATTTTATACAAACTTCAATGTTATTATGGAACCACTTCCAGACAAAAAACAAATACAAAAAATAACAAGTATTAAAAGAATGCCTATTTTGTGCCAATCTCAAGTTTCTATCATAACCTGTTCTTGAATTAGAGGAAATAATATGATTCTGACCTTTCTGCTAAATACTAACTTGACCTTTGACCTTTACTCGAATGGATCATTGCATCTGATGCACATGACCTATACGTATATGCCCATGTAATTTCATGGTGATATCTCAAGTATTCATTGAGTTATAGCATGATATGTCTCTGCAGACACACAGACAGACACACACACTGATTACCATAATCTCTCCCAACAAGAATAAAAATAATTACAAAAAAAACTGTGGGACTTGATTTATTTTTCAAAAGACTACGTTCCTTGTGTCGCGACTTTTGTCATGACAACGCCAGCCAGACTGAATACTGTTCTGAACTTTTAATAATAATAATCCAAGCACAAACATACATAGCACATGCTGCTAACCTAGCATCTTCATGACTGTAACTGACCAATTTCCCAGAATCCCAAGCTTCACGTAATAACATCACCAATATTAGGCTTATGATAAATGATAAACATTACATCACATCACATCTCCCCTTTGGATAAGTAAGTCATTACCATAAAAACAATCCCTTGTTTATAACTAAAAACTTCACAGCCAAAATTACTTTCAAATAAACCTGTAATAATGCACAACATGAATGGCTGGTTATTAGTTCAAATCTTTGTTATTAATATTCCTACTTGCCTCATCTACTAATGGATTGGATTTATATAGTACTTTTTTGGCCACTCAAAGCACTTTACATTAGTGACCCATTATTCATTCGCTCTCACATGCTCCCTCTGGTGGTGGTAAACTACATATGGATCCACAGTTGCCCTGGGGCAGACTAACAGAAGTGTGGCTGCCATTTTGTGCCTACAGCCCCTCTGACCATCACCAAACATTCATACACCAGTGTGAGTGACACTGGAGGCAAGGAGGGTGAAATGTATTTGTCCAAGGACACAACGGACTGACTAGACTAGGACAGAATTGGATTTGATCCATTTCAGTTACTGAACGACCCACTCTACCAGCTGAGCCATGGCCACCTCCATCTAGGTACCATTAAGCAAATGAACTCATTAATGAACTGTTTAACTATTACAAATTGATATTTTATAGTAAACAAGACATACTCACATTTTAAAGCAATACAATCAAACTTAAATCATGTGAGTAAATTGTAATTTATTTTGTAAGTGCATATGAAATTCAGGCTACCAGTGTGTGCAGTGTTAATGTGCAATTCATGTTTGACTCAAAATGAAAAAAAAAATCCATACTGATCTCTTCTTAAAATATATGTTTTGAGAGGAACCAAAACCTTAGATTTTTTGTACTTTGGGAGTGTTTTTACTTCAGTTTGAATTAAAATTGACACTTCAAAATGCAAAAAGGTTTCACAATAAAATCTATAATTTGACCATGTGTTTCTAAAAAGTCCTAAGAAGGCAATGAAACTTGGCAACTCCTGTTTGTCTACAGGCTGAAGAACACATGGGGTCAAATCAGAGGGAAAGAGACACGTTACAAACCTCCCCTCCAAAAAAAAACCTCTGGTCAGTGACATATGATGGCTTCTTTGGCCTTACCCTAACCTCTGTTTGAAATACAGAGCTGTAATTTTGGAATCCACTGTAAGATACTTAATCAAACAACATGCTCTAAAGCACTGAGCTGTTAACTGTCAATCACTTTTATCTATATACTATCATTCACCTCATCTATCTTGTGTAATGTATGTTATCTCATGTAATGATCCTGTTACACATGCTACACTATTCATATCTGAAACTGTGTAAGATGTGTGGGTGAGGTGTTCAAGAGTCAGAGCAATAACAGATGGGCTGTCAAGTGTGACCTGAATGATAAAAGCAGCATCCATTATCAGGCGTCTTCAATGCCTATTCACCTCCTTCTCTGAGGATTTGGAAGGTTTTCCATCATTACATTTCAGTTCATTAAACTGGTTTCTGTGTTAACTAACTGAATACAAACATACAAATATCAACACCTTGGTTTGGACTCACTACTAGGAGATTCAACACTGGATCACAAATTATGACATAAACTAACTCAGTGTTTTTTCATAGGATTCTCAGTGTGTGACTGAAAAAGTTCAAGTGAGTATTATGATATGCAAACACTTTCCAGAAGAAATGTACCTAAATTACCTTTGGATTGTTATAGTTTGGAAACAGACCTAAAGATAATGAAAATCTGCACTATATATATAAAAAAAAATTGTTGAATTGTAAAGTAATAAAAATGTTAAAAAAAAATAAAAAAGTTTTCTGATCAAATATGTAATGCAACAATAACTGCAAAGATAAATCTGAAATTCCCAGTCAGGGTAAACTCAACAGTCCTTGTAAAGAATAGATATTACCTTGATATAATTTTATTTTAAATAAAGGTACAAATAAAAAAACACTGTAAAAATGAAGGAAGAAAAGAAGAATGACAGACTGTATCACTCACTGAATAAACCTCATTTAATTATTTAACACTACACTCATCAGTATACTGTGGTATAAAAAGTCCAGAAAAATAACAAGTCAAAAATATAACTGACTTATAATCCTCATTTATGTTATTAGGTGATAGTTTACATTATAGCTCTGTTGTTTTAGCAAAACAACCTATCATCATTGTTTTCCATACAGTTGAGTTGTCAATAGCAGGACTCTAAATCGATTTGGATTCATCTAAACAAGGTCAGAACTGCTCCAGTTTAATCTGAACGGTTGATCAACAAACATTGGAATAAAATATTCTCACATAAACTAACTAAATTATGACCGCCCCTAAATTAGGAGTGGCCATGGGTCAGAGTGGGTCATCCAGTAACTGAAGGGTTGGTGGTTTGAATCTTGCTCTGTCCTTGTTGGTCCGTTGTGTCCTCGGGCAAAGACACTTCACCCTCCTTGCCCCCAGTGCCACTCGCACTGGTGTATGAATGTTTGGTGGTAGTCAGAGGGGCCCTAGGCATAAAATGGCTGCCATGCTTCTGTCAGTCTGCCCCAGGACAGCTGTGGATACATATGTAGCCAGAGAGTGCACGTGAGAGTGTGTGAATAATGGGTCACTAATGTGAAGCGCTTTGAGTGGCCAAAAAAAGCGCGATATAAATCAATCCATTATTATTATAAATTGTATTGATGATGATAATAATATATTTTATTTGTATAGTGCTTTTCATGGCACTCAAAGATGCTTTACATACAGTACAATAAAAGCCAAATACAATAAAAATCTAACAATGAACAACAAGCACTTTCACATTAAAAATAGTCAGAATAATTAACAACTAAAAATACATCAATAACGGACAGAGTAAAAGAATGCAGTGGATCAGAAATTTGGAACAGAGTTTGGATTTAAACAGTGAAATGGAATCAAGTGTTGCGGAGTACAAGAGGGAGGGAGTTCCAGAAGCATGGAGCAGAGCGGCTGAAGGCTCTGCTCCCCATGGTAGTAAGGCAAGCTTTTATCACTTTGTCATTGTCTTTATTCATAAAAGTTGTTTCTTAGCAATTCTCATCCAATCATGTCACTTTCTGACACTTTGGTCAAAGTCCCCATGGTTAGTTTTGTTCACCATGACTCACTACTCCCTCTAGTGGTCACAAAAATTATCTATTGTGGGCAATATAGTCAATTAATATCTGTAACCACTATATTGCTGTCTTTCACATAACATCAGAGCTTGGTATTTTTAACACTCTAATGGTCATTTTACCATATTTCATTATTTTACAGTAGAGATACTACCTATAACTAATTTAAATCAAAGTATAATCTGCTTATTCTCACATGAATATTGTTGGGATTTGTTAAAGTAAATGTTCACACCAATATTTGGTGTAAACGGTTCTAAATAAATAATTCTAATATTAGTCTATTTATTAAAGTAGCCATTTAGCTTTTTATCTAAACAAAACAACCTCTGGATACTCATAAGTACAATATGTGTGCATATATGGATGTGCATTACTACTATATATATATATATATATATATATATATATATATATATATATATATATATATATGTATGTGTGTGTGTGTGTGTGTGTGTGTGTGTGTGTGTGTGTGTGTGTGTGTGTGTGTGTGTACTGTTAGGTTCCACTATAATAGTAATTAATTCCCATTGCAGACACACACACAAACTCATTACAGTGTATGCAATGATAGGGGCTGTAACTGGGGAACTGAAAACACCATCATTTTTTCCATGCAGATGAAGACCTCAGGTGGTTGCCAAGGACGATGTGTTTGTGAACAGTGGGGAGGATGCCTATTTTTTCAAATTTTTTTACCCTTGTTTACCTTGAAAGAGATAATCCATAAGGAGGATAAAATGTGTTTTAATTACCTGTAACAAAGGGTCTAGCATGTTTTCACGTCACATCAGATTCAAGTCCTTGAACTCCAATTCAGTCAGAGATACATATATTGATATTTTTTCCTGCTGTAAAGAAGCAATTTCAAAACTGTAGAATGTAGAACTAAAGTGGTAGAAATCGAATTTTGTATGATAATTAAGGCCAGTTCTATACAATTATAGCTCAGGGATATCATAGAACAGTAAAAAATTAGGAGACTATTATGCCCTAAACCCCTGCTGTGACAACCAGAGATTTACAGAATGGAGGGGGAAAAAAAGTTGAATTATATTCCCTATATATTGTAGTAACAGTGGGATTTGAAACTAGACAGAAAATGAGGGGTGGTAGAGGATAGAGGTGAGGATGGTTTGGTCTCCAATTGACTGCACGAGGCTCTTGGGAAGTCATGTGGAAAACTGCAGAGGAGTAGAGCTCACTTCTCCTATGGGTGCTGACGGAGCCACATAAGGGTTCCCTGCTCAGAGAGGCGCTAAACTCTGACATCCCCTGGGATTTCAGAATGAGATACCAAAGTAGTCCCAGGACCTTGACTGTAAACCATATAATCACAAATCAGAATAGCAAACCTGTTTCCAGATTATAATTCATATTCAATATTTATTTGAAACCAAACAATTCTCATCACTTAAGTCTGGTGATATGAATAAACATGTATCTGAATATCTGTGATACTCATATAGTATCTAGTGTGAGATGAGATTGCCATCTTCTGGAAACAAAACAAAGTTCATCTATATCTACAGTGACAACAGACATTGGTGAGTGAGAGTCCCCCTAGTGGTCTGAGTGGGAAACAGCAGCAGCAGCTTCAGGCTTCATCAGTGCCAGCTTTTACACTTTGACATTATGTCCCTGTAGACACAGTGCGGAATTAAATATATTACATTTTCATTGTCTGAACCTATTTCATCCTCACTAGGGTCACTGGGGGCCTAATCCAGCTACAATGGGTGAAGGCGGGGTACACCCTGTATGAGTCTCCAGTTCATCTCAGGGCTGAACATATATAGACAAACATTCACTCTCACATGTACACCTATGGACAATTTAGATTAACTAATTAACCTATCAGGTATATATTACATATTAAGTACATTATTATAGTCATACATGCTCTATATGCATATGAATTGTACCACTTTACCCATTTCTTTTTCACTTGTTACTTCTATTCTGAACAGAGTACTATAGATATGCTCTTGAGACCCAGGAAAGTAAAAATGTTGGATTTTTATTTATTTATTTATTTATTTATTTTTTACATTAAACAGTTGTCTTTATTGGGAACTACATAATGCAACATTTCTTTTCCAAATACATTAAAAAAATTCATTATTTAATTTATTTATTTTTACTGAAATGCCCTTTTGAATGGACAGCATTTTTTGTGTAAAAGTGTCTACTACAGAGGACAAAAATCCATTGCTGGGTCCTATGAGGATATAATGCAAGGGTCTCATACATGTGGCCCAGGGGCGAAATGTGGCCTGTCAAAGGTTCTGATGCAGCCAATGAAATGAACTGAGTGCAAAAGTGTAAAAAAAAAAAAAATATCCACAGTTAAGGCTGTGAAACTCATTTTAGTTCAGGTTACACATACAGACTAATATTATCTACTGTCAAATAATAGAATAATAACCTACAAAAATAATATTTTCATGGAGACAAAAACAAATAGACTACAGCTGTTAAAAATATTTTTAAAAAGATACATTTAATTTTGTGTGTTTTGCTCAGCTTCATATATCATAATAAATATTTTAAAGTTATCGATTTATTTTGTGTAAGTAAATACCAGATTTTAGAGTGGAGGGTAGGAAAACAGAGTTAGTAGGGTCAAATATAAATGACACTGTGAAAACAATTTCACATATTTCTGAGCAGGTACAAATGAGCACATTTTTTATTTCAAGAAATGCCTTAAAATAAATAAATGCATTGCAGTGAGCACATATGGGAATACATTCAATTGTACTGAAACTAGACTTTCCAGTGACATTACTTTTCAAGTGTTAAACCTCTACATATTTTTCACTTTCTCCATTAGAGCTCTCATTTGCTAATAAAGAATTAAGAAAGAAAACAACAACAAAAAAAACAAATATATATTTCATGTTAAACATCAGATGTTCATTCACTTTTAACAGCATGAGGATCAATACAATCCTCCGATTTCTCTGCCGGTTAACCAACAAAATAATACATCGTGTGATCCTATAATGTGAGGACTGTTAAAGTAATATTTAATAGTCTTATCTTTCCAATACAAATTGTGTGTGTTGTTGGCCTTTTCCTTCTGAGTGCAATATTTTCAGCTAACCCATTAACAGGATACTGCCAGAGGTGGAGTTAGACAAGTGAGGAAAAGACAGCAGCTGGAAGTGGATGTGCAAGTGAAGATGACCCTGCAACCAGAAAATTGGACATTGTGAAGATGTGACCAGGACAAGAAAACAGCCATTGTCTTTTGTGAAACCTTCGACTAAACCCAACCTACGTAAACTAGGGAACAGCTGTTTTCCAATAAACACAGAAGCAAATTTCAGAATAGGGTGGACAGTGTAACTGGTTTGTTTCCTGCCATTTCTCTCCTCATGAGAAAACATACTCATATCTTGTCTCATTTGTGTGTTTTTTCTAACAGTTTGAACCTGACAAAGCCTGACACGTGACGTTGCATTCCCTTTAACTGTACAGATAAAGCTTGTATTAGGATGTTTTCTTCTAACAGGAATATCAAGGCTGCTATTACTGCTGATGAAATTGTTCACACTAGATCAATCTTGCAGATGAAAACAACTTGGTATGTACTGTGTGTGGAGGAATTTTAACAAGCAGAGCTGTCACTGATGTAGTGGAAGTGACATCTACACATTGGTCAGTCGAGTGAAGGAAAAAAGGAGCTAACAGAATTAACTTCCTCTGCCAAAGAGGTTATGTTTTTGCCGGTGTTGGTTTGTGTAGAACATAAGTCAAAAACTAATGGATGGATTTTGATGAAATTATCAGGGTATAATGGTAATGGGCAGATCAACAAATGATTACATTTTAGTGGTAACTGCATGGGCCACATGTCTTTCATACCCTGAAAATGTAATAAAAATCCATCAAACCAACCAACCAACCAACCAGCATTGGCAAAAACACAACCTCTTTGGCAGACCTAACTTTATTTGGTGTGTGTGTGTGAGTGTGTGTGTGTGTGTGTGTGCGAGTGTGTGTGTGAGTGCCTTGGCAGAGGTCTGCACTCTCAGAGTGTTTTCCTCCTTCTCTTTTTTTTTTTTTTTTTGGGGGGGGGGGCTTTTATTTATTTATTTTCTTATTTATTTATACAATTTTGGCCTCATAACAAATGTCTGTATTTAAATGTATTAAATAGTTGTGTGAATATTCCTGAAAAAACAAAAACAAAAACACGGCCCATTGTTTTTGTTGTTATTGAAATCAGCCACCCCTGGGTAGGGGATGGAGGGGGGTCGTTAGCCTTTTATTTATTTATTTATTTACTTATTTATTTATAGAATTTTGTCCTCGTAAAAAAAAAAATATTTATTTAAATGTATTAAATAGCCATGTAAATATTCCTCAACAAACAGGGCCTATTGTTTTTAATGTCGTTGAAAGCAGCCACCCCTGCAGTCTTTGCAGCTGCCTATACAACACCCTAGGGATTCAAACCCTGACTGTGTCAACACACATGCACGTACACACATACAAAGTGCACAGTGCAGACAGCATCAAGCCTTTACACTGCCATAATTACTTGCTGCAGCCTCAAAGAGAGCTGGCTTTGTTCCCTACTCAGGCTGGGTGGTTCAAGTGTGAACCAATCAGGGGAGAAAAACACGATGGATCAGTGGAAGAAGAGGGGGCCCAGTTCACTTTAGTTTAAGCCACTATAAACAAAGTGAGTTTTTTTCAGTCCACTTTTAGAAGAAGAATCATAAGGAAAACTGGAGATTCAACTTTTTTTTTTATTGAGGAGCCAGAATTCTCAAAAGGAGCAAGAAGGAGGTAAAAACTAAAGCTTGTTAAACTTTAATTCAGATCACATCTGTCTGTTGCAGAACTAAAGAGACTGACTGAAGAGTCTTTACAGTGTCCATGGGAAACCAAGAATAACACCGAAATGGACAGAGCACAACCAAAAACAGGGGAGTATGTCGTAAAGGAAAAGACAGCAGGCGAGCCAGTGCATCTTCGGAAAGAAATTGGCCTTTTATCTGCTGTGTCCTTCATCATTGGAACAGTGGTGGGCAGTGGGATCTTCATTGCACCCAAGGGTGTTCTGATGAATAGCGGTAGCGTGGGGCTGTCACTGCTGGTGTGGGCGCTGTGTGGAGTTCTCTCCTTGTCTGGTAAGAGGCTATAATGCTGTGTAGATCTTTTAACTAATAATGAGTGTGAATGGATCCAGTTAATGCTGATAATTTACACACATTACAGCTAAATGCTTTTAACTTATTTTTATCTACATATTCTTTACCCCTGTTAGTATAATAAAAATACAGAATTTAAATTTCAGAATAAAGAATATTTTCCTTATATACTTTTTTTCTTGTGTTTTTTTCCCTACCTCATTCTCTGATGGTTTAAATGGAAGCACACATTTCAAAAATATGAAAATTGTGAAAGTCTTTGACAGTCCTTTCAGAAGCTTCACACAGTTTTGGCTCATATCACAAGCACAACTTATGCAACTGATTGAAGTGTCAACATTCTGCACAAAGACAGAGTTTCAATAAACCTTGTAAATTTTGTGTTGCATTCTATTGGACCAAATTCTGGTGATTTTAGTTTAAAATTGTAAAAATCATCAGTGCATTTAGCCAAGGTGTATGAAAACCTCCATCCTTATTTGTACATGACAGGAAAACACAACATATCCCTTTCACGCATGAATTGTGACAACCTTAGTCAAGACATTTTTCTTGGGTGTTTTTATTCCTCTTTAGGTATTAAAAATGCAAAGAAATCAGCTAGACACTATGCATTTAATTTTTAAATCAAATAAACATGTATTTAAAACCTAATATCTATAAATAAATAATATATAATAACATTTTAATGCTGTTTTCCCGCATTTTAACATACTCTATAATAATACTAGTTATTCACTTAATGGACATAATACGAGAAAAAAAATTTATTTGTCAATTTACACTTGATCAGATTTATCAAGAACAGCATATTTACAGTAACACTATGGATTATAGTGTATGGGATAATGTATATGCAGTTACTGTGTTAGCTGATATGTAACTAAAACAACAAAACACATGAATATACAAGAGAACAGCTGCAGAAAAGTTGTCCACTGTAGTGAGTATGCTTGAAAGGGATATTGCATCTAGCTATCTATTCATTTATAGCAGCAGCCATTAGTTATACACTTATTTTAGGCAATCATCTAGTTCCATAATCACATATTCTAACACTCCAGCTCAAGAGTAATCTCATGTTAAACTTTTGCTGAATGCTATTCAGAAAATGTGTCCTACAAAGATGGATAATTAGACATACTCATATGTTTTCAGTCCCATTGTGTGTATGAACATTTATGACTAACTGCAAAAGATATTGTACTTGTAAATAGACTGTGGGAAGGTAAGATAAAATAACCCTTTTTCCTTTTTTCAGTAGTGCTGCAGCATAAGAATAGTGACATTTATTGTCTATAGGTTATTTACCTTCTATATTCTGTTTTATTTTTGTGTTTGATATTTGCTTTCTGTATTCTGTTTTATATGTGCAAATAAACTAAATAAATAAGTAAATATTAAAGGTGAGGATTCAAGTAAGTAATACAAAAAGTATAAAAAATTTACAAAAGTTAAGCAAATATAGAAGTTGTACTCTGTAGAAAGAGTGGTAAAAATAAGAACAAAACCTGCAAAAGAGTAAAGTATGGGGTATTACAAGTCTTGCACCTTGCTGAGGGTCATATATGCTATAATAACGGCACAATGTAAGAAAATAGGATAAGATAAGAAAACATTGCAGTTATAGAAAAGTCGGTTGTGTGTATTAGGACTCGTGGATGCAGCAAGATGTGATGGAATAAGTATTTTCAAAGATTAAAACTATTTTAGTCTTCGTATGGGAATTTTCAAATGAACTATTTTCATGCTGTTTTGCAAATGCTTTGTGTTTTACACTTCATTAGGGGCACTGTGCTATGCTGAACTGGGCACCACTTTCACAAAGTCTGGGGGCCACTACACTTATCTACTGGAGACACTCGGGCCCATGCCTGCCTTCCTACGACTCTGGGCTGAGTTTTTATTCATCAGGTTTGTCACTTTTCTCAGTCATGAAGTTGACCTGAAGTTAAATCACAAAGTAAACGGCACATGTTTGTTTTCTACTTCCAGGCCAGCTGTAACTTCCTATGTTTCTTTGGCTTTTGGTCGATATGTGGTGGAGCCTTTCTTTGCTCCTTGTCCTGCTCCCATAGTGCTCATCAAAATAGTCAGCATCCTCGGACTCAGTGAGTGGTTTTATCCTACAGAAACCTTTGTACTGCGTGTGTTTGTGTCATTAATATTTTAAACACTCATTTTGTGTTTGCGTTCATTGAAGCATTTGTTGTAGCCATCAACTGCTGGAGTGTGACTATGACGTCTCGCACTCAAGTCACCTTGACTTTCATTAAGATGTTCGCTTTGGTACTCATTATCATCCTTGGTGTAATTGCACTGGCCAAAGGTGAGAGGGCATGCAGTACAATATTTGTGCTCAAGAAAATAGAAGCTTTTAAACCTGGTTAAACAGTAATTGGATTTGTATCGGTATGTTATCTCCATGTGGTAAATTCTGCTTTTCAGGAAAGACAGACAATTTCCAGAATGGTTTTGAGATTGATGCGTTAACACTGGATAAGTTGCCACTGGCATTTTATAATGGACTATATGCCTATGGTGGATGGTAAGTTTAGTAACTATATACTGTAGTAAATTCAACACATTTCAATGTTTAGTTTTGACATAATTCCATTTTTCTGCTGATTCACTGACATCAAAATGCAGTATGTTACTTTTCTTACAGAGCATTGCTAAACCATACAGGTTTTCTTTTCCTCCTTTAGGTTTTATCTGAACTTTGTCAGAGAAGAGGTCATTAATCCAAATAGGTATGTTACACCTCTAAAGCAATTTCTAGGGCTGCCAAATTATTAAAATGTTTAGATTGATCACAGGGTTGTTGTGGATTAATTTCAATTAATCTTGATTAAAGATTCATCTTTAATCTAAATTAATTGTGTTTCATTTTTCATGAGCAAATAGACTCAAGAAAGAAGGCATGTATCTGCATTTATCTGTGTGTCCAAACTGGGTGATGCCTTATTACTAACCAGAGCTTGAAGTGGGAAAAAAAAGAAGTGCAGGAACCCTGATTTTCTAAAAGTCTGACCCAACAACGTATCTGAATACTACTAAGAAAGTATCAGAACAAAATTATGGAATCGGGAGAATGGAGGTATATTTTTTTCACACAATGTGAAGAACTGTCACCTTCAGAACTTGGCTATCACCCTGTTAGCATCAGGATGAATGAATCGGCTAATTCTGTCGCCAGTAAAAATCCCAGGCGAACTCTTTAAAGGCTCTAAGATGTCAAACAAACGACCTGGCTGACATCATAAGGGTCTGTACATGTGGTCCCTACACTTTTAGGTCAAAATATTAAGTGGAAATATGCTTTAGATGTGTTTAAATGACAACCGCGAATTAGCATGTAATAGCATTGAACTGATGAATCGGCTAATTCTCTCGTCAATAAAAGTCCTTGGCGAACTCTTTCAAGGCAATAACATGTCAGTTATTTGGACTCAACAGCACCACCTGCTGTTGTGGCATGCAAACTACAGAACCGTTCTTCCAACGTGCACTGGCATTTGTGAATTAGTTCTAAATCCTGCGGATGCGAATTAGTAAAGTGCAAAGTTACTGCCAAAAGTCACGTGACGTGCGGGGAGCCAATTGTTTCTCCAACCTGCAGTACTTGTGAATTACATTTTGCTTTTGCAAAACACAATGAGCTTGTTTGTGAATCATTGGCTGTGAACAAAACACCTTTTTTGTGTTTGTGAGATTTTCGTAGAAAGTTCACCCCTTATTGCCCTCAAATGTCCCACAAATGACACAAAAGTACATGAAGAAACAAAAAAAAGTGAAGAAAAAACATACAAAAACATGCTAAATTCCATTAAAATTAAAAAAAAATTTAACTAACAAAAGAGCGATGAAATATGCAAAACATATATAAAAAACATGTCTAAAATAATGAATAAAAACACTAAAAATGTGATTAAAATATCCAAAACATATGCAAAAATATGAATTATGCAATTAACAGATTTAGTCAACACCTTCAACAGTTTCAACAAAACAACTGATAACAACTCTTCCACTTAATTGTGACCATTCACAGTTTTTATTGCGCAAATCCACATTGATGCCTGAATTTTGACAGCCCTTGTAATTTAATTTTAGAATGTTACTTAGAAAAAGCTTTTATTTTACATTACTGTGTTCTGCATCCTGCCAGAAACATCCCACTAGCCATATCATTTTCCATGGTGACAGTTACAGTCTTGTATGTGCTTGTTAACTTGGCCTATTACACCATGATGACTCCTGCTGAGCTCTTCATTTCTGATGCAGTTGCTGTGGTCAGTGGTGCTATACATTATCCTAAAATCAAGATTCACATGTATCAGATCTGTGTTTGGATTGTGTTTCATTCTAATTCTGTGTCTCTGCAGACATTTGCCAAGAAGGCTCTGCAGGGATTAGCTCCTCTGATTCCCTTTTTAGTATCTCTATCCTGCCTTGGATCACTTAATGGTGGCATCTTTTCATCACCCAGGTAATTACACAGTGGGAACAGGGTGATTATCATTCTCATATGTGGGCTTCAACCAAGATCTGATTCTGTTTCACCATCTGTGTCCTAGGATGCTCTTTGTGGGAGCCAGGGAAGGACACTGGCCTCCAATCTTTTCAATGATTCATATCCGTAGACAAACACCTTTGCCTGCAGTGCTACTGCTGGTAAAGTACAATTAAAATACTAAAATATAATCTACTGCCAACAGCTTGTTAGTTTCTGATATGACATGAAAAAAAAAAATACATTTCACAAATTAAAATTACTACCCGAGTATAAAACTGCCATGATGTTCTAGTTATGATCAGTGGTTTAGCTGAATAACTTAACTGCATTCACCCAAAACTAAACTTAAACTAACAAATGGATTATTTGTAGTTCACATGAGTATTTTCATTTTATATCATTTTATATGTCCCAGTCTATGATACCTCAGGTGGAAATATTCTACAAATACCAGTGGCTTCCAATAGTCTTTATGTTACTAATATCTTGAAAAACACGGTGAATGAAACAAAAAAGAATTATATTCTATTCTAGTCATCTGAACCCGCTTTATCCTCATTAGGGTCGTGGGGGTCACTGTGGGCCGAATCCAGCTACAATGGGTGAAGGCGGGGTACACCCTGTGTGACTCTTCAGTTCATCTCAGGGCTGAACATATATAGACAAACAATCACTCTCACATTCACACCTACGTGCAATTTAGATTAACCAATTAACTTATCGGTGTCTTGTCTTTGGATGGTTGGAGGAAACTGGAGTACCTGGAGAAAACCCACGCAGACACGGGAGAACATGCAAACTCTGTCAAGGTTCATGTAGTGTTAAGGACCCAAATGCAGACTCCAAAGCTTCACAAAAGGCTCTTTATTCTGAGCTTAGACAGGACAATGACAGAAAACGTAAATGACAGCAAGGCTGTTCCTAAAATGCACTTAATAGTCCAAGACCCACAACAGGAGCTAAGATCCTGCTGGTCCAGTTGAGTCAGTGCTGTGGGTTCTGTTGAGTTAAGAAATGGGGGTGAGCTGACAAGAAGGACAGGAAAGGACAGAACTTAAATAGGGTAAAGTGATGAGGACAGGTGTGCAAGGACCAGGTGAAAAGAATGAGGTGAAAGGTGACAAGGTGCAGGGGTATGACAAACTCCACACAGAAAGGTCTGGTGTGGGATTCGAGCTTACTGTGAGGCACGAGTGCTAACCACTGCACCTAGAGTAGAATAGAGTGCCCCTCTATTCTATTCTATTCTATTCTATTATTATATATATATATTTTAAAAATCCAATATCTCACTATAGACAAAGATTAGAAAAAAGAAAAATGAACCCATTTTCCATCGCTATTAATAATCTAGTAGGTCTTTGCATGTATCCAGTGTCCTTGTTTATAAAACTGGATATAAAGTTATCATAGTTCCTTCTATATTCCTGTAATGTAGTATTTTTACACTGTAAAATGTATGAATACATGTTCCAACACCATTTATAGTAATAGATGATTACATTGTGTCCATGTTTCCAGTATCCATTGGTGGTGTTGATGCTAATCACTGCAGATATATATCAGCTCCTCAACTTTGCTTCCTTTGCTCGCTGGTTTTTCGTCGCTTTGGTGACTCTAGGAATGATCATCCATCGATATCGATACCCTCTCATCCCAAGACCTTTCAAGGTTGGTATGCCTTTGTGGGAACCCATAATTAAGAATCTTTATTTTTACCTCCTATACATGAACTCCAGTTGCAGATTTCTTAGTGTTTGGTTGACTCCCCTGCAGGTACCCCTTGTCATTGCAGTCACCTTCACAGTGGTTTGCTTCTGCATTGTGGGTCTGTCTCTGTACTCGGACCCCTGGAATACAGGACAGAGCTTTGCTCTCACACTGACTGGGATCCCCATTTACTTTGTGACTGTGTACCGCTTTCGATTACCTCATAGATGGGCACGCTTCTTCAGTAAGTCATAAAAAATCATGGAAATTTCTTATTCATTAACTCATAGACTCTCTATTTTTCACCTTCCTCAAGTGCCTTCTCACCATCAATTGTAATATTACCCTCTGTATTTTGATTTTTTTGTGAAAATCAAGTATTTTTCTATGCTTCATTTACTGATTATGTAAATCTTCATAACAAAAAATCCCTTTAACATTTTGATTTATTGTATCGAAAACAGAAAACTGAAGAAAAAAGTGACTTTTTCAGCAAAATAGATCGATAATTGAATGAACAACTGAGTGTGTCTATTACGTCTCTGGATCCAACTCCATGGGTTTTACTGGTGAATCAATGTTGTAGACGATAGTGGGCTGTAGTTTCGCAGACCTGGCACAGGCCAGGTGCAGGCCAGGTGCGCCACGCCAATGGGGTGTGTCCAGACGAGTTTTGCGAGTTTCGCCCGCCGCACACATTGGTGGAAGTTCTCCCCCTTTCCATCTCCGTTCCTCCCACTGGCATAAGTAGAAATGAGGGAGGAGAAAGGGCGTGCAATGGATTTAACACAGGTGATTCAGATCTCCACCAATCACATTAGCGCCTCTCCTCGCCCTTAAAAGTGCTGTGGCAAGGCGCACTGCAAGTTTCATCATTTCGACATGGATGCCACAGTCAGACGTCCAAAGTTCTCTCAGGAGGACACTGATGTTTTGGTCCGGGAGGTCCCAGACCAAAACAAAAGCCCACAGTGCCCAGAACTCCATGGGCTGATGAAGCAAAAGCAGCCTGGGAGGAGGTCACAAAAATCATTAATGAAGTTTGCCCTGATACACTGACAACTGTTGACATGACCAAATAAGATGACACAGAACATAACTTACAATTCGTTGGCAGCGTCTCTGTCTCTCTCTGTCTGTCTTTGAATATTCTCAGATGAGAGATGTCGAATATATTCTCAGTGTCTGATGCTGAGGCTGTTTGTGGTTGGTTGGGAGAGATGTTGGCTCGTTAAGTTTCAGCTGGCAATTAATTCAGGTTACATTTATATTACACATGCAGAACGCATTTGATCTGTCATCAGATGAGACGGAACAGTCAATATAGAAATATATTTAGAGGCTGATTAAAATGTTTACATTGAATAGTGATTGGTGGGATTAGTTATTGCATTGAAATGTGTCTTGACACTCTGGAAATCTTGTGGTGACATGTGCGCCCTGGTCACCCAAACTGCCACTCGACTTACTGGTTTCAGCTGGCGAGCTTTTGGTGCACTGTAGCGCAGTCTAAGTCAATGAAACTATCACTCCACCAAGCTAAATCACTGGGCACCTCCCACGAGTCTGCTGCCACACCCATCTTGGTGCACTACGGTCTGCCAAACTGATCATATGGCGTCCTGCGCTGCGCAGAACTAGCACTGTGTGGGGTCCACCAGCCTGAACCACCACCAGGAAACTAGAGCCCTATGTTTTCACGTTCACTATGGAGCCTATGAATGCTCAATGAGTCATATTTAATGACCATGAAAAGATGATGAACTGTATTTTACACCAATAATTTACATGGATTGATAACATTTATCATAAAGTTAAAACAGAGGCTCTTTTTTCTATTATGGACTTTCGCTTGACTCTGAATTAACAGGCTTTCTGTGACTGATGGATTAAGTCAGATCAGTGCAAGAATGTAAAGCCTTCTCTTATGGTTTTGTCTTTTACACTCACAGGCTACTGCAGTAAACAGCTGCAGATTCTTCTAGAAGTATCTCTGCAGGAAGTCCAGACCTACTGAAGACCCCAAACATGCCCTGCTGAGTACTAACGATTTTCTGGACAACAAGGACAAGAAATATTTAGTTTTTTATTTGCCTTTTAAAGTGTTCATTTAGACTACGCTTGACAAAGATTTTCTGTATAGATCATTGGTAACTGCATTAAGCACACATGTTCTATTCTTTCTTTACTTTTTATACCAATAAACCAATTCCTTTTTAGTGATAAACTACAGATTATAAAACATTTATTCAAATATAAATTAACAATGCCAACTCTCTATGTCCTTTTTAATATCAAGTGTAGCTTCACTGGCATAAGGGTGCAGAAATTGGACCTTAGAAAGCAAAACATTTAAATACACAAAATGAAATTTGTTTTATGAGGCACCAACACCAACGGATTTATTGTGGTCACAGAAAAACAAGGCACATACACTAAATATTACAGCTCTATATGCCCCTTTCCACCAATACACTTAACCATCAACACATACAACATCTCACATAAATACATGCACTGACAAACATGGAGGATTTTTAAAACCAGATATTATGATGTGACAATCTAAAAAATGTTTTTTTTTAATTAAGCCAGGTATTTTGCATTCAGTCCTCTAGATGGTGGTGGTGGAACACTGCAAAAGAACCACTTTCCTTTTGCTTGTTTGTGCTTCCAGACAAGTAAAAAGATGTAATGTTATTTAAAAATGTACCAAAATAGTCACTATTTTGTTACTAAATAGTATTCTAAAAAGCCACTGTATGTAAAATATCCCTTTGTAGGTCCAAAAAACTCTGACGTTGTTACTGGCATACTAAACCATAGTTGCTGTCTACAATTAACATACACTGGCAATTCTAAATTCTAACGCTGTTAGTGCTATTTATTATTGTCATTTTTATTGCTAAATATCCTGGACCACAATCTAAATCTGGAAGCCAGGAGTCAGGAAGCATCTCAATAACTGATTAAAAAGTGAGTTTTACATTTACATAAAAGCTAAATTATATGATACAATGTGCAAATCATAGACATATACACTTATACATTGCTCCTCTCTAGAAAGTCCTTCAACATTTCAGACAGATATGACAGAAAAAAGTAACAACACTTGCATATCATTAGACATAGGAATTAAGGTGACAAAAGATGTGAACTGAAAATAAATGCATCAAAGTCAGAAAAGTACAAATACGTCCTTGGGACAAGAAAACAGGTTGGTAATTTCAGCTAGAAAATTAAACTGAAGTGTCTGCCAATTCACTTCAATCCACAATGACAACTGAAAATAGAATTGGAAAACAGATGCAATACAAAAATAGACAATTTGAACACTTTTTTTTTTTCTCCAAGTTTTTGGTTAAGCCAATACAGGGCAGGTTCGGTAACAGTTATCATCACAGACCAGCAATATTTTTTGATGGACCCATTTTACAACTTTTGCATCTGTTTTCCTGTTTTTAATAGCTAGTGTTTAAAAGAAAATAATTTTTGAGGTCTTCAGACTACTTCAGTTGAGGGATAAACTCTGACCAGCTGATGTTGGCCATACCAAAGTCCTCATCATCCATACCAGAGAAGCTTATGTCCAGGAGTATCTTGCTGAGACTGTCATTCATTGTATCCAGAACAAGTCCCTCTGTAAGTGAGCGGTTCATGGGCGTGGTCCCTCCAGCATGAGGCAGTTGTATTGAGCAGCCACCATGCATGCATTCCATGGGAGAGTGTGCTGGTCCAGCCACCGTGGAAGGAGCAGATGTGAGCAGCTCTCTGGGAGAATTAAATATGGGCAAATCTTTAAACGGAGTGCTGCTGAAGCTGAGGGTGGTGTAGTCACGAATAGGGGTGACTGTGGGCCCATTTGGTGTGCGAATGGGGCTGAAGTCCAGAACACTTTGGCTCCCTTTGCCTACTGGCGTCACCTTCCACAGCTCAGGTAATATGTTAGAGGGAGGCTTACTGGGAGTGGATGAGGTCAGGTGGCTGCTACTTTTTATAGGGGTCTTAAAGGATAACTCATGGTCAGGGCTGGGCTGCTCTTGTTGGTCCAGCTCAGAATCATGCATGTCGTGGAAGGCCGAAGCATCGGAGACTACACCAGAGTCAAAGAAGGTATTATTGGGACAAAGGAGGAGGGGTTCCTCATGTAGAGAGTGCACCAAATGCTGTTTACGTCGAGAGCTGCTGGCTGCTCTCTTCGATAGGGCTTTGGGTGTTTCACATTTTATTGGAACAGATATCGGCTCCTCCTTCACCTCCATTTTAATTTCCTTGTGTTGTTTAATTACCACTGATGGAGGATCAACTTGTGTCACCTGTAAAACAAACACAATTTACCACCACTGGCTGTTGTTTCTATGGCAAGATTTTTGCAGGTTTCTACTTGGTGTTTATGATCATTTATAAATGAAATTTTCAAATTTAACTCAATATAGAAAATAGTATTAAATGATGGTCTATGAAAAGGGCAGGAAGACGCCATGGTCTTTCTTCACAAAGTTATTAAATTGAATATTTTCTTTTTGAGCAAGTTTCTTTACAAACGCAATAAAATGAATGTGCTGTTCTCAAGGCAGATACATATATATACATATATATATATATATATATATATATATATATATATATCGTAATTAGATGAAACCATGCAAGCACATACACCTATAGTGGCATAGTTGTGTGAACGATTAAAGGTTATCAGCAACATATTAGTTGAAGTTGTAGCTTTGTTCCAGTGTGACAATAGTGTTCAGTAAAAACAGAGTGATCAACATAAATATGAGAAATGTTTACTTAAAAAACAAATTAAAAAGTGGGACTAATTGTTGACTAAAGTTAGATTCAATAATGGATTGGATTTCTATAGTGCTTTTCAGGGCATTCAAAGTACTTTATACTTTGATTTATTATTCATTTACTCTCACATTCACACACTGCACATGGTAAGCTGAATCTGTAGCCACAGCTGCCTTATTGCTGTTGCAAGCGTGTCTGCCAATTCGTACCCAATGGCCTCTCACCACCTCACTACCAAACTTTCATACACCAACGAATGGTGACCAGAGTGAAGTGTCTTGCTCATGACTAGGACAGAGTGGAATCGGAACTGCCAGCCCTCTGGTCATTGGATGACCCACTCTATCTCCTAAGCCATTTATATTACTGAATGTTATCCATTATTATCATGCTTTTGTTTTTTTCTGCAGTAATAATCAATAAATTAAGTCAGACTTTTGAACCCAGTTGCAAAAAGATAAAAGCATCACTTTTCCTAGATTTATGTCCCATTACCTTAGGAGCAATCCGCACTCTCTTGGTTCCACGAGAAATGTTACGTTTCTGCTGAGAACAAGAGGGGGTGAATGGGCTGGATGAGGAGGCCGGCATTAGGACAGACGAGGCCACAGGGAGTTGGATCGGCACTAAGTAGGAATCGGTGCGAGGGAGGAGGGGTTTCATTCTTCTCTCTGAAAGGAAGAGAAAAAGAATATTCAACGCAACATAACTGTAAAACTCTAATCAAAAATTTGTTGCCATTGCTGTTAACTCACCAGAGCCTGTTGATGTTTTCTTCAAATCAGGAAGCATGCTTTTTGGCTGCTGTTAATAAATGAAGACAGTTCAGAAATTACACTGTTGTAAATATAGCATGTTAGAGTTGAGACAATGTTACACCACTGGCAACTGTTATAAGTTAAATAAGTACAATGAAAAGTCTTTGTTGGTATTAATCAACACATTAAATTAAGGCAAAAGTAACAACATTATGCTAAATGTGTTTGTTAGTTAAGTTGGTTGGACACTGACTTATTAAGGAAGAGTTGACCAGGTAATGGTGGTATCAATTATTGCAGTCTGTGCGCTTGAATGCAAGTTGGTTATTGCCATATTGATATTATTATTTAATGAATTTAAACATAACTGAGTTTGGTGAAAATTATTGACCTAACTACAGTATATTAGGTAGGTTCACAAATGATTTTGAGTGTGCAGTACAGAGGATTAAGTGGATAAAATATACTGATTTCTTGTCAGCATTTGACAATGTGATCTGAGGACAGTTTATACTATCATTGTCCTCTCTTCATGCCACTAATATCATCTCCACCTGTAAGAAAAATATGCACCTTCTCTTGTACAAAGATTCTTAATTGAAATCATCCAGTTTTTATTTTAAGAATTGAATGTGAAACTGTGCTGGTGCTGACTATTCTGTCCATTTTCTTTTGTCATCTGGCCATCTGAGAAAGAATGTTCCCTAAGAGTTGAAAGAAGGTTAAACCCAACTTACTTGGTCTGGAAACAGAAGCATTGACACAGGACTGGGAGCATTTGTTGGGTCACAGTCAGGCTAGATAAAGATGTAGAATCAGAGAAGAAATTCATTCAACAAAAAAACTAAACTAAAATGAAATGAATCTGAAGTACAGCAAAAGCAAAAACCGTAAGCTGATGCAGTTTCAAGCCTTCCATCTTAATGAAGCTTGACTATCTGAAGATGGAGAGTACTTTGTATACCTGATCAAGAGTGAGGAATCGATTAGCCTCGGGCCGGATTGTCCAGAAAGAAACTTTACCATCTGGTGATGTTTCACGAATGAACATATCATGTAGAGAGAGGTTATGACGGATGGAATTCTGCAATTAGAAACAAAAAAGGAATATCTATGAAGCATATTTCTTTAAATAATATATGAAAAACCTAGCAGGTTAATCAGTTGATCTACCTTCCATCCTTTTTTGGCCACATCTCTGAAGTAAGGAAAGTGATCCTCAATCCATGTGTAAATCTCCTTCAGTGTCATCCTCCGATTTCTTCTGCTGTTGATAGCAAACTGGATCATAGCCATGTAGGAGTATGGTGGTCTCTCAGACACAGGCTGTTTAGGTTCACCCTCCTTATCACTTTGTGTATTCTGAGCCTGTAGGTGATATAGACATAATTATATGCACATGCTGACCAAGACAGATATGGCTGTCATTTCTGAAAGACTACTCATTCTAAAAAAAGTCACATTCATTGTAGGACAGACTGTTGGAGCAGTGCATACTAGGAACATCTGTGATTTTCCCTAAACACATCTCCATATTCACATCAACAGTATTTGTCAGTAAAATGAGAGAAAGAAAAAACTAACCTGTGAGGTCTGAGAATTCGAGTTCTGGTTCTCTTTGTTGACCAAAGGTGTAGGAGGATCTGAGTCAAAGGGGGATGTGGTAATTTTTCCCAGCCACTGAATATTTGAAAGGCTGTCATCTAAGGGACCCTCCGACCCTTCCTTATTCACTGATTTTAAAAAAAAAAAAAAGAGAGAGAAAAAAAATCAATCATCAATTAATTTACAAGGACTGCAAAAGAAGAGTTTAGACTAACCAACTGTCATACATGTTTTCATTGCAGTCACAGGTTTGGCATCCAGGGAGTTGTTCAATGTTTCATCTTGCGCTGTCTGTCCTGTTGTATTCCTCATAGAGTTGTCAACCACTTCAGTAACAGGCTGGCAAGAAGATCCACTGTTACAAGTACTGTTCTGACTCAGAAGGATAAATGTATTTGGTCCATGAGCACCACATTCTTTGCCCTTGGCAGTGAGGGCCCCAATAACACTCTGAAGGTCCACTGTTTTTGGAATAACAACCACCTGTGTAGCAGACATGGAAGGATGACCCATAAAACGAATACCATTTGGGACGCATTGATTGGCAGCTGATTTTGGAGGCTCTTTGGAGGTTGATGCTCCAGATTGACTCGGTGAGTTAGTTGTCTGCTGGTCATTTTGCTGAAAAGGCAGCTTTCTTCTTTTGAGGATTAAGGGTCTCCTTGGGCTCTGTCTCATGGTCATCAAATCACTATAACAGCTCCTTGGAATTCACTGCTATTCTGTAAAAGAATAAAACAAACAAAAAACGAAACACGGTGTTGAGTTTAAAAGTGTATTTAAGAAAAATCTGATCACTTTGGCAACACACAGCTAATCTTTATTACACTTTACCTGGGAATTAACCGTACATAACAGTTTAACAACATCTGACAAATGTTAGCGTAAAATACCCAGAAACCAACGAGATTTTAATATTTAGTTATGGTTCAATGTTAGTCTGTTACGGTTATCTAACACTTACCCTCTGGTTTAGGTTAGCGGGATACGTGATTTCAAGATTAAGAAACTAACAGTCTGTTAGCCGTATTACTTTACAAGTTTTACTGAGATGAGTGGTGTTACCTGGATACTGAAAGCCTAGAAGGGAAAACGTCTCCAGTTGACGTTTTATCCTCGAACAATGTAATGGTTATGCGTGTTATTATTACGTATTATTGTGTTTTTTCCGCAAACGGCTTTTTTTTTATATACTTTTCACACATCCCAATTTATCGAATTGTTGTAGTGTCGTTTCAGTTTCATAACTTAACCAAACAGGCAGCTTTCTACATTAAATAAATATTGCATCGCATCAACATTAACTGGTTCATTGTTGGCTGTCAGCCACCGGCTAGCAGTTCGTTATCTAGTTACACAAAGCAACAAGCTAAAGGTAACAGACGTAACATGTGTGTATGATTTAAATAATAGTGTTTAATTACTTAAAACTCAGTGTAAACAGGGAGAAAAACAAAATATGCAATCTACAATGTAACGTTGCGAGTTTGAGTTGAGTCTCACCGGGAAGGCCTAACATACTATTTTTCCAAAAGCATTTCGGATTACATTCGTAAATACGTTTCTTTTTATGTAATAGAACTCCAAAGACCCGTTGGTCATGGCGCCTGCAAATTTTACATACTAGTTTGTCAGCTAACGCACGGGACAATGTGAGAAGCTAAAATAGGACTAGCTAGCTACCGTGTTTATATAACAAAGTAACGATGAATCTTCTAAGACAAACCTTCATATTACATTGATGCTCCAGGCAGTCTTCTGGACCGGACTCCCACTGTAAGTTTAAATACTCGATTCATGCTAGATGTTGAATGAAATAATCCATAATTCGTATTGTATTGTTTTACTTTCTGTGATTTACATGGTGTTCCGAGCCACTTACAGACGTTTTTGAATTTTGGCGCTGTAGGCACTGCCCTCATGCGTATGAAACACGTGATGAAAATGTACCAATGGAAACTGCTCTGAGTAATAGCTTCCACTAATCAGGATCGAGACAGACGGAAACCGGAAAATGACGGGAATAGGACGGAAAACACACAAGTTTAGACTTATAAGTAAAGTAAACGATGCTTTTTTGACAGAATTATCATCACTATGTAGAACGTGTTTGTAAGTTGTATTCACAGAAAGGGCCATCTTTAGGTAAGTGTGTAAGAATGAAAACACCACATTCATATATTGTTGTTATAGTGTATAGTGTAATAGTGTATACTAGCCAGGAAACATGAAATGTTTGCTAATGTAGGCCTACATATATGATTTATATATTTTATTCTGTCAGGTCCTTTTCGCATGGTTTCTATTAATGCCCCGTAAAACTACAAAGACAGAGAAGCCTCCCCTGTTGTTCCTGGAGCAGCCTGTGCGTGGAGCCAGAATACAAAATGTGCCTGATGTGCGAGCAGCCCTCAATCCTAAAGACTTTTTCAGAGACACAAGAGAAACACACGAGTCTGTTCATAATTCATGGGTAAGTTTATACAAAATGGGTAGTGCTTTGAATCTAGAAAGATTTACGTTTGGCAAAGCTGTTTTTCAACCAGTGTGCCGTGGAAGATTATCAAATTTCACACCTGATTTGTACTGTAAAACAGCAGAATGATAATCTGAACACATCAATAACAACAACAGTCTCCCGTTTTCCTTTGATTTCACATAGAAGTGAAAGTGGACCGATGTTCAGTCGGTTACAGTCCCCAGTCGAAGTAGAAGCTCTTGTTGACAGCAGTGTAACTCCACAGTGTATGGAGCTATAACTTAATCGACGTGGATATTGGTATGGCAGCCGTACACTAGATGTCGTTCGTTAGGGGTTAGGACAGGGGGTCTCAAACTCACCCCCCCCCCCCCCCCCCCCCCCCCAGAGGCCACATTCAAGCCTGGTTTGATCTCCAATGGGCTGGTCTAGTAAAATTAAAACATAATAACCTTTACAAAATAACGATTACAATTTTTTGTCATTGTTTTAGTGCAAAACCCCCATTAAATTATGAAAGTACATTATCCAAATGCAAAAAAATAACATTTCATAAGGAAATTAAGGTCAATTTTAACAATATTCTGCCTCAGTTTATCATTAGTCCGTGTGTTTTATTATGGATCAGTTCTACAAAGACACAAAATTCTTAGTAACAGAAGCAGAAAATGGTTCAAATTGTGTCTAATTTCCTTCAGACATTTCAGGTTGTTCACATTTGTTCAAATTCTTCACATTTTATTGTTACAGGATATTTTGTAAATGTAAATATTGTCATAAATTAATGTTAGTTTTGTCCACTAAAAAAAATATACACATTTGAAATTGCCATCATTTATAGACAGAAAAAAAACTGAGAAGAAAATATAGTCTTTTTTTTTTAGTTATTATTCTCTTCAGCCCAGGGGCCGTATTGGAATGTTTGGTGGGCCGCATTGGGCCCCCGGACCGCATGTTTGAGACCCCTGGATTGGGGCATGCGCAGTTCATTGCCCTACATCTATTGTCCGGTTTTGGAGTACGGCTGCATCAGGATATGCCAATACAGTTTCATGCTTCATTTGAATTAAGTTTTAAAAGCTGTTGGTTTTCTGTCCCTTTAAAATTACAGGTAATCCCACAGTTTGATGCTTCAGTTGCAGCTGCACCTCCACTGAGAAGGGGTAGGAGAAAATGTCACTCTGCCTTTGACAGCTGCAGTCAGCTGTCAAGAAAAAGCAGTGTGTGCAAATTCCCCTCATTGTCGTTCAAGACAAGGCCAAAAGTCCAGCGTCACCAGCCAAAATTTACATGCAGAAATAAAGCCATAGAGTCTTCTGCTTCTGATGCAGTTAATCAGCCACAAGGATCAGGACAACTCAAGGACACAGATGGTTGTGTGCAGAATCTAGACACTCCAAAGAGACAGTTGGGTCCTATTAGAAAAAGTAAAGCACAAAGAATTTGTAATGAAGCTAAAACTCTCAATATATGTTCAGATCAATGTGAAACTCTATCCATTCAGGTAGCAGAAAGAGGCAGAAATTCAGCAGATAGTGGTTCAACACCTGTTTTTAATGCATTCGCTGATGTAAGCAGTTTTGGACCACCGCCTGATGTTGTTACAACCAAAGTCATACAAGAAGAGTGTTGTCCCCCCTCCACTGCTTTACACATGCTACTATTTCCGCCACACCCCCCACCATGTACTAATCCACCTGACATTTTGGTGGCTGACACTCCAGAGAGGGACTATGGGGTGAAGGTCACATGGAGACGAAGACGTGGCTTGATGCTTTTGTTAAAAGAGAGAGGCCATTTATCTGATTCAAATGTATGATGATGTATATGGAATGATGTTATGAAGACATGATACAATGATTTTCTTCTCATCAGAAAATATGTATTCATTTTAATTTCATCAGAATCGTCATTCCACACTGATCTACATTGAATTTTTAATCTCATTTTATATGGTCTTTAGATGTTTTTAATCATAAATAACTGGTCAAAGATGATTCTCCCTTGTCCTCTTGGCACATAACTGGATGTTATATTTGTATATAATTATGATGTTAAGATGTGTGTCATGCAGACTGACTACTCAGTTATTCACATTGGCAACTGAAAACTGCAGTATTTATATCCAATTATTTGAAATGGAGTATTTGTTTAGAAAGATACAACTGCCTTGTGCTGTCATCAACAACACTAAATATTACAAAGTCAGTTTTGTGATTATTATACTTAAAGCTGTGCTATGCATCATAAGGGCCTTTATGTGGCAAAATACAGGCACAAGTTATAACATAATATGATCAGAATCAAGAAAGCATAATCTTATCAGCAACATAAGCTCTTAAGATGTTGGTGTTAGCAAGCAAAGTAATGCTGAAAGGGTACAATCTTTTTTTAATATATAAATTATATTGTTTTCAAAATAAAACAAACAAATGCAATCTATATTCATTTAATCCGCCTTTGATCGACTGTTCAGTGGTCAGGTAGTGGTGGGATAAAGAAATTGCTCCACAAATTCAACCACTGCAATGTAAATAATAAACGTACTGTAAATTACAAATATTTCACAGGATGTGCCGTTTTGTCATCTCTAGTAAAGTGCGCGGTCAATGTACAGACACATATGAAGACGAAGTAGGCGTTATGTGATAGTATCTTTTGTAGCAGTTTAATATTGTCAATACTGCTGCTTCTAAAATGAAGTTCAACTGGACAGAAAGTTGCCTTAGAATGCATCTAAAATTGTTACCATGTGTATGCTTTTATTCTTCTGTTAATATTGGTATCTTAACTTGAAGTATGTAAACAGTGAAAGCACATTTTCTGTTGTTATTTTTGTATTTTCTATCTAAGCATTCACTTAGAAGGAACAGGACTTCGACATCATTCTTCAAAATGTCAGCCAATCATCTTTAACCTTAATAAACCACTGTCCAATGGCAGTGTTCCTTCGTAATATGTGCCGTAACTAAGGAGTGAGTAACTGAGTTCTCCTCAACCGCGTCCACAAAAGTACCACGGCACGAGGATCTTCCTTAGCAACCGTGGATAAACATGAGTTACTACAGCATAAGGTAAGCATAAAATGTACTCCTGTGTTACGCATTGAGGTAAAGTCTGTTTGTGAAGGTGTGAAATAAAAGACTCTCTGGCATGGTTATCGTTTTATACCCGAAAAAAGTTGTGGTTCACCCACAACTTTTATAAAGGGACCACTGCACACAGTAAAGGCTGGGGCTGAGGCAGCTAACATTAGCTTCTAACGGTAATAAGCTAGCTATAACATTCCACAGCTGGCCTCTCTTATATTAAGATGACAGGCACCTTTCCTCGCAATTACGCAAGGGATGGGTGTTCTTTTCTAGGCATCTCAAACTTAGACACCAAATGTGATCACAATTAAAAAATATATTCAGCGATAGCAGAAGAAAACCTCAGTAATGGAACTAAAAGTGGCTAACGCGATGTTTAGGCTTTGTTCGATATGGACATATAACCTTTTAAATAGAACAATAATATGATCGCGTCGAAACGCAGTGGAATTTGACAGTTGTAAATAACCTCAACACATCTAGCCAGTTATCTGGAAATAAAACTCAGCGACATCCACCACGTAGTACAAAAAGTAGGATGTTTGTCCTTATTTAGTTAAGCTTTTGAAAAAGCTGCTATATTAAAGACGAAAACATTTAGATGTTTTTACCACGTCTACTGAGATATGTCTATCTCTCTATCGACATCCTATGTTCATGTGTAATATAGCAAATGGTGTGCATCCAATCAGCGGAACACATTAGGGATCAGAGGAAGCACAGTTCACAAGAAATGAAGTCTTTGCATATCATGTTTGAACATGTCGTGTAGCCGTGGTGTAGAGCTTTATAGGCGTTTATTTATGTTTTTTGTGTGTCGGTAATTCCTGTAAGCAATATTTATTTTCATTGTCCACACGAGCCACTAGTTACAGCTTAAGAAGAAAATAAGGCAAACTAAAACATTTTTATCAGTATCATGTTAAAAAAACGATTATTTTTGCTGCACAAGACTAATAGTTACCATTCACCTAAAATTAAGTTTCTCAGAGGTTATAGTCTTCAAACTGCTACTTGCAGCTTTTTGTGACCTCTACACAGGTCATGAAAACAGGCATTGAGCATTTGAGAAATATTTGTGTTTTCGTCTGAGTTTATGTGGGTGTGTGCATGATGGAGGCTACATTACAGAATTTCATCCACTGGAGGTCTGCTGACACTTAAGTGAGATAAAATCAAATCAGTGGCCACCCTTTCCTGTTCAACTGATTTAGTCCCAGTTTGACTGATCGCATTTTAACACTTTGAAGAACTGTATTATAAAGCAACACACAACACTATTCACCAAGAGGTAAATAGGGAAAAAAACATTTTACCCGAGGCTAAGAGTTAGTAGTGTATGTTGTTTAAGTTAGTGATATATATTTATCAACATGTATTATTATTTTAGTCAAGTTAAACAGACATAACCATGCTATTCACATCACTTTGGATTTTTCACAAAGGACAGCTGACAGTCAGGAAGGAAACGAAACCACTTGGCACTTAAAATGTGTCAGTTTAGTAACATGAGCTACAGCAACGTATACTCACTCCTGATCAGCTGTGATGGACACTATTCAAGCAACCCAGTGGGTTTGTGTTAGTTCACAGATAAGATAGATGATTCAGCCGTTGTGATGAAATGCTAAATGAGTCACATATAGGATCATGTGAATGCATTAATAGCTACGAGAATTGTACTTTATGAGACCTGTGTCTCAATGAAGATTTTTCCCAAAACACACGGTCATCTTAAATATTTACTTTGTTCTACTTTTGACTGTTGAGTCACTAGGCAGAGTGATGGAGAGAGTAGATACATCTGAGGACTGACAGTTTTCATAAGAGCTTCTCAAGTGTAATGTGATAAAATTGCTCACACAGACACGTAGCAGGAAGCCTATGACTTTCTCTGTGACTCTTGAATAATACTATATTGCCAGGACTGGTTTCTTTTACATAACAAAACCGAGAAGAACAAAAAAGGACATCTGGGTGTTAATGATGTATAAATAACTCCAGTGTCAACCTGGACTTGTCTACTGATTGAAAGATAATGAAATATACTTAAAACAACTTGGTGTTATTGGTATTCACACCCTTAGCTAGATCTGCAGAGATTTTTTTGTTGATGCTATCACAATTGCACAACAGAAGGTAGGTAGGTACAATATAATTGGACAGAATATGTCAATGGATTGATCATTTAAAAATGTGTAAATGTGTATTTTTCTGAAGTTATTCAGTTGTCAGCAGTTGAATGCTATAACACTACCACTGTATGTAAAAAAAACAAAAAAAAAACCTCCCAAGCGCATAAGTTAATGTCTGCATTATCAAGCATGCCTTGTGGCTTGAGTTTTGATTTTCTGTGGCTGTCAAGTGTTTCAAATGCATAGCTGTGGCCCATTTAACTTGACTAATGTGCTCTGTTGCTCATGCAGAGAGGTTAAGAGAACATCTCTGACATTTTTTGTCTAATAGTTTCTCTGTGCACAATTTTTATGGAAGTGATTTGTTATTCACCCATTTCCTCTTAAAAGCACACAGTATTACAGAATTATGGAAGAAAATGAATCATTTACCATAGCTAGTAGGCTTCTTTTGCTATCTGAAGACTGTCCCTTCCAAGGCTAAAATCATAATGTATCTGCAACCCCAAGGGTAATGGTATTATTATAAGCTCTTGTAGCTTATTTCCATGATTTGTTTTGAGCCCAGTAATTACTCCCACTGGGGAATGATTCCCCTGCTTATCATCAGTTGATGTATGTACTGTTTTAGCCCTGTCTTTCAGGATAAACATACACAATTGTACTTTTCCTTAGTGCTGTCTTTTGCTCTTGAGAATAGAGAAAGAAAAAAAGACTGGGTGGCTCTGGTCTCCTAGCAACAAGAATAAGGTTCTCAATGTCTGTTTTTAGGAAGGTAATCTATAGATTCTTGTTTATTGAGTTACATTGCTGTTCTTTCAATATACTGTTATTAGACAAAGACAGCAGATTGGAATATCTGACTCATATGCTGCAGATTTTCACACATACTGGAATCCAGTAATGTTGTGTAAGCATTCATTTTTTGAAGGAATTTGAGATATTTTAAACTCAATAAATGTCCACTATTACGTATTATCTGAGATATGTGGTTTGATATTGTCAGTGCCTTCAATGAGTCACAGGAAATGAGCTCTCACAAAGTTGCTGAAATTCGTCTGCACTGTTAAATATAGGAACTTAAGTGAAAGAAACTAGTGTAAATGAGTAAGTGACATGTCTTAATCACCAGACTAAAGACACTCTAGCAGATTACTTTTGTACTCTCTCTGTGTAGTTTCATTTAAGTAATTTAATTCAAAGTATTTTACCTTGTTTTGTATCTTATACTAGTATTTTGGCCTGCCTACCCCTCTTCACGACTCCTTGTGTGCTGCTTTAAGTGCGAAGTCATGGTAACAGCTCCAAGTCTCTGATCTCAGTCAGCCTCAGTACTGGTAGTTGTCACTCCCCTGGGTGGAACATAGCTACTCTTAGTGACATAATAGAAGGTATCTTTAAGCTGGCAGGACCTATTGTTGGGGAGGATTGCATAGTAAGTCAGTGCTTTTTTGTGATACTGTAGATAGGAGAGCCCTGGAGTAGCATTCCTGAAGCAAAATCCATGGACACTGTAAAGAGTGAAGGATCTCAGCCTGTCTACAGTCGCTGGTCATACAGGTAGCTGCACACACAGGCACTTTTTCATTTCAATCTTGGCTTTAAGGAGTTGTTGATCACTTTTCTTTAAGTTCTACTTTAACCCGCACAACATAGATTTACCTTAGTTTTCTGAGCTGTGTTGTTTTTCTGTAGAGTATTGCAGTGACCTATGCCAGGATGGAGGTCAACATGACTCTTATGTTACTGCCAGTCAGTGCCTCGTCCCTCTAGCCAACCGGCTGGTTGACTTGCCGCTGTTCAGAGATGCGCTTCTTGCTCATGTTTCTGCCACCATGTCGTTACTTATTCAGGGCATCAGACTGTGTTGTAACCAGAGTTGGCAATTTGCGTCTGCATATCCACATTGTTTGATTTGTACCCTGCATTGCATACAGCCAAAGAAAAAAGGAGCAAAGTGATGCTGAAGGAAAAAAAGAGTAGCTGAAAACAGTTTTGTGATGTACTTGTTTTACTCCACTTGTAGTTCCCAGCCTTTTGATTGACAATATTCATTCCCTTATTCCTAACAGTAATTGCAGTTTTCATATTTCACCAATTACACATAAACATGGTTCAACTCCAAGTGTAAATGCAATGTTTTTTTTTCTGCAACATAAGAAATCAGAAAAAAGTTAAATAAAAGTTAAAGCAATTTGAAGAATAATTTGTCACTATGAATTATAATTTTTTTATGTAATGGCATGCATTTCAGTACCATTTCTCTCTGGTTTTCTCACAGGTTACTCTGAAATGCTTCTTTTAATTCTGTCTTACTTTCACTGAAACTGAATTATGTATAACGGAGGTCATTATTTACATTTAGCTTATCAATGTCTTTTTGATGTGGCAGAATGAGAGGTTTTTACTTTAAAAGAACATTGAGGGAAATGACCACGGCCTGATAATATTATGATTTTATACAACTTTGATATCATCAACTGAGTGGAAGTCACTGGTCGGCTTATTCTGTTTTATACCAGTGACACCCGCCACAACCCAAAGATCTTGTTTTCAACTTTCAGCTCAGTCATAGACCCTATTTAAATTAGTTTGAGTCACTTCATCAGTAAGATCCAGACTATTAGGTCAGACTTGTGGCAAGTGCAGCCAGGGGACGTTTTTATCGCAGATCCAAGGGTTTTATTGGCCTCGTTAGAGAGTTTTGACCTGGTTGATGCTTATAGTCTTAGCAAAGTAGTTTCACATCAAAAAACAAGTACCTGCTTTTTAGACCCGATTCCTAACTCTCTTTTTAAATCTGTTTTTAAGTTTTTAGATCAGGATGTTCTTAATCTTGTGAATTGTTCTTTGCAGACAGGGGTCTTTCCATCTGTGCTTAAAATTGCCACGGTTAGGCCCCTTCTCAAGAACAATAAACTGGACCCCTCCTTGGCCAGCAATGACAGACCCATGTCTAACCTGCTGTTTTTAAGTACAATTTCAGAGAAAATTGTTTATAACCAAATCAATAATTTTATTATTTTTAACAATATCTTACAATTTTATCAATCTGATTGTAGAGCTCACCATAGCACAGAGACGGACGGCACTGGTGAAAATTTTAATGATATTAGATACAATATGGAAAATAAGAAGCTTTCCATCTTAGTCCTATTGGATCTAATGGGAGCTTTCAACACTGTAGACCCCCACATTCTTTTACCCAGATTGCACAACACAGTGCTCTCTGCATCTGTTTTGAACTGGTTTGAATCATTTTTAACAAACAGGGAGTTTTATGTTAGTATTGGGGAACTCTCATCACAGAGGTGCTCTGTGAATTGTGGTGTTCCCCAAGGGTCCATTTTAGGTCCAGCCCTTTTTAATCTTTATATACTGCCTCTGGGACAGGTCATTAGGAGGCATGGCATTAACTTTCATAGCTATGCTGATGATACCCAACTTTACATTGCCGTGTCTCCTGATGACCTTAGTCCAAATTACACACTTTTTAAATGCATTTTAGATATTAAGGCCAAGATGGCAGCAAACTTCCTCCAACTCAACCAGGGCAAAACTGAGGTTTTAGTTATTGGTCCTGAGGCTCAGAGAGCGCTCCAAATGTACTCAATAGTCCCCTCAGAAAAGATTAAAAACCTGGGTGTTTTATTTGACTGTGAGCTTAGCTTTGAGACACACATAAAGGCTGTCACAAAAACTGGATTTTATTATTTAAAAAATATTGCCAGAGTACGACCCTTTCTCTCTCTCGAGCCAGTGCAGAGACTCTGATGCATGCATTTGTGACCAGCCGTATTGATTACGCTACCGCGTTCCTTTCTGGTCTTCCGAAAAAGACCGTTGCACCACTGCAGCTGCTTCAGAACTCAGCAGCCCTGCTGCTGACGAGGACCAGAAAGAGGGAGCATATCACACCAGTGCTCAGGTCTGTGCACTGGCTCCAGTGAGCTTCAGGATTGATTTTAAAGTGCTTTTATTGGTTTTTAAGAGTCTTAATGGTTGTGGCCCTGTTTATTTACCAGATCTGCTTTTAACATATGAGCTCTCTCGGACCCTCAGGTCCCAGGGTAGTAAGCTTTTAATTGTCCCTAGAGTTCACACTAAAACACATGGTGAACCCTCATTCAGTTTTTATATCCCCAAACTATGGAACAGTCGACCTGAGGATCTGAGGTCCGCTGTGAGTGTTCATATTTTTAAGGGTAAACTGAAAACCTACCTTTGTAACTTAGGTTTTAGTTAAATTTTACTGTTAACATTATTTCATTCTGCTATTTTATGTATTTACTTTTATTTTATTACTATTATTATTTATTTATCTATTCTATTCTTTTGAATTTAAATCTTTTAACTTGTTCCTACAACTGTGGGATAATGGGGGGGGGGTCTGATGTAGAGCACTTTGTGCTACATGCACCATGTATGAAAAGTGCTATATAAATAAAGTTTGATTGATTGATAAAATAACAGTTGGTTTCACAGTGCAGTTTTGCAGATGTAGCACAAGTGAATCTTATTATTCATCCCATGCAGGGACAACACACCCCCATCAACCAGGATTGATTTTGTACATTATTCATAGTGTGAGGTGTAGAACATTGTTTAATTATTGAAATTAAATGAATTTGTATTTTAAGTAATGTACTGTATACTGAATATTTGCAGAAGCCTTACAGTTATTTAAATGAACATTTTGATGTGTAACAGGACATAAGTTCCCGGCTTCATTGACCTCTTCCTTTGGCAGTGTGTAAATCTTTACTGCACAGTGCTAACATATCCAGTTACACTTGAGCTTAAGAACTGGCTGAAGGTTTTTAATCAATGCTGGTGGAGGTGTGCTCTTGGTGGAACTGAAATCTCCATGGTTACCTTGTCTGACACACAAGGAAGGGACAACAGCACCGTGTCCTTCTCTTGTCACCCAAGCTGTGATGGACTAATGAAACATTGATCACTCACAGCTGTCATGAGGCACCCTGTGTGTGTGAGAGTGCATATGTGCATGTTTTCCAAGAACATTTGTGGTCTAGGACATTCTTTCAACGCAGCAACATATTGACATGTTTATGATAATACCACAGTGTTCTGTGGTGTTCTATTTTCAATTGACTGGTTTTCTCACTATGTTTGGATTGATTTCAATGTGCTCTCTGTACTTGGATAGCTGTATTAAGCTATGCTAAAATTGCTTCTGTGTTTCCAAGCTATAAAACTGAGTGCACAAATGTTATATTTTTTCAGTGTTGTCTTTGAACCAGTTGTTTAATGTACTATTATTGTCTTATTTTTTTACCTGCCGTGCTCTGGGTTTCCTTGGTGGTGAATTGCCAATTTCCCTGAAGACCCTCCAGCTCTGCCAGCTTTTCCTCTAACTCAACAACAAGGTAGACTTCATCACACACCCAAAACACATTATCTTACAAACCTATGACTATTAAAATGTGTCAGCTGAATACTTTGGCTATTGTAAAACCTTTGCTTCTGAACAATAATAAAAAAAATGCAAGTGGAAAAACCTTCAAGTAGAATTTAAACTTGTTAGGAATAGTGGCTTGGTGGTGTCTTCATTTTTGGATGTCACCAGCAAAGCAATATCTTTGAAGAATGATATAATTGCTCTCTGAACAGTGACCAAATGTAGCTATGTTTCTACTGCAACTACTGTGTGGTAAATCCTCTGTTCATAAGTAAAACTTAATGTCATTAACACAGTTAAATTACAGTATTCCCACAAACCCTTATCTTTAAGCTAATAATAAAAGCCTGACAAAGATTGTAAAAACTGTGATTTAATGTAATGCTTTTTATGGCAATACAGTGTGTTCATTCCTCGGGTGCAATTAGATGTATCAAATTAAACAACATTAAGTTTTGCTCCAATGTTTTTCATGTAGATCTCACTGTTCAGTTCCAAAGTATACCATCCACGAATCTCTGTACTCACCCTCTGAAATCACAGTCCCCAATTTCTAATTAAAACTACTACCATCCTCTGCTCTCCAGTTTGTCTCCCTGTCACTAGCACTGGTTTTCAGGTGCATTAATGTCCTCCCATGGGACTCATCTGTTTGAGGGATACTTGGAGAGGGATTTGCAAATGATGAACTGGAGCACTGATGTGATATTAGTACCTTCCATGCAAGTTGGAAGATATTGGCTGTTGAGCTACAGATGATATTACTTATTGTTCCACAGTGAGTTTAATAACAGTAGCCCGATTATTAAAACACACTTTGATAGGCTTTTATGGGCTGAAATGTGCCACCAGAAAATGAATTTGAATCATGAAAATTGAATGTGAATTGTACAATTTGAAATTGAGTTTATTAGTTTTCAACCTAAGCCCAATAAACTTGAAAGTGAATGTAAGAGGATGAAAATAAATTCAGTTTCTTTAAAGCTATATTTCATCCTCAGTGAAAATTTAACTCCATATCTTTCACATTCAGTCCACACAATTCAATGTTATTTTTCCATGACAGACATCCAAGTTGCTGAGCAAGAACAACGGAGTGCAGATACATAGGACTCGTCTTCAGCCCATCACCACCTATGTTTTTGAACACTTAACATAGTTGTGAAGGAAACGAAGGAAGAAGTGTTTCTTAGTCCAGAAATGATACAGCAATACAAAAGTCACAACACAGTACAATAACCTATACTGAAAGTTATCCCATAATGGAAATGGGTGGTGATAAGAGTAGACTTGTTGATTATGTAAGTAAATTGTTGTTCAAAAGTTTTAACTGATGTCGCTAATGAACAACATTGACAGTTTCCATTGTATTTCTGTATTTTGCCATATAACCTCAGGCTATTATTACAATTATAAGGTTAATAGTGGGCGGCACGGTGGTGCAGTGGTTAGCACTTGTGCCTCACAGCAAGAAGGACTCTGGATCGAATCCCACACCAGACCTTTCTGTGTGGAGTTTGCATGTCCTCCCCATGTCCACGTGGGTTTTCACCGTACACTCCGGGCACACATGCACTGATAGGTTAATTGGTTAATCTAAATTACCCATAGGTGTGAATGTGAGAGTGATTGTTTGTCTATATATGTTCAGCCCTGAGATGAACTGGCATCTCATACAGGGTGTACCCCGCCTTCGCCCATTGTAGCTGGATTAGGCCCCCAGTGACTCCCGCGACCCTCGTGAGGATAAAGGGGGTTCAGATGACGAGACGAGACGAGGTTAATATTTAGCAAAGTACATAGCAACAATATCAAGTACTGCTATGGAGCTATAATCCAATGGAAGTAGGATTTACAGGCTCATACCACGTTATGCTCTGTTGTAATTAATATTTGTGTCACACTGTGGAAAAACACAAACCACAGAAAGTGAATGCACATACAAGTTCATGTCCACAAAACAGACAGTACATTTTTATCTGTAACACAATTAAAGCATACATTTAACTCAGATAAGAGCTGGGTGGTAGGCTGTAGTTACAGAGCATATAATGATAGCATTCACAAATGAGCCTGTAAGACGTACTTCCTTTGGATTGGTTCCATAGCAGGGATCACTAATGTTCCTCAGTATATTGCTAACATTAATTGCATAATTAATGTTTTTCCATCTAGCCTCCATCTGAGGCTAGATGGAAAAATACAGACATAAAATGGTAAGTATCAACATTGTTCATTAACGACAGCAATTATTTAAAACCTTTGAAGAACAATTCACTAATTTGATCACTGAGTCCAGTCCTGTCACCATCCATTTCCATTCTGGGACAAGTCCTGTTCTCGCTTATTGTGCCGTGTTGTGGCTTTTGTAGTGTTGTGACACTGCTGTGCCACCAAGCACTTCTTCCTCCATTTCCTTGACAGCTACTCTGTTACGTGCTCATAAATGTAGATGCTGATTGGTTGAAGAAGGGTCCTGTGTATCTGTGTTCAGTTGCTCTTCCTCAACTACCCGGATGTCTATGACAGTAAATTGAAATTGAATTGCGAAAACTGAACTTGACAATATATAGAGTTGAATTTTCAGTGAGGATAAAATAAAAACTGAATTGAAGTGTGTCATCTTACATTCAGTTTCAAGTTTATATTAGTTAAGTTGATAACTAATAAATTGAACTTCAAATTATTCAATTCATGTTCAGTTTTCATAATTCAAATTATATTTCTGGTTGTACAGATTTCAAATCCACCGGCTTGTGTCATCTTGTGGCATTGCTCTTTAGGGTGTCCTTCAAAGTTGAACTGATGTCAGATAGCTGAAGAGGCTCCGTCTTCACCTATACATTAGAGCTGTGAAAATTGACACAGCTCATCCTCATCCACATGGGATGAGGATGAGAAAATCATGTAACATAAAAACATAACCTCCTCGGCGGAGGTAATAAGCCTTTCTTATGGAGAGATTGATTGTGATGAAGCCTTTTCATCCTATATGTTTAATCCTTTCTATAAAAAAACCTGTTTGCACCCAACTGAGTAGGTATTGTTAAAGATTCATTTGAAAAGTAAAGATGGATAAATAAGACATGGAGTTCCACACATTAGATACATTTGTATTCTTTACTAATATTCATGTGAGACTTTGTTCTTTTCAAAAGAGCAAGAGAAGCAGAAGTCCTGTGGGTCTTAGTGTCAGGGTCTGTCTGCACAGACACCTGCTGTTACCCTTCACTCTCCTCAGTGTAACTAAGCAACGTGGGCCTCGTCCCCTCTGACAGGTGTCCAGGATACATGCCCAGAGGACTCTTGACTACCAGGCAGCATCTCAGCTGGAGTGCTGTTCTTTTTACTGTAACTGATTCTCCATTTTGTTTGTAAATGTGTTTTTGCCCTTTAGTTTTTGAGTCTCTCATTTTTCACCAGTGAATTAATACAGGTACTAACAGTGGCCTGTGAGTATAATTTGTACACCCTAGAATTTAAATTTTTATTTCATAGAACACAATAAGAGATGGTTGATGTTATTCTAACATAACAGCATCACCCTCTACTGGTATGATTATGAAAATATGCTGTCAGTGTTCAATGTGTTTGACGTCTCTTCTTTTTATAAGTGACATTTTTTTCCCCTCACAGTGGTATTGAAGATGACAGTGCTAGCCTTATGCAGCAGAAGCTGGAGAAACAGGTATGTAACTAAACCTAATTTACAAAACAACAACACATGCATCATAGTTAAGTGTTTCTTGTATTTTCATTTGAATATTTTTAACATCTGTATATATTGTTATGTCATTTTCATATGTTAAAAAGGCATGATGTATGACATAGGGCATTAACGACTCCACTTTATATATGATGTGAAAATCAAAAGTTTCAAGGCGTAATTGTTCATTCCAAAGTTATAGCTATTTGATGTTAGGTAGGGGGTATCCTAAAATTGTGACCAAAATCAAGACTTGAAGTTTTCAGCTATATTCAGCCTTCTATAACTTCTGAACAACAAGTGCTAGAGGTCTGAAATTTTCTGAATTATTTCACTATAGATACCTATACTCCAAAGAAATATTTACTTAAAATCTATAATTGCATGTTACAGAGAATGACAAATGTTGACAAATTTTCCATTGTAAACTTCTAAAATGCTACTTTTGGCCACCCATTACACAAAAAGTCATCATATTCATTGGAAATTTTATAGTTCTGTATCCTGGCTACATAGGAAACGGATCTGTGTAAAATTAAGGTCCTTTGTTATGTCTGGCCGAGCTTCAGAATCAACGGGCAATATCAGTATGCAACATGCAATTTATAGAAGCAAGTTGTGCTTGGTTTCCAAATTTAGGGCAATTCCTGTACTTTGACATGGTGTATTTTATTATGTGATACTACCTATCCCACATGCTGATATTGACCTATGAATCCCAACATTGGAAAAATAGTTTTGATTTTCACCTGTCCATATATCATATATAATCTAACATAGTACCTTAATTTTACACAGATCCATTCCCTATGTAGCCAAGATACAACACATCCAATTTATAATGAACTTGATTATTAGTTTTTGTGTAATGAGTGGCCCAGTCAGCATTTTAGAAGTTCACAATGGGTGCAATCTCAAAGTTATCATTCTCTGTAACATGCAGTTATACATTTTAAGTAGATATTCTCACATTTAATAAGACTATAGATTCCTGTGAAACTATTCTGAAAATGTCAAACCTCTAGCTCTTGTTGTTCAGAAGTTATAAAAGCCTGAAAATAGCCGAGAAGTTTGATTTTGGTTGCACTTTTAGGGTACCCCCTACCTACTTTAGAAATGCTTAAAATTAAGACTTTTAATTCTAGATTTTTCCGTCATATATAATGTACTAGGGTGTAGAGAAAAAAAATCTGAAGTCAGGTAGGATTTTTTTAATCTGTTGATTTCATATGGAATGACCCAGGAGTTTTCTCATTTACATGTACTTGCACTTTCAACATTGTGTGCTAAAATGTTTGTTTTCCTACACTGTGGTTGTTGGGGATAGCTGCTTCAACATCACTGTAGCAGTCAATAATTGAATGCAGATTTCTCAGAAATCTCCTGTTTCACCTGTAATCTACTTGAAATGTTAATGCTTACTTATTCCCTGAAGTTGATTTGTTTACCCGCATAGTCTATCCTCTGTCACAAATTAGTTTTCTTTTCATATGTTTTACTGCAGTTTGTGTGAGATGCTTTATCCCATTTCCAACGTTGCTGCAGAGCTGTGATTCACACAGACCTGATTTAAACTGAACGTTCTCCTCTACTATCTGTCACGCATTAGGCTGAAAAGAGAAAGATTGGTGAGCTCAAACACAGAGGATGGTTTAGTATGCTGGCCTTTATACTCATGTGTCCTATGGAGTCTAAATAGCCTCTCTGAAATGTTTTCTGTTCTTACATAATCATGAGCACAAACAAAAACACACATGGATCAATGCCCAGAGGGTGTTAAACAAAGGAAGAAAAATAAACAGTACAGAGTAAAGTAATACATAGTGAAGTCTGAATATACCTTTTTTATTTTTAGATTCAGTCTTTGTCCACCTCATATCAAACAATCCAGTGAAAATCATTTAGACATTACTAGGACCACTGTGACTGTGCAGCCCACTTTCATAGCCTCTCCCATTTTTTGTGTCTCTCTCTCTCTCTCTCTCTCTCTCTCTCTCTCTCTCTCTCTCTCTCTCTCTCTCTCTCTCTCTCTCTCTCTCTCTCTCTCTCTCTCTCTCTCTCTCTCTCTCTCTCTCTTTCCCCTGCTGAAATGCTAATGACTGCTGATTCAGTTAGCGGTGGTGACCACACGTACACACACTCACAAAATCACACACACCAGGGGTTAGTATTTGGCTGAGAAACAGATCCTTTTCTGTCGGAGGACCACATAGTACAGAGAAGTCTCATGGTTTATTGATCATCAAAGGCAAATCCAGATGAGGGATGAAGGACAGGGACGGGGAAGACAAAGCCAAGTCCAGCTGGAGTACTGCTACTGAGAGAACAGCAAAGCTTCATTTGACATCAACACAAAAAGGATCACACGTGGTTTTACCATAGGGAGACTTGATACATTTGGGTTTTACTTGTTCAGGATGTCAATAGAACGGGTTGGTATCTAGTATTTTCTCATTTCTTCTTTGTGTGAGTAATTGGTGTGATACGTTTATAAGACTATTGTTTGCATGCTGTGTCATTAATCTGTATTCCTGAGAGACAAAAAAGAAAACTTCAACTTCGTGATCTCTGACTGAAAATATTCAACTTTCGACATTACGTATTCTGTCAATTATTTAAATCTATTTTCAGTCTCATCATTGCCAGAATTTTTTGCAAAGCATTTTATATATAAAAAAAATGTTTGTCTTCAAATCAACGCACACTTTATGCTTTTGTTCACTTCTATCCATGGTTCATCTAACACAGGAAGGACTGTGAAACCCCAAATGAAGTCACATCCTGGTCTGAAAATGCCAAGTTGTTGAGTTGTTACAAATGAGTGGAATATTACAATGGATTGTCTTAAAATAGCTAAAAGGAAGGGAAGGTAAAACACTCAGGTCAAACTGTGACTGTCTGAACAATTAGTACAGTGAGGTCTGCCATGTACATTATATTTAAAGCTACATCTAAATCTGTTTAATGAATGTTTAAATAAGCTTGAAAAGCACATAGATCAAATATTATTCACTACTTTACAATCAGCAGGGTTGGGTTTTTTTTCGTCATAATTATTATGTGTTCTGATTTTCTTATGCTTTTGATTGACTTTGATTATGGTCATTGGGAAAATCCAGTTTAATATTTTATTCATCATTGTTATTTATGGTCATTCACCAACATGTAACTCCTGTTCCTTTTAAGCCTCTTACACTGAATACAATCATCATTAGTAACTTATTATGCTGGTGATTAAAATATTTCAGCATTATTTTACAGCCCGTGGAAAAAGTTCTTAGTTGTGTATAAGACAGGAAGTGACAGAGATGTCCAAAGAAATGTTTTGTCAGAGCTAGCACAATGACAATGACGTTATGAAAGCCTTTAGGCCTGGCAAATATGAGACAAGTTCACTCAGTCTCTTCCAGCTTACTAAAAGCATCACTAAATCGAACTTGTTGTGTATCTGTTGCACTAATTAATGAGCTTGTGTAAGCCATCAGCTGCTTTGGCCATAAAAAGTAGGGCTTGGGGGAGTGGGTAACATGACTAGGGTGAGTTTTCTAAACGTATTGAAACTGACAGGTCAGGTCAGTAGTTTATGCATCGCAAGTAGTAGATAAATTGTCATGCAGTTTGTGTTAATTCATTCTGAGAGGATCCATCTTGGTGCCAGCTCTTATCTGATGGACAATACATGTTTTATCTGTAAGATAAATAGGCTTAATTAGATAAGAGCTAGCTTCTAGGCTGTACTCACAGCAAGGACAAAATAAAAGTGAATTAATAATATAGTAAGTGTAAATTCCGTTTTCTTTATTAACATAGCTTGAGACAAGTACCGTTAGTTACAACAGATTATATAACAATACCATTCACATGTTTTATGAGCCTGTACTGTAAGCCCTACTTTTATTGTACAGAAATACAACTGTATTACTATTGTTCATTAGTGACAATAATAATTTAACACTGAGAAACAACACTTAATTATAGTCCACTCTTGTCACCACCCTTTTCTGTTGCTGGATATCTTATTATAGTTTATTGTATTGTGATGTAGTTTTGGATTGTTGTGACATTTCTGGGCCACCAACTCTAGTTCTTTGCCTGTTTCCTTGACAACTATTATGTTATGTGCTCATAAAATAGTTGGTTGAAGAGGAGCTCTGTGTTTGTGCACTCAGTTGCTCTTCGTCAACTACCTGGATGCATGTCACAGTAAATTGAAATTGAATTTTGAGGACTGAATATGAAAATGTATAGAGCTGAATTTCCTGTGAAGATAAATTAAGGTTTCAGAGAAACTGAATTCAATTTAATAATTAGGCCTTCGTCGTAGACCACGTCCGGCGTAAGGCCTATTGAGTCTGCTGTGACCGCAATGATGTCAGCGCTTTGAGCTCTAATTTGATCCACTGAACATACACAAAAACTCACCAAATTTTGCGCACACTTCAGAAGTGTGAAAAATCGCAAGTATATATAGGTTACGTAAACATTGGTGAAGAAGTGTCTCTACAGCGGCCCCTTGAAAAGTCAAAATATATTGTATTAGACCAGATCACGCCCTAGTGAAGTTAGAGCTACGAAAAGCGGTACACATGTTCACCATGAGGAGACGATCAAAAAATGTTATGATGGACACGCCTATAAACCAACAGGAAGTCCGCCATCTTGGATTGAAATTCATGCTGTCTTTGTAATTTAACAAACTCCTCCTTCGCCATTGGACCCAATGAGCTCAAAATCGGTGAACATGATCTAGACAAGTGGGACATCAAAAGTTACCCAAATTTTTTGGAAAAGTTGCACAATTTTTGTACTACAGCATCGCACTGATTCACCTGGCCTCGCACCGTGCAGCTGCAAGTCGTTGCTGATTTCAGTATTTAAGCTGTGAAGCTTGCAGTTGCCGGTGCGGGACCATTCAGTTTGTCACCTCCATAACCTGGACACTGTCTTTTTCCCCCTGTCACCATAACCTGGACATTTCTTTCATCACCACGGACTCTGGCAGAACGACCCCCCAGGTTTTGTTTGGTCTTGTTTTATCTCTGTCTTTGTCTGCTTTTTTTCCTGTTTGTTCTTATATTATTTTCTCCCTTCAACACCCGGCATCTGAGTCCTCTCTCCACTTCACCCATCATGACAGGGACATATGAACACCGATTTGGCGGAAATTTGCCACAGATGTCTATCTCCCAGGACTACATCCATTTAGCTAAAGACATTCCGATTTCATACCATAGCGCCCCCTAGAAATCTACTTTTATTAAAATGACTGTAGTTCGGACATATGAATACTGATTTGGCTAAAATTTGACTCAGTGGTCAGTCTCCCAGTTCTACATTTCAAATAAGTCACTCTATATCGCCCCCTCCAAATTTATACAAAAGTGTGCATTTCTGGCAGAATATCGCATCCCGCCCATGGTATGGCGTCAGGTTGCCGTTGGCGGTCACAAGGTGAGGCAGTTGTAAGGGACAGTGAAGGCCTTTGGAACTGCTTGCAGTTTTAACCGTACATTCAATTTCAAGTTTATTAGACTTAAGTTGAAAACTAATTTCAATTAATTGAAAACAGATTAAGTTTTCATGATTCAAATTCAGTTTCTGGTAGCACGTATTTCAGCCCATAGGGCAGTGGTTCCCAACCTTTTTTTAGTTTATGACCCCATTTTAAAAGCAAAAATATGTGGTGACCCTAGGCATTCAAATTGCAGACTTTATTAATTAATTAATTGATATGTTTTTGATCATGTAATGCTTTACTGTAATATGTTGGAAATAAATGTTAACTTTAGATTATATAATGTATATAATTATAGATGGAGGCAGAAAAGCCAGATGTAGATCACAACACAAAGGGAGAATTGTATTTTCCTTGGTCAGGATATGTCCAGCTTGTTTTTACAAGGGTGACATTTAATACTGAACAAACAATAACTCAAACTATGAACTATGAAAGAGCTGCAGCATCTGAAACTGACCACAATGAACATTTGACAAATAAACAGTGCTTCACTTTCAGCTTCAGAGATTGTCGTGTCTGTTATGAATTGTGATTGTCTCTCTCAACAACATATTTTCGAAGTAATTTTTTATTTGTTTTTTGTTATCAGTGACTTGAAATTTCAGGCAAATCCACTTGAATACCACATGATCCCACATGGGGTCCCATGGTGGAAAAACACTGAGATAGATCCACATTCATATTTAGAATTAAGTTCCATATTAATTCACTTTTCCTTTTTGCTTCTCAGAGGGCACTACTAGAACAGAAGCAACGGAGGAAGCGTCAAGAACCCCTGATGGTTCAGCCTAACACAGAGGCTCGGCCGCGGCGCTCCAGGGCACGACGAGGTGAAGAGCAGGCCCCTCTGGTGGAGTCGCAGATGAGTATCACCACTGATGCCATTATGGATGGTAGGGCATCATTTATCTGTCACATGGATCTTTGTTGCATATTTTTTTAGTATTTTTGGTCAGGTTACATTACAATCTCAACTAAAAGTTTTATTGTAGACCTGTCACTTTTCAGCATATCATAAGTGATGACAGCTCAGGTACAGACAAATGGTGCACAGCATGTAAAAAAATAACTCCAGAGGATACAACTACTGTTTTCTTCTGGTCTAGGAATAGATGGCCCTGCAGCTTTTTTGAGTTCAGAGGCCCCTGATCTTGGAATGAAAATCCAAATCCTGTCAGTAAGTCAGTCTCAGCCTCAGTCACAACCTCCGAATCAGTTCCAATCCCAGCCTCAGTCTCAGCCCCAATCTCCTGCTGCTGAAGAACCAGAAAGAGATGGGGATACTGAGACACTGATAGAGCCCAAGACAGATATTCATGAACTACTGCAGAAACAAGGTGAGTGCTGATAATCTCAAACACCTGGGCTCATATTTTTACAGTCTTACATTTCTGTGGCTGCCCCCCCCCCCCCCCCCAATCACCACCAATACTATGTAATAATTTCTTCATGTGCCAATATCAATATTTCTTGAATATGTAATCCAAATCCATCCATAACTTTTTCAGTTACCTTGCTATAAGACAAATAAATAAAAAACCCTGGTGAAAACCATCCCTGGTGAAAACCATTCCTTGGTGGAGATAAATTTTTTTTTATAAAATGTAGGAACAAAAACTATCAGACTAGAATGATAAACTAAAAAACAAAGCTTAGGGAGGGGTGTGATATATTTGTATGTTTTTGTAGCTTAAGTACTATTCCACAGTACTCCATCATACAGAGATTGTCAAGCAAAGTTAGACTTTTTGACATTCCTGGAATTTTAAGCAAGCCGATGCTGCAGTATGGAATATAGATGCAGACAATGGGGTGATTGACAGTGATGCAATAAAAAGAAATGGCTCATTTAATAATATGCCATTGTTAACACTGCAGTATTCATCCACAGTATAGCATCGTTATAGCTACTGACGCACACTCACCAGTCAGTTACCAAGGACTTAAGAGGTTTAAGTATTTTATTTTGGTTCAAAGTAGAGTAAGTTATGTACTTTTGTCTGTACATATGGACTGCAGAGGAAGTCACATTTTCTGTCCAAAATGCATGCATGGCACAAAAATGAGGATAGTTTTAGAATATTTCCATTTTGTTGACATTTTGAGTGTCACACAAAAGCAGCAAATATTTTTATGTCATTCTATAAAACAAGTCCCTGTCTTTAACAGATGAATGAATTCTCAGAGGTTTGAGAAGGTAATTTTGACTCTGCCTTTGTATATTATAATCAGGCCCTGAGGGAATGGGAAAAAATACATTTTTAATTCAATTCTTTTTTTGATCATAATCTGTAGTTTTATCTGAAATGGTTTAATCTTCATATTCTGGGTGATATTTATGATTAGAAAGTGGATTTTTTTTGTCTTGTAAACACAAATAAGAAATAGTGCGGAACAGTATGGAAAATCCAGGAGATAAAAAAGGATCTTGGAATTGTATTTCATTATCTGGCAGCTTAACTTATAAATATGCATAGAATATACATAAAAATGCACATTGCTCAATATGTAACAACCTCCAGAAAAACTTGAAACAGCAACAATTTAAGACTAAACATGTTCAAGTTAAGAGTTAAAAATATAACAATGAAACAATTTTTTTTTAAACATGTGGCTTTCTTGATTTAGAACAAAACCAGATTCCAGATAGATTCATCAGTTTGTCAACAAATGAGTAAAACAAATGTAAACTAGAAAAGCACTCGGAAAGTCTTCCTTGTGCTAGTATCAACATTTCCTGAAATTTTCCACCAAATCCATCCATAACTTTTTGAATTATCTTGCTACAAGACAGATAACCATACAGACTAGAAGGCCATGTGGAGTGTAGTAACTTTGCGAATCATATGAAATCTGTAACCTTGTCCAATCACGAATATATCATTATCACGCATTAAATCACCAATACATGTGTTAAGGATGTGTAGTGGATTGGACCCAAATGCAGACACCAACCGCTTTCAAAAACACAGGCTCTTTATTACGAGCACAAAACATGAACACAAAATACTGATCTGTCCCACGGGTGCCACGGTCCATCGGGAAGCAGGAGCCAAGATGAAATCACTCATGTGGGATGAACTGACAACGGAGATAGAAGAGGAAAGCACTTAAATAGGGAGAGGTAATGAGGACAGGTGTGTTGAGGACCAGGTGAAACAAATAAGGTGAGAGGTGACAGGGAGCAGACTGGAAAGACAGTGAAGGGAAAAGGGACTGTGAGGAGGGATATGACAACATGATGACAACGGCAAATCTCTGCTGTGACCTTGACACGAAAATTCATTATGGCATCAGACCGGAAGTAGTGAGTTGATTTGGCTGAAATTTGGTTAGGGTTCGGTTCATTTCATCCTTGTATCCGTCTCCTTGTACATGCCAAATTTCAGAATGATTCGTCAAGAATTGACAACACTAGAGTGCGAACAGTGGAAATGTGCACACACACACAAACCAACATAACTTCGCAAATCTCTGATTCACAAAGTTAACAAACAGATAAATGCCAGCAAAAATATAACTCTGCTGTTCCTTGGCAGAGTAAAAATAGTCCTGACAGGTCGGCATCAGTTGACCTCATGACCATTTGTTCAGGTGAGTGTTTGTATAACACTCAACTTATAATGAACTTATCAACCACTTATAGTCAAAATTTTTGTTATCTGTAAGATTCTTTTATAGATGATTACAAATAGTGGCTTTTTACTTTTCGGTTCCTTTTCTTGTAATTGACAAACCCTGTAAAAAAAATAATAATACTAGAAATATTTTGTGCAAACTTCTAAAGCAACTCATTTAATTTGCATAATAGAGCATGCTGCCACCATTGCTGATGTATTGTGTCACTTCTTGAAAATGTATTATTATACATCAAAGGCCAAAGGCTTCTCTGTTAGCTGTTGGAGACAATATACTACCACAACTGAAGAGTGTTTTGGATTCCTTTCTGTTCAGAAATACGCAGAGATGCCTGGGGGATTTCTACATATTTTCCTTATATGTTTCTTGTATGAATTAACTTCACAGCAGGAAATTGGCGCAGGGATTCATGTATCATCAAAGCCCTCTCACCTTTTCCTTTTTGATCCCTGCTAGGGCTGTCTGGCAGTATGAACTTTGATGAAGCCAGTGAGCATGAGGACGATTCAGAACAAGGACAGATTCGTTCTCTGTCCCCAAACACAGACAATACCAGGCCTGCCTCTGCTGCCAGTGGCAAGGACATTCCGGTGCGTAGTCTAATAAATGCATCCACCATCAAGCTTCTGATGTAATCATGTCAGCACATTGCAAAACTCTGCAACCAATTCCAAATATTGGGTTAAAGGGCAGTTATATAAGAAAAGTTCATGTATTTATCCAACTCAGGAGCTTGTGACTCCAGGATCACCCACAGCAGACAGTTCGCTAATTGATTTGGCCAATCTTGAGGAGTTTGTCTTGCGCCCAGCTCCACGTGGTGCCACCGTCAAATGTCGAATCACACGGGACAAGAAGGGCATGGACCGTGGCCTTTACCCCACTTATTTCATGCACATGGAGAGAGAGGATGGCAAAAGGGTAAAACACTTTACAAGAGTGCTTTAAAGCTCTAAAGCCACAGAAAGTATTTTCATATTTACAAGATGACAAAGCATATCAAAAGGTAAATTTATCTGTCTTGGTTGTTTTTTTTTTCAGGGATTTCTACTGGCAGGAAGGAAGAGGAAGAAGAGTAAAACATCCAACTACCTTATTTCAGTTGATGCCACTGATCTGTCACGAGAGGGTGAGAGCTTCATCGGCAAACTGAGGTAAAAATTCACAACATATTTAGATCTTGAACTGTAATTGAAGATCATGATGCAAACACCTGTGGATTGATGATTTCAGAAATACGACTGACTTTCCTGTGGCTTAGATTTGAGAATGGCTACTTCCTTGAATTTATTTGATCATTTCAATCATTTCTGTGTGATCGCGTCAGGTCCAATCTCATGGGCACCAAATTTACTGTGTATGACAATGGCACCAATCCCTGTAAAAACCCTGGAGCACTGCTGGAAGAAAGCAACACACGACAGGAACTGGCTGCCATCTGCTATGTGAGTAAAAGGCTAAGATACATGCAACAAATGTGTTTTTCGTGACACTAGATCATTTGAAATATTAAGTGAAACTGTCACTATTTTTGTTCTATTCGGCAGGAAACCAATGTGCTGGGATTTAAAGGACCTCGCAAGATGACGGTGATCATCCCAGGCATGAATATGAACTTTGACAGAGTTCCAGTAAGGCCTCAAAATGTGAGTCTCACCTTTGGGGAAAAATATGACTTTGCCATTCTTTTTCATGATAGTCTGTAAGTATCTTCCATTATCCAAACCCTGTGCTACATGTTAAAAGCAAAGGCATTTTGCATTCAGTTTATGTACTTTCTGAATATGTGTGTATTGTCTAAATTGTGTATTTCAATACATGGCAGGACCAAGAAAGTCTGTTGAGCAGGTGGCAGAATCACACATTGGACAACCTGATTGAGCTGCACAACAAGGCCCCTGTGTGGAATGATGACACACAGTCTTATGTGTTGAACTTCCATGGCCGTGTCACTCAGGCTTCGGTGAAGAACTTCCAAATTGTTCACGACAATGACCGTAAGTACTGCTTGACTGTGGATCCTTCTGCCTTTCTCTTTTTCGTATCTTTACCCTGGCCCCCGGAGGGGAGGCGAGGGGTATTGCTTTTGTTGTATATTCCATCCACCCAGTGTTGGGAAAGTTCACCTTAATTAGGAACTAGTTCAAAGTTCAGTTCAAGTTACTTAATATGAATTAGTTCAGTTCATTGTTCATTCTTCCAAATTATGAACTAGAAGTTCATGGATCCCAAAATTAACTTTTTCGTTCTTTTTTTCGTTCTTTTTTTGTGTTATTATTGTAAACGTATTATTAACTGTTTCTGATGTTATCCTGTAGTCAAAAATCAGGGGAAAATGCCGCCCCACCAGGGCGGAAGTAAGTACCTTACCCCAGGGTTAACTTCCCTCTGCGGGTTCTTAGAACACAAGGAGTGGTTTCAGTGAGCTTCGTTTTCAATGTTTATTTCCAAGAACGGGACAACACCTGCTGCGGTCGCCGGTCACACTCTGTACATTTAACTCTTTTTCGCCGCTCCCAAAAACTCTCTGCACCTCTCTCTCTCTCTTTCTCTCTCTCTGCTCCGCCCAAAATGCTTCTCATTGGCTATTCCACAACATTATGTTGCCAAAATTTGTTCAGAATAACACAAAAATGACATCTATGATAATGCTGTGTTTTGATCCCATTTTATTCCTTATAGGACTCAATAATTACAACGTGATAAGAACGAAATGTGAACTAAATAAGAGTGCAGTTCAATAAATGCCAGAATAACCGCATTCACAACTTCCCATTCATTTGGCAAAAGTGAACGAGTCGTTCACGTTCGTCAAAAATATGATATCGTTCGTGAACGATCGTTCAATGAACGCGTTCAGGTACAACACTGCATCCACCAGACCACCAGAGGGCAGTGTTAGAAGCACTGAATGTTCCCTTTACATATGCACATTCTGAGGACTAGTATCAAAAGAATCACACATATGACCCTGGATGATGCCTCAAGAGTAACATGTTCTATGTCTCTGCAACACTCAGTGCTTTCAACACCGCCCTCTGACAGTCATCCACAATTCAAAGAACTATAGTTACATATGTAACTTTCATGTGGTTTATTTCTTCGTTAACACTATCAGCAAAACTATCAGATGAAGTCATGCCAAATTGGGTTTATAGGTTGTCAGTGACCCAGAATAGATCTCATTACACTTTGAGAACAGTAGGTCAAAGCTCAAATTTTTTTTTTTTTTTTTTTTGAATAACACATATATAGAGGCAATTAATATGCTGACATCAGCACACGGATAGACATGATGACATTAGCTGGATCGATGCCAAAATAAGCTAGGTAAAGGATAAAGTGATTTGTTGCGTCTCGCACCATTTATACAAAATACTGGGAAGTCACACTTGAGTAGAAGTACAGATACCTTACAAAAAAATTTATTTGGTATAAGTTATAATTAGTGTGCTCAAATATTCTATAATTAGATTTACTCACGGAAGGAAAGTACAAGTAAATGTTAATAACAAACAAAGGCAGTCAGAATTTGGAATGTTATATTTGCCCAGTTTCGAAACACATACTAACACAAAAGACAAACGGTCAAAATATTTAAAATGAAGCTTACATGACCAAGTTTAAAAAAACTAAATATTTATCGACTACTGTTGGTAGAAATATCAGAATTAACAAAAAGAAGAAAAAAATGCAAAGCTTTGTGGCACCTGGAGCCCACAATTACACTTTTTAACAAAGTCTAAACCACTGACACAAAGCCAATAGGTTGAGTGTGGACCATCATTTGTACTGTTACGCGTTACAGTTAAGCTCAATAACAAATCAGTTTCCTAAATTTGTTGCAGTCACCAGTAATCTCAGTGGTGAAAACACTAAAGTTCCTATAATTAATATTTTGTAACAAGTGGCAATACTGTATGCAATTGAGTTTGGAAATGTGGCAAAATAAAAGTGAAAGTAAACAGAATAAAAATAAATAAATGAATAAAAAAGTACAAATTCTCCCAAAACATACTTGAATATAGTAGTGCAGAGCTATTACTTTGTTACTACACAACACTGCTTCTTTCATGTAGCTTTGTAAAGTGAGTGAACCAATTGTAGGTTTACATTCAGCATATCCAAATATGGCTGGAGTAACTGGTGCAACATGTTCTTTGTTTCCTGAAAATATTTATCATCAATGTTTAGACTTGTTCAACTTTGTGAACAGTTGTCTGCACAGAGGTTTGTGCTGGATTGGTAGTCGTTTCTCCTTCTGACCACAGTTGCAACCTTTTGTTTTTACCTTGTGCTACATCTTGAACTTCAGGCTTTCAAGCTGATGGGTGGTTGCTGATATAGTCATATATAGTCCCCATAACTGAAGGTAAATGAGAAGCTGTGCACTACAAACTGGGGTAAAATCAGTGGCTGAGATACATATTCAGAATGTGTTGTAAACTTCCAAAATTTGCTTAAAAAGTGGAATAATATATCCCACATATTGTAAATGAAAAAACAGTCTTGGGGTAAAGAGCTGATCTGGAATGTGATGTTTACATCACCTGCATCCAATTTGGAATATTGTTGTATTTTGACTAATATTGAAAAAATGCAGTGAAATCCCGCAATTGAAATCAATTAACTTAGAACAGCAAAAAAAAAATTGATAAAACTAAACCAGGGATTTTTGTAAACATTTACGAAAAGGAAGATAATATATCAGGTTTCTTCACCTCCTCTGGCAGTCCAATTTAAGAACACATCCCATACAAGCACAATCCAGCTTTTATATTTTGACATGTTTCTAGGATTTGATTTCATCATATTTATTACTCATTCCACAGCTTCCACTCAGCTTCACATACTGTGTTCTTGTCTCTCTATGGTCCTATAGCTGACTACATCGTCATGCAGTTTGGTAGAGTAGCTGAAGACATCTTCACTCTGGACTACAACTACCCCATGTGTGCTCTTCAAGCCTTTGCCATTGGCCTGTCAAGCTTTGACAGCAAGTTGGCCTGCGAATAAGACTTCAGTTTTACTTCCACACCCTTCCTGTCTCCACTGATATCCTGTCAAACGACTGTTTAAAAGCTGACAACAACTTCACTTCATCAGGAACCACTTGACACTGGAGACGAGAAACAAATGTTGAAGGTAAAATAACAGCCATGGACGCTACTCAGAGAATTTGATGATGTAACAGTCCACCCACCAACGCTGTGGACTCCAGTGCTGCATTTTTTTCTTCTGCCATTTTAAAGGGGTTTACTTATCCAAGTATGCAGTACTTACAGTGTAAGTGTACATGTACATGTGCAAATGTATACAAACTAAAAGGGAAAAGACAAAGTAAAGAACACATTATCATCTGTATAAGAGACAAGTGCTTTTTCCAGATATTTGGTGCAAGAGCTGATGTTAGATGTATCACACTAATCATTGTTTTAAGAGTGGTTCTATGTGTATTCATTATTGTCTGTTCTTTTTGTTGCCTTTAATTTAGGATTCACACAGTGTTTTTTTTTTTGTCACGCTAAAACCTAGTCTTCTTGATTGGTAATATACAAAGTAGTTGCAGGCATTTGATGTATGTCTCAGTATTCTTGGAGTTTTTTACAGTTATCCACAACATACACAGATGAAACACAACTCAGGCTCCTGAAGTACACTTGAGGTTGATTAAAGCTGAGTCGAATTTGACAGAACGAGTTCAAACTCGAGAGCAGAATGTGAAATATCCTTCTGCAACATGGCCTTTCCTCTGGCGCCCTCCTGAGGCCACATTGTACATTGTCTCCCCCACACTATTAATCTTAATAGTTCAGTCTGCCATCCCCTTGTAACACATTTTGAAATCATTCTTTTTATATCATGCTGTTGCCTTTTTCCATATTATGTGCAAAGGTGCATTGTTCAGGGCTGAACTATTTTATGTTTTTGTGTTTGAGTGATTTTTAATGTGATTGAATTTTCTTTGTCTTGGTTGACAAGTCAGATTGAAAAAAAGAAAACATAAATGCAGAATTGCACATCTAAAAAGAAACTATACACATACTGTATATAAAACACTAGATATTGCCTTCATGTTTGATACATATTCTTTCAAGTTTAAAATGATATAAAATACTAAATATCATTTATTTACATGGAATTGTAAGTATATTCTATACAGAGCTTATATATTAATACAGATCTGTCCACTTCAAAATGTTAATGTTTTCAGAAAAAGTAGATTAGACTATATAAGAAGACTTTGCCAGCACTCTGTACATAAAGTCTCAGTGGACCTTTGATTAAGGTGAGATAAACCTGGAGCATATCATATACTGTCCATCTCACCATTATCTAAAAGCCTTAAAGGTTTTTCGAACTGCCACCTCCCTTTTGCACTACAGGGGAAATGAGGGATAACAGCTTTTTTTAATCATTAAATGTCCTTAATATTTTGCTTATCATTGTACTGTGATTGTTTGTGTTCCTTGTGAAAATGAAACTTGTGTATATCCACATGTTGAGGGTCACTGTTCCTACAGTTAATGAAATGACATCAGAGTGGCAGTTACTTTACTGTGTATCTTTTTTTTTTTTATCTTTTTTTTTGGGAGGCGGGGGGGGAGGGGCATTCTGCTAAACCCACTATTCAAGTTTTCAGTAGACTTTGTTGCTGTACAGTGAGGACACTCTGCTCCTGTCTGAACCACAGAACCCTTGACATGTAAATTGTTATTGATGAGTTTTTAAATACTTTATAATGTGACAAATAACTGTGTGCCAGCAGTTTATGGAAATCCTGTTTTGTCATTTTGTATTATACAATTTTCAAGAAAGTGTGTAATGGGATTTTGAGAAAAAAGAAAACATGTTAATAGAGATTTCTTTTTTTAATATTTCATTCTTTAGATATGAGGAGTTTTGGTGAAACACATTCCATTGAGACATCTGGCAAAAACAATCAGGTGTATGACTGTATTGAAAATCAGTGATCAAACTTGTGTATTGTGTTATTATGCGGAACAATGAATGTGCAATTAACAGATGTCAACTGGATCAGAACACTTTGGAGAATTAAATGTACTTATTTCCACTGATGTCAAATGATTACACATCCAATATACAGTCATTTTGAAATAATAAAGAACATAAGGAGTTGAAGAGCATTTACTCCACTGAATGTCTGCTTCAAACTTCATAACATGTGTATTAACATTGTTTATATTTTATGTGAGAAAATAAGACATTCTCCTCAAATGCAGGACAGCATGGCAGCATTTTATGCCTTACTACAAACAGAGACTCATGCCTGCCATCTATCATTTAATTAAATATGGGCCTCTGTGGGCAGATACCTGATAAGGTAGTACAGGTAACACTGACTATTAAAAAAATACAAATATGGTCAGCTTTCTCACATCATCAACACAGGCATTGTAAGTCAGTGCTGCCTTTGTGTGTGTGTGTGTGGGGGGGGTGGGGTTATATATCTGGGCAAACATATCTGTTTGCCCAGATATGGTGTGTTGCTTTTGCATGAACGCCTTGTGTCTATAATGACAATGCAGATCCAGTATTTGTATATTTTTCACCCATAATGACAACTCTGACTAGTATTTTCACTGTCACAAACTTTCATGATGATACAGTCTACACTGTATATCATACTGTGGAAGACTTGGCCTTCAAATTTAGTTCATGGACCTGGTCACCCAAGTTCTTCCTTTCAGTTTGTTTCTGTTAAATGATAATAAAGACATCTCTGAACTTAATCTGTGTGTCACGTGTGGGTCCAAATGTACAACCTCTTACAGGGATCTGTATGATCAGATTGGAGGAGTTAAAATAGAGGATGGTGGGAGCATGTTAATGTTACAATTAAAATGTACAGGACAATGTCTATTGTTATTAACATATCTAATCTACATTAGTGAGTTAATTTGGATATCCCTAATTCAAATGCTACTCATCAAATACATTTGACGCGTAATCCTTTTCACATGCAAAAAATGATCAACTGATTTTAAAACCTTTTCAGACTCTGTAAGTTTAAGGTTTTGCATTCATAGTAACAATAAACTAAAGTTTTATTTAGGTAGCACTCCAAGTCAAAGTCACCTGAATCACTTGGAGTACTGAGAGTGACGAAACCCACTGGGTTTTTAGGAACCTTCTGCTTCTCTTCATTGTTATATTCACTGGTGAGGTTCTGACAGGACGGTTCAAAGGCCTACAGTGTTGGGGTCCAGAGTAACTGGGGCTGAAGCAGACATGGCTGATTGTCAGTGGTCCACATCCACTGACAGGTGTGCACTCTACCACACAACCTGTCCTCCAAAAATGAACAATTCAAGTAAAATTGCAGCCACAAGATTAAGCAAAAAAAAAAAGAAAATCAGCCAATTCAACAAGTGCAAATCATCTTGCTAAGTTTTCTTGAAAAACGATTTTTAAAATGTATTGTTTAAAAATAAGTTCTTACATCTCATTGAAAAGTTTTAGGTTATTATCTCTCATTTGAAATGCAATGAGATATTTTGATTAGAAATGAGAAAAACACATTAGGTAAGATTTCGATTTTTTCAGAGTAACCAGTTTGTCAAATAGACGGCAGCTTCAACTTCAGGACCAGAGAGAAAAGGAAGTATTTCCAGTTTTAACACCAGAGACCTGACTGAACTATGGCAGTTCGTACATAGACCTACATAGCTCCAACATAGACTATGTTGCCACCTCCTGACCACACACACAGCACAGCTTAATATGTTTATGGTGAGGGGACGATGAAGAAAGCGTTGCAGACCTGGATGTTACAGGAGTTGTCACGTTGAACGTTAATTGTAGACAGATGTTGTAACAGGGTTGAAGACTTTGGAAGGGTACAAACTGGGATCCTGACAACAGGAAAGACCCCAATTCAGGGGTCTTGGGGTGAAATATGAGCTGGGTGATGGTGAGAGACAGGGTGATGAAAATAATGGATCAACTTCTGCACAGAATGTGTGCAGAACATTTGGGTCATTAGTTATGCGTGTTTTCCTGTCAGTAAATTAGAATGTACTTTAGTTACCTTAAATGTCATCATTTAGGGTTAAAGCAGATGTCAAATTGACTTTATTTGTAAATGAGGAACAGAAGAGCAAAGGTTGGAAAACATTCTATTTGAACATTTTGGAACTATTTGGTAATGCCTTATATGGTGGTAATGTGTGATAAGATTGCTGACTCTTGAGTTGGTGATAGGTTGTGTTCTAAAATCATATGATGTTATCTGATGTCTTCTCCAAGTATAAAATAAACTACTGTCATTAAAGGAAACATTTTCATCAGACTCACTCCAATGTGTTTGACTGTTTTTGTCCAGGAGCTTAGCAGTTATAGACACGTCTGACACCCTGTAAAATGTTGTTTTAATAGATTTTCCACAGATTTTTTTTTTACAAACTTTAAAAGACTTACACACTCATGTAAGGCAAATTAGATTTAAAAAAAAAAAAAGGAAAGTAGTAGGATGATAAACATTTCACTTCCATGCCACAACCAGACTTGAACATTTCATATTAAAAATAAATCAAAATCAAAATGACACTCATGCACCATCTTATCTGAATAATTCTGGAAAAATAGCAACAATATACTGAAAAATAATCAACGTTAGACTACACTGCAAAAAGAGTGTAAAAAAATATCATTGTAAGAAAAAGACGAGGTGGATGATGTATAGAGGTCACTTTCTGGTTGAATCACATCATCCTGGTAAATGGACACCACAGAAAATATTTATCCTGTGTGTCATATAGAAATTTGAAAAAAAATAAACTGACCCCCACCCCCACTTATTAGAAATAAAATTATTGAAACAAATATCTTGCATGAAAAACTATTGTGTAGTGTTTCTAAGAATTCAGTTAGAGAACTGCAAACCAAGTGTCAAGCAGAAAGTGTTTTTATACTTTTGATCTAATGATACTTGTTTAAGGAAATCAGCAAAGCTTATATATAATACTCTTTTCAATGCTTAAAATACGTAAATAATGCATTAGTGCAATGATACTTTATAATTTCTCCACACAAAGCTGATTTAGTATTATTCAAATATTGCAGAATCAAGATACAAACTTCACTCTTTGACATCACTGCCTTTTTCTGTAGAATTTCATACAGTTGTTTGCCAGGCTTCTCTGCACAAACGACATGCAGCCACGTTTTGCTCTGACAAACAGCTGAGACAGTTAGGAACATTTAAAGTGCAAAAATCAAGTTGAAATAAGGCAAATGTACAAATAAGTCAGTGATTGTGTTTTTAAGTAGAAAACCCTTATAAAGTTTGAAGGACATTGTAAGCAAAAGAGAAACATCCAAATACATATACACTCCTGATCTAAAATCAAGACAAAAAATGGTTGTGTCCAACCTCAGCAGTGATGACATGGCCTTGCTTATGCAGCTCAACAATCTGACTACATTAAAGAGAATTTTTTCATGGCTTTGCCATCAGTAGGTCATGACAGTGTGGATATCTGACAGAAAATGACATTGAATCCACATCTCTGCACATATTTTGGCTTTTAAAGGCTGTGGTTTTAAACGTTTGATTGGTTAAAGATGTCATATTTTACTAAACCCATTTTTATTGGTCTTTGGTTCATTTGTTTGTGTGTTTGGACCTTAATAGCTCATAAAATTTGAATTTGAACCCTCCAGATGCGACAAAACTATCTTTATATTCATTTTGATGAAAAGCAAGTGGATTTCTACACCCGGTTTAAATTCCTGTTTAATTTGTTATATTTTTTATAATTAATTGGATAATAACAATTGCACATATAAGGTCAATATCACTCATTTAATGAATAACCTATTTCAATTTAATAGTTTAATTAAATGGCTTACTCTTTCCAATTTATTCTTTTTGTATTTTTAATCTCTACTTAGAATTTTCTTAACATCTAACAGTGTAAAATGTAAATTCTTGAAATTTTTCAATTAGTCTTACAATTTCAATCACAAGTGTATTGTCCTGGTGTGAAAATAAGTTTCTTTTTTTTTTGTAGTGAGGAATTATTCATTGGAAAACATACCCTCAACTACTTAAACACTTAGATAACATACAGAAACCTGGGCTGTCTCAATCTTTAAAGGACACCTCTGACAACCCACCCAGAAATAGGGGAACACTGTCTCAGTGATAGGATGTTTGAAGGTATAGATGTGTGTGTTGTCATGAGGGTCATAGAAAGACACCCTTCCCTTGTCACAGTCCAGCTGCACTCTGATTCTGTCCAGGTTCCTCTTCAGGCTAAGTCGAGTTAAAGGAGAAGTGCCTGCGAAGTACATTTTGTGATAAAAGTACACAGTCAGGTAGCCATTTTTCAGCACTGAAGACACTTTCTCTTTCTTCAGAACAGATTCCTTCGCAACACCAACAACCCATGCTGTATTATCGCCCACGCTGACATCCCAGGCATGTCTGCCTGAGGTAAAGCCCTGATGGCCCAGTACACCAGTGTCGGGGTCAAACCTGTCAGGGTTATCAGGAAGCTGCTGCTTGTCATCGCTGTCACGGACACTGGTGAGGTCATCTGACAGGATGAGCCACGGGGCTGCCGTGTTGGGGTCCAGAGTCACTGGGGCTGAAAAAAACATGGCAGACTGTCAGCTGTTCATTCAGCCTCACATGCTTTGTTCAGACTCAAAAAAAGAGTTTAATAAATGAACCTCACTGTGACCTAAAAAGAAAGGCTAATACCGCATTTCCACTAGTTTCCACCGATTGTACTTGCTTTGGTGCATATTTCCACTGTAAAAAAGAACCCAGGCCCATGGTACCTGGTCCTAGATTTTTTGCATCTACTTCACTGAGGTCACTGAGATACTATAATGCGACGTGTAAACAGCATCTATCTATAATTCAACAAATCTCTCTCTATAGTGTGTCCTGTTTGCCTGTGGAACACCTAACACCTGCACAACTCCACCAAATAATCCGAAAATGTGGAGGCTGACTTTCCAGTACTATGGTGGATTGCAATGCAAAGTTTCACGCCATTAGAACATACGACAACGAAGATATTGAACTAATTTCATTGCTCTAACTTTGCTGCTCTGAGCAGTGCCAAGTCCTGCCCCTGATTAGACTATAGCTGCACTGTTTCCCAAACATGGAGTAATTTATGGCGCAGCACCAGTACCCCCCCTCCCTCCCCCATGCAATGTTGCCCAACTGTCTCGTTCACTTTGTGAGTGTGAGCGGTACAGTTCGGTACTGAAAGTAAAAGGCAAAGGTGAAACGTGTGGTTACAGTTCACAGGAAGTTTCCGATGCTTCCATATGCTACAGGTGTTAAATACATTTATATGTAAAGGCAGGAATACGACTGATTTAATGAAGCAATTGGTGACACAGTGTTTACTCAAGCTTTTGTGAAGAGCTAAATAACACTAGCCTACACTGTAGATTTTGCAGTATTAATTTGGAGACAATGGGACCAAATACACTCTAGAAGAAGTTAAATAAACTCTCTAAGTGTTGATTTAACACTGCAAAATTTACTGTGTAGTACTGTGCTAATAGCACACTTGGAAATGACAGATCCAAGAGATAAATCTTCAGACCAGTTACTGTGCAGATACTGGACCATGACCATGTATGTGAATTCCTTGACTGGTGACATGAGATGTGGTGCTAGCTTAATAATAATAATAATAATAATAATGATGATAATAATAGCTTAATTTCACCTACTTCCACAACACATTAGTAGTAAACAATCTTACATTTCCTATAGACTCTGCACTAGTAGACACTGACCGGTGGAGTTGTGGCTGCATCATTGTGTTATCAATGTGTGGTCCACCATTAATAAAAATAACAAAAAAAGACAAAATTTGTAATTACAGTAAACAGACTAGTAAGTTAAATTCAGTCCGCAACATAATGACAGTGTAAAACTACACCGTGGTTAGTTGTGGAGGTTGAGACAGTTCTGTCTGATTAAATTAAAATGTAAAAAAATTAATTATTATGTATAAAAAATGAAATAAAATAAAATGTTCCTCTTGCCCCACCTGGGCGATGTCTCCTTCAGTCTCGGGTCCTCTACCAGAGGCCTAGGAGCCTGAGGGTTCTGCGGGTTCTAGCAATGCGCTCTTTTGTACAGAGATCTCTGATGTTGTTCCTGGTATCTGCTATCTCCCAGCTTGGGGGTCACTGCCCCTAGTGCCCTGATCACTACTGGTACCACTGTTGCCTTCACACTCCACATTTTCTCCAACTCCTCTTTCAGCCCTTGGTATTTCTCAAGCTTCTCGTGTTCTTTCTTTGTGATGTTGCTATCACTGGGGACTGCTACATCTATCACCACCACTGTTTTCTCATGTTTATCCACCACCACTGTTAAATTGGCTACTGGAACAAGACATTCATGGAGCAGGGCAGAGAACATGGTACTGATGGAGTGCTACTACGGGAGTAAACCCAGTGAGAGAGGGTACATGCAGAGGATGTGGGAGAAATGGTTGCTTCGAAACCCCACATCCTCACTGACTAAGAATATATATATATATATATATATATATATATTTTTTTTTTTTTAATCAGTATGAGCTTGATGGTGGCATCTAAGTACAATAGTATCTGTGATTGAAACACTTTCAAGGAATAGTACGTGGTCCCAAAGCTGCCTGGAATAGAATTAAATAGAGTCTGTACCATGTAGTGGAAACACGGTTTAAGAATGTACTCACTGTATCTGACCATGTCATTCATGCTTTTCCATACATGGAATGACAGAGAGCCCACGTACTTGGCCACATCTATGAGTGCTCCTGGAGCCATAACTGGGTTATCCACCGGGCAGTTAGCTCTGCAGAAAACAATTCATATCTTATGCTTTCAAATAAAGGAGTGAACCATAAGTATGAAAATAAAAGCTTACCTTTCAGGTGCCATTTTACATTTCTGAAAGACAAAATTTGTAACATTTATTCATGCATGTAGAAAAATATAGATACAGTAGCATATCCTTTTTTATCTTTTCAAACATACACTGAGGACTGAGACTCCCTCTAAAAGCATGTCCTCCTCAAGGCCTCGAATGGTTTCAGATATGGAGGTTATGTTTCTGTTCATTTCTTCAATCTTCTGCCTCATGGCTTGACTCTTCTGCTCCTCCTCCTCCCTCAGCTCCTCCATCCTGGCTGCTTCCTCAGCTTGTAGGAAGGTGTGAAGTCTCTGGAACTCCTCATGGGTCTGCCTCTTCACAAATTGTACCTGTACCTGAAATAAAAGCTGCATTAGCACCCCCGCCTCTGTTAAAAGCAATAGTTTGTTATGAAAAGTTGCCTCCAACACGGTACCATACCTGAATATGTGCCACAGTATCCTCACAGGTTTTTTTCATGCTTTCAAAAACATCTCGTTTTTCCTTTAAAGATGTGAGGGATGACTTCAATTTGTCCTGAATAGATTGAAGGAGAACATTTGAAAAAGCAGTTTTGAGTAAAAAAAAAAACAAAAAAAAAAAACAAGTTGGGCAACTTAAGGCCTATAAATCCTTAAACATAAAGCCTGTATGGTAGTACAGAGGTGGTCCAGAATTGATCCTGTTAAAGTTTGGTCAAAGATCGAGGTCACCAATTCACAATGTTAAGAGAAAAGGTCAATTGTTTGGGTTTCATTTCAGTATTTCAGCCTTACAACCTCACACTCATACTTTCCACTCATCCATACCTCATCTTTATTTTGGATAATTTTGTATTTATGGTTTATACTTGAAATAAATATTTGTATTGCATTAGCACTGTGCATTTTCACTTTGTCATGACCCTAGAACCAGGTTGTAACACTGGCATTACTTAAAATAAATACCTTTGCATCTCCGACAGCCTCACTGATAGGGCAGCAGTCATGTTGTTTGTGCTTCCTTGAGGTGTGGCACACCACACAGATGGGTTCCTTATCCAGCAGACAGAAGAGCTTGAGCTTCTCCCCGTGCAGAGGACACATGTCACTAGCATCACAGTACAGATCCACTCCTGTTTCCTCCAGACCTTCAGTCTCCTGCACAGACTCACACAGGTTCTTCAGGGTCAGGCTGGGTACTGGGTCGTCCTCAGACCGAGCTCTACACAGAGGACAGTCCCGGTTCTGTCTACCTTGGGTCCAGTACCTCTGCAGACAAGGTGCACAGAAGCTGTGGCTGCACTTCAGGACCACCGGGTCTCTGAAGATCTCGCAGCACACTGAACAAGTGAGGTCCTCCTCTGGGAGTGACAGCCTGCCTGCCATCCTGACACCAACACTGAGCTGTGGTTCTGAAAAAACAGAACAGGACGGATCTGTTTATGTCCACACATACAGAGGCTCTCCGGCTTCTGTAGTGTGCATCACTGCCTGAACTATTTAAATTACATTAAAAAAAAACTAACCTTTACTTAACCAGAAAAAAAACGTTTATTGAGATTAAATGTGTATTTTAAGAGTGTTCTGGTCAAGACAGCAACAGCAGCAGAAAGTTACACAAAATGCAAACCACAGCCATTATTGTTCACAATAAAGTGTTATTTCAGAAAAAAAAACAATAGTGAAACATACCTGAAATCCAAAGTCTTGTAAAAGAAATGCGTGTTTACTTGTGAGCACTTCCTGCTTCCTGTTCTGTTCAGTCACCCAAAGGAGGAGGAGTCTCACAGGCAGATATTTTTAACCCTTTTCTGACTCCGTTTGTAGTGATAATGATAATCCAGCCTAGACTCCGAGAGATTAAATAGGTTAAATGCTCACAAGTTAAACATATATGCATATTCATTTAATGTAATGTAATGTAATTTAATGTAATTTAAAATTTTAAAGGTGCTGTATGTAACATTTTTGTTCCCAGTAATCATCAATCAGATATTGAGGAATCATGTTCTTTTAAAACACTGATATAACTAACAGAAGTAGCCCAGCCAGGATGGCAGCCTGTGAAAAGCTCATTTACAGCCAGTGAAATAACAATTTACAGTGTTATTTGGTGTTGTGGATTATGCTCCGCCCCTCACCTATCCACCAATCAGAGATCGCAGTGTTTCAGCATTCAGGTTGCCAGTTCCCAGTGAGCTATAGCTCTGATCAAATTTGTCGGACGCTAAAAGCATTGTTATGATTCTCACATTTGCCTTGACAAGGTGATAAACAAAACTAGAATTAGTATAGGAGATGGTTTTGAAAGATGGACACGACTGAAAGTGAAAAAGAATTTGAAGACTGATGGATTTGTAAGAGTCCGCTAACTTTAGCTAACTTTAGCTAACTTTAGCTAACTTTAGCTAACTTCTTTCTACTTTACTGTACGACATTTCAATTATTCTCTACTATTGAATAGTAGATGTTCATTCACAGGCGAGCTTTGACCTTTACCCAAAAATCATATTTGATTTTCATTTGAAAATTAATGTAGATATTCAAATAAGATTAAAATATTTATTAATTATATTACTCTGAAAATGCCTCACCAACACCTCAGCATCACAATTAAATATTATATTCAGTCCACCAGGGGGCAGTATTCAGTCAAATATGTTAAATATTCTGGCGTTTTTACAACCATTACTGATGAAACATGCTGTGTGGGAATAATGAGCATTATTATTGGCTGACAGTTTTAACATTACATTATCCACAACAACTTTTGTCTGTTTCCTTATTGAGTGTGAAACACTGTTCCTGGTTGCCTGTACTGATCAAAGCTTCTAAATTGTTAGCATCATTGACAATCATAGGGGAACGTTTATAAAATGAGTGGATACAAAACCGGACACGATATGTAAAGCGGTTACAGATTAGTTTTACCCGCTCACTTTAACATACATACACTAAACATACATTTTCTGGAGTGTGGATCTCTGATGTGTCATCCACCTATTGTTCATGAGCAATCTTTAAATTATATTTTAAAGAAGTGACAACAGTCGTTAAGCTCCATAACCCACTATTTTGTTTAATCATTCATAACTTTCTCTGGATTCTTCCGTGACCTACATCATCCTCAATACTACGCTAATTGGTTGTAGTACCGTCCTATTGCATACAGAGGATTGGAAAGACAACCTGACCCTGACTATGAAGCAATCCTAGACCCATACATGAAATGAATGGGGATAGAGCAGCTAGGCTACCGGTACTATCTCTTATCATTGAGAAAACATATTTGTGGTCAGGGCTCTACAGTGCGCCCATTTCACTCGCACTTGCGAGCAAATATTTCATCATGCGAACGAGGAAAACAAAACAGTCGCACATGTGCGAGTGCTTCTTGCAGCACACAATAAGGCACACTAGGGTTGTCAAAAAAATTGATTTTAGATACTAAATCGATATTGACCCGTGGTATCTAATTAGATACTAAGTTGCTGGAAAATCGATTTTTGTTTTTATGGCGCGCCGCCGCTTTTTTGTAGCGGGTAAAGTTAAGAATTGTAAACAGGCATCAACGCGGTCAGCTCTGGCACAGCCGTAATGTCGGCGTGTAAGTTAAAGTCTCTTTTTTTCTCAAGCTGCCTCTGACAGCACACGGGATGACGCCAGTGCGACCACAGACCTATACACTATTTCTATAGGTCTGTGATTGGACCATCCGATGCAACTTTGCTTTTAAAGGCCTCGATATAGTCGAACGTCTATGCGTGCGGGCGGCAGCCAGGCGGTAGCGCATAGTATCACGTTACCACCACGGAGGCCACCGTGAGCATGTCAGCCTATCATTTTTGACGTGCGTGCTGCTAGTCCCATATGGCAGGCCAAAGTGTTCACATAGCCACGCGTTGTCTTTATTATATCACGCGTTACAGAACGTGTTCTGGTACGCGTGCTATGATCTTCTCCCACTGATTTTCTCCGCCAATTAATTGGTAGTGCTTCCAGCCAATTACTGGCCAACACAACGAGTCCAGAATAGCTGAGCACTGATCTTACCTTCACAAACAAAGTGCATTCACTCAATGTTTAATTTTTGCTAAATATTTACTTTAGTGTCTATTCTTACGGGTTTGTTTATTGTATTTTAATTCTTATTTTGTTGTGCTAATCTAACACATGAGCTGGCTGTAGGTTTAGTTTAAAAATTCAGACAAATTCAAGTGTTTTTTAACTGTTACTGAGAATTTTGTTCATGGAACTGATGTACAGGTGTCGAAAAGCAAGTGATTAAGAAAAAGAAAAAGCCCAAACTAAAACTACTGGAACCAAATTACAACACTAGTTATTTATTCCTTCTTTTTTTTTCTGTTTTTTTTTTTTTTACTTCATTTTGGGTTTGTTGGCTTTTTGTTTTTTGTCCTTTTTTCCACGTTATTTCTTATTTTGTGAATATATATTAGTTTCTGTTGCTTATTTTTCTGTTTTTTTATTTTATTATTTTTCTTTAATTGTGTTCTGTTAGTGTCTTACTTTGTTCATGTTACATATTATTTTGTTGGTTTATTATTCTTTTTGTTCATTTTACTGATCACTCTGACTGTTTTTTGTTCATTGTGTTGCTTATTTTATCTTATTTTATTTTTTAACTGTGTCTCAGTCTCAGGAGTTAAAGGGTTAATCATTCTAAAATGGATCTAATAACAAGGCAGCCAATACAACGTTCTAAAATGTATCAAAGGACAAAGCATCCCATAATACAAAGTTATGTTATGGTCTGCTCTAAATTAACACAAATGACAGCAGTCATTCAGCAGTCATTCAAGAATGTTGGTATCTGTGCGCAAGTACTGCACTGTAAATAAATAAACATTTAAAACTAAAACCGACTTGTGCCCCTATTTTTTTTGTGTGCTCCTAAATTTTTTAACTTAGGGGCACGTGTGCTCCTGGAAAAAAAAGTTAGTGTAGAGCCCTGTTTGTGGTGACTGTGACCTTTGACCTACATTCACCAAAATTTAATGAGATCTATTCTGGAGCACGTTACATTTCATAGAAAATCATCCAGTAGTTTTTGTGTAAACCGACAGAGAGTCAGTCAGTCTAAAAAAAGATACCCTTCTGCCCTTTTGGGGTGGGGAAAAATAGCTGTTCACTTGGATTATTGTTCCCAGACAAATGTGCAACTTCAGTTTGTTTATTTTTGACTTTGGAGTCTGGTTGTCTCCCTTCCAACCACCATACGACTGCTTATGATTAATTTTAAGCAGATTTAACATGTGATAATATATGAGCATTGGTATAATAACTTTGGCATGGACAGATAACAGGCTGTTTTTGGACCACTCTCTGGCTTGTGATCACTTTGCACTCCACTCCAGGTCAGCAATACAAATATTTCACTTGAATTCTGATTCAGTTTTGGTCTGTTTGTTGTTGTTTAGGTGGCTGTGGCTCAGTTGGTGGAGCAGGTCATCCAGTGACTAAAAGAAAGTTAAATTTTTGGAATCCTGGCTCCGACTGCCCACATATTGAAGTGTCCTTGAGCAAGACACTGAACCCTAAGTTTCTCCCAGTAGACAGGCAGCAGCCATCTACTGGTGTATGGTTGCGTATGAGTGTATAAATTGCAGTATATAAGGTCAGTCCATTTCCCATTTTGAAAATAAGATAATGCTTCTTTCAAATTATTCCATTCAAGAATCCCTTTACCAACTTTGTAAATGACTGGTTTGAGTACTGTAGGACATCAGATCTGCTATCTAAAGTCAGAAAATAAACACTTGAAGAATATCAGGTAGCATTAATGTTTGCCAGAATAAAGTTTAATTAGTTAAATTTGTATGATTGGCATTTAGGGGCACTCTAGCTTGTTTGTAGATGGATTATTTGCCTGAATCATAGCTGGCATGATTTATTTTTCACTTGGATGTGGTATGACGGGAGCTTAACTAGTATTACAAGTCACATTTGGAAACAGAGCATAAATGATTATGCTAATGCATTTTCTTCTATTAACACTGCAGTTGCTATTTAATGTTTCATTATGTTACATATAACTGAATAAATGTGCTTCATTTAGTGACTGTGTTGATTATTCAGTCATTTCCCAGGTGAAAATGAGGAAATCACTAATTTGATCTGTTAAATAGAACATAATAATCTGCAGGAAAGTAATTCTCCTGTCTTATGTTGACTGGGCTCCTGAATAGTCTATCTTCCTTTAGTGTTTATTTTTTATTTTGAAATAGTATAAGGAGGTTTGTCAAACATTTATATGAAGATGATCAAAAGAGAAGACACAAAACTGGTGTCTTGTTTTAACCTTTTTATCCACATTTACACAAGTCTTGTCATTAACAAATCGATATGCATACAGGGACAGACGAGTTTGTGGAATTGGATTGGATATGCATGCCAGGCTGCTAGATAGTGTTGTGATAGAACGCTGCCTTGTCAACGTGCATGTGTAATTGCTTCCTTCCTTTCTGTTCACAGCAAAAACACAACAATGATGGCAGCTACCAAGAAAAACTTCATGTGGACAGTTGAGGAGGTTGAATTACTCCTTCAGACAATGCTGATAGAGCTGCTAGAGCAGCTTGTAGATCAGGTGCATGCAGGGGCGCCACCAGGTGGGAAGGATTCTAAGGGCCTGAGCACTGACAGGGGCCCATAGAGGGATGGCTGATAATATAATGTTATTTTTTTAACAATATTTCCCTTTTTATTTGAGACTTTTCTAATAAAGATCAAAATTTGATAATCTAAAAAGAGCTAATTAAACATGATTGTCGATTTCCATAAAGTTTTTTCTTTATTTCTTTATTATATTGTCATTTAACCCTCCTACTCTTGCTAAATGGTACAGTCCAGTTCTGTCCCAGCCTGAATAGAATCAACAATGTTTTTCAATGATCCACAACCACAGGCACCCTCTCACTTTGGATCACACTGCATATTACTTATTACTCATACACAGGGCTGTAGCACTCAAGTCCAGTCTTGGAGTCGTGTCCAGTTTTTTATGGTCTCAGACTTGTCTCGGACTTGCTGGTATTTGACTTGGACTTGCATTGGTCTCAGCCACTGGTCTGTGGTTCTTGGTCTCGACGGAATCCAGGCGTCTTTATTTTGTACCTGCACACATTTTCTATATGGTTTAGCTCAGGACTTACACTGGTTCATGTCCTTCACTACCTTGGTGGTCTACTTGGGGTTAGCGTCCTTCTGGGATGTCCAATCAGGACAAAACTGGAGTTTCTCTGCAGAAAGACACTCTCACGTTGTCATCCAGAACATTGATATATTTTTTTCATTTTCTTGTATCTTGATGATATTCTCTGTACCACTAACAGAAAAACAACTCCTTAGCATTATGCTAACACCACCATGATGGTGGTTAGGACAGTGTTCTTCAGTTTGGATGATTCTCCTTGTTTCCTCCAGACACAGTCCACATCCATATGGCCAAACAACTCCATCAGATCAAAGGACAGATGATGAAAAGCTTGGATCTTGGTTTGAAACAGTTTTAGCAAAAGCCAAATGAGCCTCCTCGCTGGCTGTATTGCCCAGGTTTACATGAGAAATACATATCTAATATATCATCATCATCAATACATCATTGGTTTTAGCAAGGACAGTATGACAAAATTGTATCAGATTTCATAAAATAAATACGACGTTATCATATTCATGCATCCTCATAAATATTTATAAAGCACACGTTAAGTGTATTTTTACACTCTTGGACATATGTCACATAACACATTGCAGATAGATTCTGTAGCATACACAGAGGACAGTGCTTATCTTAATAGAGAGAAGCTGTACTGGAAAAATATCCAAATCTTACCAAATGTATTTTTGTCATTTCTAGTCAAAATATCTCATCACATTTAAAATTAGACATAATTACCAAAATACTTACTTTTCAGTGAAATATAACAACTACAATGGATCGTGAAAGTCTTATTTCAAGAAATGTTAACAAGATAATTTTCACTCACTCCATTAGCAGATTTTTTTTGTAGTTCAAATTAACAAAAAACTTGAATTAAGCAAAAAAGAAAATCTGCCAGTGGAGCAAGTGTAACTCATCTTGGTAAGATTTCTTGAAGTGATTATGTCTTATTTTAAGTGTGAGATTTTTTGGACTAGAAATGTGAAAATGCACTTGATGACATTTAGATTTCTGTTATATACAATGGCATGTTGCAGAATTTCAAACCCTGACCTGTATAATGAGACATCACGACTTTTCCTCCTCTTGTGTCTTTTTAACACCACTAGATGTCAGAGTGCACCCACTTATAGTACAGCCATTAACAGCTCAGCAGAAGACTGAAAGTGGACACACTGCAGCATTCATACAGAAGTGTCCTTACTGCTTCCATTAAAATGGCTCCCAATAAATGGATAAATAACAGCTGTTACATGTATTCTGCTTTATGCGTTCATGGAAGGAGCTTTGGAAATACCTGGATCCTCCAAGATGAAGCGGTTAAACACTCACATTTACCTGCATGTCAGTGTCTGCAGTCTCTCCTACCCTGTAAATTGGTTGTCAGCCACTGTGACCCAGGCTAATAGTGATTCATTATTGCTCACACCCTGCTCGAGCTCACAGAGCTTCATCTGGGCTGAAGGGGAAAGGGGGGGGTTCTGTCAATCTCTCAGCATCTAATGAGGACAGACAGGCTAACACACAGCAGAGACAACCCTAGTCAGACCTGTCTCACTACCTTATACTTCACCGACAACATCAGAAACCCTCTGACATCACTTTGACAGAGCCAAACAGAAAATACCATCTGCACAGAGATCCCCTTTAGTTTGAGGACATCTCTGATAGATAGTGAATTAATACATTATCACTGTGGGATTCATATTTACTTCACTCTTGTACATGCTTATTTGCACACATGTGACACTTAGTCAATAGTGTATTATGGTACTGTGCAGTTAAATTGGATAGTAAAAGGTGAACTACTGCTACTGAATTATTGGTGCCCATAAAGAATGAAGGTGAGTAAATGAAGGAGAGGAGAAAGACATTTTATTGTAAGAGGTGTTAAGAGGTTGACTATCAATTTCATTATAGACTTACACAACAACAGCTCAGTGTTCTATTGTATTACCACATTCAAAGATTAATAGAAAATGTGTCTGAAATACTTAAAAAAAACGATTTATATGAAATTATTTTCTAATCATATGGCTGCAGCACAAATATCTAAAAGTACTAACACTTACTATATTTATACAACATCAAGATTGTGGAGAAGGGCAATATACAGTTTGTGTTTATTTAGAATTCCTAACTGTATACACTTAGACTTGTATATGTAACTGTGTGTATATAATACATGCGCAAATGTGTAGAATCAAAGTAGAATTAGACTGTCCTCTAAAGATATATAGATGTGCTAATTGTATAATCAGCAAATTAGTGATGTATTGTGAAAATGACAACAACATAATATCCAAAACATGTTGACTCACTGAGCGGGAAAATCAGTACTGGGCTGATTCTTCCTCAGGCTCTATTGCTGCAGAAACATATTGAACAGTACTAGCTTTGATTTTTGCACAGCAATAATCTAAATCTTATCAAGTGTATTTTTTTTTTCATTTCTAGTCCAAATATATATTTACTCTTAAAATAATATATAATCACAACTGTTCAGTGAGGCATAAGAAATTATTTTTACATAATAGATCTTGAAAATCCTATTTCAAGAAATGTTACCGAGATAAATTATATTTGTTCCCTTGGCAGATTATTTGCTTAATTCAAGATTTTTATGTATTTCATTAGTTTACTTAATTTAAGCCAAAAGAAAAAATCTGCCAATGGAACAAGTTAACTTATGTTGGTACGATTTCTTGAAATAAGATTTTCTACATATATTGTAGAAAAAATAAGTTCTTATATCTCACGGAAAATATACTAGTTAGGCAATTGTCTTATTTTAAGTGTGATTATATATTTTGACAAGAAATTAGGAAAATACACTTCGTAAGATTTAGATTTTCTCCAGAGTGACAACACTGAATCTTTTGCACGTGTCACATGTCAAGCAACTGGTGGCAAAGTCAACAGTCAACAACAGTCAATGTATTTATGAATGTGATTCTGACTGATCCTTTTCTGTATTTTGATAAATATAAGACAAAATTCCATGGAATTCCATTCCATATATTCTTCTTTCACATATAAATTTTGCTAAGATGCATTAACTGGATGGATCCACTTTTCTCATAGCATTTATTTTATATGTTGCACCACTTCTTAAAAGAAATGTGCTAATAGTTTTAGGTAAAAAGAAAAACAAAATATTGTTGCATTATATTAATTACACCCCTAAGCAATGTTTTGGTTATATGTTTTTTGTCTGACCACCACCACCAGCCGCAGCATTGCTGGATATCCATCATGTGAATGTAATAACATGAACGATATTCAAAATTTAATGTTTTCTATATTAATGAATATCATAGTGAAGAAAAACTGATTCTATTTTGGATAATTTACCATTTCTAAATTGCCCACAAGGAGATATTCAAAAGTTTAAAATCACTAACCACTCTTTTGTTCATATCTCTAGAACCATTTACCTGACTTCAAATCAAGTGCATATGAAAGGTCATGACCTGGGGATGCCTCACATCATGACATGTCTGGTTAAGAACTGGAGCATTGGGCTTCTGACGGCATAAGCCTAGTTTGGATGTGAGAGTTATGTTTTCTGGCTCCATTCATGTATCAGTCGTTACATAACACGTCTCATGATCTACTTTGCTTTTTGACTGTAACCATACCAAACAGTCGGATGAATCTTGTAATTCCTGTAATGAAAAGATTAGGATCAGTATGTAGTGAGATAAACCTCTTAGTTTGGTCATAATGGTGACATGAGACAAAGGGACAGGGACACCAGAACTGAATTAGACTTTGGGCCATATCAATATTTAATCTTTTATTATAAAATACTTCAACACACCTCAATGCATCAACAAACTATTTTCATCCTCTTCACATTATGACACCATCTTCAAAGACAAATATTGAAGCACAACCATTTATCAGAGGACACTTTGGTTCCATCTCTTTCACACATGAATTGAGTGCTCCATATAAATTGGATTATTGCACAATTTCACCAGGGCTTGCAAGGGATCTTCACTAAAGACTATGGGGGTGCTTTTTTTCTGGTCTCATATTGATTTTTCCTCTTGGTAATAGCTAAAAAACATTTGACAACAATCTCACACAGACACTGCAAGGCATGTGTGATGTGGTAAAAAATAGTTTTCCCTGCAAGCCTTTTTTTTATGTTTATATAAAGGTGTGTGGGACTGGATGACTAAACACACACACACTCACACACACACACACACACACACACACTGAAACACCAATGTTCATGGAGCATGACCTGCACATAAACACTCTAGCATCTTCCCAAATACAAATGTGTACTGAATCAGAGGTAAATTCGATCTTATTGGAGTGGCTGCTGGAAAGCCTGAGGCTCAGAAACCTCCTTGAATCTTTGGAAGGTCGCCAGGCCCTCCAGATTCACAGGAAAACCACAGTTATCAGTATTTCTCACTCATACACACACCTGCACACTGCGACCCAACCCAGTGGAGTTTAAAGGAGTGACATCAATTCAATAAGCCCAGCCTGACAGGGACAGCGCAATACAGCACAACACAGCTGCTCTCTCTATCTCTTTGCGAACCCATTTCCCCTCCTGGCTTCCTCCCTTCCCTTTAAACTCTAGCTCAGCAAAGCAGAGTGATGACAATTTTGTTTTAGCTGGGCGAATCTCCTGTCTGTGATGACCTAAATCTTTATTAGTTTTTTTTCCCCCACTGCTTTGGTATCAAAAATTGGAATAAAGACAGTCAAGAAATAGTGGTACTGTCAGGGAATTGCTCACAATCATTCTCTGCAGGAATGGAGTTACGTGTTACATTTCTTTTTTTTTCTATCTTCTCAATTGTTCATTTCATCTTCACTGTGGGGGTGAAGGGAGGATATTGATGGAAGTTGTTCTCTTACTGTAAGACTGATATAAAAAAAAAAAAGTGAAGAGAAAAGGATCTTCATTAAGCTTAGATCAAATGAACTTCCACCAGGCAGCTGCAGGACCTGGATGACCATGTATTGGTGATCTCTATGTGGGTCATTTGGTTCAGTTCATGCCAAAGTCCCCTGTCACCATCCATGTGTCAAATCAGCTGTGGCGTGACATGATAAGCTGCAGGCTGAAGTCACGGATCTCAGCCTGAGAGCATCATTATTAGGCTTGAATCCTGCAGAATGCCCCATTTTGACAAACCTGCATCATGGTGAACTTTATCTCTTATCTAGTGTATCAAAAGCCAGTTTATGGACCAGAAAATAAAAACCGGTATGTACTATTGTTCTTGAGGAACAGGTTATCCTCTGGCTTCTCTTAATTTCATTTATTGGAAGGAGGCCTGGGTCTCTTTAGGGCTCAGATGGATGTTCTTCTCTGCTGGTATGACACCCAAAGGGCTTCTGCCACGTGATAGTGCACATTAAGAGCAGATCTGGGAGATGAATACCCTGCCCCAGATGGCTCTATGTTGGAGCAAATATGAGATATGGATTGCTGGATGGAGCTGCACAATCCCCCGTTGACCCCTACAAGTCCTCTATATGTGTGCTTGCCAGGATGATATTATTTTCCTACTAGGAGTGATAAAAGCCCAGGACAACACATCAAGTAGTGGTTGATGGGCCGACATTTGTTAGATGAATGACCTAATAGCCATGACCTGGTCATGGTGGCTGAAAACAGCCTGAATTGAAGATAGACCAGAGCTATACTCCATTTTCTTCCATGAACATCTACTTTATTTTCTGCAGTTGTACATTTCAACAGCACTACGTCTCAGATGCCGTTATTGTATGATTTCTGACAGCTTTATGTCCATTTGCTCATCCTTTCCCTATTCAGTGAAATCCATGTAATTCCAAATGCGTTGGTTCTGAATGATTGTGATTCTCTTTCTTAGGTAAAGAATCTACACTCTCTAAAACTTCCCTTGGACTAGGCTCTATAGAACAGTACAGTCCCTGTACCGAAGGAGTCTGATCCGCGTCACCAGTAGTAAGTTGGACCGGTTCCCACCAGGGCTGCCCTTTTACACCGGTTCTGTTCATAACCTTTATGAACAGAATTTCTAGGCACAGCCGGGCGGGGGAGGGGGTTGAATTTGTGGGCGGGATGATCTCGTTTCTGCTTTTGGCGGATGATGTTGTCCTCTTAGCTCCATCGAGCAATGACTTTTAGGATGGGGCAGGGGGTCAACAGGTGGATAAGGGCGGAATCCACAGTAATGTGAGTTCTAGACCGATCCCTTGTGGTGAAGAAGGAGCTAAGCCAGAAGGCGAAGCTTTCGATTTACCGCTCGATCTACGTTCCAACCCTTACCTATGGTCATGAGCTTTGGATTATGACCCAAAGAATAAAATCACGGGTACAAGCCGCCGAAATTAGTTTCCTTCAGAGGGTGGGCGGGGCTCAGCCTTAGAGATAGGGTGAGACGCTTGGACATCCGGGAGGGACTCGAGAGTAGAGGCACTTCCCCTCCATGTCAAGAGGAGCCAGTTGAGGTGGCTGGGGTATCAAGTGAGAATGCCTCCTGGACGCCTCCCTGGGGAGGTGTTCCGGGCATGTCTATCCAGGAGGAGACCCAGGACACGCTGGAGGGATTATATCTTTCAGTTGGCCTGGGAAGGCCTCAGGATTCCCCTGGAGGAGCTGGCTGAGGTAGCTGGGGTGAGGGGAGTCTGGGCTGATTTGCTGAGACTGCTGCCCCCACAACCCGAACCCGGATAAAGCGGGGGTTGATGGACAAACAAACAAATCAAGTATTTTTGTTAATATCGTTGATTATTTAATTCAATTTCTTTATTTTGTTTTTATTTTTGTTGATTATTTTGTGAATTTTGTTCATTATTTTGTTATGATTTTCTCATTTTGTTGAGTATTTTAGGAAATGAGGCATGTAAAAAAAGGATTAAAATAGATTTTTTTAAGTGCATATTTCTTTGAATAAATAAAGCTACATCCAAGTATTTTGTGGTCACTCTGTGTAAAACTTCAACATTTAACTAAAAAAAAAATGTAAATATTCTTAGACGTCAAATTCTTACATTTTAAGCCATTATTTAAAAAGAGCAACTGGTCAGTAGTATTCAGAGGTGAGCATAATTCTCTGGGAAGCTATCAAGACACAAGCAATGAAGAAGATCCTTTCTGCCGCCACACTGGTCCTCAGAACACACAGATAACGCTGTGCCAAATTGGCAAGGAGGAGGGGTACCGAGGCACCAGGGATTTCCATCATTGGAATGGATCCTCTGTCAGTGGTAGCAGTGGGGCATCTTGATACTGCTGGATTGACATAACAGACACAACAGAAGCCCTGATGGTTCTGAAGATTTGTCCAAGAAAGTCGGCAGATTTCCTCTTCTTCAACATGATCATTTCAAGTGTCATCATATTATTCTGCAGTCCCCTGCTCACACTCTCACCTTCATCAACTGAACTTCCCTCAGTTGCCTTTTTTCTGCAATTTCAAACCAGCATCTTCCTGTAGAAAACACAAACATTATTGATCCAACACCATTCATTCCCATATCAAGTTGTTTCTTCTGTCATTATTTATTCAAGCATATGAAATGGGTTTATCACTTGATTGTTAAAAGGGAATTCAAAACAAAATAGAATTTGCATATTCACATGACCTATTGCTGCTAAAAAGCTGCAGCCTTTGATGTCACTTCAGCGTAAGTGTCTTGCACTTCTGATGCTGGCAGGAAGAGCAGTGATTTGAACCTAGGCTCCAAAGCAGATGACATGTATAGGAAGTCTTTCTGTTGAGTTGTGTTATATCTTGTCATCAGGTCTTGTTGGAAGGCACTCTTGACCTCTCTGATAAGAGGTGAATCCTCCATGTTGCAGACAGTGTCATTCAAAAGTTGTGAATGAAGCCGAGCAGAACTTGTAGGGCTCTTCCTTTCAGACATGATGTTTGTAGCCACCAGAGAGCTGGCATGATTTCCTCTGCATTTAAGATGTCTGTCTCAGTCAGACTGTCAGCTACACTCTTTCTCACCTGTATTAAGTAAGAGAGCATTCAGTTAAAACCATAAATGTAACACTTTAAGTAAGACTGCTTCATTTTCCTGTTTCATCAGTGTTATTCAATTACGTTATAAGAAGGATTTAATATTTTAAGCTTTAGTCTACAACAACTTACCTCAGGAGACAGTAGAGCACAGACGGCAGGCTGTTGCACGAGGAATCTGGAAAGCATATTAAAAGCACTATTCCAACTGACCACATCTGTTGTGAGCTCGTGCAGTAGAAGCCCAAGCATCTTCTGATTTCTCTTCAGCACATCTGCAGCTGTTCTGCTTTTATGAAAGAAGAGAGAAATCTTTTGTATTTTGGTAAACAGTCAGGCAACAGTTGTCAGCTTTAAAGCGTGCTGTGAGGCTAGGTTCAGTATGTGCACAAAGTACCTTATGTTTTCAAAGTCATACAACAGGTATTGTCATATTCGCTATATTGTTACTACAGCAAGGTTTTTTCCTGCTTAGTTTCTATTCTTGCCTGGCCATCTGTAGAACTGTCTCTCATGCATTGATTAGGTTTGTAGAATAAACGACTGTAAGCCCACTCGTCTTTGATGAAATAGGCAGTAATTTTCATGTAGGATTCTGTGGCCCAAGAAGTCCAGCCATCGCACGTTAGCACAACCCTTTTGGGAGACTCCAGTATATTCTCCACTTGTCCCCTGGTCATGTTGTAAAAAGCAGGAATAGCTTTTTCAGAGAAATATTTCCTACTGGGCATTTGATATCTTGGTTCAAACATATGTAACATCTGGTGAAACCTTTTGTTTTCAATAACACTGTATGGGTGGATATCCTTGCAAATAAAATTAACAACAGACTTGTGCGAAAGGTGTGTTTTGAATAAATCACTTAACACTTGTAAATTTACACATGTTGGCAACTTGATCTACCTTCCTGTAATGACATCAGATTGATAGTGTTCCAGGTGGCTCTGCAAGTTTAATGCATGTACTATATTTTGTCAAACACTTCTTACACATGGCAAAGCTTTTGTCCAATTTACTGGTCCCTTTGACATAGTAAAACCCAACGTGGTTCCACACACTGAACTTTATGTGGCTGATACGTCAATAACTTTTCGTGAATTGTCTTTCTCTGCCATGACTATAATTTTTACTATGTCTTCTTCAATCACCTAATTGTAATTGTCCTTAATTATGTAATGATGAGCAATTGGGTAGCGATGCAAGGTATAAACACAATTTTAACAGAAGGGAAAGTACACAAAGTGCCCTATTAAATGTATGTACATACTGATAATTTGCTCCAATGTGTCAGTTGTCATACCTCCCAAGGATGGACGATGCTCATTTGAGGTCAAGACTTCCATTGAACATTTCTTCAAGGATGCCATAATTGTTTTTCAGCAGCAGCAGTTGTAGGGCATACTGAAAATATGTCCAACCTTTGAGCTCAATATATAGTATTTATACAGTTGTTGGTTGTAATGTACATGGCTGAAGAAGACAGTCATCAACCTGGAAGAGGTGGGGTGTGAAGTGGCTCATGTGCATTTAAGGAACCAGCGTTCAAAACAAGCTTTGTGGTGTCATTATTCAGTAATTGGGATGAAGATGGACCTGTGGAGATTCATTAATGAAATTTCAGACCCAGTCATAACATTTACAGTTTATGTGGACCACAGGGAAATGTTTTAAAATACATAACTCCATTTAAAAAAGCAAAATTTCACTTCTTTAAGTTATGTTTATTTTTCAACATATGTTCCAGCTATTTCAGTACTCTTCTGTGAGTGTTAACCCTTTGCTGTTCACACTACAAAATTCACAATATATATAGATTTTTTTTGCTTTTTCCACCTCACAAGGACATAAAACAGATTTTTTTTTTGCTGACCCTAAATTTTTTTTAGTCTTTCTTTTTGCTCCTTTCAACTAATTTCACCCACATTTCTTCAGACAAGTAATTATACTTCTATTTAAGTACAGAATGTTTTCCTGACAGAATATGATACTGTAGATTTAACTCAACATAAAAACCTACAATAATTAAATGCATTAATTAATTTCCTGAACCCCTGCGTTCTCAGAGTGCTTTTCTAAGGTACATATTGAATACTTTCACTAATAGTGCAGTATTTTTACACTGAGGTGTCAGTGCTTTTACTAAACTAAAGGATCTGAATAATTCTTCCATTCCTGCTTTCTAGGAAAATTAGCACATTCACTGATTCACACACACACACACACACACACACACACACACACACACACACACATATATATATATATATATATATATATATATATATATATATATATATATATTAAAATCCTAGCCACGGGGAGGATCTGAATGATATAAATCCCTGTTGCCAGAAAAAAGGATTGGAGCTTTCGTCTGACTTAAAGGTGTCCAACAATCCGCAACTGCTTTAATCCTATGATCTGATGATCTGGGCAGTCAGCAGCACTGCAAAGGTCCCACTCAGTGTTCAGCACACAGACTCAGTCCACAGGCAAACTCCGAAATGTAGCACAGCCATTAGAGCCACAGCTGTCACCAACAACACCACCCACATCTTGCCTGTAATCACCACCCACCTCCACTTTCTCCAAGACGACCCTTCTCCTCAGTTAATAACATTCATCTACAGGGAGATTTCACCGGGCAAATAGTGATATCATTCAATGTTCAGTCTTTTTTTTTCTTGTGTCTCCAACCAAAATCCTTAATATTTGGTTTGAAATAAGATACATTTAAGTAAGATTATATGCAATGATGGGATACTGATAATGTAACAGATTATAAATGTGACATGAAGAAATGTATTAAAAGTTCATATGCAGCTTCCAGACTGTTTTTCAGAGTTCTTACAGACAACTTATGAAAGGTTGGTTTTCCAATGGAAGACTAAAAGTGCAAACTATAATAATAATAATAACGAAATTTAATTTGTAGATGTGGGTATAATCATGCAAATGTTTAGTATTTCGGGTCAACAGTAGCTATCAGTTTATTGAGTGATCTAAAGTGAACGTCTGCCTATCTTTGATATAAAATGCATTGTATTCCAGCTCCTTCCATAAGCCTTTCTCTTTTGGTCAATGTTCACCACCAGCCAAAGTCTCTGCAACCACAGAAAATGTATCAAGAGAAAAAATACGTATGTCTTATTTTCTTCTAAGGAATGTATTGATCTCGAGCCAATAACAGCATATTGCTGTATGTGCATCCAGAATGATAGAGCCTAAAAATATTTGGATTCATGCTGTACTTCTCATTTTAATGTGCTACTGTTATTTATACAGGTATGAATAAATAAGCACTGTATATGGGGGCTTCTATGAACCAGGGTTCATTTTGGTACCTGACACTTTGCCTGCTTTTTAGACTAATAATGAAAGACACATGTAGACCTTAGGACAGGGGGTGGGCAATCCTGGTCCTCAAGGGTCAGGATCCTGCATGTTTTAGATATTTCATTCTTCCATCACACCTAATTCAACTAATGATCAGCTCATCATCCAGCTCTGCAGAAGCCTGAGAATGATTTAATGGCCTCCAGGTGTGATGGAAGAGGGGATGATCTAAAACATGCAGGACAGCGACCCTCCAGGACCTGCATGTACCTAATGATGACCTCAGATAAAAGAAAAAAAAGGATCATAATGATCATAAAAAATTTATCATTTAGAACCTTGCATAACTAGTTAAATTCCAAAAATGTACCTGTGACAAAATAAGACACACACACATATATATATATATATATATATATATATATATATATATATATATATATATATATATATATATATATACTTTGTAGCTCATGATTTCAACTCTTTTTCTCATAATTGTGAATTTCTTATCTCATATGTATGACTGGATCTCATACTTTTGACTTTTATCTCAAAATTCTGCATTTTTAATCTCATACATGACCGTTTTATGTCATGATGATGATATTTCATCTAAATTGTGACCTTTTTTCCCATATTTAAAATTGCATTTCCTAGCAATACCCACAAAACTAAGTACTGTGACCTGATCAAACACATTGTCTACACAATAAGTCACTTTATAAGATATTTTTTGATTACTTTTGAAACGTTCCTGTTTTTTCCTGGTTAAATAAGCATTATGTCATACTTAGCAAAGAAATACAGTTTTACTTTTTACTTCATTACAATTGAGAAGTTTACTTCAGTAAAGGAATTGAATCAGTACTTCTACTTTTACCAGAGTAGCTGTACTTGTACTTAAATACAGAATGTGAGTACTTTAAACAACTCTGCTCATCTGACATTCAGTAAGTAAAACTCAACATGCCAGCAGCATCAACATCTAGCAGTTTAAATCCATAAGCACAGCTCCCAGATATGTTATCAGTGCTTCATATCAGCCAATGCTTAAATGCTAATTTTATTTTGCATTTCGAAACTTTGCGCTTTTGTTACAGTAGAGATCAGAATTACCAGTGGCACTTCAGCTACAAGTCTTCCACATTTCTCCAGAGAAGTGAACAGAAGTTGGCAAAAGTCTGTGAATGTGGCACTTCCTTAAACAGGAATTCCCACTGCACTGTTTCTTATGGCTTGGTGCAGCTGCAGCCACATTGGACCATCCTGCACATTGAAAAATGACTTTATTAGAGTTTCCAGAGCACTAAAAACTCCTAAATGGGCATGAGGATGTAAAGATTTGGTAATGGGAAAAAAAGTGTAGTATGACCTGCAGCGGTCACATGCTCCAAGGTCTCCAGTCTGTTCAGCTCTTCAACACACTGTCTGCATCATCAGCCTCTATGATCTAATCTGTCAGATTGACAAATGGCCATCAGTTTTTACCAACATTGTCACAAAAATCTATCAAGACCCCTGATGGAGGTGCATGCTAATGCTAGGTGTGAACAGATGTGCTCAGAGCCTGCCACTGGAGATCAGATCACCAAAGAGGAAAAACATGGAGTTGTGAATATTATGTATAAGGCACTGGGAGTGCTGTCATTTATCACACTTCATATTTACAGATTTGAAGTCAGTGTAGCTGCTTAGCTGATAAAATTGTTGGCTATTATGTGTGTGCGTGTGTGTATGATGGTGGGGGTGGGGGTGAGGTTACAGTTAGGCATCATGGTCCCAAGATTCAATATGAAGTTAATTGTTATCTATGATGGGCACTGAATGTTTCATCCTTTTTTTGTCTTTTTAGTCATAGTGATAAGAATTAAACGTTTACTCTGTATGCCATTTACCATACACAACAAAGAAGAAGATCAAGCCCAGTCTGAGCTACTGTAGAATCATGGTGGATTTTGTGTTTGTGTCTCTGAGCCCTTTTAAGGCTCAGATGTATGCGTATTATTACTTTATAAAAAATAAATAACCTCATTAAAACCTTTCACATCCTTCAAAAGGGCCTCATTTTTAAAAACTATATCTAGGGAGTAAGAATTTAAGATATAGGGTACAATAGGCAAGAATGGCTGTAGATTCTTAGCCCTTTAAAAAAAAAAAAAAAAATAAAAAAAAAAAAAAAAAAATATATATATATATATATATATATATATATATATATATATATATATATATATATATATATATATATATATATACAATTATCTCAAGATCATGAAACACCAATTATTTTGTGATCTTGAGATATCAAAGCTTGGTTTGTTTTGATAAAAAGTTAATTATATTTTTATCTTGTGGAAAATAAGATAGTTTGTAATTAAGTTTGTGCTGGACAAAGCAAAGAACAAAGCAAAGTTAGATTTGTTGATCAATATCAGCGTTGAACAAGATTGTAGAAAATGTTGGAGTCCATACAGTACTGAAAAAATGCTTCTTTTGCCACACATTTAAATTTTTCCTGATGGGTTTTATGTAATATTAATTACATAATTTAATGTAATATTAGACCAGTACATATAGAATTTGAATTGGTTAAAACATTTAGCTTAATAAGACATAAGAAAAAATATAGTATATATTCATAGCTGTGGGAACCCATTTCAAGTGGGGGGGGGGGTGCTGTGAGGATTATGCCAGCAGTGACGCAAAATCAATTAGCTTTTTAATAATAATTAAAAAAAAAAAACACAAGCAAAATATAAGACAAATGAGTGACTGACTGTGCACTGGCTCACAGAAAAGAGATTTACACTAAACTGCAGTAAGTACCAGCAACTGTTCTGAAGTACAGGCAAACACAAAAGTGGAGGTTGTGTCAGAAATACTGGCTCTTAAAAAAAACATATTTACAAAATAGACTACTTTAAGAGCATACACTGATAAATAATATTCAAAGAAAAGAAAACCAGGTGATGATGAGTAGGTTTAAACCTGTTTATGCAGAGTTGTATTTAATGTGGGGTGGAAAATAACTGTCTCCCCTCATTAGAAGTACTTCACAAATTGATAATTAAACATCAATTTGTATTTATTTTTGGGGGGTTTTTGACATAAAGTGCACACAGGTTTACATAATACCCTGAACAGGTGACAGGAGTGAGTGGTGCTGTCCATGGTGCTGAAATAAATAAATCACCTTGTGTGTGCTAAATCAATATATTTACATTTTCTCCTCCCATCATATGCACAATGGCTGTAAATGACCCATATAACATATTATTTGTGGCAAAACTAATAGACTCTTTGCACAATATGGCGTCTGGTTACAGTCATATCACAGATATGCGCTTGAGCATTTCCAGTCGAATACTTCTGTTCTGTGTTTTGATAGCATTTAACAGCTGTTCAAAGATGACAACTTTTTAAAAGAGATGTCTGCAGGACGTCCTGAAATGATCTATGTCCACTGACTCATTTGAATGGGAAGCATCACACCCAAGAGAAGGGATATAAGGGGTATATTTAGAACTACATCCACAAGTATGAAGGTAAGTTGAACTGTGTTATACTCTCAATGGTGGTACAACACTACTGTAGCTGCTAGCTACATAGCTAACAGTGGTTAGATAGTGACTTCCTTGATTATTACTAGCTTTGATTAATATTGAATATTTCACTCATTGCTCGGGTTGTTTAATGTTAGATACGAGATTATGATTTTGTATAAAATAACACAGATCAGCCAACATATTCAATTAATGCAACACTGAAATGTTCACCTGATGAGGATGCATGTATTCCACTAACATCACAAAAATGTTAGTTGTAATCTGACAGATATTTTGTAAGTGCTATGTTTGATTGTGTTTCTATCAGGATTCTAACAGCATGGTAATGCAGACCAAAGACAAGAACTGTAGAGAAACAGAGATGAAGGTGTTTGTAGTTCTGATTCACAGGATGTACACACACATAACTGGGCTGGATTCTATCAGTATCTGTGTGTTACTGTTTTCAAAGTCGTCCTTGAGACAACAACCTCTGGGGTAAAAAAGTGTTTTTATGTACTAGTTTTATTTGCAGGTATCTAGTTGTTTCACTACCAAAACATACTTCTCAGCAAATAAAAGTTCGACCTAAGCACTGCATTCTGAAGAATTTGGTTTATTTTAAATTATTCTATGGCCCTCTAGAATGTTGCGACAGCTCCCATTCACTTTGAATGGACGTTCCTAGCATTCTGTGGGCAGATTTTTTTCAATAACTGCCCGCTGCGCCATTAATGCCCGCTGCCAATGGCAACGAGTTTTGTCACTTCAGATTCACGGTACCATATCACTCCGCAGGTAGTTTGGCCAGTTTGAAAGTAAATATTCAATTATCTGTCTTCTCTCAAAATAAGCAGTAATAAGCTGTAATAAGTTGTTATAACCCATAGAATTAGCAGGATAATGCATTGTCCAAGTGTGACTGTCAAAAAATATTTCCCTTTGGCCCCGTCAGGAAATATTTTTCTGATAGTCACACGTGGGCAATACATTATCTATGACTAAACACAAAGTAGCCAAACAAACAACTGTTTAACTTTACAAGAATAATAGTAGATTGCAGTTCTATTTAGTGTACCTGTCAAACCTGAGTGGTAACCTATATTTTGAGATAGGATGTATAGTTATGATAACTACCAATTTGTCGGGGGTGTTTTTTTAAAAATTGAATTTAACATTAAATTGTTGGAAAAAATGTTTTCTTTCAAGACTAATTCGCATGTGAATCTAAGGGTTTTTCACACCTGAATTTCATTCCTATTCGAGGTGTAATATATTTCAAGTGCATCATATCATATATTTTAAGTGCATCATATCATATGTAGAGAAAACTGTCCTTTTTATCACTGTCTTTATGTTCACACTGTAAACCAACTGCTCTGCAGAGTGATTGCAACCAAGCCCAGACCACCTCTACCAAGCGGTCTCATCTCAGCTGTTTTGTTCCAGAACAAAGCACAATTACTGTTCTCATATATGCCCAATCGAACTGAGCCAAAAATTTGTTCTGAAACTACTCCAATCAACCCAGGTGTGGAAAATACCCTTGGACTAAACACTTTCAGACTGCATCAGTAATACCAAAACCAACCAAAGAACACAGTGACATGTTATCTGGTCCTGGGCTTTTACACTTCTTTTTAATGCACTGCTCTTTTCATCATTATTGTGTTTGCTAAAGCTGCAACCAGGCAGATATTACCCCACATTCCTCCTGGTAGCCAGGCTGTCCCCTCCCATTCCTGTATGTATAAGTTAGTTGAATAGATTTAGAGGATTGTGAAGAGACACACAGACATGTTGCTGGGAAACCAGAGCACTGAAAACAGTGATTGCATCTTACATTTAAAGAAGTACACACAATTGGATTATGGAGAGTGTTTGTACCTTATTAGTCTGACATTTCTACAAGAAGGTGATGGTGTTCCCAGATGACTCAGAGAATGACTGCATTTAAATGTCAGACTAAAAGGACTAATGATTTTTATGTCTTGACATCTTTTAATATGTGCGTGACAGCAAAAATCCAGTCTACAAATTGAAGATTGTGGAAAAAAGTGGAGAAACTGATAAGAAACCTTTTTTATCATTGCATGTCTTTCAAGAAGATACAGCAAATTCTTCAAGTGCAGCCCTGGCTGAGTGCATTTGATAATAGCAATTGCATAATGAGACTATCCTGAAGCTTGGCTGAGTTCTCGAATTGAGAAATCACAGGTTTAGCGTGGGCAAAACAGTACAATACCATGTTTGAAGCCTTTGTTGTGGTCCTTTTTTTCTTTTCAAATATTAATAACTGTGGTATGACCTAAATCTAATGAATGTCACATCTAGTGTTGGGAAGAGTCTTTGTTCTACAATGTATTTGCATCCTCAAAATATGAATACTCGCAACAAAGAAACACAACTTTCTCTGAACATCAGCCTGAATTATTGAGAGTGGTGCTTGCTAATTTTTTTTTTCATAGGCTTATATAAAGGAAATACAATAAGTCATACTTAAACGTCCACTGTATTAATGTGATGGCTAATGTATGACCTATAATATGGGAACCATCTGTATTGACTCACGCAGCTGTAGAACTGCAGTTGGCTTGCGATGAGAGGTACTTTAACCACAGCAGGGGCTATAATCAACCATCGATTTACAGACAGAGGAGTTCGTGGTAGCTCTATACAGTCAGGTCTTTTCGATTTTGATAAAACAATGATGTATAGTGGGTGAGCAGTAGGGGAAACAAGCTTAGATAATTGTTTTGCTGGAGTTCTCTCTCTGGCCATACTGCATCCTTGGTGAAGGTCATGCTTTATTGAGTGGTTAGCAGCACTTGTGACCATAACCATGTAGTTATGTGAAATAGTGTTATCAATCACATCTCTGTCTGGCTTTGGGGCTCGTGTGTTTTACCACTTTCAGAAATTGACAATAAATGTATAGAGAAAATCTTTTAAAATCATATGTGATAAGCTGACTCAGCAGGGAAGGGAAATTTTTTGTATTTTTTTTTCAGTGCACATTCAGGTGACTGTGATAAATGTAGCTTGTAATTCTTATTATCTTGAAGCTGGCAGAAAGGTGTGCTGAGCAAACCACTGTAGGACCAATTGTGAGGGAGACAGGTGGTGCAACATGAAAATGTAGATCTAAACTGCGGATGGTTTGGTTTGGCAGTTGAATATTAATTCAAAATTGACTACGTCCTGGTGTCCATGTCCATGCCTCTACACACTGAGTGGTATACATGATCTGGCCCATGCTTCAGTCTGCTGTTTGCAATATGTCAGGCTCTTGTGACTGATGGTTACGGAGTGTTAAAGGTCAAAACAGTCTGGCTTTACCTGCTTGGACCGAGGCTATTCGCAACCTCATTAAGTAGAAATCACAGAGCTCCTCTCTGACTAGACGCATCCTCATCTGTATGCTAGGAGACACTAATACAGACATCAATGTGGCTGGTGCTCTGCTCTGTCTGCTTGGCTAAAATTGACCCAGATAAAACATAAATGAAATACATTTTGATGCAGCTGCTTTACTTGGGTAATTTCCACATGGTACCAGCCAATGAGAATGATCTGTGAATGCAAATAGCTCAGACCAGTTAACGTTTAATCTTGTGCTCAATATTCATTTGCCTGATGTAAAGCAGAATTAAGCCAAAGGCTTATCTTTTAAAAAAATCTGAAAAAAGTTTTAGGGTAAATTAACATTGTGTAAAAGATTATGCTTTTATAGTTCAACTTACATAGCTACTCATCCAATTACAATAATGAAGATCATTCCAGAGACTACATTATAATGCGCCACATTTAGTGTTTGCTAATGAGAATACAGCAGTAGTATACCTTTGGTGATAGATGGAGGAGACATTAAACATGGAGCACTGCAATGCAGGGGATAATCCTTACACTTTATCTATGCAAGAATGTCCACTTCCAACCATGACAAATTGTTCACTGCAGACTCACATTTAAGAGTGCTGCTGCATGAGGCTTCATTAAAATTGGATGTTAATCAAAATGATCTGAGTGTTGTGAATGCAGGGTTTAATGTGCAAAGTTTTAACAGTTTACCTTACTTTGTCATATGAAGTGAATCTTATAATTCCTTTTTCAGGTTTTAAGGTGTCTTCACAGCATTAACTCCTTTGAGTTAATAAAAGTGCCTCTAATTTACAAACAACTGAGTCACATTTAATCAAGATTGATTCAACTTTCTTAATCCAAGCTAATAACATAACTTCTGAAAAGTCTCCAAATCAAATGCATGTTGCTAATCCACTAGTTTAATTAAAAGACAACTAGAGGAGTACAATTCTCAGCTATTTATGTAAGTGCTGTAATGTGAGGAACTGTGGCTGAACGTAAACCCTGCTGTCCATGGAGCCCTGATTGCAGATGGTCCAAGCTGTGTTGTCAGATGGACTTTTATTTACTTTACTACCTCCTGGATTGACAGTGAGCACCTGCAAAGGGCAGGACCAGCGCCTGCTAAGCTGATGTGTGTTTATACGCTTGGCCAGCTCAGAGAAATGCCTGCAACTGGAGAAATGAGGCCGAGGGGCCTAGTGCCAATCACAAACACTTTAGCTGTCTTGCTAAATCCCCCTGACGAAGACATGTCAAAAATCAAGGCAAACACATCACTTGTGCATATGGTCGCTATCACTCATATGCTATCTCATTATTGGAGGTATTCCTCACTTCTGCTTTGGATGGGAGGAACAGCGTTGACTTGTGGTGGAGTTGCAGCTGTGGCACATGCTCTTTCCTCAGCCCCTTTAGCGAGGTTGCCAGCAGTAATTTATTTACTCATCGATTGGTGCTGCAGGCCCTTCTAACCATGGATGACTGGTGATCAGCTGGAGAGAGACAGAGGTGTTTTATTATGAGGATATTGACTTCTATCTAAATTCACTTAAGTACCGTCAGGCAGACCATCTTTATAATGCCTGCTGAGTCAAAGCAATAGTCAGGGAAAGTTGTATCATTGAGTCGTATGCTTACATCAGACACACCCAAGACCAATCATCCCACAGATGTCAAAACATCAGGTATGTGGCAAAAGAGCCTGATGTCCTCAGGTCAATACCTCTATCCTCTAGCATGCCCTCGGAGGAGGTGGAAGAGGAAAGTTCAGCGTTTGGTCACAGAGCTATTTCCCTTCTTTCTTTCTCTCAATCGACAGATAAAAGGCCTGTGCAATGCCAAGCAAATAGCCCCCAGCTCACTGGCTACAGACTAGATGACAGAGAACAAATCAAACAGAAAGACGAGTGCTCCCTCAGGGGTTCAGGCTCCATCAGTGATAGCAGTGATCCCCAGCAGTTTTTATTCTTCCTTCCCCTCCCTTTTTTTCTCTCAGCTTGGCACTAATCCTATTGTTAAAGGTGACTGCCGGGAACGCAGAGAAGCTATGAGTTGAAGTACAGAGCTCTGTGTTTTTGGATGATGACACAAAGTTACTTTTACACAACAGTTCAGATGATATTTCATTTGAATTTTTCACACTTCTTTTACTCTGGCCCTCATTCTGTCTACTTCTTTTAATATAAGTATATTATTATTATAACAGTCATTGTGTACCACATATGAAAGGTGCATTTAAGTGCATTTTCTCTCTTTTAAAGAACTTCAGTTGTTTTGACAATGGAGTTTGAATTCTTGACTTTTGATTCTTTGAGCCTTTGGAAATCAGGAAAGACATAGAGTATTTTCCTTAGTAAAGGAAGTAAATATGGAAAGCTGTGTTTATTTCACCACTGAGCAAAATACCCAGAGGTATTTCTATGCAAATAAGCCTTGGTTGCCAAAAAGCATTTAATTCACAAAGACCAGCACAAATTGCCACATGTAGTGCAGACGGTTACAGTTCTCTCGGCACAGAGCTGGTATTAACTGCATGTAAACTCACCACGCTTATATTCTCTGTCTTTGTCCTCACATTTTTAGATACATGAGACCTTAATGAATTCATGTTTGATGAACTCAAGTGTTACATCTTACATAAATGGATGGTACTGGATCCTGGTCTCCAATTCTGACAGAAAGGAGGTTTCTTTACTGCAAACTGTCCCTTTTACAATCCTACAATCTGAGTTTTACAGCTGGAGAATATACAACAGTGGTGACCAAATTCCTGAACTCCTAATCTTTATTGAGGTTGTTCTCTGGAGGCTGAACATCAGTCACTACAACTGAACATAACACAGCTTCCCTACTGGCTGAGCTGGTACCAGCTGTTGTAGGTGTAAGCTTTCATCACCAATAACTCTAGATAAACTGTGGTTCTGTGAAATGGATCCCTGTGAGTCCCTGTGGTCCACTATGGTGTCAGGATTAGGTGTCTGTGACTCAGGGTCAGATTGAATGTTGATCTAATCTATAACTACTTAGTTCTTGTCTTCTAAGGCTCTTTCAGAATCACCTTAAAAAGATGAAATCTATGCTGGTAATCCATATGTTTATCCAAAGAACAATATCTTTTCTTTTTCAGCCTTTCACTTTATTGCTCCACTGCTCTGCTCTTTCTACCTAGTGTGTTTTAGCTTGTTTGCAGCTTACTTTAAATATAGGCTACAGTCTGTGTGTTTGGTCAAACATGGACTTGAATACCACAGTCATTTCATGAGTTGTAATACACACAAAGCCAAAACATTCACAAGGTTTTACAGACAGTGTTGACTTTATAAAAAAAAAAAAAAAAAAAACCCCACACAATCAAAACAAACAACAGTCAAGTTAGTAAACAGCAAAGAAATGGATCAGTATCGGGCATACACTGTCCTCAGACCCTCCTTGTCTGCAAGGAAAAAAGCTAAAAAAAAAAACCCCAAACAAACAAAAAAACAGTGGGAAACAGACAAACCAAGGACAGATTCCCATGGACAGACGACTGCGGATGAGACCATGACTGATGGACATCCATTTGCTGATGGGATTCCAGTCAAATCAGAATAACTCAACCAAGTTAATCAATGATTTGTTTCTTGCTAAACATCAGTTTGTATGTGTATTTTTTTCTTGACACTGGATGTGTCTCATCAGCCTTTCACTTTAGAACACATTGAAGATGTTTTCAGAATCTACTGAGGTTTTAAATTCATTTTTATCTTTTATTTTCCAGTGGTCATCAAAAGTTTACTCCATCGATTGACCTTACTGTGTAAAAGTGCACACTTATTGTTTTATCTGCTCTGTGATGCTGTCAGCTGTAAGAACATCAGAACTAAAGATTCTGTCAGTGTTAGGTACATCCAGTGGCACCTGAACATTATTTTGAAATTAAAGATTGAAGAGACATTGATCAAGCATGTTTCAGACTTGTCAGGATCTACAATCTATTTCTCTGTGGTTTTCATTAAGGACCAGTATATGTGTTGAAATGTGGAGAAAAACCTCAAAGATTAGAAGCTCTGATATAATGCTTGTGCAAATTGTAAGTTTTTGTTTGTGTGAACATCTCATTTGCATCATAAAGTCTTACATGGTAGAGTAAGATGGAATACGGGCATGAATGTGAAGCATTTCATGACCCTGTTACGATGTAAAAGTTATTCTTTGTTAAGTTAACCCTAGATCTTTGTTTATTTGAGAAATCCCATGATCAAAATTGTACACTTTTTTTTTTTAACAGGATGAGTTTATCAGCTAACATTAACATCCTAAAGCTACTTTTTCAGTAACAAGATTGACTTCACTTAGAAATGACAAACATAAGTTATAACTTTTCATATTTTAGAGACTAATTCTCACCAAGTGATGAGTCCTTTGTCCTATCTAAACTTCACCCAGTGTCTTTCACAAATTCATAGTCTCTTCTGAGGTCCAGCTTGCTCAAAGCTTTTAGACATTAACATTTTCTGTCATTATCCCTCCCACCAGATCACATATTAGATTATCTGCAGCCTTTAACATCAAATAACTACAAGAAAGCTCACACATATTCTCTATTTCCAATCCAAGTAGTCTTTTTTTTAATAAGAAAACTACAATTATAATCTTGCTTTTGCTCTATAGCATAAGATTGAAAAGCCATTAATGAGAACATACGCAGTCCATACTGGGAACACAGAATTAAGCCATTAGAGATTAATGAGTTTTTTGGGCGGAAGCGTATGGAGGCAGATAAACGCTGGATGACAGGGCCAGACTGTCGGCTAGGAGACGAATTGGGCGAGAGCTGTTTTTTTCGCCAATGCTGCCACGCTTCAGCAACCACACTGGAGTGTTTTGGCTCCCACTGATTAATTGTCAGTCATAAATTAAGTTCCGCAGTGTTGAAACAGGACAGGAAGGACAGGGGCTTTCACTGACATGGTTATACATGAGTATAAAAGAGGACATGTTTGATTTATCTGGTTTACTTTGCATTAAAATTCAGCTGAGAAACTTCTGAGGTATTGTACACAGCAAAATGAACCCTGTACTGTATCAGATTTCCATTTGTTTGACTGGTAAGAGTTTCAGCAGTCTGACACCCAAAAGTAGCTGAAAACGTGACATCTCTTATAATCCCTTGGGATCACTGGTTTCCAATACAAAGGAGCCACATTATTATACCACTAATAAATCAACATTCACTCATTTCCAAACTGATTATCTTGCTAATCAATAGAACGTCGCCATTACAGTGCTGATCCTAAAAGTGTATGATGAATAATTAACATCAAATAGATTTTAAATGGAGATTAAATACTGCATTACGGTCTGAATAACAAATGCAGCTGCACACTTAGAAGCATTAGGGATAAACCTTTGCATCTTATATTGCTTTATCAATGAAAATGTGAAAAGGTACAGCCTGAGGTTGCCAACAACAACAGAGAGATAAAATATGCCGATCTTACTCCACAGGGAATACCGAAGATGGGCTTTGCGAAGTAAAAATCTCTTTACTTTTATTAGCTGGGGCACAGACATATAAATATTAATATTCAACTGAGAGCTTATGCTTTATTAATGAAACTGAGCTTCTTGTGAAATTAAATGGGCATAATGGGATACCGTTCATTACCTCACGCTGAAGGAATGAGAACTATAAACTTCATTTGGAGATAAAGGTTGTGCTTTCCTAAGGATTGGATTGTGATGGGAATCAACTTTACTGAAGTGTTGGTATTTTTGCTTGTCTCCAGTTACAGTTGATAAAGTTTTTCTGCCTTATGTAGTTTGTACTAATGAGGTCTATTCAAATGAGCTCAGAATCAAAGAACGCTGGAACTTTTTTTTTCTCAGACATCAAATAATATAATGTGAAAGATTTGTCACTAACCCACAAAACTCTGCATTTCTGCATTTCAGCCTCTTTTAGCTCTTTTTTTTTATTGCAAGAAGCTTTTATCAGAAACAACCTCAGATTTACCAAAGAGCTGTCTCCACCTCCACCACTAAGGGTCATTTGTTTGTAAATGCTTCTGTCAAAGAGTTGTTTGGATGTTAACCCTCCCCTCCTTTGATGCCAGATGGTCTGATACTTTTTATTTTCCTGATAAGATATATTTTGGGCAGTTTTCTTCACCTAAATCAAGAGTCTGGTGATACAGTTTTGCACAATATATAGTTTGGAAGAACCTCTGAGATGTACTTGCAGTTGAAGTCAATATGATTTGACATTTTTCATTACATGTACCGCTGACAGCTGGATACTCTATTTAACATGACACACATTTAAATTGTGGTCATAACCCCACAGATGTTCAGTGTGTGCAGGTATGTGGGTGTGTATTTGTCCTGTTATTGACTTGTGGAATAGCAGGATAAAAATCTGTGAACCAGACTGTTATCAGTGCACTATATGAATAAAGTGTAACTAGGGTTATCCATGACTTTTTTGTGGGTTTGGAATAAAGACATACATGTGTTAATTCACAGGTGATCGGCGTAGAATTTAACCAAAGACGATTTCACTTTATTTAATTGATATTAAAATTACAATTATCCGGAGCAAGAAGCGGCAGCAGCATTTTCTCACAGATGCCAAATGAAATACGAGATAATACTGTAGGACTGTGGGGAATTCATAGTGGTCATTTTGATTCTATTGTTGGGAACAGTGCTGTGTGCTAGACGTTGAAATAGTGCCTATAATGATTAATTTACATGGTCTGCACTTATATAGCACATTTTATATACCAGTGGGTGCCCAAAGCCCTTTACAATTCCTCACATTCACACTCATACCACCAGTAGATGGCTGCTGCCTACTGGGAGCAACTTAGGGTTCAGTGTCTTGCCCAAGGACACTTCAACATGTGGACAGCCAGAGCCAGGATGCGAACTGTGAGCTACATTACCATTACCTTACATTAACCTCACCACTGTATTTCTGTTCTCTGTAAGGGAAAAGAGTTTGAAAGCTTTAGAAAAAACATAAAACAAAACAGTTGCATTAAGATAATTAATGCAAAAAAAAAAACAACAACTACACCGATGAAGTTATAGGATCTGATGTTTGTTAATTTCTCATTGGTTCTGATGTTGGCACCATGGGTTCAATTCTTGATCATTAACACACAGACTTAACACAATGAGGTGAAAGATTTCCTATCAGAGGACATGTCTTTATGCAGTGCTTCCACCAGTATCAGTTGTCTCTGTGATCTGCTGGTTCACAACATACAGATGTGGAAGTTGACAGCAAATATAGTGGTCCATTCATCTACAGTCCAAATCTACATCACAGTCATAAAAATTCATGTGAGACAACACAAAATGAGTGAGTTTATCTTCAATTCCCTGAGCAGATGACACAGAATTACACATTGCATCACCACAACGACCAGGTATTATCCTGTAATGGTAATGTCAAATTAAGTACTAGTGGAAACATGGCATTAATGAGGCTCCATTATTATTTACACTGAAATCAGCTGTAAAATGAGCAAAACGTCCAAGTAACTTCCTGTTCCATGGGCAAGGAATAACCGTGGTGGCGCTTGTTGCATTTTGGAACAAAAGAGCATATATAGTACAGGAAATCTATGGTAGACAGTGTGTGGCTAGGCGAGCGGGGGATGGGAGATAGTGTGCCAAGTAATATTACTAGGAGTAGTATTAAGAAATAGGTGAAACCGACAACGCCACCTGGGGACTTGCACCCCAGGAAATATATTCCAAAGTATGCAAGGATAAACAGGACACAGGTTCGATTCTGTAAAAGGATAGAGACTCAGTTTCTTAAATAATTAAAAAGGTTTGATTGATAAAATCATGAAAATTAACTAAAGCTGCAAAAGAAATGAATGATTGACAATTTAAAAATGAATAGGTGGAAGTGCAAATACTTTATTAGAGAATGTAAAAGAGGCCCTAACAATAGAATCTAAAACTGACATTAAAATGGTTAAAATTCAAATGCTAAATATAAGGGGCAGAGGCCACCAGAGGGGAGGCAGACTATGTAGTGGGGTGCCTAGGGGTGCTACCAATACTTAACAGTGCTGCACATCAATCTCACCTCAATCACTACAAACATGTGTATCCCATAGTAGTGTCCCAGTGCACTTACTCGCATGCAAAAACGTGTAGGAACCTCACCCGGGGTGCCTAGCCTCCCCCACCAAAATGGCACTCTTCCCTACTAAAAACGACAGGTAAAAACAATGTATAGAATAAAAAAACTAATGCAACCACAACCCAGTCCTTTTAAGGTCCAAATTGTAACAGGTAGGGTGGAGAACCAAAGATGAAAAACAACTGATACTAACAGAACTAAAAAGGCAAAACAGAACAAAACAACCAAGGTAAAGGCAAAACAGCAGGAAACCAAGAAGGATCCACCTTGGGTCAGGGGTGGTCTGCTGTCCTCACAACTAAAAGAAAGAAAGAACAAACTAAGTGTAACCAGTTTTAGACTTTTTAAAAGTGAATTACAGTGTAATAACAACTTGGGATAGCTATGATTTGGACCAGAATAAAAAAAACTCTAAATTCGACAGGAGCCGTGGTACTGAGCAACAATAATGAAGCGAACACAAGTATAACAGTTGAGTAGCCACTCATATATTGTTTACAGTGGACCAAATGGGTCGTACAGAACACCAAATTTTAACCCAACCAGTTGAAAAAATAACAAAAGTAGTGTGCACACTATAAACCAAAAAAATAGAGTGTCCGTTGGGGCCCTTAAATAAAAAAGAGTTGTTGTAGGTCTTATGGTTGTAGAGTTTTTACCAGTTCACCTGATTCCAAGGATTCCTTGTAGTGTAAGGTAAGTGTATCATGTGGGAATGAGTGTGCGCGTGGATATCTCCTAGTTGCTGATCTTTCTTCAGGGTAGTTGGCTCGCCATCGGTTACAGCAGGAAGTCGTAGTGAACCTCCGACTTTCCAGTCCTCCTAAAAAACCTGACCTGTAGACAGGTTCACACAATACATTCAACACTATCCATTCTCAGATTCATCACTAAGGATATTAACTGTCAAGTGATGCAACCCATTACATCTAACAATGACATAAATATTCATCTCTATTCAAATCTCTATCTTTTGTTTCTTTCTGTTGTACAACATTAAATCAAAAATGTATCATTCCTGAGAACTAAATATTAAAGTGCTCACACATTTACCTGTTCATATAAACAGTTTCAATAATACTTCTGGTAAGTAACCAATAACATTCAAAATACAGTTTATCATAAACATATCAGAACCATATACAAATAACGACAATATATATTGAGTTAAACTCAGAGGTATTAAAAAATGTGCTTGATTTACTAACACTATAGGCCTATTCATGTTAGAAATCTGCACCAAAAATTATCCTCTAATTGCTTTAAACTCAGTTGAAATAAATACCTTCAAAATGGCATAGAATACAATAAAATAGTTTTACATCCATCACAACATATGAAAATACCCTTTTATCCCTTTAAATTGGCATAAGGAAAATAAACACTTCCCCTTTAATTATATACACATCAGGAAAAATAAACTCAATGTACATATGTTCAGAAGTATTTTACCCATATTTGTTTCAATTCGCTCTGAAAAGCTTAATATTACCACTGCTTTCTTTCAGCACACACATAAAACAAGGGAGAATAGCACCAGAGTAGCTAAAAAGCACATTTCTCACCGTTGCTCTGTGTATCGCGGCGGAGCACGTCGATATTGAACCTCGCAGCAGCTTTTAGCCGTTAGCCGACGACGCTCTCCTTCATTCAGTCACTTGGCTCCGGACCTCCACTGGGTAAGTGCTCCGACTCTCTTTTTCCTTCTTTACAGGTAAACTCCAGGTTTTTCTCCTGTTTTTCCTCTCCTTCTTAACATACACCTCCTCTCTCTTCTCTGGCTGATCGAAAAAGACCGGGAAAATAACGCAGCCGCACTTCCTCTCAGAACCGACAGGTTGAGCGTGGCCTGCGTAGCCTCTGATTGGCTGCTGACAGCTAGGTACCCCACGTGGAACCATGCGGGTTGAGAGGTGCGTTCAAATGCAGTAGAAAAACAGAGACTCTGGCGATGCAAAACAACAAGGACATAGAAAGCAAACAGTCTCCCCTCTTTTATAGTATTGAGTCAACTGTGCCTCTTTTACACCTGGTTACATAAGGATCAAACAACAAAGGAATAAACTGAATCAAAATGGCCTCTTCACCTACCTACCAATCCAGCAACTGAGCTGCCACCATCCACACCAGGAGCAGGAGTCAGTGGAATGAACACCCGCTCACTGGGTGTTTATATAGCCCAGGTGCTGATTGGATGATTGAAATTGATTGGGAGGCGGGCCAACTACAAGTGCATTCACCAGCACCACAGAGCCAGAGCATAGAGTCAGAGCACTGACTCCACCACAAGTGTGTTTTAGAACACACTCAATATAGTACGTAAATGACCCGACAATGAAGGGGAATTTTCTGGAGGTAACTCCAAATTTTAGATGTGGGATTTATCATGGTTTGTAAACCGTAAAGTTGCAATGTTGAAACAGTAACACCCCCATGACCTCTATCTGTCTGCTAGATCCAAGAGGTCCAACAAGGTAACCTCGCTGTCCTATATGACACACAGGTATGGAGATTGAAGGCAAAACCCCACTGACTCACTCACCCACTTACTTCACTCTCACTTTAAATGCTAGTTACCTATTGGTTCCTCACCCTATCTATCCTGTCTGAAATCCAGAAGGAGCTCAGACTAGTGCTGCTGTTCCTCAACTTTGTCAAGGGCCCAGTGTGAGGTGGTTTGAGCATATCCAAATAGGAGGATGCTCAAGGGCAGGTCCAGGACATGCTAGAGGGATTTTATATCTCAGCTTGGCCTGTGAAAAGCCCCACTGTCCCCTTAGAAGAGCTGTGGGGTGGAAAGTCTGGGTATCCCTGCTTAAGCTGATTTCCCCTTGATACTGACCTGAAGTCACAGCAGCAAATGTATAAATGCATACTGATGCAGATATGGATGCCAATGCTGATTTTATTTATGTTGTTAATGCAGACTACTTGACACTGTATACATCCATCCATGTTTTTCTATTAAATCGAAAATCCTTACATTGGCTTCCTGTGGGTCAAAGGATAGAATTCAAAATCTTACTCCTGGTCTATAAAGCAGTAAATGGCCTTGGACCCAAATACATCCTAGACCTACTGGTTCCCTATGAAGCATCCAAAGCCCTGAGGTCATCAGGAACAGGTTTACTGTGTGTTCCAAAGATAAGAATGAAACAAAGTGAGGCATCATTCAGTTACTCTGCTCCTCAACTGTGGAACAAACTACCTGGATACCTGAGGTCTGCTCAAACTATCAGTTCATTTAAATCAGGCCTGAAAACATTATTATTCACTGGAGCCTTTACTTAGATTATTATTTGCTTTAATATGTTTTTATGTCTTGATTTTAATTGTCTTTTAATGCATCTTTATCATTTTAATTTTCTTCTGTTTCTGTTTTTGTGTAAAGCACCTTGAGTTGTCCTGTACATGAAATGTGCTATACAAATAAATTTGCCTTGCCTTGCCTATTATTAGTATTATATTCACATTATAACTGAAAATGTCACCTTGTTTGCATAATTGTATTTAATATGTAAGTTTTATATTTAGGGAAGGCAGTCTGGGATCACCACTTTTTCCTGTAGAATGCAATTTAAGTGTTCCCAATCCTGTGTTTGTTGTTATTTTTGTTTCTTGTGCATTGTTGTGCATGTTATTGTCTTCAATCTGTGTATCAAAACCAAAAGCCCTCTCATGGAAAATAAAAACTAAGTTGAAACAAAGTGAAAACATACTCAGAGGTAATCAATAACAAACAAAAACCCAAAGATAATGCTAAAGAAAAGGACTAATGAAAAATGCTTGCCAATCATTTCAACACAATACAGAATTAAATCTCTGGAAATGTTTTGAACGTGGTAATAGAAACGCTTGTAACAAAGGAATTAAAACAATTAAACTTTGGAGAGAACAGGTAATTCCACAAAGTAAAACAATGTTTTTAAAATAAATGATTAATACTTCTGCCTTACTTTTTGCTGGTAGTAAGAGTTCCCCACAGAGAAAATTAAATTATTAAAAATTAATCTTATCTTAAACCAAATATGAAACACATGCTGACTGGTTACTTTATTAGGTACACCTGTTTAACTGCTTGTTATTGCAAATATCTATTAAACTAAGTAGGGGGCAGCATTACGCAGTAATTTAGGCATGAAGACATGGTCAAGTTGATCTTCTGAACCTCAGGGCTCTAGTTTCGCAAACTTGGTGCAGACGAGGCACAGTCCAGGTGTGCCACACCAACGGGGGGTGTCCAGATGAGTTTTGCAAGTGTCGCCCACCTCACACTGGCCCAAGTCCTCCCCATTTCCATCTCTGTCCCTCCCACTGGTGTAAATAGAAATGAGGGAGGAGAAAGGGAGTGCAGTGGATTTAACACAACCGATTCAGATCTCCACCAATCACAATAGCGTTTCTCCTCACCCTTAAATGTGCTGCAGTAAGGTGCACTGCAAGTTTTGTCATTTTGCCATGGACGCCACAGTCAGGCAGCCAAAGTTCTCCCAGGAGGAGACTGATGTTTTGGTCGTGGAGGTCCAAGCCCAAATACATGGCACTGCAAGCAGACCTCCTCGGGCTGGTGAAGCAAAAGTTATAGTTACATGCAATCACATGAAGCACGTCCTTAAGACACAGAACATAACTTTCAATTCGTTGGCAGCACCTCTCTCTCTCTCTTCCTCTGTCTTTCTTTGAATATTCTAAGATAAGAGATGTCGATTATATTCTTAGTGTCTGATGCTGAGTCTGTTTGTGGTTGGTTGAGAGAAATGTTAGCTCATTAAGTTTCAGCTGGTAATTAATTCCATTACGCTGCCAAACACATTTAATCTGTCATCAGATGTGATGGAACAGTCAATATAGAAATATATTTATGTGCTGATTCAGATCATTACATTGAATAGTGGTTGTTGGGATTAGTTATTGCATTGAAATGTGTCTGACACTCTGGAAACCTGCATGTGAGGTTGTGGTGACATGAGCGCTCTGTAGGCTGGTCAGCCAAACTGTCACTCGACCAGCTGCGTTCACCTTGGACCAGAAGTAGACCTGGTTTCAGCTGGTGAGCTTTTGGTGCACTGTCAGTGCAGTCAAAGTCAACGAAACTGTCACTCCTCCAAGCTGAATCAGTGGTCACCTCCCACGAGTGCGTCGCCACACCCATCTTGGCGCACTGTGGTCTGCCAAACTACCAAACTAGTATCAAACAGCTGTATGAAACTAGCACTGCACAGGGTCCGCCACCCTGTGCAGTGCCAGGAAACTAAAGCCCTCAAACTCAAATTTAACACTTTCTTAAAAAAAAAAAAAAGTGAAAAAATGACTTTCTTTCAATTTCATGCTCGTGTGGATACTTTGTGGTGTTCCTGTCAATGAGAGGGAGAGGCACAGCCAATGGTGCTGTGGTTAAAAGAAAAAAAAACAATGTTGTGGCTGACTTCGACAGGCTGATTTCATTTGGTTTCATCAGACTCTCGCTGCAGACGGGCCCAGTTACTGCCGTTTGTCTTATTGGGCTGTCGATGGACATGTACTCAACAAACAGGGTTAGTGAACATTTAGACCGGCTCTGTTCAGGCTCACAATGACAGGAGCCACTTCAAACTGAGTAAAAATAACGAGGGAGCTGTTTGATTTAATTTAAAGATCATATTTCACTGGAGTTCTTTTATAACTGTGGTGTGTTTTCAACAAAACAGAAAAATCAATTCTCAGAAGAGATTGGTGAGGATTACCATATATATATATATATATATATATATATATATATATATATTTTTAATATTAATTTAATTGTTAGTGATATCGCATTTAATCAAATGAGGGAAATGATGTCATTGGAGAAGCTTGTGGATGGCACTGAAGCATACCTTATAGTGAAAAAAAAAGGGTGGTGGGCTTCATAAGGAATGGGGGGGGGGCTGCAAATGGATGAGATGTATTATTGATGAGAGGAATATGAGATGGGAGTAGTGGAATGGTATATCGTTATCAGCGGGGGGGGGGGTATGAGTCATTCTAATTATTGGCCAATGCTGGAGCTAATGCCAAACACCCAACAGTGCAACATGATGCTAAACATATGAAACTGCAGTAATAGCTTTGACATACACATTTTCAAAGGTATCATGAAAAAAACAAAACAAAATACACACACACACACACACACACACACACACACACACACACAGACACCAAAGTTCTGGGTAATTATTAAAGCTATAAATCACTTATGAATATTCAGTCTCTTATTTCCCATTTGCAGATGTTGAGAAAACTTTTCATGTGTTTTAAATTCATCTGGTCATGTGTGATCTAAAGTGGTCCTTTCAGTACTTCTCAACTTTGTTCATCAGCATGTTCTTCTTTAAAAATCAGCACCTTTATTTCTCCTTCCTGCCTTAATTCAGTATTTAGATGAGATATATCTTGCTAGGGTTCCCTAAAAGCACCTTACTAAATAATCCATTATTTTGGCTTGTGTGCAAAGTAAGATGTGTAATTGCCCAATGCTTTTCATTTTTCCAACTTAGCATCATTTTGATGACTTTGAAATAATGCTTTCAGTGGTTAGGAAAGGCATTCAGGGTGTATGATTGAGCACCAGAATCGTAATAATATATGCTTCATTCCATTCTGAGGTAAATTACACATTTTGAGATCAGGATAACGTTTCACGGCAGCAGAGTTGAGGAGTTAAATTGTCATCTTAGTGAACCTTTTATAGACAGTAATACACTTTTTGAGAAAGACACAAAATTATTTTACTCAGTTTTAGTGGAATATCCGTAATATTAGAGCTGGTGTAAATTCACAAAATTATCTAAGTTTTTCAGGTGAACAAAGCTCAAGGGCTATGTCCTCTGAATAAATCTGTTTTGGCAGTTATTCCAGTCGTTTTGTACTGTGGGCTGGCCGTGGCTCAGTTAGTAGAGCAGGTTGTCCAGTAACTGAAGGGTTGATGGTTGGAATCCGGTTCTGTCCTGGTTGGTCCGTTGTGGCCTGTTGAGGGAACATAGGCCCAAAATGGCAGCCACGCTTCTGTCAGTCTTCCTCAGGGCAGTTGTGGCTATATATGTAGTTTACCACCACCAGATGGTGCAGGTGATAGTGAATGAATAATGGGTCTCAAATGTGAAGTGCTTTGAGTGAATCCATTATTATTATTACTATGATTTTTGTTTGGTGGTTTCTTTTGGGGGGTTTGTATCAAGGGATATTTGAGCATTTCCGTAAATTTTTTCTTTTGGGTTGTTACTGAGCCCTATTCCGCCCCCTGTGACACCGACCTTTCAACTTCGTCTCGGTCCATTTGTTTTGTCTGGACCATAGTTTGGTGGTTTGTATTCAGACCAGTCAAAAAAGTCTGAACCAAAGAAAATTTGGTTTGTTTGGTCTGGACCAAACACGGTGGGTGTGAATACACCCTTAGTTTGTTATTTCAATTTTCAATTTTCAATTCCTGTTTCTTTTTCTTAGGTAAGTGACAATTTTAGACAGAATACTAGTTTATGCCCTTTGTCTTTTTTTATTTAAATAAAATAAAAACACCCTGTGTGCATTTAAAATTATTTGTGGAGGGTCCCTTTAATGTGTTTGGCCTTTTTTTTAGCTAGCAACGACATAACAGTCGTTCATCAATTAACTGTATAAATGGGGAAAATGCATATAAACAGTGGGAAAACAAATCAACAACACTCAACAAATATACAAGAGCAGAAAACAATAAAACAGCACTATTATGTACAATTATTTACAAGAATTCAGCACACAAACACAGCTAAAAATGCAGGTAAAAGTCAAATCCTCGCTGTCTCTCTCACTGGCTTCCTTCTGCTGCTTTAGGCTCCGCCCACTTCCATCCCTCTCCCTCAGTCAATGGAGACCTCTAACCTAATGTGTTATAGAATAGAAAGTACAGCTAAAAGATGACATTTGGATTTTCAAAATAGCACAACCAGTGGATGTAAAAACACAATTATCTTAAAGGGGTTACTATAGATAAGATATACTTAGAATTTGAATTACAGTGAAAAAAAAACATCTATGAAGATAACTTGTTCTTTTTGAATGAGGTTAAGATAGATATTGATTGGAGTGGAGAATTTAGAATGTTCCAGATGAGTCCAAAAAGATTAAAAGACTAGATGTGTCATAATTGTGGCCCTGCTGATGTTAGAGCTTTGAACAAATCTGACCATTGATGACTAATGGTAACTTGTGGGGGACCTCCACCATGCTCTAATGGTTCTTGAATGTGCCTCCACATATAAATGACCATTAAAGTACTGAAACGGTGCATTATAACCACATTTCAAAGGGATCTGAATGGCACTTTTACAACAGACTGTGGCACTACAATGGGTTACCTAATAATTATGAGCTAAAGAGCTGCTTTTTGGCGCTATGAGGCTTTCTTTCTAGTGGAGAGCGAGTCTTTGCCAGGTACTCAATCAATAAGCCCAGGCATAAAAGACAGGCTTATAAGGTGAAATATTAGGCCATTTCTCTGCGTGTGTGCACTACTGAGAGTTTACAAAGGCGGTCTGACATCCGTATTGTGCGTGGGGCTTGGCGGACAGAACTAATGGTACACTTTATTGATTGTGTGTGCTGTAATCTGTCAATCCAGGCTTGTCCAGCTGCAGCAAAGGGATGTAGCTCTATAGGGTCATCAGCCATCTGCCAACCCAAACAGCCTGAGTGTATCCGCAGCTTATTACCACAATACCTCTAAAAGGATATCTGGCCACAAATGAAAGCTGTGGTGCATTTAAACAGAAACATGAGAGAAAGGGGTGGAGGATATAGAGTAGGTGGTTTGTATTACATGGAAAGGATACTTGCTTTTGGAAATCAGAATTATTTCCATTAGACAAGTTTGTAATGTTGCACCATCATGCTGTTACAAATCTTGAAAAGTCAAACTGCAGAAATCTGTCATAGCTGTGATTCATCTTCTTAGTCATTATTGCAAAAATGTCAGTTTTTCTATTATCATTTCCACAACTTTACTTCTCTGTTTTATGTGATTTTCAATGGGGGAAAAAAAAAATTCTACTAAGAAAAGTAAAGTTTTATGTATTTCAAGCAGTGTGAATATGTGTTTTGATGGGCTGGCCCAAAACAACACTAGAAAAACAAATACAGAGTCTGGCTGGTGTGTGTCAATACCCTATTGATTGTTACAGTTGGATTCTCTTTTCCATGAATCAACAAGATATTTTATATAACTATGTATGGTGGGAGCGGGCTGCTGTTCCCAGCTTGTTCACTCTGTTGTCTCATCCAATGTCCATATAGGCACAGTTTGTGGCATGTGTTTGTCTCTGTTCATATGTTGGTCTTTGTCTCACATTTCTTTCTGTGTGCATGTATCAGTCCATCTCCCTTTTTGTCCCCATGGATCCTCTATGCACTTTGGCTCTTAACTGCTCCCTCTCCCTCTTCTTCTCTGTCTCATCCTTCATCTCACATCTTCTCTCCGGTGTCTCCGTGAGTGCCTGGCAGGACGTCCCTGGAGTGACCTTGGGGGTAATGAGCTCCTGATCACGAGTCAGGAAACCCGGCATTCAACACCCACCCAACCAAGCTCTCTCTCACCCCATACAGCACACACATACACACACACACACACACACACACGCACGCACGCACGCACATACACACACACACACACACACACACACACAAACAAGAACTACACCGCTATCGTATGCTCAGCCCACAAAGAGAAATAGTTTTGGAGAGGCAGGGCAGCGGGGCAGAGGTGCAGATGAAAAGAGTCTACAGAAACTACTTCTTCAAACTCCGATATACAACTACCAGACCTCCAAAATAAAGTAAGTAGAATTTGCGTGTGTGTGTGTGTGTGTGTGTGCACTTACTGATGCATAGTTTTCATGGGGAAGGTGTAATGATGGGGGTGAAGTGATACTTGAACAGCCAAACAGGCAGAAAAGTTTGTCGCCTGGAGCTGATGGTATTCTGTGCATTAAGACTCAATGATGCACATCCATGACGGCCATTTTTCTTGTATTTATTTAGTGTGTGCATATTAGAAATGGTAATTATTGTTGTTTTCTTTGTTTCTAAGCCTCACTGTAAGAAAACTCACAAAGTTTGTCAAGAAAGTTCACTCAAACTTTCTGTGGTTATGAAATTTGCATTTGTAAATTTTTCTTAATATTTCCCCTTTTGGTAAAATATGAAACAGTAAAAGTAAAACACTTCTGCTGACATGGTTCTAATCGCTTCTTTGTTGCTCTTCCCATTTTAAGCAGATTTTCCCCCGAGGGTGTTGATAGGAGATGATAAACATATGAAAACATAAAAGACTATTTAGCACAAAATGCTAAGAATTATAAATGCAGATGGAACAGTGGCTTGTAGACATATTAGGTAAACAATTGGAAAGCCCAAATAATCCAACAGCTATAGGCTATGGGCTGTGGTATTAAATCATTTACAGAACCGTTTTCCCAGTGATTAGACTTCAAACATCCATATGTTTTGTTTGTTATCGCTATCAGCCAAATGTATGCAAGCCCAATTAAGTATGTCTGTGCATGTGTGCTGGTTGAAGTGGGCCACTTTTTCCCAGGATGTCGTAATTTGGGTCAGGCCTGACTGGAATGACAAACCCCGGGTAGCCGTATTGTATCAGCGCTATGTACTCCGGCAAACCTTCTGCTCGCGTTGCCATGGCTTTCTCCAGCCCTGGTATAGCAACCCGAGTCAGACCAAACAGTGTTCCTCTCTGTCTTATGGGCATTCCTGCAGCAGACAAAAGCTTTCTCCAGCTCATTCTTGCTCGAAATGAGGTGTCCGCTTCATTTCTTCAGAATCAACACATGGTGTGGTCCTAATGAAAGAGCAGGGGAGATTAAACATGAGGTGGAGATGAGCTTGAGAAACCAGCTTTGGACCGTAGGAAGCCAAAACACAATGTGGATTAAACTGGATCACAGCCAGCAGGGCCAAACTCATAAAACTACTTTATCTTTAAATACTGGAGGTGCTGGCATTTTTCTCCCACGATGGCCACTTGGAGGCCTTTAAAACACATTTTACACATTTCTCTTGTAAAACACTTTGCCCCGCAGTCTTCACCACGTGATCTTGACTATATGTCAAGACTAAACACAAAGCCAGTTCATTTCCTTCTCTGTCCTCACAAACGCTTTGACGACTCTGTTCTCCATGGAGGACCTGGAGCAATAAGGCATAGAATTGTACCGTTAGGGCCCTGGGAAGACCACTCCGGGGGGGAGGGAGGTGCTGTGAATGGAGACATTTCTGGTCTATAGGGCACAAGTAAGTGAGAGAGGAGAGAAAGAGGGGAGGGGGATGAGATCACAAAGATCCTCACATTGAGTGGCTGGTTTATTCTTGCAGGGTACACAGTGACCCCTCACATATAGGATGAACAGAATAAGATTTGATGGGGTCCAGAGGGCCTCTAAAGAAAGAGGGGAGAGGATAAAGAGAGGAATTGAAGAAACGATGGAGGGGAGGGATGCAAGGAAATAGTCTGGTCAAGGAATGATTCTTTATTGCACAGTTCATTAGACCTCACAATGCAGCAGTGGCTTTAAAATATTTTCGTGATTATAAAAATCATATGAAATTGTAGCATTAAACAATTAACTTGATTATAAAATGATTGTCCTTATATGCTTGCAAATCTGCAAATGAACCTCTGCTGTATTAAAAAGAAAACTGCAATTATCTCTAAATTGTAGTACATCTGGTTGATGTACTAATCTTTAAAAACATATTGCCTGAATTAGCCATTGAAACCTTGCTCATTGTTTTAATCATAATGTATGTGGCAATGGGCTGTGACTGAAAGGGGACACACTCCTGAGGCTGCTGGGTTAATAGTCGTGTGGAAATGTAAAGGCTCTTATGCAGCCATTGAGCAAGTAGCTATCTCATTACAGGAAAGGTGAGACAATCAAAGCTGTCTGCAAAACCTCTAAGCTGGTGACGAGAGAATGTTCCTCTTGTGTGGTGCAGGTCCCCATTGTCTGTGAGATTCTATTGACAGGGCTACTAATGCCCTTTGTGTAGGAATTCAAACACACTAAGTCATGGTTTGTGTTTGTGCAAAAATGTTGAAGCCGTGGTGTTACTCTACTAATTGCAATTGGATCGATCTTAAACATGCAGCATCTAGAAAAGTGTGTTTATTTCCTTCCTCATATGTGAGCACATTTTCTATTTTTTCAAAGGCAAAATAAACTGCTAATTGTGACATCTCTCCACCCTGCCAATGGCTTGATCTGGTATTTGATCCTCAGAGGGTTAATGATAACCCAAGACTTTCCAGTGTAATCAGCTCATTAGTGTCCCCTCCAGTCACACACATGACCACCCACTCAACACACAACCACAAACCAACCAGTAGTAGGAGACTGGAAGAAGAAAGAGCAGAGGTCATAGAGCTGGGTCACTATTGAGGATGTAAACATTCCACTGACCATGAATAAATGCAATATTTATCATATTCTAAGATCTACACCTAGAAAAGTTAGATCTAGAAAACCTATTAAAAAATGTTTAAATTATTTTTTAACTGTTATCTCTGCTGAAATTTCTACTAATTTAATTTATGTTGTAATATCACTTTCTTGTTGTTTTCTAACCATCCATCTATCCACCATCATTTTGAAAAAACATTCAATCTTTTTTCAACAATTCATCACTTATGTATTCCAGTGATGTCTTTTACTTAGTATCTCTGTCTTCCATCCATGTTCTCCACCATGCTATTTTTTGTAGCTTCATTTTTTGAGCAGAAGTGATCATTTGATATGCTTCCAGTAAACAAGTTTTGTGTTGAAGTGGTGTTTTTTTTTTTTTTTTTTCTTATTTTGTCTGTTGTCCATCTGTATTTTCCAATTGCCATCATTTGGTTTCAGCTGTCATGGCAATTAGCCTTCATGTTGTTGACAGACTCATTGTGTTATTTTCTAAAATTACTGCTCTGTTGGCAATGAAATAAACTAAATAAAACACCGAAAGGTTCTTTTTCATATCCATTATCATACATTTTGTAATTTTACCCTGGAAATTACTGAAATATTTATATAAAAAAGAGCAAAAAAAAAAAAGGTTCTATTTAATTGTATCATTATTATATTTATTTATTTATTCACAAAAAGTACAAAATGAGGTCCTATAATCTAACCTATACTGGAACTATAACAGCCAGTGGATCATTATTTCTTTCTTTTGTTTTACACTACATTTTAGATTAATTCAATTATTATATTATATTTTGACTTTGGGAAATGATGATGAAGTATTTTTTTGGAGGGGTTAAATGATGACAGAAAATGACAGTGGTTACATGGAAGCAGCTGTCAAGAACATAAAAATCAGGAGAGAAACACAGTAATGGAAGACCTGGAGCCCTTCTCCGAACATTTTAGTGATATGTGAGCCAGAGGCAAGGTGTAAAAAGAGGAGTTGATCATTATACAGTAAGGTGTGAGATGCTTTCCTGATCTAGACTCTAGGGGCACGGGGCCAACCAAATGGACCATGCTACTGTGAATGGACATCTGTTTAAAAAAACACATTGTTTACCAGAGGTGGAAGTAACTAAGTAGAAGTACTTCCTTTACTGTACTGAAGTAGATTTTTAGGTATCTGTACTTTACTTGACTATTTATTTTTCTGGCAACTTTTTACTTTTACTCCCTACATTTTTGTATAAAATACTGTACTTTATTTCTCAGAATAGACTGATTACTTTTTCAAACTAGACAAGTGTGACATTATGAAAAATAAGTCGTAAATCAGAAATTGTGAATTACTATATCATAATTTTTACTTTTTATCTCATAATTATCAATTTTTTATCTCTTAATTTATTTCATAATTTGGATTTTTAAAAATCTCATAATTTAACTTTTTTTTTTTTTTTTTTTAAATCTCCTATTTATGACTTTTGAATTTTTCCAAAATGTCCTGTCCATACCCAAAAAGTACCATGACCTCATCAAACACATAATCTACACAGTGACTCACTTTTAAAGGCTTTATTTTCAGCAATTTTACTTTAGTAAAGGGATTGAATCAGTACTAACCCTAACCCTAACACAAGTAGCTGTACTTAAGTACAGAATGGGAGTACTTTGCCCACCTCTGGTGTTTACACAAATGAAAACCTCAAGGCATAAAAACTCCTCCATGCTTATAACTTTGTACTTTGTGGTCATATAAAGGATATTGAATAGTGAGTGTTGCAGCAGACATTTTAAGGGTAGGAATATCGTGGTAGGTTGCACAACTCACAAGAGACACACTGCCTATTCAGTGACAAGAACATAAAACACAGTTTTAAAGATGTGGGCGATCACAGACAAGTGGAATAACTATATATATATATATATTCACAGCCAACTACACACAAGTGGATAGATACAGAAGGTCAGCTGTGTGTTGATCGGTTGATTGATCCACATTATTTCACGCTTCCATACTGTTTATATACATATGCTGTACATGTTACAGTTGAGTCAGACAGTGAAACTAAATAAAACTGTTAGACTGAAATGAATACCCCAACTAAATAGAACTGTTGTATGAGCTTAGTTTCTTAACTTTCTCAATAATAAACTCAACTGAAGCAAACAGAGTTTTCCCCAGTCTGTTTCCCATATGGTTATGACCATGATGCATGCTAGTCCACATGGACATATATTAAAATAGACAATCTATGGTGAAACATTCATTCTATGTTGTATTGTTGGATAACTACTATCATACCTGCATGCACATATCTGATCAGACAACTAACACAGATGATACAAAGCAGTAGAGAAAAGTGCAGTTGTCTATTTCTATCACTATGGTTATGTTCACACTTTAAACAAACCGCTCTGCAGAGCAATTGTAAGACCACCTCTTTCAAGTGGTCTCTGCTCAGGTGTTTTTTTTACTGGAATGGAGTGCGATTACTGCTTTTACAAATGCCCAATTGAACTGAGCCGAAGACTTGTTCTGGAACAATGGATGCAATCAATCCAGTGGAGAAAACACCCTCAGATTTATCTTTGGTACTTTTCTTGTGGTTTTAAAAAAAATCTTGGATTTTGTTTGTCAAACTTCCTATTCAAAGGAAAACTATCTTGAAGTGTATGGTCACGTGGATTGGACTTCCTGTCTATCCACTTGTCAACTGCACTTGCATAGCTGGGTTAGTGTTGGTTAATGTACATTAAAACAATGGAAATCACTCCTCATTCCATCACTTTCATCAGTCTAGTTTGTCAGTTTCATGGCTTCAACCGTAGGCATCTACAGTTTGCTGCCTTCAATGACAGTATTGGGTAAAAGTGAAGTTTTCTGGGTTTTTTTTAGGATTTCAATCCTGACAATCTATTTCCCAGCAAGACATTTTTCCTCTTTTTTCTTCTATTCTCTCTGATTTCCCAATTGACCCCTGTTGATATGTATACAGTGTTTTTCTTCACCAAAGTGCACAACTGTGGTAACGTAGACCGTCATGTCGACTCCAAACTTGTCTATAAAATATAGAAAATAACTTGAAAAATTACAGAATTTGTGAATACTGTTGGTGAAAAATTGTAAGAAAAATGCCTTGTATGCCATCTGAATTATTACACAAGCAATTTAGACAGTTCCAGCAGTGAACAGGATACAGAATTTGGGAAATGACACTGTAGTTATGTATCTTTAGCAAATATCATACTGGGAACACATGTCCTAAGGGTGCTCCCCTATGACTATATTGTGTGTCTATGTACAGGCTTCAGAGTGTGAAGCACAGGGGAGTTGGGAGTGTTTGTATTTCTCTAATGAACTGGTGTTGTCTCTCTCACGCTCCATGTCATCAGAGCAAATGAAAGCTGTTATAAATACAGACACAATATTAAGAACAAAATTCAACTTAAGTAATATTAATGATTGAAATTGCATTGTTGTGTGGATACAGTGATAGTAGATAGTTACTTGTCCATGTGTTCTTGTTCACATGCAGTAGAAATAAAAGTAAGGTCTCTTATTGACTTGGAAAACTTTCTCCTCAAAGCAGAACCTTACTAAATGGCTTGGAGGTAAATCCTGAGGGGACTGTTAAATAACATACAGCCAATATGGAGGCAAAGCACCACCTAAATGTTGTAATCTATTGGCTCAATCAATGCAATCTCATTTTATTTAGAGGCATTCTTTGGCTGACTTGTAGCTGCGAGCTGTTTCGACCCACCCTGTAGACTTATTAGCAATATTACAATCATTTCTAAAGAATGAATGCGATTCATGTCAGGTGTAAACAGTCTGTAGGTTCCAAACTAAAAAGGGATAGATAATAATAATAGCCAAGGTAGAATAGGCTGTCATTACTCACAGGGATGTGAGGAGTTGTTGTGATGTGACCACTGATGTTGAATGGAAAGTTAAATTGATTGTGACCATCACTGTGGAACAGCATCTACCACTTAGTGTCTCTATTCCAATCCCACCACTAATTGGATTGCTAATGGTAATGTTGCCCTGTGGAGACAAACTTGCATTAGAATGGTTTTCACAGGTTATCATTAAATTCAATCATGTTTCAGACACCATACTCACATCTGATGCAAAAAAAAAAAACCTTTTTGGTCACAGACCCTCTCTGTATTTCTGGGGCAAACAGTGGTTACTATGCTGCTCCAAGCATCAGATCTGAATGCTGAGTACTAAAATTATTTTACACAGTTAATACAGTTTCCTAATGCCAAGGGGGGTGTCTAATCCGTGGTTAAATCTCAGCAGGTTTTAATCTGGCACAGAAGAGAATTTCTCCAGCTCTGGGGTGTCTTCCTGTTCTTCCCCTGAGGTGCCACATTCTGGAGGAAGTGTTATTTGAAAACTTAAACACCTATGATGGATGGGGAAGGGATTAGATAGTCCCACTCTTTGGTTACAAACACCAAAGATTGTTTTCTGTCCACCCACCAATAGGTGATTAAGACCCAGGATCAGTAAGGGTGGGTGTGTGCTCAACTCTCATGCCTAAAGGGGTATAATCATTATGTTAAACACACGCCCTAAATGTGTTTAAAACATACAGTACATGCATGTCAGTGCTGTTGCTTTTAGTGCTATCAGAAGTATACATTTGGAATCCTTGAGTTTAGAGTTAAAAGTCTCATCTAGATGGAGAAGGAACAGTGACAAAAAAAAAAAAAAAGCTGAGTGGGAAGGAACAGGGAGAAATGGGAGAAAGGTGAGAGAGGATCATTAGTCATATCCATTAGTATTCCATACGCAGCTTGTGCTGTGAGACAGCCGGTCTGTCCAAACAAACAACCAGCAGAGGGGGGATGCTTCATTATAACTTCACCCCTTTTTTTCTAACCCAGAGGTCACATTCCATCTGACCATAAACACCAGGCCAGGGCTCTGGCCTTGGCCTTTTACTCTGCTGGAGTTTAGTGATGTTAGTGGGGCTAGTAAAGCAACAGTTCACATGCTGTTCCGTACACGGTGAGGACAGAACAGTACAAGATGGTCTTCTGGGAAAACAAAGCAAGTGGGGATTGATATTGCTATGTCCTGTGAAGATTTTGGGGTGATGTTCTCTACATTTTGATACTCTGAGCTATAAGATTCACCCCTAAGAAATCCAGTCCTCACTCTCCAACTGCTAGTGACATACACAGGAGGAACTAATACTCAGAAGGAACTGAAAATATCAAATATCTCTGTACGTTTGATTCTAGCTTTGTTAGTCATCAGCAATGGTGATGCTACATAGCATTTTATTATTGCTCTTCACCTACAAGTGTGTTTTGGTATAAATGGTTTTGTTTTTGTTGATCACTGTGTGGTATTCTACAAGCCTGAATAGTGATAGAGAGAGAAACCAGAAATGTTACATGCACTACTGACATCCATTTCAGAACATTTCTGCCATTTCCACTCGGCTGTTTTAATGCACAAATTGAAAACGGGCACTAATCCAAGCAGATGAAACTGCACTAAGAGATGTCGTGCTCTGAGCCGACCTTCGATTGCTCATACATAAAGGGTAGAGGAGTGTAAAAAATGTTAAACAGAGGCATCCTTTCTTGCATGTCAGCTTTTTGACCCCTACTATTTGTACACTGAAAAGCTCAGTTGTACTTCAGGTGACCTTTAAACACAATCATGCCAGCACACTTTAAAAATCAGCCAGTTAATCCAAATGCTGCAGTTTATCTGGATTCCTGAAAAACACAGACCATAAAACTAATCAATATACAGCACAAATCAAACACAATATTAATCCAAAGAAGTACTTAAATGCTATTATTCCATGTTTGGGTTGACCGACTGTACATTTTCTGCAGAGACAACCAAGTCTACTCTTTAGATATTACATCGGCTGTTTGTCAGCTTTGAATAGTGGCAGTCTCTTCAGTACTGGGGTGAACTATCTTGACTGCAGTGACTTGTATGACACACATTAGAATAAAAGGGGGTGTCAGTTGTAGCAAGAGTGTCTCCACACTCTCCAGTGTTCATACATGAGGACTGGATATCTTCTCTTCACTGTTCTAATGCTCAGTGGCAAGTTGAAAGGTCATGTTTAGTGCCTTGGGCTGTGGCTCTGGGCAAGAGACACTTTACTCCCTAATAACACTCTCCTTGCTCTCCCACTCCACCCTTTAACCCTATATCCACCCCACAGCTGAGCACAGCCTGTGTCATCAAGACCTTCTGGCATTCACACAACAGCTCTGACTTAAATTTTCATTTTCAACTGAAATAATTGAATATGTCCACACAGCAAAATGGGCTTCCATATTTACTTGTAAATTATGTCACATATAATATTATGACTTTTATGGTTTGGAAAATAAAGCTGGAGCAAATAATATGTTTTTGCAGATGAATGTATACAATAGCAGCAGTAGGCATGCGGAAATCTTGCGGGTTGTGTTCCTGATGGATGGAAATTGCTCAGTGCAGAGGGAGTGTGATGGTGAATAGGATGGGTCTGTGAGGTGGACAAAAAACACTGCATTGTGTGCCTGAGCCACAAGACTCAATGAATTCAGTGAGAATACGACACGTATTTTGAAAGGATGAAAATCTGCAACATTTTGGTTCTTGAATGTCATATAGTGGCTATATTATCATGGTGAAAATAGATGTTACTACACAATATACTACTTATGAAATGGGTTCGGAATATTGTTTTTTTTTTTTCATTGCCCTATTTTCAAAGCCCATTGTAGCACATGACAACAGATAAGTCTCTATTACTGTATGTGAAATTATTGCTGTACTACACAAACAAATAAAGGAGAATCCTATTTATTGAAGCTTTTTCGCTGCAGAATTTGTGCTGAAGTTCATTGATGTCCATCACACTGAGCCATCAATAAAACTGCAGACAAAGAAGTAGCAGCCAATTTATTGTGGGATAAATTAGGTAATGTGAATGTTGTGTATTGAATTCCCATCAGCCACTGACGTCAGAGGACCTCAGGCTGTGGATTTCTGCGTTACTGCACGTGCCGTCCTCAGTGACTGCTCTGATTTGCAACTAAAAAGCACTCTCTCTCTCACACGTGAGCGTGCACAGGCACACAGACACACACTCACACACACGCTCATCATTCAATTCTCTTCTGGGAGCTGTATCAGAATCATCTGCACAATACGATCCCTTTTTTTCAGGTTTCCCCTTTTGAATTAAGGACATCACAGAGGAAAATAGTTCTCTATATTTATTAAGTTTTGTGTCAAGACAGGATGAAGTGATGACGTGTGAAAGCAGGTGTTCAATTAACTTTTAGACAGCTGGTATCAGAGCTGTTGCAAAGCTGATTGCTTAAGATCTTTAAGCCAATTAATTAATTAATTCATTCATTAATTAAAAAAAACACTTTAATGCAGTGCATCTTTGCTGATTACGCTCATGAATTCCCATATCTACAATTTTCTTGAGGAAGCAAGGCCAAGCTCTATGAAGGATCACTTGAAGCATCTCCAGACTCCACAGGTTACAGACTGGACTTTATCTCTGTGGTAACTTAGCTCTTGAAAATGGTGTGAGATACAGGCAATGCACCATGTTAGCTTCCTAAATCCATCTGTTTGTGCCAAATGGCTACAAAGACAATGCAATAAAAGTGAAGGATCTGCTTCGTCCAAAAGTCACGTCCTTGACAGATCAGGAATGTTCAATTTTCCACTGTCAACCACTCTCGGTAAATAATTGTCCCTCTGCTTCCTTCAATGGTTGGAAATAAGACTGTCACTGAGTCCTGGGATATAGTGCATCCCGTCCTTTGCAAGCGATGTTTGATTCATTGTGGGTTGGACAGAGCCCAGCGGTGTAGGAGCTGAGTGACGCTATCATTACAGACAGAAGAAAACAAGTTAAAAATAGCAGCTTTTATTCAGCAAAGAAATAGCTGATAAGATAAACAGGTTATTATATACTAAAAACAAAAACAGAAACAACGCAGTCAGTGCACACAAATCAGTTTACCTCTCTGACTTTTTTTTAATTGCAACTCTTGTTTTTTTTATATGTATCAAGTCGAATATTTAAGAATTTCTGGTAAAAAAAAAATTACAGTTAAAGGAGCCAAACATGTTACTGTTTTGCAGGGTTCCCACGTGACCTGAAAAACTTGGAAAATTATTGCCCAATTTTCCAGTCGTGGAAAACATATGTAAAATGAAAAAACAAAATACACAGTCAAGTTAATGTGAAAATTCTACATTCTTCCCCTCCCTGGTGTGCCTAAACTGAGATGAAAGAAAATAACATGTTTTCAGTGATTTATTGAAAAAATACACATATGTATACACTCCAGTTTAAAGTAATGCTACACTGTAATCTATGAGTGTGTTTACATTATTCTGATACATTTGTCATAATGATTTTTCATAGATAAATTATAGCCAGAGACTGCACTTCAAATGCCAGAGTAATAAACATAATAATAAATCAAACAATCTCTTTAAATGAAAGTTACAACAGTAGAAAAGAACACTTCCAAAGAATGTGTGTGTGGGCGGTGGGGCGGTGGGGCGGTGGGGCGGTGGGGCGGTGGGGGGTGGATAAGGGTATATGATGTGATAAATTGTCTTTGTAGTGGCTGAAAATGTCCTGGAAAGATTGGGAAGCTTGTTTTGTGACTATAACTATGGAAAAGAGATGACATGTGATAGTGTAGTCAAGTCACACCAGACTGAATCTGATTAATGATCCATAATTTTAGGAGTCAGTCACACATTTAACCCCACCACCTGTTGGGAAACATCTGTGATCAGCCAAAGTGAGTCACGAGTTCAATGATGTCCGTCCACTGGAGTGGGTAGAGCTTTTGAATGACAATATGATACTTAAGGACTTTTTTGAAGAACACCAAAAAACTCTCAAACACACTAGCTTTAACAAAATGCAAATCTTTATGAAACAGTTTGTTTTTGTTGTTATATTTCTAAAGAAGGCCACTTGAAGAAAAGGCTCGTCTAGGCTCTGTAACCATCTTGTCATTGTGACAATACATTTTCTTAGAGAAAGAAATATAGTTTTGGCATGTTTGAGGGGAGCCTGCAGTCTGTGAGTATTTCAAGCCTGTTTCAGTGAATGAATTTTGATGGGCTGCTGTGGTCCAGGCGTCTTTAACAGTCCTGACAAGCCTTTGTTCTTTCCCCGTTTTCATGTCTGATCCCCAACTGCCCACAGGGAAAGCTCTGTCGGCTGTGCGCACCGAAAACCTTTCTGTTTGATCAGCTTCTAACATATTTGAACAATTTAGGCAGGGATGAGAGCAGGTAATTCAAAGCTTGCCAAAGGAGTGTTTTGGGGAGATGAGAAGACGTTGAAGTTCACAGGGAGCAGCTTAAAAATGGGTGTTTTTGATTTGTGCACAACTGCATGCAACCAAAACTACCCATCAATATTTTTTTATTTTGTCATGACATCCTCCATCTAGGACAAACATGTGAATTGACCATAGCTTCCATAAACCCTTTCTCTGCTTCTCCATCCTCCAGCGATAATTTATTCTACCCAGTAAAGGCCAGCGTGTATTTGATGAGGTCATCCACTCCAAATGACAGCTATTTACACAAAAAAAAAAAGCTCTTTTAACGCTGTCATATGGAGGTCACAGTAAGTAGTGTGGACCGTGGATAACATTTAGTCCGTTCTCAAGAGAAGAATCTGTGAGAAATCAATGAGGCATTGAGTAGCAGCAAACAAAGACACACTAACAGTTTGACAATGAGGTGAGGTAAACATTAAGACCATCACTGCTATTGTTTGAGGTAGAAAAACAGTGGGGAGAAGAACAACTTAATCAATATTGTTGTGAAAGAACAGTGGTTGTTCACTCATCCACACTTATTACAACTGTGCAGATGAGAGGTCAGGGTCATTATGGATAGATCATGAGAGCCCTCTGCTGACAGCTAAATCAAAAGAAACCAATATCACCATCAAAAAGTCTCCTGCATCCAATTACATCCACACATTAAGAAGAAAAACAGACTATGCTGAAGATCTGTGAATATTTTCAGTGGTTGAAAATCATCAGCAATAAACTGCTTTTTTTTCCCTTTATGGAGAGAACTGATGTGGGTATGGGAAATTCTAATCATCATTTAAGCACAGAAATCTTATCGCAAACACATACTGAATGCTGTAAAAGAAATTAAATTGTGATTTAGTGATCAAAGAAAAGGTGTAGAAGAAATAAAAATCACCATTTCTACATATTCATGCTGCTAAAAACCCTGAGCATTGACTGGTGATTTACTTTCACTTATGATACTGTTGACCATAATATTAGAGCTGTGCCATTTTACAGCCATTTGTTAGTGGTAAAACTGTAAGAAAAAAAAAACATTTTGGAATAGTGATTATTTCTCACAAACAATAAATGGAGATGTGTCCTTTACTGTAATTCTAAATCTGTTAAACAAATGAGATGAAAAACTTGTGAATTTTTGGGCTTATAGCAGCTCCATTTAAATACACTAGAACCACACATAATATCAAATGCATGTTTAGGAAGGTTGTGAGGTCTAATTAGTGTGAACTGAACTCAATATGTTGTAATTGATGATACATTTAAGGTTTCTTTGTTTATTTATTTTTTTAGCTTTTTGTCACAACAGCTTGCCAGAAACATGTTCCTGAAAAACACATTTCTGAGGTAAAAATGTTTTTAAAATGACCATTTATAGATGTATGCCTCAAAGGCTACAAAGAGAGGGAGTCAGTGATTGTGGTGGAAGAGGAAGGACCTAACATGGGTGGTCAGGTGAGTGGTGGCGCCTAAGGGGTGAGCCCAGGACGTATGGGTGTCAGTACTGAGCCTTCTGGAGGTGAAACAGTAATGAAGGAGGGAGCCATCGCTCACAGTACCAGCCCAGTCTCAGCTATGTAAAATAGTCATTGTGACACCTCGTCTTACATCTAATGGATGACATGTTTGAGGTTTCTTTGTTTTCTATGTTTTGTTTTTTTAGCTTTTTATGACAACCACTTTACCAGAAAGACATTCCTGAAAAAACACATTTCTGAGTCAAAAATATTTTAAATGGAGCATTTTTAGATGTATTTATCAACATTTTAGGGTTTATAGTACTTAGTTCTTTATGGCACTTGCAAGAAATTGTTTTATACAAACACTCTCACTCACTCATTTTCTGAACCCACTTTATCCTCATCCCTGGTTCAATTCCCACACCAGACCTTTCTGTGTGGAGTTTACATGTTCTCCTCGTGTCTATATGGGGTTTCTCCAGGTACTCCAGTTTCCTCCCACCATCCAAACACATGCACTGATAGGTTAATTAGTTAATCTAAATTGTCCATAGGTGTGAATGTGATAGTGATTGTTTGTCTATATATGTTCAGCCGTGAGATGAACTGGAGACTCATACAGGATGTACCTCGCCTTCACCCATTGTAGCTGGATTAGGCCCCCAGTGACCCTAGTGAGGATAAAGCAGGTTCAGATGATGAGACAAGACTGGTGCTGGAATTGAACCCAGGACCTTCTTGCTGTGAGGCATAAGTGCTAATCACTGCACCACTCTTTAATACAAACATATTTTGCAAAAAAAGGAATAAATATGATTTAAATATGAATTTAAATATATGACAATATATTTTCCTACCTTTAACCAAAAATCCTTTATTGGTTAAACTTAACACCCTACAGGAAAGGTGTCAAACTCACTTTAGTTCAGGGGCCACATACAGCCTAATATGATATAAAGTGGGAGGCACAAGTAAAATGGAATGGAGTGGAAAAAAGAAGCTAAATTCCGCAATAAAAATGGTTACATCTACAAACTGTACTTGAATATAACATGAACAAATATGAAGAACCTGTAAAATGCTAAGAAAAATTAGTGCAATGTTGACAATATTATGTTTAAGTTTATCATTTATACATGTGCATCACAACTTACAGATCACAGTAGATCGACAAATATACTGTACACAACATTTAGTAATAGGTTGAATATTGGTCAAATTCCACATACATTTCAGGTTATTCTCTTTTTTTTGTAAAAAGCTAGTCTTTTATTATAAGTTTTTATAAGAAAAGGAAAATTAGTTTTAGGTTGGTTTCCATTATTTCTAGGTTAGTATTTTACTCGGTTAGTATTTTAGTATTTTACTCGTCTCATCCACTTTCGATTGAATTGACCTACCATTATTTTAACTTCCTTTACTGTTAAAATCCTCATTGTTCACGAATTCATCCTAGGGGCCAGATTGGTTTTGGCCCCCAGGCCGCATGTTTGACACCTGTGCCCTACAGGAACTGAGAAGCTCTCCTTTCTAGTGGCAAGGTCTTGAATATTATATGTGTGCCAACCATCAAGCTCCTGGCAAAAAGCACAACCACCACTGACAATTTATGTAGAGTTTATATGCATCCATGGCTTGCAGAAATGGTAATGTCAATTTTTTTTTTCTGGCAAGAGGGCTGTTTGTGAACAAATTTGTGAAGGACATAACCAAAAACCCTGAATACAATTTGCTCTCCATTTGCACTGCAAGTTCACCTCAACGTGTTCCAGTTTTTTGTTTTTTTTTCCCCCATTTTTTTTTCTTTCAGTTTCAGGGAGGTTGCCAGGGGTATTCGAGGAGCAGAACTGCAGGGAGGAACAAATCCCCAACCAAAGCAACAACAGAACAATGTTATTGTAAGCTTCACCTAAAACCCCGTCTCTCTGCAGGCCTTCCACCTGGGAGAATCCGCCAGTGAATATTAATCAATCAAATATTTCAGAATAGAGCTGAGGAGCCAATAGTTGGTTCTAGGACCAAACTAACAGTGAATGCACACCTGAATGACAATGTGTTGGGCACAGTGAACGGTCACTAACTGGTGTCCTTGGGAGAAAATAGTGGAAAATGCCCAGTGCTGATTGCCTTCTATTCCAAATCACACAGGTTAGTGATTAAAAGGCCTAACCTCAGTCAGTTGCACTCATCCCTGAAATTGAAAGGATATCGAACTAATGCTGAAACTCAAAGGGCTGAAGGAGCTGACTATTATTGTTATTTTAAAATCAATACACATTTTTTTAGGCATCACTCGTGGTAACTTGACTGGTGGATGGTTTGTGACGTGTGTGGCACTGATGTTAAACTGTAAGTACTTTTCCTCGCTGCTGCTGCTGCTGCTGCTGCTGCTGCTGCTGCTGCTGCTGCTGCTGATGCTGCTGCTGCTGCTGCTGCTGCTGCTGCTGCTGCTGCTGCTGCTGCTGATGCTGATGCTGATGCTGATGCTGATGCTGATGCTGATGCTGATGCTGCTGCTGTTGTTGTTGCTGCTGCTGCTGCTGTATGATCTGAAGTGATCCTCAGCCTGGAGGGAAATTTACTACTGTTTGCCTTTGTGAAGCTTTTGTAATCTGAAGTACAGCTTTGTTCGAGTGTCAAAGAAGTTACCAGAGAACCAACAGGAGTAGGGAGCTTCAGTGGAAGAAAAACTTTACAATACATTTGATATTTGTTGGATGTCTAGAAACAATTGAGACCTGCAACTTTCACACTTATTTTAAAGGAAGACACATTAAAGAACCTCTGATTCACAGCATGGGGGCTCAGAATGACAGTGCTTTAAAAATCACAGGTCAATGTATATATATATATATATATATATATATATATATATATATATATATATATATATATGCTATATACTGTATATATTTGCTAGTATTGATGCCAACAGTGTGACACTAATACTGTAAATACTGAATTTCATTTCTTCCGAATGGTGGGAAGAAGTGTCAAAACTGTCCACCACAATTTGTTTTGCTAAAGTGAATAAACACTATCAACCCACACTTTTTTCAGTTATTGTCTTTTGCTGATGTCAGACAGTCCAAATATCTAGCGCATATCTTAGTGACAGAACAGTTTAACATGCCTTGGAAGCTAATGTTGCCACCACTGTCACCACAGCTTCCCTCATGTGTGAGATCTGCAGGCAGAAAGTGAGAGGAGGAGGGAGAGGAACATTAATGAATCCTCTGACAGTTTGCACTCACAGCCAGGATACTGCTGTCGTACCAATAAAATAGAAACCTGACTTATAAAAAAAAAAATATCTTGCCTTTGTCAAACAAAAACAGAAACAGTCTTACAAAAGATAACCATCTCATGCTTCTCACGCTTCTATGCAACATTATTATCTTTGAATTGGACACACACAGCTTTTCTAGTAGTTTCCTTTGTGCCAAAATACACTTTGGATAAAAATGTCCACATTTGACATAGGTTATGTTATGTACGGGCTGCAGAGAGCAGCACACACTCTCCCTCCACAGTGCTTCAGCACTGGAATTTCTAACCACTGACTCTGAAAATCTATTGCATTCTATTAAGTAAAGAACGGTGGCAGGCTTAAATGCTGAAATCTTCCTGTATAACACATTTTCCTGTGTCATGTGGCCTGTGAAGCTAGTGTTACCTTATGTAAACTCAACTGTGAAAATCCACCAGTATGGATTATAACAATGAGGAAAACATATTTGTGTTACAAGTCATTCTTACATAAGTATTACTAACTCAGTGTAAGTAGGCTATCATCGACTCAGTGGGTGACAGTAGAAAAACTCTTCACAGTGTGTGCATACAAAGTAATAAAGCGTGACATTTTAATGTTTCTCCTCATTCTATACTTGACTCATAAAAGCATAAATGTATTGCTTTAAACACCAGATGTCTGTTCCAGTCTGTGTACCTGGAGTTTGGGCAGCGATCCAAAAGGGTTTGTGGGTTGTTTAAAATAAATAGGATCTGGGCAAGAAAGAGCCACACACAGGTGCTCAAACCTTAACAGAAAATAGAAAACATATATGTAGAGATACTACAGAAGTGTCTAAGCTCCTTTAGTTACAGCAGTGTGGTATATGTTCACAAATCTGGTGCAAATCCTGGTATCTCTGCTATTGTATGTATAATGCTGTATATGAGAAGCTGCATGGTATGGGATTACAGGTAACAGCAGGTTTTATCTTTGCACCAGCAGCTGTACTTGTACTCCCTCTCAGCCTTACATTGTGATGCCTGGTTTGGGGGAAGTGGGTGGCAAACCTCTGTGGGGAAATGTTGGCGTGTGTAGGTGGTGAATGTGAGATATCAGAGACTAGAATCACAGTAAAATCTAAAGGATGAGCAATAACTCCTCTGTGATTTGTGGTATACTATGTGGAGTTGTGAAACGAATATTATTAATCCAGTGAGCTCCAAAGGCAGCCCACATGAACAGGGACTGCTTACTGCTTCTCAACCACCAGGGGGCTTCCAAATCAAATATCCTCACACACTATTGGATTGTCCAGAAATGCCCCCAAATGTCACAAAATTCATTCAGTGCAAGTCTGCTTTGAGTTGCGAAAGAAGATATTTTAAGACATCAGGGATTTAGCTCTCTTTTTAATATAATGTATCTACCCATGGCTCTTGGGTGGATAAGAGTAATACTCTATTTTATATATTTGTGGGTGGTGAACCACATTTTGTTTCTGTGATCATCATAATAAACCAAATAGATTTGTACTGTAAGTGAAATAATAGAAATAAGTCATATTTCACACATTTTTTGCACAACTAATTCAGAATAGTTAGTGTTGTGCAGTATTAACATTGGGGTTGTTTGAACACCTTTATTTTAAGTTTGATGCATCATTGGGGAACATTATTATTTCATGCTTTTGGATAACCATGAATTATGATGTACTTTTTGATTACACATAACTGTGTTTTGGGGATTCTAAAGTACATTTCCTCCTCTTGTGACTGACTTCTCTCACAGAAATGCTGAAAAAACACAGCTGTGCAGGTCAGAGGAGAGATTCACACTCTGAAGCAGAAAACAGAGCTTTACCAAAAGAAACACACGCATTTAAAACTATATTGATTTCTTGTAGGTGTTTGAATGTTAATGTAGTAGTATCATCATTAGGGTTTTTTTTTCACCTTTCCTCTTGGGTTTTAGTCTGTTTGTGAAATCTACTGACATTGGTTCAGTGACTCTAAACTTTCTGTGAGTATTAATTCATAACTGTGACCTATAGACTTTCACAAGTCACATACTTAACTTGTAACTAATTTCACCTGCAGAAAATTACTGTTATCGACTAATTATTCATTTAGCATTTTATTTCCAGTGTCTACTTAATATTTATACTGTAATATTATGTATTTCGTACTAAATACTGACATTACGTATCGTATCGTATCACATTACATAACAAAATAATTTATCTCGTTTTATGGTCTTATTAGTGGAATTTTTTAAGAACTACAGTCAAGTCATTTGACTTTTATGAATAGGATCCACAAAAGAAATAGAAACATTGAAAGTCTAATTAATTAGGAAAAATGTTGTTTTTTTTTGTCAAGGGTGACATATTATCTTCTTTTCTTCTTAAAATATTAGAAAAGGAGAAATAATATAAAGGTGGACCAAAGAACATAAAAGAAAGTCTAATCAATCAATGAGACCAATGTGACACCTACAGAAAACATACTGACTTTAGGCCACATTTACAAAGGTAGTGTAAATCAACGAGAGTGCAATCTAAAAAAAACACCCTAGGGAGTGATTGTTTTTGCCGATAATTTGATAAAAGAAACCCGTTTATTCCAGCTCATAGAGATCAGCACAAATGAGTGCAGTTTCAGACTGTGCAGAGACACAATGAAGGCGGACAGACTCGACTAACAATTCAGACTTACCTGTAGCTTATTACTGAAATGTGATGAAAAAAAAGATGCTTTACATGCATTTCTCTCTGAAAACAGCAATATAGAGCAAAGAGAGGCCGAGTGTTTTCTATGATAAAATTGCAAAAGTTAGTTTATGGCTGTAACTTAACCCTATGAAGGCCGAACTATTATGTCATTGACAGAAGATTTCAATTCTTTGAAACTGGAGCCATTGTTGATCCTTCTGAACAATAAAAGACATTTTTAAAATATTCATACATGAGCTGAGTACAGTTGAGTTGATACATTTGGTTTTAAAAGTCTTTTTTAGCCTCGGTCTATAGGCCCCTGCCTGTGTGGCCTATAGGTAGAGCTCACCTAGGTACTCCTGAAGCCTTTACAAGCCTTTAGAAGCATTTAAAGGCCTTCAGAACCCTTCTTAGCCTCTCTCTAGCTCACTGCCTGTGTGGCCGATAGGTAGAGCTCAGCAAAGTACTGCTGAAGCTGTTGTCTTTCTGTTGTCTTTGCGTCAAAATGACCCACCACTGTCTTAAAAAGCACACCAAAAAATCTCCTAAACAATTTTTTTCAACCTGAGGTTTAATGACTTTTCATAGATTGATGCCAAGATTTGAAAAAGTGAATTGTTGCCTTTGTGCACATTTCTATGTAAGCTGTACGAAAAAAGGTACAATGATCGTTGTTGGGTCAAAATGACCCGGCAGTCAATTTGAGTGTAACTCCCAGCCACAGAATGTGAGAATGTTTAGGTCTTTCTCAGATAATTCAGTAGCAGCCATAAACAAGACAATACAGGTGGTCTTGTGGTGGACTGCACTGCCTTTGATCTGACTCAAATGGAACAATATTTTTCCTTTGTAGATTCCCATTGGCTATACAAGCACTGCATATGACTGTACTTTGAAATAGCAACAAGTGGTGTCTTGAATAAATGCAATCTTTCTGCCATGTGAAGAGGGAAAACTCAGGTATTCACACAATTTATGGTGAAGTGAGTTGAGTCAGTTGTTTCTTCGAGCAAAATAAGATCTGGTGTTTCAAATTCAATTAAGCTGCTTACATTGAAGGTTTACTGATACGGGTCATTTTGACCTGGAGGCCATGGGGTGAACAGAATATGAGGACAACAGGAGGGACAGAGGAAATTATCAGTTATATATTTATCTGCCATCGCACTGACTTCCATAATTCACAATATGGTGTTATCACTGAGAGTCAATGGGGAACAGTGGATTCTGTAGCTGTGATGGGAGAAGTCTGTTTCCAGTCGATGGATAAGATCATCACAGAGGTCATCTGATTGTTTTGTAGCCAATAGATTTCACTAAATAGTTTTTTTATTCAGGGAAGTGAGCCACTTCTCCCCTCAGGCTTCACTCAAAGACGGCAGATTCTGGACTTTCAAATACTCCAAAGCTATGGCAGGCAGTTACTGTATTAACCTGCAGAGTAATACAGAATCTCTGTACAGGTCTACTGTATTTTGCACTAAACAACAATGAAGTGGAAGAAGTAGGTAGTGAATGATGGACATTTTCTTCAAAAGGTGAACAAAACTGCAATGGATTTCTTATCCACTATATTTTAATGAGGAAGTTGGTTTAGGTCCTTTAACCATTTTCTAAGAGGAACACACTCCCCCCACACACACATACACAAATGTTTCCCATTCAATTAATCAGACACATCTAAATTGGTGCCTTTGGAGAGAAAAGGGGTGAAAGTGTCTGGGAGAGGAAAGAGGGAGGAAGGTGGTGACTGCCGATGCTAAACAGCGTAGGGCTTGAGGGACGGAGGTCTGTTTCAGGGCTGTCAGTGACTGCCAGGGGGTTCAGACTGCACAGGTACACTGAAGCTAGACAGCCACAATGTGAAGAGAACAAACCCAGCTATTTCTAGCTATCACAAAGCAAAAAAGTGGGGAGAAAAGTTACAAGGAGTAGTGATAAGATTTCTCCTGCAGCTAGGTGTAAGGGTGGACACAGGTAATTTAGCTGTAGAATAGAGAGCAATGGTGTGGATGAAAAATAGACTCCTGAATGGAAAACATATCAGCATGATATGAAATGATCAAAACCTGCTGATGCAAAAATGTTCACACAGCATAGCCATTTAGATCCTATCATCTCAGACTACGACTATACTTATCACTGTGTGGTTTCAGAGACCTTTTAGTTTTACTCATTCGTACCTCAAGTGGAACTTTGGGTAAAACTATCTCAAGAATCTTATTCCACCAAAATCAACAACCATGTGTAGCTTGTGTATATTTTGTTTTTTTTTTACGGCGCGAACCAAGAATGTAATTGTCATCTATTATGTTGGTCTTCATAGCTCCTAAAATGCTCTGTAATTACTGATTTTAACTGTTTATTTCACTGAAGCATAAATAATAATATATACTTTATGACATGGTTTCTTTCAAAAGTGGCAGCCATGTTTTATAGGCTGTGATTTTATATACCTAACTAAGTTCAAGGCAACAAAAATTGAGAATAGCATAACTGAGATGTGACAAGTCTCTTTGACAAACATGAAACACTGCTTTGTAGACAAAGGCAATCTTTCACATTTTGTGGCATCATTCACAATATCCTAGATTTGAACACTCCCAAATATTTGTTTGAAATGTTTACCCCCTAAGTCAAGGCTAAAAACATGCTGTTGTTCCTTGGGTATTTCATCAATCTGTCTTCACTGAAAAGAAAGCCTTATTGAAAGTTTAATCCATTTGTTGGCCCTCCTGGCTCTCCTTGTGCTTTTTCTTCTGTGTGAAAACATAGCTAACATATAACACTGCTGAAAAAAAATCTCAGAGACAGAAAGGTGGAGTAGAGTTCAATTCACAATGAAAAAACATTGTGTGAAAATTGTCAAATACAGTATTTCTTTGTGGCATTGCAATTTTTCATGTCGAAAGAAATAAGATAATTGACAACTACTGGACTATCCTACTATTGACACTATGGGGCTCATAACATTGTAACAGAGGCTACTAGTGAAGAAACAGGGTACATCAAAATGAGTAGGAGGATAAATAACTTAGTGGGTGTTTGGAGGCGTAGATATAATATGATCAGTGTAATGGAGGCATTCTTGCATAAATTGCAGTCTTCAATTTTAGATGTTTCAGCCTGGATGCTTTCACTGAGCCATTGTTTGTCATCCTTATTATTGTGTTTTTATCATTAAACAAACCCGTCACTCTGCACTGGTGCTAAGCTCTGTTTGCAAGATGTGGCCACAAACAGAACACACACATACACGCAGATACACACACTGAGTGCCACACATGCTGTTTTTGTTCCGGAGCAGGGCTCCCTGGGGGCTCCTCCAGGGCTGTTCTAAGAGATAGCGGGGACCTTCTCCACATACTCTCTCCCCCACTGTCTGACCTTTACAAAACACAAGTCAGAAAATATGTGGCATTTTCCTCTAATCATCTGCACCTAAACACATGAAAAATGGTGGTGAGCTCCAATTAATGCACCCTATGTCCCCATGAGAAATGATTTACTATTCTACAATGGCTAATCATTATCAAACATGGGGGATTTATTTATTTAATTATTTATTTATTAATGCAGTGCTAATTTTGGTTTATTTCCCCTATATTATTTATTTTATATTCATCTATTTTTCTCCTCATCAAAGCCCTGTTTTTGTGTCTGATGCTTGCATTGCATACTCATAAATTTACCTTTAGATGAAGTGGGTGAGTCTATTTGAAAGGCATTCCTCTGTCCTCTAGTCAGTACTCTTCTCATTTCATCTCTGTTGGAATCTCTGAAAAGCTCCGCTCAAGAAAAACAAAGCCTGAGAAACTCCTAAATAAATCCTTTCAATATGCCTTATGTCTAGGTGAGGCATTCTGCCCCCCTTCTGAATCACAACTAGTGAGATGGGAAAGACACTCAGAAGTAGATTCCCCTGTCTGACTTTACCCAAGGACACATGGCTCTGTTTTCTGTCTGTAACTAAACTAATAGTTGCATATGTTGAAGATTCTGTCAATACACTTCTATTTACAGTTTTCACTTTTGTTTTGATCAAACAATTGTATTTTTTTTTTTCAAACTATCTCAAGCAAACAAAAGATAACTCAACGAAGAATGCCAGTACTGTGAGTCAAATTCAGTTTTGTTACTAACTTCTAATACTGCTTTGGTAGGGTCATCAGTTTTGAAAAATCACACAAAAATGCACCCCACCCCCCACACCAATAGGCATCAACACAACTGAGGTTTTTCCTTTTGGAATAACATAAAAGCAGGTGCATCAATACAAACACAAAACAAGCACCACCATCTACACTATACATTCTACCTAACACACAGAGAGATCAAACAGATAATGCATTGGAGAATGGTTTAGAATGGTTTCATTATACAGTATTTTGTGATGGAAACGTTCAAATATCTCTCAACACTGACATAATGATGTACTGAATCCTCCTTAAACAACACAATTCAATTTCTTGCATGCTGCAGACCCAAGGCTAGAGCAGATATACATGATTAAATTGAAAAAAAAAGGACAGAAAACAAAGAACAGACACACATGGATGCAGAAAACACATTTGATTCTTAAGCAATACTTGATTCTGCTTCTTATACAAAGCATTCTACTTGTCATCTGACACAATACTGGTCCCAGGGAAGGGGGAGAAGTTGCACCATGTTTGCTTCATTCATGTGCAGCATCAGACAATAGATGATTCAAGATGGAATTTATTTATTTGTATGTGTAAAAACATGTGCAAACTTGACTGCACACCCCAAAACACTTTGAAGCCTATCTACACACTGAGGTTTGAGGCAACATAAGTCACACAACAGATTAAGCATGTTTGCAGAGATGAATATGCAATATGGGTTTTTCTGCCAGAACCTGCAAAATTGTTAGGAGGAGCAGATGCAAATATTAGCATGTGGGATGTGATTTACCAAACCTGAAACTCATTGGTGGTGGCTAACTTTGCATCTCTATTTAGCTTATCTGAAAGGTAGGTTTACCTGGCTGCAGTTGTTGTTGTGAGAAGGTGACATAGGCACACCCAAAGGTAAGGAAAAGAGAGAAGGAACAAATATTTGAGACATATGGCCTACCCAGCAATGTCATTCTAGAACTTATAGATGAACTTGTCATAGTTGACATCTGGTTTTGTTAGTTTTTATGCGTCTTCCTGTTCTTTCTGTCATTGTTAGTGTCTGGGCTTTTATTTTGTCATGTTGGTTCATGTTCACTGTGACCGGTAGTGGCCTATCACCCAGTTAATTTAACCGTGATGTGTCTCACCTGGTGCCTGGTGTATACATGTCAGTCTCTCCCGGGTATTAAATGTGAGATTGTTGCCCTGGATGCATCAGTTGAGCGTTTGTCTTTGTGCTCGGTATTCCTCATGTATGAGCTGGTTCTGGATATTTTGGTTCTCTTTCTTTTTGCCTGCTTCTTGTTTGTTCTGTCACTATATCTGATCTCCCAGTTCTGGACCCTGTTTCTGCCCTAGGCTTCATGCTCATCATTTGGACCTCTCTGGATTCTTGGACCCTTTTCTGGTATAGGATAATGTTATCTGGATTGCGCTGTTTCTGCTCTGCTGGTCTTGACCCCATTCACTCCCCTGACTTTTCTTCTGTCTTATTCCCTAGTCACTGTTCTCGGCACAGCCCAGCTGACACATTAACCACCTCAATAAACTGTTTTAATTTAACCTCTGTCTTGGAGTCTGCATTTGGGTCCTTGTGTTCTGAAACCCGTATCAGAAATAGGGTAAGGGTGGCCAACCCTGGTCCTCCAGAGCTACTATCCTGCATGTTTTAGATGTATCTCTCTTCCAACACACCTGACAGTCATTATCAGGCTTCTGCAGAGCTTGATGAGAAGTTCATTTGAATCAGGTGTGTTAGAAGAGGGATACATCTAAAACATGCTGGATAGTAGCTCTTGAGGACCAAGATTGAGCACCCCTGGTTTACATGTTTCCCTCTTCCAGAACACCTCATGGTAATTATCAGACTTCTGCTGAACATAATGATAGGCTTATGCGTATCTGGTGTGTTGAGAGAGGGATACATCTATAATATGCAGGACTGTGGCTCTTGAGGACCAGGGTTGTCCTACCTTGAACTCAGGGGTGATTTGGGGCCAGTGACCAGGAGTCATGCAATACCTTCTCTGATTAAGCTCCTCCAATGTTATATTTCTGTGTCTGGATCATTCCAGCACAGTGTTGCATTAGTGCTGGTGTATGCCAGATCAGTTTTTTCCAGTATATTTTCTCTATGATAAGAACCAGTAGCACATGTAAAATCCTCATTTAAACAGGGGAGCCTTTAAAAGTTTGTCCTGCTTTTCATTCACACAGTCAATCTTGGTTGATCACCCTTGATAGGCCCATCAATAGCACATGCATTTTTTAGCTCAAGTAAGCAAATTCCTTATTTGTGATCCTACTAAATCAGGTCCAATGTTCATTGCCCTTTCCATGTAAAGCTGCAAATCCATGAGTCCATGCAGTTTCTTAGGGGAGAACTGGGACCATAACTTGTTCAAGTGTTTCTCAGAGAATATTCCCTTTTTTTGTAACTTTCTGCATAACAAGATAGAGAAGCTTAGGCCTATAGATTACCAGAGGAGCTGTGCAGTTCCATTTCTGACCTCTTCAGTGGTCTCCAGTCAATCAGCTTTGTCATAGAACATAGTTGGCTGTGTTCTCATTCTATGTTGCAGATGAAATAGGTTTAGTGTGTTGACTCCCTTCAGTGAGATCTGCAGCCTCCTTTATTACGGCTCAGGGCCATCTGCAAAATATAACAATAGCTCTCTATCATAAGCTTGGCTTCATGCTGTGTACGATAACATGTTTACCCCCTTCCATTAATCATCGAAGATTAAACAAATGCATGATCTGATAGAACTTGGCTGGGCATCTGCACATATGCAAATGTACATATGTGATGATTAGTGGCTTCAAGTTCCAATCGAGGCTTGCACCTGTACAGTAAATAGAATTCAATTGATCAAATATTTATATAGCGTCTATAGTGTATGAAAGCTACTGATTTACCACCTTGACAGACTTCTCTGGACCAAAAAAAAAAAAAAATTAAAATATATTTCTTGACCAAAATGATGTTGGTGTCACAAAAAGACAAAACGGTGATACATATGATAAAATGCAAGAAATAAAAATTATGTCATAAAAAGAAGAATATCTCAAATTTTATAATATATATATATATATATATATATATATATATATATATATATATATATATATATATATATATATATATATATATATATATATATATATATATATATATATATATATATATATTTAAAGAAGTCATTATTGGCTCTGAAAGGTCGCTAGGTTGCATCGTGATGTCATACATGATGTAACCACACCCCCATATAACATGCGATGTAATCACAGGCATAATTGTCTTTTTTTTTTTAAATGCTTCACCATATTTCACCATTAGAGGACGCTGGATCACCACTTTTCAGTAGGTTTGGCTTGATCTAACAACAATGTCAAATGGATTTTAATTTGTGAGGCATTTATTTTTTTGAATGTAAGAACAGGAAGTCGTATTGAGTGATGACGTCACATTGGGGAATACTGAAGCACACCGTGTACAGATCAGAGCTCATATGCAGTACTTTTGACCAGCGAAAACGGCTTATATGGTGCCGCAGGGCAATGAATTAGTCTCTCACAAGATAAGTTTAACTGTCACCATTTTCAACCCAAAAGTTGCTACATGATTTTTCTCGTTGCCAGAGATGGCCAAATGTGGCTAAATCTAGCAACAAAGTTGCTAAATTGGCAACACTGATTAGGAAGGAGTCCTTTAATTTGTTGTCTATCAACGGTTATTACAAAAAGCATGTATAATTTATTGGTAGTTAAGTGATACTAAAAGGGGGTTATGGGGTTATTTGCTTTCACCATTCACTGCTGTTTAATTATTGTGTGTCTCTGCATATGTTTAGATAGGGTCTCTGGTTTTAAGCACTGGATTTTGAGAGGTTAAAGTTCTAAATTAAAGTATCCCAAATCCATTCTTCAGAGAACAATAATGGTGGAAACCTTTTTCATTCAGCTAATAACCCAAAGTGATTCCTCTTTCCCTCGGTTTTAAAATTGATTCATGAAACTCTTCACTCATGTATCCCTGCACAGCTGACTCCTTCACCTCCTGCCTTTGTATCATACTCAAGAAGGATCTGATAGTATAAACAGATTCTCCTTCATGTGCATGGTCAGGATTATGTCAGTTCCAATGAGGGAGAGAAGAGAGTGTTTGTGAGTGTGTGTCTGATGGAACACTTGGTGTGTATTTGCTGTGGTACACAAAGAATCACAGAGGGTCCATTGATTTGTGGCAAATATTGGCTTTTCCCCCTCCCCTTTTCCCTTCACCAGGAACCTGCAGTTGTGGCTGGATCAATGGGTCAAATGAGAGTTTGATAGGTCTAATTCTCACTGTCTTATGAGGCACAGGATGTTTCTGGTGCTTTTCAAACACATGTAACCTGTGTTCCCATCTTAACTATTGTGGGCACTGAACCAGGTTTTCTTACAGTTATAAAGTAGAATAGTTTATCATTTTGGTCCTTCACTGTTTTTCTAACATTTTTCTCAATAGAGCTCCCCCTCCAGTTTCATAGTCAGTGTTGGGTACGTAACTTTAAAAAAGTAATTAGTTATTGTTATGTCTCTCAACAAGTAACTGAATTACTCCATTATAAAACTAACTAGTCACCAGTGAAAGTAATTATATTGCATTACATTGCGTTATAACTCCATACGCAACGTCACCACATCATCTAGCACCTTTTGGTGATTTTTTTTTGGCAACACTGCATGTGCACGCACACCTTAACTTGGGACTTGACTTGGGATAAAAGACTTGAGACTTAATTTGGCATTACTACTCAAAGACTTGAGACTTGACTTGGAATGAATCACTTGAGACTTGACTTGGACTTGGATGATAGAGTTGAGAGTTGATTGCCATTACTCCTCAAAGACTTGAGACTTGACTTGGACTTGGGATGAAAGACTTGAGACTTGACTTGGACTTGGAAAAAGTGACTTGTGAACATCTCTGCTTTCTATAGGCTATTGTGCAATCAGTGCACACATTGTGAGTGAATTTCTGGCAGGCCAAAATGAAATTAAAGATATATAACACAATTCAATGGAAAAGGTGTTTACTGTTGTTTGTTGAAACTGTTGAATAAATAAATAATTGCATATATTTAGATTTTTGCATGTATTTTTTGAATATGTTCTTTTTGTGTTAGTTTATTTTTCATGAATTTTAATAGATTTTAACATGGTTTTTGCTCCACATTTATTGTGTTTCTTGGTGTATTAGTGTGTATTTTGTGGGAAATGTGAGTACAAATATATATATATATATATATATATGTGTGTGTGTGTGTGTGTGTAATCTGTGGGTATGGGCGGGGACGGGACAGAAACTTGTGGTCGGGAGGGAGACCGAAGAATTAGTCCTGCGCAGATCTCTAATTCAACCCATAACGAGCCATTTAACCATCAGAATTACTTAGAAATTGTTTGATTAGTTTTAATTAGTTCTGCCATAATAATGAAATATTTGTGTGAAAAACACAGTGACAATACATCAAAACTCCTCACATTTCCATTCACATGACTGTAGATCAATAAGCAAGTGAAAAAGAAGGAACCAGACAAGGCTATGATACACTTCAAGAGAATACACTTTAAAGCATGAGCCACAAAAGCTGGAAAGGAAAAGGCCTTCTACTAATTAAGGAGAATTTAGACTAAACTTGAAAGTTTAGTAACATTAAAAGGAGGGAATCTTTTGTAGTGCCAAAATGGCATATTATTCATCATTAATGGAGGAAAACAAGAACAATCCCAGGGTCCTTTTCAATGCAGAAGTTAGGCTGTTGAGTACTAGTATTCCCTCATCTCTGAGCACTGCAGATTAGAAGTAGCTGGCACAGTATGGACACTGCAAATTAAAAAATAAAGCAGCAATATTAACATGTAATTTCTTTGTTTTTCATTGTAGACAGTATGAACGAAACATATTTCATCGTTTGTCTGGTCATCTCATTTGTAAATATACTGAATATCCATTCCTGACTTTCAGTGCATTCAAGGGGGGCAGTTTAAGTTTAATAATGAGCTAAAAACAAGAAATAATATAGTGGGTTCCAATAGGTAAACATGATTAAGAACAGAGTCAGTATCAAGGAAAAGTCTCACAGGGAAAGTTAGGATGAGGACTAGTTTTTCAACATGTATGTGGGAAAACTACTGAAATGGTTCAAGAAAATGTTACTCAAAGAAACAGAGGCAGGCTTTGGATATTTCACTCTCTGTAATAGATAATAGAATTCCAAGATTCAAGGAAATTAGGGAAAGTCTTTAAAGGAATAAGTCCAATCCTTTAAACTGTACCACATCTGTCACAACCTGCCACAACCTTTGCCCCAGATACATTCCAGATCACCTGCCCCACACTGTGCAGCTGCAAGCCGTTGCCGATCTGCAAATATATAAGCAGTGAGGCTTACAGTTGCTGGTGCAGGACCGTTCAGTATTGTCACCGCCATAACCCTAACCCTTTGCCATTTAACATATGCGTGTAATGTTTTTTTCTTTTGATCTCACACTATAATAACATGTCCCACGTGTGCAAAAAAGTCCCCCCCCCCCTTCCCCCCCTGAGTACTTGCCCTCCATACCATTGCATATTGAAGTCTGCAATACAGTTATGACCACAAGTGCCATAAATGTACAAGAAACATTAAATTTGTTGTTGTCACACTGCAATGAACTAGTGTTAATATCACTGTTCTGTTTTAGTGATTCACCTTTTCCATACAGAGCAAACTACTTGTTATTCTGGGTTGTAGTGGAGCACTTTACATGTCAAAATATTAATACTTGTGGAAGTTTGCAACTAAGGTGACAAAACATGATTTCAAGATTTTCTCATCGTGTACGTTATGAATGTTAAAAGGTTTTACACTCCATTGAAATCCCATTGACGAAGCATAGTACCTTGTTTCTGCTCTGAACACTTGGCAGGATGTCATTAGAAGGATTTGAGAATTGAAGAGGTGTCTTTTTGTGAAAATCCATTCACACAAAAATTAATTCAGGATGTATTTTGTCTTGTGAAATATAATTAGTTTTTAGACACAGGGCATTCATAACATCTGACATTATTACTCACATTAACAAGCAGTTTGGATGGATAGATGGATGGATTGTATTAGATTAAACTATTATTTTTCCACATTTATCCTTAAAGCTGTACAAACTGAGATCAGGTTGAAAATGTGAGAATTTAATCATGACAATTACAGATGTAATTGTAATTACAGCCTTTTCCACTTTTATTATTTTTATTTATGCATTTGGCAGATGCTTTTATCCAAAGTGACCTACAAGGGAAAGTGAGCAATCAGGTTCTCTAACAAAGTTGGCCAGAAAAAAAACAATCACAGAATTAGATAATGTCCCATAATGTCTCTTGGTCTAAAGTAGAAAAAAATAAAATTATATATATATATATATATATATATATATATATATATATATATATACAAAATACACACTAATACACCAAGAAACACAATAAATGTGGGGCAAAAACCATGTTAAAATTCATGAAAAAAGAAAAGAACATATTAAAAAAATATATGCAAAAATCTGAATATATATATACAATTATTTACTTATTCAACACTTTCAACAAACAACAGTGAACACCTTTTCCATTGAATTGTGTTATATATTTTTAATCGGGTTGACTCTAATGAAGGATTAACCTGCATTAATTTTTACAGACCTACTTTTTTTAAAAGGGGTGAAAGTATTTGCAGACAAGTTTTCAACATTTTGAAACCTCTTTAATTGTGAGATTGTGTCAGTTTTGTTTTTGGGCATAGGTACTTTCTGCACCTGATTAGGATGTAGATAATCCTGTCATGAAAACTCCTGCCAGCACTGCACCTGGAGCAGAACCTCAGTCTGAGCCCCATATAAGGGGTTCCTCTGCTCCAGGGCAGTCTGGAACATTCTGCTGCCACTGCTGTCATCAGTGCTGCTGTTCCCCACAGATCTCCCACAGCCCACCACAGACCCACAAGGACTCCTTCCACAGCACTATGGACTTATATTGGATTTATTTCCTCAGGTTTTAGGTTTGCCTTGTCACATTTACTTTCTGTTCAATAAACACCTTTCCTCCCTTCAGCGCTATGAAGTGAGTCAGTTCTTTTACTCGCCTTGACAGCTTGTGAGTCACATGACCCAGAGTTGAATGGTTATTGGTCTTTTCAGACTAAGACACTTTTAGCTCTGACATACTGGACTTAGTTACTTCTTGCGTAACAAAATTGGATAACTTCCTGTTTCCATAGTGAAACACAGAGACTTCTGTTTAAAAAAAATGTAATATGCTCAATAAGAAATAGTCATATTGCACTTTTTAAAAAACATATTTACTTACTTATCCTGTTCCTCTGCCCTCTTTATTATTATTGTGACTTCTAATTAAATATTTTAAGGTTGTGGGTTTTTATCCCAGATTGTTTTTATTTTCTTCAAGTTTTTATTGCATCTCATTGACTCTATCCTTTTACTTATCCATACTACTATATTGATGAACAATGTAACACTGAGTACTTTTCAGCTTGACACTTCATTAAGTACCTGTTTATTAGGTTCAGTGTGTGTTGCATCGTAATACCAAATACAATTAAAATAAAATAAATATATGTAACCTTGAATGTTGTATACCAATACATGTTTATATGATGAACTTGAATTGTTAGAAAATATAAGTACTTTTAGCACCAGGTTCTTCAGTTTTCAACTAGGACATGTCTTAAGTTTGCATCTAAAAGGTATTTAGGATTTGCATCTTTCATTTGGATAGATAGATAGATAGATAGATAGATAGATAGATAGATAGATAGATAGTACTTTATTGTCATCATACAATTTTTCCTCTGCATTTAGCTCATCCTTCTAAGGAGCAGTGGGCAGCCATGGGCAGGTGTAGTACTATCAAAATTAGAAAACATGTGGTCTGAAAGTGATGAAACGATGCATTTGTTATTTCCACAAGGGAATTACTAGCTATTATCGTGTCCCACAAAAGACAGAAGGTGTATGGTTTTAATGACCGTGTCCCTTTAGAATCTCCTTTTATCCATATTCCATGATGGACACTGTCCCTTTTTAGAACAGGTCTTAGTTTGGCTAAAACTTTTGGAGTTATCAAATTTTTTCAGGCACTAAATGATTTTGTAATACTTGAGCAGCCCCACTAACCCTTCAGGTCTGGCAATATCCTGCATTAAATATCACACTTAGAATCTACAGACGAGTTAAGTAATGATTGATGACTTATTCTCTTTCGTCCTGCTGCTTAAATCTCACCTTTGGCGGAACATTTGTCCGAATCATCTAAATTATACAAATTCAATGGAATATACTTTAAAGTAAAAGGGAAAATCCTCTGAAGTGAGACACATTTACTGTAGGACAAAACAATGACATAACTCAAAAGGAGGTTGTTAATGGAGCTAATGTAAAAACACATTGCTGAGGTCAAATTACGTTACTGAGTTGAGATTAGGTTACTCTGGAGAAATATATGTCAGTATTTTTAAGCTCCTGTTTCTCATCTCACAAAAGGAAAAGCTGTGGGTGTTTCTGACGTTGTATTGGAAAGGAAAGGAAGTGACTTTTTTTTAAAGCACTACTAGATATTCTTTAAATTGACAATCCCCAGTGCATCTAATCAAAGTAAAACACAGCTACTGATGATAGACAAGTACTCCAACCCACCCTGTCATCTATTATAGTTGTGGGGAAAATGATTAGACCAGCCTTGTTTTGTTTTGTTTTGTTTTCAATTTCTTGATCATTTTAATACCTGGAATAACTAAAGGCACATTTGTTTGGGTAAATATAATAATAAAAAAACCCAAAAAGCTCAAAATAATGTAATGTCAGAGCTAATATGTATCCTTTTTCATGTTTTCGTGATCATAACCAAAATCACTTCAATTCTTATATCAATAGCTATGGCATTATACTGACACTAGCAGTGCTTTTATTCATTCCATGTTTTCTTTTGTCTGTTTTAGTCACATGATACACACAGGAGTTAGGACTTGATTGTTTATTATGACTTTTGATGGTCTAATATTTTTTCCCATTACTGTAGGTTCTGTCATACTCTGAAAATAAAAACTGCATGGTACTGTATTTCTATTCATTTATTGACGACTAATGGAGGAAATCTGGTCTGGCTTCTGCAGAAATGGTTAATTCAGTTTAATCCCAATGCTTTCCTTCTATATGTTTCCATTCAAAGTCATCAACCCTGTCCTCCTTTATGCCTCCGCTGCACTAAGAGCCCATCGTTCACTGTGTGAGGAAAATGCTTTCTTATCTTTTGAAAGGCCACAATGCCTTTTCTTGGAAAATGATCTTTATCGCAGAGCTTTCATTGAGTTTTCTCTCTGAAACTCTTAGAACTCATTGTATGCACTTCTTACAGTAAGGATTCAATGATTTTTTTCTCCCTTTCTTGGTTTATGGAGATGAACCATTTGGAATCTCTTAAAAAGAGGCAACATAAAAAAAAATAAAAAAAAACTGAGATGGGTGTTTGAAGTGTTTAATCAAAACAGGGTTAGTCTGGAAGCTGCCATAGTCAGAAAAGTATATAATCAATTGTGTGAGGGATTCAGATGGGTTTTCCTTCCAGGCAAAGTACAGACACTGTTATAAGGCTCATTATGAGTTTCTAAGACATACTGGAAAACTTTAAATCCAAGATAAAATGCACTACAATAATGTAGAGTAATTAAATATAAGGTCCAAATGAGTGATTTAAACTTCACAGGCCTTTTCTATCTCTAAACAGGGTAAGTCTTACTGTAACTTACAAGAAGTCTGGAGGTGAGTGAATTGAAAAGTTGGAAATACACATTCATTACACAATAGCATGGGGGGTTAGGAGGCAGCTCATGATTAATTAGAAATGACAAATGGATATTACTTCCCTGCCAGACTTTCCTTTCTACAGGAATTTGAGCACAGAGGAACATTTTTGGCATCAGACACTTGATAATTGCAACAGTCTCATGCTGTCTCTCCACTCAGAGAGAACTGTCGGCTGAAGGATTTTAGTCAGAAAAGAAGAAGCAGGAAGGGCGGAAAAATCCCAGAGAGGGGGGGGTTCTGCAATAATGTCATCACAGTGCATTAGGCTGATGATAGTGACAGCTTTCTGCTCATCCAGAGGCATCAAAAAATGAAGGGAGTTGTGTTATGGAGTACAAGTTAGGTCGACAAAATCTTGTGACCAGCTAAAATTGTTGACTGCAACAATTCAGTATAGATAATCAACAGTAAAAGGGACATTAAGGACATATTCTACTGCTTTTCATGCTCTGTTGTAGCAGGTGTCTGTTTTTGAGCAAATATTCTGCACCTCAGTGAGACTGTATAGACTACAAATACAGTCCTCTCAAAATACAGAACACATTTTTGAGTTGTTTTGCACCTTCTGGTAGCCAGAAATTGAAGAGGAATGTTGGCTTGACATTCAGTACTTAACATCGACTGAATCTTAACAATCACTTACACAATGGCATCTATTTTGGAAGAAACAATCCAGAACCAAACCCTGCTCTGATACAAGCAGCCTCAGTTGTGAGTTTTTGGGTGTACTCTATTATGGTTAGTTGGAGAGAAGGTTTTGACCAATTAAATCAGATCTTTCAGAAGAACTGTATCTGTCACAACACGTCACAGATTCTGACAGCACAAGACTGACACACTGTCAAGTCTGTCAGTACGACTAAATGAAAATGCTGATAATAGGATCCTTCACATCTGAAATGACAAAGACAGAAATGAAACCTCCACAGACTCCTGTTCTGGTCTCATGACTCTTGGAACAAATATTGTTCAACGCTTCTCTGTCTTCTGCTAAACAGTTGAATGTGTTAAGTTCAGACAGATATTTAGTCATGAGCTGTTTGGATTTGTTTTATCATGTATGAAGATGAAACTTCCCCATATCATATGACCCCCCTCCCCCCCCGTCTTATGTGTGTATGTATTTATATTTATATTTTATATTTATCCTCCTCTTTCAGAATGTATGGACAGAAGCAGTGGACACAGGTGGCTGTCATGGCACTTCTGGTGCTAACGGTGATGGCAGCTGAAGGAGGCAAAACAGAGAAAATAGGTGAGATTATTTCAATGAATTAACACAGGAGACACTGCAATGTGTTGAGTGTCTAAAGAATTTACATTCCAGCTACGATAGAATTAAATTAAGATGTAGTTACTCTCTATAGTTCTACTATTGCTTTGTTTAAAAAATGCTTGAATGAGGAGAAATCTCTTAGTGTAACTTCATTACACAGCAGAGCTGTGGAACAGTCCAGAGTTTTCACAATTTTTTTGATGATGTAGAAGCTTTTAGTTTGTTTAAACTGAGATTTTTCCCACATGGAGCAAAAACAACAACAACACGTAGAAGGTTGCACTGGCTGTGGGATGGTTGAAAATCCATCTTAGCTAGTTATTTAGTTCAACACAAGTCTAAAAATTAAAAAAAGCCTTTGGGTAGAATAATTTGTCCTTTGAGAATTTGTAGAAAACTAACAGGACTATCCTGAAGAAAAAAAAAAAGTAAAAGTAACTCAGATAATTCCCCAGTGGGTGAATGGAATAAGATTTAACCTAATTTAAATTCAGGAACACAGGTTTATTTGCATTGGGTATGAGCACAAATATCCATTCAGCCTGAAGTAACACTGAATGTTATCTTTGGAAATTTAAAATAAACATAATCCAGTTTTAGAAACTTTCAGATATGCATTTGAGCATAGATTCACATCAGAAAACACAGCAATTAGGACTTGAAACTTAATAAGCATGTTCACAAGTTTTGAATGGAATGATTTTGACCTGTGCTGTTAAATGTATTGTTCTTAACAACATTGGGTTTGAAGTGAAACAAATCTAAGTAACTTCATAATATTTTAACTTTAGCCATTGTTTTTTTTTTACACATACAGTTTGTATGTTAATGGGGTCAAACAGCCAAAATAGTTTTTTCACAAGCCAGACAGTGAGTGTCATGCTGCTTTATCAGCAATTTCCATGCATGACAGGTGCCAATTTGAGTAAAACTGGAATACACAAAAAGAACAGAGGGTCTCTTAGTGACTAAAGTTCCACACAGATTTCAGTAAGTGTTACCATTAAACATCAACCTAATGACTGGATGCTACATTTACATTTAAATACATCAAACAACATTTTGTACTTATGTCATTGATATGCATTATTTCCATATTTAAACATGCAAATCGATTGATATGTTTATAGACTATAAACATATCAATTTATTTGCATATAAATTATAGTCAACAATTACAATAAAAAAGCTGTTAAACATGAGTGAAATTTAACACAAATTTGTACTCGATGTTTGGCAAACTACGGGGTAATGTGTTTTTTTTTTATCTGTAATTGCATTAACTGTATGCAATTTTAATATTAAATGAATTATACTATTTGTCATGAAAAGTTTTCAACTAACTAAATCAAAATGCAAACATATCTTATGTCAGAATAACTACATTAGTGGTACACTTTCTGCTAAAATCTACAGGAAAGAAGGAACGCAAGTCAGACTGTGGAGAGTGGCAGTGGAGTGTGTGTGTAGCCAATGAAGGTGACTGTGGACTTGGAACCAGGGAGGGAACACGCACTGGTACTGACTGCAAACAGACCATCAAGACCCAGCGCTGTAAGATCCCCTGCAACTGGAAGAAGAAGTTTGGAGGTGAGTGAGAACTAGGCAAGAAGAAGTCCTGTCTACATAAAAATATAGAAACAAGTAGAGGTTGGCAGCGAAGACTGACCTCCTGTACCCAAGCCAGTAATTGAATTTTAATTTCTTTTATTTTAAGTCACTCACGTCTAGAATATGTCCTTAATGTATGGTAGTTGTCATGTTCAAAATAATGGTCACAATAGGCATGATAAGAGTGGTCAAATAGAAGTACAACAGAAGCATCTGTGGGCAATATAAATCATCTTAGAAAACACAGGAACAATCATCTTGCTTTGTCATTTGCTTTTTGGGTTTGACACTCTGCAGCCTTCAGAGCTGAAATGTCTCGCAGTGACAAGCCTGGGGGACTTTTGTTCCCCCAGTAAGGGCTGTCAGGCAGGAGCCTGCTGCTCTGCAATCCGCCTGTCAGGAGTGATGAACACTCTGCAGGAAATAATGGTCCTGCTAACTGGCTCTATAGATTATGGCCACAGAAGTTTTGGTGAAGTGAAAATAAGTTTCATGCCTCTGGCCTTTATGTTGTAGAAAATGTAAGAAAAGGCTAATGGCTCCTTTTGTGTTCTACATGATGACAATAATTGCAAAGCAAAACAAGTGTCTTTCTAATATTTGTGCATTTTAAGACAAGTAATTACTGTAACAGTTGGTGTGCACACCACATAAACCACGTCAGAACTGGTGTGAAAAGACTTTGCAATTTAACTCTGACAGCTACATCAGAGATTTAGTGCAGCTCAGAAAGAACATGACTGCCATTGATAAAAAATAATAATAATCATAATAATTACACAAGCAGATAACACATTGGTTAAATGACCAAAATACAATCAAATAGCATTAGGTGCTACTGACAAATAACCCAAGAAATGGTCTGTTTAGACCTCGATTCTGAGATCCTGAGCATTAAACCCCAAAAGATCCTCCTAAAACAAACAAGAAACTAGGTTAACACTAGTTTTAAGCACTCAGCACATGGCCCAAACCACAGCTGACAGGAGTTCAACAGCAAGAGGCGGAGTATAAATGCTGTTCTTAAAATAGGAGAGCTGGCACAAAACTGGAGAACCATAGTTGCCAGCAGTGTGACCTAAAAATCTCTATGGGGCAGGTGATAAGTCTAATACAAAACTAATGTGCTGTTCTACAAAAGAAAAAGAAAAAAGAAAAACTCACACAGTGTGCTACAACTGCCATGAGGCTAGGTGTTCTGCTTATTAGGCAAAATATTTAAGCATTGGATAAAAGAGAGGCTTTATTTCAGTCTGTGCTTCCAATTAACACCCAGTCACAATTCTGTCAATGATCAATCAGTAGTGGTTATAGATCTTTTTCCTAAATAGAGGGCCTTGTTTGGTTGTATGATCAGTAATGAGTGGGTGTGTGTGTGTGCACTTGTACATTTATTTTTGCTGGCTTGTATGTGACCAGCTTGTGTATGAGAGGGCATGGAATGTGTGCCAAATTCCCATGAGCCAATAAGAAGCCCTTTCTCAGACACAAATTATAGGTATGAAAGCACAAGGGTTTAAAATTGGATGCTCAGGTTGTCCCTGTAGAATTCTTGCAACAATGGCCCCGTCACTCCTCTCCTCACCCTTTCTTTTGCCTCTTCCTTCCTCTGATGAGCACCCTGGGATGTAAGAGGCTGTGACAAGGGGGGCAATGCTTTCATGTGAGGAAGTTGACGAATGAGTTGCTGGTGTCACCGCCTCAGGGGAGTGAGGCTAAAGTGGCAACAAAATAAAACACGGAGATATGATAGACATGGACAGAGAGTACACAAACATGCATATTTATACAGCAGACACCATGTACTGCTGCCACTTTCTGGGTAGCCTTGCATCCTATGAAGATAAATTGAGGGTGGGGTACTTTTATTATCAAATGAAAGCACATGGGTGAAATTTATTTGAGGTGCTACTGAAAGTATTTTCACTATTCAGCTGCCGAGATTATATCTGTCCATTATTTCCAGGATGAGCAGCAGCCAGGCAAGTTTTGATTGCATTCATCTGTTACTGGGTTTCATCACTACAATACCGGAAATATAGGATCAAAACTGTGAGGCACCATCTGTTCATATTCAGGGAAAAAAGCTTTAAGTATATTTCATTGTCATGGATAAGATTGGTAAAACATCTTACTTGAATTCAGGCAGGTTCTACTGATGAAAAGAAGATAATAGCCAATACATGGGAGCTGCTCATCACAGGTATCAAAGAAGTATGATTCAGGCTCAAGGGAGTCATTTTATTGAAGAATTTAAAATGGCTGCTTTTAGAACAACTATAGAAGTTGTGATGTTTAATTATATAGGTTTCATTTCATCTTCTTGATTCTACTTAACCAAACAAAAGCATCTAATTAAGTACCTTATTGTTTTGTGTACTTTAGGGGAATGCAAGTACGACTTTGAGGCTTGGGGGGAGTGTGATCTTGCAACAGGCAAGAAAAACAGGACGGGGGTGCTGAAGCGGGCGCTCATGGATGCGACCTGTGCTGCCACTGTTACGGCCACCAAGCCCTGTGGGAAAATCCCCAAGACCAAGCTGCAAGGTAAGCTCAAAGAGATAAATCAGCTCCAGAGATATGACTGGACATGTTGAGCTTGTCAGCAACACAGTGATGCTCCAAAGGTCTGGTGATGGATTGGTTTGTCTTCCAACATAGGGATAATGTTTAAACATGAATGGAAAACATGAGATTTGACTTTTTCTCAGACTGTCAGCACAAAACAGACTCACACATAAACTTCACAAACACACTTTAACATGTGTATCTATGGGCTCTAGTTTCCCAGGGCGGTGCAGGGTGGTGCAGACTGGCGGACCCCATGCAGTGCTAGTTTCGTGCAGCGTGATCAGTTTGGTAGTTTGGCAGACCGTGGTGCGCCAAGATGGGTGTGGTGGCGCACTCGTGGGAGGTTGTCATGACCTCCGCTCCGGTGACCTTTCCCCCAGTCACTTCCACACTCACCTGGTCCCGCACTGCGCAGCTGCAAGCCGTTCCTCATCTGTGGCTATGAAAGCAGTAAGGCTTGCAGTTGCCAGTGCGGGACCATTCAGTATTGTCACCTCTATAACCCGGACAACTTTCACCATCTCCTCAATCACCATAACCCGGACATTCATCATCACCACGGACTCTGGTCATCTGTTCCCAGGTTTTGTCTGTCTTGTCTTTGTTTCTTAGTTTTGTTATTAAATTATTTTTCCCTTCAGTACTGTGCATTGGAGTCCTCCTTCACCTCACCCCGATCCTGACAGAATGGTCCCGCCAACCATCTGGACTCCGCCAGTGCTGAAGGGACCCTTTTTGTTTTAGTTTTCCCCGGTCTGTTCTGTCTAAAGTCTGTCCAGTATTGCGTTCTGTCCCTGTCTGTGTAGCTGCCCAGCGTTCTGTGTCTCTACCTAGCGTTCTGTGTCTCTACCTAGCGTTCTGTGTCTCTACCTAGCGTTCTGTGTCTCTGGCTAAGCGTTCTGTGTCTCTGGCTAAGCGTTCTGTGTCTCTGGCTAAGCGTTCTGTGTTTCTGGCTAAGCGTTCTGTGTTTCTGGCTTAGCGTTCCGTGTTTCTGGCTTAGCGTTCCGTGATTCTGGCTTAGCGTTCCGTGTTTCTGGCTTAGCGTTCCGTGTTTCTGGCTTAGCGTTCCGTGTTTCTGGCTTAGCGTTCTGTGTTTCTGGTTTAGGGTTAGGGTTAGGGTTATATATATATATATATATATATATATATATATATATATATATATATATATATATATATATATATATATATATATATATATATATATATTGGGGTTTTCTTTCAGTAGGTGTACTCTAATATTAATTTACAAGACATTTACAGTAAATAATTACTCATTCTATAAGAATAAGAAATAATACGTGAATTTAAATAGTTTTTATATTAAAAAAACGAGTGACATATTTTAAGATTCAAGGCCTGTGGAGCCAGTTGAAATATATATGTGCATTCATACTAAGCCAACAATGAGTTAGAAAACAATATTGGAAGAAACACCACTAACACTATATATAGACTGATCCCCTTGAGTCTCTGAAATCAAAAAGAAAAGCAATTTTACAGATGGATATTTACATCATGGATGTAAGAACTGGTAATTACTTTTTGCCACAGGGGTCAAGTTAGACACTTTCTGATGATCTTGATATGTTTTTCTACACTTTATCTCTGCATTCGCTAATTCAACAGATATTTATCTTTTCTTCTTCATCTTCAGACTGATTGCGGTTTTGCAACATCCAACAATACTTGAATTGCTTTTCATTTCAGGCCGTAGTTCATTACAACTTATGGTCCAAGTGATCAAAATCTGCCTATTTAAGTATTACATTAGTGTAGAAAAAGGTGAATAGGTTAACACACTATTCAACTGTAATTACATGCTTTCAGTTCTCTCTCGTTAAAGTCAGGGAATTCTCTTTCTATATTCCATAGGAAATAGACAGTAATCACAAAACTTAAATTGACAGGAGCATATTACCATCTGCTTGGAGAGATTGGCATAAAACGTACCAAGAAAGCACTCCAGTTATTTCATGGAAGTCAATGGCCACTATTAATTTTCTAAACAAGGATGTAATTGACCCAGTGTGAATGTCACATTGTCTGAACAGGATTATATTAAGAGCAGAATCGCTGCCAGTGGTCATAAAGAGCAGCCTTATCGAGCACACCAGATGACATGTGTGCACACTGGGTTTGCACATACTTTGTCTAACTGTACTTTCACTTCATCAAACATCCGTTGGCAGGTGAGGTCCCAAATTACAGTGATAAAACAATATGAGCCCTTCTCTGAGGTAGTCTATTATAACAGGATGTCTGCAGTCCCAGAGCTGCCAACCCTAACACTTCTGTCTACTCCAATGTTTGTCTTAAGATTTTATGCCAAACTCTATTTGACTTTCAAAGGAGGAATCTGTTTAAATTTTTACTCTAGCCCATAATTAATGTATTGTGGCAGGTTTTTTTTTTTTTTTTAAAGAGCTGTACTATGCTCAGCCATCTGTGATCCCCATTTACTCTACAGCTAATAGATGGTACAGATTATCCCTGAAAAGCAGTATATGTGGATATATTGTCATGAGACACAGAGAAGTCAAGGTATATTATGGTAAATTGAATTATTATCTCCATATGAAACCTAATTTTTGTGATGGAAACATTTGTTTTAATGCCAGTCTATTCATTCACTGCATTTATCAATACTGTTCAATACTGACATTTATTTTTTTTGTATTTTTTTTTAATTAGGTGTAATACTAAACTACAAAATATTCTTTTTGAATATGAACAATATTTTGAGCCAATATACCTGAAATCATTGCACTTTCACATCTCTTTTGAAATGTTTCACATTAATGCGGATGAACCTTTCATGCTGAAAAATGTACCCGAGAAACGTATGCATTAACAAACTGTTGGCAAACATGTGCATGTACATTGCTTAGTTGGTGCTGCATACCTGTTTGTAGCTCCTCTAATGAAGGCAAGATGCATGGATTTAGAGCGACAGTGTAAGAGTGGAGAGAGCTGAGGGCAAGAAAGAAGCAGAGCGAGGATGACAGTGGCTGAGATGAAGGGAGGCAGTTGGGAAGAGCGACCTACTATGTGAGTGAGGTGTGATTTCCCATGTCTGCCAGTTGGAAGATAAGCCCTGGAAAGCACAAGGGTTACTGGGAAAATTGAAAGAAGGGGTGTAGTGCACAGTCAAGTGTGTATGGGAAGTGGAATTGTCTATGCTCCGGTGTGTGTGTCAGGGGATAGCAGAGATACAGTCCACAGCAGAGGGATCAGAGGCCTTCTGAAAAAACTGAAATGTTTGGCTATAGACTGAGTGAGAGGGAGAGGAGGCTATCTAACCCCCCCCCCCCCCCCCCACCCCCCCACCCCCCCCCCCCCACCCCCCCTGGCTTGGAGCACAGATCTGCCGGGCCAAATCTGAAATTCTGAACACTATGGGTTTGGAAGATAGGTTTCCCCTGACTGCAGCAGGGTACGGTGATGGTGGTAGCATCTGTCATTTGCAGATTCTGTAGGAGACAATGCTAAGAGGTGCCTAGGGAGTGATTCGAGATTCAGAATTGCATGTCTTTGCTGTCTAAGCCAGGTGAAACACAAACCCCGTGGAGTGAAAGAAAGAAGAAAGAGTGGCAGAAATGAAACATTATGAATGCCTGTAGAAATCTCAAGGTCCCAACCTACTCTGTCTCAGGAACAGGAGCAAGTAGCACAAGAGGGAGTATAGAATTGACCAATTTGCCAGATTGTAATTCAGGTAAAACAAAATACATTGTAAAGGTAAATCTGTCATCTTGTTACTTGAGTGTAATATATTTGTCTGCTTCAGTTTCATTACTTCATATGGGATTGCCCAATTAGTGACTAGATCTTCACATGCATTTCTCCAGCTAAAGAGATAGACAGGTAAGTGCAAAGTAACTGCTGCTGGAGGAAAGCACTCTTTGAATGGAAGGTTTTAGGAAACTGTTTTTCAAAAAGCATAGAAGGATTTAGCACAGAACTACTTTACAATATGACTGTATCCAATCCATATACACATAGAGAAGTCTGATTTTCTAGCCCGAGGTGTAGTGGAGGGTACATGTTGAATGTTGCCCTAAAAATGACCACAGATAATCACATAATCCTAAGCATTTACTACAACATCTATGCTCTTTAAGGAGAAGCCTAGTCCGAAGGCAATAAAAATACTTCTCTGACTGCACCTTCAAAAATACTTTTAATAAGTAAACTGGTTAAAGCTTAACTCTTTGATGCATGAATTATGAGATCTTTAGCCAATATTTTTTTCCCAAGTATTTTTATTCCTCTTTACGCATGAAAAAGCAACGTGATTGAAATATTTTTAATGAATGTACAAAAATGTCTACTCAGCTGAACAACATGTGTTTAAGCTTTGAAAAAAAGAAACATGTATTTAAAATGCAATATCAGAACACTATGAAATACATGTAGTTTTTGTTTAAGAAGATTTTTAATTATTGTCTAATAACAATAACCAATTTATTTACATGTAAACATGTTGCTGCAGATCAGGTATTAAGAACAGCCAAGTTAAAGTAATGATATGAACTGACTGATATGGGACTAAAACAACAAAACTCACAAATCTACAAAATAAAAGCTCTACAATAGCTGTCCAGTGTAGTGAGTTGTTAAATAATAAATACAGTGATAACAGTGGAGTTAAAACTAATATTCACTGTTCTTATTATCTTAAGAATACATTACCCTGTTAAAAAGGGACCCTATTTATTTATACTACTCGTACTCGTACTCATACTCATACTTGTCATCTTCCGCTTCATCCGGGTCCGGGTCGCGGGGGCAGGAGCCTCAGCAGAGTAGGGCTACAAGTGCAGTATCCCAACACAAGTATGAATGAGAGTAATTCCCCTCCCAAATTTGTTTTGACCATATATATGTAGACTACTGGTCAAAAATGTGTAGATACCTGCTCATTTAAATGACAAGAGTGCTTAGTATCACTGGGAAGTCCTTCAAGACTGTTGGAAAACATGTCAAGTGATTACTTCATGAGGTTAATTGAGGGAATGGAAAGCATGTACAAAGCTGTATTGAAAGCTATGTGGATATTTTGAAGAATCTAAAATATAAAACATGATTTAAGTTCTGTCAGACTTTTTGTAAATGTGTTTATTCATGGTTTTGATGAGAATCTACAATGTATGAAAATAAAGACAAACCTTTTAACTGGTAGTTAGTTACTCTGTTTAGGCTTAGGATCTGTATGAGTAGGAGAAAACAGATTCAGCCTGATTATACCTCTACATCGATGGCAAAGTGGAGAGAAAGTGGTGTCATGTAATGTGCAAATGCAGCAGAAACAACTCCAGCCTGGTATGAGAGTCTGTATCTCATATGTGGAGCAGACAGAACAGAGTGGAAATGCACAGAGCGAATCCTTTTTTGCATTTCGCTCCCTGAGGAGCAGGATATGCTCATACCAAAAAAAACAAAAAAAAAAAAAGAAGAGAAAACATTCAAACAAATGGAATGAAAGAACAATTCAATATTTGTATGGGCGAGAGCACTTTGCATGTCAAAATATTAATGCTTGTGGAAGTTTGTAATGATTTCAAAGATTTCCTCATCATGTACGTTATGAATGTTAAAACTTTTAAACTCCATTGAAATCCTTTTGACTAAGCATAGTACCTTGTTTCTGCTCTGAACACTTCGTAGCATGTCATTAGGAGGATTTGAGATGTGTTTTTGTGAAAATCCATTCACACAAAAATTAATTCCGCATTTATTTTGTCTTGTCAAATATAATTAGTTTTTAGACAGAGGGCATTTATAACATCTAACATTATTATTCACATTAACAAGCAGTTTACTCTTGGGGAATGGATGGATGGGTGGATGTATTTAAAATCTCTTTATATAAAATGGGTTAAGCTATTATGCCACACAATGGTGATGTGGGACTAATCTAAATGTCATGGTAGGTAAAGATGGGTGTGGAAGAATGATCTAGATCTGGTGCATGATCCAGACTTCAGTGTCACTGGCATACTAGAAAAAAAATATTCAATTGAGACTGATCATTACATGCATTCCCTTCTGTTCTGCCAAACATATACATGTAAGAAGAAACAAATAGAACCAAGCATGAATAATTTACTTTAATAATTGATTTTATTTAAGCATCATTTAATATTTATTGCATTGATTTCATTTAAAAACAATTTTACAGATTTTTTTCTTCATACACACATGCACAAACACATACACACACAAACACACAATCAGAAATTTGAATGTAAGGCACAAAGACAGTCCAAAAAACACAGGTGCATGCATACAAATATACACAGAAAAAGCTCAGCAGATTGACAGCCCAATAAACAGCTAAGCAGAGGATAGCTGCATTGTAGCCCAAGTGATGCAGCTTGTACTCTCTTCCTGTTCACCAGAGCAGAGAGGCTGCAAAACAAAAAAGGAAGCCGTGGACTGTGGCTCTTGTTATGGCTGCCAGGTACCAGCTCACTGTTGCGGGAAGATGATAAAGCTCTTTTCTATGGGGCGCACACCAGGTCACCAAATCAATACTCATGAGTGCATGAAGGAGATACTGTTTACAGTCACATGACTAAAGTTACACTGTGGCAAAAAAAAAAAAAAGTAGTAAGTAATACAGTTTATTATTACAATCTGAAGTGGAGCATAGTTCTATTAAATGAATACAATGAGATTGGTTTATTTTCAAATATAGCCCCTCTGGCAAAGAAATTCGTAGTGAACACTCATTTCTAACTCTTTCTGTATTTCTTTCTGTTTTTTGCAGATGCAAAAAAGCAAAAGAAGGAAGGCAAGAAGCGAGAGCGCACCCAAATGGACTAATGCTGCTGTTTGAAGAAGAGGGTGGAAAGAAAATGCCTCCTGCCCTATTTCAACTTGGTTCCTCTTTGTATGTCCTGTAGGTTTACAGTAGGGGCCTAGAGCTTTGACAAAACCAGTGGAAATATGACTTGTAGTGACAGTGTATTATACTTTCTCTTCTCTTTAGAACCTGATAAGAAGAGGATTGTATGTTCTGATAGGAGATATAATACTCAACAGTACACATAGTGAATACAGGAGACATTTGTTTCCTAGCATTCTTGCCTAATGATGTTATTTCTAGGATTATTGTCTGAGCAACAAATTGGATAGGATTTGTCTCACAGCTGCATTGCTAACTCTAATTTGGTAAAAATCGTTGGTCCATACCCTGACTTAATGAAGCATTTTGTTAAAAAGTGAAGTTCTAAATATCTTCACTTGATTAATCTGGGTAAAATAAAACTCTTGCATTTGCAATTGTTGAAGTAGGTTAAGTTGAATTGAATTATTTCCTACATCACTCAGATATTTGTCTTTTACTTCTGGTAACAGTAAATATAGGCTAGCTCTGTCTGGAGGTTGCATGGAATAGCTACTTTATGCTCACAGACTGTAAGTGCTCATTGTCCTCCAGCTGCTCTATTGTACCTCAGTTCTCCTCCACTGATTTTTACTCTCCAGCTACTGGCTGTAAAATATTAAAGTCTGTACTATTGTAGTCCACAGTTGGAGTTAACATTGCCTTTCTTTGCTATTATTTTACCCCTAAAAATTAAAATGTATAGAGTAAAAAAAAATTAAAGGGTAGAAAATGTAAATATATTGTTTGTTTTTCTGTCTGTGCAATAACCCAGCCAAAGATCATGTCAAACACATTTCATATATTTTTATTTGAATTTCATTCGGAGAGATTATGGCACAATGTAACCACTTGATGCAGTTTATTTTACGGTGTCATAGGTGGTCAGTGATAGTAACACTCAGATTCTTTGTCCAGAACAAATAATCAATCAAGAATGCATCATAAAGGAAATCAATACCATTGTTACTATACAGGAAGAGTCATGGGGGCAAGAGGGAAGGAGAATAAATGAGGGTTCTTCGGGGGAAAACATTCAGATAGTAGCTATTAAACACGTGTATGTACAGTTCAAAGGGTTCGTATCCGAATCACATATAATGGATATCATATAGTTATATACAATGCAAACAATAGACTTATTAAATATTTTTTTTCCTATTGCAAAAAAAGCCACAATTCACAGTGAGTGAATACACAATGTACATCTACATACATAAGCAAATGAAAAATGAACATTTTATGTACATTTAACAACTGTAGCAGGCTACGGAATTCATTAGATTTTTTGGGGGGATTTTTTTTTTTATACTTTTGTTTGTTGATTTTTTTCATAAATTTCCCATAATGAAGTTCAGTTTGTATCAAAGAACTTCAACACTTTGGCTGCACCACAAATAACACCTTTTTGCCAGGATGTTAAAATTGCAAAAGTTATGAAATGTGCCTGGTAAGGTGGCATCTTCTCAAGGTGAGTGTGAAATCTCATAAAGTTACAGGTGAAATCAAAACGCCTCTGGGACTCTGGGTCACATTGAAAATAGTTTTAGCCTTTGTTGTCCTCCAGGTTTCCAGGCTTGCTCATTTTCCTTTTTGGCTGAAAAAGTCACTCTTCAAATCCCCTGGAACATTCCATTAAAGTTTAAAAGTTTGGATCCAGTCGCTCACTTTGCAAGGCATGAATCCATTTCTTAGCAGATCATGCATACAGAAATGCATATATATATTTATACGTCCTACTTTTACAATTATTTTCTCATTGACACTTTCATTATATCCATAACTATACTGTATATTCTCAAACTGTTTTTTACATTTCAGATCAAAGAAAAAAAAAACAACTTTAGCTGTACATTGAATATATTCTAATTTATAATACTACATCTGTACTTTGTACAATGATAAAGCAAACAGGTTTATAAAATGTGATAGAAAATGTATAATATAATGTATTTATATGTATTCGAGTATCACACAAAGCTGTATCTGAGTGAGTCTTTGGAAGCCTGTTGCTATTGAAAACGTGTTTGAAGAAGAAGGAGTGATCACAGAGAAATAGACAATCACACTGTGTACATCTTCCCTGATGTATGCCATGATATTATGTCCAATCTGAAGTCTTCATGCTGAGGATGCCTTGAAAACAAATAACAGAACACCACACAACAAGTTGCATGCACATACACACTCATACAAATGACAGCATTCATCCTGATATCATGACATACCGAGTTTTCACGGATGAACCACAATTTCTAATATGATGAATATAAATGCACACACACACACACACACACACACACACATTTCTAACACACACGTAAAATATGGGAAAAATCAACCAAGACAGTCTGCTGTGCCTCCAGGACCATATTGAAATGTTTTGTAGCAGTTAACTGTATAGCGAATTTGTTCTGATAGATTACCTCAGTGACATGGAGATGATGATTTTAGATTGTTCAATCTACAATCTTTTATTGCCTCCAAAATCTGTAAATGACTGATAAGATGGAAATTACAGTAATGGGAGCTCAGAGCTGAGAAACACAGAATCTGTGATTCACACACATACACATGCACACACATAGAAAAACTAAAGATAAATTGGGAAAGCTGGAGATCAAACTGCAGTGAGATCTGTAACTTTCAACACAAACGTACTAACGATACAACAGGGATTTTAAGATAAAAGAGCAATTTGTTTATGTCACTCTGGCAAAGGCACTTAAAATTGCTCTGTACAATCTGCCGATATATATTTTTCATCTCATAAAATGCAGACAGCATGTTCAAGCTGCTGCATTTCCACTTCTGTATGGCTACTGCAACTTAACGATTGCTGAAATTATCCCCAACCTTGACTTCAAGAGTCAAGACAAAGAAACCTTTCATTTGAAGTCACCTCTATTAAACCTTACATGTCATTTCTTCTCCATAAAAGGAGTATAATAGCCCTTTGACATTAGCCGTATGAAGAGGAGCCCATTTAGCTCTGACGGCACATTATGATCTGTTGATTACAACACTGACAATGTTTACTCTGTCAATATTAGACAGATGAACATCAGAACATGCATCGTTGACGTGTGCACAGTATATATAGGTGTGTGAGAATGGACTCATAAAAAGAGAAAGTTGTGATCATAATAACAACATGGGTCACAAAGCAAGATTATATTTGCACAACATGGGAATGAGACGCAATAAAATCACAGGAGGGATGGTAAACAGCTTTGTATCACACTGTGTTTACACCAGACTGCAGGTTTCATCTGGGACACTCAAATTCCTGCAGGAGAACCCTTGGCTGACCTGTGCTGAACAACTGTGACTTCTCCAAACATGGTCCACATGCAGTCTGATCCTCTAGCTTTGGATTTTGTCAGTGACAACCTCACCACCCCACCACCTCCCAACCCCAATCCTCTTTTTCCCCCTTCTTTGATCACCCCAGTAGCCAAAGTCAACCTGTGTAGTATTTCATACCTACAAAGGGTTTACTATAAGGCCTATCAACTGACTTCCTTCTCTTTAACTGTTACTGAACAACACTGTTTTGTCACAAGCCTTTGTTTTTCCTTCTTTACATTCCAGACTGATAAACCCAAGGACACATGTTTGTTCTCATCTTTTCAGCAACAGGAACTCGGGGAGTGAAGCAGGTTACATGTACTTTGCTCCCGATGGTAAAAGTGTAAAGTGCAGACATGATTACAGTGAGCACTTTAGGTTGTTAGCTGCTTCTTGTCCTTTTCTGCTCCAGGAAGTGATAAACTACCCTCACCTTCCATCAAACACCCAAGCAGCAGCTCAAACTGGGACCTGTGGACAACTGCTTGAGCTGTGAGCCACTTACTCTCCTGCTGTTATCACTCAAAGAGCAGTTTACCAAAGATTAATAAGATATTCTGGAAGGCTCTTTACCCACTACTGAGGTGTGTGACAGATGTCAGACAGACATGGTTCCACTTATCACCATGACAGATAGTTGTATGTTCAACCTGGATGGATGCCTACATTCCTGTTTAAATGGCTGGAATAGATAAATATGGACAATCCATGACTGTTGATCAGTAGCACTTCAGTTTGTGGACACTTTTCATTAGACTCCATTTTAACCTACTTTCTAACCACATAGTTCGTAGTATTGGCTATACAAAATGTGATGCACCCATAACATGATGTACTGTTTTATATTCTGTTAATATATTGTATTAGTGATAATAAGGTTGATTGTTAATACTTTATTGCATATTGGATAAATGTTGTAGTCTGCCTAATATATATTTTCCTTCATGTAACTTTCCTATGATTTTTATGTGTGTTGTAAAAAGACTATGGGCTCTAGTTTCCGGCCGGTGCAGAGCAGTTTGGTAGTGTGGTGGACCCTGGTGCGCCAAAATGGGTGTGGCGGTGCACTTGTGGGGGGTGACCACAGATTCAGCTCGGCACAGTGACAGATTTGCTGACTTTAGACAGTGTGCCAAGCTTGCCAGCTGAAGGCACGTCTAAGCGCGGCACAGCCAGTGTAGTGGTAGTTGGGCAGACTGGCGGATGGAGCGCACACATTACCACCACCTCACAGAGTGAGACAGAGTGTCAGACACATTTCATTGCAAAACATAACCCCAATAATCAGTATCCTATGGAACCCCGGAGGTAATTGGTGATTTTATTTTCAGGTTTAATTTCATTAGTTATAGATTTAGGGTTATTTTTTCAACAATTCTTATTTGAAACAATAGAAATAACAATAGCTACAATATCATTCTCAGCATTTAATGACTTAATTCCACTAAGTTGTACTTCATATGTTGTAAAGTTATCTTCACTTATATCCACAATAGTTCCCCTTAATAAAAAAATATTAGTGGGAAGCAGCTACTTAAAATAAGAACATGTTACAGCCACTGAATATATTTCAGTTAGTAGTACTATCTCAGAAACTTTGAGTATTCACAACTTAATATATTTTATCATTATGAATGTTGGGGTTTACAGTGTGGAGTGGGGAAGTCATCTATTGCCACCCTTGGGGTGCCGATGGGAGCAGGACCAAATATTATATATTATAATATACGATCATCTACAAACCCAAAACTAAAACTAAAACACCAAAACTTAAGAACCATAAAGACTCCTAAGTGAAATCAAAACCCTGTTCAAACAAAACAAACAAAAAACCGGACCCAGTCAGCTGGTGTCACAGCGTGCATCTGGATGCGTATTTAAGAGCAAGGAGAGGCGCTAATGGTGCAGATCAGCTGTGTTACATCCATCATACACCCTTTCTCCTCCCTCATTCCCACTTACGCCAGTGAGAGCAAAGGAGATGGAATGGAGGAAGGATGCGCCAGTGGGAGGAACGAAGAGGTGGACTTGTACCACTGCATGACGGGCCAAACTTGAAAAAGTCGCCTGGACGCAGCGCAGACCAGTTGGGCTGTGGATGCGCCAGGTCTGCGAAACTAGAGCCCTAGGTCTATAACTTTATATGATTGAATTTGCACAGTTTAAAAGCACAAACTCTAACCTGATTTAAAATCTGTTCTCACATCTTGTAATGTCTTAGCCCACACCCCAGTACACAACACAAAATAAGATTTTCACAGGATATATGCTAATCGACATACAAAATATTATCTGGCGGGTAGTACGTCCAGTGCTACAAAAAGAATAATTGTGAAGAATGATTGTAAGTCACATTATAAGTTTTCATTGAATTATGTTTGTCTGTCTGTATTATGTCTTCGTTGAAAGAAATTAATGAATTACTACAATATAAATTAATAATACAGCAAGTTAAAGAATGTATATGCGATATTTACATTACATTCATGACCTCAAAAAGGAGGCGAGACTATAACAGGATCAGGACTGAGTGGAGCACTATGTGAGGCATAGGCGCATAGCATGCAAGCACAAGCTGAGCGTGTAATGGGCAATCTTTAATCTCAAATGTAGGTGTTCCACATCGTCCTATAATCTGATCAGCCTCATGGTGAGTTTTCATTATAGGATCTGTCCCAGATCTCTCTTTAAGTAGACATCCTTGAGGAGCTACTCGGTGCAGGCGTAATTCTTTGCAAAGCCCCCTGCCAGCCACTGTGGCAACCTCCTGATGGCAAATGCTACTGCATATTCATCACTCACATTGGTGGGCATTCATTATTGTAACTGCAACTTCTCTCGTAGGTTGACATGATGGATGATGTGTGTGGATGTATGGGAAAACTCTACCACTGATATTTCCTACTACCTTTAACAATTACTTTTATTGTTGACTGTAATATGAAGACATACATGGGTTTAATGAACTGACACTTTTAAAATGAAACACAATACACATAAGAAAGCAGAAATAGCCCTTATTTAAATCACAAGGCTTTGACCTGTGATCAGAAGTAAACTCCACTGTTGGAGTACAGAAACACACACACACACATACCTTACACACTAACACAATACAATACTGTGACATCACTACACTAATCAGCAGGATTAAATGATGTCTCCCACTCACAGCCCACACACATACACACACACACACACACACACACACACACACACACACACACACACACACACACACACAAAAACAGAAAAAGAGAAAATAAACAATGCCTTCCCACAGTCAGTAATAAGCTACAGCTCTGAGCTCCAACCACCTGTTTCACACTGAGTAGGATGGCTTCTAGCAGTGAAGAATTAGACAGCACATATAAATTAAACATAAATATCTTAATAGTCACTATGAAATGAACATGATATGAGTGACAGGAGTTATAAAAGTTGATGCAATGACATATGAATGTCTGGCAACAGAACAATCTCATGCAAAATTGGTGTATGGGTTTCTCCAGGGACACATGACAGGTTGTATTACAGTGAGTTTGATGTGGGAAAGATTTGTATTTAAAAAAAAAAGAAAAGAAAAGAAAAAAAAACCCTCTGCTTGAATTAAGAGCCTCTTGTCATAACCAGGCTTCAGTTTTAAGGTTAGACTAGATTGAATGGAATGGCTCAAACAAAATATAGCAAATACATGCCTTCCAATAAATAAAATAAATAAAAATATATATATAGTTTAAAATGGGTCAAATAACACCACCGAAAAATCTGCATGCCTAAGCATAATTTGGGGTCCATGACTTTTTATGTGTGTTGTTTGGGTGGCCCAACACTTTTAGATCAAAATTATGAGTTCACAGATGTATTGCTGGCAAGTCATACTCACATTAGGGCAGTGTCCAATTCTGATCTCACCATGTTAGAGGCAATATGCACAAACTGCCCTCATTCTATTCTACATGTTGCTGGTTTGAAGTGCCATGAGGAGGATCACAGACAGACAAAAAGAAGGCAGGCAGAGGCACACATGGGTGTATACACAAACTCCAAACCTGCACACACCCACATGCACACTTACACAAATACTGAGTACACACTGATATGTACAGTTATCTACAGATATCGTCACTGAACTTCAAACTTCTGTTTGTTAATTCAGTCAGCCCTATTTTCCCATTTTGAAATTTTCTTGTATGTGTGTGTGTGAGTTGTTGTTGTTGTTGTTTTTTTTTTGTACAGCGTAGATCTTCCTCTGTTCTTTATCTTAATTTTTTTAGGCTTAATTTTAAGCTCAGTGTCACTCCCGAGTGCCCTCTGCTTTATACACCCTCATTTTTGGAGGCTACAACTCTGAATAACACTGAATTTTCCACAACCCCCCTTATCTGCACTGCCTCTGCGCGACACATCTCAGTGTAACTGCCATCAGTTGAATATGTGTAAAGTGCTACAACTGGTTATTGAGAAAGAAATTGGAAAACTAATGATAGAATGATGGAAAGTAATTTCAGATGTACTCTTGCACTCTATATCATGCGTACAGACATCTTTCATAGACACACATACACAGGTTTACATGGGTGGCACACATACACTCACTGAAAATCTTCCTCCCAAGTGGCCCATATTTATCTGCCTGACCTAATATTTTTATATTGGCACAGGAGAAGATGTTTGAATGTCTTTTTAAATGTGACATTGCACAGAGCGTAACATGCTGGGTTGATGGTGCTGTTGATGTAGCACAGCCAGTAACCAATAGTCCACACTGTGTTAGGAATGCAGCTGGAGCAGAAGGTGTTAATGAGCACCATCACATTATAAGGAGTCCAGGTGGCTACAAAAGCTACCAGGATGGCCATGATTGTGCGGGTCACTTTTTTTTCTCGTGACGGTGCCGCTTTCTTCTTTTTGTTTGGAGGTTGCTTAGTCATCTTCACAATCTTGCGTGCCACATGGTTCTGTCGTTCTGTGGCTGGGACGATCTCAACAGTGGCATTAGATGGTGTGTAGCAGTCACCTTTAGGTGATTTAGTTTTGATCTTGATGCATGTCAGCTTGGAGCCACCTGCCTTGGCTCGCTGACGTGGCAGTGGCTGATTAGCCTCAGCTGTGGAGTTAGCTGCTGATGGTGCCGCCTCCTCTTCCTTCTGGTTAGATGGAGCCACACTACCAGATGTAGAGTCATTGGAACTCTCTTTTTCTTCTCCAGGAGTGCAGTTCTCCCTTGCTGCGTCATCACTCTCAGCTGTTTCTCCCTCAGCAGTAGTAGCTGTAGTCGAGGGTCCTTTGCCATTTTGCAGTTTTCCATCATGCTGGTTAGCACTCTCATCAGCATTCTGGCTCTGACAATGTCCCGTGTCTTCACCGGGTACGTTATTATTGTTAGGTTTTGGTGCATTGTTTCGTCTCTGGCCAGGTGACAGGGGCTCTGGGTTTGGCCCCGACGGCTTGCGGTTATCCTTCTTTACACGGCTCTTACTGGCCCTGGAGATCTGCCAGTAGAGCTGAATCATGATGATGACAGGAAGGTAAAAGGCGGCAATGGCTGTTCCAAACGTAACAGCAGCATTGGAGAAGAACTGGATATAGCACTCCTTCTCAGGAACTGTCCGCCCACCAACAATAAACTGCCAGAAGAGAATTGCAGGGGCCCACAGGATGAAGGAGAGGACCCAGGCTGCAGCAATCATCATCCCAGCCATCTTGGTGGTCCTTTTCACAGGATAGCTGAGGGGCTTGGTGACGCAGAAATATCTATCAAAGCTTATAATGAGAAGATTCATGACAGACGCATTGCTGACAACGTAGTCTAAGGCTAACCACAGGTCACACACCACTGGCCCCAGTGGCCAATATCCTATCACTATGTAGACTGTGTACAAGTTCATGGAACACAGTCCAATAATGAGGTCAGCACATGCAAGACTGAATAAAAAATAGTTATTGACAGTCTGCAAGTTCCTGTTAACTTTGATGGAAAGCATGACCAGGATATTTCCAATAACTGTAACCAAGCTGAGGGAACCAGCCACCAACACAATGAACACCACCTCCACAGTCTTGTAGGCGCTTTCACTCTCTTCCACAACTTCTGTGTCATTGCCTTCAGAGGCATTCCAGTAGGTGAAATTGAATACATCCATGGCATTTGGTCTTTTGTTGCCACCTCCTACTCAGATGGAACCTAAAAAAGGAAAGAAAGGGAAAAAAATATTTGTAGTGAAATGTTAAAGAAAACCATTCCATCTTCAAATTTGTACACATTTTTAAACATTTGACTGGCACCTATAATTGGATTATGAAAAAAGTATAATTACAACACAAAGAATATGGTACGATTTCATCTCTTTTCTAACTCATTCAGAAACAACTGTACCATCCATTCAAAAGCATGTCTCTTGCAACATAAAGGGTTCAAAATAACTCAACCAAAATTTGCATGATAAAAAAATTGAAGGTGTAAAATGTAATTAGGATGCAAGATGTAGATTAACAACATTACTACATACTGTAATAGGAAGAATAAACAAAGTGACCCTATGTGTTACACCAGCTTTTATCTAATCTAAAAGCAATTAATCAAATAAATGATGATAAATATAGCATCTGGCACAGATATAAAAATTAATGCAACTTCCAATTTTGATACCTGTCCCTATATATACAATATATATATATATATATATATATATATATATATATATATATATATATATATATGTGTGTGTGTATATATATATATGTATGTATAGACTGCCTTACATGTTGAATGTTGTGCTGAGTTAAGCTTCACACATAATCCTTCTCAAGTTAACCCTTTATCAGTCAAGTGACTATTTTTGGTAATTTCCTCATATATTAAATATGGGGCAAAAGCCATGCCTCTGTGAGGTCCAGGGTGAGTTATATATATTAATATTTTCAAGGTGTAAATAGTGAATATGAATGATTCTTTTCAGTTTCTGACCTTATAACAGTTCATTTATTGCATGTGTTTACTTTTAACAAGTGCTGCTCAGGTATTTTAAGGGAATAGGAGCTAGATGATGATGTCTAATGTTGAAATTTAGAATTTCAGATTATTTCAATGACTGTTCTATAAAGGATTAAACTTAAAAATGTTATTTACATGATATGAAATATGAGCTTTCACTGATACAAATTTTGATCACAAAATGGCTGCAAAATAAACCCCCCCACTCCCGCTTTAAGAACAGTCTTTATCTAATTGGTATACACTATAAACTAGAAGATGTTACATGCTCTTCAGATGAGAGGTGAAAATGTAATTATACATGACACACAGTCCATATTACCCAAAGTTCAATTAAAAAAAATCTTTAAAGGAATTACTACAAAATTGGAACTGACATTTTATCTTCAAAGGTCCATTTCTAACTTGCACTTAAAAATTCCCTTCTTGCAGCACTATAAAATTCTTTTGATCCCCATGTGACCCACTAGTTCTTGCTTTTAACCTTAAACATTGACTTGTGTTGTGGACGTTACTTTGATTTATATACTGCTCACTTCTTTTCTTTTTTTATAGACCTTTGATTAATATGGTGTGTAGTAATGCAGTGTGTGTTCTTTGTGTCTTGTGCTGGGCCACAACTCTTATAGCAGCCTCTGGACTGTAGGTCGAATTATATGGCACACTTCTATATCTGACTTGGTAAATATAATCAGGCAATCCATTATTTTTTTCTCAATATGCTTTTCATAAGGGATCAAAGGTAGTTTAAATGACTTGATTTCACCTTAATTGTGTCAATAGATAAATTGATTGATCTGAAAAGTATCCATGAGATGCCAAAATGAAAGAAGTATGATATGTGATATACCACTGTGGCTGGAGAGCTGTCTTGTCCAAGACTTCAGCCATTTCAGTTTAAGGTCTTCAAACAGTTACACAGCTGCTGAGTAACTAGTGAACATTCACTTATCTGCTGTGCCAGAAATCCCTAATCATTGCATTAGGCATGGAGCTAAGCTGGTCTAATCCCCATAAAATGTTTAAGTTTGCTGATTTATATTCAAAAACACCAACAATACAAATGGGACACACTTGTGGTTCACTTGAGACAAGTGGATTAGCTAAGTAAAGTGGATCAGTAGAGATGGTCATAACACAGTGGAGGCAGTTAAGTCCACTAGATGCCCTTTGTCCACCTCCAGCTGCCATAAGCTTCGTCCCACACCTGACATGTCTGCCATGACACACTGAAAGCTGAGTCCCTGATGGAGTCATCTAAAGATGTACAAATCCTTATTAGCTGAAATGTGGACAGTCTCTGGTTTTACTGCAAAGATCTCATAGGAGAGCAGACTTGGTTGAAAGCTTTGCAGTGAGTCATATCAACCTTATACAGAGTGGGGATGTCAATACCACCTTATTTTGCCCATTACAGCCTAGTTTTGCATATTGAATATTTACTTAAATACCTTTATCTCATCTGAGAAACAGCCAGCAACAATGAGACAGCAGAGAAGAGATAAAATACATTTTTACTTTATTGTTTGACTGGTAGCAGAAACACTGGCATCCCAACCTGCTAAGCATGAGTGCTGCTGCCATTGCCTGGGGAGAACAGCAGTGACAATCCTGCATAGCTATTAATCATAAAGCTGAGCTGCAATTCTCAGTGCCACTGCTGAAGTCAGTCCTACTGCATCGAGCTGCCAGTCACAATATTGATTGACAGGTCTGTGTTTATTGAGACGTATAATGTTGAATATTTCTTTCACACTTTACCATTTATGAACATCAACATACCCAATGTGCTTGAAGTATGAAAAATCAGTGCATATAGCTAGATTTTTAATTTATGTCAAGAATGTAAACAGTTTTGCCATGTGACTATATATATATATATATATATATATATATATATATATATATATATATATATATATATATATAAAGAGAGAGAGAGAGAGAGAGACATATATATATATATATATATATATATATATATATATATATATATATATATATATATATATATATATATCACATTTGTAAGCCAGAATTTCCCTACTTTATCTAGTGTATGAGGGAAAAAACATGTCAGTTACTACCATTGGAAGACATGAATAAATGATCTTGAGAAGTGTTCAGACTTAGATATTCCTAGAGCTGGCTCACTAGAGCTGAAAATTGCTTATGCCCTCTGGGAAGTAAAAAGGGCCATCCTCACCCTTTCTTCAAGACTTCTGTCCTCATTTGATCATTTTTATTTGACTCCAGGGCACTAAGATGACAACCAAGGAAGCCTAAATAACAATTCTGAAATAAAAACCAACAGCTGCACTTTTGTTTAAGTGACAATAAGTTTTTTTGCTTTTTATTTGAAACTATATCACCACTTATACAGGTCACTGCTTTCCCTGGGGACAGGAAACAGGTGTTGCCTTTTTGTTCTTGTAGCTTCAAGCATAAATATAAGAGACATTATTTCCAAATGTACCAGCTGTGTAGTTGCATTTTAACCAATGCATTTTGCTGCCTCTCTGGTGTCCAAATTCCCATTCCCAATCTCTGAGCAGTGATCCAAACTAAAGCTCAGGGTACTTGCCCCTTGCTTTCAATGATTACATGAATTTTCTTTGCTGGCCCTCTCTATGAGAGTGTGCAGGGTTAGGCCATAATTTGCTAGCTTTTCATACAGAAGCATGAAGTGGAATGCAAAATCTATTATTGCTTCATATACCACTTGTCCACAGGGGTTCAGATCCATTTAGTGCTTTTCTTTGTGGCATTGCACTTCATGGATAAAAGCAGCTTTAAATGAAAAAAAAATCCCATCTTCACTTTTTCATCATATGCTAAGACCTATGCTTGCACAGTAAATAATAATTAAAAAAAAATCACACATCAGTTTTTGGCAAATCTTTGAGATTTGGTGAGTGACAGTTTAAGTGTAATATGGAAAGGTTTGGACTGCATGAAAGCTGCAACATCAGAGTCGTGTTCTTTGCTTCAGCAGCATCTTTTCCATGCACTATGGTTAAATTCCTGTTTAGTCAAAATATTGGCAGATTTTAAATGTGTTTAGCTGCTCTTCGGTGGAGCTGTCATTTAGGCAGCATAACTGAGAAACAGAAATATTTGGGGAAAAAAATAACATGGGAGGAAATGAAATTTGTTCAGATAACCATCACTCCAGCACACTCACTCACTGTTCGGATGAGACATGCTTGCATAACCATCTGAATCTTGAGGTAGTGAAATATAATTATGAATTTGTGTTCATTTCCTAGAGCCTTTTCCACCATCTCAAGGGCATCAGACTGTGAGGAATGGATTGTGGCAGACGCCATAGAGATTCAGTATAAATATTTACACAGACAATGATCAAGCCTATCTATTATTTTAGTTACTTTACAGAGTGTAGACCACGGGGGCTAAAGTGTTTCACCCTCTCAGCCTTCTCTTCCAGATGTGTCATTCTGCTTGTCTTGATGCTGAGGGTTTGTCATGTCAAAAATAGATTGTACCCAGATGTGTCCTTGCAAACTTTATTCTTATGCGATCCTAATCTGTAAAGAGACCCTGGGGAGTACTTGCATTGGAATAATTATTGACTTCATAAACTTTATATAAAGCTGAATATAGTGAGCTCTCCAAAAATGAAGCTAAATATGCATAACTCTGCCAAAGGGTTGGCTGTTGTACAGATCATACATCCAATTGTTTCATTATTCAAAGGGATAGGGGCCAAACTAAAAATTCAGTCCAATATTTTTTTATTTCCCAAAGGGGATTTCTGTCTATTTAAGTAGATTTATTGTTGCTGTTAATTGTAAGTGAAGTGTTTTTTTTTTATATTTGTTTTTAATCAGGTACAGTATGGAAATATAATAAAAGTGGAAGCTCACAGCTTTATAACCAACAACAGTTACAAGAATCTATCCCAAGTATGAGGAAACACATTATATACCTGGTGGATGTAATCTCCCCTCGTCTGTATGGCTGTACAAAGACAGGTTAACCTTCAGGGGTTACTGGATGAAAGAATTATATTACAAGACCAAGAGAAAGTCCAATGAGGCAGTATGAAGAATGAAAAAGTCCAAAGATAGAAAACTGGTGTGGATAAATGGGTTATAAGCAAGTTTTAGTGAAGTCCACACATTCCTACAATGGGGTTTTCCATCATGTTCTCTATTGGTTTGTCTCTGGCTATTATATTTAACTGACTAGGTTTAGGAAAAAGTCATTTATTTTAAGGTTGACTGATTCTAAAGCATGCTTTTATGTCGGACCATTCCACTTGGTGTCTAAAATACTATACTTGCATCCACCAAGGAATCTCATTCTGTATCCTTGTGAAGTAAGAAGGGTTCTTTTCATATTGCAGTATTAAACTTCTGAAGTTCCAGAATAACTTCTTTAAGGTCATCTCTGCAACTGAGATTTTCATATGAATTTCTATTGGAACAATGTATTCCCAATCATATGTAGAGTTGGCATGTTCTCACCCATGTTTGCATGGATTTTCTCTGGGTACTCTGGCTTCCTCTCAAAATCCAAACACATGCACTGATAGGTTAATTGTTCAACCTAAAATTGCCCATACAGTAAGTATGAATGTGAGAGTGATTGGTTGTTTGTCTCTATGCCAGATCTGCAATGAACTGACAACTCTTCCAGGGTGTACTTCGCCTTCGCCAGTAGGTAGTTGGGATAGGCTCCAGCACCCTCACAGCTCTAGTGAGGAGAGCTGTAGGTAGGCTGTAGGTGGTAGTAGCAAATATTCAAACGAGAACTTTGGAGGCTGAAGTGGAGAAGGGTTCCATGTGAACAGCAGTTGAACATGGGTCAGTTCATTCATCAGAGAAGATGAATGAAGGAATGAATAAATGAAAACAGACAGGAGAGTAAGCTTCAAATATGAACATTTTCAGAGCATCACAACTACTTGTGATTTACTTTCTGCCCACTTTGGCAACATCCCCACTCCCTGGGGGGGGTTTGGTAGGAGTCGTGATTCTTCCCCAGCTCTAACCACCACCAGAGTGTAAATGTGTGAGTGAATGCATAATGGATTCACCGTACATGCTTTTAGTATGCCTCCATAGAAAAGCACAATATGAATCGAATCCATTGTTATTATGAACTAATATATCACCAAATAATTTAAGAAATGTGTGGGATGCCTGGGACTTTTCATGTATTTCTGTAGTTGATTATGTTTTTGTAAAGCCCTCTGAGATGACGTTGTTGTGATTTAGGGCTTTATAAATAAAATTGAATTGAATTGAATTGTTAAATTCATGACTAACTTTTATCAATAGAACCCATTTAGTTGTAATGTTTCTTAATTCTCTGCATGCGTTTCCTGCATTATTTTGTAGGATCTTTGATAGAAACATATATGCTCACCACAACCTTGAAAAACAACAAATCTAAAGGCAGCATTAGACTCTGTGCAATACTGTATTAGCTAAATAATGAGTAGAAAAAAAAACATTGTGATTTTTTTTCCCTCTTTCCAGAATGGTGGTGTAAAGGCCTATTGATACTCCGAAGCCAAGTTGTCTGCGATGTGTTGCAGGTACAGAAAATACACCAGAAAATGTAACTCACTGCAGACAGTGTTGCAGAGAACACCAGAAAAGAGGCCTCTGATTGGTCCATTCTACAACCGCACTACATGCACTTCCTCTTCCCTTCCATTTTGTTTTGTGTACACGAACGTCATTGTTGAAGATGACTCATGTGAAAGTGGAAGAACACATGTTTGTTCGACAACGAAAGGGTCTGATGTGGGGAGTGGGGAACCAGGTGGGAAATCCTAACAAGTTTAAAAGTGCCCCTTGCATTGTTACATGTAAAGGCCTGTGTCCACAGGATGTGTTTTTAGTGCCGAGAGAGCTAAAGACCTTGTCTCCCGGGTGCTTTCCGAGAATGCGTGTTGTTGCTAAATTCCGCACACTTCCATGTTATGAGTAGCATATGCTATATATTCCTCGCACTGGCATAAATTAAAATATCTGCGACAAATTAACTGTGACACTTTGCCACAAAAGCAAGCAGAGGCCTTCAGGGGTGACAATCTGCAGCAGTGGCACAGTGCTAACAAAGTGTGGAGATAGACCTGGCTATTTGTAACTAGCATTTCACACAAGAGGATCCAATTATGTGAAGACTCTCCTTTACAGATGTGACAAAGCCTCTCAAACCCAGACCTCTTTGTCAGTGCTTACGTTAAGTGGACATGGCATGTTAATTGAGAGTTAACAAGCAGGAAATGGCATTCAAGCAGGTTAAAAACAAGCTGTGATGATCTGCAAACAGTCAACCACCCATAGATTCTCCTGAGAACCTGTAGGTGGTCATGTGTCTCTGTCTTTCAGAGTGTGGAGGATGAGCTTGAAATGTACACAAGAGAATTAGCACTCATTTGCACATGCACATTTTGATCAAAATATGACCAAGATGGTGTATGAATGCAGGTGAGAGCAGATTTTTTTTTATTTTTACCCATGTCTTATTTCTGAATGTTGAACACTCAACCGAATCAAAACCAAGCTCCAGTGCTTTCTATTGTCTGATGAATTGTCTGTCTTGACAGCCAGCTGCCCACAATTCATTCACTGTGACCTTTAGATGTGACTTCATATAAAATATATTTATCCTGATTTACCACAAATTATCTTACCATTACAGGAATGTCATTGTAAGGTGCCCTCTATCCTGAACCCCTCATCCACTTGTCACCTCATCAGAGATGCTCAGAGATCAGCCTATTGATATTCAAGCTATTTGGTTATATCAACCTTCACCAACTCTGTGAAAAATTACAATGTCACATAAGACCTCTGCAGTTCTACCAGGAATCCCTACCCGCAACACTGATTCACTGTATGCTGCCTCATCCAATCCAAATTTTTACTCAATATTAAGGTGTGCTTTTTCAGCATGAAATTTGTGGAACCACAGGTTAGCCTTCTGTTGACCGTAGATGAGCATAATCTATGCAAGCCAAGTTAATTTATTTTGAACAGATGCAGGTCAATGGGAAGACCTTATACAGTTATAACCATAGCTGACACTTCAGAAGCAACACTGTCTGGAACATATCATGAGTCTTCTGGGATGCAAAAGCACTGGCGCTCAGCCAGTAATGAATGAACAAAGTCCTCAAGCAAGCTAGGAAGGTAAATGAGGCAAGTCAATTTTCTCCTGTCAAACAGAGTGATCCTGGAGAAGCTGTGACTTGATAAACACTGTCACACTACCCACTCAAATGCAAGCTATCTCACCTCTCAGTACACATTAAACAATTTGCATCATACATTATGTAACTACTACTGTGTGTGCCCTGTTGATCCAACTTTCATCAAGGGATTTGCATTTCTAATCACAATTGCCTCTCCAGTATAAAAGTGCTTATGTGAGATATCACACATGCAATTCAATGTTTCTAAATCTCAAGTGTTTTAGCGTTTTATTATAATTTATATAGCATCAAATATGCTTCAACAATCAACACAGATCAGCTTTATATCATAAACCCTTATCTAAAAACACCTGTTAGTGATTTCAGTGTGTGACCTATATTTACATACTAATAGAGTTTAAGAAACACATGAATTTCTAAAATACGGAATCAGTCCCAGGAGTATCTATTAGCTAATACTTGACGAGACTCTCCTAAAGTGTGAGCAAATAGCATCGTGGAAAACAAACTACACACTTCAAGCTACAGAAGCCAAAATCAGGGGGTAAACACTAGAATTAGAAAACACAGGGTTTTTTTTTTTTTTTTTTTTTACAGTTCTCACCCTTCCATCTAAATGACTAAATATAAATACAGATGAATTGATGTAGTCACCCTGCCCCCTTGTTTTTTGGGTGTGTTGTTTTTTTGTCCATCTGTCTGCCCGTCTGTCTGTTTGTCAGCAACTTTACACAAAAACTACTGGAGCAAGTTCTATGACATTTTCAGGAAAGGTGCAAGGTGGTCTAGAAAAGATCCCATTAAATGTTAGTGAATGCAGGTCAAAGGTGAAGCACAAGGTCACTAAAAATGTGTTTTCACAATAATAAGGGATAGGACCAATCATGAATTTCCTTTTCATTCCTCAGTACTCAGTTTTGCATATATATTCACTCTTCACATGCATTGACCTCTGAACCTTGATGGACAAATTTGAAGATACTGGGTCAAAGGTCACAGTAAAAGTCAAAATAAATTTTGGATATAACTTTTGAACTAGTCATCTTACAGACTTCCAATAAGCACCAAAATGCTGGTTTTCAATTCTGCATCTTGTGTGTATAGATTTGAACCTATTGTTGATCAAAGAGGCCAGGAGTCACTGGGTCAACACCTAAAAAATTTAAATGGACTATAACAGAAAAAAGTGAACATACAGACTTAGTTACTATTATAGACATATAGCAAACCTGGCATGGGCTTCGAAATGATGTCATGCCCTTTGACCGTGAGTGACCTTGAAAGGTAAAAATCAAGGTGACATAATTTCAAATGGTCGTAACTCCAACTAGAAAAGCACCCAGAGAATTAGAACTATTTCTGTCAAATTCTCCCAATAGTAAAGAATTGTTCAAAAAAATCCTGGATCCAGGAAGTGATCTGGATCACCCCCCAAACTTGTTGATTTTGTCATTCCAGACATTCTGTGAAAATGTTGTTGATAACCTGTTGCTAACAGTTAGACAGACAGACAGACAAACTATCAAACCCTGATCATTACATAACCTCCGCTAGTGGAGGTAAATAGAGTGGTTATAAGTATTGACTTACTGTTTTTGACAGACATGAAACTACATGTAGGCTCCAAGATGGCATGATGAGCAACCTTGAAAAGCCAAAACAATAGTTTAACATTTTGAGAGGGACACATCTCCCTCTCAAAATTTCTCAAAGAATCTCATTAAGAGCTAAAATGTTTACGAGGGGCAGGGTTTGTTGTGCCTGGCACCACTTTTATGACCATGTGGAGACATTGAATTATAACAGGAGAATAATATCCACATCAAATGTGAAAAGTGATTAGTGTAACTGCTGTCATTCACGAAACTGGCCTACTTATTTTAAAATGTGATTAGCTGAAGCCAAAACCCAGGGCCATTTAATGCAGGGGTCTCATGTCCTGTTAAATCACTTGTTGATGATGGGATTTTAGCCTAATGTTACTGCTTTTTAAAAACATTTTATGTTACTTTTAATGCTAGTTAATTTTTGATTAAAATATAAATAATATATACAAAATGAAGAATGTCTTCTACAACCAGAGCACGATATTTAATCTTCATTAGTCCAATTTTAATTGTCACATTTATTTCTAAATGAATACTACTGAACTGGCAATACGTAGAGTTCACATTCAACATCTCCTTTATCAGTTTCTTCTTTTTAAAAGTCATTAGTTTGCTACCTGTTTCAGCCAATTCCAACAGTTAGCTTGTCGTGGCAGCTTTGAAAGACTGTTAATTTAGGATTTGGCCCGGGGTGATTGGCAGCGGCTCTATGCCACCAGTGAGCCTTCAGCTGGGTGGTCTCAGCTGTCTGAGTTGGACTATTGTGTCATGCTGCTACACTTCACTTACCTGGGACTGGATCCAGATATGAGGGTGACGGATTGCTGGATAGGCTCAACGCTATGGTGGCTGTACAGAATTTTTACTAATTCCAAAACATAGACCATGGTTAACCCTCTTCTGAGGAACTTGTAAACCATTGTGTTACTGCTTCAATTTTAGTAGTGATTAAACAGTAATAATATTAATGCAGTGATCTTGTCTCTATCAGTACTAGATCCAGCTGCCAATGAGCACCAAGGACATTTTTGGAACTGAGAAACAGTTAATAATAAAAGATAAATTGACAGAAATATATATTAGGTTAAAACACAACTTTGTATAAAAAATTAAATAAAATCCTTGACTTCAAACTATTAGGGATATCGATCTAAAACTTGGCATAATTTCATAAGTCCATGAGAGGAAATTATATGATTTTTTTTGGAGAATTTTCTAATCGAGTGACCTGGGAAATTTTAGTTTCTTTGGATGCTTTGACATGGAATGAGCCAAAACCAAATGGAGTGACTACATGGAGGGAGTGCCATTAGCTGGAAGAACCATCATGCACTGCATTCTATCTGACAGTGTATCTGTTAGTGTTTTACCATATTGGTGCTATCAGTATCTCCCAAGTTATATACCCCCATGAGCTTGACAATATAGCCCTTTTCCTTTCCTATATTGCCTGTGGGACTCCCCTGCTGTCCCTGCCTCACCATACTATGCATGGCAATGAGCTGGTCTGCTAGTCTCACTTTGCAGTGTGCTGGCTTATTACTGATTTCACATTGAGCATGGCCATGGATGCATTCTCCACTGATCCTCTGCATTTATGTAGGAGCACTGTAATCGTCTCATGCAGGTGAAGCAGTGCCCTGCTAGTGCTGCCCTGGGGCTCACTCCCCTCGGCTTTGTTCAATTAAACCCTGCTCTCAGCTGCCACCACAGAACAAGTGTACTGTGTCACATTACCCTGTATGGGAATTTAAGGAAAAGAATCAATGGTTGACAGAGCAAAATACATATTGCAATTTTAATATGCTGAAGGGTTTCGAGTAGTATTTAACAATGACATAAAATGAGGCAGCGTCTGCTGCAAACAAATGGAAGGTCACCTTCTATTGATGTAGTGCAATGTTGCCTTTGAATAATGAGATCATATTATGCAAGTGAGCCCTCAGATTTTGTGCAGTGAGTGCTTCTGATCTTGCCACTGGCTCTCAGTGGTCTAACTTTATGACCAGACATTTTAACTCAGGCCAATGAGCAATTATAACTCACCTTTTGACTAGAGTGAGTTTAGGAGGAAGAACAAAAGCCTGTTAATTGACAGTTTCGATGTGACACTTCTAAAGGTTTAACTGCTCCTCAAAAGGTGTCAAGCATATAATTAGTATTCAGCACTGGTTGAACATCACTTGAAAAAAATTGTGATGCTTTACACACAGTGGATGTACATGTAGAACAGACAAGGGTATGTTTTTCTATTAGAAATTGGATATTGGATTTATTTTCCATACTCAACTACTACTACTAGTAAAAAACATAAAAAAAAAACCCTCCAGTTTAAAATCCAGAAAACTTAAATTTTAATAATGAAAAATACATTTGAATAATTTTGGAATAAGGCTTATATCAGACATATAACACTTGTCTGTACCTTTGTACCCAGTGCAGCAGTACCCATCATTTTGTTCTACTGATGTATAACAATAATAAAGGCTTTCTATTTCTAGTTATGTTTCCTTCTACACAGAAAAATCAGCCATATGTTCCTTCTGAAAGGGCTGGTATAATAATAATTATTTCAACAGCCACCTTCCAAACACTGCTCTGATTGACTGGTTAAAAGATAATAGTAATTTGCTGCCCATCACATGTAGCTATTGTAGCTTTTTTTGGTGCAGCTGATGTCATCATATCTATGATTACATGTCATTGCTGTTTGTGTATATATATATATATATATATATATATATATATATATATATATATATATATATATATATATATATGCCAAGTTTGAAGTAAATTTAAACAAAATCGATGTTTTGATATACATTTCATATCCATTGTAAGTAAATGGCAGAAAAAAAGTTTAAAAGAATTAATATGAAATTGTATTTACTTTTAAACAAAAGGTAATCACACCTATTCTTGGTCAATGGCAATCTATAAATCTAATTTGTTTTGAATTCAACCAATAATTTTGCTGCTAGAGTGTGAAAAAACAAAGAAACAAGTGAACTGAAAACAATACCTCCTCCTCTCTCTCCTTTGGGGTAAAAAAATAAATAAAAATTAAGTCTATAATACTGCATGCTGAAAGAAAAATGTTGTGACCTGTGTAAGTCCAGTCCAAATGTTTTCAGCATGAGGCCTGTGCCATATCCATGAGCATGATGGTGCTCTTTTGCTCTTACTTTGTGAATCAGCTCTTAATCGCTCTGCCAGCATCACTGTCACCCTGTTACTGTCCTGTCCTCATTCCCTTGTATGTGTCCTGCCTGTGATGTATCACGCTGGCACTATCCCTCGATAGAAAGCTGTGTGGCTCATTAAGATAGAGGAAGATAGCAAAAATGGAAAAAAGGTGGGGAAGGCGAAGGGAATGAGATAAAGCATGTGCCTGTTGGATTTGTTCCACTTCATTGTTTCTGTATTCTGTATTCCCATCCCCCCAACATGATTTCTCCTGTGATTCAGAGTTTAGTGATAAAAAGCAGAGTTATGTTGCCCTTGGACAGGTTGTTCTATTTCTAGCACCTATTGTTGTTTTCAGGTATGTTACAATGGGACAGAAAACTATTGCCATTACAACATTTGTTCATCTACAGGTAACATTTAATGAGGATAATCTGGGGATTTGACTACAAAAGAAAGATGGAAAAAACCAAATGTGCAGTCTTTAAATGTTATTGTAAGTTTAAAGGTTCAGTTTATAAGATCTAGGAGTGAAATTTAACCAGACACCTCACCGGCTGAAAGTTGATGGGTCTTTGGTTTGATACATTTTCAGTACAGTGAAGTAAATAAAAGTATATATATATATAAAACCAATCGTCATGTCTCTCTCCAATGATATAATCCTAAATCCACTCAAATTGGAAACATTAGAGCAGGCGAAGGGTCTTACAACTCTGGCTTTGTATCTCTGACACTGCTTTGACCTGCTGCAGTGGTTCACCTTCAGCATGTCCATGGTGCGTGTGCTGCTTTGATGTCTATTTATTCTAGCATATCAAATATTGCACATGGGTTCTGCTTACACCCACCCTGTTCATACTGTATGCATTCTGTTTCAAGTAAATAGTGAGTGTTTGTGTTCATCCTATATGCTCATGTATTCATATGAAGGCCCAAAACCAAAACGATTCAGTACAAATGAGTGTACTGTTATAGTACATCTCTATTACAAACTGAACATCTAACATGACTTTACCTCTCCAACATCCAATTTCAATGTTTTTAAATGCATCTGAATCCATATACAACAACTATAACAAACTGTCTGTTTCAGTTGAGTGTTTTGGGACTTGCGGTCCAAGAACTAGTGATGTATGAAGGCACACTGTGGCTGTTCACTTGCAGAGGGATCTGTCTCGCACTTGGTACTTCAGCTATGTCAGATAAGACTGGATCGCAATGTGCCATAGTCAGTCACAAGTGGCCATCAGCATCCTTGGCAGTAATCTGGGTTCTGAAGCCTGGTGGTGTTGCTCAAAATAAAGCTGACAGATGCTAATCCATGCAAGTCAACCTTGATCCAAATAACAGATGTGGCATAAGCGACAGAAAATGCATTAAAACCTGACATCCTGTCAAGCTTTATTGTCATAAAAACAGGCAATTGTAGCTTTCTCCATATTGGTTTCAATGGTGCTGCTTCTCATTTACTCACTGATGAATAGATATTACTAGTGGAATAATATGATACCTGACACTATATTTCATCTTTTATTTCACCTTACTGCCATTTCTAAGATAATTGAGTTACGGCTTTCCTAATAGGCAGGATTACATTTACTCAAACTGTTACAACATTGTTGAAGACCATTTCTTGGATTCTTCTTGCAAGAGAAAAAATGTATAATAAGCTTCCAGTCTCTCAATATATTTCACAGCCGTTGTCATCAATTATACATGTTGTATAATTCACAATCTGCCCTCCTCTTATTTGCATTGCCTCAAGAGGCTGTCCTGCCTGGAATAAGCGTCCATAATGGCGAATGTTTAGTTAAACGATGTTTGTGAAGTTTAAAAAAGATAAATAATGATCATAGGGGTTTAATTTAATGAAGTAAAGGACCACACAGGAAGAGCTACTGGCATGCTGTGAGAGACATTTAGATTTTCCTGTTACAGAATGCAAGAAGGGTTCTGAAAGACAAGAGGCATGCTCCTGCATCACATTCGATTTATTTAAGCCATCTGTCTCGTCGATCTCACAGGATTGATAGAACTGACGTGCCCTGCTCCCAGTTTGTGTATTCAGTAGCAGATTGCACTAGGAATAACACAAACTGACAACATTGTTTGGCTCAGGATGAAATGCCCTGACAATAATAGCCTAAAAAAAAGTGTTTTAAAATAGAAAAAAAAAAAAAAAGTTACTTTGAAATGACTCTTAGAATCTGAAGCATGTTTGTGGAAAGGGATGTCTGAAGGTAAAAAGTTTCAGCTACTATGTAATTAGCCCTTTTCCTCTGTCCTCCCCTTGCTCTCAGCTTTGATTATTCAAGGGAACCAAACCACTTGAATTTTGTACTCAAAAACACTTTAGTAATAAAACACTGCTAATTGATGTTTCACATTTGCTGGTGCAACAACAGTGCACAACTCAACACCCCATCATACATAATGCCTAAGGCCAGTCACATCACTCCAACTAAACAGTCATTAATGGACCTGACACTAATGGAGGCTACTTTGTTGACATTAGAGTATGCAAAGTAAAATCAGCCCAAGGAAACTTCCTGTCATCTCTGATTGTGTTAATTGGTGATATTTGATGCTATGTAGCCCAGAGCTGAACTTTAAGAAAATGCCAGTGTCTGACCCATTTTCATCAGTAACACTATCGTTCAATAACCATGGTATTTTATTTATCACACATGTAAAGATAAACTTAATTGTAAAATAAAGCTACAATTTAAATCTATGTGGTGTTTGATACTGATAGGCAATTTTGTTTCGTCATCTGAACCCACTTTATTCTCACTAGAGTCACTGGGGGCCTGTGAATTGAACCAGGGTCCCTCTCGCTGTGGAGCACGAGTGTTAACCACTGCACCACCGTGCTGCCCCTGATAGACAATTACTCCATCATTTTCAATATTTCTATCATGTGATGATCTGAGCATATTTATTCAAACATTCTTAATACCATATTCATTTAGTTTGTGTTTATATAATAATTTTATGTTTTTATTATTCAAGTGAAGGAAAAAAGCAAACAAAAAATATAGTTCTGAAAAAAAAAACCTCAAGATTTGAAAACAGAAATGAAGGTATACAATTTTTTAAACTTACCATTGTTTGTGTTGTCATTTTCTTTCATCTGCTTGCAGGCCAAAATATTTTATCACTGTAAACATTTTGGTTACAAGTGCAAAGATTTTGCCCCTCTAAATCTTGTGCAAATCAAAATGTTTTGCTTTCAAGTTCAAGTGGCCCTTACTTTCACATCAAATTTGTTTGCAAGTTGAAATGTTTTGCACATTAAAATATTTTGCAAAGCAAAATGTTTTGCTTAACACCTATCACATTTAGTTAAACTTGCAACCAAAACGTTTTGATTCACACAAGATTCAGAGGTGCAAACCCTTTGGACTTTTAAAATGATAAAGATTTTGGCCAGCCAAGAGAAGTTTAATTTATATAGAAAGAAAATGAGAACACAATCAATTTGGTCCAGCTTAAATTTCATTTTCATTTTCATTTTCAATTTCTTTTTTGTTTTCCTTTTTTCCTTAACTCAAATAATGCAGACACAAATTTATTTTCATAACCTTACTACATGAAAGTTACTATTATAATAATAATTATGATCAGCTGTAACTGAAGATGACATTTTCCAGTTTGAGTTCTACACTGTACAATATCCTGACACAGGTGTCATGTCTGTTCTGAGAAAACCTGTTAAATTAGGTGATCAAACAGTTTTCTGCATCGCAGTGAATGTTTAGTGCATTAAACATGCACAGTCCTCATATAATTGACAGAATTAACAATCAAAGCATCAAAGAAAATCAAATGGACAAGTGGTGAACAGCAGTTTTCCCATCATGCCTGGCATACTAAGGTCTCTTTCATGTCTGTAGAAACTTAAACACTAAAAACAATTATCTATCACCAAATGTGTTTGTCATCTCTTGGTTACCTTCTAAGGGTTCCTTAGCCATGCAAATATTGTTTTTAATACTTCTGGTGTGGGCCTCTAGGCCTTTTTTGTCACTATATTCTTCAACATGCACTCTGCAAGTCACAAACTCCATACTGAAGTGACCTCACAACTGGACATGCCAGTCTTTGGTTGTTTTATGTTTGTGCAGGAATACTGAATAATGAGGCAAAATGAGAATCCCCAAAATATAGGATGGTTAGAGCTGACACCCAGTGTGTGGGCTGACAGTGCACTTTCGGCTCTAATTACTGCATTATAATTGTATCTTTATAAGTGGGTCAAAACCGACTCTAACAACACATGACTTAGAGTTATTCTCCAAAGAGGATGATATTATTGAGAAAAAGATCACTTGATATTTCTTGTGTGGCAGTGGTTTGGCTACTGTCAGCGTGATGTAGAGAAAATCAACCTGGTGTGCAGGGTATGCAAGCGGTCGGTGCCATTGAAATCCGGCAACAAAATAAATCTTTTTAATCACTTATAGAAATACCATCTGATTAATTATGGAGGAAGCATGAAAATGCAAGTGAAGCCTGCAAAGCCTGTTGCCAGTTCAGCCACTACTCGTGGCACAGCCAACCGACCACCTTCATTATCTGCAAGGGGCAAAGTTCATTTTGTATGCTGTATATTTCAAAACCCTCAAGACTGTTAAGTATTGCACTGTTTTATAATATTTTTCAAACATTTTTTGCAGTTTAGTGAAAATTTTGATCTCATTTAATTTGCTGTGTTATTTATTTATTTATTTATTTATTTATTTATTTATTTATTTATTTATTTATTTATTTATTTATTTATTTATTTATTTATTTATTTATTTATTTATTTATTTATTTATTTCATATCTTAATAAAAAAAAATATCCAACTAATCTCTACTTACTTTATTTTTCAGTACAGATGCATTCAAATTGGCAGTTTAAAATTAATATTTTAAAAAATAATGATAATAATCAAGATTGGATGATATAAGAAAATTAATTGTGATATTATTTTTTCCATATCACCCAGCTCTAGTCTCTAATATAAATAGTTCAAAAGTTATATTAAAAATTTTAAATTGACTCTTATTGTGACCTTGACCCTTGACCGAGAGTTTTAAAATTTGACCTTCAAATTTCTGATGTCAATGCACATCAACATAAAAAGGAATCATCAAAAAGAAACTATATGCAAAATTGAGCACAGAGGAAATTCCCAGTTTGCACGTCAGTATCTGTTATTATTGCAAAAACACAGTTTTAGTGACCTTGACCTTTCACTTACATTCACCAAAATTTAATGGGATCTATTCTGGACCACCTCACAATTTTCTTGAAAATTTCAAGTAAATTGATCTAGCAGTCTGACAAACAGATGGACAAACAAACAACCCCCCCACTTGCCTCCCCTTTGAGAGATGGGGTAATAATCTGATAACATCTATGCTAATAAACACATTGATAAATATGTTGAGCATTTTAGAAAACTTGAACAGGGTATTAGTTAGTATCTTGGCACTTGTGCTTCAAACAATTTTATGCCACATTCTTCAACATGATGACTTAATATACAGTGACACGTCTTTGTGCAGTAATATAAAGGAGCCTTGCAGACTTATGTGACGTACAGTACAATGCAGACAGCTTCCATTAAGTCTTAACTTTAGGCTCTAGACATCTAAGCTGAAATTCACTGCTGCCTACAGATTCAAAGCCATTATACTTAAAGTGAAACAATATTTAAACTGCAGTATGTAACAATATAAAGTCAGTTCTCATGACATGGCCCTTTACCCCTTCTGTTTAATGGGTTCCCCATGCAGCTCTGGTCTTCATCCTGACTAGCTGTCTAGGTTGAACATGGTATATACACAGTAATCAGTTGACAGTTGAAGTAACATCCTCTACATCCCAGGCAGTGACAAATTCATTCTGGGATCAAATAAATTGCAGTGGTGATATTTTGAGTCTCTACTGCCAAACAGCTTTGCCACTGCACCCACATAACCTGAATATATGTTACAAATCTAGGACATATGTTCAAGTGTTTTCATTTATAGTAAAGCCATTCATTGCAATAAAAAAATAATCAGTGAATGGTAGTTTTAAACAGTGGGCCTTGTATGATTTATTCACATTGTTTCCATTATTCTTGTAATGAACTTAATGAAGCTAGTGTGGATATACTAAATGATCATTTGACACACACACACACACAAAAAGTAATTTCAGTTAAAGGCCAGCAGGTACACCTCAAAAAGCAAAAACTACTCCATGCACTGCAGCTGATTTGAAACAGCGGTGGTCCACCTGTGCTCCTCTAATTCTCAACGTACTGCTCCAAGGGCCAAATAATTCATTACAATTTACTCCAATGAATTATTTAAAAGCAAGGACAAGTTGTTCGTGACTCAAATAACCAACAATTCCTTGTGACTGCAATGGAAAACTTTTTAATTAAGAAATTAAGGGTTACGTGGCAAAGTGGGATCAGAAACCTCTGCATTAATAATACATGAAGGTGCTTTTGCTCTAAGTGATTCTTTTTACAAATGGATAAAGCTATTTCCTATTCACAGTCTAATGGGTTAAATCTAACCTTAAGTATCTGAACGGGAGACCTATCGATGTTTTTTTCCTGTCTACCGAGGATTGAGAACAGTATGTGCCTATTCTAGGGTGACAGTGATGATGATAGATTCAGATTAATTCCAATGAATTCATCCCACATTTATGTTCAAAGTTTGTCAAGGTCTATAATTTACAGGGAAAAGTGATTTTGATTCCTTTTGTTGTAATTTGATTCAGATGACTAGCAGTTCCACTAAAAAAGGATAATTGACCACAGTGAAAGGGTGAGGACCCTCTATTCTCTGAAGAGAATAGAGTCAGAAGTGTCTCTCAGCTCATCATTATGCAGCAATCTTGGTGTCAGTCACCCAAAGGTGGTGAATATAGAAAAGGAGAGAAGTTTTTACCGAGAGCCAGCACAAGATTAAGAGAAAAATGATGGAGTCGCACAGCACTTGTTTAAAATTTCGTATTTTCCTTCCCTGAAAATATGTCATGAATATGGTATGACTCAAGTTTCATAATCATTTGCTCCACTGTTGTTCATGTAGATCAAAAAATTTCACATAAGTTACCAATTAGCAATAAGTGGGAGAAGCCTTTAAATGGTGCACGACGGTGTAATTGTGTCAGTGTTTCAGGCTGTTTTATATGAAAGGCCATTAGCAATCATTTCATTGTACTAAATGAAAAAGGTAGTTTGCAGCACAGGAAATGATGAAATCCTGAGAAAGTGAGTATTGCACAGTGTTGAGTGTGATAGAAATAGGCAAAATTCAGCTTCATGATTTATTTTATAACAGTTAATTTATTATGGTACATTTATTCTTTGGCCTTCCTTTTGTGTTGGCTAAATGTGTGTGTTTTTTACGATTCTAACAAAGCAGTGAGTGCAATACAATAAGAAGTGTGACAAAGACGATGATGTCAAACTTAACATCTCGGGTAAAGTTGATTCTGTGTCTCATTGGTTTTGTTTTCAATTGAGGCAGTTGATTTTATGATCTGCTCTATCAGCTTTTGGCATCTATTTCTCTACTTCACACCAGCTGAGAGGATTGGGAGCCTTTCTCTCTCCTATTTTTAGACAGTAACCTTCACAATTTCTATAGACATTTCTGTCCATTCAACTGAAATGTCAGCCGAGAATATTGTATCTAACTGCAGTCAAAGAGATTTCTGATTGAGCTTCAGAATGCATGAGCCTAATGTCACTACATTATAGGGTTTGGAGAATATGGTCTTCTTTTCCTTCTTATTATTTATTAGAGTGGCATGGTGCAGTGGTTAGCTGGGGGTCTGGGTTCCTAGCATTGGCTGATGTGAACTTCTCTATAGAAACTTTTAAACAGTTACTTGAAAAAGGTGAGATGGTGAGCACAGCCTTTTGCCGTTATTGTTTGGTTTCCACAGCCAAGCCAAAGGAATAACAGAGGTGAGACTGGGCCTGACTTCTACACAGTCGACCTGCTTTCTAGAGTCAAATAGTGATGATGCAGCACAGTATTATGTGATATGTACTTGCACCTCTGAAATACTCAGAGCATACTAGTGTTGCTAACCTCCCCAGAGTTCTCCCATCTTTCACCATGGATAGAGCTGTCTGTCCAAAGTGACAGCAGCTCAATAGTTCAACATCTTTCTGTTGATATGTTTGTTTCCTATACAGGCCCAGTGTAGGGTTCCCCAACACGTCATCAACATAACTCACCTTGTTTGCAGAACGAGAGGTGTTCCTTTTACATAATACTCTGGAGTCATGACTCATCTTTATCACAGCTCTGTTAATACCTCCAGAGCTGTTACAGAGCCACAATAAAGGTGGGACCAAATGATCCTACCATTGTGTTTGTACAGACACTGTCCCAGAATAAAGCCAAAAGGTTCCTGTAACAAAAGTGCTGTGTAAAAGGTGCTTGTGTGGTTTCTCTACATACTCTGGCTTCCTCCCACTATCCAAAAACATACAATCAATAGTTTAATTATTTAATCCTGTCACCTGTAGGTGTGAATGTATGTATTAGAAAAATTGTGAACTGAATACACATCCTGCCAGTGCCTTCACCTGTTGGTAGGTAGGACTGGAACCAGCATCACCAAGACCCTCCATAGGATTTAATAATTTAGAAAATGAGAAAAAAAAAAGATTTAAATGGGACATATCATGCAAAATGCACTTTTAATGTCTTTACAACACAAATATGTGCTGTCTGTGTGTGAGGAGACTCTTAAATTATGAAAAAAAAACACCCACTCTCCTTTTCTCTTGATCCATTCCTTATTGGAGGGGAATGAAAATGCTACGTTTTGGATGTTCTATGCACCCTATGTCACATGTATAGATTAATTTGAATACCCCACCCCATCCCAGCCTACCAGCTCAACTAACCCCACCTACTGGTCACAGTGACCTCTGCTTGGAGTTCTGCCATTGTTCTCTATCAGTAGCAGAGAGACACAGGATGAGTATGTCAACAAAAGCTAAATATGTTTCCTGCTCTGTTGCTGGGTGCACAGAAGGACACACATCACTACATTGGCTTCAGTTCAGCCTGATAAAAGACTGAAGTGAATTTAATTTATTTTTGATGGAAACATACCAGGTACAGTCCTACAGAAGACCCTGTTACTGTATGCTAACCACTTCACAACAGACTGTTTCTTTAACATGGCACAGTCCAAAAAGTACATTTTGCATGATATGTCCCCTTTAATAGAGTGTATCCCTTCAGACAAATTATTTAATGAGCAGGATATCAGTTATTTTTAAACTAAAGACAACCTCATTGGTGCTATGCAATCACAGGGAAGAAAATTCGGAGATGGGGTACACCCAGCTGAATTTACAGGGTACTTGTAGTGAATTTTTATTGGTAGCTGTTTCAAAATATCACAAATAATACAAGTGGTTCCATCAGGTAACTTATATCATAGCCTCTTGTCAAGTACTAAGTCACTGCTCTGTCAGACATTCATTGACATGCTGCCTCCTTCACAGGTTGTTACAGAACCAGTAGTGATACAGATATGTTGGTTTGTCTGTTTATGTGCGATGGACTGGTTACTGATCCTGTGCAGAAGACACTAGACTAAATTGACACATTATTGGCAAAATGGCAGAGTACAAAGCTTACCACTGTATAAAGAACATGTGTTTTCCACTCAATCTCACTAGCTGACTACTGCTTGTTTACTCACACTTGATTACACGCCATCAATATCTATGTGTGACTTCTGGCCACTAACGGCCACTCCCCATAGGTTGTGCTCACACAAATAATTCTCTTAAAATAAAGTCCACTGTGGTGCATCTTTGTTTTGTTTTTTTGTTTTTTTTACTGGACATCCACCTCTTGCTTATAAGTACAGTAATACACAATTAATGTAATAAGCAAAAGTGCTGCATTTTTGGAGCAGCACAGCATAATAATGCAATTAACCAAAGAACATTTACATCCTAATGGTCAACATAGTCAAAGTTACATTTGTGATGTTTTGATTCATCTTATTCATCTTAATGCGTATTACTTAAGCGGGTATTTTTTAAAATAGAGTTCAGATTTCTCACAGGTTTGATAGACGTTCTACATTTGTACCTTTGTTGGACTCCAGTTTGTGTCGTCCATTTGGCTCACCTAAAACTGTGTGAGCAGCTGCGACATGGCGGGTGCAGTCACAGACATAACTCGAACTAAGGCATGAGAAACACACTGAAGGGTATGAGAATATTTGGCAAGTCTGTATAAGTAAATGCCTTTTGGGGAGCTATAACAACAATACCTACCCATTCAGAGAAAAATAAGAAGAGGCTTTAAAAGCTAAAATAAGATTATAGTTAATATCCAGTTTATCCAGAGCTATTGGAAGTCAGTTTGTTTAATCTCTTCTGCAACCTGTGCTTACCACGTATGCACCTCCCTAAAGAATGAAAATAGTCTACCAAAGAAGACATTTAATTTGAGATGGGAGGTTTAACGGTCCTTAAAAAAGCCTCCTATGTTGTGTTTGCTCGGTTTAATGCTTTTGATTTGTTTGTTTATTCTCTCTCCGTGTCTCAGTGTGATTTCCTCTGGCTTCCCTGTGGAGCCGTGCTAAATGAAGTGTAGTCGACACACACACATCCAAAGTGGAAAGATGGGGGGTGGTATCCATCACTGGAGGTTGTGTCCCAGAGGAAAAGATTGATTTTGGTTTGTCCTGGATCACATGATAAATTTCAAAGCTGAAGTGAACTATTTTATATTTACAAAGACTGACAACATGTCATCCTTTGAACAAATGATAAACCGATACCTTATACTTCAGTTGTTCTGACTAAATATGAGCCCTTCACATCTGGGCTGAAGCGGATTTGAACAAGCTGTAATACACCTGGTGCGAGGTGTCACTGAACAACGCTTTGACCCCTGATTTTGCTTCAGTAAATCTTTGAGTGGCTTAACATAGCATCTGTTTGGTCACATTTTATTTTGCAAAGGGCCTAGTACAGGCCATTAAGTGTGAAAGAGCCTTTGCAGTCACTAATATATGTATGCTAATATATTAGTATTTTAATAGTCTGATGACAGATAAGTAACATAAACCAAACAAAAGAGGAACTTTACCATGTCCAAGGTAAACACATCTGCTCCTTTTACTGTTTCCTTCTTTTTTGCCCCCGCATTTTAACAGTTCAAACTTGATTCTTGCCATAATTAAATGAGTTAGCCTATATGTTGTACTGACATTCAATACTAACAAAAGACCCTTTCACAGTTTGTAAACAATGTGACATATTTTGCAGGCTGCGTATCTCACATGTGCTACTTTGTCAACACAGATTAGTAATTATATGCATTTAGCCTATATTTCATTTATTAAAGTCAAGTGTTTTTGCTAGGTTGGATGAAGAAAACTAATAATTTGGTGCATATGTGAGTACACTCACTTTCAAAGACTGTTCAAGAATGTTATTTTAAAAAGTTGATGCTAGCTGATAGGATGACATTCCCCGACACTTACACAACTAGTCACTAAGTGGAAAAGAAGTAAGAACTTCTGCCTGTACAATGTTGAGTTAGCTAGCATGTTAGCATTAGCATATAAACATAACAATGATGCCCAAACATCACATTATTTTAGTCTCAATTTATCCTGATCCATAATGTTATCCAGATTGAAAGTGATGATTCATTTCAGACCAACCTTACCTGAAGTGTGCACGCTACAGCTGTGAGTTGTTGACGATTGTTTCAGTCTTTTTGCTTAATTGTGTTCAACTAAAGCTATGATTGTTTGGACTTGCAGTAGCTTGTATCCCATAACATTTTAAGTCTGACTTATTGGTTTTGGCATAACGGTGACCAGTGTTTCCCTCCAGTTAGTGTTGTGATGTCACAATGATACCAAGAAGGGGTCTATAGCAGAACACACCTTTGTATAAAGGATCATTGTTTACACAAAACTGTGTTCGGGTGTGTTATTATGTATCTGTCTTTAAACAATTAATTTTGATGGTCTTATAATCTTCATGTGTTGCGTCAGCTGATGGTTTAGATCTGTTAGGTTAGCTCTGCTTTCAGACAGAAAACGACCACCGTAAAACCATACATCCATTCAGTTTTCTGTATTGTTTGGGATGTCAGTAGCTGGATTTAAGAGTTGTTTGGAATCACTCTTTTTGTTGATGAGATTTCATCATCAAAGTTAATCCTTTACATTTAGAGCTGTGTGAATATAGCAACAATGCCTCTAGCTTTTAATACTTCTTCACTTTCTTTGATTCCAAAAGTTTTTTTTTAATGGTTCACTTCCCATCTTGTCACTTTTGGATGTTTTGGTCAAAGACCCTGTGGCATTAGTTTTTATCATCATGATAAACAGACAGACTCCTCCCTCCAGTGGTCACAGAAATCTCAGCCCAATGACTGTGTACTCATGCAGATCTCTACAACCCAATAAATTGCAGCTTTGCTAAAACTAATTCATTGTTGCTTTCAGTATTTGAAAGTAGAAATACTATAGCCTACTATAGCCCCTTTAATGTCAATCATTTATGTTAATGGATTAGATTTCTGTAGCGCTTTTCAAGGCACCCAAAGCGCTTTACATTAGTGTTCCATTATTCATTCATTCTCACATGCTCCCTTTGGTGGTGGTAAACTACATATGTAGTCACAGTTGCCCTGGGGCAGACTGACAGAACCATGACATTTCGCACTTACGGCCACTCTGTCCACCACCAAGCATTCATAGGCATTCATACACCAGTGTGAGTGACACTGGAGGCAAGGAGGGTGAAGTGTCTTGCCCAAGGACACAACGGACTGACTAGGACAGAACAGGAATCGAACTGCCAACCCCTAAGTTAATGGCCCATTTGGCTTGCACTGTTTTTTTTTTTTTTGTGTGTGTTTTCCAAATAAATTAACATACCATTGGTCACAATATCATGAGCTCATTGGTGAATTTTACAATCTCGATCACACTGTTCTCAAAATACACCCCTTGTTTCACTCCTTAGCTGTTTTAAACATAACAATAATATGCATTTGATTTGATAATTTGTCCTTTAAACAACAAAAATTTTGCAATTCATTTAAAATGTGGGCTAAACCAACAGGGTTCCAAATCCCCTCAAAAGCCCAGACCATTTAATACTTTCAACCTGTCACGTTTAAAAGAGCTGCTTACAAATCACACATCTCTTTCTTGCTTCGTTGTTCGAGATTTATGCACACGCATACAGACTTTTGGCAGGCGACTAGAGATGTTTAACATAACTGAGACTTCTGGAGTGAATGCAGCCAGCTGGTATTTCGTACTCCTATCTGTTACAGACAGCAGCCTTTCTGTGTCAGCAGTGTACTTTGAATGGCTTAATTTCCGAGAACACTTCTTGACTGTAAAAGCTCTTACAGATGACATTTAAGCACACAAGATCATGCAAGGACTGCCAGTTCTTGGCAATTTGGCCTTTTAGATTCATGAGGAACACAACCTCATCTCTATTAGCCTCTTCCTCTCTGTCTATTCCGTGTCTCTCCCGCTCAGCTGTGTCCATCTCTTAATCAGATTAGGACATTATATTTGAGGTTGTTGGCCTAATCAGTGTAATAAAGGGTCTCTGAGAGCATTGCTGCACATTAGTGTCATTAGACTGTAGCTGAAAGAAGGGCTTTGTAAAATCTGCTTGATCACTGCTGCAAAGCATCCATCTCTCAGGTGAGCCTATTGATCTGTTTACTCTCATATGAGCCTGGTGGTAATCGTAGGAGTCCCCACAAAAGAGTTTAAAAGCGGTCTTAAGGTCTGTTATATAACATCTTCATGGCTACTGTTTCTTTATGGTATAGAAAACTAATTCTGAATTCACATCAATAGGCAAATTTTATTGTTTGATTACATAAATGAGCTTTGATTATGCATTTATTGAAATATTACACTTATATGCTAATTAATTTTAAAAACACCTTTTATTCCAGGCATAAAGAGTCACACAGTAGTTACTCAGCTGTTTACACCCACAAGCACCCACACAAAATCGTGTAATGTAATGTGTAGCATACATCTTTGCCAAAATAGGACAAGGTGGGTGAATTAATCTAACACAGAAGTTTCATAAAAGATAATAGCGTTTGATTCCTGTGTGAGATTAGTTTGTGAAAATATCAAGTTTCAGGTTAAGAAAGACACTTTCATGGCATTAACTACAAATGTTACAAAGCATTTTTGCCTTGCTTTGCACTCAAATACAAATATCCTACAATCATATACAATTGTGTAACTAGTGTTGTTGACCATAAACATGTGAATATTAGCTTTACATACACCCAGGCGGCTGTAACTGCCCAACATGGATGTAAATAATACAGTTGGCTAAAGACACTTCTGCAAAGGACATCTACTTAAATTAAATTTAAAAACAAAAAAATATATAATTTAAAACTTAAGATGCAAGACTGATATCAAATTGTATTTTGCTTTGACAGACATAAATACAATCATGAATTTCTGTGGAAATGAGTTGCTTTAGTGTCAGGAGTGGATAAAACAAGGAATGGAAAATCAAACAGCTGGGACCAAAATGAGAAAATTTGGATGAGCTGTCAGTGTTTGGGGATTGAATATTGTTTTTTTGGATTTCTTCTTTTTTTCAGTAAAGGCAAATGGAATGGAAATGATAATTCCATCTGGCAGTGACCCAGAGCTATGACTTTTGTCAAATATATTGTTACAGAGTGCTGTGTGTTTTTTCTTGCAATGACAGAGCGCTGAGTGGTTTTAATCTGCAGGCCTCACGCTGTCATGCTTTCATGGCACAGTGGGTTTGATAAACCACTGCTAAGCGCTGTGTGCCTGTGATGGCAGGAAGCAAGCAGAGGCACTGTCAGGCATCAGTCCAGCTGGACAGCCACTGCTGGACTCCAGGGGCTGGCATCAGTATGCGACACTCAGCTATGCTGCCTTTATGTGGCTGAGCAAGAGGGGGAGGCATTGCCAATTTGATTTATAGCCCCAGATTAGCAGCTGCATGATAGGCTGGAGGTTGTCATCCTTGTGCATATGGAGAGATAGCTTTAGGGAATACAGGTCTGAAGTAAAGTTTGGCATTAAATTTAAACTAAGGCACTTGGATGTATCCAATAACCCAGTTTGGCAAATCTGAAATGCTGTTGTGTCTCAATATGCATATAAAAATGTGCAACTACATGCTCTATGGGCTCTGGGCAGCTTTCAAACAGTCATGAAATAACCATTATCAATGACCCCTGCCGTAATAAAAGCAGGAGCCTTGTGCGTGACAGACTGCAAAGGCTGTATAGAGCAAGCAGAGAGGCCAGACTTCAGTAATGGGTCACTGCACACTCTTAGCTCAGAGCTCCTCAAAGCCTTTTCTTCTGCCAGTTTCAGTCTGTGAGGATGGCTTGTTTCACTACAGATTTCACTGATGTAATTGCCAAAAGTTCAAAGGTCCATTTTCTGGAAGTTGTTATTGAGACATATTTTTGCAGAGCTTTTTTTCCTCATTCCGTTGATAATTCAAGCAAGAGATCCAAGAAAAAAGTTATTTGTTTTGTACATTTCATGCCTAAACTATATTTAGCAGAGTGTTATCATCTACCATTCACATTCAGATGTGGTTCCAGCTCTGTTGTGTTTTTACTCCAGCCACTGATTTGTACACTTGAATTAACATCATTTAGATTTTTCTCTCTGGAAAACTCAATTTTCAAATGTGTCAACACAAAGGGCTCAGGACTATAATCTGTAATTATTCACCAGTTATGATTCAGTCTGATTTATATTTGACATCCTGAGAATGATTAAAGTTCTGTCATTTCAATTATTGATGATGCAGACAGCTACACTATGTCCAAAAGAGGAACACTTCTGCCTTTATACTCCAGCAGTTAGTTGGCTGACAGTGAGGTACATGTCTGAGGTATCTGTGACAGAGATACACAAGCAGCAGAAATTGCTTTGGAAAAAAACATTCTGTTGTTTTTATATAAAAAGGATAGCAGCTGGGGTTGCCAGAATAATCCTGTAAAAAACACATCAAACCATAACATGTTTACGGAGTAACATGTACATTTAACATTGAATGTAAGCAGTAAATGGACTTCTGCTTACATAGAGCACACCAGGATGGTGCCTAAACTTGGAGACACTAAGGATTCAAGGTCTTCGTAGTTTTGTGAGGACACTTGGACATGTGAACAGTTGGAGATGGGATTCAAACTGCCAACCCTGGTCAATGTTCAACCTGCTCTATCAACTGAACTACAGCTACCTGTATATTTTAAATCTGAAATTGTTAGATGTTTACTTCTTTATTGTTTTTTATTGGATTTGCTAACTTAATGTTCCTGTAAAAATTACACCAACATTTGATTTAATTAAATTTTCACAAATATACAACTTTGCATTGTATTTTCACTTACAGCTTTTCTTAAATTAATTTTTATACTGTGTACTGTTGCTGTTTTGTGGACCTTTCACAAAAGAGCAAATATTTATCTTTAGCCTTCATTTATGGTGGATAAAGTTAAAGATTATAGAATGATGACAAAACCTCATACGTTTCATTGTTCAACTGACGAATACTTGAAGTTTAAAATTCACTGTTTACTGACTACTGGTTAGATGTAATTAATCTGAAACAAATTACACAAAGTCATATAGGAAAACTGTAATGTGTATCTGAAATAAATATTTGACTCTCCCTAATGGCCCATTTCGAAATATTGATTAGATAGAAGATGATTTTCTGTTGGTCTTCATATTGTTTGAGATGAATGCTACTGTGGGATAATTGGCAGAGAACCAGAATGATTTTCCAAAGAGTTAAAGAGAGAAGACAATTAACCAAGTGCATTCAATTCAATGCACACTGTTACAAAGCTTTATTAGTTATATATATATATATATATATATATATATATATATATATATTCTGCTGGTCTTTCAAACAGGGGAAGGTCATTGTCAGCTTACATCATAAAATTCCTTTTCTATAAAATGCTCCATGATCCTATCATACCAAGAAGGCATCTTTTCCACGGACTTGAACAAGGAAATGATGAAATTGTTAAACTGAAACAAGGAAAATGTTTGTTTTATTTACAGTGTAAGAAATAAACAAGTAATTTCACCAAGCACATACCAGTAACTGTGTTGCTGTTTGTTCCAACTTCACTTGCAAAGTCTGCAATTGGACTGAGCTGAGCTAATTGGACAAGTCATGGTTATGTCTCAAAATACCTAAAATAGCATCCAATCATTATGCAGAAATTCAGCGTCCAGGCTGTCTGAGGCCGCACCCATAGCTCCATTCACCCCGAGAGACACTGCGTATTCAGGGGTTGGACAAAGTTGCAGCATTTATCCAATGACAATTTTGAGAAAAAAAAAAGTGCTGTAGAGCGCCATTGACTCCCATTGATGCTGAGTGTCAATGGACAAATGCATTGAAGAATACAGCATTATTTGAATGTATGAGAAGTGAAGAACATTGGATCAGCTGATTTGGGATAAGTTGCTGATTCTGAACCAACTTACCTAAGAGATTAATGTGTTCTAACACATTTGTAGCCAATAAAATGTGAACAAAACTGAACATATTTGATTGTTTTTCCTTTAGAAATTTTAGGGAAAGCTGAACTTCTCTTGAAGTCTTAGGGAAAGTGTAGTATGTAGGCAATTCTAATCTAGTCTACTCAGGTCTCTGTAGCTGTGTGTCTTAAATAATTTGGCTTTTTCCAGCCAATCCTCTGATATAGCCATGTTACATAAACAGGTAGTTGTTTTCTAGGCCTTCCTTTTCCCCTGATGAATGGGATGCGTGCCTGGTTTTCTTTTGGCCTGACTTTAATAACCACTGCAGGAGGATTTCTTCTTCACATTTTTGTTTCTCTATGTATTCATTAATTTCATTGTGTATTATTGCCATTTATGCTTTTGTAAAACTCCTCCTGGCTTCTCCTCTCACCGTGAAGATGTCCGTAGTGAATATTTGATGGTATGCATCTTGAGGTGTAGTTCCATCATGCTTTGCTGCTGGGAAATTAGTGTTTTGCCCTTAGGTACTTGCTGGTAGCAGCTGCACCATCGACTAGCACGTCCCTGGATATTGTGGAATTGGCATGCAAATGGAATAGACTTTTATCATGCTTTTCTACCTTGTTAGTTATCAAAGTGCAATGTTGCAATGTGTCACATTCACCCATGCACACATATGCACAATTATACACTCAAACACCAATGAAACAGTCACTGGTGACCAACTTGGGGTTCAGTGTCTTGCTGAAGGACACTTTAAACAAGGATTAAATCATTAAGTTTTTATTTTTGTGAGCAACCCACCAGACCTGATTTACCAAATGTTTGCACGTGTAAAACAGGCACAAACTTGACTGTGCACGCAAAAATAAATGGTGGCTTATCTGCTAACAGGACACAGGGAGGGTTGTGGATGTCAAATTGCCAAAATAGCTCACACAACCATTTAGGATGTTTGCCTTGATGAATATGCAATTATAGGCATTTATTCCAGAACATGCCAATTTACTGGGAGGAGTTGGAAATGTTGGCTAGCTTCATGTTAATGCCCCCCCCCACACACACACACACACACACACACACTTCTGAGACGTGTTTGTCTCTGTCTCTCACTCCCTCCCTGTCTTGCTCGTGTGCAGGAAAAAACAAATAGGACATGTTCTAGCACTGCACGTGCACACACACACACACACACACACACACACACACACACACACACACATACACACAAGCATGGCTCCTAAAACTTTCTATATAAGCACTGATGCACAGGCTTTTTTCTCATGCACACAGTCTTAAAAGTTTTCATTCACTAAACAGAGTGACAAGCAGAGCGAAACTATTTATTTCACTAATAACATACTTCAGTACTGATAAACAGCAACACAGAAATACCTATCCACCCCTCTATGGAGAAAAATAGAAACTTCATGTCCATGACTGTTGGCTTATCCCAGAGCAGTTTTTATTACAGGGTATTGTCTCCATGTTGACAACTAGCAGTGCACGTAAAATTCTCTTTTACATCAGAGGATCTCCAAAACTTTGCAGCTGTTGTCATTTATGCTGGCAACTTTGATCGTGACATGCAAATCAATAACATGCATATTTTTGTAGCACGAGCAAGCATATTTGTGCCTGTTATTTGCAGTCTTAGTAAATCAGGTCCTATGTTTCTTGAGCTGCAATTGTCCAGCTCATTATATGCTGTAATATCAGGCTACTATGATGTTAGTTCATATGTTTGGTTACTAAACACATCCATCCGTTGGTATTCTGACTCATGCTCTTTGAGTGCTACTGTTTTACTTAACCTCACAGGCAACATTGGTTCAAAATGACCTTTCTGCTTTGACTGTCCTTAAATTGTCATGTCTAAATATCATTCCTATCATTCCATTTTGCCTTTAATCTGAACTATTTTAGAGAGGGTTTTTTGGGGGGTTTTTTTTAGTAGTGTTTGGGGAAGTTTGTAGTGGATAATTATTTTAGTCACTGATATTGCTTTGTTCATTTTTTTATTAGCTTGTGCAAATCATTGCTGGGTTATTCTTTTTTTTCTCTGTTCTTAATTTCTTATACCACATTAGTGACAGTAGGCACTTTTTATGGTCCGTGGTTTAACATTTTGAATACTGTGGGGTATAATGTTAAAAAATATGTATTAATTTCTCCATTCTTGCTTTGGTAAATACTTTTCCTCAGCTCTTTTTAGAAGCTGAGATGTAGAGGGGATGGCAACTCGGCAGTGCTAGTGGTTGGAAGCCCAAATATAATAGCACATTAATATATTATGTGAGTGAAATTGCTATTGGTGGTATCATTTTCGCAATATTTATTTATTTTTTTACAATTTGGATGACATTTGTGTTGCTCTGTACATAAATAAAAAAAGAAGAGGAAATATACAGTATGTATGGTGTGTTTGGGTACAGTAGGTTTTATTTGACACTCCCAAGAAAAGGAGCAATCATTTACAATTGTACATGGAGATGTGGGCACCTCTTACTAATCGATTACTTACTAATTTATTTATTTTCATATGAGTATTACATTATTTATATTATTATTTATTATATCTAATTGTGTATGGTTAATGTATGGAGTAAAAAGTAGAATATTAATGATGCTGGTAATGGGAGTGTATGTTCACTAGGGAACACAGGTGCTAGAGAACATACAGTAGGGCTGACCCCTGGTCATATGGTCTATATCAAAAAAGTTTTTCTTTTTTCTTTCTTTTTCAATGCATCAAGCTGTTTTTTGGGTGCTGCACACATTTTTGCACACAATTGCATATTGTAATATAAGACATGGCCATCATTGCCTACTCCTCATCATTGTGTTGCCAGTTTTCTCACTACTTTGTATATGGGTGTGTGACGCACATGTACTTGAGTTGACTGTAGCCTGACATTGTCAGCTTTTCCTGGTCTGCACTGGATAATGCCCTCCAACCCAATTTGTGCCAGTTCTCTTCCTCTTGCCATATTAGGACAAAAAATGTGCCAGTCTTCTACATTCTGCTATATTAAATATCTCTCTGTAATCTTACAATTTGTGTAATATCAAAACTAACTGCACTGGAAGTAAGTTGACAGACTGGAAAGTAAAGAGTATAAAGAGTGCAGTATTTGAACAGACGATGACACACCAAATAACAAAGTAAACCCCAAAAAAGAAAGAAAAATCATCAGATTAGAAATATACTGACAGATCATTTGTGTATGATTGTGTCTATGGCCCTAATGCTGATAAACTATTGACTAATTGTGGCTTGAGCCAATGGCCACCTCCTGACAGGGTGAGGTGATGAACTCTACAGTGGTAAGACTGATGAAAGCTGGAGTGGTGAAATAGACACATCTGGCATGTTACCAGCTTAAGCATCTTAAGAAAAAAAAAGTTCTTGGAACAGTGTCCTGTTGTTACCATTCAGTTGTGGGATTACTTAATACGATTACTAGGGCTGCCAAATTAACCATGTTGAATGTAGCCCATAATTATAGTGAGAAGATGAGGAGGGTGTATGACAGAGATTAGAGACGGTGAACTCCAGTGAGCCATATAAAATATGCCCCTGCCCGACTCTGAGCACAGTTAGTGGGTTTATGTCAGTGTGGTTTTATTCTATAGATAAGAGCTCATCAGAATGTTAAGAGTCTTTATCCCTCAAACTAGTGTAAACATTCAAAGGCAGGCATGTTTGCATGGTCCTTGCACCTAAATTGGATAAAATATAAATACTTTCATACTTAAGGTTCTAGTTTGAGGGATAATCCTTTAGAGCCAAGGCATTGCACACACCTTTGTAATACTTAATTAAATTTTGTTAATGTATCAAATCTGAAACTAGCTGTGGAACTACCAGCACAGCTAGTAGTGAACCATGCTTCATGTGTGGGACTGACTCCATTTGTACATGAATCATAAGCTGGGCTCCTGGTTTCAAAGTATAAATGTGACTAAAATGACTGAATTCCTGTCTCACTAAACATGACAAGTCTACTAGACCAGACTTACGTTCACACCCTGGCTGTCTCTTTTTCCCATGTGGTATCCCATTAATTTTCATCACATGTCACATAGATGTTGACATTTCATTTCCTTCGCTCTATTGGGAATCGCTTCAAATCAATTGCACCTGGATGGTATGGTAAATCTTTCTAACAGGCATGCCCTTAGGGTGAATAAAGTAAATGTTGCCCTCTTGAGATACATTTGCAGTGACTGTAGTATGTAGAGCAGCATAGACAGACCTGGAAACTAAACCAAGGTGTTTACATGTTGTTGATAGTGATGAGAACAAAGACTGGAAGAAAATGTTCTTTTGAGTCCAAAGTTCCAAAGACAGTGAATTAATACTGAAATAATAATGTAGGATATGTTTTCTGCAAACTTCGACTTTTTTTTAACCATTTGCACAACTGATGTTTCACTATCAGTCAACTTGTTTAGTCTGTCTTCATCATCCATCTAAAGTATTGATTCGTCTACATTAATTGATAGCTGTAGTGGAAGAACTCAGGCAAAAACAGAAAACTGTTCTCTCATATATTACATTATTAATTACATACACATAATTAACCATGTTGCTAATCCAATTATATTTCAAAACAACTGATTGCTTTTGATATTTTTTAACAAGGAAACATATTTTTTCAGTAAAGAAAATTTGATGGTTGTTGGATATATTTTGTTTATATACAATGATGTACTTTACAAACAAATACATTATAAGTCTTATTTATTGCTCAGCCAAGGAATGGCAAAGTTATGTTTGGCTTTTTTTTGCCGATTATCCGTTTGTTTTTTTGTCTATGTTTTAGCAAGATAACTCAAAACATTATGGACAGATTTGGCTGAAACTTTTATGAAATGTTGATACTGGCACAAGGACCAAATGATTACATGAGAGGTATGTGGGGAGTGGGCACAAATGTGTGTTTCATTTGGTTGGTCGGGGCAGACCGCCGCTCTCAGAAATGAAAGGGGGGTGGGGGCTGATCTGTGTTGGCAGAGTTTGTCTTCTCTGAGTATTTTCTAGTTAACTAAAACTATTAATGTATTTATGAATAGTTCTAACTATTCATTTATTTATTTAATTAATTTTTTTTTTTTTTATGCATTAATAAAGTCCCATGTGTCATTTTCCAGGTCTTGTACAAATTGTAAATCCATTTGGTTTTGGGAACAATACACCTTCATGTACAGGCTCAGCCATGTCATAAATTTATGTTGATTAATGTCATTTAATTATTTTGTTTAAATAAAACTCAATGTGACCAGAATTGTAATAATTTTATAGAAGCAGGGTTGGTGATGGATATGATAAAGGAGCCAATGTTTAATGTGACACAAATAAACCAATTAATCTTTAATGTGTCCATATGGCACCTTAAGGACTCACTGCACACTAGGATGCCACACAAATGAGGTATCACCTGTTCTATCTGGCATCTTTCCATTGGGCTTCTTTGAAAGAATTGCAAACCAAGTCTTGTCCTACCCGTTTATTGCTCAAATCAGTGTCTGCGTAATCGAACGAGAGAGTAAATAAAGTCAAGGCTATCGTCTTGCTATGTACCAACAAGTAATACTACCCACAATGTGATACACACAAGGTCTTGAATGTCAAAATACAAATCATGGGATTTTCTTCTGCCATGGAGAGAAATTAGTCTTATCTGAGAGGAAAGTGGCCATCCATCAACAATTTCTGCCAGTTTATCAGCCTGCCCAAGTCATAGCACACAATGATGTCAAGCATTAATCAAATGCTGACACCTCACATTCAGGAAGAGACATGTGCCCTTTAACGTTGCCCAAAGCTGGTCACTGTGCTATTGCAGATATGTGACCGCTTTCACCCAGTGTTGATGCTGAGCTCAGAATATTGCACACTAGGAGGGATTGTCTTGGAGCCATGTGGAGAGAAAAAACATTGGAAAGTATAGAGAATGCACATTGAAAATTCTCAAAGTGCCATGTTAAACCTTGTACTGTCTCCACTTCATTATAATTTTATTTTCATACATGTGTTACAAGAGCGCTGAGAGAGTGGCCCGTTGGAGAGAGCATAGATAAAAAGACTGTTACAGTTACTGTCATAGCGCTTGCAATAATCCTGCCGCTGAAAATACACCAGGACTGGGACAACCATCTTCTCATGGCAGATATGGTTGTCTCTTTTTCCAGACTCCCCACTGACCACTCAGTCATTCTGTTTAGAAATTACTGAGTGCTATTGATGTGCTGAATCGAAACTCTCATAGGAGTGAGGTTGAACATTGTGAACGCGCTGTGGCTGAAATTCTCCATTGGATGATATTCATGTCAAAACATTCATCTAATGCAATAAGCTAAAGCTTCAGGGTTGTCTATATGCAGCAAAGCAAGAAGAAAAGTCTGCGGCTGATGCAAGTATTTGAATGAGTCTCGGAGAGTATTTGATTCCTGTGGTTGATCATAAAACCCTTTAGAGGACTTGAATTTTTCAGATGAATGAATATCTGGATACAAAATAACAGGGAGCCAGATGTGACCCTGGAACACATCCCTTCATTCCCTCAGTTACTGTCAACGTTAAATGATGCTGTGGAGGATCTATTACTTGAACTTCCTCCCATTTCATTATAATGTTGGATGACGGGTCAGTGTAAAAACCTTAAATCTTGAGGAAGGATGGATCTAGAATGGTCAGAAAATCCATCCCACAAGTCTGTAAATCTTTTTACTTCTGCTCTGTAACCTAATTAAAATCTCAGGTCAGTATTTCACTGTGGTTTTCTTAACATATTTGATGTTCATTTTGACTTATCACATTAGTAAAGGTTCAAAAACATCAATAATTTTAGTTTACTTTTGTCAAATGCTAGCAGGGCTGTAGTACTCGAGTCTGGTCTTGGACTCAAGTCCAGTTTTTTATGGTCTTGGACTTATCTCAGACTCGCTGGTATTTGACTGGGACTTGTCTCGGTCTCGGCTACTGGTCTTGCCAAATATGGTTCTTGGTCTCGATTGAGTCCAGGCATCTTTATTTTGTTACATTATTCCAGGGAAAAGTCCTCATTCATCTGGGTAAGTTAACTGCTGAGCTAGGCGATGCTTCGCCTCATAAGCTAGGCTATGTGTTATGTTATTGTTAACATTAGCTAACATAGCAGAAGATAAGCCAAGGTAATGTGTTTCTGGACATAGTTATGATCTGTTACTGTACGTCTGGTATTACTGGTTGGTTGTCGTGAATTCCATTTGTCATGTTCACTTTAGTAAAGTAAACCTGTGTTTGTGTGTCCTCCGTAAACAACTTCTGTTTGTGTGAGACTGTGCTGGTGTTACAAAGGGGAGCAGATACACAAACGCTCAAGTGTTTACGTTAACGTTCACTTTAGGGTAAATGTGTGTGCGCATGTGTCTTCCGTAAACAACTTCTGCACTTTGGAAATAAAAAGAAGATATTTTAAATTGCACTTTGTTTCTTTTTATTTAACCAAACGTTAATGTTTTGTGAAAATAGATGTGTTTCTCATTAGCGCACATCTAAATAACAAAATAATATAATATTGTTGGGAGTAAACTGGTAATACTGGTCATTCTGGTCTATATCTGGAGTGAAGCTATATTGTAATGTAGTTGCTCAAATGCTCAGTACTAGTACCTGTGACAGGGCTGAAAGTGCTAGGGGTTTTTATATGCATGTTTTATATTTTTATTAACTTATTGTGTTTTAATCTGCATGAGTTTGGAAATGCATGATTTTATTGGTTTGTATTTTATTTTCATGTGTAAGTACTGCCCTGCCATACAATGTTCCTGATTACCCCTGAACGCAGCACTAGGACGCGCAGGCAAACAATCAGCGGAGAACAGGTGTAGCTCATCAGCACATGGAGAAGAAAAAGGAAGAGGAGCGCAGAAGGAGCTGAGAACGGCCACACGCAGCCACCCTGCAGGACCACAAACCAGCAGATCCTACCGGCGGGACGACGGATGCCCAGTCCCCGAGCGCAGCAGCCCACCCGTTCGAGCGAGAAGACTCCAGCCTGGGTCGGTAGATCGTTACCGCCCAGGCAGACGGTGAGTAGCTATAAAACGCGGGTATTGGAGGGCCGGCTGCGGCGCCAAGCGGGGGGACGTAGAGTTCGCTGTTGTGGTAGCGTACTGGTTCGGGTCTGCTACCTTCCCTCAGGACGGCCGGAGTAGCAGTGCCACGGGGAGCCGACGCTCGGAGACGCGGAGTAGGAAGAAGTCGGCTTCGGGGGAAGCGTGGTTGCCGGCGCAGCTCGTGGAGGAGCCGTACTACAGAGGACTGCCGGTTAAAGGACCGGGGTAGTGGGAATCACGTGTCGGTTGGAACCATCCACTTGTACACTTTTTTTTTTGTATTTTTGTCTAAATGTGATTTTTATATGAATAAATTAGTTAACCGTTTTTACTTGTTTTAATTCTGCTCACCCCCGATCCGTAAGAACCTGTTACACTGTTCAGAGTCCTAGAGCTCTTTTAATCTCTAGGTGGCGTTGTCGGTTTTTTAAGTTGTTTGTTTTTAAATATTTTAATTGGAATCATTTTAGTAGTTTTTAAACTATTTTAATTAGTTTTTAAAGAACCATTTTAATTTTAATTGGTAGTTTTATAAGGGCAAGTTGCCAGCCACGGCACATAATTTCTGGCGTTGTCGGCAGGATCGGGTGCTTGAGCAGGGTTGATACAAGTCTTTTATTTTTTAAGCTGTAACCATGATGATGCCTGTATTTCCTGGTGCACCTTGGGTGCCAAGGTTTGGGGGTCCAGAGTCTGAACTGAAATATGGGGAATGGAAAGAACAGTTACAGGGAATTGTGCAATATGTTGGGCTAACAGAACCACAGAAAGTGGGTATTTTAATGGGGGCTTTAACAGGAATACCCAAGAGACAGATTAATGTCTTGGCTGAGGAAGAACGCAATACGGCAGTCAAAATATTTGCTGAACTCGACAAGCTGTACGAAGTGCAGGCACCAGTGTCAGTGATTAGAACACAGTTTTACGGGTGCCAACAGAAAGCTGATGAATCTGTACAGTCTTTTGTGCTCAGATTAAGAGAGCTGCATAGCAGGCTGCAACAACATGACCCAGATGAAGCCCCCACCAATACCCACCTGAAAGAGCAGTTCCTCCTCGGTCTGGAGGAGGGACCTCTAACTCAAGCACTGAGGAGGTATGCCCGTCAACACCCACAAGGAACCTTTAGTGACCTTCAGCAGGAAGCACTACTCCTCGAGGGAGACCGATGTGGACACCGATGGTCTGAGGTAACATGCACAGCTGTAGGGGGGTCAACTAATCTGCGTTCTCACCCACAGAAGGCCGATTGGAAAGCTGAGTTGAAACAGGAGATTGTGTCTGAATTAAAAGACCAGCTAAAGGATTGGACACAAGAACTCCTTAGGGAGCTTAAGCCAGGGGGTACACACAACCAAACAGGCTATCGGCCGCGGCGTGAGTTGGGTTACCGACGGGAACCGCCGGCCACCTCCAACATGTGGGCAGAGGATGGTAAGCCAATTTGCAGACGCTGCCGGCAAGTAGGCCACATTGCTCGGTTCTGCAGAGAGCGTAGTCAGACTGCACAACCTTTAAACTAGTGTCCCCCGCTACCGTGGCCCAAGCGGCGGGGTCGAGCCAAGGAGATGTATCACAAGGGCCAACTTCTGCTTTGATTGGACAATGTCCACATGTTGAAGTAAAAATGGGTGGTATTGAAATGACAGGACTGTTAGACACAGGCTCACAAACCACTTTAATTCAACATAGTGTGTTCGCTGAATATTTCCCAGAGTACACTGTCAAAGAAATTCCCTCAATGATAAAGCTTAAAGCTGCAAATGGTCTCCGTATCCCCTGCCTGGGCTATATCACAATGGACTTTGATATTGAGGGCCACAAAGTCTATCAACGAGGAGTGTTTGTTGTGGAAGATGAGTTTTCCTCTACCCCCCTCATTATAGGCATGAATGTCATAAAAGCTTGTTGGGATGCTGTATTTCAAAATGTGGATGGGCCAGTGTCATTCTTCTGTAAAAACCCCAAGTTCCAGAATGCCTGGAGGGAAGCTTTTGCAGTGTGCCGCAGGACCATGGTGACAACTGAGGATGGATTCCTGGGCTATGTCTGGCCCGCCCACCGCCAGGGCACCACAATACCAGCCCGGAGTGAAGTGGTCGTCTGGGGCCGTGCCAAAGCTGGAGTGAGGGGGCGTGACTACTGTGGGCTAATTGAGGCTCTTGAGGAGCCTGGTGCTGTTTCAGCCGCACGAACCATCGCAGTGGTAAGACGGGGACGAGTCCCCATCCGCATCCGTAACTTGTATGATTTCCCTGTGACTATAGGACGCTATCAGAAGCTGGGCAGGCTGTTTCACGTAGAGGAGACAAACATCCATGGATCACGAGATGTTAGCCTGAAAACTGGGGCCGATGGCATCGTGGAGGTGAGACTGATCAGTGCCACTGATGAGATGGAAGAGGATCGAGAGTGTGAAATACTGAAGTTGGCGGATCGACCAGACCTGACTCAGGACGAGCAGGGTCAGTTAGCAGCTTTGCTGCGTAAGTGGGAGAATGTTTTTTCCGCCCACGAGGAGGACTTTGGAAGGACGGATGTAGTGCAGCACTGCATCCCTACAGGTGATGCAGCGCCCATAAGGGAACGCTTCCGACCCCTGCCACCCCTCCTGTATCAGGAAATGAGGTCACTACTAGCAGGTATGTTACAAGGTGGCATTATTTCTGAAAGTTCCAGCCCATGGGCTGCCCCCATTGTTATGGTGAGGAAGAAAGATGGGAGTTGGCGTTTTTGTGTTGACTATAGGAAACTGAATTCTGTGACTCACAAGGATGCTTTCCCCCTCCCCAGGATTGAAGAGACTCTGACTTCAATGACAAAGGCAAGATGGTACTCCACCTTGGACCTCGCCAGTGGTTACTGGCAGGTCGAAGTGGTTCCAAAGGATCGTGAGAAGACCGCATTCACTACCCCCCTCGGTCTGTTCGAGTTCCAACGCATGCCCTTTGGCTTGTGTAATGCCCCAGCAACTTTCCAGCGGTTAATGCAGCAGTGTCTTAGTGGCCAGATAACTGAGTCCCTATTGGTTTACTTAGACGACATCATTGTGTACTCCCCTGATTTTATGACACACTTGAGACACTTAGACGAGGTTTTCGAGCGCCTGTGGAAGCATGGCCTGAAGCTACGTCCTGACAAGTGCAAGCTTTTTCACGAAGAAGTACAATTTCTGGGACATGTAGTCGATCAAAGGGGCGTTAGACCAGACCCAGACAAGATATCGGCCGTTGTTGATTGGCCTGCCCCTACCACCGCCAAGGAACTAAAAGCCTTCTTAGGTTTAGCAGGCTATTACAGACGTTTCGTCCCTGGGTTTGCAAAAATCGCCCGACCACTGAACTCTCTTTTAATTGGCATACCGAACGACAGACGATTAGGTTCTCGCCCCTTGAGCTGGACGGCCGAGGCTCAAGTGGCATTTGACTGTCTAAAGAACACCCTAACAAAGGCCCCAATACTTGCCTATGCTGATTACTCAAAGCCGTTCATCCTGTACACAGATGCCAGCCATCAAGGGTTGGGAGCAGTGTTGGCTCAGACCCAAGAAGGTAAGGAGCGGGTAATTGCTTACGCTAGTCGGAGCCTACATCCAACAGAACGCAATGATGCTAACTACAGCTCCTTCAAATTGGAACTGCTAGCATTGAAATGGGCAATTACAGAGAAATTTAAGGACTATCTGACCGGGGCGAAGTTTGCTGTTTATACAGACAATAACCCTGTTGCTCATTTGCAGACGGCAAGACTAGGTGCAGTGGAACAGCGCTGGGTGGCCCAGCTGGCTTCCTTTGAATTCGAAGTGAAATACCGTGCTGGAAGAGAGAATGCGAACGCAGATGCCCTCTCCAGGTTCCCTGCAGTGAAACCACGAGCAGGGCCAGTGGCAACTAAGCCAATGGAAGTTGTTACCTCCACAGTGGTGGCACGAGGGGATGCCATACCAGAGCAGAATGAAGGCTGGGTGACCGCACAACAAGCAGATCCAGATATCCAGGCTGTAAGGAGGTATGTGGAACCGGGCTCGTACCCTACTGGCCCTGAGCGGAGAACACTTTCAGCCAGTGCAGTTAAGCTGATGAAGCAATATAAGAGACTCTGTGTCCATGATGGAGTTGTGTGTCGTAAGTCTACTGACCCTAACACCCATGAGCAATGGCTCCAGATTGTGTGCCCAGGTCCCAAGCGCCAGGAAGTGTGGAGACAGCACCACGAGGCCGCAGCACATGCGGGAGCAGAAAGAACACTGACCACCCTGAGACGTTTCTTCTGGGTTGACATGGAGAGGGAGGTACGGGGTTTCCAGTCTGGGTGTGTTGTTTGCAGCCTGCAGAAAGATCGGACAGAGCCAAGGGCCCCCCTAAATCCAGTTACGGTTAACTATCCACTTGAGGTAGTAGCCCTTGATTTTCTCTCTCTCAGTAGACCCAGTGACTCATATCAAAACATTCTAGTTATGACTGACATGTTCACTCGATACGCCTGGGCTGTGCCCACTCGCGATCAGACAGCCAAAACTACGGTTCGTGTAATTTGGTCGCAGATCATCCAAACATTCGGTTGTCCGGTGCGGTTCCACTCAGACCAGGGTCCAAACTTTGAATCTGAACTGATGAAGCAACTCTGTGATCTGTACGGCATTTCGAAAAGTAGGACTACACCGTACCACCCTGCAGGGAATGGCAGAGTTGAAAGAATGAATCAAACCCTTTTGAACATGCTCCGCACCCTCGAGGCCGAGAAACAGAGTAGGTGGCCTGAGTGCTTGGCTGAACTGCTGCAGGCCTATAATAACACAATACATAGCGCCACAGGGTTTGCTCCATCTTACCTCATGTTTGGCCGACACCTGAGACTCCCAGTGGATGTAAGTTTGGGGACCCTGCACGAAAACCAGGATTATGATTTGACAGGCTGGGTCCATGACCATCACCGAAAACTGACTTATGCATACGATTTGGCTCGCAAAAAAATGACAAAAGCGGCAGAACAGACCAAACTCCGCTTTGACCAAAAAGCTAATGCTACCCCATTATTGCTAGGTGAACGGGTGTGGGTTAGAAACAGAAATAGACAGGGGCAGGGGAAGTTGCATGGTGGTTGGGGGCCTGAACCCTACATTGTTCTGCAAACAGTGGGAGACACTGGGCTGGTGTACAGGGTGAGGCCAGAGAAGGGTGGGAGAGAAAAGGTTTTGCACAGAAACTCCCTTAAACTGTGTACAGGTCCCCCAGTACAGCCGAAACCCACTGCCCCACCGGGAAATGAGAGACATTTGGACACTGTATTTTATTATGTTCCTACCCCCAACCTGCCCGAGACCATGGAGGACGAGCAACCAGTACGGCGATCGTCGAGGCAGAACCTGGGAGTGCCGCCAGCGCGCTACAGATTGTAAGACTGTTGCAGAGACTGCCAACCTTTAGCTGTGGGGGGATGTGACAGGGCTGAAAGTGCTAGGGGTTTTTATATGCATGTTTTATATTTTTATTAACTTATTGTGTTTTAATCTGCATGAGTTTGGAAATGCATGATTTTATTGGTTTGTATTTTATTTTCATGTGTAAGTACTGCCCTGCCATACAATGTTCCTGATTACCCCTGAACGCAGCACTAGGACGCGCAGGCAAACAATCAGCGGAGAACAGGTGTAGCTCATCAGCACATGGAGAAGAAAAAGGAAGAGGAGCGCAGAAGGAGCTGAGAACGGCCACACGCAGCCACCCTGCAGGACCACAAACCAGCAGATCCTACCGGCGGGACGACGGATGCCCAGTCCCCGAGCGCAGCAGCCCACCCGTTCGAGCGAGAAGACTCCAGCCTGGGTCGGTAGATCGTTACCGCCCAGGCAGACGGTGAGTAGCTATAAAACGCGGGTATTGGAGGGCCGGCTGCGGCGCCAAGCGGGGGGACGTAGAGTTCGCTGTTGTGGTAGCGTACTGGTTCGGGTCTGCTACCTTCCCTCAGGACGGCCGGAGTAGCAGTGCCACGGGGAGCCGACGCTCGGAGACGCGGAGTAGGAAGAAGTCGGCTTCGGGGGAAGCGTGGTTGCCGGCGCAGCTCGTGGAGGAGCCGTACTACAGAGGACTGCCGGTTAAAGGACCGGGGTAGTGGGAATCACGTGTCGGTTGGAACCATCCACTTGTACACTTTTTTTTTTGTATTTTTGTCTAAATGTGATTTTTATATGAATAAATTAGTTAACCGTTTTTACTTGTTTTAATTCTGCTCACCCCCGATCCGTAAGAACCTGTTACACTGTTCAGAGTCCTAGAGCTCTTTTAATCTCTAGGTGGCGTTGTCGGTTTTTTAAGTTGTTTGTTTTTAAATATTTTAATTGGAATCATTTTAGTAGTTTTTAAACTATTTTAATTAGTTTTTAAAGAACCATTTTAATTTTAATTGGTAGTTTTATAAGGGCAAGTTGCCAGCCACGGCACATACCTATCAGTAGTAATAGTAATGGATTTGTGTTTGTATCAGTTATACTTGTAACCATAGAAGTAGGTATAGGTATCACCTTATATCATTGTGTTTTCTTTAGATTAGATAATGTCATATCCAGGGGAATGGTTCTACTTAGAAATCCTGGGTGTTGTGACACTGTTTTTACTTTTAGATCAACAAATAACAACCCAAAATAATTGACTTTATACTGTCATGCATACAACTATTTTTTTTGTCCTGGATTCGGTCTTGATTTGGACTCAAGTCTTTTGGACTTGGTCTTGTCTTGGACTTAAACTTCTTTAGACTTGGTCTTAACTTGGTCTTGAACGGTCCTGGTCTTGGACTTATCTTGGACTCAACAAAGGTGGTCTTGACTATAGTCCTGAATGCTGGGCATTCCCATGAAATCTATAAACATGGCTGGTATTATCAGGAAGATACCAAAGTATTCTTCATTGTCAACCATGAAATAAAACCATCACAGCTATTTTAGATAGTGAACAGCAATGGATGGAATGCGTTAGGTCTCTCTTTATTCCAGACAATATGCAGCAATCAGTCCAGTTTCTACACTTGATATTTCATGGAAACATACCTAGTGTGTGTGTGTGTGTGTGTCTGTGTGTGTGTCTGTGTGCATGTGTGTGTGTGTGTGTGTGTTATGGCCTGAACAAGTGCACTCTCATTAAAATACTGCTTAAAAACCCTATTACATGCACTGAATCCTGATGATTAACATCCTGATTCTTTCTCATTAATGAGGTACTTTACCATCCAGGCAATGACCAATAAAAAAAAGTTTATGGTAAAGAAGTTCTGGTACTGAGATAAGACTGCGTTCAGTAACATACCTCTGAATCTTTTTTCAATGATAGTCAAACCAGTTACATTAAACCCCCAAACCCCCATTAAGGAGAGGGAAGTCACCCAGAAAATTGCATTTTGCTCTCAATGAGTGGTCATAACACATATGCAAATTGTGATGCCTGAGGTTTACGTCATTGAGTTGGTGTTAGGGAAGACTTATAATGGAAGCCTATTTGTAGTATATCATGTGTGCGCTAAGTAACATGCTACTTTATGGTTAATGATGTGACAATCAAGCTTTACTGTGCTGTACTGCTAATGCTCAAAGGACCAACCACACTTTATGACAAGCCTCAACCACCTGCAGGTGGACTGCAGCAGCATGCACAAATAATTCAATATGTATATCATTACTGAACAACAACAATGCTGTCTAGATTGACACACAGCTAATATCCTTCCCTGGTTGTTTTAACATCACCTCCACCCTAAAGGACACTTTGGAGGTGCTTGTGTCTCTCATGTGCAGTTAAATTATCAAATCTCTTATGCTGGCCATGCAAGAGTCCTATGAATACAGGAAACTGTAGTACCTCAGGCTGCAAAGACACTAGGGAAAAAGATAGAACTAATACGTTTTTATAACTAAAAGATAAAATAGGTTGTTTGTTCAGTTCGTTTATTGCGCTTCATAATTGAAGACTGCAGGCTGCAAATTTGTCTCACAAATTACATCAAATTCCTGATTAAAAAACAAAGATTGCTTATTGAAAGACTGCATGAGTAATGGTAGTCATTTGTACACCCTTGCAGATCAGCTACTCTGCTGATCTATTATCGGATAAACATATCTTTGAGTCACATGACTTAGACTCAAGTCAGATGGAAGATGCAATTTTCACAAATATACAGTAGACACAGTTTGACTCATACATTAGTACGAGTGATATGACTTTGGCTCACCTTTACCTCTTAAAGGAGTAATCCCATGGTTATTTCATTAATATTGCTGTTGTCCATTGTGATTGATTACATTGTGTGTTGGTTCTATTTAACAAAACATCCGGATTGCTTTGTTTCCAGCTGTTTTTTCATGGTAGAAAAATGACTTGAGGTCAAACAACAGTTTACCGGTACTTCCTCATACATGTCCATGACATGGTAATGAGGCATCTCTTATTGGCTCAGAATGCGTGAAAGAACACTCCCCCCCTCCCTTCTGGCTCTGTGTGTGTTTACCATCCCAGAGTAGCATCCAGCTAGGCTTGAGGCTTTATTTCCACAGAGAACACATGAACCAGTCCAATCTGCCATTTTTTTCAAGTTTTCAAGCTACTGTGGCACCATCTTCTCTTGTAGATGCTAATGCTAATGCTACTTCAGATTCGCTGCAATGAGGGACAAGCTTAAGCCCACGTCAGTGACGCCAATGTTCTTATTACGTGTAGTGGACAGGCTTTTTCTGACTCACTCGTTACTCTTGTTTTCTATGAATGGGAAATATAGCCAGTAGAGGTGACACACCATGCAGCAAATGCAGCATGTGTTGGTAACTCGGGATGACCCATCAGATTCCAAAAGGAACGTGGAAAAGACACCTTTAATGTTGACTTAAATAATCAAATTGTTTAAAATGTTCTGGGATTTGGGAATAATGTTTTTCTGTCTGCTGTACTCAAATACTTGCTATGGGCTCAATTAAACATGAACAGGCAAATTTTTCACATGTTTATAAAAGATTTGTCTTTACATAATGTGACTAAAATTAGACATAGTGATCTAGGAATATTCTTGTGGAAATTGATTTCCTGACCAGCCCTTCTCAAATTCCTTACTGTTTCAAGGGAAACTATATGTGTACATATGGTACATTTATTCCTTCTTTTTCCAGACCTTGACTTCATTAAGGTTTACTGAATTCAACAAAACACTGAAATGGTTCAATCAAAACATCTCATATGGTTAGTTGTAAACATAAATATGGTTATTTTTACAGTAGGTACATCTCTTCTATAATTTTCTGGGTGAGAGTGCTGAAAAAGCATGCTCAACACAACACTACACAATGCTGACTCATAAATTCAACCTGTGATGAACTCAGTTTAAAACTGTCAGATCAAAATAACCCTAATGTGGTGACAGCATGCATGGTCATGCTTTTCCCTGGTTCATATAGAGGTAAAATCTATGTGCACAATTCACACATTAGATCTGGGCTTTTATCACTACATACTAAATAAGAAAGGAATAATGATCAATTTTCATACATGAAAGCCAGCTGAATATGACATGTGTACAGCTGTATATTATAATGATTTTGGGGCTGATCTATTGCATGTTCAAACTAATTGCACACACGAAAAAAATTACAAACTGATTTTCTAACATTGCTTTCAAAAGTGCAAAATAGTGCATCTACATCCAGTTCGTATGTTTGCAATGAACATGCAATACAGGACATTTACATGCAATTGTGCATGCGCTGGTTGGGAGAAAATGTAAATATATCAATTTAGCACACGCAAAGTGATTCATCAAATCTGAAAGCAATTTTGCCGATAGAAACTGCATCTTTATTTAACACGTCTCAAAGAGAGGTGCGAGTGGTTTGGATGTGTGATTCCGCACACATGGAAATGGTTACTGTGACATCGAAATAATGATACACGTTGCAGAGAATGAATTTTTCACCCTCATGAGAACATTGTCAAAATGATGGAAGGAAAAATAATTGAGATGTATACTAATCCAACACCCCCCATTGTCCTCCCACCCATAAAATGAATAGAAAAGAACACTGCTGGTTGTGTGTCTGGTTCATTCCAGCGCACTGGTTAGTGCTGGATAATCCCATGTTGGCAGATGTTTCACACCCTTCATCATGCTCCAAACATCCAGGGTCCAAGAAGACTTGCTCCTGTATCCCTGAGCAGTTTTTCGAGCTTATTGTCACCATGATGACAACTAGTAGCAGACATAAAACCCTCATTTTAATAGGGCAGTCTCCAAGACTTTCCACCTGTTGTCATTTGTGCAGGTGATGTTAGTAAAAATCACCCTCAAACTATGGTTCAACCCCACACATGCAATTCTATCTTAAATCTTGAAGATCCAGCCCTTTATTCCAAGCCATTACAACATATAACCTCAACCAGATATTTGGTGAAGATCCCTTGCTTCTAAATTCCCCCAGGACCCGAGAGAGACACAACTGTAATCAATGACCTGGTTCCAGTAATTACTGTTTACTTTCGCTCATTACTCTCTGGGCTTTGATTAAGCAATAGCCCTCATTTGAAGGATATGTGGCCTTAATTGGTGGTTGCCAGGATGCATATCTCCTGCTTCTCTTGTGATGCATGTTGGGAGGAATGGAGGTCAGGAAGTGAGATGCTTCAAGCAGCTATTCTTGGCCCTGCCTTTGAGTCATTCACATTCTCTAATTGTTCACGTCAATGTGTGACAAAAGATGAACAGCAGTCCCCGAGTTGGTAAGACAAACAGCAAATGGTGAACACATGCTTGAGAAGGTGGAGGACAATGGTTCATATGCTGACATTTACAACCTAATTAAAACCAAGAAGGGAAATGATCCACACAGGGTCACATTCTCATTACACGCAGGTGGTTACATACAGAACATGCACAAATATACAAGCATCTGCATGGCACAGAAACAAGCATAAACCAATATGCTATTTAACTACTCTACACACACATTTAGCAGAGCATTGCTAATCCCACCCGACCGGAAAACCAGCTCATTTGAATCCCTGAAATCCTTAGATGATTAAAATATATTAGCATGTCATAGAAATTCATACCCATAATATTACAGATGTATGTATGCACATAACTACACCAGTCCCTCCTGCGTTTTGATTAGAAGCTGCGAGAAAATGTAGGTAACAAATAGGTAGGTATCACAGTGGAATTTTAAACAGTACAAAGTTGCTATTAGAATATATTTGCACATCATTGCATTGTTTGTTCACTATTTTAGTTCTCACAAACACATACACACTCGGTTACCCAGGGATGAGCAGAGTCAGCTGTCACATCTAACTTATCAATTAAAGCGATACCTCTCAGGCACATGTTTCAGTCTGGCTGCAGCAGTAGACCGAAACGAAGCTCTGATTATCAAATGAAGGATCTTGCATGATCATTTCTATTGTTAGATGCCTAATTATTTAAACTGATTTTTCTAAATCTGCATTTTTTAAAAATGCAATCACTGAAAAGTCTCCCTCCATGTCTTATTCATTAAAATATCTCTAAGTTCTTGGGGTGAATAACAGTACCATATAAACCTAATCGTTCTGTTGGTTCCCCTCCTCCACCACTATCACAAGTTCACACATGTGCCCTGCTAGTGCTGTGTTTGCTTGTGCAAAGCCTCCTATTATGACAAAAAAGGGGGAAAAAAATCCAATAAACCTGTTCTGAAGTTTATTGCTGCTCTTGTAATATTAAGTGAGACAATTTCTCAAAGGTTTGAAAAATGTTTTGATTAAATGCCGGAAGAAAAATAAATACAAAAATACAATTTAATATAAAGTCTCCATCATGGAGTCCAATGCTATTCCTATAAGCTGAATAGAGGTTTTTTTATGTGTTCATCTCCATTTCTGTATCTGAAGCCAGTATAGTGGTTTGATGTTTACAGTGTATTAATCAGTTTAAATTGGTTTTCCTTTTCTTATTTTCATGGGTAATTGGCTATGCAGCACACTCAGAACCACAGACCTGCAGGTGACAGAAGAAAGGCAATACTGGGATGGAAGAGAAAACACTTAAGAATGCCAGCCATGTCTTCATCTTCCTTCATATATTCACTGTATCGTGTTATTTGTTTTCCCTTTTTTCAGCCACTCGCTCTATAGATTTGTGTGTTGTCATGCCTCTCCTTAATTTTCTTTCCCATTCTCACACCTACTCAGCCTGTGAGTGAACCCATATCTCGATTAGAGCTCTGGAAACGCATGTGCAATTTCCTGGAAGATTATAGTGATGGATTTGCACAATATCAATCACAGCAAATATAGAGCTTGAAATAGTCTTCTGTGAATGGCCAAGAGGTGTTTGTGAGTCGTGGTCAAACAGCTCACCACAACTGAGGGTGATGTACACGTTCAGTCACTGGTGTTATCCTTTAATAACTTCCAGACTCAAGAACATGTTTGTAATTATACAAAACATACAGTTACAGTAATAGAAAATTACAGCAGCGTGTGTCGTCTGACAGTAGCCATCTCAGATAAAGATGAGCTTTTCCATCATGATTCTTCATCTAACACAACTGGTATTTGCTTGCTCCTTTCAACAATCTCTGAATGAGGTCACATTCCTCTGACCTCGGGGTATTATTATCCTGTAATCATGTGTTGCTCTGCATGGCTACATTTGTTATTTCTCATTGACAGCCTAATGTTAGAAGAAAGCAATTTCACCTGATGGATGATCATAAGAGGGTGAGAGGCTATATCAGTTGCATGCCTTGGCAGTGAATTATGCACAACAAAACCCCATACAGTAGCTGCCCGAACTGGCTGCCCGCAATACCTGCCTTCTCAAATACACTACTAGTCTATGTGACTTACAGGGGTTATTATTGTTGTGAGGACTTTTCTGCCTGTCAAAATGTACAATAGGCCCATTCATTATCATCGTATTTACTTGTCCTTTTAAATCAAAGAGGCTGTCAGTTCTTACATTACCACAGTGCTATAAAAAATTGTTGACTTATTTTCAAGCAGCAAAGCTTGGACGACTGATTCATAGGTCTCAGGCCATTCATGATCACTGAAATCAATTGGCACCGCTCCTCCGGCCCGCACTTTGTCTGTTGGCGGCAATAGGGATAACGTGTCAAAGTGGGTCTCCTCAATCTTGTCACTTTAAGTGCAATCAATATTGCTTCCCCACCAGCCGAACACCTCTGAATACCAGCTCCCCTCTTCTCACACTAGCTTGAACATTTCAATCAATATCTGACTGAAGGCTAAAAACATCTGCAGAAGCAACAACAAAAACTGAACCAGAATGAAAAGCTTTACATTATACTGAAGAAGATGCTGTGCCCTGCAGAAAGACCTGCACAATGAAAACAGTTGAATGCAGAAGCAAAACAGTAGTTGCTTCTATGCAACAGTTGCATCTCCAAGGCAAGGCAAGGCAAATTTATTTGTATAGCACATTTCATGTACAGGACAACTCAAGGTGCTTTACACAAAAATAGAAACAGAAAAAAATTTAAATGATAAAGATGCATTAAAAGACAATTAAAATCAAGACATAAAAACATTTTAAAGCAAATAGTAATCTAAGTAAAAGCTCCAGTGAACAATAATGTTTTCAGGCCTGATTTAAATGAACTGACAGTTTGAGCAGACCTCAGGTATCCAGGTAGTTTGTTCCAGTAACACATTCGTATGGTCTAAATGCTAAACAGTTCAGGTCTCAACACAATGTAATCTTAGCAAAACAACAAAGCATTTACATGACTGAATCATGTATTATTGTTATTATTATTTCAAATTAAAGCAAAACTGAACAATTAACACTTAATTTAAGTTAAACACAATTTAGCAAGTCAAACACATCACAGCTCAATTAGTGCTACATGACAACTAGCAGAACAAAAATACATCTTGTATTTATCCACAGCCTTCCCTGTTGTGTTTTCTATTGTGAATACTTTGTTCTCACAGGCTCATAAATCACCATGGACAATTCTCAATGTATGGCCTGCCGTCGGCTTCCAGATGTCTGCAATCCATAAAACCAAGCCTGTAGCCAGTGTTGCTGCAAATTAGTCTCCCTAAAAAATTCAACAAGCCCCGGGAAAGGTTTGATATGTGCATCTAGGTGCTTGGCCCTGGAAATGGTTGTACTAATTGCCTAGAGGATTATGAGACACAGACCTTCTCTCCCTCATGCATATTTGACACTTCCAGCAGCACGTGGAGCCCCCTGTTACAGTTAATGGATGATGTTTGGTTCTGTGTTGCATATGTATTAGCCACCAAGTTATGAGTGGGCATGTGGCAAGCACACACCCATGTGTGCCTGTATCAGTTGGTGCATGTGTGGCATCTCTGTTATCTCGAGCCAACCAGGGTGAGACAGGGCTGGGTGGTCTAGCAGCCGGCTCCTAATTGGTGAGACTGCTTCCACTGTGTTTGCCCTCAAACGCTAACGCTGCCCTCTCCTGTGATTCTGTGCCAGAGATTTGGCCAGTTTGACACAGTACTGACCTTCCAGTCCTTTGAGGGTGTTCTGTGTGTATGTGTGTGTGGGTTAAAGCACATACTCAAAAAAGCAGACAAACGGATATACAGTCACATAGACACTATACACATGCACAGAGAGACATACACTTATGTAAATGAGAAATTGATACTGAGTGGGACAGAAATTTTCTCTTTCGTATACATACATCTACAAACAATCTTAGTTCAAAGAGCTGCAAGTCCATTTGAGATATGGTTCTGGACAGTAGTGCTGTGATGACGAGGAAGACCTCTTGACAGTGTTGCTGGTGGATCAGCATCAAACAGTTGTGTGTGGGTGTGTGTGTGTCTGTACATATGCCATGTGTGCTGATAAGGTCCAAGAGCATTCCCAAAATGAGAAGCGAGGTTGTTGATATCAAGTGCTAGTACACTGCTATACATGAAGTTGTTTTTGTCTCTCGGTGTGACAGTGTGACACCTGATATGATGGCTTTTGAAAACCCTGAACATGATACATGGCCTTAGGGATACATTCATGTCTGATCAAATACACAAATATATGATTCAAGTAGGGCTTGGCTACTAAATCAGGTAATCATGAAGCCAAATATTTACTGAATCAACAGTTTAAGTGACACCGAGCCCCAGTGCCCCAGTCTCTGGTGGAATAATAACGTTGATATACAGACCACTTAAGCCACAGCTCTATAATAAAAACTGAATAAACAAAGCAGTGCCACCAACCCACAGACTTAAGACTGAAATGAAAACAGACTAAAGCAGAGCTCTTCCATCATGGCATTTACACAACAGCTGCAGCTGCTCACTTTTGTATACACTACGGTCAGATGTTTCGACAACAATGAGATTACTGAAGTGAAGGCAATCCTTAAAATTTTCAGCTTTAAAAAATGACAACAGTACAGCTGTGGACAGCAGGGTTTATAATATCTTACATTAAATTAGTATGCAGTAATTTCCATAAATGTCAACTTACCTGTGATTTTCCTTATGTAATTAACCTTACCCATCTGGAGTCTTACAATATCCTGACTCAGCTTATCTCTACACTTTGTTCAAGGTCTCAGTGTGACTGTAGCATAATATAGTGTGTGACTCCTCAACTCTTCATAGTCAAGAGCTAACGTGAGTCTATTAGCATGTAGTATAAGCTGTACTTACTCAAATGATAAGGAAAATGCAACATAAGTTTAATGTAATAATTCTCCAAGGATATAACCATGAGTCATTTAGCCAACATATGATGCAAAACATAAATAATCTTCAAAAGTAGTTGTACTGTCATGTACCATGTATTCCTCACATGGCCTGAATGCTTAATTTAAACTTTAATTCTCTATATGTGTAATGTATTCAAATTAATTCCTACTTGCCATGATTTCTTAGCTGATGTAGAATTCATGAAGCATTGACCCATAGTGTAATCAACCATACATTAAGAGTCATAATGAATTAAATTAAAGAAATTACCATTTTAATCCATGCAATAAAAGGTTAAAACACTGTACTGTACCTAATGATACCATTATAAAAAAAACACATTTTATAAATTATGTAGCTTATACAGTTTTGAAAAATAAAGACAAAATGTAATAGTTAATGGCTCTTTTATAAATCATAAGTACAGATGAGTTTATTAGTCTTTGAGATTGAGTGTCATGAATAGACATTAAAACAAAACAATGTCTAAATGCATTACTTACAGAGGATGTTAAGCAGTCCTTTAAGCACTCTTGCACAGGGATGGCATAGTTGAACTGTCTTTGTTTAATGTAGCACCAGAAAGACCTTTTGGACAGAAGGATCATGAGTGTGTCTGGCTCCAGCTTCACGGTTAATAGCCATGGCCCCTGTTAAAAAAAAAGAAGAAGAAGAAAGAAAGAAGGATAAATGCATATTAGCTTTGGCTAGAAGTAATGGGGTACTGCCTTTATGGCATCTATTTATCTTCTTGGTGTAGTAGACACAAACATTCACCAATGTCCCCAATTATTTGTGCATGCATAGACTTTATTTGGGTTTACATGAACAAAACACTTAATTAAATTTTATTGGAAGATGATTAAAAAATAAGCCACTGTTTTCATCTTTATCTAAAGAAGATACTTCATTTACACACATATACACATTTATTTACAAACAAATTAGTTCATACAGGGTGTACCCCGCCTTCCCCCCTTTGTAGCTGGATTAGGCCCCCACAGACCCCTGTGATTCTAGTGAGGATAAAGTGGGCTCAGATGACGAGACGAGACAAATTAAAACATGAATGCAACTTGTATTCATAATTTACAGCAAGATATAATTGTGTAGAAAGAGTAACCACAGAAACTACCCAATACTCTCCAGTACCCCCAATACTCTGTGCCCCAGCACCAATGTTGCCATTACAGTAGAGATACTGCAGATGAAATACTGTGTATTTTTAACAAAATATTATGTCCATCCTTTTTGCTGATGAGCCAGTGATGCTGTTTCAAGGGTAAAACAACAACATGAAACTTATTGTGGACCAACCATCACCACATAAATTATACAGTCCCTGTGGACCTGTGACCCCCAGTGTACATTATGTACAAACCCTGCATGATAATAATAATAAGAAAAAAAAGTGATAGTGACTCTGACCACATAATGTAAATGACAGTGAACTAAGTTAACTATATGTGCCCTGTATGAAAACCATAGACCCCTGACACCACAGTCTCACACCTGAGATCCTGAGTATTCACCCTGGTGTTCCCAGATGAGCCACTAACAGGCACACCTCATGTTTAAATGCAAATTTCAACTAAGTCACCTTGTAGGAAGTTAAGCACTTTAAAAATGTCTTCACCAAGCCCTGCACGGTTATTAAAAACAACTTTTAACAAGCTGGTGTTTCTGTCTTTAGCACATCAAGAGCAATAACAGAACAATGTCACACCTGGTTCTGAACTGCAGGCAGAGAATAACATGAGCTGAAAAAGTTGAAGAAAAGATGAGAGCGACTGATAAAAGGATAAGCCCACAGGGTATGGTGTTTAGTACACAAACTCAGTCTGGGAAAAGCGTGAGAAGATGTAGTGTCATGATAACAACGTGTGTTTATAGCATGTCAGTGCACAGACACATTAGCCACAGCTGTCTGCACCGTGCCATTCACTGTTATGACTAATCACAGAAGAGAAAAAAAGCTGAGAAATCACAGAGCTCCCACTTTTGAAACAAAACAGCCGCCTTGACGACGTGAAGGTCGTTTTGCCAGAATGCAAACACCATTGGCACTTTAGTGAAGAAAGGATTTGGAAAGTAATCTGGAAGGTAAAGCACGTTGAAGCTTTATGATACATCGTTGTTGTCTCAGATAGTTAGACAATACCTTTGTCCAAATGATTTCCCCATAGTGAAAGTCTGCTTAATGATCTCTGTCTGATGCTTTCATTCATTTATTATGCTAATATTAGTTTGATCAGATCTTGCATAAACATTAGTGTTTTCAACTGTTTCTTCATAAAGTATGCTGTATTTGCTGTATTTAAAGATGATGAAAGTTATTCAGAAAGGTAATGACGAGCCTTTAAAATATCTATGCAGCCTTGGATGTGAATTGCAATCTTCCCTACTGATGGGCAGTCAATTCCCCCATGACAAAAATATGTGGGTTCCATGCTCTTAAAGCTTAGCATAAAGAGATGAGGCTTACTGTGCCACATACTGATTGGCTGTAGCACGATATGACCTAAGATAAGTTTCTTCACAGCTTTGAGCGCCACACTTACCTCATGCATGTGACAGGAAAAAGTGTCCATCAAGGTTATTAAGAACAGTGGATGTTCTCCTGAGGAGCAGCCTGACCTGGACTGCTGCTGCTGCTATCTGCACTCTATCACCTTAATCTCCCAAGAATTACCTCAGCCTCTGGGGAGGAGGAACTTTTATTAAATAAAGTGACTGACCGGTACCAGCAGACTGTCATCACCAAGGAGCTCAGTTTAGCACAGAACATAACTGATGAAGTATTTAACCATGTCATGGACCATACATGTTGTATAATGTTGGAGCCATGTGTTTTGTCACATGCTAATAATCCATTTTAGATTGCATAAAATCATCAGATAATAAAGTTTTTACACAAATACACACGTTATATCACTTAGGGCACATTAACTTATAGTCTTTTAATATTATGCTCATATAAACTCTAAGTGTCACAAATGTTGATCTTGACTATAAATTGCTCATAAAAAATAAAAACTAATTTTATTCTGATTAAAGATTATGTGTTGACTCCCTATGCAATTTCAGCTGGTTGTGATGACAGAATTATTAAAGTGTTCTGTATTTAGTTTAAGGGCTGTGCAGTCTCATATTCTTAGACTGTGATCAAACTTAATTTAGCAGAGGGATTGAACACTGTGTCATTATAAGAATAATCATAAAACATTTTTTTTAAACATTGCTGTGTTATTTAGTGTTGAACTAACTTAGGGAAAGGTCTTCTTAGTTTTATCTTGTCATCAAAGGTTGCTAGACTTGTGGCTTTATTTGTTTACAGTGATACTTAAACATTCGACTGTCCTAAAGTGTTTGCTTTCATTCCACCTTAACCTGCAGATTTTTTAATAATGTGTTTTTCCGCTGTCAGAGAAATAATGATGAAAAATTCCATCTGCTGCAGGTCCACTGTCTGACCTCCAATATGCAGTCATTTTGATTTATGCAGATGTTTTAGTACAGAAGGATTTTTGATTTGTTGAAAAAAAATAACTGCTGGGAAAAACAACACTGAAAGTGTTGTTTTTTTTCTCCAGTCACTTCTAGATATTATCAAAATATATTAATAATATTAGCTCAACATGCAAAAAATACTGGCCATTTTCTAGTCAGATATCCACAAAAAAGCCACTACATGCAGGTAAAGTCTACATAAACCAGGAAAACCCTGCTGAAAACTAGGTTTAGTTATAACCTGTCATTTTTCAAAAGATAAGAAACATCACAGGCTGTGATTTTTCCTCAAAAGATCATAATATGAACCTTTGATCAGATCGACAGGACCTACTCAGGTTAGTCCTTGGTTACTATTAGCGGGAAAAAACAGAACAGAATGGAAAATATTTCGAAAAATCTGAACATGACCACAGAAAATGTGGTCCCTAAACCTAAAAGCAATGTGGCTGCAGCCATTTAAGGTTCCTCAAATGATCTTCCTTTTTAATATGAATATGATGCAGAAGCTGTTTTATGTCTAAGGACATCTGCATCTCCAACAGATCCCACTATGAGTGCAGCTCTAACTGTCTTATAACAAAAACATGTTCACACCGCTATGAGCTGTCGGAAGCGCTTTGGAAAGACTCATTGCAAACATAAGCTATAAAACAAGCCTTCCAGTGTTTCCATTTTTAAATACTCCAAAGGGAACATCTGTAATGCAATTTCCTAGTACTTGGTGTCCCCTGACTGGAGCTGCTGAGGCCGTCCTTAAAGTGTGGGCTGGTGCTATATTGCAATATCAGCATTATGACGGGGATAAGGAGAGGCTGCTTCTGCTGCTCTAAACCTGGTCATACATCTCAGTGGACATCTACACTGGCTCTTCATTATCTGCTCTCAGCCATCCTCCCAGCAGGGGTGCATATCTGGATAAAAAGCTTTGATTATGTAACTGTCTGAAAGGCAGGCTGTTAGCCTATTTACTGTACCTACCAATGCATCAATCTTACACTGACTCGGCATCTCTTCCGTGTATCTGAGTCTGATACTTTCAATATACATGATGGATCTGTGCACATTGCACGCAGTAAATGTTTTCCGTTTAACTGCCTCCTCTGATTGATTAAGACATCCTAATAACAAGGCACTAAACATGCATGGACAAGCATGGGCATTTATTAAATCTTCATCTTGAGTGTATGTAAGCATTACTCATATTTTCTGTGGCTGGATGCTTCTCCATGTGCATATTTAGTTTGTGTTTTAGTGTTTTAGTTTGAAAGATAGAAAGATCAGAACATCAGATGTACAAATGTCCATTATTCTGGCTGCTGCTTAGATAAATGCAAAACTTAAACTAAACAAAGGGAGTGAATCTGGTTAACCTCCGGGTAGAAGAATTTCATTATTAGAGTTTAGTTTGTTATTTGCAATGCTGTCTGCCTTGTGTGGTGCATCCAAACACACTGTCACTCAGAAATAACAGTGTTAATTAGGAAAAGTCAACAGAGAATTTTTGGCTACAGACTCTTTTCCACCAAAATACCAGGAACTTGTTTGACTACATTGTGAATTAAAGCACACAATTTGAATGGGAAAGATGACAGGTGGCATTTGTAAAGACATTTATGAATACCTGAATAGAAAATCTTAAAAGAAGAAAAAATAAATTACACACCATTGAATAAATGGACCATGAGATGGAAGAAATGTGTCCAAACATGCTGGGAAAAAGTCTAAAAATGTCAGATAAGTTTCAGTCTCATAAACATAAAAGTAACACAAATACAGCTCATGTACATTCAGAAACTAACTTCTAGCACATAGGTGGGCCATTTTGCTGGTTGTTGAATCACTTCATCCCAATCTAGAATACATTTGAGATGATTTTAACCATCATTACATATGGTTAATTTTTATTTAAATGTTTCAAGCCTCAGTCATGAAACAAAATTCTGTCAGACTTTAACTGTGATGGATGCTTCCTTTTTATTTCTATTGTTTTATAGCTTTAGTCCAGGTTCAACCCTAAACTCCATGTACTTAAATGCCTACATTAAATTCTTCTGTATGTTATAAAAAAAAAAACTCTAGTAAATTGTACTTATATTTTGATGCATTGTTTGTTAATTGTAAATTAATAGACAATTTTAGGTTAGAATTTTTTTTATTAAAAATTTAAACACAAACATAAAAGCTAGAAAAGAGAGATTAAAAGGCAAATAAACATGAGTTAAAGGTTCAGGCTTCTGGCTAAAGTGTCTGGTCCAGATTATCCAGGGCAGCTGCTCATACAGTAACATTTGTTTGTTTGATGGTCGGCTCCACTGTGACCGCTGTGGTCCTTCATTTTCTTATAATCCTGCATAAGTTTCCTCAGGCAGTTTTTTGTATTTATTTAGGTACTTATATTTCCCTTCACCATCTTGTTGGCTCATTTTACATAAACTCACTCATTTTGTCCCAGTGAATTTCCTCCTCCTCAAATACACTCAAACGAGCCTGGACCTCATCGTCCATCCACTTGTCACAGTTTCTGTTTTGGTCGATTTTTGTAATTATCAACAAACAAAGCTTGTGGAAATTAAATAAACACAAACGTTTGCTACCACACAGTAGCTTAAAGGCAGATGAACAGAATGTAGAATGCTGCAACTGTTGTCAACCAATCAGTGTTCTCCAGCACACAGCCCCACCCCTCAAGAATTCTGGGTAAATTAAAACTACTACGTCCCTACCAAGAACTTATTTGGGGGGTGAGGGAAAGATTTTTACCTGGGTAATATAGATGGAAACACATGGGGTTCTAAGTTGAAAAGTGGAAAAGAATGTCATGAAAAGCATACAGGCTTAGTTACATGAAGTTTGTTTTGGTTTTACATTATGCCCAAGATCCTCTCACAACAACTGGTAACTGCCAATCATTTATGTGGCTACTGTGAGTCACTTATACAATTTTAGTTAATATGATTTGAGTCAAATCTAAAACTAATTCATGTTATAACAAGTGGTGCCAGACACAACAAACTCCACCCTCTTGTACACATTTTACCTGATTTCCCCAAACTCTTATCATTGTGAAAACATATTTTTGGTGACTATGATTGTGACCTTTGATGTAGATTCACCAATATTTACTGGAATGGGGTCTATGCTCGATCACCTTGCATTTTTCATGAAAATTTTATCAAAATTGGTTGAGTAGTTTTTGTGTAAAGTTGCTGACAAATGCACAGACAAACAAACCAAAAACAATACCCCTCTCCCATTTCGGGGGGTGGGGTAATGAAAACATTTTTTCTTAGAGACATTTGACCCAGTGTAGCTGGATCAGGCCCACACAGAGTCCTGCAACCCTAGTGAGGATAAACCGGGTTCAGATGACGAGACATTTGTCTAATAAGACCTGTCTTATGCTAGAGTGGATCCAATGATTTTGTATTGTTGTGGTATTGGTGTTGTATTGTTGTTGTTGACGTTTTTTGTTGCTACGGTCATTATGCATACAGTCACATGTGGTGAAGCATACCTGTAAAGGTGTTCTTCATTTTTTCAGAACATTTGGGTTATTCCACAGAACTGTCCTTCTTATTCCTCCTACATTAAAGCAGCCAATGAGGTACTGTAGATTGTGTTTACAGTTTTAATTATGCTAATTAGCATTAATGCAGTGTGAAAGTCAAATAGATGAACAAATGTAAAGTGTATATTTGGTTTATTTTAGCTATTATGCCCAATGAGAATGTTTGTAGCTGTATGCTCATTTTATATAATTTATTTTTGTGTAGTTCTCACGACATGGCATGTTAACGACATATGTAATGAATGCCTGTTAATATGAAGGAAGCTTTGAGCTTGTTATTTCCACTGCAGGGGAGTAATAATTTATTAAAAATGTGCTATAATTAATATGCTGAAGTTCAGTATTTGTAGTATTTTCATTCAGTGGTAAGCCAACATGTGAATGAGAGTCAGATGATGTTACTCGGGGTAATGCATCATACATGGGATTAGAGCCTCTACACCAACACTGATTTTATCTTTTGCTTCTTTGCTTTTTGCTGAGTTGTTTCCTCCCTTTCCGTCACCAGCAGGGTGTCTTTGATCTTTTTCTTTGCTTTCTTTGCGTTGTCATCATTGTCTTTGCCCATGGTCTAATCTGTTCATTTTCACTGTGACTGGACTGGAAGTACCAGCTCCATGTGTTTAGTATTCACTGAGCACCACTTTGAAACCTCTATGTTGATTAAATATTTTCACTTCTGTGGACTGCAAATGGTGAGGCATTCTTGTGCCTTATCACAATACAAACTTTAAATTGTATATATATATATATATATATATAAATCGTACTGGACTTAATTTTTGTTCTGCTTTTAGTTTTTATGAAAGTCAATGCATTTCTAATGAAGCTTCATTAGGTATGTCTACATTTCTTCAAATTTTCACATCATCACTGTGATTATTCTACTCCTGTTACAGTTTATATTATCTGGTGCCCTACAGTACTTTCTTTGTAATTGTTCTAAAAATTATCCGTGATCTTAATCCTATGTGCATCTGTCATGTCCATAATTACACTGACCCACACAGGCCACTTCAATTAGTTCTACCATCTTACATGTTTTATTGTATGTGTATTTATGTCGTCACCTTGAACTAAAATCTATATTTAATTTTCACTTTTAAAATCTACTTCATCTCAGTCCTCCTTAAATATAGTTAAGCTCTAGTTTAAAGATAGAAACAAAATATGTATATCACCTGATTTATTCTTAGGCTGAGAACATATTTGATTTCTAGATCTGTTATATTTGATGTACATTAAAAACACATTGAAATTGCATCCACTTCACCCTAAGTGAATTCAAAACAGCCGATAATATAAAACTGAAACCAAATACTTCTAAGAATATGTTCATAATGATAGGAAAGGCATTCATTTTTCATATCAAGCTTTGTGGAGTAGAATGGAGAGGCTCAGATGGAAACTTCGATATATTAAAAAGGGATTTATTGAAAAGAAACTAAACACACAAAAAAAAAACCTAAACAAAAACAAAAAAACAGGTAATCCATCAGAGACACTTGAAAATACAGAAATACACAACACCCGGGAACAAAATGTGGATGTTGAAATACATGAGACAAACTGACAGTGGCCAAATGTGGAATGTATAGAATGTGATAACAGAAATGATACTGTTCATTATTGAATACGTTTGAAACATTCGTATATGCAGCCATTAAAATATTACCTAGAGAAATGGTATGCACACTGGAGAAGTGATGTGATACAGTAAAGCTACAGATTATTTCAATAACAAAGCCCCACAGACAATAGTATCATATCGCATCGAATATGCTTTTGCTGCCTTATCACACTCCTTTTGTGATGTTTTATCAGTTCTGTGCTTTCTTATGTCAGCATATCTATCTTTTTATACTTATATTTTTCACTCATGTATTCATGAACAAAATTAACTGGCTTTATGTATGAAAGATCCATATAATGTAAATAAATCTGTCACATCATGAATAAAAAAAAACCCTCAAAACTTACATTTCAATTTGACCAATGCGAGTAAGTAACTTTATATGTATTTATAACTGGTAAAGTGGTCAGATTTGGGGTTTATTTAGAGTAGTGTGTGTGTGTGTATGGGGTAGCGTTTTTAACAGAATGCTAGAGGATTATGGGTAGTTACACAACAACAAATATGTGAAGGATCCTCAGCTGTATCCTTGGAAATTCTCCAAAGGAAGGACTCTTTGGAAGGATTGTGTTCTTCCACTCAAATCCTCAGGTTGTATCTCCTCGAGTTTTCCACCTTGACTCCTCACCCTTCTCACCAGAGATGTGAGTGGAGGAGAGAGGAGCTGAGGTGATGAGGATTTCACAACATGAGATGGTGTCACTAGGAGCCATTATTCTAAATATAGTGGCGGAAAAAATGTTTTGGGACACATGCATTTGTGTTATATTGTTTTAAGAACAACTCTTAACCCTTTGTTGGTCTCACTACAAAAATCACAATGTTTTTTTTTCCACCTCAAAAAAAAAAGGGAAAAAAATATATTGTTTTTTATGTTATGATAGTCCCTCTATTATAGATTATATTATAGATTTTTACTGACCCTAAATTTAAGTAAAGTATTAAAACCCAAACATTACTCCTTCACCAATCTTACCAAGATAATTTATGCCTTGGTTCAAATTAGACTCTTTGTGTGATTAGCATTAGCATTTCATGACCCTTTACTACCATCTCTACCATTTGGTTGAGCATGTTTTCAAAAATTATTACATGAATACAAACACAAGCTTGATCGGCCATTTGGGAATTCTCCTGCTGTGGTTCATATACAGTAATCCAGTTTCTTTTAAGTATGCAATCGTAATACAATTGAACTGAGACATCATTCGCAGTTGCACACTGAGATCAAAATCCAGGTTACAATCTTGTTGAGGAGGTGGAAAATAAGCAATTGAAAGGAGGCTTTGTACTTTGGAACAGTCCTGTGGTGAAAAATGATGACGTAGTTTTATGCAAATGAATCCTTGAGGGATCCTTCCTTGGGATTGAGAAACTGCTGAGAAGTGGATGGAAGGATGGAAAACTACTCCAGGGAAATGGGCAGAGATATAGAGCAGATGTTAGATGATAAACTAAAACACAGGGTAAACATACAAAGACAGGAAGTAAAATATCCAAGGATACATTGGGATGGCTACATAATGAAGCAGGAAACCCAGTGAAAAGCATGACACTGTACATTATGTCCTTTGGTGGTAGAATTAATCTGTTTGGGGGATGTGATCTTTGGAGGTGAAGGGCTGTAATGTCTACTTGTTTTGTTTCTAAACTAAAAAAAAAAAAATCCACTGGAATTTGCAACGTTTAGTTAAAGGTCATGCTTTATATGTGTTTTATCTCCCATGAGGAGAGTGGAATGTTGCTACAAATTGTGCACGATAAACCCAAATAAGTTAGAACTCCAAAAATTTAAGGCAATTGATTGCCTCAATTATTTTAAGTCACTGAAATTTAAAAAATATTATTCCTCAGCCCTCTATAATGTTGCAACAGCTCCCATTCAGTTTGAATGGATGTTCCTAGCATTCTGTGGGCAGATTTTTTTCAATAATCGCCCGCTGCACCATTAACGCCCGCTGCCAATGGCAACGAGTTTTGTCACTTCAGATTCACAGTACCATATCACTCCATAGGTAGTTTGGCCACTTTGAAAGTAAATATTCAATTGTCCGTCTTTTCTCAAAATAAGCTGTAATAACCCGTAATATAAGCAGGATAATGTATTGCCCACGTGTGACTATCGAAAAATATTACCCCTCAGGGGGGAACGGGGCTGTTCGGCCCCGTTGGAAAATATTTCTCTGCTAGTAACGCGTGGGCAATACATTACCCCCTACGAAGTTTCTAGAACTTAAAATTTAGATGCTTATTAAAGTATACTTAAATTAAAACATTACTTATTAAATTAGTATTCTAAGGTTCTGTCAGTCCTACTGGGAGACTAAGTCAGGGCTCAGTGTCTTTGTCCAAGGACACTTGGACATGTGGACAACCTGAGCCAGGACATGAACCTCTAGCCCTTCAGTCATTGGACGACCTCCTCTACCAACTGAACCACAGCCACCCCTGGATAAAAGGACTGTGTTTTGTAATTGTAATTTTTTTGGTCTGTTATTTTCAATCATCCTTATTTGACACAATAGAAATAACAGTACAATATCATTCTCAGCATTTAATGACTTAATTCCACTCAGTTGTACCTCATATGTTGTTAAGTTATGTTTCACTTATATCCACAATAGTTCCCCTTAATAAAAAATATTAGTTGGAGGTACTTAAATAGAAGAACATGCAATACATTTGAGTTAGTAGTACTATTTATGAAATTTTGAGTATTCACAACTGAATATATTTAATTATTCTGAACATTCAGGTTTACAGTGTGTGTGAATTCATCCTGATACATCAGATGAAGATTAATATGTTTCAACAAGCTGATCAGTTATTATGTCACAGTATGTTAATGTTATGGAGATTTTTGACATGTACAGTACATCTTTTTTCTTATCTTACTGTATCTGATCTCTTTTGAAACTGTGGCAGATTATTGCCTTTTTTAGGTGTTTCAGGTTATACTTAAAGCACAAATAAATCTTTAGTCTTCATCAATTCAGTGTGTGGAGTTTTTTTGGTGTGTTTTTTCTTACTTCTTTTATTTAGCTGGATATGAATATTCCTCAAATCACTGTAATCATATTTTGTTGTTGCAGGGTTCTCCTGTGTAAAAAATCCAGTCATGCTATTTGTCATCGTTCTCATGTTTATTAATGTATTTGAACGACACAGTTTGATCTCTGTGCGGATATCGTCAGAATAAAATGAATGGTAATGAGTTTGAAGCTTCATTGCATTTGTAGCTGCTGATGTTTTTCACCAGCTGCAACCAGACATTTTACAAGAATCAGTCTCTTTGATGTTACTGCCAACAACATTTTTATCTCTCTTGTTTTTGACTGACTTCTGCAAATACGTGTTTATTGTGTTAAGCTGAAAATAATAAAAAAACAACAACAAGTACAATGTCTTACATGGATTTATTTGCAATACCTCATGGGATGTGAGCAAATGGTTGAGATTAGATAAAAATCTCCAAATCTTCAAAACAGCAATGTAAAAATCTGATAGGCTGTACTTTTCATAGGGATTGCAGATGGAAAACATTTGCCTGAAACTAAGGTTTTATGTGCACGGTTTGAGACAAATAGGTGTTTTGTTGATTATAATCAACACTGGCTGAGAAGAAACTTAAAATAGGACAAAAATATCCAGATTTAAGATCATTTTTTTCATTTAACCTTCACAGAGCTTCACATGCATACCAATTTAGAAGACTTGACAAAATCGCTAGTGAGAAAAATGGATTCTATTAGCTTTTGAAATGCTTTCTATTCCAAAAATGGGATTTTATGCTGCTCATCTTCTCTCTACTTGTAATCACCTTCTTGGCTCAAGTCATATCTAACAATAGTACAAAAAGGTATATGATAAAAGTTCATGGTGAGGCTTTAGAAAAGAAAGGGCAGAATTTATCAGGCTTCAGAAAGGATATGCTTTAAGTAAACACTTGATGAGGAAGTAAAAGAGGTTAACTGCATATTACAGCCACTTATGAGGAGATTAGATGAACTTCCTCTACACTTTGATTCAACTGATGGGACCTTTTGCACAATGCCACTGGGCTTTTCAATCAGACATGTATGGACATGTGTTTAAAAGAGCTCTAGCTGCCAACAGAACACATCACAAGGACACTTTCCTTCTTTCTTTTCACGGCTGTGTGAAAACAGAAGTGAAGTAGAAGTATATTTCACAGTTAGAGTGGGACCAATTAAATCAATAATGGTCTTTTAAGAGGAAACACTTATTTAGATACAATTTCCTTCACAGGGAGTCAGTGTTTTACTATTTGATTTTATTTTTAGGAAGCGGAGCACTGAAATATGAATTAAACAGACAGTAGTGGATGTTATTTCCTCTCTGATTCTGTGACCACCTCCTGCAGATGCAGGGATTTGTTTTGTCATTCCTATTGTGAACAGGCTTACGGACATGTGAAACTGAAAGGTACATTCATGCCTCTCTTGATCACCATAATCCCCATTAAGATTACTAGTACGATTTGTTAAGAATTTGTATAAACTCATTTAATATAAGCAGCTTTCAAAACTAGCAGAACATATGAGTGTCAGATTACTGCAAAGATATTTTACTACAAATTTCAGAATTTGCAGGCACTGCCAGACATGATAAATTTTTCTGAAGGGACATGGACACTACTGCATATGCAATGACGAACACTGCAAAACCTCATGCCATGTTCCTTCTTATCTGTGATTTACTGCACTCCCCCTGGGATAGAGCATAAGCACGGTGTCCATAACTATGTGTGTATGTACGTGTCACTTTCAAAAAGTGTCAGTGAGGAATATTCCATGCTAAACCAGATTTACACAACACAACATCACATTGTTATTTATGTGCTGTGAAGCAGTTTCAATGACCTTACAAAGATATATTGGATTTTTATGTCCCTGTTGCTCTTGTTCTGAGTGTTATTGTTTTGTGGATTGTCTTAAGGATCCATTAGACTACCATATACCAATATTACAACTCACGAAAAACACCCTTGAATGGCTTAGTGCAGTGAAATCAGTTAAAGATAATTGTTCAATTGTGAAATAGCAAAATATATGAATATGCCTTCAAATAATTTAGGAGTCAAAACTGAAGTCAGCTTTGGCAGGGATTTGGGTCAAAGAAAATTCCCATAACAACTAATTTAACTTAGCTTTTAAATAATTTAACTGGCAAAGTCTTGAAACTTTCTGGTCAAACTAAATCACCTGATGAACCAACTTCTAACATTCACTTAACTGTTATACTAACTCCCTTAAATTAATTATCCCCACTGGGAAACTCTGTTTTACTGGGATGGATTAAATGCAGAGACTGATATTAGCTATTAGCTATTAGCTAAAACACTGACAAAAATCCAAATCTTACCAAATGTATTTTTCCTCATTTTTAGTCAATTACACATTTAACATTTAATTTAAAATAAGACATAATAATCACCTAAAGAGTAACTTTTCTGTGATATAAGAACCGATTTTAGACAATAGATCTTGAAAATCTTATTTCAAGGAATATTAGATCATTTTCATTTAGGCTATTCCATTTTTTTTTTCTTTTTGCTTGAATTCAGCAAAAAGAAAAAATATTGATTTAAGTTCCTACATCTCACTGGAAAGTTACTCTATAGATGATTGTGTCTAATTTTAAGTGTATAGTTTAAGATAGAAAGATATTTTGACTAGAAATGAGAAAAAATACACTTATGTATATATATATATATATATATATATTTATATATATATATATATATATATATTTTTTTTTTTTATTTTTTTATTTATTTATTTTTTAATTTATTGGGTTACACATTGGGATACACATTAGGTACCAATGTGTATCGGGTTTTAACAGTGGAGAACTGGTTAGAATCCTACACTGTGTGGGGAGAAGATGCTTAACTTAACACAAAAATGATCCAACTGAAAATCTACCCTGAAGGCTTGTAGCTGTGAGGCCAAAATGCTAACCCCCACACCATCGGACTATGTCAGTATTGTCGATAGAAGTGCTTAAAGTCACATCATTTGCTCACTTGCACCAGTTTACTTGACTTATGCTTTGATACAAATCTGTTTTTCACATTAATACGTGCGTTGATGTTCCAGTGGAGGAAGCCCTACCTAACCAAACAGCACATCACAATTATCTCACAGAAATTTCCAAACTTAATCTTCAGTTTTTCTCCTCTGCCTATTGAATGACAAACTATGAGTATAGCTTTGTAAAATCCATTGCAGTGAAGAAAATGGAAGTTGGAAAATAAATCCCAACATGAAAATTACGAGCTACTTTTACTACTACTACTACTTTAACTACTTACATCAAACCTGTTATATAGGCCCTGTAAGGAGAGTCCAAATTTAATTAAATTTTTTTAAGATCAAGTGAAGCTAATGTGGAAATGACTTAAAGTGTACAGTCATTCGATTTGATCTAGAAACACAAAGACAGTGCATTTATTCAGGAGCAGCCTCATTTATTACATTTGGACCCAGTTATGATTATACTCGTGGTCCTTCTCTAAATGACTCCTCTTAGATTTTAGTGAATAGTCTCATAGGCTTCATCTAGAAACTACTATTGTCTTTAACCCTTTTAAGATGATTGCATCACATCCACCGTTTGCACTATTTTGAAAATCCAAACCAAACTTCATCTTTTAGTTGTACTACTCTATAAAACATTAGCATAGAAGCCTGCATTGTTTGAGGGGGAGGGGTGGAAGTGGGTGGAGCAAAAAGCAGCAGAAGGCAGCCGGTGAGAGAGAGGTGGATGATTTTTATCACTTTTAGCAGCATATTAGTGAAGTTTGAGCAGTGTTTAGTGAGGTTTTAACTGTGTTTGTGTTGAATTCTTGTAAATAATTGTACATAATAGTAATAGTGTGATTTTAGTGTGTTCTGTAAGTGTGTTTTGTTTAGTTTTGCTTTGCTGCCTTGAAATAACTAAAAATAAGAAGCTGGAACATGGATACAGAAGGATTTTGACAAACTAAAATATTTTAGAACATATAAAATAGTTTAAAGTCTATTTCTATAATCATAAAATGTCATTATGAACATTTACAGTTGTTTTTCATAGTAAGTCTGAAAAGAAATGAAGTCTGTTGTTTTATTTTTTATAACAGTGTTTTAAACATTTATTGCATATGATAATTAATTTGCATTGTAATGCAAATTGCATTTATTCTTAATTTTAATTCTTCCTGAAAAAGGTTCAAAATAATTGGCAAAGAATACATTTTCTGATATTGTTATTGCACAAAAGGCATAAATAAACCTAGGCAGCCTGTAACTGTAGTAAAGGGTTAAAGCAATTATTGTACTGCTTCATTTTTGTTGAAAATAAATAATTAAGTATAAAGCTGTGGAAAGTGTGTTACATACTGCATGTCCACTTATTTGTAGCAATGTGTTCTGCCTTTTGTGTTTTGAGAAATGGCCCTCATTCAATTTTATCCATGAGTAGATGATAGAATAGATGTCAGACTACAAATTAACCATAATAAATAGTCTGGTTATACTAATTTATTTAGCTTGATTACATTGTTAATGTTAGTAACCTCTAACTGTGTTTCTGTATTTTTGTATTTCTTTTCATTTTTGGGATACTGTGATTTAGATTGAATATTGCTCTTTTGGAAGTTACAGTAAAGCTACTGAAGCAAAGCCCAATCAATGTACGAACTTGTTACTCGAGGCGAGTTTATTTCATTTTTAATGATTTATTTATTTGTAATTATTTATTAATGTTATTTGTTTTTTGTGTCTTCACTTGTTGTAATTATATCTATAAATACTGTAGATATTGTCTATATACTCTACTTTTTTTCTTTCAGTATAAAACAAGTTATATTTTTCACGTGTAGAATAACATGACATGAAGTATTTAATTTTTCTTCTTACACTCAGCCTCTTCCCCTTAAAAAAAATAAACATAGACTTCTCCTTCACTGCCTTTTGATTATTTTTGTTCCCAGTTTGCTTTCTTACACAACAGTGTGATTACATACATTTGTTGTCCTGACAAGTGAACAACAATAAAGCCTCCTCCCATAATTGAACTCATGAAAAACGTTGTTAGATGGTTGTCCACTGTGTATTGTGCCAAGTCACAAGAGTTTATGACTACAATAGCTTAAACTGAGACAAAGGAAGGTTTTCATTTGATCTAGAAGGTGAAGAGGTGTCAGTCATTGCACTAGCACAGGGATAGTGCATAGTTTAACTAAGCTAAGAAATAAAAACGTACTTATATAATTCATAGTTATGAGCAAAGCCTCAAGGCTGCAAATGTTCACTGTGCGGATTTAACAATAGAGTAAAACCAAATTTTAGTGTAATGAATTAAAGAGAATATTTGTATATTTCTTAAATATTGGTACACACAGCTAGCGAATCATCTTCTAAATTCCCTTGGAAATCGTCTTAAAATCCCCCTGGGAGGTCCCATGCTGCAGTGTGCTCTAGGTTAGTACCAAGGCATTTCTTTGGAATTGATTATTGAACTTTTTTTTAGGGTTATGTTTTATCTCAGCCTAGCAGAATGGCTTGATGCTGTCATAGAGGGCTTTGGCAGTGAATTGAAATCCTTCAGTGCAGGTGTGGAAAGCAGAGTGGTGAAGAGGCTCCTTCACTTCTGCACTCCACTGATAACTTTAACATTTGACCACGTATTGTGTGCAGGCAGCTGCTCTTATGAAAGAATGCAGTAATGCTTTCCTCTAAATAGTTTCCCATTCTTTTGTTCTCATGTGACTTTGGGTTTCATAAAGGAGAGTAAACTCCTGAAAAGGAAATAGATGTTGCATGAGTTCAATGGTTGCACAGACTTGATTAATGAGCATTTCTTATCATCAATCTGCTTATTTTGTTGCAATGTTGCTGGAGCTTCAGACAAATTGAACTGCTAAGTATGTAAAGTGAATTTCTAACAAGATTCATTCTGAATTACCTCCACCGTGGTCAAGTTTGAAATTATTATTTCAAACAGTCAGCAGTTTCTATTTCTCAGATTCAGGTTATAACAACTGAGAGTTCTAGCACTCAAATGGCTTTATAATGAATTAGTCAAGCTTGGAAATAAAAACTTCCGCTGTCAGCTGGATGGCAGTCAGGCCTGTTCATGAGAAGAAAAAGATGTGCTTGCATGCTGATTTTGTATCTAGGTTATCGGTCACTCGTTCCCTCCTTTATACTCCCACTCTTTCTATTTTTCCTTCATCTTTCTTCCTCTCTACCACCTGTGTGTGTTTGTGTGTGTGGATTGTTTATGTGCTTTTATATTAAAAAAATAAATAAATAAAAAACTCTTAGAAGTAACAGCATTTTTGTTCATTTCTGTATTTTGACCTTGCTTTTACACTTACTAGTTACATACACAACCAATGAACCATTACCATGCAACCAACCACACCCCTCCTTCTTACCCCCATTGCCAATTCTGGTCTTCACACTGCAGCTATTTTCCGGACCGATTTCAAGGGATAATAGCACTCACAAATCATCCTCTGGGCAGTGGAGCCCATGAAATTGATGTGCCTTCATTTCAAAACAATGAAGGACCTTACGAGGGCCCTCATGATGTCATAACTTTAGCAGTTGACAGGCTGGGCAGATGTATTTTGGCCCCGGGATGGGCACCAGGCCAATGAAAACTCAGTTGGGAAAGATTAATCAAATGCCGTATCAAGGAAGATGGCAAGATGTGAGTAGCCACAAGACAAGCTCAATCAAATTCTCTATAGAGAGTGAACTGACAGTTTTCAGTTGGGAAAGTAGCTCTACTATCTACACTATCTGAGATACCTTTCTGCACTTTCTAGCCCAAGACGTCCTATAAATACAATAATATTAATATTAATATTACCTAGGGACAAGTAGCTATTTTTACGACTTCTGCCATATTTACACTGGTGTATTTTTTTTTTGTAAAGCAATGTTCATAAATGTGCATGATCCATATTAAATGAACCAATAAAATAAACAAAATAAAATGAATAATATATATTTACTTGAATTGCCCATAAAATAAAAAAAAATGACTAGTTTGGAAATATATTAATACAGTATTTCACTTTCGTAACTTCATTATACAATAGATACCAAGACCTATATGATTCACTGAGGTTTTGTTAGAGAGATTGAGTAATAAATTATTCATGCGGGCATGTGAAAGGATACAATTAATCTCTCAAATTTTTCAAGAGTAAATTAGTAGGTTGGGTGTCAGTGGAACTGCCATCCTGATTTGAACACATTGATTAAATTAAAACGAATGAACTATATTTTTCACTGAGAAAATTTCTGCATTATCCATCAGACACATTGCCTCGTTTAATTAATTCCTTCTGCACTCATTGACATTTTTCATAGAGGGTGCATAGGTTAAGCACACCTCCTGTATAAAAAGATTAAAAAGCCACTTACATACTAAAAAGAATTATGGATGACTGAGGAGCGTAGCTTAATTGGAAATTGATTGACTTGGCCATGTTACACCTGGTCTCATAACATTTCACATCCCTCATGCATAGGGAATTGGATGCATATTTCAATATGTAGGCACCATAGCAGCAGAACCTTTTTTTATACTGCTGGTGCACTGTGGAGAAAATTGTGTGGATGAAGCCATGTTTTCTCACCAGTTCCAAGCCATCACTTCAAAGAGACAGGGTGGGGATGATCTTTGCATGACGGATGGAGCTTTGCTGGCTGTGAGAGGTGGGGAACGAGCTGCACCACACATCTGGGCTTCATGTGCCATTACAGTGCAACTACTACAAACAAACAAAAGAAAAACAACAAAAAAGCAACACAAGTCATAAAAACAGTAAAAAAAAAAAAAAAAAAGTATAGCTCCTCCATTTCAGAGATGGATGTCTGGTGTCATTCTGTGGGACGGAATGTTCTAGAGATGACACATTTCGGATGGAGGTAGGAATGTGTTAATACTACTGCGTATAAATGAAGCCAGAAGCACATCTGCTTTTTATTAACTTCATAGAAATTACATGAATTAATATTAATTATATTTAAATGGCCTTTTTAACAAGATTTGTTGAATTTAACAATCTTCTCTCTGTAATTAAAAGTCCAATGTGTAAAAATATGAAGACATTTACGATAATTAATTGGGTTTTTTTCCTATGTGAGCACCCTATCTGGATTTCAAAATTTCCCATATTCATCATAACAGCCTGTACACTTTTCTGGAAATATATGTAAAATTTTTGCTCAGTGATGAGCATCTCACCACCACTCGTTTACTCCTATACAGCAGGAGTGTGCAATACTAGCTACTACTGGAGTCGACTAATGACCAGCTCCCAGCACAATACAGACTCCATCACAAACTCCATATAAGCACAAGAGCACATGTCAGCACATACTCATTAAAATGTCCCCTTTCAGAGTAATAAATTATTCTGATCCTGATACTGATTCTGATTACACCCTCAGGTAAAATGTGTGACAATCCTTTGCATTAGATTTGATTAAAATGAGAGATTTTTTGTGGGTCAAATAGAGTGTGCAGGTACTTTCTCATTTAAGCTACAAGAGCATGAGTGGGTAGAGTGAACCAGAGCAGGCTTTGTGATAGGAGGAAGGCATGCATGGTTGATCAACAGGTTCCAGACAGAGACTGACAGGGTAAATGTGGAGAAGGGGCATAGAGGAACCTCCTCCAGTGTGCCTGTATACGTCAGCTGGGGTCAGTGTGTCACAGCAATCTTCAGATGTAAATGTGGCTAAGCACAATGGCAGGCAGACGGATCCACGCACCTCTGCATGAACAGAGCACATCTCTGCCTGTCAGACTGGACCAAAGAGGTCACAGGAGGTCAGTGTGGCAGAGCAGGAGCAGGCAGACAGCTTGTCAGAGCTGCTGACAACTAGATGGATGGAGCAATATGTTAGGGAGTAACACTTTCTTGTTTACTATCACACTCTGTACGTTCACTAGCACATGCACTAAAATGCACATATCGGTTCATTGAACATTATAGGCACGTGCCGACAACTTATCCGAACACATCAGTTTGAAATTTGAATTTCTAGTTTGTTTGTATTTCTTCACATCCATTATTTCCCTGCAAAGGACCTTAGTCCAGCTTTCAGTCAAAGTCATGGATCTATATGTGTGGTTATTGGGCTTGGTTTGCTCAAACTGGCACATTCATTTGTCACGTCTGTATGTCTTAGAGCAGAATCTGATCCCAGAGTCAACATTAACATGGCTTTTCTAGGGCAGCAGCTTCATTATTGAGCCCCGGCATAGTGAACCAGACTATTACTCTGCTCTGGAAAGAGACTGAGCGAGGAGAGAAGGGGGAGAGGGAAAGATGAGAGAAGGATATAGGATCAGTACAATGATAAAGTAGGGGTGTGGGGATGAGGAAGTGTGAATGAAGGATGCTAGCATGGGAATGGAAGGAGAAAAGAACTGACCAAATAAATCACCGGCCAAAAGATAATTGGACGACCGGCACTCTGGGGACTGTTGCAGCACCGTGAAAAGTGACACCGTGATTTGCAATTAACTCCAAGACGAGGAATGGGGATTTCATTCCCTTTGGTTTAATTCCAGGAATGTGATACCTGACAAGATGGTAGCCATAATGAATCTGTTGGGTGAGAGAGATCATTATTATCATTTAACTTGTATGATGGCACCCTTCTCCATAGAGCATGTGTCCCAGTCTGAGAAGCAGAAAACATGTCAAATTAGACCAGGAGGTGAACTTGTATACTTAATGACCTACAGCAATTAACAGGTGCAGATGTGACAGGCCCTGATTCACAGCTTGTGAATTTTTATGTTGGTCCGTTGAGTTATTTTGGTGTGAGGAGTTTTGTCTTCCTCTTATGTTGACATAAATCCAGTGAAGAGCAAATGTTCCCACTAATCAACTCCTTTGGTATAACTGAGAAAGTTAAGATACATCAAGGTCAATACAATGTCCTGTTTTGCCAGACACCCACTCAATTTCACAAAATGGAAATCGATTTGTATTCATATAAAGAAAAATAAATGTATCCTCTAATAAGGGGGTTTGTCTGAGGTTTATCTTTCGCTCAGTAGAGCTTCAAAGAAACGCTGATAAAAAGATCAAAGTGTGAAGTAATGTGCAAGAACAAAATGTCAAGGTCATGTTACTTATGTAATGCTGTTTTATTGCAATTTATAGAAATTCAGAACCATAATGAGGGGGATGACGACTTCACTGACAGGTAAGGTCATAATAAATGACAGGAAAAGAGAAGGACGTGTCACTGGTTGGAGGTTATTTACTATCTCTCCATGAATTCTCGAAGATAATCTTAATATAGCATCAATAAAACCAAAGGATTCTACAATGATTATAGGTTAATGGAAGTGATCTAACTGTAATTTTAAGATAACTACAACTTTTATCACTGATTAGGTGTCTGGACAAACTGTAGTGTGTAGTGTCCTTCAATATAATTCAATAACGTTTGCACTTTCAACATAACTGGTTGACCTTTTTTCTATGTACAGTACCTGCTTCTAATAAAGTACTAATTAAAGTACAGCCTCTCATTAGAGCTCACCAATAAACACGTCTTTAAACACAAAGCACTACTCATCAGTGATAAGTTACCTCAATATATTTCTTTATTTGTATTGGTTTATGAGTTTACATATTGCTCGTTGTTGAGATGTTCATGAAGTGATGAATATTATGGTCAGTCATGTCTCAATCTGGATGGTTTTTTTTGTTTCCGATACGTTTTTTTTTTTTTAGGATTACTTTTGTTGATACTGATATGGATCCAATACTGATCCAATACCATGTGTAACAATTACAAGCGAAGTAGACGAGGGAAAGGGATGATAGTGGTAGTTCAAAAGCATTTATTTTTGGATCCTGTGGGCACTTTATGTTGTGTGCATTTTGTGTTTATGAATACTTTAATTCTCCTTAAAATGTATTTATTCTTATAATATTGTCAGCTGAACAATGGGACTGAAAAAAGTTTGCACTATACAGTTCAGGTTGCGACTGTTCTTGTTTTCCTTGTGTTGAGAACCATGTTACTGACCTCAGCTGAGCTTTTTTTTTAAGTGTGGATGTGCACTTTAATACGCCTCAAAGTTGATTAAAACAACTCGTACTGAACTTTATTCATGGCTCATCCTTTTTTTGCATTAAATAAATGAATGTAATGAAGTGACTTGTACTCAAGTTACATTTTAAATGAAGTAATTTTGCTCAAGTACATTTTTAGATGTGGACAAAGTAAAGATACTTTTACAATTACATTTTTCAATTAAATTTTGTCAGTACTTTTACCACCTCTACCTGTAGGTCAGGTTGTGGGCAGGCCAAATAATTCCACAAAAGCCCCACAGAGTGGAAAAAAAAACTGCAAACTGCTTGCACATTATCACCACCATACATACCTCATAATGAGCACACTGAGTGAGTTGTCCAATGATCGAAGGGTCAGTGGTTCAAATCCTGTGTCCAACAACTGCACAAGTCACTTGGGCAAGACACTGAACCCTAACTTGTTCCCAGTGAGGATGGCAGCACCTTGCGTGGTGAGTAGTGAGTGAGAGGCTTTGTAAAGCATGTTGGGCACCATGAAGTTGTATAAATTCTGCAATATAACTTCATTTACCATTTACACACAGACCATAAAGTGAAAATGAAACTAAATGATACTTTTTGCAGTTCATGTTTCTTTTCCCTACCTTTGAAAACTTTAATTTGAGGGGGCAGGATGTCTGTTTAACCCCACTCCCCAGAACTGGAATTCAATTAAATCTGATCTGATCCCAACTTCTACAAAATTCCACCAGTCAATGCCAATCTTTAATGCCAATCATCCCTACAGCATGTGGTGCCTGAATTTCATGGTTCTTGGCAAAAGCCGTTAGGAAGCTCTATATACCAGACCTTTGGCTTTTAACACAGACACCACAGAATTGGTCTCATTACACAAAAAGCAAGAGGCTATGACAATCTGGACTTCTGTTCCATCATCCATGCTAACAGCTTCCAATTATCTGGTGACTGGGGAGTGAGACCCCTCTGAGTTTAGCCATGTAGTGTGGTATTGATTGGACTGGAAAACTGTGTAAAATTGGAGAGAAGTGGGATGACCTTGTCTCTTGTACTCTTCTCCTGATTGACAAACAATGTAGAGACAGCTGTGAAGATGTACCTGCATAATAATGTTCTCGACTGAAGCTTTAAGACTGTCCTAGTTGTAAAAAAATGTTTTCTAAAGACAAGCCAAGCACTCCTGACACTATCTTTACCTTCCATAATGTGGTACATTCAGGATAGAATTGGTGAAGTCAGGGGAATGTTATGTAATGTACAGTTCAACAGCTCAAACCTTTCAGAGAGCAACTTTTTGTATACAAGAAATGAATGCTGCTAACTCCTCTGTCACATTCACTGGTGCAGTTAGATGAACTTATTTATGATAGTGTTAGAAGTGTTCCTCTTTTATTTTTAAGAGCCAGTGTTGTGCCTGTATCTCTTGTCTTCTGTATGTGTTAATCTGCTGTCTGTGTGAATGTCCTTTTTGTCCATGTTTTATCCTCGGTCTGTCTAAAGATTGCCTCCTTTGTTCTACTATATTTTTTCCAGTATTCATGTGTAGAAGTCTGTGTACATTTTCAGAATGTATTTGTTGGTACACATTTGTCTGTCCTTGAGAGGTTTTTTTTTTTTGGTTTTTTTTTATCTCAGAGATTTTTTGGGGAACTCATCCCTTTGACAGATGGTGTTGTGCATTTTTAATGTTGCACATTTCTTTGTGCAAAAGAATTTGTGATTTTCAAGTAAATAGAACTTGAGTGAATTCACATGTATATACAGAAGTTTACAATATTAAAAAAAAAATACAGTGAGACTGTTATATTGGTAAAAACATACCCAAAGAACATGAACCTTTTATACAGAGGGAGCAGTCACAATGTTTCATTTCAGCCTCTTGTGACAACTTACAGGAAGCAAAAAAGAGGCTTTTGGATATTTTCACACTGCATTTGGAACATACTGTATTTCTTGCATAATTGACAACAGTAGAACAGTTAAGGCAGATGAACTGGGAAAAGGTTTGCTCTAGTTTACCATATCCTCTTTGTGCTATCAGACATGCCTATTATGTGAAATGACTGCTTTGTGAGAAGCCTGTCAAAAAAAGGCCATCAGAGAGTGTGAACATAAGGGTGGGGGTGCCTCACACAGTGAATCTATCCCACAGTCTGTTTGTGTTCCACTGACACAGTATAGTCTCTGGACTCTGTCGGCAGTCCTGTTCCTGTCAAGTCAAATAACAGCATTTCAGACGGGCTTCTCGCTCTGACATGATGAGCTACCTCAATGGAAAGCAAGTTCAAAACACTGGTCAGTATCTACTGGACATGCATAACACTTGGCCGTGGGTTGGTCACTGAATGCAAAGAAGATGCCCTACAAAACACAACACACATGCACACACAACCTCCGATAACTTTCCTTCTTGCTGGCATTTCTTTCAAATGTCAAATCATTCACCTGGAACAAGTTACACAGACCTTCAGGGATCTTCTTTGAGAATGTCAAACCAAACCATGAACAAAGCTTTGGCTAAAGTACAATGTCCACTCACTTCTCATAGTAAAACCTGGAGGGAAGAAGTAAGACATCCAGGTCTCAGACGATTTGGTCACGCTGCACTTAGCCAGTGTACATGTAATCTCAGGATATGTTTGGGCTCTTAAATAACCCGGTCATGTTTATCCAAGTGGAAGTATCTCACGACCTCATTTCCTGTGTAAATTGCAAAAAAGCTATATGTCTGCATAAGCTAGTGGTTTCCTCTACTGTCCCATAAGGCACTGCAAAAACAGGACTCTTGTCTTCTGAAGGGAAAAAAGACAAACATCCACCAAATGCCATCAAATGAAACTGTGGTATTTACTACCATTATCTGTGCTTTGTCTCATGTTTACTTTTAAAACGACAGCTTAGACAGAGTCAATAAATTGCACTTGCTGACCACATAAAGGAAACTACACTTTACAATGCCTCGGGGCAATAAAAAAAAAAAAAAAGACACAGGATGAACCCAGTTACACCTGAGGCAATAAACAGTTCTTCAATGGCAAAAAAAGAGAGAACAAACTCAGAGCTAACGCAGAAGGCAATAACAATAACAGACAATGATTGTCACTGAACATAATAATATCAGATCTGGACAGGATGCGTAGCAGCCTCCACTCTCCGACCATTGTTTCAGCCCAGTCCTGTAGAGTCTGTCCTACAGCACGGAGAAGAGACTGTTTACCTTTTGATGATCTACAATATCCAAGGTCAAGGCCCATGTTCATCTGTTGAGTGTGTACACGGTATTAAGCTTTTTGTCAAGTTGTCTGTTACAGTGGCAGTTCTAATTCATCTTTGATTTCACACATGCTCTTCTGCTGTTTGGGAAGTTTAACAAGACCCCAATGTTTCAGACAATCTCGAGACAGTGTGGGCATAGTTTTCTGTTGCTGTTATTTTCTTCTACACTGTAAAACACCTTCAGTCATTTTACCTCATATGTCATTAAACTACTGATTATAAAATTCTGGGAAACTGGCTTTGAAGGCCCCTCAGAAATCACAAAAACACAGATTTAATGCCTCTATGAGTATCAATAACCTGATAGATGAGTAGTCAAACAACAGTCAATGATAACATTTTATTATCAGCCCTCAAGCTAAACTTGTGAAAATATTTCATTTCCTTAAAAGAAAAAAAAAACACTATAAAGCATATTTTCATTGTATCAACAGTCATCTTTGGGCTTCACATAACGAAAGTCACGCAATGCTGAATAATATGACAATTTAAAGTTGTCATACTTTTGTGAAACTTGCTCATGATCTGAAAAACAAGAAGGAAAACTTACGGAGGACTGGATAATTAAAATAACTTCATGAATAAAAAAAGTATTGACTAGAAAAAGACGATAACGCTGACAAAAGAGCAGTGATTCATCACTGTGCCTGAATTTCATGATCATTTCTCTCTATTAGCTTCAGGCAGGTCTATAATTAGGACAGAAACACCTCCAACAACTTTGACATTTATTGTCTATTTCAGGACAGGTCTGCCACCAGTCGTACAGAGACTAAAAAAACAGACTAAAGTACTCCTAATGCATCACATTTCTGATAATGGAATTTGTGGCAAATGTACATATCACTGATTATTTAAGGTTATGGACATCCATGTCTGCTCATTTAAGATTTTACGGTACCTATGCACAATTCACTATGTATTAACCATTTATTACCCTTTTATAAATGTTTGTTCATTATGTATTAACTATTTGTTACTTATTTGTTAATGTCTTGTAAAGGTTCATACTACTGTAAATGTAAAATTAGATTATTTTTAACCAACAGGTGCAGTGATTACAACTGTTTCTTTGTTTACCTGTAAAGCACATATACAAACACTGCATCTGTTGGTTAAAAATAATGTAATTAGTCAATTGTGTGTAGGTATTATAAAGTGTTGCCAATTTTGCTTTCCTTTTTAAACAACCCAGACATCCCCTAAAGTGAATCTATCAAAAGTAATAATCTGCTAATGTTTAGAAAGAGTCAAAAACTAACAAGAAAAGGCTGCTGTAGACTAACTTAACACATATTTTGCCCCCTGAAATATGAGGCGGTCTTCCTGTTGGCTAATTGCTTGTTAGCACCCCTCGCTCACAAAAAGAAAGTCACACAGGCTACTTCAAAACACCCACACAAACAACATTTGCAGCAGCACAGTATGATATTAAGGCACCCTGTCATGTTGGAGCTCTTTACAAAAATGTGTGACACCAGCCACAGTTGATCTTCCACTACCAGACTGGAAAATTAAAGTTACTATCTGTTTTTATTCATTACCCAGCTATGTTACTCTTCAAATGTGTGGATGTTAGAGGTCACGTGGGGAGCTCAACTCGTGCCCCTTTTTTTCACTCGTGTCTTACAATCTCTCATCAGAGTGGAATTAAACCTGCTGGCAATTACAATAACCCATCCCTGCCAAGGTCTGATGGGAGCAGCCGGGCACACTGAATGTTTTATAAAGCCAATGATAACGGCATGGCCTAAGCTTGAAGTATTGAGCTGGAATTATCTGGTGCTGAGGCTTAGAGTAATTAAGAGTAGGGAATGGCGACTGACATTATTGCTGGATGAGCAGCAAGACTGAGGAACACCTGAGGCTTTTGGAAGCATAACTTATTTAAGGGGATCTCCAGAGATTGTTAGGGTCGTACTACAACGGCTGCTGCTGCCTCAGATGAACTGCTTTCCATAACAATACCTAAATCGTACGGTTCTGTTCTAAAAAACAAAACAGAGAAAGAGAGAGAAAGCACTGGAGTGAATGGAGGCTGGAGGAGGATATTCAGTAGCTTAAATAAAATATACAAACAAAATATAAACAAACAGTTAATAATAAAATAGAAGGAGATAGTTTCATAGTTTTGTCTATTCTTTGCTGTTCAGTCCCTCTCAAGTGTAGAACAAATAACAATTTGAGGTGATTGTAAGTTTGGATCACTGAAGGATTTAATGCAACTGTGTCTGTTTTCTGGTTTTAGTGACGTCTTCTGCTGAATGCTACGTGCAGTACACTCAGTTTTTGAGCTGCAACATTTAAATGAGTTGAGTCAAAAAAATGTTTCATCCATTTTTGCGAATGGTTTCATGTTGAAAAGAAAAACATGTTGGATAAAATAAACAATGCACCATATTTTAATGTTTTAACTGCTCTTATGGCTTTTCAGTTGTATGTTACAGAAATTATGTTAATATAAAATAATTCATCCATTTTGTGTCAGAGTTAGTCTAAGTAAGATGTGATTTAAAAAAAAACATTATGTCTCATTATAATTAAACCAAACCATGATGTTTTTCCACCCTTACGCTCTATTACCTACAGACCTAAAGAAGTTAAGATGCCTACTCCTGTTTTAGGTCCTTATTTTCATACATCTATCTACCATAATTTCATTGAGGTAAAGCGAAGCAGTACTGACTGATTTGGGTTGACCAGTGTAAAATATATTTTCATACACACATCAACAAAGCATAATTTTGGTATTTTTGTATGTTTCTTTTCCGGTGACTGGATTGCTTTGCATAATATTAAATACATAAAAATATTGTAACAATTGTATTACTTTTAATATGACTAAAAATAAATATAATCTTATCATCCGGTATTACCTGTACTTCATAGACTGACAGTGAATAACAAGACCGCTGCAACTGTAATATCCACAAAAACTATTGTCGTGCTCATTACTTTCACATCAAATTCTCCAAATCTTGTCAGATTAACTCTGAATTTCCGCTAAAAATGTGGATCCTCACAGATTGCATACTTCAGGAATCTAGTAATCTAGATTCATCATTTTGACTTTACGGGTAATTACAAGGTCACTGTATCCATTTGTATTTTGATTAAATATCCTGACAGAATGTGGGAAGTAGTGTTCAGTCCATTGATTCCGAGCCTTTTGTTACAAATGTAATTACACAGGTTTGTTTCATCTAACTGTCTCTGTCTGCTAGATAATGACCTTAAGAAGGAATCTCCCTGCTCCCATCCTTTCCAATCAATGCCACTTCGTGCAGTGGTTTAGTGGCACTTCATATTGTAAAGCTCTGCAATCACTCAGCATCTGATAAGAACAGCTTAAGGCTACCCTAGCCGTTTGTCCAGCTATAACTGAACATATAGCATTAGCATGGGAAAATGTCATCCACTAAATCTGGACAAAGTAAAGTGCATGTATATTTAAAACCATATTTAGATAGCATGAGTCACACATTCATTATCTGTCACTCTTTTCTCTGCCAAAGCCTTTATCCATATAGATATGGACATGTCTATGAATGTTCACTGTTATGTAAAACCCCTTCACGGCATCTCTTTTCATGTCTTCTACAAATTCCCACATATTAACTGAGCCATTCTTCTGTTTCTGCTCAATTAGACCTTCCTTCAACACCCAGTCGGCACTGTACGGACTTCCCAGCTCATCCACATAGAACAAAAATAGCATTTTAATTGCGTAAAAATAAAATAAATAAGTGTGTAATGACAGAAAAAGAAAGCGATTAGAGTAGGAGCTCAGTGCAAATAGAGGAGCCTACTGCGGTTGAAAGCGTGATAATTAGACATTCCTTTCTGTGTGTGCCAGCTACACAGATTCACTAATGTGCACTGTGCAGCCACTCTACAACCAAGAAGCTTATGTCCATGGAATGAGACACCCCATCGGCTAAATTTAACTTTTTTTTTTTTACAAAAGCAACCTCGCCTCTAAGACTGTTTTCACCACTGCCAAAAACACAGATTTAGGCATATGTGTGCAATGTGCATTCATGATAGGTAGGTGTGTTGGCATGATCTACACAAGGTTCAAACTGTAACTCTTCGTCTCCTGTTTCACCACTGGGGGTGATAACAACCACATTAAGACTGCAACTGTCTGTCCACAACTGGCTATTATATTCAAATGTGAAAATTCCATATCAATTATTCTTCCAGTCATTGAATCAGTCGTCAATAATGTGAGCGCATTTAACTTTCCTCTCATTTGCATTAACTAGTATGCCAGCAGGCACATAAACAAATCAATACATGAATCATTTGCAATCACAGTCAAGCAAATTGACACCTGCAAAAAAATTATGCATGGTTCATCATTACATCTGCATCTCTAATGCAATATCAATAGATGTAGAAAAAGACACTAACAAACGAAGGCACAGGTCTGACCTTGGTAAACCTCAGTGGGCTAGCAGATATTGAAAAACTATCAAATAACTGTTCAGTCATGGTGTAACCGAACATCATCATCAATCAACATCATGACACCAAAAGAATATGATAAGAAAGCAATAAGCCAGAGACACATCTGCAGACCCTCAAGGATTAGCACCGAATTAACATAAATACAGTATGTGGTAAATTAAGCATAAACCAACATCAAGCTTAAAAAGAAATAATTCTGTTGGTTTGCAGTTGGCAAATATTTAGTAAAAATGCAGTGTAGTGACACAGTCATTCCTAAGATAATTGGAGACAGGGAATATTCAAATGAAATGAGAAAAAAAAAATCTATTTTCAGTGTTCAATGGTTGTCATTGTTTGCTCGCTACATGAAAGAGTTAACTGTTTGATGGTTTCTTCTAGTTATGTGAAATGTTTAATCAAATAAAAAAAATTCTTAACAACTCTTAAAAGGATTCTGTGAAAAGTGACTGTTTCTGACAAGCATCAAATTATGTTTTTTCTTTGTAATGACACAGATTGTGACCTGGTTATCTTTTAATACCAAATTTGGATAGGGATATTTTTTTTCCCCCTGGTTGAAATAAACACTTGTCTGCACATGGAAATCTGGACACACTTTACGTGTTTTATCAGAGCCAAAAGTGCAAGGATGAAGTGATGGAAACTTTATAATGACTTCCAGACAACAGAAAAATGCAAATCCTCTTCTCTTTTGAACAGGACTAAAAATTTAATTCCTAATTGGGGATTTACATGAATGTGCAAGAACAAAACCCAGTATAGACACAGAGACAATTGGGAATAGAGTGCACAATAACAGACACAAAGTTGACATTTGTCTTTTTTGTTTACCTACCATATTTTCAGACAAAACCAATTACTAATAGTGACTTAATCAAGGTTAAATCACAGCACTTATTAATACACTGAACAACACAATGTCAAATGACCAGAAGGCACTAAGGCCGAGGCTACAGGTGACTTAATAACTATCCACCCAAATACTGGAATTAGCAATGACTATTCACACAAGGCGAAAAATTACTAAGCATTTTTTGCAGAGTAAACAGTATTTTCCTTAAAAAAGGGTAAATTTGGCTCTATATTGGCTTTGTAGAACTTTACCCAATGAGTAATTTTTTGTTGTTTTCTAGAGGAGCCAAATGTTATCTGAGTAGAGTAAAAAATGTCTTCAATTTGAATTAATTTTACTCCGGCAGATTTCCTGTGTAGCATCCACTGTATTATTTTAAGTCAAAATGACAGCATCAATAACTCAGTAAATTATAAATGGTCTCCCCTGGAGCAATCATAAGGATCACAATTCTTTTTCGTCTTTCTTATCTGAGCCATAACTTTGTAAAACTCATGTCGTTGTCAAATAAAAGACTACTGCTCTGCTTTGTGCTCTAGATTTTGCTGTCTACAAATGCTGCACGGTTCCCACTGTGACAAATAGGGGAGTGAAGTTCCCAAAATGAGACCTGCATTCACCTCACTGCAGTTTTTATTTTCATCCAGATAATAGAAGTGCTGCCTTATTTGTCTCCACTGCATTAAGGATAGAAACCAAACTTTATCCTGATTCACAGAAAGAGCATATATACGCTCTAATGGTATGAAGTGGATAAAGTGCTGTAATAAGTCAATGCTTTGGATTGCAAGTGCTAAGTCCTGTCATGGGTTTATAACCAGCTGGCAGCCTGCACCTCAAAAAAAAAAAAAAAAAAAAAAAAAAAAGGAAAAGGAAAACATGAAATCCACGTTTTGTGTAAAACATCCCAGTGGTAAGCCCCATGTTCACACAATACGACATAAACCCACCGTCTCAAATCTATTTTGTCTCACGCCTTGCGCTTTTACGCGCATAGGCTGTGGCTGCAACTCGAAATTACCTTTCATTCTTTTCTATAGGAAGAGCTTTACTCCCATTTCAACGCAAATACTCAATAGTACTATGTTTTCCAGGACACGATTAATGGGCTTCAGAACACAAAAAAACCGTCTCATTTGTAAATGTGTGTTTTGGCATCCTCTGACAGGACTGAGTTCGCTTAAATCAAGACTGTCTCATGAGAATCAAAGAGCGGACACTGCTCCTGGGTAAAGCCACGCACAGATTGTCCTACTCTGCATGTTTTTCCTTTAATGTTGAAAACATTTTGAAGTTTATTCTTTATTTTTGGTTACATTAGATGAGGAGAAATTTAAAGAGATAGAAGAAATGAAGGATACATATGTGTGGATATTTTTCCTAAGCGCATCGGGAGTGAAATTCCTTTTAAACTTGTGATATGTTAGAGGTAAATAAATCACCCAGACATCAGTTGAAATAGTGTAAAAGAAAACGCTTAAGAAAACCATCTTTGACTTCACTGGATGTTTGACGAGACATTGCGCAGTGGTTTCAGTGGACAAAATAAAAACATATAGATAACATTTAAAAAAAAATACTATATTGTAGTCTGATATAGGGGCTGCCTTAGCGACATATTACTTTTATCCTCAAGAAAGTAAACAGCAATAAACATGTAAAAAAAAAAAAATCGCAAATAAAATTGAGTCTCCTCGCTCCATCTTCTCTGCGCCAGATGGCACAGGCAGCTGTGGATCAAGCGTAAAACTCATCGTTATTGTTCTCATCATGGTGATTTTCCCCAGCACCAGATAATGCACGGATTGTTTTCAACGCCTTATTTCACGACAATAATTTCTTTACTCGTATATAAATAGCTATATATATATTTGTTTGTTTGTTTGTTTGTTAACATGTTTTTTAATCCGTCATGATGATAAAGTTACTCTTTTCCACACAATAAACATGGTATTTCTGAACATTTTCAAGCAAATTTAGACTCACACTTTATTGTGTGATTACAGGTGTCAGTATGACTTTGTGAACAAATATGCACAGACTATCCACAATCCAACAGGAACAAGTTCTAACCATCTGTTCTTAAGTAAAACTCTACACTTATAATACGAGCAGGTGTTTTGTCTTTATATATAAAAGCATCAGGTAAAGATAATTGTCCGTCTTCTTCAAGTGAGTGGACGTGACCTGCAGTCCAGGGGTTATTAAATGGTTATTCAGGTATGGACTTACCTGTTTTCATGCTGTCATGGTGGTGGCGTCTTTCGGTCCGCTTCATAGCACCGTGGCTGCATGTCTGAGGACATGATTCTGGAGACAAGCTTTGGAGACGAAAAGCGCCTCGGCTTCATAGGAGAAAGTGGGGAGGTTGGGGTGGGGGGGTGCGCGCGCGTGAGTAAGAAAGGAGGAGTGAGAGAGAGAGAGAGAGAGAGAGAGAGAGAGAGAGAGAGAGAGAGAGAGAGAGAGAGAGAGAGAGAGAGATGAAGAGCTGTTAGAAGTAGGCTGGCTTTTCTTTGACATAATGACAGTTATTTGCCTTATGGGAAAACCTGAAGTCTGACAACTTGTGACTTCAAATCAAAAATCAGCAAAATCCACAAATTGCGTTAGTCATCCATAGACTATTTTAATCTTTTCTATGATATAACACCAGTTATCCGAGGAAATAATTTAACTCGTCATAGGATAAACCCCAGAACCCCATTTTTATAAGGTATCATTCATGTGGAGGGAATTTGTTCCGTGTTTATTTAATTTATGGTTCTGAATTCAGTACAAATATTTTAAGTGGATTTTGTTTAAGTCTGGGTGACAGTAGCCCATACTTTCAATTCAGAAAAAAAATGGGGAAAAAAAGTGAGCTTTACGCAGACTTTAAGGTTTCAGCACCGAGGAGAGCGCATTTGGACAGGAAGAGGGGGAGGAGGATGGGAGGAGGAGGAGGGGGAGGAGGAGGAGGAAGAGGAAGAGCACAAAGTGCTCTGGTTGGGTTGTTTGTAGTCCTGTCAGCCAAACTCCAAACACGCCAAACATAAGTCTGTGAATGTAATTTTCACTCTTAAAATCCTATTTCCAGTCGAACAGGGAAAATCCGCCAGTGGGAGGGAGAAAAATCAGTTTCACGTTAATATCTCGAAGCAAGTCAAAATGAAGAGTTCCACTTCATTAAACGCATTTCTGAAACAATTTAAAGTAGACACATTTTGGATTATTACTCCATTCGGATATTTGTTCCTTTTCTGTGCAGCCCCTCCTGAAGGAGCTGGTTGATAATCTGAAAACATGTCTGAGAGCTGCTCTTTGTCACCTTGTATACATGGTATGAACTGACCCCCCCCCCCCCAAAAAAAAAACCCATTATGGAGATTCACCTTCGTACTGTAACACTTGTACCAGTATTTAAAAGCAGAATTCCTCCTGGATTTATTGCCTCTTTCTGTTTGGTCTGCTTGTATGAAAGGCTTAGTACAATATGACATTATTTAGTATTTATTTTCTTCACCTGGCACACAGCTCAGGTTGTTTAAAAAAAAAAAAGGATAAGAATGTTTTGCTGACATCTACTGGGGAAGTATTCTGAAATTACCTGCTCTATGTATATGTGTCTTAACAGATCAGCTGTCTACCAACCCAGTTTCATAACAGCTTAAAATCAACCTCCTTCCTACTAGGCCACTCACCACAGTGATAGACAGTTGATACCAGATTCATTTTAATGAATATGCTTATCTCCTCCCATGAAGAAAAAATATTACTGCAGTTTCTCCCTCTGCTTCTCCCTCTTCAATTTTAACAGTGCTATCATGCCACATTTCAAGCCGACTTTTATGTGTTTTGAAATTCAGAAAGATGCCATTAGATACAGTTTGAGTAGCGCCATCCTGAACCTTAGCTGTCAATTAAAATGTATCAAGAATCAGCAGTTTGGGTTTGGGAAACACATTTATACTGTACTTGAATAATTTAATACTGTAGTTCCTGTAGCAATGGAGAGGTATAAATTGGTATGCTGAAATACAAAGACGTTGCATATCAAGTAGGAAAGCTCTGTGAAGAAAATGAAGACAAAATACATTTGAAAGACAAAGATTGATCTCCTACAGTGACAGAGATCATGTACAATTTTTGCATATTTTTAATGTGTGTGTGTGTGTGTGTGTGTACACACATAATAAACTGCTCAGTTTAATGCTCCAGGTAGGGTGATGTGTTAGCACCACAATACGACTTGTCTGCTCTTATTACTAAATCCCATCTGATGGCCAGCGCCAAGAAACATATTGGGTGACAGTCAAAACACCCACCATATAGTTATTTCTATTCACAATACAGCTGCAGCACATGACTCACAGTATTTTCACACATGCTGCTCATTGCTCATATGAATGTGTGCGAGTGTGTACTGTAAGCATGGGCAAACATGCTGTATATGCACCTGTGTCATGTTGATGAACAAGACACAAAGACTGCCTTGAGTGCACTGTAATTAGTGGAAGAAGTCTTAGCTTTAACAGCCTCAGTATTGCCTAAGTAACAGAAAAACATTGAACTAAGAGTTGTTTAATGTATTGTCCTGTAAATGGCAGATACATTAAAGTGAATATCTAAACGTGTTCTGTGGCAGCAGACAGAGGTCTGCTCCTGCTTCACTCATTATTCTTTCACTGGTACTTATACATCTCTGTTTCTAGTCGTCTTCTTAAATTGACCAAACATGTCTAATTTACTCCTCTGTATGAGTGTCTTTGTTTCTGCTCGTTAACATATTTCAACATTCTGTTTCCATCTGGAGTCTGGTTTGTATTTGAATAAACTAAATGGGTTGTTTAAAACAAAAGTGATTCTTGTGAAATAACATAACAAAAGACTTGTATTATTTAGAACACAATGCTATTACCTAATATATCTGGTATGTGACTTGTGTTGCAGCTTCTTATTGACATAAAAATATGATTTGCATTCTTCACTTTTCTAGTATTCTTTATTTTTGTTGTAACAAATACAAATTATACACAGTAACCTCTTGTATTAAACATACTTTGTGTGGCTTTTCATTTATTTATATTGTATGCACTTACGATAAAAGGCTACTAAGTCTAGTTTTTAGGGTAAGGGTGGAAAAAAGTCTCTGGAGACAGTTCCTTTTTCTCCCCATTAACTTTTTCTCCTTCAACTTGCTTTTCCTCAGTTATAAACACATGATTGCATAGAAATCTTTGTTTTCAAAGTGAAGATATTACATTTACACTTTGGTGTATTTCATATGCAAAAGCCAAACCTGAGGGGCAAAGGGTCAGCCTTGGTCAGTTTTCCAGATGTAAGACCAACTCACTAAACACAGATATACACCCATCTGTGAATGGTGTGGCCACAAAATCACTGGCAAGATGCCAAGCTGAGCAAGAGAGACAACAAAAAGACATCCACTGTTTGGATGCAGCATAGCTTCTTGGTAGCAAGAGAGGCTCCCATCAAAACCCAAGAGGTGTCCTCACTCATGATTAAATGTGGATGAAGTATAGTAGAAAAAGTTAAACCTGAGAGCATATAGGCCTGTCAAATTGCCTCCACCACCCAGTGGGCATCACAAATTTTGACAAGGGCCTGCCTAAAAACTGCAGTTGAAGCAGAATCAAACTGGTCATATTCCTGATAACCTGGGGGTACCAAATGTAATCTGCCAAGGCTCGGACTGTGCATAGTAAGGTACTACTCAACCTGTATGTCAATTCTTGAAGAGGAGAGAGCCTAAAGCTAAACTGACTGGGACATTGGATAAATGGAGTGCAGTGTTAGGATGGAGGACCTCACTAGAACCATCGAGTGAGACCCCACAACAGTCACTTAACCTTGAATCATAATATTTGGGGACCAGGAGGAGTGTTAAAGCGATGTTGGCCATTTGACCACAGTGAATCCTAAGGCAGAAGAAGCTGAGAGAAATGAAAGGAGGAAAGGTGCTGGACAAAGACTGAGACTAGGGTTTGCCAGAGCCACTCTCAGGGAAATGAAGCCTCCTTCCAGACTGATGAAATAACACCAGATCTCACAAGCCTCTATGTAAGGTCATGTACAGTAAGGTAAGTAGCTTTTAACCTGTGGGCACACATGTGCCAGTCCACTCAGCAGCTGGCCCAGAACTATCATAGACAGTGCCCTAGACTACTGGGGACATGAGTCTTAAGACCATCTGTCTTAAACCATGAATCATCAAACACCCCTGTACTCTTTGCAGACTGATGGTTCTGTGAAGGCCCAGAAATGACAGGTTTTGTGTTGTGTGGATTTCACCACTCTTGGAGTTACGGGTTGAATGTGCAATAAAACAGGAGCTGCATAGGCCATGGTCACCACTAGGCTCAAGGCAAAGGCAAATTCCACACTTGGTTTGTGAAAATAACTTAAGAGGTCAAATCATGCTTTAAAGGCCTACTCCCTCTCTAGAGATCACAGCATGTTTCCTCTTGGCTTTTTGCTGGTGCTTTCTCTGTTTGTGTTTCAGGCACAGACCCAGACTGTGAATATGTACACAAAGCAGAGCCACATAATGACAACAGTTTCTCTTCTGAATCTGAATACACATTAAACAGTTATTCTGATATAGAAAGTCCTTCTCGTGGATGACAGGATCACATCCTGCGTGAGCTGCCACAGTGTCATGATGGACACAATTCACTGGGCTGACCCCACAGCTGACCAGTCTGCCTTGTGATAGGCTGACTGACAAGGTTGTCTTAGTGTCTGCAATTCTCAGAAAATAGGAGGTTATTTCAATGGCCCCTGAGCCTTGGCAGTGAGTCTGCCTTTTCTTTGTTGGAGATTGCGGTGCCTCAAAACCTCCAACAAGGGTTTGATGTTCCTGGAGAAAATTATGCACAGTGATGATTGACACTTGAAGCTTTGAGTAGCAACTTCATTTAACAGTCTTCATCTCTTTACAGATTCTGGGATAACAAAAGACACTGTCAGACCACCCAAAAAGGATGACACTTGTGGATCTATTCCACAAGTAGCATTTACCAACATCTTCAAACAGAGGAGAAACATTAGGAAACCATCTGAAGCATGGTCGAAGTGCAAGAATGCTCTCTCTGCAACTTGATAGTAGAATACCCATCATTTGGAAGGACCTGACGGGACAGGAAGCAGTGTTTTGAATGGTTCTGACTACTGGAACTGAACTGTTCACATGTCATGTTCTAAAAGTCATGCAGAAAATGAGAGGACAGTGTCCACATGTATACTGTCCCACTTTAACTTCTTTCACTTTCATTAAAGAATACAATTATTCTCACTATTATTGTTTTATTTACTTCAGAAGAGGAGTCAATCTTTGTGTTCTCCAGTGGGTTCTCTGGCACATACAAGCATTATATAAAATAGTCCATGCATCAATATGTGTTTTCCCAGATAATATAAAACTTTAATTTACATTCACATCTTCTAAAGACATGGAACATTCAGAACAAATGCAATTAAAGGGGAATTGGGAGAAAGATAGAAGATGTTCATCTGCTCATCGTTAGTGATTTGAGTTTGACTCAACCTTAGCAGCCTTAATTATTGGACTTCAAGGTACTCTGGTATTGTGTTAATCCACCTTAGGCAGAGAAAGGCTTGTTTCTGCAAGGACAACTGGACCACCCTCAGCTGACAACCACTGAGTGCGTCAACTCATGGAACTGTGAGCAATGTGCCAGTATTGGGAAACATAGTTGCTGCAGCTTGGAGAGATGTTACCCAACCTACTGTTGGCAAACTCAATCTGTGCTCAATACAAACTGCCACTGAGTGCATTAGTAATATGCTTGAGGGGCACTCTTGCTTTTTGTGCATGTAGGTAGAGACATTGGCCCAGCTCAGAAAAAATTCTCTGCTGTTCACAGATAACGTCTGGTATGAGCAACGCAATAGAACCAAGGAATTCAGCTACAGCAGCTTTAAAAAATGGTAGCATGGAGACACTGGGTCTGTTGGCTTGGAGCATATTAGCTATGACTACAAGCAAAAAGATCTCAGGCTTAATCCACATGTGGTGCACTGAGAATGTTAACTCATACGATTATGAGCAATACGATGGCATCAGGGACCATGGGACCCACTGGATGTGACAGTTTATGAAAATATAAGTAATATGTCAGTTAATAGTGCCTTTGCCACCATTATTATCCACTGTTCCATCATTATTATTATTACTGTAATATTTTCCAATGCATAGTTACTTACTAGTCAAAATTCTGAGGTGGAACTAAACGGAAAGTTAAGAGGGCAAAATTATTCTTAATGCTAGTCAGTTTAACTTTCCTCCCCACAGAGATTAGTGCAATCTAATTGCACTAATCTCCATGGTCAAAACACAGCACGCCCTTATAACCATTTTATAAAACTCCAAATTCCACAATGCACACAAATACAGTATATCCCTGATGGTTTGTCATTCTACAACCAAGAAGAGCCTTAGTTGATTTTGCTAAAATGTTAGAAAACCATGAACAAATAGACAAATAGATAGCTTTGTAAAGTGCAATTTTGGGAGAGAAATCAGCTCTCCCAAACTTTGAAGGTAGCTGTCATCATCATGAAAACACAAGAGCCCCCCCCCACACATCAGACGCCTGCAGCCATTTGGTGGAACAGCTATAATATTTCTTATCAGATGTTGTCTTTCTCTTCTAATTTACCACATCAGATTGCCACTGTCAGCCATTCTGGATAATGAGCTGAGGTTCAACCCCACCTGCAAAATTCTAAATTGCATACAAATTACTGCATTAAAATTGAGATCTTAGTAGATCCAGCCCAATATGTTTGCCGTGGTGCAGTAACATTTCAAAATGTCACATATTGTCTATCATATGTGTAATTTTGAGAAGACACTGCTTTTAAATTCTGGACAAAGAGAAGATTCTGCTTTCTTTCTGGTACTACATCATGGCTACTATAACATATACTGAAACAGTTTTTAACAAGAAGTAGAATATCCTCCTCTGTTTTTCCCCACAGGGACCACAGAAATTGGTTGAAAAAACCCCATTACCATTTTAATCCTCCTGTGTTATATTAGATTAAGGAGCAAAAACACTGACCTCAGTCTGTTGTTGTATGCATTATGTCATGACAAAAATAAATAAATTGGGGTAAAAGTGGATCTGTGGTTTTATCAGTTAAATGGGCTGGAGTACTGTCTTAATCAGGTCTGACAAGTCACTGACAAGCTGGATCATGTATCCTCTAAGGACCACCAGAAAATGTAGCAGAGGAAGAAATGATGAGGAGACTGAAGAAATACATTATGCATACATCAATACAGAGGAATGTCATTTACCTGAAATTACAGCAACAGGCCGAACTGTCCCAGCAGTTTGATGTGCACACTAATTAATGGCTTGTAAATCGATATAAAAGCATATATATTTTTGAATGAGCTTTTAAAACAGTCATATCGTCATAGGGATGTGGTTGATGTAGTTCTGTATCCTATTGAGTCCGCTGTGATCGCAATGACGTATGCCCTTTGAGCTCTAATTTGACCCAATGAACATGCACGAAAACTCACCAAATTTTGCGCACAAGTGTGAAAAATTGCAAGTATGTATAGTTTCATAAAAGTGAAGAAATGTGTCTACAGCACCCCCTTGAAAAGTCAAAATATATTGTATTAGGCCAGATCACGCCCTAGTGAAGTTAGAGCTATGAAAATTTGTACACATGAGGAGACGAACAAAAAACCTTACGATGGCCACGCCCATAAACCAACAGGGAGTCCACCATCTTGGATTGAACTTTCAAAAATGTTGACTTGTGGATTTTTGCTGTCTTTGGATTTTAACCAACTCCTCCTTGGCTGTTGGGCCACTATCCAGACAAGTGGGACATGAAATGTTATCCAAAGTTTATGGAAAAGTTGCATCATTTTTGAGCAACAGCATCGCAAATTTTGCAAAGTTTTCGAGAATAATGACCACTGCTGTACATAAATTGCTTCAGCTCAGACATACGAACATACATTTGGCTGCAATTTGACACAGATGTCTACCTCTCGGGTCTACATCAATTTAGCTCAAAACATTCCAATTTTGTACTACAGCGCCCCCTAGAAATTTACTTTCATCAAAATGACTGCAGTTCAAACATACAAACACAGATCTGGCTCAAATTTGACTCATATCGTATATATCAATAGAAATTGTAATTTTGCTCTATAGCGCCCCCTACAAATTTGCCTTTACTAAAATGGCTGTAGTTTGGACATACAAACACAGATTCAGTCTCGCAGTTCTACATCCATTCATTCAATAGCACCCCCTACATATTTATACAAAAGTGTACATTTCTGGCAGAATATCGCATGCTGCCCACGGTACCATGTCATCTCGCTGTCGGCTGTCATCGGCGGTCGCACGGGAAGGTGGGCACAAGGGATGGCGAAGGCCTTTGAGACTGCTTGCAGTTTTAATTTTGCTTTTATTCTTGTTCACAGTAGGGTACAATAATGAGTGAAGGGACTGCTCTGTGTGCATCAGCATTTTGAAATGTGTTCCACCAGACTCAAGTGACCTGTATGCTTTTCCAACAATGTTTTGCTGAGCTATTAGTCCCTGTGTTTGGCAGTGCCATTAACATGACAAATCCATGGTTTCAGCATTATTCGCCCCTTACCAGTGGAGGAAACTTTGAGACTTTATTTTAAGTAAATGTGTAGCTCTTCCATTAACAGAACAGAACTGGAGATGTGAAATTATTTTGTCATCTTTTTTTTTCCATTACTTCTTACACAGAAATTCAACAAGATTAAATATTAATGCCACACAAAAATATGCAAGTAACTCAAATAACCAATGCACCACTAATGTAGCTTTAATTTAAGAAAATCCAACTTAATTTATATTCAAAACCAGGAGACACAATTAAAAAAAAAAGCCAATTATAAAAACACTTAATCACTTCAATAAGGCGAGATATTTTGCTGAGTTAATTAAGATAATGAGTATGTAAAATACAGCTAGACACATAAAAAGCTAACACATAGAGGTTGTACTGTTTCAAATATAATTTCCAAAATAGCTCTAAAAAGTGTAAATGACTTGATTTTAATAAGATGGTGTATTTTGTTTCATGATTCACATGAACTAAAGTCACTTACTGAGGCATTTCACTTGTATCAAACAGTAAAATCTCTTAATTATGTCACATAGCTGCATGAGAAAGTGTAAACATTTTAATCCTGTTCTTCACGTACTGTTCTTGAACAGAGAAGTGGATATTAATCTGCAAATATTGATAGAAAAATCTTGTATTTCAGGGTGGATATTTTACTTCCAGCTCATATTTTCCATCAATAAAAAGAGAGGGAATAAGGGGGTGAAGTGGATTACCTACCGTGCTTTGAGTTAATTGCTCTCAATCCAGGGTCTCCTTTTGAATGTTTCTACGTCTCCAAATAGGTTCATTAGCAATTCTTTGCAACTCTTTTATAGTGTCCTAATTGAGGGTAATTAAGTGAAGTGATGGCATTAGTGGATTGGTGGACAAAGCATCAAAACGTTTGCTAGGGATGTAGCATACATGAATATGTCATTAATGGTGACACTCAAGAATAAACCCCACAACCTCTTATTGTACTAAAGCTTCAGAGGAGCAATGTGTTCATTTACCTGAAACCTTTTTTTTTTTTTTGTTATTTAGATAAGTGGGATAATTGGACTGGAGATGAATGCTGTATAGAAGTGCAGATGCACCATACAGTTCTGTTGAAATCATTCAGACCTGCCAGATATGGTCGTCTGTATCAGACCTCAGGGACCAAAACCTCCCTGAAGTGCAAACCTCAGTTCTCTTAGGAATTGTGCCATCATTGGTAAAAGCAATGTTTTTCTTCTTCTTCTTTTTTTTTTTAAATGCAGCATTAATACTGGAATACAACATTTTTGTTTGAGAGAAAAAGGTCGATTCTGTTGAAATTTACACAGATGGTAAGACATGCTCATACAAAAACCATAACAATCAATAAAGCAAATGTCTGAAAATGTCAAACCAATTCTGAACATCATCTGTCAGAATCAAAGAAGCTAATTGTGGAGGCTAAGCCCAGTGCATCCATTTTAATGAGTGAAAGGCCAGCTTTTACCCATACAAAATTCCAATGACTATTATTTGTATTTGTAAGTAGAAATACATCCATCGTTGCTCACACAGCCCTGTCCTGCAGATATTTACTTCACATTCATATATATTTTAAGCACATTTGCATATATATGCACACATATATGGCACATATATATGGCATAATAATCATAATAATTCACAAAAATATCTTTCGTTCCAAGTTGATTTACGACATCTCAGTCAAAAGCATTATTAACTTGTATGATTAGGTTTGGGCACCAGCAACACCTGTTTAAGGTAGAGACAGATGTTTGGTTTATACAGATCTTCAATAAAGCTCTACTATAATATTTTCCTAACTGTTATCAAAGTAGTTTTATTGCCTAAAATAAACTCAGACACAAACTCCAGTCTCTGGTCTGTTGGTCATGCACCTCACTAACCTCCTGATGATTAAGAAACAAATCTGTGTGAAATTACATTTCCTGGCACCAATATCAAGACATTGATTATGTTTTATCTACAGTATTAAACCTAAATTTAGTGACATAATGCTTTTATGACAAAACAGAATTAGATTTACTTTGTAGTTCATATGAACCTAATGCATATAAATAGAATTTCTGTGTCACAAGCCTGCATCATATGAAAGGATGTTGCCAGTCATTCTTTACCTGGAGTTTGTCCAACAGTCACCCATGTAGCTTTGACACAAAAAGAAAGAAAAAAAAATCAGTTGCTGTCCTCAGGTTGTTGTTTTGCTTTCCTTCTGTCTCACTGAAGATACTCACTCCTTTTAAATGGTACATCTGTCTGTGATTGCAAAGAAGAAATGTAAAAGGACACAGCTTTTGCATTTGTGTAGAGGTTATTTGGATTCTAAATACTTCATATAAAACAGCAGTGCTGAACTACAATGACTCACAGAGACAGGTGTTTTGATATATATAAAAAAGAATGCATTATAAAGGCAATTTGGCCTTTTGCAACTGAGAACTGAGACAAATCCACAGATTATATGTTTAAAGTCTGTCCAGTTTTGGCAGATGTTGTTTTTATAATAGAAACTGTGACTTTACAGGCAGACAGAATATTTAAAAGTTAAGTTGGTGTGTTTGTTCTCTTTTATTCTTCTCCTATCCCCTGCTGTCTTAAGGCTTTAAATTGACTTCAGCTTAGATAAGGCTGTGCTATTTCATGAGGGGACAACAGGAAATTACAACTACCGCCAAAGAAATGTAATTCAGAGAAAAAGCAAAGCCCACTAGGGTTTGTAGGAGATGTGCACACAGTGACAAGAACATTGTCTAATTATCAGTTAGAGATGATTAGAGGAAAAGCAAATGTTCCATGACAGTGCTGTAAAGCCATCACAAGAGAACGCTGCTTTCAAGTTTTTGCATCAAATGTGTGTGTGTGTGTGTGTGTGTGTGTGTGTCAATGCAAAAATAATGTGCAAGCAGCACTTAGAACTATTTAGGAAAAGTTTCCGTCAATCAATAATTAACTGAATAAAGATCATAAAGGAACTTTCTGGGGGGGTGGGGTGTTTTTTTTTGTTTTTTTTTTTGCTGTACGTCTGTTTAAGATGTTGACTGTGTATTTACGCCTGTGTGTCACCAGAAACACAGGAACAATGATTTCATAGGATGTGACAGACAGATAAGCATTTGAACAAACCATAAAAATGCAAATTCTTTTATGATTTTTTTCCCCTTCATTTGCTTCCATATTCTCACATTGTCTGGGTAACAACAACTGAAAATTGGAACTGCACAGTTATTGTCACATGGCGTGTGTGTATAGCTGTGCGCACAAAGCGAGATTTTGCTGGGCACAAATCTTTTCATTCTTGTAATCAAATCTGACCCACAATGAGCTCCATCAGCTGAGGTAAGCGCTCAAAATGAAGCTGAGAGAGGGAAAGAGGCTTGTGGTGGATGGTGGTCTACTTCAGTGGTGCAAATTATGAAGGACTGTGCAGTAAACTGGTGCTAGATCAAAGATTCTCAGCCAAGCGTGGCTCCCTTTGTCTCTAAATAATAAGAAATTGAAATTGATTATGCCAAGTGGAGCAAGACAGTGCAAAGGAAATTGGAAATTATTGCTGGTGAATGTAGGAGAACATTCATTGTGAAAGAAGGGATATTACTTACACTGATTTTAGACACAACATGTGAACCCTGTGATGATGGTGAAGTCATTATGACATTCTTTGTGGAAATTATCCTGGAGCAAAATTCCACAATTCACCCTGTGTAAAGATTTCAGTTCTTACACCACATGTGGCATCAGCAGTGGTGCAAAGCAGAATTAAAAAACAAACAAACAAACAAGCAAAAGTACCCAGCAGCTCCTCAACTTTTTTTTAATTCACTTACTTATTAACTTAGAGAAGTAAAGAAGGATTTTATAAACAAAAGGAGGACTGGGGATTGAAAATGTGGAGTTTTCATAAGAGAAAGACAGACAGGGTTTTTATTTTTAAAAAAAAAAGTTTTTATTCCTTCATTCTAAATTCCTTTTTTAATCATTTCTATTGTCATCCCAGAGGATGACTGACAGTTTTATTACCAGCTATTTCAACATCAGAGTAATCACTTCAGTTATTTATCAGATTAAAATGGTGAGCATTTTCTTTTCTGTATTCAGAGATTGAAGTATACATGGAAGGGGTATAAAATAAAAAGTACACTGTAAAAAAAAACGTTTTGTTTTTGTGGAAAAAAGTTGTCAGCTGTGGTTGTCAGACTGATCCTGTAAAAAAACCAAAAACAACAAAACAAAACTACAACAACACATCAAACCATGAACACATTTATGGAGTAACATAGATGTAACATTTTAAACATTTACCATTTTAACCTTTTTCCTGGTCCTGATTTGACCAGTCTGGTTTAACTGTTCTTAACCTTAAAGGAAAAAACATAATCATAATCACATTTTAATGCAGTGAACAATGATGTCCAACTACTTTTTAACATAACAACAACAAACATGCAACAAATCAGCATTAAGAAATGTAATAATTAAATTGGAGAATATATCTAAAATCTTTACCTCCGTCAAGGAGTTTAAGTTTTTGCCAGAGTTTGTGTGTCTGTCTGTTAGTTAGCGAGATAACTCAAAAGGTTATGGGTGGATCTTGATGAAAATTTCATGACTTCTTGGGAGTGTCACAAGGAACAAATGATTAGATTTTGGTGATGATCCGGAAGAGATCCTGGATTCTGGATTACTTTGAAATACATTCTCCATGCACCGCTATGTAAAATTTCAAATTTGGGCAAGACACTGAACCCTGACGTAGGCTCCCAGTAGGACAGACAGAACTTTAGAAACCTACTGGTGTATGAGTGTGTATGTGTGTGTGTGTGTGTGTGTGTGTGAATGTGAGGCTAACGTAAAGCACTTTGAACACCATGAAGGTGGAAAAGCTCTATATAAGAGAAGTCCATTTTCATCGAGAAGTTTGTCAAAATGTGAAATACTTACAATTAAGGAGAGAATAGGTTTTAGTCAAAATGAATATTGGCCTCAGATCTACCAGTATCATATATATTAAAAACATGAGCTAACCAACACTTTTTTCAGTAGTTTTCTGATTCATCTTATTAAAGTATGTAAGATTGGCTACATTTAATGTCTGAAGTAGATACGTTCTAGAAAATTGTAGAGCAGTCTAATCTGTCAGAGCAGTGACACATCCCTGAGCATCAACTGCTGTGTAAATGATGGAAAGTGGTAGGTTTTCTTAGTTAGAGGACATGTCCTGCCCACAGGGTGGACCTAAACAGATAACCTGTCAGGAACATGCTCCCGCATTTCACTCAAAGGCTCCACCCACACCTTCTAAATAGAGAACTAAGGTTCCACCTCTTCCAGCTGTGTCCTACAGGACTGGCTCATTAAAATACTGACACAAATCAATTTTTTGATCCTGTTTGAGACCTGTCATTAATTATACATAGGACATTTGTCAGTCTGAACCATCTAAACCCAGTAGAAAAGACCCATAGACAATAGAAGTCTAGAAGAATAAAAGGGTGGAAATATACAATAATAAAGACACACAAAAGTAACATTTAATTTATTTGAATTGAAAGACACATTTTCTGTACGTTTATCCTTTCTGATGTCATTAAAATTCATTTATTTATCAATTTTTTTAGCATAAGCTATTTTCTTATATTTACATTACTGGCAGGTACTGTAGATATTCATGAAAACTCAGAGTAAATTCAAAGGTTTTTCCATCAAAACCGAAAAAGAAAAAAAAAGTAACTTTCAGGTTTTATTGGTGAATCACTTTTGACAATGACATTAAAGAGCCACTGAATGTCCAAATAATTCTTTAAAGCCGAAAGACTTTACCTGAATTATTCAACCATATTGATAAGATCAGTCATTCAATTATATTAAATGTTACTACATAATTAAAACATAGTGCAATGTGTTGAGACGATGCCTTTTCATTATCTGAGACACTTTAGGATAAGAGATGCAGTCTTCTCAGCCATTTCACGTAGAAGTAAAGGAAACTTGGCTATCTTTACAAGAAACTTTGACTCCCTTACCTTGCAAAAATATGTTTTAAATCAACAACCACATTTCAATTATGATCAATATTTGTTTTTGCTTTATTTTATTTTATTTTACATCACTCATTCTAAAATAAGCTCATATGGTTCATGCCAGAGGGGCCAGGACTTCACCTCTCCACATTTTACAACATGTTAAGGTCACCAATTTTAAAATACCATTTCTTTGGAGCTCATCTGAACACATGTTCAAGAAAAATGGTTCCATGTTATTTGCTCAGGTCAGTGAGTGAACATCAGAATGTCAATGTGAAAACTGGCAGATAATACAAAATTGAAAGCTTAATAGACTGAGAGAACATGTTGAATAAATCAGACAACATGACCATCCTTTTGAACATAGTTTGTATTTTCTCTTAGTTCACACACTAATATCAGCAAGTAGTGCCATGTACGACTAACCCTGCCCCTCGTGTGTAGCGTAGTTTATTTTGGCATTCATCCAACTGCCCTGTTTACATGACAGTTTTTATTCCTGTTTAATTGTGAATGAAAGTTAACGCTGCTTTAAGATGACCATGTAAACTAAATTAAACTTAATTATGAATAAAGTCACTGGTTTATTATCTTAATTCCAAATTTGATAATTCCTCTGCCATGTAAACAGTTAATGCTGCTTCAAGATTATTCTTGTCGTTCTGCACATGCTCCTGGTCTTGTCATGATGACGCACATATGCCGCACTGCCAGCATTAGTATGTTCCATGTTGATGGTTGAAACGAATGCAAAACAGGAAGTGGACACAATTATTTTCTTCTGGTAGATGTCTTTCCAATCAGAACGCTCAGAGTCAAATTAACTAAAGCAGAACACACCTGTTTTTCATGTTCCATATTTTCTTCCTTTATTTGGAATTAATATTTCCATGTAAACATGATTATAACACATTATTTTATCCCGAATAAATAATTTTTAACTAAAAACATCATGTAAACGTAGTGTATGTGACAAGTTTGAAGTTAATTGAAATAAAATAGATGTTTTTATAGACATTTGAAATGTATGAAATAATAATTTAAAAGGACATGAAAAATTATTTAAGAAATTTGACTTTTGACCTACTTTTCCCAAAATATAACCACATCTATTGTGGGTCACTGGCAGTCTATAAAGTAAACCTGGTATGAATTCAAATGATACTTTTGTTGCTACCAACATGGGAAAGGTTTCCCATTAAAAGTACATGGGGGGAAACAAAATCGTAAAACAAATAAAAGCTTTAACCTATGTTTCCCAAAATGCAATGACAGCTATTGTTGGTCACTAGCAGTGTATAAATCCAATAGGTATGAATTAAATCAATAGTTTTGTTGCTAGAGTGTTAACAGTGTTGCAGAGACCTGAGTACACCAGTGCTGCCTGTGAGCTTCAGGATTGATTATTGATTTTTAAGCGCCTAAATGGTTGTGGCCCTGTTTATGTATCAGCCCTGCTTTTAACATATGAGCCCTTTTGGACCCTCAGGTCCTCAGGAAGTAAGTGTTTAATTGTCTATAGAGTTCACACTAAAACACATGCTGAGGCCTCATGGAACAGTCGACGTGAGGATCTGAGGTGTTTATATTTTTAAGTTGAAAACCTACCTCTTTAACTTAGTTTTTAGTTAGATTTTTATTCTTAACATTATTTCATTCTGCTATTTCATGTGTTTACTTTTATTATATATTCACTTATTTTGTTGTTTTCAAGTTTTTAACTTGTTCCTACAACTCAGTGTGATGTAAAGCACTACATGCACCATATATGAAAAGTGCAATATAAATAATGTTTGATTGATTGATTGATTGATTGATTGATTGATTGATTGATTGATTGATTGATTGATTGATTGATTGATTGATTGATTGATTGATTGATTGATTGATTGATTGATTGATTGATTGATTGATTGATTGATTGATTGATTGAACAATCAAACAAACCAAACCAAAAACAGTGGGGTGTGGAGGGATTAAATGAAAGGGAATGTACAAAGTACACAATACTAAAACTCACTTTGCACTATAGTTAATAAATATTAGTTGTTGGAAATGTATTGAACTAAATTTAATAACCGCTATAAACTCTATCTGGTGGTGGTTGGCTGGGAGGGAAACAAAAAACAACTGAAAAACCGTTCATCCATCACTGCAAATTTCTCTCCTCATTATGTGTTGCTTCCAGCTTAGAGAACACAGTTGGTTTTATGGCCACTGAGAAGTTTTGCAATATGGACAGTGGCAGTGTAATTGAAAAATAGCTGCTGAGAAGTGCCAGTGTTGGGCATTGAGTTTAAATCACTTGCTGGGATGAGAGTAATAAGAAACCACCAGAGGAAAAATGAAAGATGGGAGCACCTTTTATTTTACTCTAATTACGCTATGAATTTGATTTGTAACATTAACTATCACCAAGCAAATCTTTAGGGAAATTATGCAACACAATTAATTAGGAATTGGGGAAATGGTCAAGCTCTATATTTTATATTTAACAGAGATTAATTCTATTGGATTTGGTTATTACCACCTGAAGGACTTAATAGCCCAGCTTTTCTCCAAGCTGGTTTGCTCTGAATGTTACTAATGAGAAAACCACCAAACCTCCACATAGGGGGCTAATAGTCTAAATACTGCAAAGTAAACATATATTCCCTGCAGTGCAAGAAAAAACTTCAGATACTAACATAATCCAACATCTACTGAACTGAAAGATGGTACTGATTTATTTATTTGTCTGAAAGTTGGTGCAGATTTATTTGTTTTCATAAAGTTAGGAGAATAAAGCCGTTTTATTCTCACCCAACTAAAAGTTTTACTCATTCAGATGACTTCGGATTTAACAGCAGGGCATTTGTTATTCCAATGAATATGCTTGCCTTGGGTGTAAAAAAAAAAAAAAAAAAAAAAAAAATGGCCATGATTATATCTCTGTGAGACGTGGAAGGTGCACTGTAGGAGTCCATCGATGCTCTTTCACAGCTCATCAGAAGTCTCTGCCTGGGAAAGGAAAAGAACAGGAGAGGCAGGGAAGTGTGGAGTGCTGCTTGGCAAGTTGCCAAACACTGCCTGTGGTTTGAAAAAAAAATGTACTTGTGTATTTGGCAGATAGGATGGATAGGATGTGGCTGGTGAATGACACTGAAAGTAAATGAATATGTTCATCTACACAGGAATAGGATGTATGGAATAGGATTTGTGTTTGTGATGACTTCTCTCTTGGCTGGGTTTAGAAATATTGGAGTTTATTAGATTTTTTTTAAAGGCCATAGAAGTTTTTTAGGATTATATAAATAGTCCTAAAATGTGGTCTAATCTTTTTAAAGTAGTGGAAATCTTGCAGTCCTCTCAGTTTTTCTTGTCTGGCTTCATTCATTAAGCTCTTCTTAATCTCTTCTTTGCAAGCTGCTGCTATTAAAGAAATGTAATTCCTTCTCAGTTTCTTGTCTTTAGTATTATGAATTTATTGCTTCCTAATCATCTGGGTAGAAAAGAATAGAATGGAAATTTTATAATGACCCTTTTTTATGTTATTATTAAATAGTAATTCTTTTGTGATATGTGCTTCAGCATATTAACAGTGATGATTCTGCTCTTTGGTGAAGTTTATGTCCTACTTGTGGATGTTAAAAATATGACCCTAACCCAACCACCCAAAACTCAATTGTTTCTTTTCTCATAGTCACCTTGTGCCGCTGAAGCAGAGGTGAAGTTATTACCTCCGCCAGTGAAGTATTAAATTCAGGTCTGTTTTTCTGTCATTAGGATTACGCAAAAAGTTCTGAACAGATTTTGATGAAACATTCAGGACTGATAGATAATGGGTCAAGGAAGAACGCATTAGATTTTCATTAATAAAGGTCAAAGGTCAAGGTTACACTAAAGGTCAACAGCTAAAACACATCAGTGGTAATATCTCAGGATTCACATCGTCTCACCTTCAGACATCAGATGGGTCAAACCTATGGCTCGATCACGTCATGTTTTAACGTCATATGACGCCATGTCAAGCCTTGGCGGAGGTCTGCTGTCTCTGACTGCCTTGTTTTTGTTTTTGTTTGTTTGCCTTATGTCACAAACTCTACACAAAACCTACTGGACCAATTGTTACAATATTTTCAGGATAGGTACAAAGTGATCTAGAATAGATTCCATTAAATTTTGCTGAATGCAGGTCAAAGGTCAGGGTCAAGGGCACCAAAAATGTGTCATCATGATAAGAAATTTTACAAGTCAATGGGCAATTCCTTTTTTTCTTTTCCTTTTCTGTCAGTTTTACATATAGCTTCCGTTTGCTCTCACTGTTGATGTACAATGACCTCAGAACCTTGACGGACAAATTTGAAAGATCTAGGTCAAAGGTCACAATAAAAATCCAAAACAAATTTTGGATATAACTTTTGAACTATTCATCTTAGAGACTTTACACAAACACTGAAACACTAGTTTTTCATTTCTGCATTATGTATGTATAGATTTTGATCTATTGTTGACCCAAGTGGTCAGGGGTCAGTAGGTCAATTCCTAAAAAAATTAAATGAACAGTAATGGAAAAATGAGTGGAGAAAGAGACTTAGTTAGGATTATTGACATATAGGAAACCTAGCACAGCATGGCAAAATGATATCCTGACCCTTGAGTTTGAGTCACATGAAATGGTTGTATTTCCAAAATGATGCAATGTGTAATGGTGATCTCTTTCAATACTGTTTTTTTTTTATCTAGTTTTTACTTAGTTTTTCTTGTAACTTTGTATTATTATTATTATTATTATTATTGTATGCTCAGTGCTTTATCTACTATCTAGTATTCTTGACAGAGAAGAAAGTACATGTAGGCTCCAAAATGGCAACATGACCTTTGACATTGAGCAACCTCGAAAGTTCAAACCTATAGTACAGGGGTCTCCAACCTGTTCCACAAAGGGCCGGTGTGGCTGCAGGTTTTTGTTCCAACCAACCAAGAGTTCACAGTTTGACCAATTGACTCTCTGAAGACTGAGATCAGTTGATTAATTGATTGAAGTCTGGTGTGTTGCTGCTTGGTTGGAACAAAAACCTGCAGCCACACCGGCCCTTTGTGGAACAGGTTGGAGACCCCTGCTATAGTGTCATGTTGTGAGAGGGAGATGCCCATTAATAGTGAAAACATTTGTGAGGAATGGGGTTAGGCGGCCAATGACAGAGAGGTTGGCCATTCATGTCCCGGCTCTGGCTGTCCACATGTCAAAGTGTCCCTGGGCAAGACACTGAACCCTGACTTAGGTCCCCAGTAGGACTGACAGAACCTTAGAAACCTACTGGTGCATGAGTGTGTGTGTGAATGGGTGAATGTGAGGCTAATGTGAAGCGCTTTGAGCAACATGAAGTGGGAAAGTGCTATATAAGTGCAGACCATTTACCATTTATATGTTTTCACTGATCACAATATACTGCAAAGGTTTGTAAAATAGTTCCCACACATCAACTGAAGACTAGGAGTTTTTATGCTTATTTTGCAACAACCTGGTCCTCATGATCTAATCAAGTATCCACAGTGGATGTGTCGCATAATCACACTTCAACAATCCACATCACTTAATTGAGAGAGTGCAGATGGAGAACGTTCCTGTCGCCTTCATAAAACCCTAAAGGGAGTTAATCAGCTGAAGGAGAAAGACGTCATAGATACAGGCTGTTATGGATAAAAGATGGTGCAAAGAAACTGCTGTAAACAAAGCAGAAATGTTCTTTATATATGATTAAATGAACCAGCAGGTAGAAAGAACACATAATTAAAAATAACATACATAAACATTTTTTTGCATAATGTTTGAGTTCTATAGGTCCCTCAAATGGAGATTAAATCACACAGTGCACTGTGGATTGCTGACTTGACAAGGAAGTCTGGATTTTGAAGATAATGATGAACTGAATTTGACAGAGGGTGTGATTAAAGCAAAACATACCTAGACACCACAAAATGCAGCAGGTGGAGAAAAAGTGATGGTATTGTGGGGAGAAAAAAAACAAAAAAACAAAAAAAAAACTTGGTTCCATAGCAAATTATGCTAGAAATCTTTTTTTCCACTTTTGGTAAATGCTTCTGTAAAGATTACATTTGTTTTTGTACAGTATAATTATCTAAGTTATTTAAGTGAATGAGAGATGTCAATGAAAAGCAAAATGTTAAAAAAATATATATATCATGTTATCATATTATTACTTTGTTTGAACTAACCACAGTTTTGCAGATAGTTGTGGTAAATTAATCTGATCATTTAATCAAACAGAGAAAATGATCATATTTAATTCCTTACTTCCACATCATTTTCCATCATATGAGACTTGATGGCGTTTTTAGTGATATCATCACTCAAGAGTCCTTTTTGTGTATTTCATAAATCTTAGTTAACATCACTATAGGTTATATATTTATGTGGTTTATTATTTGCTGCTTCTTCATTATGCGCACAAATTACCATTAAATGAATCAACAATACATTGTAAATCGTAATATTGTTGAATAACTTGTATGAAAATAAATAAATGAGCAAAAATGTGGTTATGTCTACTACACAAATGAATTCACAGTTGACTGAAGAGGAGCAAAACCTGATTTATTCGTGGGATCTTTGAACCAGTATTAAAAACACTACCATCTATATTTACTCAGGATACAGTGAAACATTAGTCCTGGAAAAGCAAGGACACAGGTAGTTCTCAAAAGTTGAAAGCCAAAGTATTTATTTATTAATCATGTTTCATTTACTGACATTGGCAATAGTTAATTCACAATTTATTCCACCATTATTTAATGAAAAGAAAAAGACGTCTTCGCACATTTTGTTCCTGGCATGACTGTGTTGCATATGGAGGAGGCTATGCCAAGGACAGAGAACAGGTGGTAGAAGAGAGAGGTTTTCTCTGCCTTCACTGTGTTCATCTGTCAGGGATAATAGAACATATCGATTGCAAATCAGTCCACATTTCCACCAGCATTGTTTTCAGATGTTGAGATCTTTAATGGTAAGTCCTCACAGATGTATATAACATTACCAAGGAGCCAGAAAACTCAACAAACAGTCGAGTATGGGTTAAATAAACACTTACATGTCTAGGACTGTTTACATGAAAGACATTTTGAATGAAACAAACACTGAATATAAGAGCATAGAAGACAAATTAGTGTTAAAACCTGTTTTGCTGACACGTTGCCGATTTCACTGAACACATAATGACCATAAAGGCTATTCTATTCTATTCTATTCTATTCTATTCTATTCTATTCTATTAGAATAGTGACAGAGATGATATACTTGTTATGCTGTTGTGTATTCGTGCATGCTGTACCACATTTATCCAATAGTCACTGCCAAAGTGTTCAGGCCATAGCAACATTACTATGGCTAGTGTATCTCCCAAAATATTGGACCTATAAACTTGGTGTTTTCACTAGTCTGTTCCTTGATCATACATAAGCATGCCAAACTAGAGCAGTCAACTCTTTCTTGATTTTGTGTGAACTGTGATACACACATACAAGCACACTTGGCTTTTATATTATAGATTGTATTCTATGTTTGATGGTGTGTTTCAATTAAATTTTTCAATTCAATTTAAATAAAAATAACCACACTTGAAAAAAATATATATAAAAAACATATACATGAAAAAACAAAACAAAAAACAAAACAAAACATTACTTCATTTGCACATTCAAAAAGGAGTGGGAGGAAGTAAAACCTTTTTTGTAACCCCACCCCTTCATCTCAAAACAGTCTATATTTTAACATCCTGTCAATGTAATATATGAATAAATAAATAAATAAATAAATATATCAAGTCCTTGGGATCTATTCACCTCACTTAGCATTTTCAGACACACAAAACAGTCATACAAACCTAATTTGACAAACCAAGCAAGTGAAAGATAAATATAATATACAAGAATAATAACAATATAGATTATCTAATAATACACATTATTATACATACATATACATTATACACATACATATATTTATTCAGAACCTCTGTCAAAATGAACCGTGAGCCAGGGGGCTGAGCCTCTGTCTGCTTCTGGACAGCGTTGAATCTGTCAACTAAACCCCACTTCTATTTAAATGAAAATGATAACTAGCCAATTTCTAACTGCATGGACAGATTTGTTTTTCATTACATAAAGCCATGCCACATTTGGAGATATTTTGAAAGTTAATTGGTAGATTCATATTTGAAAGGTTAAAAAACAAAGAAACAAATAAAAACAATCACTTTTAGTCTATAATTGTAAAATATTTACATTTTGATTATGGGGTTGTTATAAATAGTTACTCTAATGAGAGGCTTACTTTTGTGAGACTTAATTGTCTATAAGTTACAGATGAGCAGCTGAAGCTGATATGAGAGCATAAAAGACAGTTGAAAGGCCTACAGCATGTTAATTGGTATTTCTGGTACTTTTTTTGGTAATTTGTTTCATTGTTTTGCATTTACTTTTTCACATATTTTATTTTTTATCTTCTTTGTTTTGTGGCCTCTTCCTGAGCGTTAATTGCATTCTTCTCCATGTTCTTCACCCATCATCAGGAGTGTTTATATTGAGCAAAGTATAAGGAAAGTGCAGACCTGTAATACAAACTGAGAAACAGTACTGTCATTTATTGTCATAAAAACACCAACACTGACCTTAATGAGCTTGAGGCGGGGGTACTCTCATATATCAGTGTTTAAAATACATGCATGAGTTTTTGTTCCTTCTGGATCCACAGACGGATGAACCACAACAGTCCGACTGAATGCTTACTCTGCAAACTGCTAGAAGAAAAAAGTGAAGTCAGTCAATACTTGAGACACTGACAAACAGGTAAAATAGATCAATGGAGCACACACTTTTATTGGCATCTCAAAACAGTGGACACATTTAAAAGCATGCCTAGACACATTTCAAAGGAAAACATGTCAATATTACTCCTTGAATGAATTTACTGAGATGCCGGTATGCATAATTCATTTAAAAATGAAAGAAAATCTGTTTGCTTGGATGTATTCTCATTTGATCTGTCATGTTTAATCAATCCAACATACATTATGTGCTTCTTTTTAACTGAAACTTCTATAATATTTTTTAAAAATGGTGGAAAAAAACCTTTGTTGTTATTTTCAGAGGAGTTTTTACATCCAGCCATTAAAATTATGACATTACTTTAAAACCCTGCGTGCTTGTATTTAATCCAATGCATAGGGGACTATTATTTGATTTATTATTATTATGACTTCTACAAAAACTTGTGATGCAAAAATGTGCAGCCTGGTCTCAAAAGATGTGCTCTCTATTAAGATTGACATTCCAATGTACAGATGTGATATAAAATATGAAAAAACAGTCAAAAATGTCTGTCTGAAATTAATTGGCCCATGAGGCTATAACTCTGATTACATGATTACACACGTGGTCTCATAAACAGGACTGACTAACAGGTTGCCTTTTTTTGTTAATGCTACTGGTTTGCCATACTTTCGCTCATAGACTTCATTTAAACTTTAACACACAAACACACAGGCATTTTTGTCCTCTCTACGGGATGAGGACAAGGAAGAGGACCCCCCCCCAGGATGTGATTCTCATGAATATGTGATTAATTGTTCTCAATAGAAAACTTATCCACCCAGGATAATCCAAAATCAGACTTTTTATCAGTGGGTGATGTCCACTGTTAGGTATAGTTACTTTTGAAAGCAATATGTTACTTTACTACATTACAATCAATAAAAAATAATTAATTATGTTACTATATCAATAAAAGTAATGTGTTAGAGTACTCCTCTGTTACCAACAATTAAAAAGTGTTTGGGAAAAAGTGCTTTGTGCCTGCAGTTCACACACAGTCTCCTTTAGATGCACCCAAAGTGTTGACTCCTGTATATGAGTCTTATTGTAACTGCAGGATAATGACAGTAAAGTTACAGGTGTTATTTAACATTAGGCATTTGATAACACAAGCATGAGCCCTAAACAAGGTTACCGCCACATCAATTTCTACTCAACAGAGTGCTAAAGAGGTAGGCACTCATCCTTTGGGAATTAGAAATTTAACAGCTGCCATAAATAAAATATAAATGACTGAATAATAGCCTAATAAACCAAAAAAAAACAAAACTGTACCAACCACAAATGTCCAATGTCATTTACTCTTTTATTTCATTTTAACCAGCTATATGAATGTAGCTTACCATATGTAAATGTTTAAGCTGTGCACAAAAGAACAGTACATGACACTTAATAAAAAAAACTTTCCAAGTACATATGTAAACTGTTGGCAAAGTAAGTCGCAGTGGCTACACATTTGTGAACCACTTCCACCCATTACTAGCACCAAACACAAAATGATAAAGAAAACACATGAGGAAGGGAGACACAAGACGCTCAACTCATTGCTTGAACCCGCATCAGCTACGTGCAGGAGGTATTTAATATGTTAGTCACAACCCAACCACAGGTGGTTCATGCACAAATCAAAATCATCAGTCAGTCTCATTACATACATCACATACTGGGTAGCAAATAAATAAACAACAATGGAGAGCACTATTGTCAACACCCCCACTTGCTCTCATATTAGGCCCATCATTACAAAAAGATACCACATACTTCTGTACTGTACTGTAGCATCATCACATTTTCACAGATGGTTATTTTAACAGCCAGATTAACACTGTTAATCCCCACAGACCATACTGCAACCACCAATAGTTTACATTATAGCTCTATTAGCCTAGCTGCTTATTTTGACAGAAAACACACATAAGCCACATCTTAATCACCATTTAATATCTGTTTGTAATCATTCAAACATGGTCAGAATGGTCACAGTTTAGCCTGAACCATGGATCAACTAATAGCCAACATAATTGTCACATAAGCCTCATAATCAACTGAATAAATTAATGTGTTTAAATCACTTATGGGCTACCATAGATTGTATCATGACAGCTTCTGGTGTCATTTGTTGTCAACGGTTGTCAAGGTAGCCAACCATGAAGTATTTAAAGAAGGATGAATGTTATGTATGCCATAGGCAATTTCAGGAAAAATGGGAGATATATTTCTGTTGAGCAAAGGGGAACCGCTACATGTCTCATATGCAAAGAGAAAGTTGTGGTGTATAAGGAATACATCTGATGTCATTGCTCAACAATACATGTGGAGGAGTGAACAAAATAGCAGGTACATGACAGAAAGCACCTGGTCTATTGAAGCAACAAGATTTATTCAAGAAAAAAAAAAATCCATTTGTTACCTACTTTCCTATCTGCTCATTTTTTGTTCTGTTTTGGGTTTTTTTGTATATATGTATATGTTTAGTATTATTACAATTACAATTACAATTATTTATTTATTATTATTGTATTGATTATTGTTGGATTGTGCATTCAAAATCAAATCAAAGCAAACAAAGAAAATGAAGCAGCAGTTGAAGCAGTTATGTGGTGAGGGAGATTATTACTCCCCATTCAAAGAAGACAAGAAGTGCATGTTACTAGCTATGAGTAAAATAAAGAACCCCTATATTTGTGGAATACTTAATGTGGGCCAGTCTGACCCAGACTCTACCTCCAGTGGCCCTCAGTTGACTTTGAGACCCCTGCTTAATACGACAAAAATAAAGAAAACATGTCGTTATGCAAAGATTCAGCAGTGCCTTGTTAGCAACTTTTGGTGATAATTAGGGGCATCTCCACTCATTTACTTTTATTTCATTTGTTTTATTAGGACCAGTGCCCCTGCAGGGATATAAAAATATCCCGCACCCTAAAAGGGGAGCAGAAATATTGTTTCACTTTTTGTCTGTGTTTGTTAGCAACTTTATGCAAAAAATACTGGAGGAGTTTCAGCAACGGTACAAGGTCAAAGGTCACAGTCACCAAAATTGTGTTTTCACAATGATAACAGGTAGGGACAATCAGGTAAATATAAGTGAGAGTACAGGGTTTGTTATGCCTGGTTGTTATACCATTGACACTTCACACAAAATGGAATTTGGAACACATGTCATATCTGATATAAAAATTAACCCCTTAGGTGTCAAAATGTACTCTCTAGCACCACCCTGGTACATAAAAACTGCCCTAGTGGCTAGTAGGCATGATGTAGAGATATGAAACAAAAGGCATATTTTTTGTCCTATTGAGTCCTACAAATCATACACTGACACCCATGAGCTAACTCCAAATGGAACTTGGCAATTTGACTTCCAATGTAAAGCAGGCACCCAAAAATCCTCATTCTTCAAAAAACATATATACATACAAATATACTCTGAAGGTACACTTCTAAATCACAACAAAATATAGAGTACATTCATATATATATATATATATATATATATATATATATATATATATATATATATATATATATATATATATATATATATATATATATATATATATATATATATAAAAAAAAAATAAAAATAAAAAAAAAAAAAAAATAAAAAAAAATTTTCCTCTCGCCCCACGTGGGCGGTGTCTCCTTCAGACTCGGGTGTCCTCTACCAGAGGCCTGGGAGCCTGAGGGTTCTGCGCAGGATCTTAGCTGTTCCTAGCAATGCGCTCTTTTGTACAGAGATCTCTGATGTTGTTCCTGGTATCTGCTGGAGCCATTCTCCCAGCTTGGGGGTCACTGCCCCTAATGCTCCGATCACTACTGGTACCACCGTTGCCTTCACACTCCACATTTTCTCTAACTCCTCTCTCAGCCCTTGGTATTTCTCAAGCTTCTCATGTTCTTTCTTTCTGATGTTGCTATCACTGGGGACTGCTACATCTATCACCACCACTGTCTTCTCATGTTTATCCACCACCACTATGTCAGGCTGATTGGCCATCACCATCTTGTCAGTCTGGATCTGGAAGTCCCACAGGATCTTGGCCTGTTTGTTCTCTGTCACCTTTGGGGGGTTCTCCCATCTTGACCCTGGGAACTCCAGTCCATACTCTTTACAGATGTTCCTGTACAGTATGCCCGCTACCTGGTTATGCCTCTCCATGTATGCCTTGCCTGCCAGCATCTTACACCCTGCTGTGATGTGCTGGACTGTTTCAGGGGCTTCTCTACACAGCCTACACCTGGGGTCCTGTCTGATGTGGTAGACCCCGGCCTCTATTGCTCTGGTGTTCAGGGCTTGTTCTTGTGCAGCCATGAGTAGTGCCTCTGTGCTGTCCTTTAGTCCAGCCTTTTCCAGCCACTGGTATGTCTTTTCCATATCAGCCACTTCCTCAATTTGTCGATGGTACACGCCATGCAAGGGTTTGTCCCTCCATGATAGCCCCTCTGGTTCCTCAACCTTACTGGGCTTTTGTTGCCTGAGGCATTCACTTAGCAGTTGGTCATTGGGGGCCATTTTCTTGATGTATTCCTGGAGGTTCGCCGTTTCCTCCTGGACAGTAGTTCTGACACTTACTAGTCCTCGGCCCCCTTCCTTTCGCTTAGTGTACAGCCTCAGGACACTGGACTTGGGGTGGATATATATATATATATATATATATATATATATATATATATATATATATATATATATATATATATATATATATATAAAATCCATATCTTTCCACAAACCTCATGTGGAAGACTTTTTGAGATAGGGTATGTGGTTATGGATCAGTAGCAGTTTGTTTGAGATGTGACTATTCACTGACTTGAACACAGACACACATGTCTCTACACTGGTCAGCCATCCATCATTCCAAATTAAGAATCCATCTGGAATCACAGGGCTTCAATCCAAATATGAAGGTGGGACTAACAGGCACAGAGTAACCCAATCACAAATTAACAGACATGATGCTTTTATCAGAGGAACTGAAAATACAGGGTGTATTAATTCAATCCTTCCTTCTATATCAGGTAAACAACCAAGAACAGTTTTAAAGACATTTGTGGATTGGTACTCAATTTGACAAAAAGAAGTTGGTGGGTATGACATATTGTGAAACATCCATCCTCCAGACTTGTGATTGGTTCAGTATAGAATAGATTTTGCACATTTCACAGTAACTGGCTCATTTCTAGAATATTAAACTGGATAAACTGGATGGCTGGCCAGGCTGGTGTCTGAGTGGAGAGGAGAGGGTTGGGCTTTATGTTATATTGTCTAGAAACAATATTCCTGTCAGGATCGGGGTGAGGTGAAGGAGGACTCCAATGCACAGTACTGAAGGTAAAAATAATTTAATAACAAAACTAAGAAACATAAAGACAAGACAGACAAAACCTGGGAACAAACGACCAGAGTCCGTGGTGATGATGAATGTCCGGGTTATGGTGATTGAGGTGATGGTGAAAGTTGTCCGGGTTATAGAGGTGACATTACTGAATGGTCCCGCACTGGCAACTGCAACCCTTACTGCTTTTATAGCCACAGATGAGGAACGGCTTGCAGCTGCACAGTGCGGGACCAGGTGAGTGTGGAGATGACTGGGGGAAAGGTCACCGGAGCAGAGGTCATGACAATTCCATAACTCTCGCATTTCTGTGGAAGAGTTTATACATCAAAATGTGGGAAAAACTATTTAGTTTCAAAGACCATTCATCACCTGTAAATCTGAAAACACTTTGTGTTCGATCTAAATTCTCTGTCACACACACAAACACACATTTATTATTAAAATGGATAAATAGTACATATTAAGAGCTTTCCCCCACTGCTGTTATATAATAATAATAATAATAATAATAATAATAATAATAATAATAATAATAATAATAATAATAATAATAATAATAATAATAATAATAATAATAATAATAATAATAATACCTCAAAGTTGTATAGCGCTTTTTTGGACACTCAAAGACGCTTTACACTACAGATTAAATAAAAAAAAAAAAATAGATAGATAAATAAAAACTAAAAGAAACTAAGTGAAAGCCAGTTTAAAGAAATGTGTTTTAAGACGGGATTTGAATGTGGATAGATTGACCGAGTTCTTGATGGGTAGTGGGAGAGAGTTCCAAAGCTGAGGGGCGGAGGCCGCGAAGGCTCGGTCGCCCAAGGTCCAATGCTTGGTGCGGACGGTTGGCATGAGGAGGTTTAAATTACCAGAGTGGAGATGACGAGTGGGACGGTGCTGTTGTAGGAGGTCTGAAAGGTAAGGAGGGGCCAGGTTATGAAGGGACTTGAAGGTAAGGAGAAGTAGCTACATGCTCAATTTGAGTTAATTAAAACTGATTCTTTCATACACACACACACACACACACACACACACACACACACACAAAGAGAGCCACAAAGGTTTTACAAAATAAAAGTATCATTAAAAATGCTAAATAATGGTGCCAGGCAATACAAACCATGTCTCCCTCACACACATTTTACCTGACGTTCCCTATCACTTATCACTGTGAAAACACAGTTTGGTGACTGTGGCCTTTGACCTACATTTACCAAAATGTAATTGGCTCTATTCTACACCACCTCACACTTTACCTTTTGCATAAAGCTGCTGACAGACAGACAGACAGACAGACAAACCAAACAAACAAACCTCTCTCATTATTACCCCAGGGTTACAATGAGTATTAATAACTATATATGTAACCATCAAATAACATGTGCAGGGGGCAGAGCATACGTTCTGACCAATGCTGCTTTCAGCTTTCATTATATTTGGATTTGTCAAGAAAGAAAGCATGATTAAATTAATGAAAATCAAATTGATCCATTGTTAATTTAAAATACTGATTTTTGCAGCTTTAACCAAATTAAGATGGCCTCTAATTATCAGAATCCGATTCGGAGATAAATTAATTTGACATATAATTGTGACATTTATGAAGTCCCAGTGGGGTGCTTACATTCACAGAACATCTGCAATGACATGTCATCAAAGTACATTAGCATGTTTTGCTTACTATTGTAAAACATTACTGTGAAATCCAAAAGTTATATCTGCAACTTATAAAAGAAGAATGAATGGAAATCAGATTTAGTTAAATCCCACTGCAGGATGTTTTCTAATCATATTTCAGATTAAAGTATTGGCCTTAATGATGGAATTTACTTTCTGTTTAACTCATCTTTAAGTGTGTAATTCCTTTTTGAACTGTTGTCAAGATAAAAGTTTAAAAAAAAATGACTAGAATGAAAATAAGTAGAATTATCGTATTAAATATTAACATCTTTTCACACATGGCCACCATTATCATCTATGGCTTTGCTTTGCTCCCTAGTGTTCTGAAATGGTTTCCAATAAACTGGTTTTTATTTGTGACCCTCTGTCCTACCATTCACCAGGGTATTTATAACTGTGTCAAAAAAGGGTAACAGGGTCATTGTTGTGTTTGTTTGCACGCTGGGTCTGTTTGCATGCTGTGTCGCTGTAGGTGTGTGTGGAGTGTGACCATGCTTGTTTACTGTTGATCATAGGATTGAAAATTAGCCACTCTGCCTCATCCGATCAGCAGCCAAATCAGCTGCTTCTTTTAGTAAATAACATCTATTTTGCCAGAAGAATTAAACATTTCAAAGTGAAACTTATGTCTGTCAGAGCAATAAACTGCTAAAATACAAGTTTGTTTACTTCAGGTCTTTCATGAAAGCACCTGTCAATGCATATATTGCACCATCTGCACTGAGTTTTACTCTGTGTCTCAATGAGTGATATATTATTTTACACAGTGTGTTAAATTACACCACCAGCCATTTCAATTCAATCCATGAAACATTTAAAAAACCTCACCTCAGTTAGCCTGCAGTGTTTCCACCTGGCTGGTATGAACATGCCATTTGCATGCTGCTCAAATCATTAAAAGAGAAACCCTTGAAACCCCTGCTGAATATTTTTCTTTTTTTTTTTTTTTTTTGCAAAGCCTGAATTTACACTCCTGGTGCATGTAAATTGCTTTGTATCTCCCTTGCTTTTTTAAGATTTGAAAAAGACTTCAACCATTGCATTATTGTTAATATTGTCACTTCCACCCCCAGTGGACTGTATTTTCCCTCAGTGATTTAAGGTGTGAAAGTGTGAATGCTTGTCCTGCTACAGAATTCTTTAGTAATAATGATTTTCACCAATACTGTTTTTGTGTTTCACACTTTCCTTCTTTGGTGTTTGTATTTAGGTTTTGTTGTGTGTTTGCCAAGCCATAATAACTGAAGAGAATCAGTCCTGGGTTGTTTTTTTTTTTTTTTTTAATCAAGGCAAAGCTTTATAAAACAAGTCAACAATCTAATTTCAACGTGTGGACCTCTCACTTTCTTCTGTACACCCACTCGCCATATCTCTCAGGTCTCATTTAACAAGTTAAGAAGGAAAATTGTTGTGATCTACAGAGACGGTTGGCTTCTGAGCAAAGCCTTTGGCAATGCTGTGGTATCATCTGCAATCATGCATCTCTATACTTAGACATACCTTGTTTTCAAGAGCAGGATCCTACACAGCGATTGAAAATGTGATAGTCTCAGCTAAACATATCCAACAGAGACAGGTACTGGAGCTCATCCTACACTGCTGTGGCTAAAAACATAGTAAAGCTTTCACAGTGATGGTCCAGATCCAGGAATAGTTTCCAGTAGTCCGTATTGGGAAATTTAATATCCGAGAGTTTTTCCAAATGTAGTAAGTATTTGCATAATGATATCAAACTTATGTGACTTATTGCTTGTGATTATTCTTTGATTATGTGCCAAAGCATCAACAGAGATTAAACAAAAATTTGTAGCCAGCACATAGGAAAAATATAAAATTAAATAACCTTTTGAGCATAGAGAGCATGTCAGCATGTTATCCACGGGTTTGACATTGAACATTTTGATGGTGACAGCCTTTTCATCCCAAGTAAACAAGTTTTATACGGCAGTAATGTTATAGCTTGATTTCAGATGGAAAATATGTTTCCGTCGCTGAAAGGCTGAAATTTATGGCAACTTGCCTCGGTGTGGTCGGCGGGTCGCAGTCAGGCTTGACAGACACAGGTTGCTTTGAGCAATACGCATTGGTTTGACTGTCAGACAAGGCAAAATAACCAATAAACAACACTGACAATTGTAGCATATACTGATAAATTAATGAGGTCTGTCTAGAAGTAGAAAATACAGCATGTAAGTCACTCTTACCCCTGACAGTGTTAGACCATCAAGGCGTAAAGAGGCAGTTTCATTGAATCAGAGTTTTGTCAAAAGATGGCATTCCTACAAGGTGGGAATATTAATATATACCGTAAACAACAGAGTCTGTATTTAGTAACAGTCACTAAGCAACAGCCATATCACTAGTTTGATTCCAACAGTCATAATAAGAAGTTTATCTAAAACCTCTGTCAAACCCATAAAATATACATGGATTTCTTTGCACGGTGCAGCCAGAATTACAGTTTTCTTCACTAATAGCACATTTTGCATTCAATATTAATTTAGAAACTGAAACAAAAGCCAATGTCTCATGCTGACAGTGAATCTAGGCATACCTGCTTGTACATGTCCATTCCCCAGCCTTCTCATATTGCTTAATGTATTTTTTTCTTTCTGCCTTTTTCCCTTATTGTTGTTTGGGGTGAATACAGGGAGTAATTATGGATAAGATTTAGAGTGTATACATTAATAGCTCTGCTGGGTTGTATAAAAGTTAAACAGCAGCATGTTTTCTGCCTGATTAAAACTCCTTTGGTCATCACTTTGCAGCATTTTAATCCATCCCTTCTTGTTCAAAATGCAAGGCTGTAGTCCAAGCACATCCAATAAAATATATAATTGTAGGGAATCGCATGTACACTCTAGTGGCAGTTTTGTTATTTGCAATACTAAAGATGACAAATAGCTAAATCTCTGTAAAGCATTTTCACAGTATATAGCTTAACCCACCTTGAACTTCATTGATACAAATGAGGAAAATGTATGAAAAATATAAACATCAATAATTAACCATAATTTGTACTGTATGTTGTTGACATTATAATAAATTTATAATGGTTATACATTTGACCACAATCATATTTTCTAGTATATTATTATCTGTACTTTCAAATATGAATAAATTGACCTCGGAGTATCATTAGAGTGAATACAGGGCTGTATAGCAGTGTATTGGGATGGAGAATTATGAACTATGAAAGGAAGTATAGAGAGAGTTGAGTTATTATGTAATATTATTCATATTAGTAACTATGCTAAGTTCTGATCTTGTTTGAACAATGCCATATAGTTCTTTAATTCAGTACTGATAACAATAATTGTACAGAAAGGGAAGCTGACATGTGGTTTTACTATGTCTATTTTCCATCTAAAATAGAGCTAAGATAACAGAGCTATTACGTAAACAACCAGCCTACGACTTTCAAAATATGAGCTTCTATTCGAAGAAAAACACTTGATGATACTATAATACCAATGTGTGTGTAAACAATGAGCTTTATACTTGATTTATTACGTGATACAGTCTGTGTTATATGTAGATTTTCCTTGGGGATTTTAGTAGTCATAGGTGTATTTGAATACCCTTACCCCTGCTGTTGAGAGTGGGGAATATAAAATCTACACAGGAAATTTGACTGAGTAAGATTTACTCAAATTGAAGAACATTTACTCTACCCAGATAACATTTGTTCCTTTTCTAAAATGAATAAATATTACTCTTTGGGGAGAGTTTTCCAAACTAAATATGGAGCTAAATTTACTCAGTATGGAGCTAAAGATATTCCTTTTGAGGAAAATGTTTTTTACTCAGTTATTTTTCATGTGTACTGATAACCAGTTTGTCATCAGAAGTGAATGGATGCAGCAATTATATAATTCTAAACCTAGAGGAAACTGAGTCTGAGCATAAAAGAAGATTTACTGTTGTAAACTACAGGATATGATGTTGGGGAAAAGGGGAAAAACAAACATAATAATAATAATGCTACCTTTCAGCTAAAGATATGTGCACTGTGTGGACTAGGTGGCTAAACTGTGCTTTTTTTGGATGTTTTTTTAAATATCATAGTGAACAACATAGATTTAAATGTGTAACATACATATTTAAAGTCATCTATCGATACTTTATGATATTAAATTAATTGTATTTTAATATATATCTAAATGCAGTTATTCAAGCTTTGTATTTTAGATAAATTATTTGATTTTACATCTTTACTCCACATTTGCTGCAAGTCAGTCTTGAAGGAAGCAATCAGGCAGAAAAAACATTAGTCCATGGATATTTTCGAGGTGAGTGTTGAAAGGCAATATGTTTCTCAATGAGTAACCATAACAACCATGCCTCTCTCCTGTTTGTCTTTACATATGAGATTGTGCTTTCATAACTAATATTTCAATGTACAAAAAAAAGCCCTCTCATGTTTGCTTTTCCATTGCAAATAATGCGGTTTTGAAAAAAAAAAAATCTTCATATAGATGGTATAACATTGAACACACCTGACATTTTCTAATTGCCATTCAAGCATTGGTGCTCGCCTTTGGCCTTTACATTTGCTTAAACTTTACCTTCTCTGACAAAAGCATCCCATGGGTCACCAGCCTTCTCATACCCAGTGCTCCAAATGCATTAACATTGTTCCAAACCATTAAACGAATTTTCACACAGTGCAGTGTAAAGACAGAATACACAATGTAAGACTTGATTCAATTGCTTGAAGATATTCTGCACATGGTGATGTTTTCATACGAGGCCGGAGTTTCCCTGTGGGTCACTTCTGTCATTGGGGTGGATAATATCACATTAATGCATTTCAACATGTACTATGATGGCCTTATTGTGTGGCAGCCACTCAGCGTGAAGGACAATGAAAGGGAAGGGAAGACATATGTGCATATCAATAAGCTTCCACTAAATTCTAAACAACTCAGTGGAACAGAATAATAATAAGTAGTCAATTTAAGTGCTTCTGCTCATATTTATTGTCAGAGAGCTTAGGGAAATAACTGATCCCAGTCAGTGTTTTATAATTTATGTCTCCACCTACCAGTGTTTCTCTCAGAGGCCTACAGTGAAAGATAACCTCAGCATATGCAAATGGATGTTCATAAAAGCCTAAATGAGAACATTAAATGCTATAGGTCTTGTTCTCCCTCATGTTTGACATTAGCTTGGCAATTTTTTTTTTATATGATTATAGTTTCAGCAAAGATCATGGGCCAGTTCTCTGACCTTCTGCCTGGTAACCTTTCACCTCCAATCATTCACCTGCCATACAATTACTCAGTCAACACACCTGCTCCCACTCAGTTAATCATCTGCCTCACCTGCCTCTGCTGCTCAATCTGTTCTACTTAAGCCTCAGTTTTCCAAGCAGTGAGTGTCAGATTGTCTTCACTGCTTTGTGAAACCACACGTTGGCTACGCTGCACTGACTCCTGAGCCAAACCTGACCTCCCTGATTCTCCCTGCTCTCCTGTCCTAGTACCTGACCTGCTGCTGTGTGTTATCACTAGTGATGGGCAAAACAAAGCCACATGAAACCATTAAGCACTTGAAACAAATGCTTCGAGGCTCTGAACCATTGTTCGAAACTCTTCTCCACAGCCCCCTCTGGTGGTGATGTTTAGTACTTAACGGTAGCGCAACAAAACACGTCCTGATCTGACATGGTTTGTAATAAAGTTTGTGTTTCATTTCAATTAAGTTTTATTTATAAAGCCCCAAATCACAACAAAGTTATCTCGTGTTGGATAGATCTGTGTTAAATTCATTTGTGATTCTATAATATACTCACACAAGAACTAGACAGTAATAATAATAATAATCTATATCCACCTTTAACTGGCACTTCACATAATCAATTCCACCTGTCACACAGAGGTCCAGTGCGCCAGAACACTGTACCTCCATCTGTAATTTTCCTCCTACTCTTTAAAAAGCAGCTCAAAAAAACATCTACTGCACAACTTGTCACTTCCTGCCCTCTCCACTGCCTTACTACTTTATTTGCTTCTTCTTCATCCATATATCTTGAATTCTGAGTTTGTTTACACTCTATATTACTGTTTAGAAATCCTAAACCTAACCTTTATTCTGTACTTTGTCTCCTGATGTTTATTTGTTGGCTTTATTAATCTAAATTGACAGTAATTTCTGTTAAGGGTTCTGTCAAGGGTACAAGTAAATTATGGGTTCATGCCTTGTTGCCAGTCCACCGCTGTGTCTGTGTGATTATATAAACCAAAATTGTGATCTCAATTATCTGCAGAAACTAACAATTAAATCTAAGTCTCTCAAATGTCAATATCTGAATGTCAACAGAATATCTGTCTCTTACCTCTCACAAACCCACAGCTGGCAAACCGCCAGTAAACAGCATTTGGGCTGTGTGGTTCGTTGAAAACACTGTCAATCAAACTTAGGTTTAGGGGTGAGAGCTCTCTAGGGAAACTCCTTCGAAACACCAGTAGTTCATGAATTGTTTGGATGACATCACGCGGTTCATGAAACACTTGGGTCATGTGATCAGTGTTATAACTCGTGTTTTAAAGTACAGCTTCGAGGCTTCGAACGGGTGTCGCGAGCCTGTTTCAAAACGGCCATCACAAGTTGTCACTACGAACCTGCCTATCGTCTAGATCGCATTTACACTGCAGTTTCCCCTCTCCCTTATTTCAATAAATACTCTCTTTAGATGACCCCGTGCTGCATTTGGGTCCTCATTGCCAACCGTTACACATACTTATTTTCACGTTGTTTTTTTCTTTGTTTCCTGACATTAATTTGATGGTAGATGTACAGAAAGGGCTGATGGGAATCCAGTCATGCATATTGTTCCATGGTGACAGATTCTATCATGGGCACAGGCAAAACTAGCAGAAGCCATTACAAAAGACCAAGCTTGGACTTTTTGTGATTAATGGTGTATTCTTTTTGCTTAGTGTATAGAGAAAATGTATGTTAAACAAAAGACACAATAAAACTATGGATTTGTTATGTCAAGTAAAAGGTGATGCATGAAACTCATTTGCTGTTCTGCATGAAAGCCACGTCTTATTGACTAAACTTGATTGGCTGTGTTTTTAAGTAGAAAAGATGTGTCACCAAGCAGAAGTAGGCTACAGAAGGCACTGACACATTATTAATCAAAATTCAATTTCTCTTCAACATTTCATAAAAATGTATACTCTGTGGAGGAAAAAAAATACATGTAATCACAACTAAATGTAATCCATCATGGTGGATTCATTTACAAATACTCATTCTTTTCATTGTTAATACATAAAAATAAAGAAATAATCATAAAAAATGTATGTGAAACCAAACTTAATTACTTGATATACTATACATACAATGGCTTTATTATTGTTCCAGTTCAGACATATGTCCTGTTGACTAAACTGTAACAAGCCTATTTTTGCTTCTGCTTTACAGTTTTGACAACATTTGCAATACCTATAGCATCAGCTGTTGACTTCTTATTTTTTACACTACACAGTCTGAACATTCACATTTGACGCTGGAAGATAAATGGAGCATTAATGTATTAGTATATACAGGGTTTCCCCCAGAAATCTTGCCAACCTTGGTGGTACAACTGCTTGGGCTGGGTTTTTTTGCTTTTTTTTTAAAGTAAGGTATGATGGCCCACCAGGCTTACAGTATAATGCACTTGGGGAAGCCTGGTATATTAATATATATATATATATATATATATATATATATATATATATATATATATATATATATATATATATATATATATATTAATATACCAGGCTTCCCCAAGTGTGTTGAATTACAGATTACCACCTGAACATATCAACTTTAAAGACTGTATTGTACATGTGGAAATCTTAGGACCCTTGCCTACACGTGTATGTCACACTGGCCTATGCAGACTACTACAGTAATATTGAATTTCAGTCAGCCAGATATAAAAACGTGATAATGTTTTGGATCACTTCTCTTGGTCACTTGGTTTGTAAATTATAAAGCCATGAGAGTTGGAAGCAGCTTACATTGATCTGTGAAGTCTTGCCCCAGGGTTACTTGTAATCTCTCTACTAGGAGTATCCAGGTCCATTCAATAGGGCTCATAGACAGCAATCAAATTACATACAAGGGCTGCCTGAGTTGAATCCATATGGGAGCAAAGTCCAGATGTGTGCAACAAAAAGGAACATTACCCACAATAAGATACTCCTAACGCTGGCTGAACTGTAGCCTACTCACAAAAGCCAGCATCACCATCTCACATTTACAGGGAAATAAAGCCAGCAGCTCCTCCGCCATGAATGAAATGACCTTAGCACTAATAAACATTTTCAGCTTCTAAATCAAAATGACCTTAATTTCAATATATTGGCAACAGTTATGAACCATAAACCATGGCCACTTCCAATAAAATGGTGGGTATTGTCAGTCACAGTCCTTTTATGTTTGTGTTTTTACAACATATTACAATGAGCTGAACTCCCTTGAAACAGGTCTATGCCTCTGAATCTAAATCAATAGTCCTTATTGTAATTCCAAGCTTAATTGGAACAAAAAAAATGCCTGAAAATGGTGTTATCAGTGGGCACACTGACATTTCAAAATGCACTTTCTGAGTTAAATTTAGATGTGTTCATTTTAAAGTCAAGCTCAGAACCCATCAGCTAATCACACATGATTAGTCACCGAGGGGACAAGAAATGCAATGGAGCTGTGGTGCAATGATTAAGCGTAATAATTTTTTACACCCACACATGCACTGCATATTAAAAAAATCCAAATAACTAAATGTAGAATCATAACAGGTACTAAATGTGTGTTTTATGTTATTGTAAAGGTTTATGTTGCAGAGAATCAAAAATATGAATTTCTGAACATATTGTAAAAGCAATACTGTATGTAGGCAGGAATTCTGATGTTACAGGCCATGAAATGTGTATGCTATCTTTATGGGAAATGAAGAAGGTCTACCGCAGAAATGGGAGGGACCTGCATGCTTGAACAGAGGTTTATTGTATACCTCTCTTATTACAATCTGAGTAACCCAAGGGTTTAAATAAGGAATTATAAATCTGTCTGTCGGTCTGTCTGTCTGTTAGCAAGATATCTCAAAAAGTTATCTGCAGATCTTGATGAAATTTACAGGGTTGGTTCTGAAAAGATTACATTTTGGTGGTGATCCGGAATAGATCCTGGATTCTGGATCACTTTGAAATATATTCTCCATTTATCGTAATGTAAAATGTATCAGACAGACAAACAAACTCTGGCAAAAACATAACTGCCTTGACGGAGGTTATCGCTCTCAGAGTGCTGTTCTACTTCTAGTTCTGTGTTTGCACAGAAACATCATGACTACATTTGTGCAAAGATGTGTTGCTGCATTATACTGTATTTTCACTCTGACTAAAACATTCATCATTGTTGAGTTGAATTGTAGAGTACATGATCAAATTGCACCATTATATGCGTGACTTAACCACCTTTGTGAACTGGTTCATGTAGGTCAAAATTAAAATGCTATTCATGTTTCAGTACTCATTAAAGTTATTCAGGAATTTAAGGGTGACATAAGGTCACAAAAAACTGTAATATAGTGGTGGCGTAGTAGCAATAAGTACATGAAGCACACCTGGTTTAACTCTTTTATACAGTTGAAGTGAATGTACTCACCAAGAGAAAACAGTCATATAAAGCCAAATGTCATCTGCATAAAATCAAATGTGACTAGGAGATAGCTGATCAAAAACTAAGAACAGTGTTAGTGTAGTGTATTGTGGAAATCATGTTGTATTATTTATGTGTATAGCATGAAGGGAGTTAGAAATGACACTTGCTGCTCCTTTGCATCTAAAATGGAATACCACAGATCTTAAATAAACACATGTAATAAGAAGGAAAGATGCATTTTATAAATATATTAGATGTATAAAATGGGCCAGGGGTGCATGTCACTGCTGAGCACTGTGTTGTTTTTTTCCGACACACACCTTCCTTTGCTTTAGTTTAATTGATTTATTACAGCAGGTACAGTCATGCACGATGCTTTGGACCCTCATGAGTGTTAAACATATTAGCTTCCTTACAACCAGCTGTTTCAAAATTATTTTCATCTCTCTAGTGTTTATTAATGAAAAACAGTGGTGAAATATTCATGAAAGTTAAATTTACTGGAATATATGTCTAATTGTAAATAACTTCTTATGTGTAATGTAAAAGTGATGCTTTTATATTGTCAGTCTCCATTATGATCACATTAAGTCTGACCCTGTGTGAATGTAAAATGTTTATGTACTTTACTCCAACCCTTTTTCTAACTACCCATCAAATCGCTTTAGATAATTTTAAAGGAATCATAGTTTGCTGTTTTAGAGTAAAGCATTTAAAAATATTTCCTTATGATTTAAATAAAATGTAAATGCTCTGCTTAGCTGTGAATTCTTCATTAATTCAACTCCACAGGTCCATCTTCAACTCTATTTTTTGACTAATGAAATGAGACAGATTGATTTGACCACTTGACCTTTAAATGCTAATGAACCACTTCCCCCTTCACCTCCTTCAGGTGGTTGATTGTGTTCTATCCTGTTCAACCAACAAGTGGACATTTTAGGTAAGTACCTGAAAGTTTGGACATAATTTTCAGTATGGAATACAAACGATTCTGCTGATGAACAATTATGTCACACTGAGAAAAAAGTGATGTAAGTAGTTATAGAAGTCTGCCTGCCTGCCTGTGTCATCTTTAGGAATGTTTGCAATCAGAAAAGAAATCCAAGACTTTTAAACAACCATGGTCATAAACTAATGATCCTTGGCCTATATTAAGTATATCTTTGCTCAGTCCAAATTAAGGAGGGGGCTTGTGTTGTGTTACTGTTGTGTCATAGCATAACTCCAGAACTTGATGATAGGCTTGATGTTTGACTCAGATGTGTTGGTAGAGGGGTACATCTACTGTAAAACATGTAGGATAGTAGTTCTCAAGGACCAGGATTGGACACGCCTGTAATAGAGACATTTGAGATGAAAAAGTAGGGCTCAGATATAGTATGACAACAACATGATAAAATTAGATCAAGGAGAGGGAGGTTCAGTGATTTAACCATTTATTTACGTCTCGTCATCTGAATCCGCTTTATCCTCACTAGTGTTGCGGGGGTCACTGTGGGGCCTAATCCAGCTACAGGCAGTACACCCTGTATGAGTCTCCAGTTCATCTCAGGGCTGAACATATATAGACAAACAATCACTCTCACATTCACACCTATGGACAATTTAGATTAACTAATGGACCTATCAATGCATGTCTTTGGATGGTGGGAAGAAAACTGGAGTACCTGGAGAAAACCCACACGGACACAGGGAGAACATGCAAACTCCACACAGAAAGGTCTGGTGCGGGAATTGAACCAGCGTCCTTCTGTCTGTGAGGCACGAGTGCTAACCACTGCACCACCGTGCCGCCACCATTTATTTACATTACAGTAAACTGTTTTAAATTATGCTCTGAAATTCCCTTTCGTTTCTCCTTTTAAATATGTGGAGACAACATACAATTGACAAATAAAGTAATATAAAATGACAAACGCAGCAGAAGTGATGCATCACTCTGAAAGATGTTGCCAAATGATAAATATAAACAATGCAAGACGAATGACACCCTGGTGCTGATAGGAAATTATGGAAATGCCAAAGAAAGGAAAACAATTGTAGCATATTGGAAGTGTCAGATTGGACCTGTCAGGGACACATGTTGTCACTGATCTAAAGCACACAGCTTTGTTAGCGCTAATACAATGACTACATATCATAAAAGCAGACAGAATTGTATGAGGCTGTCATGGCCCATTGGTTGGAGGTTACATGTACATCTCCAGCTACTGGTAATCTCCTGTTGGCTTTTTCACCTCACTTTTTATCTCTTCATTTGATGCAAAAACATTTGCAGATATGCTGGACTAAGTTTATTTTGTAGCCCATCTGCTTATTTTTTTTTCTTTTTTTTTTCTTGCCTTTGATTGAATATGCTGTTTTATCCTCTGTCTTTTTCATTTTAATTATCCCCTCCCTCTTCTCATTCTTAGGTACTATAATGGAAAGTAGCCTGTAAAGTTACACACTTTGGAAGTTTAAAGGTTCTTTAGGCTGTTAAAACAACTGCTGCCAAAGGGGACAAGCACTGAGCACTCTTTATTAGGTGAACAGACTATAAAACAGATTTTACACTTTACTTCTTTGCTATCACATGCTGCCCTGCACAACATGGTCATATACGTAGCTGTACTTTATAGGGAATCAGAAAAGTGTTTCAGAAACTGCCATGGTTCACATCACATTACCCCTCCAAGCTCTAAGGAATGAAACAAGTGTCAGTGGTACTTGGGTCAGGTCACCATTAGGATGGCATGATCTGAATGAAAGACTTACAAGACACAATAAAGTGAATAGCTGGGATTTCTTCTGCTCTCCAATCTCATCTTAACTCTGACAAAACAAAAAAGTGTCTCTGCAATGCCCTCTGTATTGTTTTCTTTTCTTTTAAAGCTGCGTATGTGTTGGTATAAGGGGTCCGACTGACCTTTGCAGCTGAATTCACTGAGCATACATCCACAGTTTTCTGCTTGATCCCATATTGTGCAAATATGCTGGCAGGGAGGTAGTTTTCTTGTATTTATATTATTATAGTACACAAGGTTAGGTCACCTTCTTGCTGTTTTTTCAGCTGCTGACACACCATTACTTTTATAGAAACATACTATGCCTTTTCAGGGCTAAAATACGGTTACTGATCAAATCGCTAGTTTTTCATGTCATGAGAAATGGTCCACCGTTTATTTGGATATTTTTATTGCTCAGTCCTAAGGTTGTTGGTGGAAAACAAATGGTAGATGGTGTCAGTGCATGTCTTGATCTCTGTGTATGGAAAACTCTCCCACTATAAGTTTCAATCATGGGGTCAATATATGTTTAGCAAAAGCTGAGAGACAGGATTAGCACATTATTCCAGAGAGTTTCAAACACAGACTATGTGGTTCTACCTCCAGGGAACCTTCAGTCAAAATAATAGAAGCGCAGATTTTTTTTTCACAACCAATCAATGAAAATCCACCTGCAGTGACTCCTGTAGGACACATGTTTACTGAAGAGATAATGTATTGGAGTTCTATATAATTAAATTCAATGCTGTATATTGTTGTCAGATAATCAAATGGCTACACATCACCTTAGATATGAACATTAGTTGTAGGGATATGATACAATCAACATACAGGTGACTGGAAAAACTGTGCTGTTACATATCTAAAATTAAATAATGCAAATATTACACAAATAACATCAAGTGCCTTTCCAGCACTTTAGTAAAAATAAAGCCAAGTCAGAGTCAGAACAGTTGAACTACAAAGACGTCATGTTTCCTCACCTGATTTATAATTAATTGTATGATTGGTTATCGTAGCTGTGAGTCACCCACTTTTTACAGCATCAAATACCTTATTAAAAAAAAAACACCTGATGAGAATGATGAGTCTCATGAAAATGTATGAAAATATTAGATATCATGGTCAGTAATACAATGTAAATGTGCAGATGAACGGCTGATCATACATTATTGACTGTTTCCCTCTGCTTTTCTATGTACATCTATTATTCATTTCAGTTGCATGTTGTAACACATCTGACCTGAACGAATGATCCAGATTGTCTAAAACCAATCTCACATAGCGTGTAATGATCCTGGAAAATCATTGAGGAGCTTTTCCTTTTTCTTTTTGACCCTTGCATTGACCTAATATTATGGATTGTTTTATGCTTCTTGTGTCAAAGTCTGCATCTATCTGAAATGTTCATAGATTTCCACAGCAGGAATAGACATAATAGGAAACAGACTGATTATCTGAATGAAACCTAGAGGGAGAGAACTGCAGATGCCTCTGGCCTTAGCTTTCAGCTGATTAGGTGCATCTTGTTCTCAAAGTTAATAGTACAACACGGAATCGCTGTACATTTACATTTTTAAAAAAGTAAATTTTAGCTTTACTTCAAAGATGTTGGATTATCATAAAAAAACTATCTGACTAAAGCAACCAAAATATTTATATTTTATTCTAAAAAATGCAATATGTACACATCATTAATAGTGTTAAGCAAAACTTTTACTTTACAGTCCATATGAATATAATTGAGTGGCTGAGTAAAGGACTAGTTTAATTAATGCAGTGTTTTTCAACCTTGGGGTTGGGACCCCATGTGGGGTTGCTTGGAATTCAAATGGGGTTGCCTGAAATTTCTACTAATTAATTAAAAAAAACTCAACTTACTAATAAAAACTATGGTGAGTTGAGAGAGAGGATCACAATAAATAATACATGACAAGCTGAGTGAAACTGAAGCACTGTGCTACTGTTTATCTGTCAAATGTTCATTGTGGTTGGTTTCAGATGCTGCAGCTCTTTCATGGTTCACAGTTATTGTTTGTTCAATATTAATGTATAGCCTTGTAAATACAAGTTGGACTGACTGCACATCCTGACCAAGGAAATTCAAATTCTTCTTTTGTGCTTTAACCTACACCTGTCTTTTCTTCTTCCCTACATAATAATATATACTATATAGCCTTGGATGTCTGGGGTCACCATAAATGTGTGATGTTAAAACAAAAGGGTTAGGGGTCAGTGGATTAATGTGATTGTTCCTTAAAAAGGTTTAAAGGTGTGAGTGAATGCAAATTGCAGTAATCTAAATGCTATTGCTGACTTCATCAGCCATAGGAGTACTCTGTGTGATTATTTCTCCTGGTTAAATGTATTTACAATTTTCCAAATCCATTACTTTATCTTGTTTTCTCATCCAAAACAGTGTCTATCATTACTTTCCCTCCCCTGGCTCCTGTTTTTTTTCTTACCTGCATTTTTTTTTTTAATCTTCAACACCAGCTCTGGTATTCATCATTTTAGTGTCACTACCCTTGAACAGTGCTCCATTCCATGCAGACACCCTTGGTGTCTTCAGTGGACCAATTAGAAATGCATCTATATGTTCATCTCATAACACAACATGTACTTTCCTTTGTAAATACTGATAAAGCACCTCCCGTCCTTCCTTTTTTTATCAGCTGTTGTACTGTAGCTTCAACATCGTCCTTCAGATATAAGGAATGAGAAATCTACTTACTTCACCAAGAGTGCTCCCTCTCAAATCCCCCAATACTGTTTATCTGAAAGGCACATTAGATAGATATATGGTGTGTTCTACCTGATCTTATGGAGTGTCTTGCACGCCTGAAAAATGCTGTACGTGTAAGCTTATATCTCCCGTCAGAAAATAAGCTTTACTGAATATTTCCCATGACATCACCAGAGAATAGAGTAAAAAAAAAAAAAAAAAGACTCACCGAGTTTTATCCCTGTTATTTCAAATACTCTAATCCTTCAAGGTTTTGTTGGATATTTAATATGTTAAATAATGCAACCAATGTCAATGAAAAAAAAAACTATAACAGGAGAATATTACAGGATTATCCACGAGATTTGATCTTTAACCCACAAAGACCCATTATCCTTCTGTAGTTTCTGTTTTTTTCATTGAACGTTATGTATTTAAGTCCTATTACCTGTCTCTCTCTCTCTCTCTCTCATCTGTATTTGTAATTTCTTAAACTTATCTTACATATCATGACTATTCACCAGGTCTCCCCTTTCCTCACTCTTCTGGTAACTGTCTCAGTAGTATCCGCATAAGGAGCCATAAACAACAGGATCTGCATTGACTCATCTGTGACCTGTGATGACCTGTGACCCTAGAGCTCCTCCCTCATCTGGCCATGTGCCCCCCCATTCATCTATAGACTGTCCGTCTATGGGACTGGATCTCTGCTTCACTGTGGTTCTTCCCGAGATTTCTTCATTTTTTGGAGTTTTTTCTTGCCGGGAAAGGACGGTCTAAGGACGGGGGATGCTTGGGACTTTATCTATTTCTGTCATTGATTGTTCTCTCCAATCAACCCTGTGAAGCCCTGTGTTGTTGTGATTTAGGGCTCTATAAATAGAATTGAAAAATTTAATTATTTTCATTTATTTAATTCACTGAAAAAGTCCAATTAAAGTTGAGCGTTATATCGAAAAAGAGACTGATTGCTCCAACCCCATGGGTCTTAAATCAATGTTACAGAAGATGACGGTGTGTCCACATTTACTACAGAGCCTCTGAACATCCAAACAGGTTATATCTGATGATGATGAGAAGATGACAAATTGCATTTTACACCAGTTACTAACATGTATTGATAGGACTAGTAGATCAACAGGCATTAAACATTTAAATCAGAGGATGGTTTAGGTCATCAGTGACTGTTTGGGTCTTTATGGATGAAGGGGTCATTCTAAATTACTTTGCTGGAATCTCTTTTTAATAGTTTTTTTATGTAAACAAGGTCAAATTTCTATTAACTCAAAAATCCCTCAGACACCACAGATTCCACCACACACACACACACACACTGATTACTGTAACACCACCACATAACTTGTTCCTTGTGCCAGTATCAATTTTTCTTGGAAATTTCAGTCAAATCTGTCCTTAACCTTTTGAGTTCTCAGGCTAACTAACAAACAAACCTATATAAATACATAAATGCTGGTGGAAACATAACTCTGCCAAGGAACTGACAGAGTGTTTGGGAAGAGGAGCACCCTTTAAAAAATTTAGGATTTCATTGATACCATTATCTGTGTCATGAATCAGTGGGGTACACCTGAAAAGGCACATGATCAGACAGGTAAGCTGCACGATCTGCTAGTAGATATCCTAATGAAATGCTAAATATAGCTGCACTATGGTGTTAAATTACATCACATTACACATTACATCAGCAATTACTCATTAATAAAATAAGTTACTTGGAGAGATATGTGACAGACTGGTAAAGTGTCTTATTGTCTGTCAAGGGCAGGAAGTTATATACAGCCTAAGGGTTAGCTTTTATACATTTTGGATCTCAACCTGATGCAGAAGATGTTTCCCAACCTTGGTTCTCGAGGCACACTATCCTGCATGTTTTAGATGTTTCTGTCTCCAACCACACCTGATTCAAATGATCAGCCTGTCATCCAGCTCTGCAGAAGACTGATAATGACTGTCAGGTGTGTTCAAAGAAGGAAGGATAGTGTGCCTCGAGGACCAGGGTTGAGAAAATCTGGAGTAAAAGACGAGTTGTTAACTGAATCTTTCTCAACTCAGTTTTTTTTTTTTTTAACTTTTCCATAATTAAAGCAATCTGCACACTGCTGCTAGCTATTATTGTTCATGTGCTGAGTTAACAGGTTATTATATATGTAGGATAAAACCCTTTAATGTGTTTTTATTATTAGAGCAATAGCTGAGTAGTGTGATTATTGGGGCTTGATTGTTTGTTTATTTGTTAATCTCCCTCAACATTGGTTGGGAGAGATTATTGTAATCACTGTGTGTGTGTGTGTGTATTCACAGAGACATATCATGCTATAACTCAATGCATACTTTAGATATCACCATGAAATTACACAGGCATATACATATTGCTAATGTGCATGAAATGAATTGATCCATTTGAGTAAAGGTCAAGGGTCAAGGTCGTATTTAGCAGAAAGGTCAAAATAGAATTATTGGCTCTAATTCAAGAACAGGTTGTTATAGAAACTTGAGATTGGCACAAAATTGGGGCGAGATTAGGCATTGTCTGAGTGTGTGTGTGTGTGTGTGGTGGGGGGGTACATGCATATCTTTCAGGAGGGGAGGCTGATGTGCCTTGACAGAGTCTGTGTTCTTGGAGTGCTTGTGTAGTTATTATTATAAGTGTTTTCGTTTTCTGGAAATGTAGAATGAGAAGTCAGTCTGTGTCCCCATGACTTTCTGAAAAGTCTAGTCAATATCTACACAAAACGGGCATAAAAATATCTACCACCGTAGAAAGTTTTCCCCTATTACTGTTTTTACAAATGAACCAAAAAAATGTGTCAATTAATTAAAATATATATAGCAAAATAAGTGATTGCATAAACCTCTGTATCCTCCCCTTACAAGAAAGTCAGTATTTAGTCCGTGTAGATAATATTGCACAAAAATATAAAATTTTGATTTCCACATTATATTGACCGTGATGACATTTTTAAAGCAATAAAAGGGGAACAGATCCATGGCTGTATCTACTTTTTATGTTTTAATAACTTAATAGGCACATGCAAGAGCACACACAATATACCCTCAAGTTAAAAGTATAAAACTTTACACACAAGACTGAGCACATTCATGTTTCCAAAGCAATAAACCTGTTATAGTTTTCTCCAATATAACATTCGAGGTAAACTCCATGTCTATAGTTTCATAAACATGGAAGTGGCTTCACAAGTACCGTGATTACTATTGCACTGGTTAGTCTTACTGCACTGTTCATACTGCACAATCTTCTTTAATGAGTGTTATGTAGCCTTACTTAGGTCTATAGTAGAGGTCACAAATGGTTTATTTACCTCCATACCCCCCACTAAATCACTGCCTTGGTTATATTACAGTGATTAATGTACATCATGCTAATGTAATGTGGTCTATTGACCTTTGCACATGTATCTTGAGCAAATTCCATAAATATTCATTGACTAACATATATCTTAATCTACTGGTAAGACTGATTCTCACTCAAGGTCTTCCTCCCCATTGATCTTGTCAAGCTTTGGTACAAATTACGTGTTTATGAATCTGAATAGGAGAACCACTTCCTTGTTAATTTGCATAGATGTTATTTATCAGAGTCATGCTTTAGAATGTGTAATGTACAGCATAATTATTATCTATGAACCAAAAAGACAATGAAACCAGCAGATGAAATGAATATTTCCACAACTACTATAGTATTCTTCAGACTAAAGAAAATGACTATGAGGAAGGGGGAAAAAAAGTCATTTATTCATTCATTTTCATTATTGGGCCTTAATTTGAACAGCTTACCTTAACAGTATATTAAATTGATCAAAACTGTAGATAAGGAATTTCTTAATATTAAATAATCTTATTTGTCCTTACTCAGCGTCGTGCTCTGTGTGTCGCAGTGTATCCTCTCATACTCTGTAACACCAGCATCCGTGTTCATAAAGCTTTTACTTAAGTGCAATTTAATGGCCTTGACTGTGCTGTTAATTGCTACAGTATAGTGTTGTAGTTATCACATTAGGCTATTAATAAATGATGATGTTTATGCTCTATAAGCTCATTCTGTTGCAAACCAAGGCTCTGTGTCTTCTCATCTCATGTGACTCCATCAAGTTCCCTCCCCCACTACTTACATCAGGGCCTTTAACATCCTATACCCCTGCAATAGAGACTGCAGTTCTGCTGCTGTTGCACAATTTGCATGTTCAAAGCCACAGCTGGGTCCATGAAGATCTAATTCATAATCGGTCGCTTTTCTGAAGGTGTTAAATCATCTAACATTGACAATTTGCATTTAATCATTGAAGTTAAAAGCTCTTGGATGCTCATAGCAGTGACCCCACACTGTTAAAAACATTACTTATTCCCTTTTTATAAAGGGGACGAGGCAGACCTGCCTGCATCCATCTCTGCAGTCTCGAGGGACAATAAAAGTGATGATAAAAGTGAACAAATGAGTGTTCTCTTCTGTTTTATAAAGAGAAAACATGACACCGAATATGGCAACAAGATTTGAAGTTGTGTTTTAAATGTTACCAGTAATCATTGGAGCCCTACAACACAGATGATAACAAAATAAATCGGGTTAAAATGTGTGGACAATTCTGTGAAAAGAAAACAATGATGATTTAATGCTGTGCTTTAAATTTTATACTGTCCATTTGTGGTCAAGTAAAATTCTATTGTGCTTTCAAGTACCTCAACAATGAAGATGATGCAGTATATAAAGAAAAATGTGTGTGTACAGTACATACAGTTCACTCTAGTCAACACAACAGCTGTCTAATTAAATGCTAATGATACCAAGGATAATTTATACATTATTCAATTTATATGTCATGTATATATTATATGATGCATATCCATTCTGATAGCGTGTCTGTTTTATTTTCAAAAAAGGTGTTAAACATCACCCGATTCCCTCCTCTTTCCTTTTTGTACATGGATTTGTGTCTTTGAGTTATTATGTCGCTTCCTGCAGGTGGAGGAGGTGAAGGCTGTGAGACAGAACAGTTTGGCAGGTAGTTGAGACTGACACAGCAGTGGCATTCCTGACACTTCCATTTAATTAGCATCCATTTTCTTCTGCAGCTTCCACGATACCTGCCGCTATATTGTCAAAACATTTTAACCTGAGTTTGTGAGCTGTTAATTTAAAATACTGATATAATGTTAGACATGCTCCACTTCTTCAGACATATATGTTGATTTTAAAGTGAAGAATTAGTTGGTGCTTTATAATATTGTAGCTTAGAAGGTCAAATCATGTCTGACTCTCAGTAGACAGGTATGGAAGCTTCTTTTAGTTCAGGTTATGTTTTGTGAAGTTAATGGATTTTTCTATACTATTTTCCTATTTAAGAGGTTTAGGTGTCGATAGAGAGTTAAAGTCCTGCCCCGCTGTGCATGATGGGACTAGACTTTGGTGACCATATGAACAACAGTTAATAGCAAGAGATTATTTGGTCCCATTTTAATTCTGTTATTATTTACAAATAGGATGCATATCCTGGGTGTGATTTGTTGGAGGAATGGAGGAGATCTCAACCCCCCCATGCAGTGAAATTCTTCTTATTCTTACATTAGCAACAGTAAATAGGGGTTAAGAAATAGTGGGACTAGACTACGTAAGACTAAAGGTATAATGCAAAAAATACTATGCACAATGTAAAATTTAAAGTGCAAAATACAATAAATAAATAGATAAAAAATAAGATATTTGAGGTAGGTAGGCAGTGAACTGAACTGAATTGAAATGTGACAAATTCATAGACCCAGTGTCTGTGGGGGTCCCATAGAGCAGTGGAAGGGGTCCAGTAGATACGAAAAATGCTCCCGACTTTTAACCTATAAGGTCCACTGTATAATAGAGGCATAGAAGCCAGGAATCAGATGTTGTAAGAATGTTCAGCTTTATTTTCGTTTTATGCCAGTGTTAGTTAAGCTAGTTATGGATTACCCCCCACCCCCATATATACCTGCTGCTCCTCTACCACATAAACATCCTTGGGTTTTTGGGTTTTTTTTGACAAATCACACCCTGTGTATATCAATTTTGAATCTAAGTTTACAAGACAAGTCATAAAAAAACACAGTAAACATCAGTGGACTGTCTCATGTCATACCCTTCATCACACACAAACAGTCATTATTTTGTCATATTTTACCTTGTTATTTGAAAGTGAAATGAAAACGTTTTAAACATTTTCAGTGACCGAATGCATCTTCAAGATAGACAGTGATGCCACTTCCCAATTTTTCAGACTTTCTTTGTGTTTTCGTATTTTCAACTGTTGTATATGGAGGCTAAGTCACACCCTTCTACTTCTGGTCCATGGGTGCTTAGGTCGAAAAAAATTTCAATGAGAGTGAATGAAGTGAGTCAAGCTACATTCTGATTCTGTTTGACAGGTGCTCTGAAATTCACATATGATAGCGTTTAATAATAATAAATATTTGATGTGGCATAGGCAGACTATCCGTTTTTGATGAGAAGCAAATGTGACGTTAGGTTTTATGTTGGCTTAGTAAGAGACTACAATGTCACGTCACACAGCTCACCACTCAGCTGTGGTGTGGAGTCCATGGTGACATCACATGCCCGCCAGGTGTGTAGTCCAATTTATTAACTGGTTTTACTCACAAATGAACAGAAGCAGTTGAAACACACATCAACAATTAGAATTTATTATGAGGTACAACATGTGTGTGATTCCTACCATTTTATTTCCCATTGAATACCATTCAATAATTTTCCGATCTCAGGCCCCATGAGCTGCTTGGAAGAGGCGTAGTCTTAAGCTCCCCATACCATATGGGGACTTGTGAAAACATACATGCTATGTGCAAAAGATGGAATCATTCATGTAACATTGAAAACAACTACGTATGTCATAGCACAGGTGGGTAATTCCAGGTCCATCAAGTCAAAGTCCTGCCATGTATTGGTTCAAACCTGTTCATTGAATGTGTGTGTGTGTGTGTGTGTGTGTGTGTGTGTGTGTGTGTGTGTGTGTGTGTGTGTCTCATAAATCACAAAAATCCATAAAAAAGCTGACTGCTGCGCTTTGGCAAACTTATCTATTTTGCGTCAAGGAAGACAGTAGTAAAAAGGACAAGTTAATAGGACCAATATTTTGGTTAATCTTAGTACTTTTTAAATACAATAGCCTTGCAATTGCATTGCTATGCCCAGAACGCTTCAATGGTGACTGGACAAATGTGGTAAAGCATAAAAAATACCACATCTACACAGAACCACAACTGGATCCCCTCAGGCCAATGTGCTTGGAATTGATATATACTTTGGCACTGATGTCATTGCTCATTCAAGCTTGGAGGGACACATCTGTCCCACCAGATTTTTATACCTGCACTTCTTCTACACCTGGATTTAGATGTTTTCTTATACACAATTTATTGTATTGCACTGCACAACAATTTTTTTTCACAAAATATTTATATTTAGACATTAAATCTTCGAAATCATATATATTTTACTTGTGTTAGGAATTTTCTATAATATCAAATTTTAGTAACATGATCATTAAGTTAAATTATTAGCTCTGTACTGTTCTGTTCCCTTCTGCTGCTCTTCACTGCAGATAAATGTTTTGACGACCAAAACAAACTGACCTATGTGAACTGAGTTATTGACAGTACAGAAAGGTCTAGTGTGGGAAACAAACCTGGCTCCTTCTTATTGTGAGGCATGAGTGCTAACCACTGTACCATACACAGTAAATTTTGCAGTGTTAAATCAACACTTAAAAAGTTTATTTAACTTCTTCTAGAGTGTATTTGGTCCCATTGTCTCCAAATTAACACTGCAAAATCTACAGTGTAGTGCCACCCTGCCATGAAAAACATGCTAAACCATAAACATGTTTATAGATTAACATGTAGATTCAACAGTTTAAAGATAAACATTAAATGTAAACAGTAAATGAACTGTACCCGCACCCCCCAACTCCAACCCCGCGCTCCAACCTACCGTACCTATTCTACAAAAGTTTCTTTCTGCTATTCCTTCTTACAAAGTTGTTCAATAACTCATCAACGTTGAGCTGTCTCACAAACTCTGATTCTATTAAAGGAAGGGGGAATGAATTCAACTAATTTTGGCACGTTTTCATCCTGAGCTCATTTTTAATTTGAACTAGTCCAGTGAATGACTGTTTCCTTTCACAGTTTGTTATTGGCAGGGTCAAACCTTCTGATTGCCCCCCACCCCCACCCAATTCATATTGCCCTTCTCTCTTCAGAGATGCCCTATAACAGTATAACTAAACATTAGATCCTAGTGAATAGAGGGCCTCTGACATTACAATTGGCCTCTGCATTGCAGAAGTTTGCAAAGTGAAGAAATAAATAAATATATTTAAAAAGAAAAAGCTGTAATCCTAATTGATATTCAGTATTTGCCTTGACATATGGTGGGCTGGTTTTTAACTACAAAAGCTGATTTAGTGCTTTAAAATAATCCACAGACATCTATGAATACAGGTGTATGATAATGATGATAATGACTATCTTAACAACCTACACAAGCATCTGTTCTTACCATTCTTTGCAGTTTCTTTTACATGCGTCCTTGAAACTCAGTGATCTTTTCTTTTAAAGTTTTAATCCATAATGATAGATAATTGTGGAAGCATTTCTATGCGTGCATGATGTTCAGTCTTTAACTGTATATTATGTCAGCAGCTGCATAATACTGTGGGGGAGAACATGACTTGGTAGGTTTTACCTTTTCTAAGAGAATTATAAGAAGATCAGAAAAATAACTGCAAGAGAAAGTTTGAAAAAAATATGACCACAAACAGTATTATCTCCGAAGAACATCTAGGAGCCCACTAATGTACAGTTCTATACCAACGTTTTTGGGGTTTTTTAGACCGCCGTGGATTATCAACAGTTATTTATATGTTTATGCAGCTTTTTGTCTGAAATTCCAGAATTGAAGTGTTTTTGTTCTTCATACACCTATGTTCATAGAGTCTATCCAGAGGTTTTCCCTTATCAATCTGACACACGAAATAAACCAACAAAGCATTAAAGTTCTTGGAGGAGGTATATGCTTTACCAGGAACTCAGTTGAGTATTTATTACATTTTTGCCTCCATTATTATCCAAGTGAAATATGTCTAGATATGTCTATGAAAGGATTACTGTAAGTTCGTATTGGAACTGGAGAATTTCCCTTCCTTCCCTGTTGAATCCAAACTTTTGTCTTGTTTTTCATTTTGTTTTGTGTTGGACCAACAGCTAAATCATTCCTGCAGAAAATCTTGTCATGTTTTTGTTTGTTTATGATATACAGAGCACCAAAGATAAGTGTGTTTCTGCTGTTTTCTCCCAGAATCTAAACCAGTCACTGTGTGACAAATGAGATGAGTGCTAGCAGAGAAAATAACACACTTGCGGGTTGGATGATGTTTCGACAGATGCCAAAGCTGCTTTTTAACAAACTAATTGTCTAGAATGTTTACAGTTTGGAGATTCTCTAATCTCATAATTCCATTAATCTCTGTTTGTTTTTCATTAAAAGCGGCAGAAAAAAAATCCATCAGTCTAGCAAATGAACAATCAGGGCAGTGCTGCTCAGATAAGTGAGGCACTTATGTTCAAAGACAAACTAGCTAAGTTTTCCTTTACCCATAAACTTATCATCACCCAAGTATATCAGAATAAAAAGATAGTACAGAAACTCATTAAATGATTATGTGTAAGTTGTTTGGCAATACTGAATAATTCATGCTCATTTGATTGCTATGTATGAAGGATTTATAGAAAGGCGGTGCATCAGGGGAAAAGATGCTTGTCTGGGTTGCTCAAGTTCACATTCCAAAGGTAGAGTGGTGTTTACATGTGGCTGGAAGGCACATTAAACAGCCACTGAGGTATTTGAATCTGCTTATTGTCATTCTAAATTTTATTATTTTGCATCAGTACATTTGTTTCATGGCCTTATATGCACACTTCTTCCCTCCATCAAATATTTCTGTAGATCCTTCTCACCTCTGGTGCTACTGGTCTGTAGTCAACACCAGCACTCATCACTTAGTTTACCTGCTTCCTATCTGTAGACCACGACTGGTGTCTCCTAGCAACCACATTTGATACAGTTTGAATTGCATCCCTGCGAAGAACAAAAGGGGAATTAGCTTTGAAACACTTAAATTAAGCCCCTCCTCTTTGGATGATTCATTTTCTGTTTTAAGGAGGACACAGTCACACAAGCATGTATTCCTCACAGCAGGTCAAAGGGATTTTCCTTACTGTTGTTGATAGCCTTTCAAGCTTTGTCTCTGTAGAAAAACATAAAGAGGACACAGTCTGAATATAAATAGGAGCCACTTCCTTTTTTAAAAGTACATTTCTGTTTTAAGATCCAGGATTAATATCAAATCATGTTCAAAAGCTCCCTATCCAGCCATGAAAACTCAACACTCCTTGGCTGGGTGCAGAGAGGGGGGGCACAGACACCTGTCAGGGGGTCATCGGACATCTAGCTATTACAGCAAGTGGTGAGGAGATAATGGCCATTATCTTTATTTCAAAAACCTGCTGGCTAAGTCCACCATGCTGCTCCTTTCAAAACACTGCATCAGGTCAAGCAGAAAGAGAAAACGTCTCATCCATTAGTTTGTCAGTGGGGGTTTCGAACATAAGCCTGACATAAAATGCCGAAGTCAGACTGCAGACGTAGGTCACAGACAAGGGAAGCCATTAGGAAACAGATTTTTGCACACATGAAAATCACTTAAAACTAGAGCAGCACAAAGAAAGACACGTACAGTGTAAATTAATGGCTACAACTATTGTAAGTGGAAAAAGAAAGTGTGCAAAAAGTTGAAAAAAAAATGTAATTAAAAAAAAAAAAAAAAAAAAATATATATATATATATATATATATATATATATATATATATATATATATATATATATATATATATATATATATATATACATAAACATACATACATACATATGGAGAATAAATAAATAATAGTAAAGTAATCATAAATCTACATTAAAATAGCTTTGTCTGATGACAATGAGGACAAACTATGTGCTGTACTGTTCGGTCCACAGGATCCTTGTGTCTCGGTGATACTCCAAGGTTTAGTGGCACTCCAAATATCTGCTTCCATTAATTTGTTCTGCAATCCATAAAATCCTCGGTCAGATGTTTAGTAGGAATCTTCCAATTCACACTCTAACGTTATACCTGCCCACTGTTCAACAGAAGTCACATAACAAACCAGCTGCAGTGGCTTTCATCTGCTCAGCTGAGAGCAATTTCAAGATAAGACTGACACAAAAGCTGGAAAGATGGCTGTTTTATCTCCCTGAGGCTTCTGCTTTGACTCATATTTGCTTAGTTTTGTAAACTGAATATGCCAATGGTGAAGTGCAGAGACAGCTAAAAACTGTCATCTGTATCCAAAACATCTCAAAACAGTTTATATTAAGGAAATAAGTTACAGAAAATGTCTTTCACACTCCTAGGCACTCACACACAGAAACAGAGCTCTTTTTTACTCACACACACACAAAGAAAAATAAAGCGCCTCTAAACCTTTAAACGCTCTTTCCCCTCTCTCTTATCTGCAAAGCTTTCTCCCGCTTATCTTTTTATCCAGCCTTAAACTCCCTGATTCTTTGATGCAAGCTGAGGCTCAACTTTCCATGGGCATCTTGCATGATGCTGTTTCAGCTATGTCAGCAAGTGTCTCCTTAACTAGAAACAATGCAAGACCAGGGCAACAGGAGCACAGTCTTAATTTAAAAAAAAAAGAAAAAAGAAGAAGGCAGTGAGAAATTGTTGATTTTTAAACAGGTTATTGGGGTATTTTAATCAAATTTAATCCCATATTAGTTTGGTTACATTTGCGACAGAGACAAATTTATAATTAAAAAGGCTAGACCCCATAATATCATTATAACACTCACATGTTACATCCTTCAGGTGACACATAAAAACACCTAATTATTCAATCATTTATCCCTACCCTGATTAAGTCTTAATTCAGGAAGTAAAAACTATACTATAGCAGCTATAGCTTTGTTGTAATCCTAAATAAATCAAATGAATGTCTTATCTTATCTTATTAAACACGAGGAGGGTTATCATTTAAGAGGGAAACACAATTTCAAAATCATTAAAATCCACAAAAACAGGAAAAGATTTTACATTTCATTCTGTGGGGTGAGACTGAGGAACTGTATGGGTGAGGAGCTAAAACAATGGTGAAACATAATGCCTTTTTTAAATAAAATAGAAAGAATCACAGGATTTTCATGGGATATAGAGATGAAATGGAGAGTAACAGACAGTGCTGTTTATTTCATATTTAGTTTTCTCTTTTATTCATGTGCATCAACTGGTCCTTTTCTGACCATCATGTTCATTTTCATTTATACAAATGTACATATGTATTATTATTATTGTCATTATTATTATTAGTAGTAGTAGTAGTATTAGTAGTAGTAGTAGTAGTATTAGTAGTAGTAGTAGTAGTAGTAGTAGTATTAATAGTATTATTAATGTGTTTTGTAGTAGAAGTACTAGTAGCAGCTTAGGGGAAGTGAATGTATAAAAACTAGTGCAGGTGTTACACATACAGGAATGATGGTCCAACTCATTCTGTGTGCAACATATTTATTTTGTTTGCAAAGGCTGCAAAACACAAAATGCAGTTAGTAACCTGGAGCGGACTTAGCGACACATTCAGTTCATCACATACTGACAGAACTCACTTTTCATAACCACGCACTGTTAAACACAACACATTACTAGTACTGGTTAATTCACATGAAACATAGTGGCTGAGAAGACATATCTATAACAGGGTGAAATACAGTTCCTACACATTGCATCAGATGGACACATACTACATTCACTCTATGCATTTTACTCCAAAACAAAGCAATGAACTAATTATTATTGCTATTAAATCAGTTTTTATTTTATGTACCATTTTTAATCTCTAATAAACCATATGAACTCTTATCTTAAACCAATGTATTATCATGTATTTATAACCTACCATTCAAATATTTATCTATTATCTCTTATTCTTATTTCTGATGTATTCTCTTGTAACACAGTTCCTTTATAGTTTTAACCAACACAACACGTGTGATGGACATGAACTGTTGCATTAGCTTTGGCTATCGATTTAGCATAGAAGTAGACACACGCGTGGTAACAAACATGAACACTCAAGACCCTTTTCCATGTCTTCCTCATAGTCTTTGTGTATATGTGACACACACAGTAGCCCATTTTCCCATGTATATGATTAAGTTATGATGATAGTTTTTAATGTGTGGGCTGCACTACTATCCTGAGCCCGCCACATTAGCTCACAAGCTAACACTGTTTTACTCTAGTTTTAGCTTAACACTGCTTACTCTATTAAGTGCTTAAGACGCATTACTATTGTTATTTTGTCTGTTAAATTGAATCTGCAAAACACAAAATGCAGTTAGTAACCCGTCGTGGACTTGACGACACATTCAGTTCATCACGTACTAACTCACTTCACATAAGCACACACTATAGTCAGCTACTGATACACCTGACTCCATGCACTCTCTGCTGGTGAAATTAAATATAGCTTTTGTGGCATATATTAGATTAACAGAACAAATAAGAACAGTAGTTTTACTTACTTCTTAATAAATTAAATGGGGGCCACTCTTCTAATGCATGTTTCATTCACATAATGCCACACAGGAGAAGGGGTGGAATTAGATATATTTTCAACTTCTCACTCCTTTTTGAATATGCTGTTGCATTTATTGCTGTTTTTGTTGTGTTCTTTTTTGTGTTTTTTTTTAATTCAAAATAAACTTTATCAACAATCTTATCGTATCATATAGCATCGCATCGTATCATAGCGCATTGCATCTTATCTGAACAATGTGATGGTCCACCACTAACTTAGTTACTCATCAGACTAGCTTTCATACATTTAATGCCATGGTGCAACTAACTGATGGTGTGAAGCACTTACAAAGTCTAGGTAACTTGTGCTTGTTGAAGCAGTCAAACCCATTCTGTACTTTTACATTAATTCCTCCACATCATCTACCAAGCACATTCTATAAGGTCAAATTTATTCAAGCTGCTGTGTGCCCTCTGACAACTCAGTGATGCTTGTTCCGTCTGACAGCCCTTCTTACATGTTCAGCTCCTCCACCACCTGTAGCCACTGGCAAAAAGAAATACATTTAATCATCATCCCACCATATCTATCTGTAAACACATATGCATATGGTGCCAGTTCTTATTAACTATAATTACATTTTACCACTGTTATGAAGTACCAAAGTTAATTTTGTCACCTAATATTGGATGCTTTTGGATCACATGAATACCTAGAGGAGCAATTTCTGTTTAACAAAGGATGAAATCAATCAAAGCTGGACTAGTGTCCCACTTGTTCATAGTTGTAATGTTACAAATCCATGTTTGGAAATAGGTTCATGTTCCTGCAAAGATTGAACTTGTTTGTGTCCTTCCTACTGAACAGCACATCCTTAGTTTTCTCTATTCCAGCAGGGATATATATGTTTATTATTCCTTGGCTTGCAGCAGCTACTGTACAGTTGATCCCATACTAGTGAAAACACATGTTGAACAGTCACATGGGGCCAAGCCAAATAGTAAGGTGGCTTCCATGCAGAAATTTATACAGAGATGCTGCAGTGAGATGTCTGTGAAACACATGCGTGGTCTCCATTCATTCGGTCTTCTGCATATTCAGACACAGTTAATATAGGGAGAATTGACAGATTAATCTTCATGCCTGAGTGCTGCAGGGCATAATATTATCTGGAAGAGGCAAACAGCATCTTATAATTCAAAGCTGCATATACAAGCCCCTTTAAAATGATAAAGGTAATACATAACAAATGGGTCAAATGGGTGTTTTCAGATGGATAAGGTGGTCACAGATTAAGTCCAAGAAGCCATAAAACAGGGGGAAAACACTAGACACCTCAAAGGAACATGTCAACATTTTCCAAACAGGAAAGTGGATGTACTGAGCCCTCATTTCTCCCTTAGGTTGTTTGCAACTACAGCAGACTCAAAAAATCCAAGTCTGTGTGAGCTGTTGAATCATTCATGGCTGAGGGTGATCATATAGTTTTCGCCTTTACCCCAGGGTTCAGAGACAGAGTAAGGAGGGTGTTGAAAAAGAAAGACCCTGATCCCATCTTTTGTGGAAAAGCTTGAAATTTCTGGTGTTTTAACTGGAAGCCTAGAGTTCCTCTGTTCCTCTCAGCTCAAACTAAAGCTCATATGTGTCCATCTTCCTGTAACAAGCAGAGTTTTCATGGAGATGGATGTTTTAATGAATGATTTTTAAAAAGTGATTTCATCCATCTTCGTCTTTTACATGATTGATTTTTTGACAGTTTTTACACATGAGTTGTATGAACACTTACAGTAAATACACAATTAATTGCAAGTACACCATCACACTATCCCCTTTATTATAAAGCAGAAACAAAACCACTTCCCGTTTGTCTTAAACTAACAACGACTGACAAAAATGTGTTTAATTATATATTGCAATGTAATTACTAGTTCATCACAGTGTCCTGAGACTGAGACATAGACAGTTTAAGCTGTAAGTGATCCCAAATTTCTTCATGCAGCACCAATGGCCCTTTCAGTACTGCGGATTTCCCCACTTTGCGGTGAATGAGCACTCCTCCAAAGCCAAATATGAGGAATGCCACTACCATAAATTCAAACAGGTAAACCTCTTCAACATCCTTGATGGACAATGGCATCAGGAATGCAACCTGCCATTCATGCCAGGAATCCAGGGTGTACCCCACCCACTGCGTACCATTGGAACATTCAGGCTCCCCCAGACCTCTTTTCCTTGGTGAATAGATAGTATCAATCATGTTGAGTGCCCAGCTGACCAATTCCATCATGATTTAGCAACAAACCAGTTGATGGTGGTTCAGAAAGAGAAGCCTGGTGCACAAAACAGACACAGCTGCAGCAGAGATAACAGATAAGAAGGAAGGTCAGGAGGAAAGAGAAATGTGACTGTTGACAATGGTCAGAGGAGAAATTATGCAGAGTGTGGCTTCTACTCCACAGGTCAGGCATATGTATATGGTTGGGTACCGTAAGGGTTTAATTCGATATCAATACCAAACTGGTAAAATTATAACATATCCAGTAATGATGAAGTTATAATGTGATATGTCTATGCTTGGCACACAGAGCATTAAAGAAGTTAAATTTGTCTCACCTTTGACCTCCAGAGATCTCAAAAACTCTTGGTCATAGGTGATAACACGAATTCTGACAGTTGTAGAAATTTTCATTCCACATCATTTGATGCCAATCTGAAAGTTCTGTGACCCTCCATTCTTGAGTTATGTCATGGAGGGTGTGGTGAAGGGAAGGACTCAGATGTACAGTGCTGAAGGGTAAAATAATGTAATAATATACAGAACAAAAAGCAGACAAAGACAGAGATAAAACCAAAACAAAACCAAACAAAACCTGGGTGTAGATCAGCCAGAGTATGTGGTGGTGAAAAATGTCCAGGTTATTGAGACAAGGGAAATGGAAGGTTATGGAAGTGACAGACTGAATGGTCCAGCACCGGCAACTGCAAGCTTCACTGCTTATATATTGCAGATCAGGGCCAGGTGTATCTGGAGAGCACTGGGGGAAAGGTCACTGGAGGAATGGTCGTGACAATTTATCACTGATAATGTGATTTTGACCTTTTAGTTAATTGTGACCTTGATCTTTACTCAAATGGGTCATTGCATCTGATTCCATACCTATACCAACTTTCGGTACGCAACCCTAGGTGTATAGTACATCATCATTTTAACATGAACTTGAACATATACTCAGGGTGTTTTTTTTTCCACAGAAAAAAGCTTGTGTTGGATGTTCTGACCCTCATTCTCACATGAATAACATAAATGAGGCTCAAATCACTAAATGAACATTTCAAATCAACAGTTTTTTGTGAAGGCACAGTTCATGTGGCCTTTTCTATGTCCCTGTTTGGGGGGGGGGCATCTGGGTCTGTGTATGTGGTGTTCATCCACTCACGAATGGGTAGTTTTTCACTGATTTTATCTGCCAGTGGGCGAGGGCACAGTATGGCGGTGCGTCCGGGACCGGAGTTGAGTTCTCACTGAGTGCAAAAACTGAATGCATGAGACCCGTCCCCAGATGGGCCATGTTTGGAAGGGGGAACTGGGGGTCCAGCTTCCATTCGTCACCCTGTCCCTTCGCCGCCCCCAGGGGGAGAAGGCCAGAACCGCAAGCTTTACAAGCTCCTCTGTCCAAACTTCACTGCATGTAAAGTTCCTCTTTCAGGCATTTTGTGTTCACACAATCAGAAAGACTCATACACCGCAGGACCCAACTGTGATGTCCAAAATCCCCCCCCAGCAAATTGCACCCAGCATATACTCATTTAGATACATATTATTCCAGATACAAACATTTAGCACTATCTCATACAAAAGCAAAAACAATATTTCATACTTTTTGATGTTTATGTAAATCTCTTGTGTAAAAAGTTCCTGTGCACACAATTTTAATGGTCAAAGTTCCCGTATAAGTAAATTCTTATTTTGAAACTGACATCATTAATAGGTCTCAGCAGAGCCAGGACATTTTACTCCTTCAAATGCAAATATCTACATTGGGTCTTTGGTCATTGTGAATTTTACAATGCTTTACTCATTAATTCATGCCCTGTAACCCTAAAAATGACCATCCACCCTCCATATGCATTCTTTAGAAAAATCCTTTGTCAGTTATTGTGAGATGAGTGAACCCACTGGGATCCATTAACACTGACATTACAGAAAAAGCTATGAACCACAGGCACTCAAAACCTGACTTCGGAGAGTGGAAAAAAATATATTTACCCAGTGGGAGCCAATGTGTAATGTCAAAAAAAATTTGTAAATACAAAGACATTCCTGGCATGTTAGTATGTTGTATCAGGGTATTGGTCCTATAGATGTGGATGTCTACTCTCGGCCACAATAAGTTTATGGTCCTATTCACATGAGAGTTTTTATTCCTGTTTAATTCAGAATAAATGTTAATTCCGATTTAAGATGACCATGATGACCACTGTCTTCCAGTTGAAAATGATAATTCTGACTTAAACGTAATTTTGAATAAAGTCACTACTCTATTTTGCTTAATTTATAAAAATTCCTCTGACATGTATACCGTTAATTCCACTTTATTATTATTCCTGTAATTCTGCACATGGTCTTGGTCTCGTCACAATGACGCACATATTTCGTGTTGATGACGCACATGCTCCGTGCTTGTGGTTTGGCATTAGCACTGTATTTTGATTCCTATGTTTGATTTGGTTGAGCTGCTGCTTCTTTATTATCACAAAATGAATGTAAACATTACATTACATCTGTCCTTCCATGTTGATGATTGAAATGAAAGCAAAACAGGAACTGAATGTAATTGTTTGCTTCTGGGAGACATCCAGATGTTAAACAGCCATTCTGTCCAAGCAGAACTCTCTGTACCTTGGGCTTCTAAAGCTGAATTTGAAAGCAAAAAAAATTAATTGTGACAAAAAGCTATTTTACAGTTTTGTATATGTACTATTGTCTATTAACAAAGAATACTGGTAAGTCCGTAGTCTAATTTGTCCATGTAAACATTAGAAGGAAGCAGCTTTAATTCAAAGTGATTTATCCTGAATAAATAATTCGGAATTTAAAAAAACATGTAAACATAGTTAATGGACAGCTATGCTAATTCTGAATAACCAAAACAGGTTAATCATGATTTATGGAATAATAGCATAATATATCAAATATAACATAAATCATAAATCATCACTTTTTCCTGTGAGGGCCACATAACTTTTCCCTTCTCTGTTGAGGGGCTGGGGTCAGTTTGTAACAGAAAAAGTGTGACGAATGCAAGAGTGCCTAAATGTAAAAATGTATTGTTTTCCAGAAAGCCATAATCAAATAACCCTCTCTGGGTTCTTCACAGAAAAAAAGTCCATTGAACATAAACGTCTTCGTCTTAAAGACCAGAGCCAACTTCAGCTTAGTTGTCAGAGCAGAATCTATGACTTAAATGACTCATATGAGCAGTCTCTCAACGTTCTTGTTAAACTAGTCACTAACTAATAGTTAATAATGAAAATAGTTCAAAACTAAGGAATATTTTATTGCAAAATTCCAACTTTATTATCAAATACAAATACACATATGTGACCCACCACCACGAAACCAGGCATAAGTGTCTGGAAATCAAAACTGAGTTATCTGTGTAGCTTGGTAGAGTGGAAACTAAGGTTTAAGATGGTGAATAAATTATGTTTCTATCACAAGTAGAACCAAAGTTATGGTAATTTTAATATCTGCATTTGGACATATTTTGCAATTTGCATTTTTGAGAAATTGTCAAAGTTTTGGACTGTTTTGGGGTAGGAAGTCCTTAGCAACACATAATAATTTGTATCCGATTGACACAAATTTTTCACAGATGTTAAAGGACACTCTGATGGACATGTCACAGAAGTTTTATATATTATAATAATAGGAAAGAAGTGCGACGTATTACAATCATTTGGCTTACACCATTGGACAGAGCATTCAATATAGGCTTTTTCCTCGTACCGAACACTTGGGTGTTTACCCACGGAACCGAGATCGGTTTGTTTGGCGAAAAGAGGTGGAATTCGGCTTTGTCTTTGCTCAGCAATCCCTGAACTTTTGTCGCCGCTTAAATAATTGACTCAATAATCACCTTTATTGATCGAATTTCAATGTGATGACCACGGGAACTGAAAATAAAGGTGTTAAGGTACTGTTTTTTGATACAATGGTAAATGGACTGCATTTATGTAGCGCTTTTCCACCTTCATGGTGCTCAAAGCGCTTTACATTAGCCTCACATTCACCCATTCACACACACACTCATACACCAGTAGGTTTCTAAGGTCTAAGGTCAGTCCTACTGGGAGCCTAAGTCAGGGTTCAGTGTCTTGCCCAAGGACACTTCGACATGTGTACAGCCAGAGTTGGGACGCAAACCGCCAACGTCTCGGTCATTGGGCGACCCACTATACCAACTGAGCCACAGCCGCCCTGTATAAACACACATAGAGAATATAAACACACATAGAGAATCGCCTTCCAGCCTAAATTTGGCTGTAGCTCTGAACGCGTCAGCACGACTTATGCCTGATTTCGTGCTGAGTGGTCACATATATGAAAAAAAAAATCAAAATGCTCTCTGGTATTCTTCAGGGGGCCGGACCAAATGTGGAGGTGGGCCGCATCCGGCCCGCGAGCCGCAGTTTGGGAATCACTGACATAAATCATCCTCTATAATATATACAATAGGTTCAATTTTAACTACAAGTGGAGATGCATACTGTAACTATCAGCCCATTTTTTTAAACATTTTAATTAGTGTCATCATTTCTGAGAAAGTTTTTCTACTCTGTACATTTATTAACTATAAAGTCTCTTCACTGAGACAAGTCGCTATGCTCAATATCAGTGTCAAACCCAAAATAGCATCTATGTGCTTTCAAGCAAAGCATCCGAGGTCAGGGAAGAAAGCACTATATGAGATAGAAGTGAGGGATGTAAGTAATTATTTTTCTTAGAAGGTCTAAGTTCATTTATTACATTTTTCTTCTTCCATTTCACTTTGTTATTTCTGTGTACTTAATCAGAGCTTTACCAAACATGTTTCTAGTCACATTATCAGCAAAAGAGCAAGTCTGACATTTTATACCTTTGGCAGAATTTTTGGTTCTATACTATCAGCAGATAAAGAAGAAAAAGAGCTACTTTGACTTTTATTAGTGCCAACATTTATCTCACTCAGCTGACTGGTATTATTCTCTGTAGGGACAGCCTCATAAAATCTTTGTCCAAGCAACCAGTGTAATGCTGTTCCTATTAAATCAAACTTTGCAGGAACGTTTCCCAGATTTGAAGTAAAATAGCTGTTATAGTGAACAATATGGTGCTTGAGAGACAGAAAGAGATGCCTTGGCTCAATGAAAAAAAAAAAAACACAACAGATGCTCATTTTATGGCATGTAAGTAGATGTGACACATTTATGGTAGGGTTTGCCACGTTCTCGGCAGAATTAACAGGTATCGGTTGATTTAGACCCATGGTAACAGTATATCTTCAATATTTAGGAAACAGAGCTGATGTGGACCCCATAAACAAATGGGTTTATCAGCCACTCTGAACAGGACACAGAGTGGACCGCTATCTATCTATCTATCTATCTATCTATCTATCTATCTATCTATCTATCTATCTATCTATCTATCTATCTATCTATCTATCTATCTATCTATCTATCTATCTATCTATCTATCTATCTATCTATCTATCTATCTCTCTCTCTCTCTCTCTATCTATCTATCTATCTATCTGTCTGTCTGTCTGTCTGTCTGTCTCTGTCCACCTGCCTGCCAGTCTGTCTGTGTGTCACATTTTTCTTCTTTTCTTTTTCTTCTGTTTCTTCTTTTTTCTCTTTCTTTCTTTTAGATAAATGCTTACTTCTGGGTATGCTCTATGGGTCTGGAATGAAATATCAGAGGAGTGAGTTGTGAGTTTGCCATGAAATGTTGCAGATGATGTAAAGATTTATTGTCACATTACACACACTAGACTGACGCCCATGTTGTTTTGGACACTCCTGGCATCTGAATTACAATGTATGTCATTTCTGTTGTTGTTAATAGAATATGTTCATTTATTACTGAAACGAACATCAGGATGATAGAAAATCTCATTTTGATTCAAAACATTTACCGTCTTCTAGACAAATCATGCACAGGGACACATAGCTGCTACTGAGTTTGTGTGAAAACACTGCTGAAAACAACCATGTATAATTTATTAAGGTATTTCAGAGGCAAAAGGCAAAGTCTTCAATAATGTTATTTTTAAAAAAGTGTTGATTCTTTTGTTATTAAACAGTGTACAAAATGCATTATATTTATGTTAGGGATAGCAACATGAAAGTATTAAGATTGATCCATCATCATCATCATCATCACCATCATCATCATCATCATCATCATCATCATCATCATCATCATCGTCATTTATTAGAATTTTTAATGCAATTAACCCGTCTGTAGTGGAGGATGACTGTGGGTTACTCTGTTTATGCATTTGGGGTTGTCTGTCCAAGTAGAGTTCGGTACAATCCCAATTCTCCCCTTACCCCCGCTATACCCATGTCTTTTGAAAATGATTTGCGATGAGGTAGGGGTTGACATATCCCCTTAAAGAAATGGGATAACACTTTGTGACCTGTTCCATCAGCAGAAGCATCTGTTTTACAAAATACAAATGTGGAAGTTGACAGTAAATATATTTGTGCATTAATCCACATGACAGCCTGAAACTACACCATGGTCAGTCCAGGAAATTCAGTCCTTGGTGACTGATGTAAAAATTCAGACGAGACAACACGAAATGAGGAAGTTTATCAGCCACTCTGAACAGGACACGGAGTGCACTGCACCGCTATGACGACCAGGTACTGTACTGAGCTGAGTCATAATGGAAACGATGCAATAGATAGATGCTGCTATTAACAGAAGTGAAAACTTAGCTTCAACTTAGTTTCTGAAAGTATTCGCCATACACACACACACACACACACCAGTAGCTGCATGCAATTATCAACTGAAATATGATCTATTACACATTAAAACAGCATTAATGAACTGAATTAATCAACTGATTAAGTTCTGTCCATCTGGCTGAAGATTCAAACAAAATTATGGGAAATTTCCTCTACCCCTCCAGTGAGCATTCCTTGTCTGTCTCCCTTTCAAGGCCTTTACCGCCCTTCGCCTTAGCCCCTCCCCTCTGTCTAATTGAGAATAGGGACAACACTACCCCTTCATCTGAATTTGCAAAATGGGAGAGCAGGGGTAAGGAGTAAATTGGGATTCAACCTTACTGTTACACATGCACCAATAGTCAGTTAGTGACAGGCAGCAGAACCAACCCAGAAAGACAGAAACACGAGGACAAAAAAAGTTGGGCAATGTATCACCATGAAGTATTAAGCACACTCTGCAGGAAGAAGATTTCTTTTCACTGAAGCACTTCCAGCTTAAATATCACATTAACACAAAGCATAGGTTAGTTAGGGATTCAGCTAACCCTTTAGCACCATCATGCACCACCCGACTAAGACTATCACATAAGGTGCATATATATTCCCTTCTTTCTTTTCTGTTTACTTGTGCAAAATTGAATGTGATTAATCTAAATTAAATTTGAATGGTTTAATTGTGATTAATGAAATCAATCCACAGCAGCTAATTTACATATCCCTGAACAGTGAGCATTAGGATGTTCTATAAAGGCTTGAAATTAATGACAAAAACTAACATATTTTTAGGTGTAATACCACTGACAACCACGAGATGAAAATTGATTTTCTCTTTAATGTAAATGTTATTTGTTTTAGGTAAGTGTGTGGCAAATTAGTTATCCAATAATAAGATTTTCGTGGATATATGCCATGTTCATCTAATCTGTTCATCACATGTGTGTTTGACACAATTTAGAGATGCTTTTATTGTTTTGTTTTTTTCATTGTTAAGGGGTGTCACAAAGAACACTGTGGAGAAGAATTTGCTAAATACATATAGATGTGTCATAAAGGTTAGTGTTTCAACATGTCAGTAGTTCTTAAATTTAGCCTCAGATGTGTCATACTGTTTCAATGTATTCAACTGCAGCTTCATTCCACCAAACATTCAATGATATAATTATTATCTGAAATTACATGTGGTTATTTCTATGTCTCAGCTGCAAAATCCAAATGTAATTATGTAATATTAGACTGAATGAAGCTAAACATGAAAGGAAAAAAAAACAATCAGGATAAAGAAAGCACACATGAGAACTAATCAGATTTTGCACTGAAAAGAAGAGAATATGACCAGCAACGTGATATTTTGTAGTTTCTATCCAGAGGCAGTTAAAAGCATAACCCCCACCTCAGCCTCAGTCACTAAGAACTCACTGTGCACTTTAACTGATTTTGCACTTTACACTCAACCGTATCAGTACGGTATTTGAAGTGTGCTTTAGGACGTTATGTTTTTATTGTTAGAGTGTACTTTTTAATTATTCATTTTGCATTTTTACATCTACTGTTATGTCAGAGCTGCTGAATATTCTTTTACTATTTTTAAACAATGGCAATAAAGTTGTAGCTTTTCCTATCCATCTTATTTATTCTAATTTATTGGATTTCATTTATTTTTATACATGCCCTGCTGGTCAAAAGAATAATAAATTAGCTTGGTGTTGCTATGAATAAAGTGGGAAAGACTCAAAAATGTTATGGGATAAAAGGATTATGAATTCTATGACCCTCCCAACCTAAGAATTAGACCATTTTAATATCACAGTGGTTGGAGAAGCTTGATTTACAGTAAGACCAGTGGTAATGGTGCACAAAGTGTAAAATTTGTCATTTTACCATTTGTGTTATGTCATCAGGTAAAACTAGGCCGATGGCCCCTCTTCAGTCCTCTTGCAGGGTGTATTTGTGAGAAGACTGCACTCTTTCAACAAATGACAATTGCCCATTAAGTAGGTAAGAAAATCTTAGCAGGTCATGTTCCTGAATTAACGTGTGCCTGCAGGTCGTTGGCACCTTTATTTGACAAAGACACATAAGCAGCTGCCTTGGACATCAAGCACTCAGCCTTATATGGATCACAACCTTGGCGAAAACACGGGCATTTTTTATTTAACTCTTCCATGAATGCACATTTGCATTTTGTCATTTCCGTAGCAGCGGACACACATGAGCTTTGGTAGATGCTAGATTGGAACGGCAGGACGGACAGGGGGCAGGATGGCGGTGGTGCTCAGGATGTTCAATGCAATTTCAACACTGAGATAGTTCAAAGAGGATTGTAATATTGCAAATTGTTAAATTTCACACTTTTGAAAGATGACAGCAATGTTGAAAGAAGATTTCGCAAAATTTATCCAGACCACGAGGACGACTCTAGGTCTAAGTTTATTAGTTTTTCAAATGAATGTATGAATGTAATGTACAAAAATAGTTTGTGCAATATTCATGGGCTCACAGAATTTGTGCCACTAGATGTGTAAATATACAATATGTATAATATTCAATTTGATTCACATATCAATCAAATTACCAGAATTCAGCGAGAAATATTTATGCAAATAAAGCTGGTAAAAGTGTTTCCATTCAGTGGATTTTAAGTAAATCAAAACATGAATGATGTCACATGGTTTTTGGTCATTAAATTTCTATGTGAAATACATTGCAGACTTTTTCAGGTGTATCCAGTTATTTTTCACACTAAATATCAAAATAGAAGATTTAAGAATCAAGAGAGAATCTGATGTCATTGATGGTATAAACTTTGTCCTGATACTCACAAAATAAGACATACTGTATGAATATGGTACAATTTGTTTCAATTTTATATTATTGATTTTGCATTAAATATTTTGATGGATGTATAGCTATTGTGGACACCAAACAGTGCCATAAGGATACCACAGTAATGGCAGTGTTATCATTTATCAATTTGAATAAGTTTAAAGTGACAGTAACTACATTTCCATTGTTGATGATGGTCTGTAATAAATAAACTAAGCCATTAAAAAAATTAATTCACTGCTAGTTGTTTAAAATGTGTTTTATTTTATCTTCAATATTTGCAGATTTGTTGGATCCACAAGCAGCCTCGGCACCTACTCAATAAGCTGGTCCCTTGCCTGTAGTTTACAACTGTAACCCCCCCCCCTTCTGTAGACCGTCATCCTGGACCAGATCCAGAAGAACAATTCATTCAACCGGTTGATTCACCATCTTCTGAACCACCATTATCTCCTCCACTTTCCTCCTCTCCACTCAGCTTCCTCCATAATTCTCCACCTCACTGTTGGCACGACTAACACTGGTGCTGCTGCTTCCTCTCTGTGCAGCTCATTGAGCAGGTCATCTACGCTCTCAAGATCATCAATGACCTCATTCTTATCAACAATGTTAAATAATTCTTGGAGTTCTGAATCACTCATGATGTAGAAGAGACCTACAGAGACAAACACACAGAAAGACATGGCTCTTAAAAGTGCTTTTGAGTTGCTTTTAAATTAGCCAAGATAGAAGAAGGAAGAGAAAACTGCAAGACCTATTGAGAGAAAAGATAAATAAATCTAAAAATTCAGAAGATCGAATACTTAATAATACTGGCTAAGGCAACAATGTTTTGTGTTTATTTATAACACTGAAAGAATGTTAATGTCATATAGCTGTCAAACAAAGTTCATGTCCAATGTCCATCCATAAAATTGCACTAAAAAGGAACTTCACTAGCTACAGGCTTTTGAAATTAGTTTACATTTGTCTTATTTTAACTGTGTCTGGAACGATATACTTTGATTAAGCAATAACTCACCCAGCATGTCTAAATGAAGAAAACAAACTGGGCAGATTCAACTCTTTTTGTGGATTATATATCATTTTGATTAAATAAAGTGAAAGCCAACAACAGCAACAATAGCACTACAATGCATTCACCACTGCTACTCTGTTGTTTGCCATTGTTGCTGTCTTGTGATGAATGCTATGGGCACAAGGCTGCTGTTTATTCTGGTCATGTGGTCATGAGGTGGGTGTGAACACACATGCTTTACTCACCTAGACTTGTCAAGATGGGTGCGGAAACGGCACCATCACCAGATCTTCCCACTCTGGAACCTGTTTTTCAAAGATATTGTTTTAGGGGAGCCATGACACATTCCATTTTGACGAAAGGCCAACCCGTTAAGGAAGTACATCACATTAACGCAAAATAATTTCTGTGACGATTTGGCCTAAATGAGGGGAACTGAAACATCTGTGCAGGAAGTAGAGCTAGCAAAGTGTACATTACCCCTAACACTAACAATGACAGAAAAAACAGGATGACATACAAAAAATGAGACATGCACAAGACACATTGTACTGAACCATTACAGACCCAGTCCAATGTCTGAGCTAAACCATCTAAAGAATGTGTGGAGGAGATTTCATTGCAGAGTGATGATAGGAGAACATCCAAACAGACCTTTGGTCCAGAAAGAGTGGAGCAGAACCCCACAAGAGACAGAAGACAGACTGTGGACACTTAGACGAAAAAACTACTGTATTGACTATTAGGGAAAGACATTGGACTGAGTAAACCTAGGGTATGAATAATTTTGAAGATGGTGTTTTTCGGAAATCCACAAATAAAATTCACAAATAAACCTTTTTTCTCCAAATATCATTTGTTGTTTTTCTTTCCTTAAGCTTGTTTTGATTTGGTTTAGTCCAATACAATAAAATTTATTTTTGCATTTTTCAGATCTGATTCATGATTATTATACCGCTTCAGGTTTCAAGTCTCACCATTAAATATATGACAGAAATTGATATGGTGCTGTGCCTTGTTGTTATTACATGTTTATTATTTTGGAGTGTGTGTGTGTGGGATTACTACATTATACCAAATTATTTCCTCACTATTAGGCCTACCCTTTTAGAAAATGCTATGAAAATCTCTATTATATATTCATGTCAGCATAATAAAATATGCATGTTATGTTCCCTCCTGTTGGACTGTACAGTACAAAAGGTAGGTGGCAGCAAATGAATTTTACCTCCAGTTTCTGTTTCCAGTAATCATTTTTGGAAGGTTAGTTGTATGGACTTAACCCATAAGGACCCAGTGTGACTTTTCTTTTCTACCAGTGAATTTTCAGTTGTTATATTTGATGAGAAGAAAGCAAGACAATATGTTTTGAATATGTAACATTATTTCTGTTACATATTTATTAGTTATTTGTTCCTTTCATGAAATTAAGCAAGCAAGGAAAAAACAAATTTCTTATATTTGTCTGCCCCCTAATTGAACAAAGAAAAGATCAAAGATAAAGAAAAGATGCTCAGCCATCACCTACAACTGATTTTCAAGAGCCAATGCAAAAAAAACCACTTTGGTTATAATAGCAAAAAAAACCATCATCATTGACACCCAATTGAAGTTCTGAGCGCATATTGTCAATTTTTTCTGCATTTGAGTTTTTTTTAAATTGATGAATATGTGTATAGCTTTTTAAAATCCTGTAGCTGGAAATTCCAATTTCTCACACCAACAACTGAAATGCACATTCATTTCAATGCAGTCTTAGCTGCCTGGTACATAAAATCAAATGTTCTTCTATCATTTCCATCTCCTTGGCTTGGAACATAATTTGTAATGTCTGAAATTCTATTAATTCTTTAAGTTTCAATAAACTGGATTAAAATTTTAAAAAATGATCAGTTTGTTCTCTAAATTGAACTTTGTGTAAACAGCAAGAGACATCAGGTCATTTCAAAGAGGGATGCTTTATTTGCCATGCAGGGTAAACACAGTATCAGTATTTGAGTCTATGGGCCCTAGTTTCCAGGCGCAGCGCACGCGGAGCCTGCACAACGCTAGATTGGTAGTGTGGCGGACCCCGGTGCACAAAAATGGGTGTGGTGGTGCACTTGTGGGAGGTGACCACAGTTTCAGGCGCAGTGACAGATTCTCTGACTTTAGACAGTGCACCGAGCTCACCAGCTGAAGGCATGTCTAAGCGTGGCGCAGCCGGTGTAGTGGTAGATTGACAGAACAGTGCGCAGAGCCCACACATTACCACAACCTCACAGACAGGTTTCCAGAGTGTCAGACACATTTCATTGCAATACATAACCCCATAATCAATATTCTACGGAGCCCCGGAGCTTCCAATAGACAACCAGATGTAAAGCGATGTTCTGTCCAATCAGAATCCTCTGTTCCTCCAACTCTTAAAGCCAAATAAACGAGAGTAGAATACATCTGTTTTCCATGTAAACCTTTATTCAGAATTTATATATCCATGTAAACATGAAGGAAAAAGGTTTAATTCTGAATTATTTTATTCAGAGTAAATAATTCAGAATTTAAAAAAAAACATCATGTAATTATGTCTACCAAGAAAAAAACTGTGTAAAATTAAGAACAAGTTGTGTGCATGGTTACTGGTGGGAGCTCCACAACCATACCCTCTATTAAAGCTTTCTAAATGCTAATTTTGGCATGAATGATTCAATTGAAACACTGTGCTACTTCTTTAGATCTGCTGGGTCTTTGGTATTTGATTGTTTTCTAATTATCCAGTACACAGAATGCACCCATTCACTATAGTTGTAACCGTGTGACAGGTGTTAATGCGACAAGGTTTTAATAATGCATTTGGAGATCTGGTGACCCTCCTCAGTAATATTTAGTCTCACACTCATGTACAAACACACACACACACACACAAACCTCTGCATGCAAAAACACCATCTGCTCCTCCTTCTTCATCTCCTTCCCTTTTCTTTATCCCTTCAGAGCTTCAAAGCTGCCTAACATACAGTGGTTGGGTGGTATTTTTAGACACAAGCACTTGAAACAAACATTATGGAGCAATTAATCAAACCCCAGTGTCATGTTGTGATTGCTCTGTGCAGGAAAATTGCAGTCATGTAGTGTTTTGCTTTGTTAATATGTGCAGCAAGTAGCATACATGACCTCCAAAGGTGTATATGCAAGTATTTCTTTCCCAGTCTGTGCTAATCTGTCTTCAACAAGTCGTCTGATTCCTGGTCTAAGTGTTCTCACTGGGTACTGCCTTAGGCTCTGTTACTGCACACACATACACATACTCTGTCTGAGTTAAAAAATGTTCTGGCTTATTCTTTCTATATTATGCTTGTTTCTTAAGCATACTTCTTCAGCTATGCCCTCCAGTATTTCTGGACACTTTCCCCTTCAATCTCACCCCTACTCTCTAGTCTCACTGTTTGCATTTCTTCATTTTCTCCCACCTTCTATCTTTCTCTTCAGCCTCTCCTCTCTCCTTCCCCAATTTCTTTTCTTTTGCAATATCCAGTCTCACAGTGAAGTGACTGCCTCACCTCAGCCCTCCAGCTCAGTCTCTGCTTCACAGAATCAGTTACTTTCTTCAAATCTCATTCTGCAACCTCCCTTTTATTCTGCACATAAACCAGAGATTTATACCTAAATTATGCTCCTGGTTGGGTGTTCACCCAGTGTTCACATACCGCTTATCTATCCATTATTGCTCAAACACCAGTGAATACTGAACCTTAAGTTTGTTTTTTTTTTGCTACAGGCTAAGATATTCACAGACATTCTTGGCTATTCTTTTCAGATGGTCTTGCAGATAAGGCAATATTGCTATAGTAAAAATCAAGGGCTCAGGACTCAAGAGCTGCTTTTTTTTCTTTGCTTACAGCACATACTTTATCTGTTTCCATACCCTGTACTAGAGTTAATTGCATTTTACTGTAAAAATGTAGTGATGTATCTTTGTGTTTATGTGATCGCGATGCTATTGCAATGGCTAAGAAAGGTGTAAGCACTACTCAATCATTTATGTAAAGCTGAGGAAGGAAAGAAGAAAAAAAAGCATTAAATAGATATGGTCGATATACTATTCATGTATCAAATGAAGCCAAACCATCAAATCAGTTTCCTCTACTTTATGTTGCTTTTTTGTGCTACACACCGCTCATGGCTGACTGAGTCTTGACAGGTGATCATTACAGCTCCACTATTATAACCACAATGACAAAATCTGGATTTTATGCTTTTATGAGGATTCTTTGTACACATTCACAGTACATCAGGAAAATATGTATAAGCAGCTACTCTGGCAGACGCTAATTCTAGAGGGACACATCTCACACTGACTCTTGGACATGGACAATGAAAGAGAATAACAATCATTGTTTTGATATGTGTCAATATTAAAAAGCTGGTATTTTCAACAACATGACTGAAAGAATGAGAGGGAGTCTGTGTTCAGAGAGTGGGACTTCTGCCACCAATGACAAACTTAAACATTTCAAAATCACTATTTTTAATTGCCTGCATTGAAAAATGATATTTAAATATTTTACTTCCTTTAAATGTGTCAGTATTTTTTTTAAAGAATGATTAAGGATGATTTCTTGTTTTTATATGCATCTTGTTATATTGTGTGCTATTGAAGATCACATTTTATGTTGTTTGTCTTCCAAACTGCTACATGTAAGAGCTTTTTAACATTGCAGTTCAGCAATGTGGAGGCTACTTTGCACACTGTGTGTACTACTTTGCCAAGGGTGACAAAACCAGCATACCAAATGGTTCAATCCGGTCCATGGAATAAATGTGTAAAGACTATTAACCATAAAGGATGTCAGAATTATTTTAGTTCAGGTTCCTCATACAGAAAAACATGTTCCCAAGTGGGTCAGACCAGTAAAATACATCATAATAACCTATGATTGGTGACAACTCAATACTTTTGTCTTTCTATGAGTGTAAAATAAAATTTAATGTTTACATTTACAAAATACCCCCCCCCCCCCCGAAAAAATTTGAATAACCTGAGCAATTCTGAACAACCTGTCATATCTAAAGAAAATTAAGATCTATTTTTCTAGAATTTTATTTTTTTTCACCCAGAAACAAAGAGAAAATATTGTAGGTAACAATATTTCTGGATTACTATGTTATTTTACTAGTCTGGCCACAATAAGATCACATTAAACTGTATTTGGCCCCAAAGCTATAATGACTTTTCTACACGTATATACTGATTGCTATAAAATTGTAAAACTAAATAAATAAAAATGTAATAACTTTGTTTCAAGATACACTCTTTTTCATTCTTCTCCCCCTTATTTATACACAACAGTAATCACCTTTAACAGTACCAGGATCAGTGATCACACACCATATCCTATTAACACTTTATCTATGAAGAATAAATAACATAATCACAATAATTTAATGAAAAGAGGTAACAATATTTTATTCCAGCTTTAAAAGTAACAGTGTAGATAACTGGGGTATTTTAAGAGCATCACAATTTTTGCCTTTAATTTGAAGTTCAACAATGTCAAAACTGTACTTACTGTGCTAACAGTAACTACTTACTGGTTAGCACTCATGCCTCACAGCGAGAAGGACCCTGGTTTGAATCCCACACCAGACTTTTCTGTGTGGAGTTTACGTGTTCTCCTCGTGTCTGCGTGGGTTTTCTCCAGGTACTCCAGTTTCCTCCCACCATCCAAACACATGCACTGATAGGTTAATTAGTTAATCTAAATTATCCATGGGTGTGAATGTGAGAGTGATTGTTTGTCTATATATGTTCAACCCTGAGATGAACTGGAGACTCATACAGGGTGTACCCTGCCTTCACCCATTGTAGCTGAATTAGGCCCCCACAGATCCCCCATGACCCTAGTGAGGATAAAGTGGGTTCAGATGATGAGATGAGATGAGTTACTGTAGTACTCCTTTTGAACTCTTTTGTGAAACAGATTTCATCAGCTTTATGTAGCGATTCATTTACCTCCTGTAAGCTTGTGTTTATCAGACCCTTATGTAGCAGTTAGCAGCCGGCGTGCAGCCCATGGTGATTTGGCTTACAACCAGACGGTGCATGACTCTGCCTTTTCACGCAGACTGAACAGTTCTGTCTCACCTTGTAAATGACCAGACGTCGCTTCAAATGCGTGTGTGTGTGTGTGTGTGTGTGTGTGTGTTTACATGCCTGAGCATTAGCATCTCACTGTGTGGCTGGGGAGTTTTATCAGAAGCTGACCTTTGACCCAGCTGGGTTTGTTAAGACCACAGATATTCGACAGGGGGACTGCAGGATTAATGACAATAGCATGACGACCTCACAGTTCCTGCCACGGGGACCAGCCACCACTAATTAGAAACATGGTGGAAGAGGAAAGTGCCCTTGTCTGAGTATCTAGATATCAAAGGAGGCAGCAACAAGCTCTGAAAGATTATATAATATTTCCAATACATGATTGTGACCAGACACCATAGCTATCATAGAGCTTTGCAAAGTGAAGTTAGAAGGAACCAGAGTGCTGTTTACAATATGTTTTGGTTCAACAAATTACTATTTTGTTTATTAATGCATTTTCAAATAGTTGATCATGAATATAAATGTAAATTATTCACAGCCAACATATTAGGTTTGTTTGTCACATCAGACACACAATTTAACCATCAATTTACAATATCAGTAGGTTGTAAATGGCAGCATTATTAAACATTTTCTGCACTGATAGCACTTAGAGGGGCATAGCAGGGTTTGATGTAACACAGAAGTCTGCAGAGAAGAGATTAGAAATGAGTCACTCTTTCTCTGTGTATGGATGTATGGATGGATGGATGTATCGATGACAACTTTTCTCTCTTGTAACTAAAGATATGTTCAGTTGATGTGCTTATAAATTCATCTTTTCTCCTAATGTGTAAACAGATTTTAATGTACCTGTAACAAGCCCATAACCTGATTTGTCACTCATCTACAATCATTACACCTTTATTCCTTCTCTTTCTAAAATATGCAGTAGTAGATACCATGGACACAGAAATGAACTCCAAACCACACAAATTCCTCATAAGTACAAGTACATGAACAACAGGATTCTCTATGCAGTTAGCACCAGTGTCCTTCAACTAGAAATAACATTTGTAGGAAACTTAATAAGGGTAGAATTACATTTGCACCAAAGTGTAAGTGGATTTCCTGTTTTGCCAGGTCACAATGTAATTCCTGTGTGATATGGTTGTTTAGAGTTGTCTAAGCTTCTTAATGAAAAGTAGGTCTGTTGTTGTTTTTTTGTTGTTTCTTTTAACAAAATGTAGTGGGATAACAGGTGACATCTTCATCTTGTCTTGTCTCTATAACTGAAAATACATGTAATTGGTTCCAACATCAGAAACAAAGGAACATTCTTTGGGTGTCAGCAAGGTAGGTAAAATAATTTAATCAGCTGCTTTCATTTGAAGGTGTGGAGTTTTGTCTGTTTCATACATACACCTCTGGGGCAGGCAGTTTTTGTGTAGAGTATTGGTATGCACGTCCACTTCCATCTATACCCAGCATAATGTGGTGTGACGCTGTACTACTTTCATGTTGGAATCAGTTTCTCAGGAAGACTGGCTCAATTTTTTTTCCCCTTTTTCTACACTCTGTCCTTCCTGTCTTTTCCATCTATCCAACTGTTCACTTGATTTTCTTGAGCAACTCTGATTTTCGGAGAAGCAGACTAAAGGGGCGGCTGTGCATTTCAGTACCAATATATGTTCACTGTGAGGGATATCACTTGTACTCGAATCTCATAGTACACCTTAAGGTTTAACCCACCTTTTCAATTTCTGTGCTGAACAAAATGTGAATGTGGTGGTGGGTTTGTGTATACCAGCTTCTGTGCTTGTTGCAGTGTGAGAGACGGAGACAAAATATAAAAAAAATAAAATAAAAAAAAGAGGTGGCCAGCTGCTTGACGGTGTGTAGTGAATGTTAGATAGTAGTCTCTTCTCCTTCCAGCTGTCTTGCTGGTGTCCCCGGGGTTTCTCTGACACACTCCATCAGCCAGCGCACGCACGCACACACTGAGATGTATTCACTTCATAGCTCTCTGTCATAGTTTGTACATTCTGTCCCTTCATATATTTTTCTCTGTATGTTTATCTCTTTTTTTTTGCCTTTGAAGGCTCTCCTTTACACACAACATGCTCACACTGAATGTCTCTGTTCAGTGTTTAGCAGCTGACTTGTTGCAGAAAAAAATGCAGACAACAAACTTTCCACCAGGACTGCCTGAGTAATTTCACCTTAAAATCCATCACTGCAGAATCCTGGTGGTAAACACTATTTCTTTTTTTGTATTGCTTTACTGATGCAAGGTCCTTTTTGAACAAAAAAGCATAGCAGGTGCCTATACATTCACAAGAGAACAAGCAGACTTGATGCTCAGCAATATTTGTTCTCACATTTGTAGAGGCAGTTGACAGGCGTTCTCCACCCCTGATCATATTTACACTGAGCTGTGCCATAGCCTGAAAACCTTTTATTTCAGCTTCATGCACGCTTTCATTATCTTTCTCACATTGCTTTGAGTAGATTTACAGCTGATTGTTGAAGAAAAATGCTGACGGAAAGTATATTTTTCCAACTGAGAAGAAAATGCTCTTCAACCCAACTCCATGTAAACAACAAAGCTTAACAGAATGTCCCCAGATGTGTCCAGAAGTGTGTTGTTTGTTCCTTCTTTCGTCCTCTCTCTCAGTTCCCTGTTTTTCTGAGCATGTCTTCTTTCCAAGTGGAAACCTCTTTGCTCTGCTCAGATTGATCAATCACCTGCTCATATGAGCTTGAAAGTAAGAGCGGACATTTTTCAGCCAGAGTAACTTAAACCCCCTTCCCAGCATGCACCTGCCCCTTCATACTGGCAGGCTTGCGGGCACAAGCCCTGCATGGGTGAGTCACAGAATTTTCTGTGTTTGTGAGTGTGTGTAGGTGTGCACACGCTTGTGTTTCTCTGTAATGCACACAAACACACATATCCATCAGAGCGGAGGAGAGAGTCAAGCGGGAGATTGACTTTAGCAAAAGGAGCAGACAGCCGTCACAAGCTGAACGCTGTTTCCTACATAGCATTGAGCTTTCACAGCAGATTACAGACAGTTGCTGACTGGTCTTCAGTTTAGTGGCCAAGGACCTATCCAGAATACCAATGACATTATGTATGGACTTTGGTGACTCGGTATACAGTAAATCTGCCGCAATTGAACCTATTCATTGTGAAAAAATAACATCTGGATTGACATTTTATATTCACCTGAAGCTTGAGTGTAACATAAACATGAGAACATGTGGGGATGGTTAACAGGAATATGTGCACATCAGTCATTTAATCCATCCAGATACAAAAGAGATTCATCTGTGTTCCTAAAAATACATTATTACATTTTGTTTATTTTCTACACTTTATTAATTTCCTTAGTTTTTTCCCCATCAAAGCTTAATAAAAGGCTTAAATTCAATGAGAGATGAATCATCCTGACATGTGATACTGTTAACTCCTACAGAACCAATTTTAATCCAATAAAGACCTATAAATTGTGCTAAAATCACTTATTTCACTGTCTACAAATAGTAAATGTCCTGCTGTGATGCATTGATCTGATATTATCTTTTCATTTTAGAGCAATTATTCCAGTGTGCATTATTAGTCAACCTGTCATCTCTTATGCAATTATTTCTTTTGTACTGGATGGGGGCAGGGAGCTGTCTCTGGTGAGATTTTTCCTGTATACATCATAATAACCAACCATTGAAACTATTAAAATATATACTTTTCATTATGTTTAAATGTAGAAGCACACAAAATTGAAAATGACTGGTTGTGCATTACTGGTTATATATTATATATTCCCATTTGGCCCTTTATGGAGTCTCAGCAGACATAAACACGTTGACACTGATAACTTAAACCATTCATCAGCTATAATTTTCTCCTTGTTGAGTCAAACAGTAACTGATATACTTAAAAATCATTGACCTCAAATTTTTATGTCTTACAATTTAATCACACAGGTTTTTTTCTGAGTCACCTTGTGTAAAAAAAAAAAAAAAAAAAAAAAAAAAAAAAAAAAAACAGCACACGCTGCAACTTCTGCAAATTTAATTCTTGTTCAAATGTACTGGCACAAATGACCGCCAACTGCTTTTCGTGTACACCCACAACATCTGGAAAACAGTCAGAACCTATTTCCCACAATTTCTCAGATTAGTGGACAAGACAAATAACAGCCCCAATTCAACATGTCATGGTATCAGTGTAAGGTGAGTGCTCGGACAATCAACAAATCCAGAGTAAATCCCTACCATTGAGGCATGGCCGAGTCTTTAGTGGATTTTCATCGGTAGAAAACAAACTCTTAGGAGCTCAGCACCTCCCCTCCCTTCTGTCTGTGCTAGCCCTGCAGAGTGCAGCTCATTGATAAGGGTTTCTGTCCTTGTCACCAAGGACTGATGTCTTTCTGTCAACTCCCAGGCAGCCCTGTTCCTCATTCACTGCTATTGTTTTGCTTCCTTTCTATACCTGACAGATTCCCTATCTCTCTCCCTTCTCTTCCACACTTCTCCTCAGTCCCAAACACTGTCCTCTCTCCTTTCCTGAGAGGTATTCATTCCTACCATTCGCAAACAGTCACTGCTTATAAGTTATTGTCTCAATTAAAGCTGCATCTCTGAAGTCACATCATCACAATCTAATGAAACTCTGAGAGGTCACTCAGCTCTGACGTGCATTAGACCAGAGGAACATCAATGACCACTGTGGTGACATTCAAGCGGTGGAGCTATTTCTGTATATGCAAAGACACTCTCTCTTCTCAAGCACACATGCACACACATGCACTGCCACTGCCATTTTTCTATTTCACCACCCACCTACACAATATAGCTGTGACTGTGTCTCCTGTAGTTTAATACCTCTTCTGTTCATTAGCACTGTGCAGCGGCGTGTCAACAGCCCTTATTTACTAATTAGTGACTGATGACAATAGCTGAGACACACAATGAAGGGTACAATGGTGATCCTCATCTCTGCCGTTCACTGTCCTATGAGAGTATGAAGTATTAGTCATTCAGCTGTGTAATAAGCTCTTCTGCTCTCATTGGAATGCGCAAATGCACAGCGAATCACAATTTTGTCTTGGTACTTGCAAAAACAGATTGCAAAGTTATTGTGATTTTAGATAGCAAAAGTTAAGTTTTGGAGATTTTTTTTTTTTCCTCCAAGGTCAACACATTGCTCTGACTGTGCCTGGCCAGTGGGAATGGAGATAAAAATGTCAACGCTTCTGTAAATAAGAATATAAATAATAAAGTCACCCATTGAGCTTGGCTAAATTGAACAGAAAAAGGCTCGTTTTCTTTCCACCCCTCTGAGATTTTAATCTCTCCAGTTAAATCTTTCCCACTCTTTATTCTTTTGTCTTGTGCTTCGTCCTCAGAGAGGCGATGGCTGTGTGTGATGTAATGCTGAAGGACGAGACCTATGAGTTGACCCCTAGGACCACAGCACTTGTGAGTCAGTGAGAAAGGATCATGTGTTTCATCTGGTTATACAGTCACTACCAAAAAACATCCGGGAGGCATTATAAAGTATTCATTCCTAAATAACCAAAAACTGTCAGGTAATATATATATATATATATATATATATATATATATATATATATATATATATATATATATATATATATATATATATATATATATATATATATATATATATATATATATATATATTTATTTATTTATTTATTTATTTATTTTTTTAATGAGAGTGGTGTTACAGACACATTAAAGCATAAATTGAAGCACAGTACTAAGCTGCTCTGTAAGAATGTGAGCTATGAAGTTATGTGATAAAAGATAACCTGAGATTGCATTTGTTGTGGAGAACACTGGACAGTGATTGAGTTGTGAGGTTAACACTGTGAGGTTTGATAATAGTAAAGTGAGGGGCTGGGAGCTTCGAGATAGATGATAGTAAGTCAACCTATTGGCTACACTTTTAACTCACTGTTCATTTTGTGTCTCCCATAATTATAGTTAAAGTACAGAGAGTGACCTGCACTTTAAATGCTTTCATATCCAATTGAATGTCAACCACTGAAAAAAAGATTAAATGAGAGGTGTCAGCAGGGAGTAATGCCTCTGCTTTAATGTCTGGACACCAACCTGTTTCCATGTCTAGAAAATGTTGTACCATGTGTCCAATATGCCATAGTCATTAACCTTAAGTGCTCAGTGCTAAAAAAAAAAAAAAGTTTAATATGACTAAGGTGAGGACTCTGTGATGGACTCTTGAGTTATAAATGAGGAGAAAATGGAGGATTTAAACACCTCTGGGTCAAATGAAAGGTGATTATATCCTGGGGGGCGTCTGATTCACTGTATGATGTTGGAAATAAAGGAGCTGCCATCACTACCACGAGAGATTGGGTTCCCACGCTTTGGTGCAACACTTTAAGACTGCCTGGGGAAATCAGACATAGATACCCCAGATATCTATCTCAACTACTAACAGTGGTTTGGAAAATTTCCATTCTAGGAAGTGAGTGATCTCTTCGTTAACAACCAAAACTTGGATCAAGGGAAAATGTAATGAAAGTGGAAAGCTATACAGGACTTTGAACTGGCAAATGTAACCGAAGGCAGGATTCCAGCTCCTATCAAAAAATAAAACACAAAGGAGTACAAGGGTCTGTTTCATAAGGAGAATTACAAGAATACTCCAGAGTGAATTTGTGGGTGCTTATATGGGTGAATATTTCTTTTTCTGTCTTATTTGAGAACCAGACTGGACAGATGTGGAGGAAGAAGATTATAAGGCTAAGAATGAACAGTTTTTGTGTTCAGGCCAGGTGGCAGATTGCTGGAGTTACGAGATGAAAGCAGGAGAAGACCACTGATCTACTGTACAGTACATTGCTGGAGGAGATGGATTGCACCCCTCTCTTCTATTTTCTCCCTGTGTATTTCTCTCCTTCATGCCTGTGAGCGAGTGATGCATCAGGGTCAGGCGTGGTTGAGTGTTGGGAGGATCAGAGCAGCTGGCGCCCACTCATTGGGGGTCGAGATACATGAGAAGGTCAGAGAAGGATTTGGAATGGGAGGCGGGAGCAACGACAAGAGGATGTCAGAGAAGTCCACAAAAACTGAGCACATCTGTCTGGCATCAATATATTTTTAGTTTTTCTTTTTTTTTTCCATTATAATGATACTGAAGTGTGAAATATTTAGCAAACACTGTATCAGTAAACTACCTGAACCTAGAACTTTGCCCAGAGAGTTCCATCCTACCTCGACAATGCAGGAGATCATATCACCCACCTCACGTGTCATCATATGAATACATTTGCATACCAGTTTCCATCATGTCATTGCATAATTCAATAGCAAACAAATGACAGGGGGTTAATTTCAAGGCATGTATAGTCACTTGTCAAGTGAAGATCTAATGTTTTCATCATTAGCATTTATGATTCGCACCAGGACATCAGGTCAGGCAGGTAGTTCATGTGTGAATGTGTAAAAATTCTGGCCAGGAGAAAGCTGTGGTTTTTTTTGTCAGATATGAGCCATTCTACCAAATTGGTTCAAATTACAGTCCCACAATGAAAAACACATTTTAAAAACAATTAGTTATTCAGACTTTACATGTGCACAAATATCATATATCATATTATGGCTTAATTAAAAAACAATATATTAATTGAGATAATACTAAATTAAAAGTATTAAAATAATCCTTTATATGTTACTTTCTATTGGAAGGTGGCTGTCCTAACCTCTAACCCCTAAATTTACAATCATAAATATAATAATAAAATGATTGTCCCCACTTTCCTAAATGTAGTTTTTATTTTATAGGGAACCTGAAATAATCAGAATGGTTGTCTGGATATTTTTTTTTAATTAAAATACTTCATCTGAAACACTTTGTGTTTTAGTCCATAGTCAGAGCCTGGTTTTAGCCACACCCTAAATCTTTATGCATAAACCATCCACCAGCTGAGTAACATGTTTATATCAGCCTGAAGTAAATGTCTGCAAAATGTCTGTTTTTAAGAGCCGTCACTACTGAAATGCATCATTTTGGCAGTTAATTAAATATTTTTTAATGCAAATATTCTGTTTTTATCTGTGTACTCCTGTTCAAAATCATTTTTGTAACCATGTTTAGCCTAGCATTGTTAAATTAAGCTAATGATTAACTAAAAATGTCACTACCAAAATTATATTTGTTAAAATTACACTTTAAAGGTGTGATTCTTCTGAAAAACACTTTTACACACTCCTTTTTGAATCTGTCACCCCGAGTTACCAACACATGCTGCATTTGAAAGTGGTTTGTCACCTCCACTGGCTGTATTTACCATTCATAGAAAACAACAGAGAAACAAGTGACTCAGAAAAAGCCTACCCACATTACATCACATGGACATGGGCGTCACTCACTTGGGTTAACCCCGTCCACGGAATGCAAGTAACACCCCCCCATTCTAGAGATTCTAGAGTAGCATTAGCATTAGCATCTTCAAGAGAAGACGGTGCACAGTAGCTGCTGCACAAACTTGAAAAAAATGGGGGAGCAAACTCATGCTCTCTGTGGAAATAAAATGTCGTTTTTTTCTGCAAGTTTTCAAAACAAGCGGCGGCACGAAACCTAGCTGGATGCTACTTTGGGATGATAAACACACAGAGTAAGAGGGGAGGGGGGAGTGTTCCTTCATGCATTAATTCTCTGAGCCAATCAGAGACGCCTCATTATCGCATTATGTACATGTATGCGGAAGTACCAGAAAACTCTGTTCAACCTCAAGTCATTCTTCTACCCTCCAAAATTAACTGGAAAAAAACCAACCCAGACATTGTTTTAAACAGAACCAATGCACAATGCATTCAATAGCAATGGAGAACAGCAATATTAATGAAATTACATTGGAATGAGACCTTTAATATATCATTGCACCTTACCTACTTTGTTTTGCATGTGAGGTGTTGCTAGAGCCAGCAGGGGGATGGTCACAATACTGGGGATGCATGAAGAAGGATCTGGAAAGAAAGAGTTTGGAGTCAAAGCTGTTGAAATGTAAATTCAGCTTCTTTGCCCAGCTCTGCTCTCCATTCCCAGAATGTCCTTGTCCCATGGCCTGTGATGGTTTTCAAGCCTCTCCACACATTGTTATTCTCCAGACGCTGCTCTGGTTTCCTCCTATAGCCATCCTTACACCTCTGAACACTGTACTTCAGCTCCCTCTGGATCCTTTTCAGCTCCTCCATGTCCCCTTCATCTCTGCAAACAAGGAAGATGCCTTCTTTTCATTCAGCAGGGCCTTCAGGTCAGGGGTCACCCAGGACTTGACAGTGTACTGACCTGGAAGATACAGTGTTTTCCACACAGAAGTGGGTGTAGTCCATAATGCAGTGGAGCAGACTGTCCATATCCTCACAACATGAATCACACAGTATGTGGTACTGTCTGAGGGGTTTTTTTGTTTGTTTTTTGGGGGGTCTTGTATATTGCTGTAAAGCTTGGATATGTGTGATGTCAACGCAATTCATAATGGAAGGAAACTTCTGTCCTCTGTAGGCTGGAGGTGTTTGTGTGAAAGGTGGAATCCTGAATCAGCTGGTGTTAAGGTCTGGGCAATAAAAGTGATTAGGACCAGAACATTGTTTATTCTATAAATAGATTGAGTTGTCAATGTTAATAACAAATAACAAAAAGTCACTCATGGGTGAACTGAGCACATTTTTGTGGATCAAGGTCAAAGGTCAATCAGGTTTTGGTAATAGCAGTTGGTAAATACACATATTCAATTGAAAAAAGAGCTGTATTTTATGTGTAAAGCCAGTGGTTCTCAGGTTTTTTTTTTGGGGGGGGGGGGCATGCCTCCATATACAGGTCCATCATTTATCTACCCTCTCCCCCAAAAGAATAAAAGTAGGGATAGTGGGGTGGCAATAGGCTTTTGATGCAGTTAGTGGGCTTTGTTCCAAAACACTGTCTTAGGCTTCAAGCCTTACACAAAAATAATAAATATTATGTTCTGAGTAACAACACTTCTGATCTGAGTATTGGCTTGATCTGGCCCACAGTGTTTGTAAGAATGGGATCAAATCTATCTATATACACCCATGGAATCCTCATGTAGCCTTGGGCCACTGTGCCTCACAATGTAAGAGAATGTAAACATCTGACGTTTTCACGATATTCCACATATACCAGCCTCATGTGCCTGCAGATTTATATGAGCCAAACATGTGACTGCACTGAGACAACTACAAGAGTGGACTAAATGACTGGTTCAGTCTATCAGCTGGCAGACAGACACACAGGCATTATGGAAATGGCTATGAGCACCAGTAACTGGCCAATAACCATGGCAATGGTGATTTAATTCATGACAAAAAAAAGGTTCAACTTGATACTGTGGTTTTAAGGAGAGACTCTATACTATTTTACTGCTACTCAAAAATTCTGAAAGGCATATGCTGCTATGTCCTGAGATGTCCAGGGTTCTGCTCTATTCTACCAGCCCAATGTTGTTTTCCCCATCATTTGTTTGTTTTAAGTCACATTTTTACTGATCATCATTTGACTTTGGCTGTACAGTGGTACCTCTATTTATGAAATTAATTCATTCCAGAAGTGGTTTCGTACTGTAAATTTTTTGTAGTCACATTTTACATGTAAAAGGCCTGATTTGTTCCAAGGCCCCAAATGCTACCCCCTAAATCCTTTAAAACTTATAAAAAATTTATGAATTTTGTATGACATATGTGTTAAAAGTAAAATAAAGTGTATACTTAGATTTTAGATTTAATTTATTGGTCTCACTTTCACCTTCAGTGGTGTTTGTTAACGTTTGTTGGGGTGTAGATCCAGGGACGATTGCCTTTGATGACTTTTCGTGATCTTCGTGGGGTATGTATGTTGCCAGGGTGTGCGATGGCACAACTCGTGGAAATTTTTTCAGGGTGTTTCTTTTCCACAGGTTCGGGGGGTTTCACCGGCATGTCTTTGGTTCGTGCTGGTGGAGTGATGGCTGCCTCCTCCTTTTTTATCATCTCCTGTTTCACTTCTGTTGGTGGTTCAGCCCTCTTCTTCTTTTCGTTTGCACCAGGAGTCACTTTCTTTGGGCTTATGGTGGGTGGTGGGTGCGTACTGTGCTGTGGTTTCTGTGGACGCGTTCAGGGGGACTCGTGGGGCAGCGGTGGCTCTGACCTTTACTCCTTTACATGTGTATGGTTAGAACTCTGTGATGAATGAGGGTCAAAGGGCAAGGAAAAGCATCATGGGTAGCTCTCTCATAGCCAATGGGATGCTACATACAGTATGTACATTACGTAGTTACGTACAGTAATGTACATAGCATTTATGTCTCGGGGGGTTCGTTTTCGTTTCGTAAATTGCAATTACTTTTGTATTCAGAGATTAAAAATTGAGGTAAAGGTTTTTCATTACTTGGATTGTTTGTTAGCTGGGTCTGTTGTAAGTAGAGGTACCACTGTATATGTTTTGTCTTGCTCTGTTTTGGAAATGATGGAGGAATTCACAAAGGGATTTTGCCACTTTCTATTTCAGTGCAGCTGAAAATATGTATAATTATTAATCAAGTCCTTCCGAAGTTTTTGAAACATGAATCATGTACATTTGAGATTTAGGATTAAACCAAATAGGATTGTAAATGTATGTATATAAATACTCTATTTTCTCTGTCAAGACTTATGCAGAATTGTATTCGGAGATTTTGTTGTGCACTTCTTACCCAGTCTTAGAAAAACAGACAGACCAATCATTCGATCAATCATTTTAAGCTGACAAACCCAAGTATAGATTGCAATATGGGGGTGATTGTGCATGATTTATGTACAATACATTTAGCATCTATTATATTTTATCTCCATTCTTCTTCTGTGCTGCTGCAACACCTGTGCTATCTGTTTGTTCTACTTAATGTCACTGGGGGGAAAATCTATAATTACCTTTCAGCATATTGTAATTCAAGTGGTCTGAGAGGACACAAGACTTATACATCTACTCTTTACTTGAGTTTTCAAGCTGTGGAAAACCTTACCCTAAACACAGGGGTAATTACTGATCACTAATCAGATTCTGTCAGACACATTCTACTCTATGTTGTGTCCTTTAACTATAGAATAGAAATTTATATTAAAGGACTAAAGGTTAAAGGACACAACGTGTGAAATTACATCACATCATTGATCCTTTAATTTACAATAAGAGCAGAGATGAGGGATGAACATGTGTATATGTAAATTCTAGCACTCCCCACCTCACCCCATGATTTCAGCTTCTAAAGTATTATGCCTCAAACCCCTTCATTCTATCTATTATTCTATCCTCATTGTACGACTTTTTATTAAAGTCTGTTAATGAGCATTACTGTTGTCTGCCATCCGTGCACCAGACAGTCACTCTTACGCCTATGGCCCCATCACTAAACATAGTGCGCCACCATTATGGTTGGTCCAAAAAATAGTACTGAACAGATGCTATGTTTGAAGACATTAGGACCCTGGTGCTAGCAGAGCATGCATGCAAACACACACACACAAGCACACACACACACTCACACACAAGCGCACACACACACACACACACACACACACAGACACACACACACACAAATCTTCTATAGCTGGAAGCAGTTGTGGTAGAGTTTCTGTCTTATTTGGGTTTTTGTGTCACTTGTGACTTTGGGCTATTATGTCAACTTCCTCTGCAGACTTGCAGGGCTGAGGTGGCTCCTGCAGGACAACACTGAGCTGTATGAGCATATGGTGAGAGGAAGCTGCATACGGAACCCCTCTTCAAACTGAGAAACACGCTGCTAACAATTTGCATTTCCCCCCCATTGTGCTGAGAGGCCAATGTAGCGTGACAATATCACTTTACAGTTTGAAAATGCATCAACTCAGAGCTAATGCACTATAGAGATAGAAAAGGGTTTCAGACCTAGTCCGTGTGGTTCATGCATATTCCTGTGATTTAGATACAGCTTTGTTTGTTTCATTTAGGTGACTTTATTTTATTTACTTCTTTATTCATTGATATAAGGACAATATTATGCTTTGGGTGCAATGGTACAGAATGCAATTCATCTCAGCCCCGTTTAGTTAATATGTCCTGTCTTTCATTTAGTTAATGTTACCCTTTGCTATGACCTTCACACCCACCTGCATACCCACCTTTCACTCATTCACTAATCAGCACCCTGTATGTAATAGCTGCTTTTTCAGCCTTAATGTTGCCAGATTGTTGAGTCTTTCATGTTGTGAACTTGCCATCTTGCCAACAACGCAGAATTATTTGTGTATCTTGTATCTGTCTAAAAGTGTGCATCTGGCTTTATGATCTAGTGCTCCATTAAACAAAAAGAGAAAAAAAAAGCCTGTTCATTTTTCCCAAACAGGCACCAAACAAAACTGTTAAACATCTGCATACGGAAAATTTAAAGATTCAAAGATCACTTGCAAATCTTCAGAGATACTTTAATTTTAAACAGTTGCTAGAGCAAGCACAGAGCTACTTTTTGCACATATGAGACAAGTGAAAATATTTATAACAATACAGATGGTGTGACTTTTATAAACCTGAAATAAGATTTACTTATTCATGTTGCTTCCTGTTCTTGGCTTCAGTTTTGCTATAAAGCTGGAACAGATCACTACTCAAAGGGAGTTTATATTGTTCAGGGAACTGTTAATGATTGAACACTCAAGATCTCATTGTGGAGAAAAGGAGAAAAACAAGGATTCGTGAGCAACAAAGATTGAAAAGTTAAGAGGGTTTTAGTAGGACATCTTAAAGATTGTTAGAATGTGTTGAGAGGCAGGAGGTGCCAGACTACTATGGTGACGAGTGGTAGTCTGTCTGCTGACACTCTGTGGGGGGATCTGGGCGGCACCGCTGCCAAGTACCTGACACACAGTCAGAGTGAAAGAGCTCTGTACTGTGACAGAGCTGGGCATCTGACCAGCCACCTGTCTACTGTGGTATGTAGGTGCAGGTAAATGGCATGACCGAGACTGCTGTCAGAGCTAAGATACTATTGGCTTGATCAAGTCAATGAACTTACAGATATTCTTGGAAGGAAATGGTCAATGTGAAAAGAGGAGTCTGTGGAAGTGTCGTGAAAACCTACATATGATTTGTATTTAGATTTGGACAGTGTTAAGGTCTTACAGAAATACAAGCACACATCTACTCTCATATATTTCAAAATGTCATGTGCTGTCACAAAAACATTGCCAAAGTAGAGTAAAAGAAACTGCATTAGTTGTGGAATGAAGTATGGAAATATGCCTCGCACAACGTCCATCTGGTTGCCATAGCATCCTGGATATAGCTCCACAGACATCAACATGACATGTATCTCCTTCCTTTTTTATAGCTTCCCTCCATCTTCTCTCTCCAGCTGGCTCCTCTCTTGGGACATCTGTGAGCCCAGCACTTGCACTATAAGATGTCAGTATTTCAAAGCATTTAGCTAATGCTAACATGTCTCAGGGTGATGAGAGGTAAAAAAAAAAACAAGTAGCAAATGTTTCTCCATATGGATACATAACTATGTGCTTGGCATGACTGAAGTCCACATACCCTCAGGTTGCTGTGGCATGGACAATAGTTCCACTGATGTAGTCTGATGAGCTGGCAGTATCTATATCATGACAGCGTGTAGTTACACTTCTAACACACCTGTGATTGAATTCCCATTGTGGTTTTGACTGTAACAAACTGGAAAATATATTGGAAATTAATTCTAAGACTGTCATCCTGACTGTAGAAGTGGTAAACTTCAAAACAGAGGCACGCTGTAACCTCCGTTTTCATTATATTTAAGTATATATTGTGCCACCATCTGTGGAGGTGTACAGCAATTTGTGGAGAAAGTGCATCAACACTGTATCATAATATGAAACATATCTAACTAATGGAATATGTATCTAAATAGTGAGCATCTCTTTAACTAATGAATGCCGGAAACTCATTCATTCATTATCTGAACCCGCTTTATCCTCACTAGGGTCGCGGGGGTCACTGGGGGCCTAATCCAGCTACAATGGGCGAAGGCGGGGTACACCCTGTATGAGACGCCAGTTAATCTCAGGGCTGAACATATATAGACAAACAATCACTCTCACATTCACACCTATGGCCAATTTTAGATTAACCAATTAACCTATCAGTGCATGTCTTTGGATGGTGGGAGGAAACCAGAGGACATGGGGAGGACATGCAAACTCCACACAGAAAGGTCTGGTGTGGGATTCCAACCAGGGTCCTTCTTGCTGTGAGGCACGAGTGCTAACCACTGCACCACCATGCCGCCATGCTGGAAACTGATTTTTTTTAAAAATATATTGTCCTCACAGTTATTCTTTTTAATACATATCTACTGTTGGAAATGTCTGTTCACGAACAAAAAACCTTTATTTATTTTTACACCTTTAAGATATATATATATATATATATATATATATATATATATATATATATATATATATATATATATATATATATATACACACATGTGGGTTATGCCCCGACAATTATGTGGCATGTATTTTTTTTAGTTTACTTCTCTTAAGTATCTAGTAAGTATCATAACGGTAAACTTGTTTTTTCCTTAGTCTGTTTCATATGCAAATGAATGTTCTATTTTACATGAGTGTCAAAACAGTTTTACCCACCTTTGTATACATAAACTAGGGATGTGCAGAGTGCACAGTTTATGAATCTGTATTTGGTGGGTATGTACAATGATACATTTGCATTTGAATGGTTGGGGGAAATAGGCATACATATCCTTAATTTTTTATGACATATTAACATTTTTCTTTATATTTATTTTATGTATCATTTTAGATATTAAAGATGTTAAACTAAACAAATGCATACATAATTATGATTATTAGTAGTAGTAGTACTAGTAGTAATAATAATAATAATAACCATAATCATAATCATAATAATAATACCTCTGAACTATAAACCATGGCTGTATTATAATGTTAATAGTTGGTAGGAGTTGGGGGTGGGGGGTTGATACCAGTGAATGATGCTGGAAATGAAAATGGTATGCATTGCAGATGTTGACATATTTTTATCATATTTGACTTTCATGAATATATTTTGCACACTTTACTAATCATTTGGGTTGGATATATACTGACTAAAATGCTACAGAATGCATGAGGTTTGTGAGTAGGGAATCACTACAGCTAGGATCGACTCAACTACAGTTTCCCCTCTATTTTACTTTCCAAACCAATGCTGGAAAATGCGGTGTTGTTTTGGGGACAAATGAGTGGTCAAAAATAGACTGCTGACTATGGCATAACTTAACCAGTGGGCTACAGAGTGAACAGAGGAACTAACAATAGATCTTCTAGTGCAAAAGCAGAGAAGCTTAACAGGCTGTCAAGTGTAAATGCAATGGATTTGAAACAGTCCCACAAAAGGTGAACCTTCTTCCAAACCACCAACAATATAATGTCACTTAAAGTGCTTAAAATATGAATTATAAATTGAAAAATTGTGCAGAAGCTTGGTAGAATAGCTATAAATACTTTTCTATTTCTCCAGTGTGATTTACAAGTTCCACTCACAAAACACTCATAAACTGCAGATAAATTTAGTCTAGGGACAAAAAAAAACTGTGATTATGATAATATTATCTATGAATCATCACATTCATGAATGAAATATTGAAAGAGCTGCAAGATCCAAGGTTAGAATTTGCTTGGCTGCAAAATAAATCTTTAGATATCACATGCCTGAACTTCAGAACAAACTAAGAAACTAAATACTTTTACTTACAGCAATAAATTAAATATTCATCTGAGTTGTTTATCTGTTTTAGCATATAATGATATTCTGTTGATACCTGGATCTGCCACATCCACTCAGCTTTAAGATTCATTACTGCTAATAAATACTCATTGTGAACTGTATGCCAAGTTTGTAGTACTCCCTGTCTTACTTATAAAGCACTTACTTACATTTTACTTTATCATCAACGTCACATGTTAGTTGCTTTCAGTCTAAACCCTTTTAGAGCATGTTCGTTGCACAGCCGGCTGTTACTGACCTCAATGATTCCAGTGTTCATTGTGCACCTGCAGCCTGGAACAGAACAGCTTAAGAGTGTTTTACTTTTACCTCTAGGGCAATTCCATTTTTTAATTTAACCATATTTTCCTTCTTTCTGTTCTTGTTTTAGCTGATTCATTGGTCTAACATTATCACTGAATTGTTCTTAATTAGTTCCATTTTATCTTTGTTTGTTTTTTTTTCCTGAAATGCCTTTTATTGTTTCATCCAGATTTTTTTTTTTATAAAACTAGTAGATTTTGGTTTTTCTGTGTAAAGACTTTTTTTTCAGTAATAACAACAAATCTCTTGTTGTTTTTACTGGTTCATGTTGGAAATGGCATAAATAAATGTATTCACAGATTAAATAAATGTTAAATGAAAACAATGTAATGAATATCTGCAACTTCATGATACTTCAGAGCTGAGCACTATGCCCTCCATCCTCTCCACCCTACTGCTGTCCTGTCAGCATGAGCATCAGCATAAATATCACTGATATGTCAAATATGCTGCTATGTTATTTTAATATTCATCAATGCCCACTATTTATAATACCAACTCCACCCCTAACTGAAACATTCTCAAACTGAAGAACTGCATAAGTGCGTGGCAGGCTGAGTGACACCTTTAACATCCTTTCTGCACTGAGCCATAAATGGAACACATTAATGTAACATGATTTTATGCAGTACCCCTATAGACGACAGGGAAGTGCTGCTATAACTGTTTCCTCTGGAGTCTCTGTTCCCATGACTTTCCGTCAGAGCATTTATTGCCACATTAGTGATTTCATACATATGCTAAGCTCTGCCTGTGGCTTAGCTTGTCCTTCCCTCAAAGAGGTGGAGCAGCTGCCCAGGGGACTGAAGTCAACAATTAGACGCCTCTAAAAGGACATTTTAGTCTGAGGGGCTTCACTGGGTAAATGGAAAATGTTTTTTTTTTTTCACTGTTGCATAGTTTGATTACTTTTATTCTCGAAAATGAAAAGGCACTCACGCATGTCTTTATATGTTTTCTAGAGCCACAAGCAGCCATACTGTAGGTGTATTTGTTTGTTTATTTGTTTCAGTCAGAGAATGTAGCCCATTGGTTGCTGCTTTGATGTTGTCTTGCTGTACAGTATTGCAGAGCATCCCTTGTTGTGCCTGGAGCTGATTGTCACAGGGTCGTCTTTCTACTACAGTGTTTACACCTACACTTCTTAATGGCTCTGGCCAAGCTGTCAGGCTGCCTGTTGATCAATAGCCACACTCGAGTGCCTTCAGTGGAAGAAAAGTTCGAAGAAGCTGGAGAAAGGAGATGAAAAAGAAGAAAAGAAAGACATCAATGAGTACTGTATTACACAGTATTTATTTCTACCCCCTGCCAGTGTGCCCTTTTCTGTATTTACATCGTAATCACTGCAGTGTTGATGGCAGTAGTACTAAAATACCGTCAACTCGTATTGTCTGCCTTTCCTCATCACGTAGCCTCTTTTGTCTCATGATGTACCGCTGCGGAGAGCAGAAAATGAGGGCCACTTGAGAGTTGAGCTGCTTCACTGGCCTGATAAATCCTGAATAAAACAGAGTTTCAAGAGAGCTGCAGAGGTGGCATCAGCACTGGACGAACTCAAGAATGGAAAGTGAAGTACAGCTGTGAAGTGAAAACTGGAATTCAATCAAAACTTTTCACTAGTTAGTTAGTGTCTATTTGAAGGACAGATCGAGGTTAGAGTATTTATTCTGTCTGTAACCTCTTGTACTACTATATATATATATATATATATATATATATATATATATATATATATATATAAGTATAGATATAGATATATATATATACGTATATATAGATATATATACGTATATATATATATAAAGAAGAAAGAATGGAGGAAAATAATATTTTGAAGACACAAATGCCAATTATTTTTGCACAAGTAAAAGTACCTGGTGGTTGATAGAGTGCAGAAGTGTAAAATTCAGCTCTCAGCGTTATTCAACTTACAATAATGACTTGTTAGCTCTGGGCTTTGGTTGCTGAGGCCAGAGGGTATTCCCATAATTTTCTCTCGCCACTCAGTATTTCTGTGTTTTCCCTGACCTTGATCCAAGGAAATCTCTCATAATATCATAGCTTGTGCCTGCTAATGCAGTGCAGCTTGACCTTGCACTGCAAGCTTGTGTCGTTTCTGACTGGTAATTTTTATTGTTTTGAAGTCATGACCCGCAATTTAGCACAACCATTTCCTCGCAGGCATGAATGTGAAGTTGACAAACTGCCACGTTTGCAAAGGGTTTTCTATTACGACCTTTAACCTCACTGAACATATTAGTCTTTTTATCTGCTGAATTAGAAGACAATGCTTTCACATTTCACAGATTTCATCTCACATGGGAAAAATACATCTTTGGTGTTTACTTTTTTTCCCACACATAAATTAGATCAGACTTCCATTTTCTCTTAATTTTGTTTTTTTTTTTTGCTGTACTTTCATTTGTTTTTTATCAACAAGAAAACTGCAAGGATGTAGAATATAACAGGAGGTCATTTTTTATGTATTCTTTTTCATTTGTCTCCATTGTCTACTAACACCATTTCACTTCCTGATCTGTAGTTTCATTGGTGATTTAAATTCTCCTGTGAATAACAAGAGCTGTATTAACTCTGGAGTTGTTGTAATATTAATATTTCTGTGAGCATTTTTAATACAAACTAACTGGAGCTGATGAGAGAATTATTGAGGCCACCACTCTGTCATACTGTGACCCATAATAGAATCTTTAGAACTCCCTTTCCGGATTTATTTATGCATTATTTAAGGCAGCAATGTGTGATACAGTGACCTACTATACAACAGACTATTTTTAACAGCAATTACCACCCCCCCACTTTAACAGAGAAACAGTGAACATGAGAGAGAGAGAGAGAGAGAGAGAGAGAGAGAGAGAGAGAGAGATATTTCATTTAAAGCACAGAGGAGCTTCTTAATGTTCTGGTCGTGAACCTGCTACCTCTCCACCTCCACCCCCTCAACTGGTGATGATGAGCAGCAGACAGTATTTTTGCTGAGATTTGAGTGTAGGAGGTGATGTTACTTCCCTTTCTCCTTGTCGTCCTCCTTGGTTCAGTAACAGAAATCTGTCAGGTACTGATTTGCCACTGACATCACCACGCACACACTCATGAACTTCCTCAAACACACCCACAAACCAGATAACATAGCAATTTATGTCCAAATATAGCCTCTCTTCAGTCCCAGATTCCCAGTCAAACATGTTAAGAGTGTCACACACCTAAGTCTTAAATTAACAACAAGTGCTCCTGAGTGGACGTCATTACACCCTCCTAATATAGAGGGAAGGTACATCTTAGGGGAACAAAATGTGTGTAAGAAATTGAGTATTCATATTGCTATTTAGAGCTGCTTTTTTTCATTTTCAGCCCTCCCACTCTGCCACTCTGCCTTCGATCACAAATGCAAACCAGCCACAGCAAAACAATCAGGTGGGCTCAGGACGATAAGGATTAGAAGATGATAACGACTCTCAGGGAGCTCTTATCAGTCAAATTAGTGCATTAATGGCTTCAAGGTCAGGTTCTGATGCTTTTAAAAGACAGCTCACGCTTTTAACACCCTCACACGGTCTCTGTCTGTGTAAGAGGAGCTTAAGCTTAAAGGTGTCATCCCATCTGTATGAAGATTGTCTCATGGTTTATGTGGGTAAAGGAGGATCCACCGCAGATGCTCTATGAGAAAATGAGGATCAATGTGGGGCAACAGCAGCTCTAGAAATGATATGATTCAGTAATTAAGTGTGTTGTCAATCATCAGCTTTGTTTGCCTCTTAAAGTGGAAAATGGAACTTTTCCATCTATGCAGTATTTCTGCAATTTCTTATAAATGTCAGATTAAAATAGCCAAAGTGGAAACCATCTGAACAGCTGGATGTTCTTCATATAATTTTTGACTTAAGCTCTTGTTTTCATCGGAAGTGAAGTCAGATTAAGGATTTGAACAGTCAACCGCTCAGTCATTGGACAATTTGCTGTATCAACTGAACCACAGACACCTGTTGGCTGAGCTGTTTAAAATATGAAATTGTTAAATGTTTACTTTTTTTTTTTTTTATTTATTTCTTAAAATGAGTCAGCTGTCATTTTAAAATTATGGACTGGCAATTTAAATGGCAACGCATTGTTTTTCAATTTACAGTTTTATTTTCTCAAAACAAAAGAAATACATCATTTCTACATTAAAAAAAATCTGGTTTTGTTCACATTCAAACTACAACTACATTTGATTTAATTATTAACACAAAAATAGACAACATTGTATTGTATTTTCACTTGCTTTTTTTTTTTTTTTACACATTTTTATTTTACAGTCATTTTTAGACTGTATGTAGCAAACATGAATTTATCTGAACTATAAAAGATAGTGCTTTATTCACAAGAGTCTGTTTCACCTCTAGGCTCAAGAAATACCAGGTACATAATTTAAAACAAAAAACCCCCATAAAATGCTTATTTTCACAATTATTGTCATGTTGGGGAAAAATACAGTAACAAAAATAGGTGAGGCCAAGAACTGCCTACATTAATATACTGTTTTAATGTGATGTATGACATTCTATAATGGAGAAATGCTGGAAAGTATGGATTGAGTTTATTAATCCATGTATAAGAGATGTCAAGTAAAAGGAGTATCTGTTTTTATAAAGGATGTATGTTGTCCCTTCTATTTTGATTTAGGTTAATTTTACTTATTGTAATGCTTTTTGTGTTTTGTGTTTTTTGCACGAGGTGAAAACTGTCAGTCAAAGAAAGAGAAGCTCTAGGACATGAAGCATGGTGTGGTGGCCTATAAAGGAAGCAGTATGAATATGTAGTACTGAGAAATTGTTCAGATTATTTATCATTAAATGAGCAGACTTACTTACATGAAATTAAATTAGATTAAATTCAATTAATCACTGGGTGCACCGCAGTTTCTTTACGTTGTTTTTGTCACTGTGGTGTTTTATTTATTTATTTTTACTATTATCATTGATAAATTAATTATTTTCTGCTCTTTCCCTCTGTCCTTTTGGCTCAGTCCTCTCAATAGTTATTGTTTCCATCATGGTTGACACCATAGTTGTTGTTAATGTCACTGTCACAGTTTTCCTCTGGGGTCTTCACCACCTTTTTTTCTCTCCCCTCTCTATTTTCTCCTCCTCTCCTTCCCCTGTAGAACACATTAACTTAAACTGAACCACCACCATGCAACACTCAGCAGCAGAACCCTTCTGTTTGTTACACAACACACACACACACACACATCAATGTAAAATGCCAAATATGTAATTATTATCTTGTATTTGTCTTGTATTACGTGTTGTCATGTTTGCAACATGTTTTGTTGTTTTCAGATCTGCGCCACTGTTTTGTCTTGTCTCATCTTTGTGCACATTTGCCTGTTTAAGCCCCCTTTTTTTAAAAACAAATTTAATAAAATAAAATAAAATAAAGCTTCAGTGATTATCATCTGGACTGCATATGTTATATTTATTATTATTTTGGGCTTTTGTGTTTGTTTTCATCTCATGTAAAAACTGGATTTAATTGAATAAAAGCTCAAAACACAGTTGTCCATTCCCAACAAGCAGTTTCACTATAAAAGTATACAATTAAAAGACACCTAATAAGCCTACTTGACATGACAGCTATGGTATATTGCATAATTTTCTTTTTCTGCAAGGATTTTTTTCTACAGATGTACAGATCACTGATCTTTCTGGTATACAAAACTGGAATCTGATCTGATATATTTCTCTTTCTTCAACGAAGAAATCTGCTTGAAGTGCACAATTTAAGCCACCTTGCTTTAGCTGTGCATACATCATAAATAATTCTTTAGCTGGACTGAATTTTTCCTGTGACACCTGAACAGTATCTGAGTTGTTTTCTCTCAGCAATCTCTCCCCCTCTCTCTCTCTCTCTCTCTCTCTCTCTCTCTCTCTCTCTCTCTCTCTCTCTCTCTCTCTCTCTCTCTCTCTCTCTCTCTCTCTCTCTCTCTCTCACTCTTCTCCTTCCTGTAGTGGCCATGCATATACAGTGTCTCTCAACTGCTAGCTTATTAAAGTGCCTGCATCTTAAAGCAGGAGAGGATCAACAACACACACATAAACACACAGTTATATTGCTTCTCTGCAGCAACCACATATGTGGGAATATCCATACAGCTGCATGTTTACTTAAGTTCTCACATGGTATGTTTATGTACACATCCATTTCACTGTTCAGAATTTCAATTATTGCCTGTATCGCTTTCCTGTTTTATATTGAGGATAAAATGCCAAGCCATATGACAGGAGCAGGTGAATATTATACTCGTGGAGCAAATGTGGCAACCAATGCCTGCGGGAGGGAAAGACACACACAGAGAGAGAGAGAGAGAGAGAGAGAGAGAGAAGAAGGAAGCAGGGAAATATTAACGGTAGAATAAAATGATGGTGACAGCAGAAAATGGCAGTGTGCTCCAACACGGTGCTTATGGATTTATATGCTGTGTGTAGAAGAGTGTAAGGAGATAGAGAGATGGTGTGTCACAGCAAGTCCCTGTTTGGCATTTTGTTACCACTTTGTCATCACTCTCTCCTGTTGTGTATTATTCACATGTGGCGTATTTTATGTAATAACATAATGATCTGTTCTTTATGCAACCAGGATGACATCTGTCATGTTACACTGACCTGTCATCATATCGCATATGTTTTAAAGGCAGACGGTTTTGTCTGTTAATCCACTTCTATATAAACTTGTTTTTTATTGCATTTTTTTTTTCAGCCCAAACAAATCTTTTGCAGTTATTTTCCTTTTTTTTTATTAAATAACTCCATTCTAATTTACATTTTATCAGTTTTATGATTTTAATCACCAGTGTAGTTGTTGAAATCTGGGGCACAGTGGTACATATTGCACCCCGATGGAGCAGCAACTCAAGCAATCAGACAGTCTGTAAACAAATACAATTATACATGTTTTCTAAACCAAGTTATTTCATACTGATTACTTAGAGTCAAGCCCAATTTCATCCCATACCACTTAAAGCAAGATGAGTTGACCATGCTCCTTGGCAAACAGGCTTAATAAAAACAAGCTACTGTAAATAAGCACAGATTAGAAAAATTATCCATAGAGTCCAATGAAGTTCAAAGTTCAGGATAAGATCTCTGAGCAACATGAATAAAGTATTATGAGAGCACATTTAGAGCAGCTGACAAAAGTAAAAAACAAATGTTGAGCAATGCTTTTAACAGCTCAACTGGCTGATCTGATGTCCACTCATTCTGCTGAAACCAGGAGATGATCAGAGATAACTGATCAGTGAACTGAAGCATTACTTAGGAAACTCACCATCATTAATGGTCCTCAAATTCACTGTGATGAATAATTGCATTGCATTGTGAATACATTAAAAAACACTTTTTTGCACCACCCATCAAAAAGGTCACCTGGGTTTAATAAAACAGAGGAAAGAGCCTTCCACACAATGATTAGTATGATATTGCTGCAACTGATGCAGTAGCTTCTCATTTCTTAAACATCCATCAGTTTGATAGAGAACATAGATTGGGTGATGTTATAAAGAAAAAAAAGGTCATATTCCAGCCAGAATGTCATTGTGTGCCCCAGAAGGGTTACATTTGGGCTGCATATAGGCGTGCATATAAGGATTTTTGCATTGGCTTTTACAAAGGAGAGAAGGCTGTTCTGCAAAAGTGCTGGGAAGTTAGAGAGTTACAATGCCCCTGTAGATTATCTTTACCATAGTTTCTTTTAAGGGTGTAGTTTATTTATGCAACATTAGGCAAACTAATGGTCTACTGAAGAATAATCATGATGCCATCTTATATAAAATGTAAAAATATCCAGTTCATGTGATATTATTTTAAATCCTCTCACTGAAGTAACAGACGAGCTGCCTCTTTGTGCTGTATAAACCCCTTTGATATGAATATGAACAGTCGACACTTTAAAAATGACAATGAAGAGACAGCTGTACTTTCAGTTTTCACTTGAGAAAGGTTGATTATCAATTTCTGGTGGTATTGTATCTTTTGTGTTCATCTTGACTTGAAAACACCACCAAACATGTGTTTTCTGTCACCTCCAGCTCTCCTTGAGACAGCGTGCACTCACTGTCTCTAACAGGAACCATCTGATAATAGAATTAGACACTGAGCTCTTTTCCCTTCAATTATCTGGGTGCTCTTCCATGTTAAGACTCCTACTGCTTCTTAGTCATCCTTTCTTCCCAGCATCCTTGAGGGGGGATAAGTTGAAATGCAGTATTGATTTCCTCCATTTCTCACATTGTTGCTTTCACTGGTTGGTTGGTTTTGGTTGTGTTGATTTAATTCTCTTTCAGGCTCTTATGGTCCTAGGCAAAGCTTCACTTTCACTGTACACTGTCAGATAAAACAGGTAGAGTCTATAAAGCATCTACTTGTAAAAATGATTGGTTGTAGTTGGTGAGCAAAGATGAAGAGCATGAATAAGTGAAAAATGCAAAAGTGTGAGTCATCAAAGACCTCTTATAAATGCACCTATTCCAAATCCACCACAGATTTTTTTTCCCCATCTTGTTATTTTCTCTCCACCTTCCCTCATATGTTCACATTTTCATCATTCTCCCAGACAAAAAGAGGACTCAGATGATTTCAATGTTAGTGATGGATATTTCTGTGAAGATTTCTTTTACCATGGTCTGCATTGTAATCAATCTGTAGAATGTCATCATGGTCACAGGTAGCTGCGACAGTGGTTAGCTCAAGTACTGTTTGCACATGACTAGTATGACCTGTGGAACACAGGTCATATAGTAATTACACTCCCATGTTTATGCAATAAACACAATCTGTCTTTTACTCAGCTTTACTAACACTACTCCCTCATTCTAACAAAGTTTACCATCTTTAAATACTGTAATACAGTAAAAAGTTCTTAGCTGTTGCTATCATGTATGTCATTCACCTCATTATCTTTTCAGAGATGTCTGTTCTGGAAATTCAAGTGTGCTTTTTCAGTAAATATCCATGCTGTATATCACGACATGAGCCTGCTGAATTTTCATCCAAAAGACTGAAAAAATCTTTATTTATTATCACCTGTGCAGTCTCCATTTTTCTCAAACAGAAAAACTGAATAAATCGACTGCATCGCAAGACCTCTGCATGGGTAATTTGCAATGAAACTGTTGCCTTACAAATTATGAGATATAACTGATTCTCATTGGCTGAAGACGGTGTATCCCAAATTGCAGGATGGACCCCCTAGGGGAGGCAAGGCAGGGGCATGGAATCATTCATACGTATTTTGTTTCTTAAGGTTAGAAAATGTAGCAGGTGGAGCTAATGTTTTAATGTTGGAGCATCTTTAACTCATTTCAGGGATGTACAACAAACAACTCTACCCTCATGGTGATTGGTCACTAGACTAGACAAAGAGTTAAGGTTTGGAGAACGGACCAGAATTAGACTGAAAAAAGAAGACGAGACGTGGAGCCGCCATACAATGGTGGTATGTTCCATTCAGTGCAATCTATTTGACAGGACAAACACACCATTTTATTAACAATACTTTGCTAAAACTGAAACCAGATTTCCACGTGTGTTATGTAAAACATATAACTATGATTAAGGACATATGTTTGGGCTTGTTTTAATGTCAATGTCTTTAAAGAGTTTGCCAGGGAGTTTTACTGATGAGAGAATTAGCCGATTCATTCATGCTAATGCTATTAGGGTGATGGCTCTGAAGGTGACAGAAGTCCTTCACATTGCCCGAAAACAAGATACCTCCAGCCTCCTGATTCCATCACTTTGTTATTATACTTTCTTAGAAGTATTCAGATACATTGTTGGGTCAGACATAATTAGTTTTTACTCTGTATCCAGTCAAACAGGTTGGTGGTTTAGATGGTGTTATCGTCTAATGCATTAATTAAATAGACATGATCTCGGACTTATCTTCTTTTCATATCAGAAAATTCCATAATATTAAGCCAACTATGACTAATAAAACAAGCCCAAACATATATCTTTAATCATAGTTACACATATGACATAACAAATCTGGTTTCAGTTTTAGCCGAGTATTATTAATAAAATGTGCAGACAGTGTGTTTGTCCTGTTAAATATATTGCACTGAATGGAACGTATCACCACTTTACGGCGGTTCCACGGCTTGTCCTGAGGAGAACGTCCTGAGCACCGCCCCTGTCCCGCCCCCGTCCATCTGGCCATTACCATCTAGCATCTACCTTATGTTAATTCAGTTTTAGTTTGATCTGTTCATGTTTGTTCATTTCCTGTTTCATTTTCTTCTTCTTGTGTTAAATTTTTCATTGGCGGCTGGCATCCAAATATAAAGGTGCATTAGGTCCTCCTACTGGACTGGAGTGTGGATCATTTGATTAGCTGTTTCATTTTGGTGAAGGGATCTTCTCTGATTCCTTCATTGTCTGCACCTGGTGTCCTCCTGTTGATTCCCCACACCTCATTGTTATCCCTCTCATCCTATATATTCTCCTCATCCCCTTCATCTGTTGTCACTGCGTCATTGCAGGCATGTCTTTGTTACCCTACAGTCTGCAAGTTTTGTAGAGTCTATTTTTGTTTGTTAGATTCTAGTATTGTAGTTAGGTGGGCCATGGAGCTCCCTTTTTGTTTTTTTCTTTTTGGACTTTTGCCTTGTGTTTTGACTTTAATATCTGAGTTAGGTGGGTCATGAAGCTCCCTTTGTGTTTTTTACCCTTTTGTACTTCTATAAAAAAAAAATAATAATAATTTGTCTCTGACAGGTTTCATTCTCCTGCTTTTTTCATCCATGCATAGACTATTCTGTACTGGGTTAAAAATCATTCTTATCAGTGTTGCTTTAAACTGAAGTATACACACACACACACGTGTGAATTGCAGAACACTGCAATTAAACTATATGGATTAAGGATGGGATGTTATTTAAGTATATTCCAAGGCAGGTGAGTAAATACTTTTGGCATAATAGTGTATCCGTGCTGGCTCTGCTATTGTAAATGCATGTGAAGGAAGTCATGGATGGGTTGTGTTTGCAGTTAATCAGTGTTACCTGGCTGGGGGTGTGTTTGTGTACTATAGAAGTGGTGCAAACTGTTTTAATCATTCTCACGAGACAAGGTCTTGGACCACCAAGACAAGATCTAAGCTCCAGGGATGGTAATAAGTTACAGATGACACATTCGGCCCGAGTGAGTAAGCAGAGAGCTTCCATTCTTTCCCTAGAGTCATTTAACCATCACAATTACTTTGAAACTGTTTAATTAAGTTACAAATGTTCCCATTTAATGTTCTGAGATGTGCAATGTAAACTGACTCATTGTAGCCACTGATATTGTTACACTGAGAAAAGTAAAATGCTGCTTAAACTAAAATATGTCCTTATATTACAGGTAAAATATTTTACTTTCACAGAAACTCAATTTAGTGAATCAGGTCATAAGAAGTCACTAAATTTAGTCTCTGTGAAGTCAAATATTTTAGATGTGATATCTGGACATCTTTTTAGTTTTCTTAAGCAAGGTTCTACTTCTTTCATTGTACAGTGTTTGTCTTTGTTACAAAACTTTGTTTCTTGTCCTGGGGATGTTATTACTATGTGAAGCTTTTTGTGTTCGTTGATTAGAAGCTCCAAAGATGAGTTCAAAATACAGTTGGTCTGAGTTTAATAATTTATTCAGGTCACATGGAAAATATAAACGTCAGCGCTGGTCTCTGTGGACCACAATCCCACAGGGTTCAGGGTTTAATTCCTGGTCTGAATTGATAATATCTTCTTGGGTTACTCCACCCTGAACAAATGAGTTGGACTTTGTCATCTGACTCCGTCTTCTAATTGGATCTCACCTATCGACGTGGCTTGCCAACTCCAAGGAAAGCAAATATTTCAATAATGGCTAATCATTTAACTTAATGTTCACATTACTAAAATTCCACAATTCTTAACACTCCTGTGCAAATTTTTAGAAATGACGTTGGCTAACAACAAGTGCCACAACACAAAGGATGACCAGATGGCTGTATATTCTTGTATCCTCCTCTCACTTATCTTCAAGCAACATGTTCTTCATTTTGTTGCTTCCTCTTGAACGCCTCCTCATGAACCCTCACATCTGATTTTTAACTTCACACACTGATGAAGGAATAGGAAACAGCAGGGGTGGCTCTCTCGATGGCTCTCTTCCCTGCCTCCAGGTGCTCAAAGGCAGGACAGGTTCACTCCATTGCTCATCGGCTTTGTTTTAAATGCAGAGCTTGAAAGGCTCCATTCTCTCTCCCTGCTAATTAGGCAATTGAGAGATCTAAGGCTCAGGGGTAATTTGGGTTAAAACAGCAACATGTGTCAGGCATTTATCTGACTGGCATTTGCCATCCACAACAAAGGTAGGGGGCAGCTGTGATCTAAATGTGCCCTCTTTCAATATCTCCTCTGCTTACACATGCGTCAGTGTTTATTAGTGGGTGATGAGTGAATTGGCTGACTTGCTTAGCGTATGCTCTGTTTCCTCTCTTCAATAAGGCCAAATAATGAATTGGATCTGAATGAACACTATGGTTATATTACATGATTTATTTTCTCTAAGCCTCTGAGATTTTTCTCTCATCCCTTTAGCGAAGTTTGGTTGCTGAAAAAAAAAAAGAGGAAAAGAGTGATTGATTTTAATGGATTTCGCTTCAGGAAAAATAAACTGGGTTCATGAAATAACAATGAGAGAACATCACAATGGAACTTCAAATGATCAATTTATGTTTGGATGATATTCAATAACTTGTATTAAATTCATGAAAGAAGCAACAATATAACCTTGAACAAATCTTGTTTTTAACCAGTGGATTCAAAGCTGAACATGCAGACACTTATATAATGTATACTTCAGTTCAGTGCACCCTCTGTCATATGGTGAAATATGTTATGACCTTTAAACTTTTTTTCAACAGTATTTTATTTTTGTGACATTTCTATCAAGGACATTAATAATGTATGACAACACACAGGGCAAGTTAAAGTGAAAAACAAACTTTGTTCAGTTATTTGTACATTTCTGCTTAGATTTGATAATAAGAAAATATGCTGTTTTTCTTTTATTTACCTTAACTTGTTATTATGAAGTAATAGAAAGTTATATATAATATTGAGGCCAATGGGCTTATAAACTGTTCTAATGATTGAACTTGTTTGATACTTTAATATGTCTACAATTTGTAATTGTTTGTGTAATGGGAGACACTGATAAGTGACTAGCATATGAAGTCATACTGCAGAAGAATCATGTAAAAATATATGAAACATATTCATTTTAAGGCATATGTTTAATATTTTAAAGGTTGAAAGCTTGTTATCCCCACAGGGACATTTGGTACCTGCCTTTTACCCACGCTAACGCCTACAGTACCTAGCAGTAGCATCAGACTAGCACACACATTAGGAGCAGTGAGCTGCCATTGACATGAGGCGCTTAGGGACCAAATCCAGATATACATCAGCACTGTGGTCAGTGGCACCGACAGGAAGATTAACCTGTACCTGTTTTTAATAGCGAGGGAACCTGGAGGACCCAGGGGTAAAGTCAACACGGAAAGGCTCTGGTTTGAATCATTCTAGCCTCTATGTCACTGTGCTGCCACCTTGTATTATTAGATTAAATCAAATATTTCCCACAATTTCCATATTGAGAGAAATATTATCTACTGTCATGATTTGTTCCATCTTTTGTCTGTTGTCATATTTCTCTGGGTATTATTTGCTGTTATTACATGTGGCTTTTTCATTAGAATGAACTGGCACAATGTCAATATTCTAAACGTAACAGAAAATCATTGATATGATTTTCTACCATTTGTTAAATTTAATAAGTGAGGTGGATTGCCCTAAAGTGGGACATTTACTGGACTTTGGACTTCTGTAGTATACAATATGGTGAGGATAATAATACTAATACTACTACTAATAATAATAATAATAATAAATATAATATATATATATAATAATATAATAATAAAAAAGCCATGCTAACATAGATATGAGGCACAGATATCAAAGATAAGCTACAGGCTGCAGTCAGAGATTATATACTAACACATTGTTGATCTTCATAGCCTCGGGAAAACATGGAGTGTCCTGGACAGTGACCTACCACAGCCCTGCTTCTCTTTATTACTTAGCCTTCAACCTCCTCACAGCCTTCGCATCACCATCCTCTAACATTTGTCAGAGAGAAAATTCTATGTAATGGTGGGTGATACATTTCATGCAACATTCATTAGTGTGCAGTTGCTGTTCCAGAAATTGACCAACAACAAGGATGATACTTTTCACATGAACAATAACAGTAACATTAGGAATAACATTAATATATTCTCTTTCTCTGGCAGACTGCACAGGCCTATAAAGCCTTCAGGGTTTCTTTACAGAGCCTCGAGCTACCAAGACCAGTGCAATGTATATACAAATGGTGATTAACTTTTCTAATATTGGTTTACATCCTCTAGTAACAATTACCATTAATTACCATCTTGGATGATGTTCTGTACACAAATCACACATGCAGCATCTTATCCAAATGGCCTACAGCTAAAGGGAAACATGTTTTGAAAATTTTATGCTGAGCCAAACCAGGAAACTGTTAAAGCTGACACTTCCCCTCAAAACAAAATAAAAAAAAATCCCAAAGGAGTCCCCACTTAGACTTGGAACTGCGTTTGTCCAAATGATGCTTCATTACACCAATCTTGAGGCATGACCATGAGCTAGAGGTTAATGTGTTAATGTGCTGATCCCAAGAATTTTTCACAGTTGGTCAGCAAATGTGTTCTGGGTAGTTTGTGCACAGCTCCAGCCGTTTGGCAAGACATGTAGTCCTTCATCTTGTGCAGTCATAGGGGACGTGTCAGGGTCCGCAGACAAATTACCCTGATCACAAGAGGCCAAGGGCCGAGCGCTCCAACTCACAGTCAACGTGAATAGGATGTTCTTTCTCTAATTAGCAAGGCTCATCACATGTCCTTCTAACAAACTCAAATACTTTGGCTCAAGAGGTAAAACTGTCCCGAGAGCAAGAGTGAAAAGGTCTAATCTACAAAACCCAGTCATGTGAGAAGTTTAGGTTGAGAATGAGCCTCTAAATAGCCATCGTACATTATGAAAGTCTGGGCCCTTCTCCAGCCCACTCTCCTTTCAAAAAAGACACCTTATTACCTAGCGAGACCCCTTCCTCAGAGAAAGCACCCCATTTATTTCCAGGCTTCTGGTTGGTGATGTGCGAAGTCACTGCTCCTCAGGCTTCCGCTACCAGAGTAGCAGTTGGCATTAATGATTACCTGCTATATGCCTCAGCTGAGAAATGAGACTAATTAATTACACATGTAAACCAGGCCTTAGTTTAAACTGGATTTTCCACTGAATCATACAGGTGTCACTTATCATCACTGAGTCACAGCCATGTTTGTCTGAATCTGTCCTTGTCACAAATATGTCTATGAGAAAGACAGAGACAAGTCTTTGAAAAATACAATATATATTTGTCACCTCTAAAATGAGGGATAGAGAATGTATACACCGTTAGGGAAAAGAGGAGGAAAACTTCTTGAAACGATGGTATTTCTATCTTATAACAGTTAGATGGAGCTACACTAAACTATTTCTTCTCTTGCTAATTAAAATATTTTATGAAAAAGAGTTATATCCAGTTTGATGTTTGTTCAGCTAATTTATGTTTAGGATATAGTTGTCAACCAGATTTGTGCAACTAAAATGCATGTATTTATTTATTTATTTAACCTCTTAAGACTCAGGGAAGGACACGTTTGGATTTTTTTACATTAAATAATTGGCTTTTTTGGAAATGGTACAATTTTAAAATTTTTATGTTATGTACATTGCAGTCGACAATTTTTTTTTTCTTAAAAGTCTTGTCCCCATATCCAAGGACACATGATCTGAGGAGGTTAAGCTTTATTTAACCAGGACAGGAGAAAATCCCATTGAGAGGAGGAGTCCTGGCCAAGAGGCAGGATAAAATACAACACATAGTTACAACATACAATAATTTACAAGTCAAACTGTGAAAAACAAGTGCAAGTCATTGAGTTTGTCTCTAGCACTTTGAGTTTGGATTTAAAAGCATTCAAAGAGATCAGTTCAGTCAATTTCCATGTTTCATGTTTGAGGAGCAGAGCAAATGAATGACCTTTGACCCAGCTTTGTACAGGCTACCAAATGTTAATTTGATCTTAAACAGTAAGAATCAAGTATTTTTCTTGTTAATGAGGTGTTAAATCTGATTTCCCTGAAATTAATAATGTCTGTATATCCTCCTGCATGAAATTGTCTTGATTGGAAACTGCATAATACAACAGGTCTTTTTCCAGATATATTTTTTAAGTTATTTAGATTTTTTTTAAATAGAATTTCATTTGCAATGGAAAGCATATTTTAATTAACACTGTGATTTTGTTGTCCTGTACAGAGAACAAAAATGCATTGCTGGGTTTCAGGAGGATATGACAGCCCTGCAATGAACTGGTGACTTGTCCAGGGCGTACCCCACCTTCACTCTTAAGTAGGTGGGATAGGCTTCATGTGACCCCCCAGTGAGGATAAAGTGGGTTCAGATGATGGATGGATGGATGGATGGATGGATGGATGGATGGATGGATGGATGGATGGATGGATGGATGGATGGATGGATGGATGGATGGATGGATGGATGGATGGATGGATGGATGGATGGATGATAATGTTGCACCACTAATCTACTGTGGTAAGAACAAAAGAGGTACAGAGACATCAAATTTAAGTCTCAACTCTTTTATGGTGTGACTTTAACACAAGAACAGGTATCAAAACAAGTCGTGTCAGGCACAACAAACTTGCCATTTACATGTATTGGATTTTGGGGGTATTGATCCAACTGATGTCATCATGTCGATGTGTGTGCTGAGGTCAGTATATTTGGCCATTATAAGTAAATCCACTTTTGTTTAAGTTACTTTTTTTTTTTTTTACTTTTTCCCAAAATTTAAAGCAATCTATTTTGGGTCACTGACAATTTACAAAACCAATATGGTATCAATTAAATTTTTGCTGCTAAAGTGTTAACACACAAACAATGGAAACAAACTGCGCTACAAACAATGCAAGTCTTCACAGACCCTCTGTCAAACACAGATCAGTAGATCAAGCCTAAACAACTGCATCTTATCTCAGATTAAACAGAACTGAAAGAGCAAGCTTTTCAATAAATTATACATAAATTTTTTTTTTACAGTTAATTTTGTGATTTTCCACATATATTTTGTGAAACTATATTAAAAATAAATATTGCATCACAAACACTATTTCAGTGACTTCTCTGATAAGTACTGTATAATTCCAGTGCAAATTTGCATGTCTATAATGTGGTGAAATATGGAGCATTTTTGTTTGCTCTGCATCTTTAATCAGCCTGTAAGTTTTTTAGAAAAAATATTTTGGATGGAAATCCAGGAGGCTCAATTTGTCTCAGTATAGAAGGGATATTCACTGTAAGTGTATGTTTAAAACCTTAAAGGGGACATATCATGCCCATTTTTCACAAGTGAACAGTTTCCTGGTGTCTCAGTGACTTATCTGTGACATGCTTTGGTTAAAATACCACATTGATGCAGAGCCTCTTCAACCTGGAGAAACAGCCTTTTTTAAAACGTTTGGTTTTAGGGCCTCATGCTTTCATGCAAATGAGCCACAGCTGACTCCACCCCTCTGTTTCACATTCTACCAATAGAGTCAGAGGAGAAAGAAATTGAACCTGAAAAAGCTGAGGCAGAGAAAAAAAGACAAAGAGACAAAGACACAGATGAAATAAAATCAGCTGGAAAGAATCAAAGAGGACCGAGTGTTGAGTTTTACTACCCCGGTGCCTTCGGGTCAATGGTCCGTTAACAGGCCTGGTGCACGTTCGGGTCCAGTTCCTTTGGACTTGGACCAGCCAAATGAGCCACAAGGCTATGTTCATGATGCCACCCATGGACCAGCCTGTCTGATCAACCCGGGTCAGACCAACCACAGAGCGACCAGGGCTCAGACCCATAGACCATGGAACACATTTGAAGAAGGGGGGGCAAAATCACAAGAGGGTGTCACTGAAATGTTAAGTCAGACATGATTCAGTTATATAGGCTACATCAGGGGGGCTCAGTCCTGGTCCTCGAGGGCCACTATCCTGCATGTTTTAGATGTATCCCTCATCTAACACACCTGATTCAAATGATCAGCCTGTCATCAAGCTCTGCAGAAGAATGATAATGACAGTCAGGTGTGTTCAAAGAAGGAAACATCTAAAACATGCAGGACAGCAGCCCTCGAGGACCAGGATTGAGCACCCCTGGGCTACATTATACACAGGCACACGTAATGGAAAAAAATACTCAGTCATGACAGCCAGCACAGAATAAAATTCCCAAACTGCAAACAGTACAGAATGCTATACATTCATCCATCAGTTATGAATTCAGCCCACAACATGGAAGTACAGAACTGTGCAGAAGAAAATGCAAAAACAGAAACACCTCAGTAGTAACTCAAACAACTTACTTGTATCAGAACCAAACCAGAATAGAAACATTAAATACAGCAGTGCAGTCGATGGTGCTAATAGAAGTAACCAATGACTTACCCTTAAAACACTGCAAACAACCAATAGAGAATAATGGTAGATATTTGAGTCCGGGTAGAGGTGTCTGTGACCTGTGGGTGGGTTAACTGAGCTGGTGGGGTGGGATGGGGTATTCAAATGAATCTGTGCATTTGACATACAAAGCACAGAAAGTCCAAAACAGAGCATTTTCATCTCTCTCTAACAACAAATGGATCAAGAGAAAAGGAGAATGGGTGGTTTTACAACATATTTGTGTTGTAAAACATTAAAAAGTGCATTTTGTATATGTCCCCTTTAAGACTGAAATCTCAAAAGATAATGAGCTGTATGACGGTAGAGAGGAAGGAACATCTTTCAGCAGTTCTTTGAAAATGGTGGCCCTGTTCTTGACATCAGAACCAGGGAATATTCGATTAAAACTCAATGAAAAAACTGATTTTGGTCATACCATTTAAAAGTACCATTTAAATAAAGTGGATTAACTTCTAAATTACCACAGGTCCACAGAGTATACCAGTATACTACAGATAGGTTTTGAAATGTCATTGCAGTACAATTTATATATCAACATGATAGTGTTTTATACTTTTGCCAGGGTTTTCTTGTCTTTGGGATTGGTAAAGGACATACTTGTAAACTGGGTGCGATTTCCCCGGGGGGATGGTTTTGGATATGATATTAGGCTGGATTTATACTCCGAAGCCAAGTCTCTGCAATGTGATTAATACAGAATGCTACATATTCCTTATACATATATATATATATATATATATATATATATATATATATATATATATATATATGCTTCTGGAATGTTGAAAATAGCATCTGTGGTGTAGACAAATGTACAATAGCAATATTTTTTTTCCTGCCAACTGGGTTGATGGCCAGTGGTACATAAAAACATATTTCTCTGACACCACATGGTTGCCTCTATTCTGGTAACAGGTTGTACCACCACAGGGGAATAAATGATATACATAGATATACAGTATGTAGACCCAGGCAGAATCCAGAATCTCAGCCATCAGCTATTTCATGGATTGAATTTTGAGATACCTATGTACATTGGATACAGAAAGAAAATATTTGTGAAGTAAAACGTACAATATTCTGGAATTTAATGCACTTCAGATCTTGTAGCAGCTCTTTTTATGTATTAGACATTAGATACAAGTTTCAAACCTCTTCCTCACATGCTCACATCACTATTTTATCCTCGCCTTGTGTTATTTCCTTGGTCCCTCATGTCTGTCTAATGGTACTGTCGCCTCTCTTGATACTTCGTTATGATGACAGACACCAAGCCAACATAAAAGATATCAGTACAGTACAAAGGGAGTCAGACATTTCCAAGCAATCTTTTACAACTTACAGAATGACCCTCTTCTCACCTGCTATTTACATACCCACTTTAATCAGAGGAAGCACAAAAAGTGCAATGTCTTAGTGTAGAAAGACTGTGAAGATCTGATGAACCACATCCCTCTAGAGACACTCCCAAACATATTTGGTCATATTAGCAGCTCAAGTGTAAATGCAGCATGTCAGGGGAGGCAGAGAAAGTGGAGCACAAAATCAAATGCTTATTAAAATATACAAGTCAAGAGCTTTGGTGTGGATCCTATTGAGGGAATAATTTATAGGAGGTAAAAACCTTGTAACATACAGTTATAATCCTCTGGGAAAAAGGTCTTTACGTTTGTGATAGAAAAGTTGTGGAAAGTTAAAACAACACACATTCTTAATTTCCAAGTGTATTCTGATTGACACATTTTAATCACACCTGACAAGAACAATTGTTGTTTTAAAAACTGTTTAAATGACAAAAGTTTGTTCTGTTGTTGACGGAAATTAGAAACCCCGGGGAATAAGTGTGACAGGGATGATCTTGTTGATTGAGCAAAGATTTAGAGCTTCCTGCCTTTTTTTTTTTTTCAGATGTAATCAGGAACACAGCACATGTCAGACAGCAACAAGATTAATTGTCATGAAAAAAAAAAGTGCTTAATATCAGTTCTGAAGTATCTTGATGTAAAAATGAAAAGAGGTGATATGCAATAGTAATTAGACAAGTCAGAGAAGAACCTGCCAAAAAATAGAGAACTCTGACAAATTAGTATTGTCAAACTAAAAAGACTCAGACAACCTTTTCTATTCTCTTCTTTTTTCTGCATATTATTTGAACCGCACACATCTTCCTTTGTGTACTAACTGACTGGTGAACTAAAGCACATGAATCTTACTACCACTGGAAAGCACTTTTGTGCACTGCTGTTCATGAAGCAGATAATTTGGGAGCATTTTATGGTACACTGGCACCGTGGTTACCACTGTTGCCTTACAGCAGAGGCCTGGGTTCAGACCCCTGTGGAACTTTTTGGTGTAAGTCTGCATGTTCTTCCCATACTTACGTGGATTCCCTGGGGGTGCTCTAGTTTTCTCCCACTTCAAAAGAACTGCATTGTTATTGATAGTATTCTCCTGACATTACACTTTACTGTGGTCCTGGTCTTACATCAGAGGCTCGTCACTGAGCATCAGAACCTGGATTCATTAAAAAAAGAAATATAAGTGAACTGTACTGATATCCATTGATTGTATTACTACTTTCTTGAAACGCTTTTTTTTTTTTATTAAAAGTGTCAATGTTTTTCTCCTAAAATGTGTATTATTTTTTAACATACCTTTACAATGCAAAACATCACCCTTTCAGAGTCCAAATTATTACTTTGTGAGCAGAACATTTGAATAAATATTTCATTGACAACAACTATTTAAGGAAAAACAAGGTGTGTAAGTGGAAACATATCTATATATTTTGTGTTCTACACAACATTTTTTTTTTTTACCACATTTATAAAACACTGCAGCTGCCCTGTCTGAACCATCTTCAGAGTCAAAGACAAATTCCCCTCGGGAGGGTCAGTGTCCACCATCAGGGGGGGTCTTTTTGTTCTCTCATGTTCCCAGTGTTAATCACTTAATTAACTGTACTTTCTGCAATTCAATTAAACAGAACAAAATGGTGTACAAAGTGTGAAAAAGCATTGACCCTCAAGGCAATACATAGTCCCAGGACAATTATCCAGCCTTCTACTACAACTGTCTGAGGGGGCAAAGGATTATTACGTGAGCTTTTAATGGAATAGTTCATCGTATAGAGTCAGTGTAACAATGCACTGAATGAGTAGTTTAGCTACATGGCAGTAATGTTCACAAGCAATGAATTATTGTATAATATTGCCATTCAATGTAATGCTTTCCCTGCCTAATGAATATTTAATTTTTAACTGACTGAGCTGTAAAAATTATGCACCAAACTTGTATTGCATTTATTTTAATACCGTGTTCCCTGACTGGCAGCTGAACAACTAGCAGAGGTATTTCAAACACTAATATGCTTTTCCACTTTGTATTTAAATGCAAGCCAATTCGTTAAAATGCTGGCAAACGCTTGCTGAAAATACAAAATTAGAGGGCAACAATATCAACCTCTTTGCATATTGTTTACATTCACCCTAATGTAAGAGAATATGTAATTCATAATTGCATGCACATCTAGGTCAATGCCTTAATAATTAGACTAGATGCAGATGATGGGATGCTGCTAGCAATGTTCTAAAGCTTTCATCGGAATGTCTGGTGAAGACAGGGTCAAAACTGCAAGATGTATTTTTGTGCTCCCCCCCCTTATGTGTCCGCTTGTATTTTTCAAACACTTTTTTTTGGCTGTAAACCTTAAAATGCATATGCAGCAAAGTTCTTCTCCCTTAATGGAGTTAATTAATGGCCTAATTACATGAACTCATTAGTGATGAACTGTAATTCTCTTATTTCATCTACTCATTAGTCGACAATATTCATAATTAGTAGCATTAGGACAATTATTGCACAGTAGGCTGGCTAACATCAAGACTCATTCAGTGCTGGAAGCAGCTTTGTCAGTATCATGTGTCAAAGCTTTAAAACAGTTAGAGAAAAAGGTGAGTTGCTCCTTCACCAGGTTAGTGTCGGTCAAATTACTTGCTATAGAAAAATCACATCACAATACCAATAGAGTATGCAAGACATCTATATGGTGTTTGTGTCTCAGTATAAAATTAATAGCATTACATTCTCCTAGGAAATAGGATCACAATCATTAGCATCCAAGCAATTGTTCACTTGTCAGCACTGCTCACCTCGACTTTGCTATGCTGCACTTTTTCCATATGTCCACATTCATAGTCAGAGTGAGTGTTTTAATTTGAGGCATTTTTTTATTCAGCTTATTATCTCGGATTACACACCCATTTTATTCACAAAGATAAAAGTGTGCAACTACAAAACAATGAGGGTACTTTTATTTATTTAAATCCCCATTAATCATGCAGAGCTAAATAATATGGCTGTTTGGTAATTCATCACCAACCTGAGTCAGTGGTGAAACATCCTTTCAAATGTTTATTGTATTGAAAGATGTTTCAGTAATTGCAATTAAATTGCACTCTGGTCAGAAACAAAGTATGCTAACACAAGAGGAATGGTGGGTGTGAAAATGGCAATGAGTGTGTTAATTACCACACTGGACCTGGCTGACAGCTGTTCACCATGGCCCCCATTTTGATTTATGACAGCAGCTAAGAAGGGACACAAAACTCTTTTCTTTCTGTTTTCCATCATCTTGAAAGAAATAAGAGGTGAAAGAATGGTTCGACGCTTGATTAATTTCTCCTGCATTTGTTACATGCAGGGTATAAACAGGATAAGACATGCTCCAGCAAGTGTATTTCCTAATGAAGAAGCTACTTAACAAAGTCTCACAGTGAAGTTGGAAAAGGGGATGAAAAGAAAATAGTAAATTCAGATAAATATCCTTGTGGGGGTGTTACTCTTTTGGAATGTAACATTATACAACATTATATAACATAACATTTTATTTTTTACTGTCACAAAAATGGCATTATTTTCATCATTATTCAACAGGTTTCCCTGCTCACAGTGTAAAACCTGTAGTCCTGTCATAACAATGAAAATGAAAAGACTAATTCTTAACTGTATAAAATATTAAGTACATCTCATGTAATGTTTCAGCTTTCACCTCACATTGTACCAGCTTGTTTAACAGCTATACAATTATAGACATCAAAGTATCTTGGAAAAAAGCATCAAATGTGTAGAATATAACATGACTTGAAAGGAATATTTAAGTGTGCATGCAACTTTTTTTCTCTTTTTTGTACAAAAAAATGGCATGCATATATATTACTGTAATAAAACATCACAGCCTGGATATATGTCTTATATTAAAATGAGACCACATATTTTGTTTGTAGAAACAAAAAAATCTGTATTCCATTTGAATCGTGTAACTCATCATTGCTTTGTTCTTTCATGGAAAAGCCTGCAAGAATAAAAACAAAGTGTCAGATAGATTCACTTGCTTCCTGCTGTCTACACTCAGAAAAGTTTGACTATTGTCGACTTAAATAAATTATGGTAACAAAGTGACAATTAAAATAATTGAATAGATTTTAAGTATTTCAACTTTGATTAAAAAGTATTGATTTAATTAAGTAAATTTAAACATAATAATTAAATCCAAAATAATCAACTTATTAGTTTAATTAATTTGGATTTGGATTTTAGGGGGAAAACTGTCCAATATTTACTAGTTATCTGGAAAAAAATCATTCAGATGTACCAAATATCTAAAAAAATAAATTTGATTTACGAAGGTGGAATTACTTCATATTCCAAAATATCTGGTATTGATTTATACATTGTTGACCTTACTGATAAAATATAATTATTTTCTACTCACTGATTTTCATCTGATATTATTTAAACAAAGATGAGATAAATCTCATCTCGTCATCTGAACCCGCTTTATCCTCACTAGCGTCGCGGGGGTTACTGGGGGCCTAATCCAGCTACAATGGGTGAAGGCGGGGTACACCCTGTATGAGTCTCCAGTTCATCGCAGGGCTGAACGTATAATCACTCTCACATTCACACCTATGGGCAATTTAGATTAACCAATTCACCTATCAGCAGTGTTGTACCTGAACGCGTTCATTGAACGATCGTTCACGAACGATATCATATTTTTGACGAACGTGAACGACTCGTTCACTTTTGCCAAATGAACGGGAAGTTGTGAACGCAGTTATTCTAGCATTTATTGAACTGCGCTCTTATGTAGTTCACATTTCGTTCTTATCACGTTGTAATTATTGAGTCCTATAAGGTATAAAATGGGATAAAAACACAGCATTATCATAAATGTCATTTTTGACTTACTCTGAACAAATTTTGGCAACATAATGTTGTGGAATAGCAATGAGAAGCATTTTGGGTGCGGCAGAGAGAGAGAGAGAGAGAGAGAGAGAGGTGCAGAGAGTTTTTGGGAGCGGAGAAAAAGAGTTAAATGTACAGAGTGTGACCGATGACCGGAGCAGGTGTTGTCCCGTTCTTGGAAATAAACATTGAAAACGAAGCTCACTGAAACCACTCCTTGTGTTCTAAGAACCCACAGAGGGAAGTTAACCCCGGGGTAAGGTACTTACTTCCGCCCTGGTGGGGCGGCTTTTTCCCCTGATTTTTTGACTACAGGATGATGTCAGAAACAGTTAATAATACGTTTACAATAATAACACAAAAAAGAACAAAAAAAAGAACGAAAAAGTTCATTTTGGGATCCATCAACTTCTAGTTCATAATTTGGAAGAATGAACAATGAACTGAACTAATTCATATTAAGTAACTTGAACTGAACTTTGAACTAGTTCCTAATTAAGGTGAACTTTCCCAACACTGCCTATCAGTGCATGTCTTTGGATGGTGGGAGGAAACTGGAGAAAACCCATGTGCACATGGGAAAAACATGCAAACTCCACACAGAAAGGTCGGGTGTGGGATTCGAACCAGGGTCCTCCTTGCTGTGAGACACGAGTGCTAACCACTGCACTACCATTATCTCAAAATAACCATATTACAAACTGCACAAAGTATTTTTCTTCAAGTAGGGTTTGATAGAATGCATTTTGTCAACATTAACCCTTTGATTCATTGTGGTCACTACAGTGGACAGTTATTCTACAGTTGTTCTCTTGTATATTCATGGGTTTTGTTGTTTTAGTTCCATATCAGTTAGTTCATATCATGACTGTAACTGGTCTGTTCTTAATACCTGATCTGCACTAACATGTTTATGTGCTTGTTGTTATTAGACTGTAATTAACAATCTTCTTAAACAAAAACGGTATTAAAAGTTTTTTTTTTTTCACAGTGTTCTGATATTGCATTTTAAATACATGTTTCTTTGCTTCAAAGCTTAAACACATGTTTTCCAACTGAGTGGACATTTTGTAACTCCATAAAAAAATAGATTCATTAAAAAGATTTAAATTTTTTTCAGGCCTAATGAGAAATAAAAACACTTAAAGAAAAAATCTTGACTAAGGTTTTCTGAATTCATGAATCAAGTCCAGTCACACTTTTTAGAGTGTACAGCCTTACCTTACACCTCTGAGTTTGTTAGAGCTGAAGAGATTGAAAGGTCCATCTCTCCCTTCTTGTCACTGGCCTGGTTTTAATCAGTGAGCCTCCTGTGGCTGTAGAGAGAATTCAGACTGCGTTGGCAGCTGATGATTGGATGCTGCCATTGAAGAGTCCTGTAGCATTCGATGAAGGACCTCAGGCATAGACAGCTTCTTCAAACCCAGGAGGCACAGTGAGGAGGACATTACTGGTCCTGACAGACAGCTAAATATTAAATATGTCCAGTTATTTTAATATTACTCTAATCCATAAAAACAGTTTAAATAATATGAGTCAGGTTAACCCCAACATTCCTGATACTTGTATAAGATGTCAGGAGAGAAAAGGGACCCTCTTTCACTGCACTGATACTTGTCCCAAAATAAAAAGAATTCTGGATTGTTTTAGCAAGTCCACTTGGAGAAATCTAAAAAATTTTATTAAAATGGAACCCAAGTTGTTCCTTATGGGCATCTATCCAACATAGATTTAAATGCAGTGAACAGGCATTTATTAATATTTCTCTCCTACTGGAAAAGAGAATAATCGCATTAACCTGGAAGAGTGTTGGCATATTGAGTATCAGACAGTGGTTAAGAGGGATGTCCACATGTTCACTATAGGTTGCTACGTCTAAAATCCACCACTCATTTAAAGCTTTGCAGAACTCCAGAAAACATACATAAGTCTCGCTCCCATGACCACACCTCTCCACTTCTACCTGCTGCCGCAAAAGGCTGTCATTTATTGACCTGTGCTGCATGCTTTACATGCATCCCGTGGACTCCTGTCCCGTCGCAGGCCTCTACTAGATTATGTTCTTTTCTTTCCATCCACAACACACACACTGTTGAATTAGGTGTCATTTATGGGAACCTGTCTCTTTCTTTCACTTGTATGACCATTCCTCCATAGGTACCACCCCCCTGTCCATCCACATTGACACATTTCAAACTAATCATTTAGGTATTTTTGTAATGGAAACCAGTCTCTTATCATGCACTGTCCAATCTCTTCATGTGAATCTCACTTCAAAAAACCCTGCAAAAATGTATTAGACATTTTCACAAGCACCTCATAAGATGTTATTGGTGCCTTGCTCTCATTTTATTCAGTGAACACAAGTAGCAGGAAATATACTGTCAGAGAAGCTCTGGAATTAATATTTGAGCCACAGAAAAAAAAGGGTGAAGTTGAACCAGAGATAGAGGAGGACAAGAATCCTTCTTTTGAAGCAGACCTTTATAATCTTGACCAATCAACAGATGATGAAGCCCTGGTCTGGCCTTCTTCCAGCCAGGAAAGAGGAGGCAGATCAGTCTATTTACATCATCCTCCACACCTCTGCCCCCAGCACCCACTCACCACCTATTCCTTCTCTCTCCACTGCTCAGTCATTATCCGAGTTTACCCCCATCTCCCATCTCATGACCAGCATATACACACTAACCTGCACCCTGGGCCTCATCCCATCCAAGCTCATCAAGACCTGCCTCCCTATCCTTTCCCCACTTACCACAACCATTATTGACACCTCTCTCTGCTCTGGATCAGTTCCAGACACCTTCAAATTAGCTGCCATCACTCCCATTGTGAAGAAACCTGGACTTCACTTTAACATCCAGTCCAATTTCCGCTCCATCTCCAACCTCCCATTTCTCTCCAAACAATCTTGTACCTTAACAGATCCAAGACCATCTCTTCTGCCCACCTTCTCATGCTGCCTCCCAAAACTAAGCACCCCCCGACCATCTGTCACTGTTCTGACCACAACACTTTTAAATCTCTTTGAAAAATGTTCATTAATTTAAGATTGTTTTTAATGTTTTATTACTTTTATTATGACTGTTTTTAATGTTGAAGTTATTATATGATTGTGAAGATCACACCAGGGTCAATGTGTTATGTAATATCTCATGTGGATGATGTCAAGTCCAGCCTCCACCTCTTTTTACCAGAGTCCATGGAGAAAGCTTTGTTTTGTTCGTTTCGTCATCTGAACCCGCTTTATCCTCACTCGGGTCACTGGGGTCTTACTCCACCCTGTCTCCAGTTCATCTCAGGGCTGAACATATATAGACAAACAATCACTCTCACATTCACACCTATGGACAATTTAGATTAACCAATTAACCTATCAGTGCATGTGTTTGGATGGTGGGAGGAAACTGGAGTACCTGGAGAAAACCCACGCAGACATGAGGAGAACATGTAAACTCCACACAGAAAAGTCTGGTGTGGGAATTGAAACAGGGTCCTTATGTCTGTGAGGCACAAATGCTAACCACTGCACCATGGAGAAATTTATTCTGGAAATGACAAACTTCTGCATACGTGGTGTGGATGGACGTCTGTTCCTGGAAGAGTTCAGGCACAACAGCACAATCCCTGCACACCAAACTCTGTGCCCTAAGAGACATATTTCTTTAAGTTTCAAATCGGTTTGCAGGGTACACGCCAACCTGGTTGCGCAACACCATTTGTGTGTGTGAACATAAACACACGAAATTTTAATTATTATATTTCTAAATGCTGATTTGTTGCATGTTGCAGTTATTCATGTTAAAAAGTAGTTGGACATCTTTGTTTACAGCATTAAAATGTGCAAAATAAAATTGGATGATTATGCGTTTTTTTTCTTTTAAGGCTAAGAACAGTTAAACCAGACTGGTCAAATCAGGACCTGGAACTAAAAGTAAGGCATGTGGGATAAACATAATAGAAACGTTAAATATTAACAATATGCTCATATGTAATCAAAAAACATCATGACTAAACTACAAAACAAAAATTTGCAACAAAAATAAGTGACCCATTTGGTTATCTGTTTTTGTTTAGTTTTTTTTGCCATGTTGTACTTTCCTCTTCATATCTCAAATATTTTATGTATGTATTTCATTCATTCAATGTATGTGTATGTTTGTGTTTTCTTCTCTTATTTAAAAAAAACAAAACTCAATAAAGATATTGTTGAAAAAATAAAACAGTGCATGTGAGTGACAGAGAGGAGGATCTTGGACACCTGACACAGGTCCCAGTGGAAAATCAGATTTCAGTCTATGGCTGCCCCCACAGGCCATGCAATGAAAATGTGGATTGAACCAGCCAAAGCCTGTTCTCTTTTTTCCTTGTTATTTCTCTCTTCATTGACTCACAGCAGCTTTCATCGCCAGAAGTGCCTTCTTTTTGGATAAAGTTATTCATAGGCCAGGAATTCTTCGATTATTCTCCAGGAAAATGCAAGCATGGCCGTTAATCCAGCCCCAGACCAATATTAACTTCACTGCTGCCTCCAACTCTCCCTTTGTTTATTTTTCTATTTCACACATGCCCCCTTTGCTTATCTCCTTTCATGGTAAATACCATTTGTTTTTTTTGTTGGTTTTTTTTTCAAAAGTAATTCAGGGTGTATTGGAGGGTGATTGTGTTCCTGAGAAGGACTGCCAGGGCACAGATAAGAATGTCAGTAGTACATCCTCTCAGCCAAAGCTGGAGTCCAATAATCTTAGAGACGCCTACATTATGTATACAAAGAAGGATATGGCTGTCATATAAATGCATCACCCACATATAAGGCTGGAGGTTACATTTGGATGTATGGATATTGGACACCTGAGCTATTTTACCAAAGGCGTCCTCAACCTGCATACAAAATTTTATAGACACAAAGCAGGAACATTACTTGTTTTTTTTTGTTTTTTTATTTTTATTTTTAACATTAGTTAAGTGTGATTTGTCTGAACATCACCAAAAAACTAAATAAATAAACAACTTGGCATTATATATCTCTCCAAACCACTGATTAGAAGAATGTTAACCAAAATATGCGCCATATAAACATGTCTATTTCAATTGCTGTTGCAAAATTTGCTCTCCACTTAAATCCACGCCCTTGCACAACCCTGCAGGCAGGTTCTGAGTGAATGTAGCCATAGAATCTGTGGGCTGCACAGAACATGCCATTCATCTGAGATGTGGACTGACAGGCTGCAGGGACAAGAGACAAACATGTAAACACCTAAACCTGGCAATGTGCTGTTTTCTGCTGGGAGCTGCAACAACAATAGGAAAATAAGAAAATACTATAGAGGACAGTGTCTGCAGGCAAATACAACAGCACACATTTCTAGGTCACAAGTGCAGATATTCCATCACAGTAACTTCTCCCTTAACACTATTAGCCAAACAAGCCTGGGACTTTTTACTCCTATTCTACAATAAGAGTGGATGTGGACAGATCTTGCTGGCACAGCACGAATGTATCTTGCTTTTTTTAATATCTGCCATAGACTTCCTGCACATTTAGGAAAGAAGAAAGTTGTAGACAGTGACACACTCCACTGTGTATACTGGCTTTGCACTTATTTGGCCTTGAATAACTATGTTTTTTATTTTATTTTAGTGATTAGGTCACACTATTTAGAATTTGTGATTATTATGTTTAAAAATCATGTTGTTCATTTACTTTTCAATGCAGACAAAAGTACCCATGTATGCTGCTAGTATGCAGAATCCCAGTAGCAGCATCCCAGTGACCCTCCTGAGGATTATGTGGTTCAGAAAATGATTGAGTGAATGAATATATAGAAGACAATGGGAGGTAAGTGCAATCTATAAAGTTTATAAATAGAAAGTGACCTCTCAGTCACATTCACATAAGCTAACAGCTATGCTATGTAACTGTGTCAAAATAAGCCACATCCTCTCTCAAATGTAGGCCATGTGGTGATAATGAGCCCCCATCAGGCACCTAACACGTAGCACATCCCATCACATGTCTGAGCTTTTCTCTCATTCTGTTGACAAATGGTCTCATCGGTGAGTGGCCTTATCTTCTTTACATCTGACCCACAATCCCTCCCCAAACTCGTTTACAGAAACATCCAATCATCTGCTCCTCGCACTAGAGAGAGACTGAGCAAGTGATACTTGGTTTAAAAGTAGTTCATCTGTAGTTCTTTTTCTGTACAATGTGGCATTGTGACATTAATTACTCTTTGTAGTGACACCTACCTTTAAAAGCTTGACTAATGGTGCACATTTAATACAGTTAAGTAACTGAAAAATACTGTCCATTTTACTTAAAAGATGTGCCTTCATGTAACAGTAGTATTATGATCACACAGACTTGATCCCTATAAAAAATAACAAGTCCTCAGAGCCTCACAGTTGACATTCTAAGGTGAATTTGTAATCATTGAGCTCTTCACCCGTCTGACCTGAAGATGTAGACCTGATGGTTGTGTTCATTTAAATACATCACTACATCTATGCTGCACACTGTCAGTCAAACAGCTGTTCAATACACAAAGACCTTGATTTCAACACGCTATATACAGTGCATCCAGAAAGTATTCACAGCACTTCACTTTTTCAACAACCTTGTCTCATTATCTGAACCCGCTTTATCCTCACTAGGGTCACTGGGGGTCTAATCCAGCTACAATGGCTGAAGGTGAGGTACACTTTGTATGAGTCACCAGTTCATCTCAGGGCTGAACATATATAGACAATCATACGCAATTTAGATGAACTAATTAACCTATCAATGCATGTCTCTGGATGGTGGAAGGAAACCCACGCAGAAAGGTCTGGTGTGGGAATTGAACCAGGGTCCTTCTTGCTGTGAGGCGCAAGTGCAAACCACTGCACCGCTGTGCTACATGTTATGTTACAGCTTTATTCCAAAATGGAGTCAATTCATTTTTCCGACAAAATTCTACACACAACACCCCAGAATGACAATGACAAAAAAGTTTTTTTTTGTATTACTTCTACTATTCATAACCTTTTCCATGAAGCTCAAAATTGAACTGAGGTGCTTCTTGTTTCCACTTCCTGTTTCCTTGAGGTGTTTCTACAGCTTACTTGGAGTCCACGTGTGGTAAATTCAGTTGGTTGGACATGATTTGGAAAGGCACACACATGTCTATATAACATCCCACAATTAACAGTACATGTCATAGCACAAACCAAGCATGAAGTCAAAGGAATTATCAGCAGGCCTCCAAGAAAGGATTGTCTTGAGGCACAAATCTGGGGAAGGGTACCAAAAATTTTCCGTTGCTTTGAAAGTTCCAATGAGAACAGTGGCCTCCATCATCTGTAAATGGAAAAAGTTCAGAACCACAAGGACTCTTCCTAGAGCATTTAAACTGAGGAATTGGGGGAGAAGTGCCTTAGTCAGGGAGGTGACTAAGAACCCGATGGTCACTGTTAGAGCTCCAGCGTTCCTCTATGGAGCGAGGAGAACCTTCCAGAAGCACAACCATCTCCTCAGCAATCCACCAATCAGGCTTGTATGGTAGAGTGACCAGACGGAATCAACTCCTTAGTAAAAGGCACATGGCAGCCTGCCTGGAGTTTGCCAAAAGGAAACTGAAGGACTCTTAGATCATGGGTAACAAAATTCTATGGTCTGATGAGACAAAGATTCAACTCTTTGGCGTTAATGCCAGGTGTCATGTTCGGAGGAAACCAGGCATCACTCATCACCAGGCCAATACCATCCCTACAGTGAAGCATGGTGGTGGCAGCATCATGCTGTGGGGATGTTTGTCAGCGGCAGAAACTTGGAAACTAGTGAGGATAGAGGGAAAGATGAATGCAGCAATGGACAGAGGCATCCTGGATAAGAACCTGGATAAGACTTCAGACTCGGGTGACGGTTCATCTTTCAGCAGGACAACGACCCTAAGCACACAGCGAAGATATCAAAGGAGTGGCTTCAGGACAACTCTGTGAATGTCCTTGAGCCCAGACTTGAATCTGATTGAACATCTTTGGAGAGATCTGAAAATGGCTGTGCACCAATGCTTCACATCTGATTTGATGGAGCTTGAGAGGAATAGGTAAAACTGGGTAAAACTGGGTAAAACTGGCCAAATACAGAATAGCTTGTGGCATCATATTCAAAAACACTCGCGTGTGTAATTGCTGCCAAATGTGTATCAATGAAGTATTGAGCAAAGGCTGTTAATACTTATGTACATGAGGTTTCTTAGTTGTTGTTTTGTTGTCTCTTTTTTTTTCCACATAGGCATTGTGGGGTGTTGTGTGTAGAATTTTGAGGGGAAAAATAAATGTAATAAATTTTGGAATAAGGCTGTAACAACCAAATGTGGAAAAAGTGAAGTGCCACGAATAATATATATATTTCACTGTTTTGAGAAAAAAAATATATTTAGTGGAATGTGATGAATATAATTCAATGGTATCATGTTTTAAACTTTATTAAACAAAAAGTGAAATGAAATAACTATGAGATTTTTAATGAACCAAATGAAATGACTTTTTGTCATAATGCTACATATCCATGTATCTTCATTTTTCCCAAACACTACATATCTGATCCTCCTTATAGTAAACACTTTTCAATGTTTTTTTTTTTTTTTATGACATGTGTGGGGAACAGGTTTATGGAGAACCTGCAGTCTCAAATGATCTAATGCCACATTAGATTCAAGCACTGGCTTGAATTGACTCAACTCGTACTTACCATTACAAAAAAGGACCTCGAACCTGTTACTAGATTTTTGGTTTTGCCTCTCCAGGAATACGGAGTCAAATACGTCACAGCATTTGCAGCCTGTGATTGGTTGAACAGATATGTCTTCTTTCCAAGAATAACAGTGGCGGTACTTGTTGCATTTTAGAATAAAAGAGCATTTAGAGTGTAGAGAATCTATAGCAGATATCACCTCTTGTTAAACACTAAATGTAGGTAAATAAATCGGCAATGAAGGGAAATTTTGTGGCGGTAAGTTCAAATTTTCACATACAATAGAAGATAATTTATTCATCCTGAATGAAATCACAAAAAAAGCACCTAATAACATAAACTTCATCATATACAAAGACCTAAAACATATCAAATACACAAATCTGGCATTTATCACATTTTGGAACCAAGCTTTAAATATGGTAAAATAATATTAAAGGTCAGTTAAAATTCAAATCAGGTTTGGTTGTCTACTTAATTTACAGTGGTGATCGTGGGATTCAGAAGGCTTCTTACCTGCCAGACTTCAGAGCAAAAAAACATAAGTGACTATAGAAAAAAAAAGGAAGGATTTCAGACTGGCACTACCACAATAGTAAAATACCAATTAGAAAATTATGAAATTCATCATGAAATTGTAAAGGCAACTTTCAAGGTTAAATATGAAAATTCTGATTTAGTCTTGACTGCATTCCTAATTAATCTGTGTCCAAGTTGATGTTGCCCAGCAAGCCCTCTGGTGCAGGTAAGACCATCTTCATACAGTTCCTTCATAATACCACGTTGAGTGTGGGATAAATTTACATATATTCGGATATATTATACAGTTTTTCATTGTCGTTTGTCATAAAACATGCTCTTATATATGTACAGAATAAGGGAAAGGGAAATTACAATACAATGCAGCATTTTGTAAAATTTTTTGAGGAGATTAATTGTTTTAAGAGGTTATTTAAGATTATCACACCCTTAAGATATTATTGGGAATTTTTAAAACTCATTTTCATATTTCTAAATTGTAGGGAAGATGGGGAGACAAGCTTCTGAATTTCACATCCAGTGCTTTTTTTCCCCTAGCCCAGCAGTCCCTTCCGCTTATCAGCACTTCATCCAACATAAGAACATTGCTGTGAGTCAGCTGACATTACAACTCTGTGAGAGAATCAAAGGAAAAGGACTGATGTGCTTCCAGGGGGCAGCCAGCCTAAGCTCAAAGATGACAAGGCTGATATGAGAGTTAAAGACTATTTTCAGGTTGAGTGGTTAGGGACTTTTTGTGTGTGTGTGGTTGTGCTAACTTGCCTGTTAGTACAAGGACTGACGTTAGCGCTCCCAGGCAGACAGCACTGTTTTGCATGCGACGTGCCACGTTGTGTCAGACACAAAACACCAGCTGGACAATGACCTCAACAAGGCACACAGAGGGCAGGCATGAGCCTTATGATGTGCATCTTGGCATTGTCTGAGCCTGAGGGGAGGAAAGCAATGCATTCATTGACTTTCAGGGCATAGTCGAGTTAATGCTGAACTTCCCTTTTTTCTCTTTGTTTTCTGCTTCAAATACTTTCCCTTGGGCTTTTTAGCATTATGTTGATCAAACTAAATCACAAATTAGCTCAAAGGGACTGGGTAATATTTAGTCTTAAAAAGCACCTTTTCTGCCAGCACTTTTTTTTGATGAATCAGTATGTGTTCTACTGTATGTACTGAGTCAGCCAGCTGTCAAAACTTAACGAGTGTCCTTTTGTCATTAGATTGTAATGTTACTGGTGAATATGTGAGCTGCTGTGTTGCACTGGATTGCACAAATGTGTAAAATGTAAACTCACAAAGCTGTAACATGGACCACTGCAAACCACACGCCAAATTAGTTAGAGATGTAGCAGTTGAGAGGATATGGGGTGGGGGTCTGTTTTCAGTTTAATCAATCATCCCTACAGAAATCAGAGTAGAGACGAAAGGAGGGGGTGAGCAGGAGTAGGTGGGTGTGTGAGGTGTTTTGCAAGGGAAAGGAATCCCATTTTTTTCTCTTAAGGGGCTGAGTTGAGCCAGCTCATTTTTCACCTGGGTGCGGCTCATTCGTTCATTAGGCAGAGAGATAGGGGTGCATGTGGCGGATCTGTGAAGCTGCTTCATTACTCTCTGAAGCATGGCAAGATCGGACCATGCTGTAGAATATTTAACCCCCCCAGACACACACATACACACACACACACACACACACACATCATTGCCAAAGAATGATGTGTGTTCAACAGGATTTGAGGTCCTTCTCATTATAGAGGCATGATCATAACTCATTGAAGGGTGGAAGGTACATGCTGAGAGATGCTGATATAGTGAAGGCACCACTGCCCCGAGGAAGAAGAAAGAGCTGTGGCTTTGACTGAAATGTTGATTCCTCAGGATGATAGAAGACCTTTTTATAGCAGCACTTCCTCACATGCCTTTCAGATTCATCGCTTTAAAGGACATATTAATATTACATATCCTGTAATATTAAAAATCAGAACAAAAATTAGACAAAAACAGACAACACCATCCAGTATGTTCCATCACCATTGATTAGTTGACCTCAATAGCTTTATTACTTCTACATTTGGTGGTCAAAGTTCTCTCAATTAGCCTCTAGTGCATTAGTACCCATGAACATGACTGAGATGCAGCCATTAGACGTAGCACATTGTCCATTAACAGATGTAATGTGGTTGTAATTATTACCTGCTCTGGTCATCAGCTCAGATTACATAGTGTGGTGAAGAAAAATTCTCAGTGTTGCTTTATTTTACAAGAAAATCAGGCATTATGACTCATGTGTACAGATAAATACAGATAAAACTGCATATTTTATACATACAGTACTATGCAAAAGTCTTAGGCCACCTATAGTTTTATTTGTTTTTGTAGGGTTGAAATTAATTTACATATTTATTCCCCATTCTGCACCCTGAAAATACAAGGAATATATGCACAGCCTTAAAGGTGCAGTGGGTAGCTCCCATACTCTAGGTGGCAGTAAACACCTGAATCAGTATAAAAAGAGCACCATTTCGCTGTTCCACATACCTAACTGCAGTCGCTTTGGGACAATTTGCCTTGTCTATACGTTTCACATTTTTCCACAACCTGCTATGTTTGCTGTTTGTTAATGGCAAACATCACAACTCTTCTGTTATCACTTCCATCGAGTGATGAGGTTAGAAAAATAAATCTTAGTTATGCTAGTGCTACTATTTTTTTTATAATCAGCTGTTTGTTGTCTAAAAAACAAACAAACAAACAAAAACAGCCTGCATCAGTCATTCCACTGCACAAACTCTGTTTCATTGTAGTGTAGACCAGTGGTTCCCAACCTTAGTCCTCAAGTACCACTATCCTGTATGTTTTAGATGTATCCCTCTACCAACACACCTGATTTAAATGATCAGCCTGTCATCAAGCTAGTAGAAGTAGAAGTAGAAGTTGAAGTAGTTGCAAGTGAGACATAGTGAGAGCATTTTAAGAGTCAAGATGGTGAATTATTGTGTTTGTGCTGGTTGTGTGAACTCCAGCCTGTCAGGACATCGAGTTCATCATTTTCCTAGTAGAAAGAGTACGAACTTTCAGGCAATTGCCTGTACAGTGCACTTCACAGCTGCATCTGTCACCATTCACTTGTCCATTTGTGGATGTAATTTTACTCTGGAGTGTCATCATCCTGGGGATCTGATGGAGTACAAGATGGTTTGATGTAGACTACGTTCTATTATTTGGTTAGACGCTTACCATGATTTCTTTTCGTTGTCATGGCTGCTGCGACAGCCTATCACCATAGTAACAGAGCAGATAACTATGTTCAAAGTATCTTTAAAGTAGTTGTTACAGCATAGTATGAGTAATATAGACTGTTAAGCTGTTGAGCGTATGAAGACATTCACCATGTCATTTTTGTGCAAATCTGAAGGCTAGAAACTACCAAGTCCCTGTCTGGAAGTAGCATTAGCAACTGGTTCTGGTGCTACAATGACTGTATGGCCATTACGGCAATACAATGATGCATTTTGTTAGTAAGACAAAATGTAAATAAAAAAGAACGGCTACACAGGCATTTACTGAAAAAACAAGCGTATTAACGTACCATAACCATTTATTACGCTAAGAAGGTAAACATGCCCGATGTAAACTCATAGCCTTAGCCCCTATGCTACTACTGCATTCACCAGATATTTTGGCCAATTCACCACTGATTACTAAGCTCTATCTCCCTCCATCATTCCTGCATCTATCCCTCTCTCTATTGCCCTGGCCTCTCTCTCTCTGCTGTGGTTCATAATTATACGGTTGTGGCCCATCATAAATACTATCTGCCCTTGTCTCCTCCATGTTGTCAGTATACACCGTAGTTAGCTTGATCTTGCGGGACTGATGTCCAACAACAAGGCAGGTCACCATGAAATAGTTTGGACAGGATGGTAGATAACATTCTTCCTGTGGCATATCTTATCCTAAACTTCATATTTAGTGAATTAAGGGAAAGACACCTTATGGTAGGTTTCCAAAACAACTCTATGTTTCGTCATTTCCTCTTGAGAACCAGGAAAGATGTTTTTAATAAGTGTCTTCATTGAAAACAGCAAAGCTTATTTTGTTTTCTACTGTGTTTTTTTTGTGAAATATCCTTTGTGAAAATCTTGTCCCCTACAGAGGAAAAAAAATGCATTACTGGATCTCCAGAGGATATTACAATATTTTATTTCTGTGTGGCCCCTCTCAGCCTTATTATTGTTATCATGGAATATATTATTGACATTGCTTGCATTTCAATGTTTATATTTTTGTTTGTTTGCTTGCTTCTTCTAAACAAAAAGTCTGTATAAAACCCCTCTGTTCGTGGCTCTGCAGTCTTTGCGTGCATTAGCGAATACACTATGATCAACCCTATTATCAGAAATACAGTAAATATCATGTTAGTTTCCCAGTAACCTTAAATGGCTCTTTTTCCCCTGGCCACTCTGTTGACATTATTAAAGAAAGTATGGCATGAAACAAATGGGTTTAGGTTGCAATAATCCTCAATTGTTATTCACACTGTCAAAATTTGGTATGTATGTTATTTTTGAGCTCTGAAGCATCTCTACTCTCCCCTGTCTGTGAAGGCTTATTATGCAGATGGCCATGCTGAGGCACCCATATATGAGATGGGTGTCAGGGAAGAGCAGACACCACGGCAGGACTATTTGGTAGCATGTTGACATCTGTCACATGGTTTGTTTATCATGAACAAGGCAGCCCCACAGGAGAGAGGCAGATACTCTCTAGAGAGTGACTGTAAAGAAACCTAGTCTTTATCTCATGGGAGAGGGTACACTGGATTATACAGACCTCATACCTGAGATGTATAGGCTACACTATAGCTTTACTACACACAGTGACTCAGAGACTACCACAAACACGTTCCAAAGCCACAACACTGACGCTGGGTTATTTCACGATAGGCTCCTTATCTCCCATTATCAAGTGATTTCTGGGAATTTTATCTCAAACCAACGCAGTGCAATGATTTATCTCTATAGAGTGCTGTGATAAATGATCCTCTGGTGTAAAAATACTATTTGTGTAATTGGATCATTCTTTGGCTCATACTCCATAACTCCTCCATCTGCTGCTGGTAGAGTTATGTGCCCTGGTGGCAGGTAATGTTTTTCATTATATGCCAGGACAGTTTTATATATAGAAAATGGGTGGGAAGGGACTGGGTAAAGCTAGAGCCATTTGCTTGGTTAGTCCCTGTAGGTGCATCCAATATTGATTGCTTGCGAGTGGAGTGTTCTATCCCCACAGAAAAGCAGCATATGCATTGTATGAGGGGAGCGGAGATACTGGGTGTTCCTGTCTGGCTAAATTTAGCAGGCTCAGCAACACCCATGACAACCTCCTGGTGGAGGTGCCATGAAGACCAAGTCGACTTCCTTTCCTGGGGAACTCTGAAGACACATAAACATGTACGACTCAAATAAAGGTGTGTGAACAAAGAACAAGAAAGCAAAGTTTCTGTGATCACATACTTAAAGTGTAATTGGTTTCAGTTGTTGTAAATTCACTGATCTCTCTGGAGTGTTTGGTGACAGGGTCATTCAGGTGAATAAATTAAAGCACAAAGATGCATCTCTGGAGACATGTTACAGGATTCTGAGGTTGTTATGTAAAGGCTTCTGCTTGAGTTCAGGTGTTTCATAGGAGTACACATTTTCAAATAAGACCTACCAGAGCCTCTGGAGAAAAATGTACCTACATGTGCATACGTCCATTAGTCTCTGTCTCTCTCTCTCTCTCTCACTCTCTCTCTCTCTCTCTCTCTCTCTCTCTCTCTCTCTCTCTCTCTCTTCATCATTTCAGCCTCTCCCATCTCCAAATATTAGTTACTCTGCAGAGCATGGTAAATATTTGAGATCTCTATTCCAATGAATCAAGTCTCATTTTCAGTGGGTGGCCATATTCTGGAGAAAAAATGACTGCTTATCTCCATTTTCTGTGCACCACTGAATGATGAGCATGCTCATTCTGTAGTGTTGTAACAGTTAATCCACATCAAAAGTTTCTGATTTGTATTCCAAAGGTTAACTGTGGTCTCATCCAATTTTCCCTTTTATCTGTGGTGATTTTTTTCCTACTTCTTCATTATATAGTTGGTATTTAATGAAAGAACTATGATTTTGGAAGAAAGTTGTTTTTAATCAACATGTTATACTTCATATGCAGTTATTTATGAAGAAAAAAATACATAAATGAGGTTAAGCCCTGGTGAGTTGTCACAGAGCTAAAATGGACCATACAAGGTCTGGAAGATGAAGTTCTGCACTCAGTATAAAATATAGTTGCATTTCTGGCAAAGATAACAGTAACTGCAGAGAGAGTCTGAAAATATTATTTGTGATAACCAGGAAAATATGTCACTCATTAAGCTATGGCTAGACAAGCAATACTGCTGGCATAAGATCACATCTGGTACTGGTTCATACTAGTAATAAGGATGTTCCACAGAACCACTAGAAGAGCAGACTGAAGGAAAACCAAGGGTAATGCATCAAGTCAGAGAAAAAGTGTTTGGTCAGCAGGAATACAATGTTGCTTTTCTTCCCTCAATTTCTCCTTCTTCTCAAATACCAGTTCAGACAGTGTTCAGCAAAATGTGTCATTAAGAAAAGCGAGGCCTCTAAAGTTGTAACTTGGCCAGATTCTGCAAGGTATTTAAACTGGGCAATTTAGGTCATTCACAGTGGAACAAGAAAGACAGGAGGAAAACAGACGTCATCTGATAGTTACCTGGGGCAGCAGAATAGCTTCTTCCCACACAGGTAATCGCAATTATGCAAATGAGGCACATTGCCAGTCGCTGGAACAAAAACAATGGCACATATGCAAACTGAAAGCCACATGGTGGTTCACTTTTACATTTATGTGCAAAAGCAAATACACAGTCATTATCATGGTAATGCACATATTAAGACATGATAATCATGACCTCATTGTAATAAACAAAATGACAGAAGAAACTAATGCACAGGGACAAATCATAAGTGTTTCCCAGAAATCACTTTCTAAATGGTCTACAATTTTCTTTTTCATTTTCCTCCATTTGACTGCTACATTGCTTTAACAGCAAATTGAAGGGTGGAAGTGAAGATTACAGGAGTAAGGAAAAGGTCATGAGCTTTGGACCGGCTAAACTTTGTGAGTCTCAGGTGATTAAAAAACAAAAAACAACACAAAAACCATGGTTGCGTCTTGTCATCTAAACCCGCTTTATCCTCACTAGGGTCACAGGGGTCACTGGGTGCCTGGACAATTAATTAAAAGTCATTGTGGTCCTCAAAACTACCTTACCAAGATGGTGATTAAATGATTATGAGGATTACAAAACTGCACCATTTTTTTCTCAGTGCATATGACCTCACAATACTACACAATGTTATAAAACATAATATAAATGTCTCAGCCAGTCAAAAAAAAATCAAACATTATACTATGTACTGTGTAGTAGAGGCAGTTTCTGTCACAAAAAATAGAACAAAGACACTGAGATATTAAGACAACCTTTCAAATATGGTAAATAAAATATTACCTGGATGACAAAAATGCAGCAAAAAAACTACTCTTCCAAATGCATAATTTTAGCCGGCAAATGTGAACTGCTTGTTGTGCACATGTTGCTTTGTACTGTAAGGTAAACAGGAAAAGGTGGAAGGAGCAGGTCAAGACGTCGCAAATGATTGGAAACATTTTACGGGAAAGTCACGATGATTGGTTAAAATTGCAACATTGTGCTGAATTCACAGGAATTGACTGAATTTGCGTTAAAGTTGCAAATCCCAACATCATGAAATCCTGGACGGTCTGACTAATAAAGAAAATGTGAAAATATGTGTTCTGATGCTCTTTCCCTATTCATCCCCAATCCATTCCAATTAATTCAGGATCAAAACCAGTGTCTCTGTCTTATGCTGCAACCCTCTCTATAAAGGCACATAAAAATAGAAATTAGGACCCTTTTCCTGAGAAAAATGCATTTCTGAACTTACCCCTGCTTCATTTCCCTGTTTGCCAAGTCTCACCTGCTGCCTCTGCCCTGGCTGCTGCTACTACCTGCTATTTCCCTCCTCTCCTACATCTTCCTGACAACCTACAGCTCATATTCATTTCTCCTCACCCTCTTTTACTGCCTCAGCTGCCACAGCTGTGGCATTAGCTGAAGCTTGAAAATATTGAAAGGAAATTAATCTTCACACTGATGCACATCTATTCACTTTTCCATCTGAGTTTCTTAAGTGTCTACACTGTGGTCTGGAAGGAACCTCCTCTTCAGGATGAGACCTTTTCTTTCTATTCATTTGTGTTGAGGAGTGAACAATCATGAATTCATTACTAGCAAGCAGCACCATGCTATAGCGGGCCGCAATGGATAATTGAATGAATGGGAAACACTGATATACAAAGAATGTACAGATAAAATGTAAGAAAAAAGTTAAGATTAAAAGTTAAAAACAAGGGTTAACATGTATTTTTTATTAACTGGAGGAGCAAGTATACTCATCAGTATTCAGTGTGTGTTATCAGATTTGACCTGTTGTGGTATGATTGTTGCCTTGAGAATACGTATTATAATCAAGCTCTGCAGAGAAACTGTTGATTTGTTCATTTCACTAGATTCCCAATAGGTTTAGGTAATAGTGTTTACTGCAGTCTTGAGCCTTTAGCCTTCCCCAATGCCTAACCTGTATTTCCTATAGCATATATGCAGCGTGCTGACTCCCTATGTAACCAGCAGGGTACTAATGATCCCATCTCCTGTTAATTTAATTTAGAGCGTGAGTTCTTCCATGAAGCTGCAGCTCTGTCTGCCTGGGTTGGATGCTGCCCCCAGCTGCAGTGTGTTTATTCTGCACATTCCACAGTCTGGTCTACCAGTTCCCACCTTCAGTACATGTTCTTTTTACACACACACAGATCATTCCTTATCAAGGATACTTATCAAGGAGCCCCTATTCTGACCAACTGTAGACACACGGACATACACATGGGTCCCCAACAATGAACTACCTAATCTGACTAGTTACCATTATCACTACAGATGTAAGTAACTTCACTGTGTGTGAATTGGTTCTACTGCTGTTGCCTTGAAAATTGACGTCAGAGCTAAATGACAAAGAAATGGTCAAATAGAAAAGCTAATACTACCATCGTTGGTATTTTGTAGTCAAGGTTTTCGTTTAATTTTTTCATTGCAAAATTTCAATCATAAATCTGATTCAAACAAGAATCCAACACACCTTGGTGAGCCTGTTATTTTTTTAAAGGATGAAAATCGAATATTTAATGTCTGAAATGTCTTTGAAAGAAAATTGTTTCAGCATTCCAAAGTTCTTCCTAAGTGAACACATGTTCTGGTTTTATGGCCAAAAGACAAGACAGACTATTGAAACAAATTAAGATTTATTTTATTTTATTTTTGGTATTTTTTAAGAACAGGAACACTAATGTTTTTAAGAAAGCATTTCAATAATGGAAGACTCAAAGGCCAACATGTCTCATTTTAACTATTACAATGTAGTGATGTCTTAAATGAAAGCAAAGCACATCTCACAATCCATCTACAAAATTCTTACTTTTTACTGAACACTCGCAAAGTGTTTTGTCCTCAGCACCAAAAAACCTGGAGGCATTTGTTAAATCTGTTACAGGATTCAGTGGTGATATAGCCTTTATTGAAATTCTTTGCCAATGTATTTCCACTTCAGAACAAGGTTATTGGTTTTTTTGAGGGGGTTGTAAACTTGAATGGAGATCAAAAAGCTATCTTATATTTAAGTGAAATTTTATTTTGTGAAAACAAAGTAGTAACTCCATTTGGCAATAACAGGGCTGAAATTGTATAATATGTGTGTGTGTGTGTGTGTGTGTGTGTGTGTGTGTGTGTGTGTGTGTGTGTGTGTGTGTGTGTGTGTGTGTGTGTGTGTGTGCCCTTAGGCAAGGCACTTTACACTATACATGCCTATACCTCACGATGAGCGATACAATAAATAGAGTCATACCGGCTCGGACGGCGCCCGGGACAACAAGGTCCGCGTTAGGGGTTGAGGAACCAGGACACCCTGATGTTAAATTGGCTACTGGAACAAGACATTCATGGAGCAGGACAGAGAACATGGTACTGATGGAGTGCTACTACGTTCGAATATCCACAATAAGAGGTTGCTATCACAGCTAGAGATTGATGAGGTACAGCGTTGTACCTCATCCACGGTACAAAGATGCTACGGCAACAGGTCAGCTTGGGGGTGGTTTCGAGATTGGGTACCAAGCCCCAGAAAGACTAAACACAAGGGCAGCTGACCTGAGAAAGAGAATCATGAAATCCTGGGGGAACACAACTACCTGCTTGCCAAGGCTAAAGAACAAAGTACCAGACCAGTCTCTACTTGAGGACCTGAACACTGCACTGCAAACTGTCCCTACCACTACCATCACTGAGACCAATCAGCTGATTGAGATGCTTGGATACAAGATGAACAGCCAGAGCAGCCAGAAGGTTGCCCCATGGAGGAGAAGGCTAGAGGCAAAGATCATGGCAGCATGGAGAGAAGTCAGTGTTCTAACAGAGGAAAGCACTACCCAAGAAATACAACAAACTGTCCACAGCTGAGGCACTGGAGACTGCTAAGCAAAGGCTCACAGCACTAGCTACCCGCCTAAAGAGATACACAAGAGAGGTAGAGGCCAGGAGAATAAATCAGGTGTTCTCCACCAACCCAGCTAAGGTCTACTCTCAATGGCAGGGGGGCAAGGTGACAACGGACTGAGCAATACTGGAGGAGCATCTGGGAGAAGCAGGCAACACATAACACCAATGCCCAATGGCTGACAGACTTACAGGCAGAGCACAGCCAACTCCCAGAACAAGACCCAGTAGTCATCACACTAGCAGACATCCAAAATGAAGAGCTGGACAGCACCAGGGCCCGACATGATTCATACCTACTGGCTTAAGAAACTGACAGCACTCCATGAACGCCTAGCAGCACAGATGAACCAGCTGCTGATATCGGGAAACCACCCAGAGTGGCTAACCCAGGGCCGGACAGTCCTCATAATGAAGGACCCCCAGAAGGGAACAATACCATCTAACTACCGGCCTATAACCTGCCTCAGCACCACATGGAAGCTTCTATCAGGCATCATAGCAACTAAGATGAGTAGGCACATGGAGCAATACATGAGCAGAGCACAGAAAGGAATAGGCAACAACACCAGGGGAGCCAAACACCAGCTACTGGTTGACAGGGCAATTGCCCAGGATTGCAAGACGAGGAACACCAACCTGTGCACTGCCTGGATTGACTACAAGAAAGCCTATGACTCAATGCCACATACATGGATACTGGAATGCTTAAAACTGTATAACATCAACAGGACACTAAGAGAGTTCATCCAGAACTCAATGAGGCTGTGGAAGACAACTCTGGAGGCCAACTAAAAGCCAATTGCACAAGTGAGCATCAGATGCGGCATTTACCAAGGAGATGCTCTGTCCCCCCTGCTGTTCTGCATAGGCCTAAACCCCCTCAGCCAGATCATCTCAAAGAGTGGCTTCGGATACCAGTTCCGAAGTGGAACATCCATCAACCACCTCCTCTACATGGATGACATCAAGCTGTATGCCAAGAATGAGCGTGACATTGATTACCTAATTCACCTCACCCGGATCTACAGCAAAAACATTGGGATGTTATTCGGACTAGATAAATGTGGGCGGATGATATCTAGAAGAGGAAAGGTGATCGCAACTGAAGGGGTTAACCTACCTGAAGGGAATATCACAGATGTGCAGGAAAGGAATGTACAGATCTCTGTACAAAAGAGCGCATTGCTAGGAACAGCTAAGATCCTGCGCAGAACCCTCAGGCTCCCAGGCCTCTGGTAGAGGACCCGAATCTGAAGGAGACACCGCCCACGTGGGGCGAGAGGAACATTTTTATATATATATATATATATATATATATATATATATATATATATATATATATATATATATATGTATATATATATATATATATATATATATATATATATATATATATATATATATATATATATATATACTCCCTAGGACACCTGTTCAGCAGCAGCCTGAAAGCATTGGCAGACGGGCACTATTGCTGGTGCCGTGATCAGGTGCTCATGGCAGTTGCAGATAGCATAGTAGCCACAGCCATCAAGGCCAACAAGGGCCACATCAAGCCTAAGAAGATCGTATTCCACAGAGCTGGAGAGAAGCCCATTCTACACTCACGGGCAATGTCAGGCCTCCTCACCTCTGCCACTGACTGGAGACTGGAAGTGGACCTAGTGAAACAACTGAAGTTCCCATCCTCCATAACACCAACATGGCTCCAACCAGATATAATCATCATGTCGGACTCTACTAAACAACTGATCATCCTGGAATTAACAGTTCCATGAATGAAAGCTTGCCAAGTACCAGGAGCTGGTGGATGATTGCAGAAGGCAAGGGTGGCGAACAGTTTGTGAACCCCTGGAGGTGGGCTGTCGAGTGTTTGCTGGGCAATCCCTCTACAAAGTGCTCACATTGCTGGGCCTCACAAAGGAGGCGAAGAACAAATACATCAGAGCCTCAACTGAAGCCATAGAAAAAGCCACAAGGTGGCTGTGGATTAAGAGGGCAGAACGGTGGGCAAACGCTGCTGCGACACAGACTGGGGTCTGATCAGCCCCGGTCAGATCGCCTGGGCAAGGGTGTATGATGCTTGAAAGACCCGGAACACCCAATGGCACTTTGTCACACTATGTCACTTTGGAAGAAACAATCTGCCAAAGGCATAAATAACTAAATTTGTGTGTGTGTGTGTGTGTGTGTGTGTGTGTGTGTGTGTGTGTGGATTAGGGTTAATCACGATAGTTAATTGTGATTAACTAATTATTTTTTAATTGCAATAATTTTTTTAATCGTGATTAATCATGATTATTTCCCAAGCATTTTGTCATTTTACAAATCATATTTTACACCACAGTATCACTTTATGTTAAAGAAGAGAAAAAAATTATTTTGTTTCGGCCTATTTTCAGGGGCTGAATTTGAGCCTTCATTATTTGTATTTGTCATATCTTATTATGGCGGATGTTGCTGTCTGTAACACTACTTGTTTGTTTTTCTTTTTTTTTTAAATTAAACAAAAAAAAACATTTGTACAAACCAAGCCTATTTGTTTTTCTACATAGATAAGAGTACTACAATGAATTTCAATGACACAAAAATGTGTGATTAAACTGTGATTAATCGCGAGTTAACTATTGCATCTATTAAATATTTTAATCCATTGGCAGCACTAGTATATATATATATATATATATATATATATGTGTGTGTGTGTGTATAAAAATAGAAAGTTTCGGCCATGTTATTGCGAAAAAGGACTTACCACTTTGTAAGCTTTCACTTGAATATAAGTAAAGGGGAGTGAGGACTTATGGAAATGCCTTCTGTCCTCACTTCTTCCTTTTCTGATCTCCCCCTGAGGGATGAACTGTTAACAAAGGCAGAGAAAATGTTTATGTACCAAATCCTTTTCGTCTTTCTCTCTGTCTGCATTGCTGTTAAATTTGCTCAAACTTTTTCAGAGAAATTGGATGATTTCCATTTTGCTCTTGAATGGGAAGCTTTGGGACTGTGCCTGTGCTAATCTCTCCAGGATTTATTCAGTTTAACCCAATGTTGTGACACATTGACATGGGGATTCCTTCATTCTCTGTTGCATTTAAATACATACCCAGACTATAAGGAAGACGTTCGATATATAGAAAATCGCTGCTCTCAGTTATTACCTCTGTTTTCAATGTCTTGCCTTTAAAGGTATTCCTCCAGATCTGTGGCAAGCATTTATTAGTCGTGGAAATTATTTTTCTGTGAGCTTCACTCAGCATAATCCTATCTACTAAGTGTGATGTATTCTGGAGGATGATGTATATGATATAATATTACAGGATGTGATTGTGAGCAGAACTGACACAGGTGGTCATTTTCCATGATGGGCTTGATACTATTCACTGATGACAAGACACAGCATATAGTTACTGCTAAGATATGTCCCCTGAAGCTACTTGGAGTCAGTGGTCAATGGGGGAGGGAGCAATAACATGTGAGAAAGACCCAGCAGCTTTCAGCAAAAAGAGATAGATAAAAGAGGAAAAAAGTGCAAGAATCCCACCCGTGACGAAAAGCCCAGCTCAGGGCGTAGAGCACTCACATGTCCAGCACAGAATGAAACCATGGTGCCTGATTTGTGTCTAATAAAGTTGTCACATCCTATCAGGACTCACATCGACTACAGAAAGCACAGGCTCCCAGTCAGGGCTAGTCAGGGGTGATCAAGGGCAGCTGGTAGTGGACAACACCACAGAGTGATGGATGATGAGACAAAGCACTGCCTGATGGAGGTGAGGACCAGATGATTAGAAGTGATATAGTTGAACAATGTACAGCCATGGGTGTTTGTGCTTGATTTATTTGAGGTTGTAAACATCCAAGAATTACAATGATGATCCTTGTCTCCTGGTAGCAACTGTATTATTAGAAAAAAGAGCATTTTTAGAGCTACATCGAGATTTTTTTTTCTGGAGCAACAGACTTTTTTTTTTTTTTGGAATGTAATACCTTAGTGTGTCAAACCCACACTCATAGTGACTATTACAGAAGTGTGAATGTGGCTCTGCTTGAAGACAGGTGCTGTCCTGCACCTTGCTTATTTCCTCTTGCCCACACTCTTATTATGGACCGCAGTATCCATGACCTGACCTCTAGAGGGAGGCAGCATGTGGAGTCAGAGGAGGCAGCACGCGTCCGCCCACAGAGGCCACACAGACTGTCTCTTTAACAAAGACGAGGCAGCCTCAGATCCATCAGAACACCTTTCCACCAACAAGATATTTAGAGCATTATCTATTACTGATATCAGTTTGTAGAAAATAAGACTGAAAGGGCTTTAGGTCCTTAAAAGCCCCAGGTCCTCTTTAAGATCATTCAATAACCATTCAGGTCCTTATTTTCTAAGGCAGACAGGAAATCTGTGACACCCACGACTGAGAGCATTTTTTTTTTATATAATCTTCAATGTGCAGGTGTCTTCACAAGTGCTGTTTGATAATATAACAGCAGCTTTTATCAGAGTTGCATGACTTTCCATTGCTCCATGAAGTAATATTGCTTTATCGCTGCATTGCAGGCATTGACAGAAATTTAATTTCTCTTGAGATTATACTTGATGGCTTAGGGGTCTATTGGATGGAGAATTATTTACAACTAATGTTTCCTCTGCCTTCAAAACACATGCGCTCTCTTCTATACTTCTTTTTATTGCATTTCCAAACTTAATTTTTTTATATGCCCTCTATAAATGTATTGGGTTTTTTTTTTATAGAAGGGGATTGGTTGCTCCTTTATCAAAAGTTTTGAATAGCGATTTTGAAAAACCAGATGATGCTTATCCTCACTATCATAATGCATTCTCAGTTTAGAAACCACATTTCCTCTTTGTGCAATATCTGAGCACATCACACTAGCTGTGATTTGGAGGAGGAGGTGTAAATCTATCATGGTATGTGGCATTGTACAGATGGAAAATGTTTCCATCTCTTGATGATGGTGATTCTCATCTAAAGCTTTTCCAAAAATAATAAAGAGAGAGAGAGAGAGAGAGAGAGAGAGAGAGAGAGAGAGAGAGAGTCTTAATTCCATATTCTGCATTTTAAAACATCCGTGTGTGTTTTGCATGTTGTGAAAATGAATGGATGAAGGACTATTTTGGTAAAATGTTAATCCAAATTAGTAGTATATCATGAGCAGGTGTCTGCATACTGTATATGTTTCCCAATTCTGTCATTCCTAGTAAATCAGGTGGCTTAGTAATTGCTGTCTTTGCAAACAGACATGACATTTAGATGACTCTCAGTACATCCCCAGGATTTTGCAGAGGCTGTGGAGCCAGGATACCTTGGGTATCTGTGACAGTCACAGCAGGCCTCACTAATCACATTTCATTTAGCCATGAGAAAGACAAGGCTATGTACAACTGAGATAGATGGATTAAACCAATTTAGTAAGTATGGATTACCCTTCAGTACACTAATCAACTTGATGAGGATGGTCTTGTTAAGTACTGTTGAGGGGGAAGATGAGCCAATCACTGTAGGTGGAGATATGACAATTTTATTTTGTAAACATGAGTTGAACCTCCAATTTTTTTGTTTGGCATGAATAGTGAATTGTGCCGCCAGAATTTCAAACCTGTCAAATGTATCTGAAATACGTATCTAAGATGCCCTGTTGATATCACATATGCTCATAGTGGTTCTGTAGTTACGACATTACAATATGTTAAAATTAAGCATATTTCCATCAAAATAAATCATCACACAATTGAAGTGCTATTTCAGAAAATGAACAAAAGGAAAGTTAATACATGTGCATTTGTATCCACAATTGTTGTGTAAATATTAATAAGAGCTGATTCTTCATTTTTTTTATGGTTTAAAGCTTTGCCTGTTACATGAAATGGCTCATCACCCACCTGAGGTATTGATGGAGGAGCTGATAGATATAAGGCCTGTGTACTTTTATGCAACGGTTTGTCTAATAAACTGAACCAGTCTAACACTAAAATGAACTGAACTGAACTGCTGCTCTGACTCATATCATATCGTTTCAGATTTATTAAGAATTTGTCAAAGCACTTGTCTGACACTTCCTCCTACATATTTTCATCCTGGTGGCATGTCATTGTTATTTCCTTCTAATATGGCATTTCTGTTTTGTACCCATATACAGAGACCCAAGTTTGGAAGAGATTTAGATGGACTGAAAGGAGAGAATGTTGGACAAAACAGTGGCTATTAGGGAACTCTATAAAATGCTAAATAAATGTAGCAGTAGCACAGCAAATCTTATCTCTCATCTGTTGAGATGACATGATGAAACTTACAGAAAGGACAAAGATGGTACAACAGGACAAGAATTTTTCCAGTCAACACATGTACAACTTAGCAACATTCAAGATCACAACATTATCTACAGTTTCAGCTCTTACACTGAGGTGAAAGTAGGAGGTTTCCATGTCATAAGAAGTACTTTAGCTCCAAGTACAAAAATATTCAGCAGTACACAGTAAATTTTGCAGTGTTAAATCAACACTTAGAGAGTTTATTTAACTTCTTCTATAGTGTATTTGGTCCCATTGTCTCCAAATTAACACTGCAAAATCTACAGTGTAGCACTGTACAGCAGTCACAAACAACACATTCAAATAGAAATAATTTTATAAATAAATGTAATGTAGATAATGACAACTCAAAATTTTGTCATTTGTTTCATTACATTATGGAAATATTTACATTTACTATCCTGTCTAAATAACATGAAGAAATATGATAAACCTGAAATGTGTTAAGATAAATGACTCCAATTGTAACAAAATTCTTCCTGTTAGTAAATGTGTTCTACATTTGTAGATCTACTGTCATCTGTAAACTGTGTAAATAATAAACTAAGACAAAATAGATGTTTATTTATACATTATTATTCACTGGTCCAGCTCAGTTGACATCACACTGTGTTGTATGTGGCCTGTGAACTAAAATGAGTTTGATAGTTTGACACCCCTGCTTCAGACCCTGACAGACCACCATAATCTAAATCAGGATAAGAATACATTTTAATTCAATAAAAGGGAAAGAGCAGCTTATCCTTGCACCATAATTACAATGGATAGTGCCAGACATGTTTCCAGGGCTGGAACTTGTCTATAAAGAACTGCAATCAAGTAAATGGTTGCATTGTTATTGAAGTTTATGGATAATTAGAGCTTTTACATACATAATGTTGTAGCAGGTCTAACTTGTTTGTTGCTGGCTCTATTACATCCAAGCTATGTGTGGAAATTTAAGGGCTCAGTGTGTGTTTTACATGTATAATATACTCTGCAAAGTAATTATTGATAACAGCAGTCTAACGGGATGGAATGAAGAAAGTACAAAAGTGCTTTTAGAAATGTAGTGAAGTAAATTCACTTCAAAAGCTAAAATTGATAGTGATCTTCTTGAGAGATGTAGAAACACACCCAACATGCATAATGCAGCATTTTTACTTTAGCGTATCAGTTTTGAAAACATTGTGTAACTGAATTTAAAATATTGTTCAGTAGACATAAAACCTACTGTTATGTCTGAATGTTGTTGTACGTCATAATAACATCTACATTAACAAATGAGTATTTATTCCCCAGAATGTTTTGAATCACTTGAGAGGATCAAATGTGTTTTAATGCAGCCCCTCTTGGACTTTTTAATGGGCACAGATGCAAAGTGTAGTTCTGCTAGCTGAGCACAGCTAATACATGGAAAAATAGAGGTGTCATGCTGCCATGCGTATGGATACAATTACTTTAGCATTTCTGTCAGATGGAAAACTTTTTTGTCTGGCATATATGTATTTTAAAAATAAATCTACTCACTCACATAACAGCATCAAGCTTGTGTCAACGTAACAGCTATAATACGCACAAAATGCACATGTATTTTGCATTAAAAACAATAAAATGATATTGAGCTATGCTTAAAACACGGGGAATCATTTTCTCATTAAGTGATAAACCTGTGCCCTCAAAATATCAGCATGCAGAAATTATCATAACTATCACATATGAGATGAGTTGCAGTTGATTTAAGCTACATATGATTTTATTCATCCAAGGCCTTCAGTCACCTACCGTATGTCTCATTAGCATAACAAGTAGAAGAAACCTGGGCAATAATCATCTGTATTCTTATTTCAATGTGGATGTTAAATCTGTATATACCCCAGTAGGAGAGTTTATTACAACCACATAAAACAGTTTTAATACCTGTGTGTGGCAGACAGAGATGTCTAGGAGAGGGAAGTTATAAAGTAGAACTATATAGGGAGAAGAGACTGAACTGCATCTTTTTTCTCATCATATGGTCATATTCCATTTTTTACACAATGTTGTTTATTTTCGTATTCATCTTTAGGCTATATTGCTTCTTCCAAGAGATTACTGAATTCATATAATGATCCATAAGAATTGTGTGTACCTACAACTGACTGCACTGTACACAAAAAGAGGCTGGTGAATAGTAATATACAGTGTTATTGGGGGAACCAGGTTAAAGGTGAGAGATAAAGGCACATGGGCAGTCTCTGCTGGCTTTGAAATAATCTGTCCTTGATCATTTACAGATGAAGGAAAAATATTGTTATTTCTCCCTCCCCCTTCTAGTAACACTATCTATCTTACCTCTATTAATCGTAAGTGATTACGTTGCTTTTCAAAAGGTATGTGAAAATGGACATGTCCCTAAAATTACAGATTGCATCCAATAGGTACTGCATTAAGAGCTTCGCTTTAATGCTTTGATGCACATCATGAGCTATCACCTTGTGTCTCTGGAGGCCAGCTAATACATGTTCATCAATAAACATGTATATAGATTTGCAATTCATCGCCTTCAATGAGGTCAGAGTGCAGTGGTGACATCACAGGCCACAGACTTGTATTGTCTTTTTTTTTTAAGATTATTGCAGCAGCAAGTATATGTTATCTATCAACTAAACACTAGCTTCCAGTGATGTAAACATGTACAGTATACACTGAAATAACTAATTTCTGTATTAATGAAAATAGTGCAGAACCCATAGAAAATGTGAGATTGTTTGCTACTAATGTGTTGTGGAAGTGGATGAAATGAGTTGAAAGGAGAAGAAAGAAAGACTACAATAATAGACCATGATTATTAATCTATTATTATTAAGCGAGCACCACATCTCATGTCACCAATTGAGGAATTCACATATGGTCATGGTCATACCATCCAAAATTTCAGAAGCAGAATCCGGGAGATTTTTGCGGCGGCAGTGGGTGTTTTATGATGATAAATTATGGTAAAGTGGTATGTCATTAGTTTCCAGTGCATGATTAAATACTCTAAGACTGTTTTTATCCAGAAATATAATTGTATTTTTTTCAATAGGTGACATGTATTGTTAAATTCACATTAACTTTATTATAGTTAATGTTAAATTCACACACATATTAATTCATTCTCACTTTAATCACACACACGTGCACACACAGACACACAGTGAGAGATATATCCCCTGGTTGGGTTTAACTTGACTGAATATCTTCAAACATATTGATGTTTTGTGTTTTCTTCCATTAAAACAGAGCTGCCATTGTTGATCAGTGTGTGTGATACTTTCCGGGGGAAAAGATTCAACCTGCACAGAGATCAACTACGCATCTATGAGTTGTCAGATACTCAACAAATTACATGTATACGTTCCATACATGATCTCTGGCACAGTGTTTGAATGATCATTCCAGCTCCGGTGTCTAACAGTCTAGTGAAATTAGGCTATACTAAACACCTATACATGTGACTGAAAAGAAAACTCATTGCTAAAACATGTATATCAATCAACAAACCAAGAAAGCACATTGTCTCTGTATTCATGACACAACGCTTGCATATCCAGCAGACAGTACCCAAACCAAACTGTGCAGCACATACCATCAACCGTAGCATAAGCGCACTGGGAGCCAAGCAGGCTGTACAGACATAAAATCTCCTTGTATTTAGTGCAGACCTTGTACACTACAGACTGAGCATTTAAAATTACATGCACAAGGAAGACACTCAAATGCCGGCACGTACACGCCAACCAACACATCTGTCACATCACATCATGCCCATCCATGTATGACACACAGTGAACTATGCTGTCCGCCAACCATAAAGTTCAACTAAGCACAATTAGGTGATGCTCAATAACAAATGTCATAGTAGGCTGTAGGTTAAATACAGTATTGATCTGCGCTTAATAAATGTGACTGTGTTTAAAAATGGCCCTGTCTTTTTCAAATGTGCCCCAACTTGGAGGGACAAGCTTCTGACACATCAAGAAAAACATTTTGATTGCTCCAATAAAGATGTATTTGAACTCCCAATTATTTCATCAGCATAAATACAATCATTGCACATCCCCAACAAACCATGAATAATATCTGAGCCAGCCTACATAAATGTAAAATCCATTCTTAGCGTAGCTAGTGTTAGCCTGAGTTGCAGTTGTTGGTGCAGTGAAAGCGTAAATCCAGATTGACTTTTCACCCTCAGACAACAGTGCACTCTTCATCATTCTTCGTTTCCCGCTCCCATTAACATGAGAAACTTCAGAAGGGAACGCACAAATTTCTCTTGGGCAGGGTGAAACCATTTTGAAATTCCAAAAGGGGTTGATGGCATTTTTCAAAGTAGGCAATGATGAATTATAATTACATTTGTTTACTCTTAGTACACAGAGATGAATAGTAGATAAGAACACATTTTTCAAGAATGTAAATTTAAGAAAAAAAAAATCAGTCAAAAGTATCATTTTCATCCCATTTGGGAGGCACCAAGTCTCAATCAGGGGGGGGTTCATACCCCCCATAATTTGAACCCTGCTCTGGCAACTGCAGAACATCAGCCAAATTATATGTCTTCCAAATTTTTTTGACCTTCAGGCCTAATTAACTTACAAGAGATTACCGGGAGAAATTATAAAATGGGAGGGGAGCGGGAGATAGGTCTGAAATACGGAAGAGTCCCTGGAAATACGGGAGTGTTGACAGCTATGGTCATGGTCCAGTATCTGCACAGTAGCTGGTCTGAAGATTTATCTCTTGGATCTGTCATTTCCAAGTGTGTTATTAGCACAGTGCTAGGCTAGTGTTATGAGCACAGTGCTAGCCTACTTAGCTCTTCACAGAGGTTTTAATAAACACTGTCTGTCACCAAGTGCTTTATTAAATCAGTCGTCTTCCAGCCTTTACATGTAAGTGTATTTAAGACCTGTAGCATATGGAAGCATCTGAAACTTCCTATGAACTTTAACCGCACAGTCCACCTTGTCGTTGCCTGCACTGCTGTGCCCTGTGTGTGCACACTGTTGCATGTGTCATGTTGCTTTGTGTGCCATGTTTCTGTTTAACAGTGGAGAGAGGGCATAAATAAACAACTCCTGCATGTGTGGTGCTGAAGTTCACAATAGATTTCGGTGTGGTTACTACTGTTAATGTTTGCCCTGGTTCCATACCTATACTGACTTTCAGTACCCAACTCTCTCCTTCCTCTGTGTGAGCGAGAATGACAGAATCACATCGAGGGGGAGGAGCCTGGTGCAGCTGTAGCCAAATCACAGGGTGGGACTTGGCAATGCTCAGAGCAGCAAAGTTAGAATGAGCAATGAAATTAGTTTAATATCTTTGTTGTTTTATGACGTAATTGCATGAAACTTTGCACTGCAATCCACCATAGTACTGAAAAGTTACCCTCCAAATTTGTCATTTTTTAAACCAATTAGAATATTATTGATCTTCAGTGTCCAAGTATTCCAAAAATACATCGTTTTGCAAATACCATGAAAATTGAATGAACAAATTAGACTGAACATTTGATGAAAGACTGGATGAACTGATGCTAGTTAGTCAGCCCTAATATTGAGTGGGTCTATATGCATTTACTTTGATTAGAGCATGTTGGTAGGATAACAACTTGAATGCTGAATGTATTAATTACATTTCATTTGACAAAAGTGTATTCATTTCAAGAAAAGCTAATTTGTTTCCCATTAGTACAATGAAAGTCTATTGACATTCTTCAAAATAGCAAATTGGACATTGGCAATGGCCTTTTCAGGTCACAATCACACATTATGCCCATCTAATTGGCAGAAATGTAAAAAAAAAAATCTGTGAGAATGGATGTATGGCATGTGTATAAACAGTTTAAAAAATGTCATAGATGTTTTTGTCATAGATGATGGCGGCCATGTTGTGGAAATCGTGACACTATGGTGGATGAGCACCTCTGTGATTTTTAAACTCTGGGGTCCCCCTGACTCAATTCCGGTGAGAAACTCCCCCAACTCTAAATTGTGAGCAGGTTTAGATTGCTGACCCAGGACTAATATCTTATTGATAGTTCTGGAGCAAATTACTTTAAATAAATTGTGATCTTGGAGGGAAAGTTCTGTCTCCACCCATCCTTATCGCTATGTCCATTTTTATTTTGAACCTGCTTCACCGCAGGTCACATATGGAAGGGAGGAGGGTGTTTTTTCTTTTTATAGACATGTTACTGACCATACAAACTTCAAATCAGTTTTGGGGATTGTGTATACCATCATTGTGTGGCACAGATGAGTGTAAACACAACAAAAGTTAGGCCTTTTTCAATCACAAATGTATTGTGGAGTTGTAACCTTCTCCTTCTAAGACCAGCAGAGATTGAGAGTTGAAGATACTGAAGTATTGGAGAAATCACAGGCAACACAGGCAGGAACAAAACAATCTGGAGGAATCAAGATAGTACTTTGCTTTTACACCCACAACATAGTGATTAAGGACGGGAAAAGTAAAAAGAACTAGGGTGTTCAACAGTTTGTGAAGCATTTCATTAAACAACTGGGAGAAAAAAAGCATATTAAGTATCTTTTGTCAGATGAGAAACCTTTTGCTGGTGAGTATACTCTGAGTAACCAGGTCAGTTCCTGATGAGTTTCCTCCTCCATTCGCTCAAGAAACTACCAACATTAACAACATAAGTGGAGCAAAACAAAGCCGTATAGAGCTGCTAAGGAGACAGAACATTTTAAAATACCTAAACCAGAGGCTTCTGGGATGCCTGAACCTGAAATTGGCATGGTAACTGAACCAATACTACATGTATTGTCTAAGTTTAAGTCTAAGCAAATCATTACTTTGTGATCTTTGTGAATAAACCTTGTAAAAATACACACAAAGATAGGCTCACAGCTAAAGGCAAGAGACATCTCCAGCCTACAAAGATAAAGAGGAAGTATGAGATGTTTTTGTACAAAAATGAAAGTTCTGCTAGCTCAGGTGACAAGAACTGACAGAACCGCATTTTATGAAAGCAGCGCAGAGTCAGGTTTAGGTGTAGGAGGACCTTGAAAAAGAAAACGGATGGAGGCAGGAGAAAAAATTCCTTGATCCTTTGAAAAACCTTCAAAAGGAAAGAAAGAAATACTCTTATACTATACGATACTTCCTGGTTTCAGCTGGAGCCATCCACCCAGCCCCCACTGCACCCAGGGGTGCTTTAACACTGTCTGAGGCCCTGGGCTACACTTTTTTTTTTTAACTAGCCTGCCTGCAATTGGGACCGCAAGAAATATATTTGAAAAGGACGCACCCGACTCGCTTCTTGTCATTTGTGTGTGTGTGTGTGTGTGTGTGTGTGTGTGTGTGTGTGTGTGTGTGTGTGTGTGTGTGTGTGTGTGTGTGCGTGTGTGTGTGTGTGTGTGTGTGTGTGTTTCACTGCCCAGAATGCTGTTACCTCACATAGACCTGAACCAAATGGGACTTCCTAACTCAATTCTTGTCTTATCTATTTCCCAGAATTACAAGCATTTTCCACATTTTTTGTTCTTTTCAGTTCTTATAGGTATAGGATATAATATTTTCTTCTCTGTTCTGGAATGAAGAATTACCACCTATATGACACAGAACAAATATATTAATACATCCATCCAGACAGATGGAATCCCAGGCTTCTTGGTCTGCCTGGAGCACACCTCACAGCAAGAAGACTCGGGTTCAATTCCCGGAGTGTGTGGGACTTTCTGTGTAGAGTTTGCATGTTTCTCTCCCTGTGTGTGGATACTCTCTGGGTGCAAAACGTCTTTAACCCAGGGGGGGGTATAGGTAGTGCCATGACAAAGTGTTCCTATCATTGACTGACACCATAGAGCAAGAGAGAGTCAAGAAAAGACACAACCGCAGGGAGAGCAATCACCTTCCTTAAGGAAGGAGCCAGGCTTGAACAGTAGAGATGTGTGGTTGAACTGCGCACCCACGGGCAGTGCGGATCAACCGCAGATTATATTTTAATTAAATGCGGGTCCTGTCCTGTACATTTAAATGTTTGAAAGTTAGATGTAGGGTTGCATTTTCACGGCGGCGGGCTGTGTCTTAGTTGGTAGAGCAGGTTGCCCTTTGACTGAAGGATCAGAGGTTTGAATCCTGGCTTCCACTGGCCACATGTTGAAGTATTCTAGGGCAAGACACTGAACCCTGAATTGCTTCCGGTAGGTCTGGCAACAACTTACAAGACAGCACCTGCCTACTGGTGTATGAGTGTGTGTTAATGTGAGGCTAATGTAAAGTGCTTTGAGCGTCTTGAAGGTGGAAAATCTGATATATGAGTGCAAGTCCATTTATCATTTCTCTATACCAGGGGTCACCAACCCTGGTCCTGGAGGACCCCTATCCTGCATGTTTAGATATATCTTTCTTCAAACACACCTGACTTAAATGATGAGCCTATCATCAAGCTCGACAAAAGACTGATAATGACAGGCAGGTGTGCTGGAAGAGGAAAACATCGAAAGCATGCAAGATAGGGGCTCTCCAGGACCAGGGTTGGTGACCCCTGCTCTATACAAAAAGAACATGGCAAGCAATATAGTTGTATTTAGCCAAAGACTGATTACACCACTAATTGCTGGGCAGTCCATACATGCATCTTCTGCAAATTTCTTTGTCATTTGGTCAGACTGCATTACATCAAAAGCAAGATATCTCAAGACTTAACTGAATGGCTTAAATTGTGACCAAAGGCCAAAGATTAAGCTCACAGAACAAGTTTTAGGACATGACTTGAAATTTTAGCCAATAGATATGACACATGGTCACATAAAATGTCATCTTATAATATGATGTCAAAACATTTTAGATCCAAAAGGTCAAACATTAATTTCACTTTTGAATGCAATATCTTAAGAAAGGCTTAACAAGCCCCCCCCCGCAACACTTAGTACATGCTGTATAAAACTTGAACTCAAGGATGAGATAATCCGAATCCGGAGGCCAAAGGTCATGGTAAGATATCACTCACAGTATGTTTTGACCTATAATTATTATACACAATAACACAATATTATATAATGAATTTTAACAATACAGCATACACAAATAAGACTTATTTAAGTATTTAAATAAAAAATAAATGTTTTTTTTCCCAGACAGCCAAATTAAATGGTAAAGATTAAAGAAAAAGTCATATAGTTTTGAAAAATGATTATCTCCGATTATGGAAGTCTGAATGACAAAAATATATTACATACAGCATACATACAGCAGAATCTAATACAGTACTTCTATAGTGCAATAGCCAAAGGTAACTTAATAAATGGAGAAAAAAACATTATTCAGTGACGAATTTTGCTTTTATGTGACTTTAAATTTAAAAAAAAAAGCTGGTGTAATCTAGATGATTATTTTTCTATATATTTCTTTTATTAGTAGGAGTAGCAGCAGTAATAGTAGTAGTAACGGCATTAGTAATACCAATATCTTCACCATTCTATGAAAATAACACACCACAAAACGGAAGTACAGATTGTGACAATTAAAAATGTTTAAAAACTATTAATCAGAAAAAAATATTGACACAAATGCATCACATGACTTGTTCATAGAGTTTAATTGTCAACACAAGGGTCCTTGCTTGTGTAGCATGTTTTAACATTAATACCTAAATGTTACACGAAACTTTCTCTTTAAATGTTCACTTCCGGGGAAAGGCATCGGAAATACTCAGAAAGGCGGAACCCCACTAACTGCTACTTTGTCTTTCTTTACTTTTTATCAGTCATCTTCCCCTGCCTCTCATCGGCAAGTTTAACGTGACCACAGCTACTCTTTGGCATATTAAAACGACACTGTTATAAGTAGAGTTCTTCATACTTTCTGCAACGACAGGAAGTGTTTGGCGCTCCACTGTTAGCTTCCTAGCTAGCTAACTTTTAACACTAGCATTTAACTTGACAAATACCCTGCAGTTCGACAGGGAAGAAGGGGATACACCGCAACGCAGCGAGTGGCGCCTTTGAAGATGACTGATAAAGAGGATGATAAAGGATTGATTTGGGCGCTGAAGACTGGGGACTTAGATGTGGTTCAAGCCAAAATCACAACGGTAATATGTTTATTCAGTTTGTACCGCAATTCTTGTGACAAGTTGATGTTTTGCTAAGGTAACTAATGCTAACTCCAGTTAGTTTGCTTTGTGGCTAGCCGGAAATATGCAATGATATGTTTGCTAGTGAACTTAAGGAACTGATTTAGGAGCATTATTTGGAATTAAACAGATGTACGCTTTCTATGGGGCTACATGTGCATTGTTTGTACTGTGCAAATAGTGCTGTAAATATTTTTTCATGGTGTCCTGAAGCTAGCATAGACATATGCGTAGCTATTCCTATGGGGGGAAGGATGGGCGTTGAGTAGGCAAAGGCTAAATGTTTCGAATACAACTGCTTAATTTGTTATCAGTGCTCATCACCATCTATAACTTTGTGTTCTGTTACACAGCAGAGTTTCGCATTTCGAAAAACAGATCCCATTTCTGTTACTTTCCGTAGAGTGCAACCTGTTGGCCAGCTAACAATAGCGTTAGCTTTAGCTTGGACGTGGGACAGCAGACGGCAAAACAACTGTTTCCATTGTGATGTCAACAACATTCGCGACAATAGCTCCATACACATAATGCGCTACAAGACAATGTTAATTATTCTCGAGTGAAAGGGTCTCTGTTAAGGTATTATTACATCGTTTATGTGTTGCTGATTGCGAGCGAGCTAAGGGAGGAAAAAGGCCCAGGTTTTACCAGTGTGTAGTGGGCGGGGGTCTCAGATTGAGCCTAGGTTACAGTACAATTTGTCACAACTTCAGACCACATAAAAATCTAAAATCTTTAATTTGTTTACTGCTGCTACCACGGTTACCTGACAGAGCTGTAAATGCACTTTACTACTATACTTACCTGGGACTTGTTGGACAAACTAGGATAAGGGATTAAGCCAATATGTTTGTTATCCTGGATCAACTTATCCATGATCTGGTTGTACAAAACCAGGATAGGTATATTTACCCTTTCAATCTGTATTATTTGTACTTGCATAACTTACAATTTCCCATAGACTATACCTCATAAACATGAATACAGAGTAACGTGATGTTCCTTTATTCAATAAGGATCAATTAATCAACCCCTTTAAAACTGAAGTCACACAGTGACTCTACAAGAACATAACTAAAGCATATGATACAACAGAAGAGACATTCAAAGGAAGAATACAGCCCACATGGCTGTACACTGAAATAAATGTATAGAACGGTAATACTGTATATATTGCAGCCCAACGTATACTGAAATAAATGCAGGAGAAACCTATGCACAAATGAATGGATGCAGTAAACTCCGTGCACCACAGTATACAACGCAAATATTATAGGTCAAATCTTTTAAAACAGAATTTGAGGGAGAAAACAGGCTTAAATTCCTCTATTGCTACAGGACAGATTTAACCGATATTCACAAAATGCGTGTTAATCAAAATAATTGGTCTGACCAGCTGACCATTGTGTTCATCATGGATGATGGGAGGACTGTTCCAGGCCATGTGTGCTGTACTCTTTTGGGGGGGGTCCTTTGGGAGCCTGTTGATCTTCCTGGGTGTCAGGAGAAAAGGCTGGCAGGTCCTGTCCCCAGAAACACAACAGACAGTTCACCTGTTAACACAAACCTCATAAATATAGTGGCATTGTGGGCACATATTTGATGGAAAAGTTGTTGTTAATAGAAGTTGTGCATCTCAGGAGTCCTGTACTGAACCAGACCTCTGTGACAACACTGACAGTCAACACTGACTATCTGAAAGGAAAAGATGAAGACAACTAAACAAAAAAGCATGAACAGTGTTCATTCACCCATAAAGACCCAGAGCTACTTTAGTCAGTTCACAATTAAATTTTTATTTGAGTTTTCTCAAGTGATTTATCCCAATTTATTATAATATTATCTTCTGTACTTGATATTTTACCAGTATGAATCAGGCAGTTTACTTTTTTTAATTTACTGATCATGTAGATGTTCATAAGCTCAGGGCCCTAAAGTTTATTTATTCCAAAGGTAAATTCACTGAAGTCACTGAGCTCATCTATTTATCAGAGTTCTTCAGTCTGACACGGTTACATTTAATCTATTTGTCAGTTATCCAAGAAAAAAAATAGTGAAATATAAAGTATAAAACATAACTTCTTCATTCAATGATGGTATTATAAAGACCTTTGCAAAACACAAAAGTAATGTGCAAGAGACTGGGTACAGCTGACATACAAGCTTCCTCATTTCTGTGATCTGTCAGTCACTAGTAGGTCCAACAGGTCTGCTGAAAGGTCTGTGTGCTTTGTCCACAGACCTTGGTTTGTTTTTTTGTTTTTTTTCATGTCAGAGCTGTACAGTAAGGCAGGGGAGTGCTGTGTAACGCCAATGTCTTTGTTATGTTCTGTTTTTGCTGGCCCACTGCATGTTGCAGTTTCTAGTTGAAGGTACCAACTCACTGTTTGCAGGTCAACACTCATAAACTAAACTCTGTAAAACGCTTATTTTAAATATCAGTTATCTAATATCTAATATTATATGCTTACACTTAGTCTAATTCGCTGACAATCAGAAAGATGTAATATGCTAAATTACCAGTTATAATTAATGAGTTAATTAATCCGCAAAAATATTTTGTCAGTTTTGATCCAAGTTAGATACTTGCTTTACTTTGTCCATTTTTGCATTGAGATGAATCAATTTTGATTTCAAACTGCAGTCAGTGAAATTAACTTTTAAATAATATTAGAAAAGGCTGAGTTTCAGTGTCAGGTCACTGTTAATGAATTTAGTATGACTACATGTAAAATGTAACTGTCTTCTGTGTGCTTTACTCGACCTTCCCTGGGTTTTGTGATGAATGTGAAACACTAGTGAACATGGAGGGGTGCACTGTGAGTTATAATAGCATTGCTGAATTTGAATGGTGCTCATGTGCACTGTGTGCAAGTGTTCATTGGTTGGATTAGAATAGGTTAGGTGACTGATGGCTTGGTTGATCAGCTATGAAATCACAACAGTAAGCATTTTAATGTAGGCAATTCAAACTCCTCATACAGTAGTAACAGGTTATTTTACATGAGTCTTAAACTTGCAAGGACCACAAAAACTTATCATTCCTTCACAAATAGGAATCTCAAAATGTACTCATCTGCAGCTTTCATTTGATTCTAAGTGGAAGCTGCTTGCTTTAGATAAAACTAGTAGTTGGGTTTTTTTGTAATTGGATTGTCTTCAGTCTTTTTAAATACTAATTAAATTAATATTGACCTCTTCCTGTTTGAGCAAATGTATATAAATCCTGTCACTAAAATGTTTAAATTTGGAAATGAAGAGAATTAAGAAGAATGTTAAAACTGTATCCTGACCTTGATCATCAGCAGAATCGAAAATTGTATTTATAGTGTATGGTAGCTTATGTTACAGTTATGCTGTATGCACTTTTTCTCCTTTTATTGCCATCTCACCTTTTATTAGATTTGCTTTTATTTGCCCTGGGGGAACCAGATAGCCAAGCGAAGTTAAGTCTGTCATCTCTAAATGCATTTTTTTTTTTAAATAGTTTTCTTCCTTCTACTGTTTACTATCATAGCCTGCTACCTGCTACTGCTAGCCAAGCCAGCAATAATAACAGATCAAACCTCAGTTACATTTAATTATTGACATCATTCAGACAATAATGTAAATCAAGGTTTTAAAGGAAATCAAAGATTAAACAGATAACCTCACCTGGCATTTTGGTGTTAGAAAAGTTTGTATCGCCATCTTCTGTCAGTATATAGTCTGAATGAATGAGGGAACAATACTACTTCTGGTGCCAAAATGCGCACGCAACCGTGCTACATAGTCATTGTTTACAAACAAGGAAGGTGTCTTTACTAGGGTTGTCCTGATAAAAACTTTTTCACTTCTGTCATGATACTGATATTGCAGCCCTGAGTGTTGGCCGATACGGTCCAATACAATATCGGCATGAATCATAGATACTTTTATTACTTATTTTGTAGTGTGGAATCTTAGAAAAGGCTTGATGAAGAAGTGATGTTACTCAAACACAGAATAATAGTCAAAGTAGTCAGCCCTCCCCGATTTCTGGGGAGGGTTCCTCAAAGATAATGTTGAGCAAAAGGAGATGAAATGCAGTGTAACAGATCAGCTAATGTCACTTAGCAACCGAGTTTTGCTGTGGCGCTGCGGCGACTTCAAACATTTTATACAAAATAATTATCACTGTCACATTAGACTTTTACATGTATAATCAGCCAGGACAAACATCCTGTACCCTCAAGTGAAAGTTTGTGAGTGTTCAGGAGGTAGAGAAAAGATATATGACGATCAAGTTTCACTTTCACATGAACAGGACTGCATGGACTGCACTGCCCCATTACCTCATAGTATTATAAGTAGGACAGAAACTGACATGTGCATGGTTACCAACTGAAACACATGCAGTTTTACAAATGTTCTACTTCAATAACTGTATTGTCGGATTTGTAATTAATAAACATTATAGTATATATGTGTTGACTATTTTTTCTTTATTAATAGATAGCTATTTGTAATGCAAACCATGAGCTGTATTTGCTGTATTTCAGGTTTTTTTGATGTGGTGTTTTTCTGTTCTAGGCTGAAGATGCAAACAGAACTCTGGACGGTGGCAGCAAGCCTCTGCACTTAGCTGCAGACTTTGGTCAGATCGAAGTTTTGGATTTCCTGATATCTAAAGGAGCTGATATGAATGTAAGAGTCAAAACCACCACTCTCATAAATGAGCTCCCAACATATTGTACTCCCAGTAATTTGAATAGTATTCATGGCTTGTGTTGCTACAAACATAAATGTTCATGTCTCTTTATGGTCAAAGCTTGACTTCATTTTGTGTCATTTTATGAGCATTACCACTCTAACAAGTACGCTGCCTGTAAGTAACAGCTGATCATCGGCTATGTCAACCACGTCTCATCCAATAACTGTCAAAGTTTCCCAGACCTTCTTATTGGAGCCTCTGGGTCTTGAAAAGTCTTTGTGTCTTGGTAAGACACACACCCGTATACCCTACAAGAGTATTTAAAATTCTAAGATCATTGATTTGGACAGAGCATTTTTAATTTGCAGTCTTTTTCTAAAGGTCTCATATGCCCGTTCACATTTAACTTAGAAATATTCAGTTTGTCAGATAACTGACTTTGAAAAAGTTCAGTGTATATTTTTATAATGCCTGAAGATAATGAGATTAATTAAGGTGTCTTTTTCATAAAACATGTAGATTTTGGTTTTATTCTTTTATGATCACAAGAAATGTCGCTGTGTGAGGATTTTGATTATTTCCACTTTAATTATTTCTCACGACTTTCCTCATCTTCCATGTAAACCTTTCCCATCCATTCCCCTTATAGACTGCAAACAAGTACGGGCTCACTCCTCTGCTGATGGCTTGTTTTGAGGATCACTACAGTTGCGTCAAGCTCCTCCTAGAAAAGGTTGGTACTCACATTTGAGCATGCACTCAAACATGTATGTCCATGTGCATAAGTGTCTTTCAGTCATGAGGACTGATGTGTCGGTGGTTGTCTATGGACCATGAGTGCTGATGGGTATATACAAAAGGGCCTTTAACATTGTCACATGGAGGCTGTGCTGGAATAGTCATAGAACATCACACAGTATTGTTGCTATTCACCTCTTTTGTGTGATGCAGTGTCATTGATTGGTAAAGCAATCCTTTGATGCATCTGTCACACCCTGTCCCCTCTGCTTTCCATTTAGTGCGTTAGTTCAGGAATCATCTAAAATTCTCTCCCTCTCAGGTATTTGCATACATACATACATACATACATACATACATTCATACATACATACATTCATACATTCATATCAGTTTTGCATTTGAAGAAACGGTCAACAACAGCTAGCTTGAGCTATAGGAACACACCTGAACAAGCAAAACACAACTCATGTTATGACCTTAACCTGTGTTATCCACAAGTGGACAACACATTGGTGAACTTTCATAAGTGTCAAATTTCTAATATGTAGATGCAGATCATTCTCTTTGAAATGTCAGTTTTATTTTTTTCTCATGACTGTTTGACACAGGCATACATACATGCATTTCTTACCTTGGTGAGTACTGTTTCACTGTTACCCAAATTAGTTACATCGCATTGAAACTGATCGCTCTGTGGGCTATAAATATCATACAGACAGAACATAATAGTAGCTTGTCTCTTGGCACTTGCCATGTTTTTATATCCAAGATGTACCTTTCATTTAATCTTCAGATTTCATTGGATAAATAAACTTATCCGTTCAGCTTCTATCATCCTACATTGGTATTCATGCCCTGTATACTTTGGTGTACAACAAAGTTTACATGGACAAAGCCTTAGTGAACACGTCACAGCCAATTCAACAGCGCAGTGATGCAGCACGTATTGGCATAGCAATATACACACCATAGCTTAGTTTAAATGTTGAAAGATTTAAAGTTTTATTGCTTGAAACAGTTAATAGCAGAGTTAATGACACAAGCTCAGCACCACTGTGTGAGTGGATTCTACAACTTGAGCCACTGCATTGTAGAATCCTCACATGCCTTACAGTCAGAGCCTTTCACAAACTGATGCTTTTGTTGTGTATGGGATGGAGCGACAGATATTCAGCGGCTGAGGGTGAGTGAGCAGCTGCCAGTTCCAAGCCAGGCTAAATGAGGCAAGGCAAATGAAGGATCCTATATGGAGTTGTCTCACACTCAAAGAAGCAGGACCTGCAGAGGGATATTCACAACTTGTACAGGACATTTGCGAATGTTTATACAATTGCATATATATCATTAAGACCAACTTTTCATCCATTTCCACTCCCCTTTCAAATGGCTATAAAAAGCAGAAAATTAGTCTATGTATGAGAGACGGTTGATTTAAACTGCAGAAACCCTTAAGTTGCACTCCACTGCTTACTTATTCTTCTTGGCATCAGCTGTATTAATCCTGCATTTTCATAAACATAGCCACATGTCCCGGCACTCGCATTAACAAGCCAGCAGAGTCCCGCAAGCAATTGGCCAGCAGCTGGCCGGCAGCTGCCCGCTGCTTTCAGCTGGCAGCCAGTACTTTTGGCTCAGCGTTAAACCAAAGCAGCAGCCGGTGCCAATTTGACAAAATTACAAAGTTTACTACTGCTGGATAGGTTTGTCTTTGTTATGCTTACTAATGCAATTAGAGAGGTATATAGGTTAGGTGTATTGTTACGTATGCTTTTAATTCTCATATTATTTGGTGACACATCTGCCTGCATCTGGTATCACAATTTATAGCATGGATATTGGTTTATGTCGAAGTTGTATAACATCTGTTACCTCGTGGACAGGCTGATAAAATGGTATTTTGCTAGTCACATTTTTGACATACTACAACCCTCATATGGAGCTAAGGTCTACTAAAGCTCAGGACATACAAGCAGATTATAATTTTTTATGCCACCTCCATATCGGAATAATAATAATATTGGAATTTAAACCCATAAAATGGCACACATAAATATTTATATGTGTAAGTAATAGGGATGTTAACCGATGGCCATTCTACCGATAGTTGACCGCATCAATGTTGTCCGGTCATAATTTTCTGTCATCGGTCAAAAAAAAAATCCACTGCACAAACTCTTTTGCATTGTAGCGTAGGTTATAAAGAGGAAGCTTTGTGATCTCTCCATAGCATAACTTAAAAATTATGAATTTCATCATTGGCAATACAAGCTGTAATTTATATTAATAGCAAACACAGAGCTCAATGTGTATGAGCTATGTGGTACGACCATTTTGCACCAGTTTAGAACGTTTACTCAAAACATAAACAAAACACAAAGCTGACGTGAGGTCATAGAACTTCTAGAGCTAGCAGCTAGAGACTGGGACAACAAGTTATATATATATGTGTGTGTGTGTGTGTGTGTGTGTGTGTGTATGTGTATACACACACACACACACAAGTACACCTACATGAGGAAAAATGCAAGGCCCTCTGTGACCCTTAAATAAGCCTTGGTCTGTGGTTCTGTATGATGCAAGACTGACGGACTGAATTTCCAGCCATGGCTCATCTGAAGAGGGATTATGGTTAGAGGGCGAAGGTATGAGCAAACCCACAGGGTGCTCTTCTCATGGCTCCACTCTCATCTCCACTAAGCACCAACAAGGATTAACACCCAGATGCAGCCAAAAGGTCATCAGTCACCACAGGGACCAGATCTCAATACATCTACCCTTGGCGACTCTGAAAAATCACCATGTGTCTTACCATGAGATGAATAGATTGTTTCAGAGCCACATCATCAACTATGCTGTGGGATATCCGCTTAGTGTGGTAACATTTCAAGTGGCATAGTCAGTGTGGATAATAGGGGCCTTCTAAGACCCTGACATACCTACTTATGACAAAACACCTCAGTGCTGTAGTTATTCATGGAAGCCAATCCCTGGGCCCCTTTTCTGGTCTTTTTTTTTTATTGGCAGAGCATTATGAAAGGCCATTTTACCTGACCTAGTCCGAAGATCTTGGCCCAGGGTCCTGACTACAGCCAGGAGCAGCCACTCGGTTAATTTATGCCAGCTGTGAAAGGGCACACACATGAACACACATAATCCTGTTTTCCTATGACAAACTGTCAATCTGACCTTTAAGTGAGAGGAAATGTTTATCAGGTCAGTTCCTATTAAGAGCTTGTCTTTCAATCTGACCCTTTCATTACATCTATTCAGCACAGTCTGGCACAAGACAGTGATCCAAATCGGCGGAACCACATGTGAATCGGCCGATGCCGATACACTTAAAGAACACAAACATTGGGCCGAAATATCGGCCAATCCATGTATTGGTCAACCTTTACTTTATGGTATGAGTTCCTTATGCCCTTCAGTGACCACTAAACATGACAATATGACTGTAATAATTATTCTGAGGGCAATGTAGGCAAAAACAAATATCTTGATATATATTTTTTTTCCAGATGACTATGATCTGACAGTACCCTTTAAAACCCCGTTTGTATGGAAAAAAGTTCCTGTGAGACCGACATGCTTTCTTAACAGATTGGCCTTTCGTCAAAATGGGACCGATCTCAGGGATACCCCAAAACTAACTCTTAGGAAAATGAGTCCCAGAGTGGGAAGATCTGGATACGGTGCCATTTCCGTATCCATCCTGATGAGTATCCGTGTGTGTTCATGACCAATGTTCCCTCTAATTTTTTTCAGCACTGAGCAAAATGAAATGTGTCTGAGTGGCATCCTTCAGTACTATGAGCAGGGTTCGAGAACTGTGGGTCAACAGTATGCGATCAACATAATGGATACCATAGTCTAATTAATCATCATGCTAATAATCACATCGGCAACATGTCTTAATTTAGGCTATATTTATTGACATGTGGTTTAGAACAGGGATTGTGTTCACTATTGAAATTTTAACAGTATGGGCTGGTTTAAACAACTTTGCAACAGTTATTTGTGAACTTTGGTATATCTATAGGACTTTTTTTTTTAACATTTATTAGGTAGGCCATTGTGTTCACAATTTTAACAGTAGGCCTATGGGCTGGTTTAAACAACTTTGGAACAGTTCTACTTTGGTAGATTAATAGAACTTTGTTAAAGTGACTTTTGTTAAACTTTATACAGTCCAAGATGTGAGCCTATGTGACTCATTTGCAGGAAGACCTCTGTCAGAAAAGAAGCCTGAAAACAAACCAAAAGAATAACATCCAATTAGCCAATTGCACAAAATATCAAGATTTTAAACTTTTTCTAAATTACATTTTTTTAAATCATAATACACTGAATTACATAATTAAGATGAATTATTGTTATGATTAAGATACTGCTGTCAGGCAAGCAAGATGCTTATATTTGGTTACTGTCCTAGGCTAATTATAAATACTAATTATAGGCTAAAATGGGCTGAATAATTCCAGCAAAGACAGTCTTGTGATGAACCTCATCTTTCTCACGAAACTTGATGTACAGCACAAGCATCTTATGCACAGTAATGTCGGTGCTTTCATCTGCTATCAGTGTGTGAAAGCGGGCTTCTCGTACACTGTTCATGATTTCACTCTGAACAATGGCATTAATGGATTCAACAAATTCGAATGCGTAATTCTTGCTTCTCCAGCTGTCGGGTAAGTCCAAGTATTTTGCCATGTGATTGTGGATATCTTGAACTGATAACATGGATGCATTTATTTTAATGGCAAGAAGCACATTGTCAATCAGCGTCTTTATTTGTTCAGGATTTGACCTGGTTTTCTTAAGTCTCTCCTCTCGCACTTCGTCAGATTCATGAAGCAGCTGACTGATGGACGGTGCATGCTTCCGACTATACAACATTGACACAGCATCAGAGTGAACTTTTTGTGTCAAATGATGCTTCAAGTAGTCGAGTTTCCACTCTGTCCATGTTTTACCTGTTGCGAAATCTCCTTTCACTTTAGCTTCCATGCAGATTTTACAGACGACCCCACTGGCCTGGTCATACATGAATATATCAGACAGCTTTACTGCCCTACCTGGACCATCACTAGTGTCAGTTTTCACAATTTCGTCAAGCCACTCATGTTTAAATGTAGAGCTAACCTTTTTCTTTGGAGGTTGTAACGCCTTCTTTCTAGTAGCCATTGTTCCTGGTCATCACATATTCACATATTTAGCAGAGCGCAAGGTAAATGAATGCTTTGGTTAGGCCTACTTATAATTGGCTGCCTTGACAACAAATAGAAATTGAGTATGAGATGGCTCCACTACATTCAGATGGGCATTCTGATTGCCAGTCTTGTAGTGTCTTATTACTAATTTTAATATCAGTGTATAAAAAAAATAAAATTAAAAAATGTGCGGCCTGAAAAGTCATGTGCGCGACAGGTCCAAGAGACCTGCGCGGCCGCGCATGCGCGCAGCTTAGAGGGAACATTGTTCATGACCACATGACTGCACCCATAGCATTCATTCTCCTCACAAGACAGCAAAAATGGCGAATGACAGAGAAGCAGTGGTGAATGGGTTAGGGTGTTAGCAGTGTTATTATTGTTGTGTGTGTCGTGCCGGTAGTAAAAGGGATGTGAGTGCATGCGCATTGCTTCTATTGTTCTTTTGTATCCGGTGGGACTGACTTACAACGTACATAGTGATGTGGCGTGTGAATTGCCTCATTTTCAACAAGTGTTTTGCCGCCATGCTGACGCAGATTTTTACTGAAACGTTTCCATTTTTACGTAATATTTTTTTGACATGGTTTCAAAACTAAACCCATATCGAACTCTACCGGACGTAGCTTTAAACATGAATTTATTATTATTATAAATTGTATTTGTTTTATTTATTTTTTTACAAAAAACTCTGTGCAACTTCTTCCTCACCACAATATCTATGGAAAGACTGAGCATTTCGCAAGAGCAATTGTTTTTGAAGTGCTTCATACATGTTCTGCAGAACATGGAGGGCAGTGGTGTTGTCCAGGGTATATGGAGATATACAAAGTATACCCACCCCCCTCCCAGTCTCCATTGTGTATACCCATTTCTAAATTTCTCGGATGTGTAAGGAATACCAACTATATTGAAAAATAAGTACGAAACGAAAGTGGAACATGCTTTCAAAGTCCAACTCTCAGCTTCTATGCCTCTATTATACAGAGGATCTTGCACAACACTTTCACAACTTCTAACCTGTTTCCACTGGACCCCCTCTACATGAATTGATCACATTAACCCCTTGCCGTTTAATCCTAACCCATATAATGTTATTTTGACCAACATAAGTCCGAGCCATTTTCAGGCTAGTTATATGGACCCATGTTTCACTATGAAATCATCTGCAGACGGAGACTCCTGCATATTTTTTTCATGTGAGATAATGTCGTATTTTGGATGCCACCAAGTCACCATGAGACTGAATCCTGTCCGCTGATTATCTTCTGAGGCACACATTTGGCCAATGAGGACTTTCATGCACCTCTGCTTTACAGTCTATGAACCACACATTTTTATTTTCTAGACAGTACGAATACTTAATAATGGAAACTTTCACATCATTAAATCGGCATTCACAATTATATCATAGGCAGTATATATCGCCCACCTCTTAATTCCATCTTATAAAAGAATATAACTACACAGACTGATGACAGGACAGTCGGCGTCCCTTCTACAGCATGATAAAATTTGTTGTTATAGATCGGTAATATTTGAACATGTCAACAAACTTCTATTTTTTCTTTATTGCATATATAATAGGTTTTGAGTAATTTTTCTGGATCATTATTTGAAGACCTGAGGCTTTTCTGTTCCATAGCAGCATAATGAAAACTTAATGGACACTTTAGCAGGTCAGTGGCATTATGTTTCACTGCTGAGCATGGCTCCATAATCCAGGATGATGATGTATCTGGGTTTGACTGGAGACACCCAGGAAACCTATTTTTATTCATTAGGCTATGTCACACTTGGCCAGCAGCCTCTCTTTGACTGGATAATGTTTGGACAGTGAGGTGTTCATGAGGGGTCATTATTCAAGTTGGGGAAAGCTCATTACTGTAAGTGGTGTCAGGAGAATGCTGCTGTGCTGGATGGCATGGTGTATCCTGAGAAGCCGTAACAGGGATGAGTATTGTACAGCTATTATTGGAACTCAACCACAAATATCCTTCAGGAGTATCAATCTAGGCCAGACCCTCTAGAACAGGGCCCAGTAGGTGTGTGGTGACCAGTTGGGAAAGCTCATTATGAAATTGCTCTACCTTAAAAATGATGGTATACACTGGCTATATGATGGTGTTTGGCAGATAGATGTGTATAGTATTGATAGCAAAAGGGCTTAGGTCAAGGTGTAATGCTGTTTCCTGCCATCTAAATGAGGCCTGTAGAGTCAGTTACTCGGTATGGTCTCCAAACATCTACTAATGACTTCCCCTGAGCTGAAGAAATGGGAAAAGAAGAAAGGTTCCTCCTATTCCTGTGCTCCCATTCACCCACTGAACTCTCAAAAATGGAGAACACAGTGATTGGTTTCTGAAGAACCCATAGGAATGAGTCAGCAGCAATCAGAAAAGTTAAAACTGATATTATGGATACTTCACACCTAGTTAGACTTTGGTTTAGAGGTGTTTTTGCTTATGGATAAAACAAATGTTCATATCGGGTGAAAAAGAGTAGAGCGCTTGTTTTTCCCCAGGAGTCTGTCTGACAAGATAAATGGAGCTTGCTGTATATTTGTAGATAAACTATGGGAGGATTATTATTTATTTTTCTTTTTGAAATTCAAAGAACTCATCCACCCCCACCATACTCGTATTTTCTGAAGTCGACTCTAACCGCATCTGTTGAGATTTGTAATCAGTGCGGTTAGTGGAAAAATCCCAAATGCTTGAAATGGACAGGTTTGTTAAAAGGGTGAATCCACCAAATGCTGCATTTCTTAGGATTTATGTGAATTGCTGAATATATTTTGTAATGTTTGAAGATGACAACCCAATTATTTTTGCCTAGACACAAAACATTGGTAGGATTTTCTTCCATTGAAATGGCCTTGCTTTCTGTCATTCACTGTGGGGTGTGTCTGTGTATCCTGAATGAGGTTCTCATTTGCCCAGGTCAGCTTTCTTCTTGGTAAACTAGACCTTTCCCCACCAGTTATTTGAACTGAAGAAGTCTCCTGTATGACAGATGAAACGTTTTCAAAAAGAGTGAGACTAGTCCAGTTAAACTGAGAAAAACTACAAAGAAAAAAATAAATAAAAGAAAGTGGTTTTCCATAAGGTGTTGTCCTCTTTAACTGCAAAATACTACTATCACTCAAGACACTATAGTTTTAATGTCACTGCAGGCCTCCACCACTGGAAGTGCTGACAGGTGCACAGTTCCTTGATGTGTCAAACATGTGATTAAAAGGAAAACCACCCTTCCACTTTGACTGCAGTCTGATTAGCATTTAGAGATGTACACCTGACAGGTTATGTACTCAGCCCTGGTAAATCTCTTTTACTCAGGTTGTGCTCTGTTGCTCCTATACCATGAAAATTGCATCCAGACAACTAGCCGCACACTACCGGGCACTTGAACTGGGTCACATTGTTTTTGATGCCCTGCTTCTCCACGCAACAATAGACTCACTCTGCTTTGGCTCTGTAAGCTCTTTACTAAGAGGCTGAAGTTGGCAGGCCAAACAAAGGGACGTTTCTCCACTACATGCCCCTCTACTCCCCCGTCACATATTAAATCTTTTGTCACTACATATGCATGCAACACATTGCTTCTTTCATCCCTTCTATTTTTTGGGGGTAAATGGGTTTTGTCATTATTAATCCAAATGATTGCATCCACTCTGTTGTCTTTCACATTCAGTCTGTTATCCCTCAAAGCTCAAAAGGATTTGTGACTGTCTGTTTTGCATGTGCTGACAGACTGGCAACTGTTTGAGTGTTGACTAAGGCACCGGTTGCAGAAAGTAAGGAAGTTAACCAGTGGAACTTGGGTAATTGTTTTTGCATACTGAAAGGGTACAGTTTTATAAGAAACTGCGAGAAAGTGTAACATATTTTCTGCTGTGCTTGACAGTGTGAAGTTGTTTATTCCAACAAAACATTCCACCTACAGATTAACACTCAAGTACAAATTAAAAATTAATCAATGAAATCAACTGCAGGAGTAAATTCTGATTGGCTCTCAGATGCCTTTGGATATTTCACTTTCAAATAACAAAATAATGATACACGATTGATCCAATTGTAATTGTGATGACATGCTGTGCAATTATGTAATAGCATAAATGCCATTTGTGATATAATGTAAACAAATGTCTACGTGTGCCTGTGAACACTTTCTCTCTTTTTTTTTTTTAATGAAAGTCTAATATTTAGAAAAACCCTGATTTTTCAACATGTGGCCTAAATAAAAATGATCCCATTCATTGGAATTTCTGTAGATATGACCATCTCCTGTGTGGAGCAGGTGGCTCCACATCCACACACGGGTATAGTCACATAACTACCCGACTTCCAGCAGAACAAACATGCAAAGTGAAAGTCACTGTGTCCCACAGCTAATCTATATCCACCCCACACACCCCCAAGACAAAGGTCAGAACATTCCAAATGTATACATTTAATCATCAAACGAGGTCATTGTTGTGGCAAGTTTAAGACAGCTGGGAAAGTTCTGATCGGGACAGCGACAAACAAACTTGTAGGAAGTAACAATATTTACTGTGAAATTTGCAGAAATACCGTTATTTTTAAAGTTCCATTTTTTCATTGGAAGTTATTTAGGGATAAAATATAGTACTGCTTAAGGTTTTGTATTTTTTGTGTCACTTCTATATTATAAACTATTTTAATTCTGTGTTGTCTCTAATATTCAAGAAAGTAGAGTCATGTAAGGGGACTTGCAAATCACAATATAATAGCAATCGCACATTATCTTCAAATCGTGCAGCTCTATAACAAAACTTGTCCAACAGTCTTGTTCAGGGACATGGGAACCTGCTACCATACATGTTGAATCATTTATATCAGTCATTTTGTTGCAGTAATCCTGTGATATATGAACTCTCCACACCGAACAGAAGTATTGCTGCCAGTTTCTCCCACGGCGTTTTTGTTTTTCACAATAGAGGCATGCATTTCTGATTTGGTTGCACTTGAGTTAATAAAGCTACAGTTGTAACCTTTAAACTAAATTCTGGGCCATACAGTGAGCTAACATTAGAAGTGTCTCTGTGCATTTGACCTGGACTCTTGACCTGTTGGAAGTCAAGATCATTTGGTGACTTGATACACCTTCAGCCATTTAATATTCATGTACCTTCTCCTCTGCAGGGAGCTGACAAAAACCAAAAAGGACCGAATGGCGTGATTGCCAGTACAGCAAGCACCAACAAAGACATACAGGCTCTGTTCAATTGAAACGGCACAATGTGGGAGGTGGCTGGACAGGTGGATGAACAGACAGATGGATGCAGTGGTCCCCCGGATGAAGACAGACTCACCCCTTCACCTTGATCAACCTCTGTCTGAACACTGCTTTTGTCTGTTAGCAAAGATTATTTTCTCTGTCTGGTGATTTCCTTTTCCTTTATTTTATTTTAATTCTTCCAGGTTTTTGGGATAGGATTTTCTGTTCTTTAGGCCTCTATTTGTAGCCATTTAATAGGACCAGTTAACAGAAGTTGTGTCCATTATGTCTCCCTTAGGGACCAAATGCTGGGGGAGCGTCATCACACCTGGATCCTAAAAAAAAAGACACCGCAAACAATAAAAATCACATTCTGTAACGTAAATACAAAGCTTAGCACTTGTACACACACTTCATTTGCATTTGTCTAAAAAATTGGATAAGTAATAAAATGGTAATAATGAAATCTGTTAATATTTGTAACGATCTCAGTAATATATTGTATGGCCAGGGCTTAAGATCATTAAACAGTAATTGCACTGTACTATACTAGATTGAAAAGAAAGGTTAAGTTTCATTATATTAACCTTCCATTATGTGTGGCCTCTTCCTCTAACTAGAGCTTTTTTAATAGAACGGCTATCTCTCTAAACCAGGCCTAAATCTTTGGCAATGGCTGTGAGAGGTCAGTGAGTCAGATTTTGCTTTTCTACTTGGTCCTGTATGACATATCAAATTATGTTTTTGACAAATTTGGTCATGCATTAAAAGATATTCAATCACCATGCTGGCTAACTAGAAAGACATGAATGTTGCAATTAAAAAAACAAACATGTTAACAAATCCCTTTTTGAAGCAATGTTGAGAGCACATAGATAAGGAATTTTAGACCTTTGTTTATTTAGTCATCTTTGAAGTGAGGTTTCATACTGGAGATTACTTTTTTTGTTGCAGCTTATCTGTGTATTTTGTATTTGGTGGGCTTTAGGGGCTCTGAGTGATGGTTAAATGGGGGTATGAACTGAAACTGGACAGTGGGGTTTAATGGTCCCCTCACCTTTGAATTGGTCAGAAGTCCTGCCTATTTCGTTGCATGTCAAAATTGGCTCTGCTTTTATGCTAAAATGGTTACTGTCCTCTTGGTTGCTTTCAAATGAATTACTACAATGTAATGGACAAAAAAGATGCTCTTGCTGACTTTGTTGTGACAAAAAGTCTGTAAAAACAGAAATAAAAATATCTGTACAATTTTGTTTTCCTCTGAAAGTAAATCGTGTAGCCTGTGTGTTAGTATTATGCAAATCCATTATTTACTCTGTGTGTGTGTGTGTGTGTGTGTGTGTTGGGGACTGAAGGAAGTATTGCCAGTGTTCCATAAGGCTTTTCAGGCACAAGGTTATTGAGGCTTTTTTTTCTAATTCTCATCTGCTCTAGATGAAAATGTAGATGTAGTCACCGTGCCTCACATTATATGTTGGTATTAATTTAAACATGGGCTGCCATGAAATCCATTTACCATGAACCCAGATGAACAACAGGTTATTTTCTACTACAAGAGACATCATACTAGGTGACAAATTATACCTTTAGTATTGTTGTAGCCTCAGGCAATCTAATCAGTATTTGTGAAGTTGAGCAAGTCTGTCCACCAAAAAAATAGACGACACAATCATAGCAATCTACTGCCTCGAGCTGTTCCATTACAAGTCACTGAGTGGCTTAGATTCCCACTAGATGTGTCTCAATGTCTAGATTCAAATCAGCTTTGTGTTTTAATTCAAATCAGCTTTGTGCTTTAATTGGATCGTCCATTCCAATCCATAAAATGAATTTAGGAGCTCGGGATATTATGGCAGTCAGATGTGTGCCACAGCTGATAATTAAATCAGTAATTGATTTCAGCACTCTGTAGAACTGCAACTTCAATAATATAATCTGTTGCAGTCTGGTTTCAGCATTTATTCCAATGTGAAGTAAAATCCTTTTAAAAAGCTGACAAACTAAGAGGTTTGTTCCAGGGCTGTTAAACTCAATTTGACTTAGGGTCATAGTTGAAAATGAGCATCACATCCAGGGCCAGGCATACAGAGGGTAGTAACATGCTTTTATTCAACCCATAAGTGTAAAACATGTATCTTATATGTCCTGTACAAATTTCACTCTTTCTACTGATGATGAGTTTTCCCACTTCCTGAACCAGAATCACTTTCTTTACAAGCGATCTGTCATACAGTCAGTCATACAAGTCTTACTGTCATGACAGTACTGTAAAGCAAATGCATATTGTATAAGCAAAGAAAATCATAAGTGGTAAATTTGACTTTATTTAACACGCAAATAAATCTTCAATATTCAGAAATTAATTTGACCTAAATACATCACAGTAGTTTTTGTTCTATCACAAAGACACAGTTTCATGTTGTATGAAGTACTTATGTTAAAATCACTGTCAACAATATACTATAACACATTGAAACAGCATTAAATGGTTGATCAAATGATTAAGTTGTTTCCAACGTGGTACAGTGGGACCTCAACTTATGAAATTAATTTGTTCCATAAGTGGTTTCGTACCATGAATTTTTTCGTCAATAGAGTCGCATTTTAAAAGTCCTGTTTCGTCCCAAGGCCCCCAATATTACCCCTCAAACCCTTTTATAATTTTTAAAGTATACACATTTTGTATGAAATATGTGTTAAAAGTAAAATAAATTTTAGATTTAATTTATTGGTCTCAGTGGGTAAGTGTGTCATCACTGTCTGACCATTAAACATTAAACCATTAAAATAAACAAGACATGCAAATTTCCACACAAGCGTGGTTGTTTTATCACTTTCAACAATATTTGTTGATGGATGTCTGGTGAAATATCAATCCAAAGACAACTGCCTTTGACCACCTAAAATGTGCAATTAGGTGATATTACGCTTTTTTTCCCATGAATGCAGAAAGTTGATGAAATGTGTCCAGCATGTCTTTAATTTGTGCTTATGGAATGATGACTGCCTCCTCCTTTTTTTCATCATCTCCTGTTTCACTTCTATTGATAACATATCCCACTTTTTCTCTTCATTTGCACCGAGAATCACTTTCTTTGGACTCCTGATGAATAACGAATATGTACTGTAATGCATTTTCAATGAACACACTCAGAAAAATTCATGAAACAGCAGTAACTCTGTCCTTTACGTGTGTTAGAACTATGTGATGAATGAGGGTCAAAGGCTAAACAAAAGCATCATGGGTATCTTCCTCATAGCCAGTGGGATGCTACGTACAGTACTGAATTCACGTTTCAGGGGTTTCGTTTCGTAAATTGAATTTTCTTTTATATTCAGAGACAGCTGGGTCTTTGTAAATTAAGGTACCACTGTATGTGTATTTGTGTTTTTCTTTCCATCTTGTCAATGATTCAAACAGAATTATGGGAATTTCTCCTACCAAATCTGCTCTGACCTTAGCCCTTCCCCTCCATCTAATTGATAATCGGGACAACACTACCTCTGCGTATGTACACACGAAACAGAGGGATAGGGGTAAGAGGGAGGGCCAAGTGATGAATTGGGATTCAACCTTAATCTTCCACAGTGCTGAATACACTTACTACTACACTGGCCAAATTTGAATGAGAATCTACGTTGATATGCAAGGCTTAAGTAAACTTTTCCAACAATGTGCTAGCAAGTGTCAATCTGGTGTGTATTTAGGCTTGCTACATTTTCTCCTTCTGGTTCACCAGATGGACAGTTCTGTGTCCAGATCAAAGTCTTTTTTTTTTGTTCCCTATAAGTCACTTTGTACATTTCTCCTCTAATTTGATCATTCATCATGCAGGAATCTCAGACACTTTGGGATTTTGTCAAGAATTTCCAACAAAGTTCTAGTGCTTCCAGGTCTGCTCATCCACACATGTTGAATAAGTAATAAAAAATGGCAAATAGTCCATGGGGCATGAAGAACTCAATAGAAACATGTACATGTGCTGTAGCTTGTGGTATAGTTGCATCAGGTCTTGTCAAATGAGTATATCTGTAGGGAAGCTTCAGACTGAGACACAGCCAGTGAGCTCTGAGAGTTTCTGCAGTTCTCTGTTAATCAGACACATGCCTCTCTAGGCCACTTGCCATGTTTGTTCACTCACCCCTCAGAACAAAGACAAATCAATTACTGCAGTATGGGCAAACTTCAGGATAAAGCGACTTGGCCTCATTCTAACAGCCGCTTCTCCATGCTTCCACCTCGCCAATCTGTGCCATCTTATTTCTGTTCATTTAAATTACTTTCAAAGGTAATAAAAAGGTCCGCTCTCATTGACAGCAACATTCCTTGGGTATAAAAGACCCAATTTTTTCTTTTGTCTTTGTAAAACTAGCAAATAATCTTGATGTCAGCAGAAGAAAGGCTGTGATTCAGGCTGATGATAAATGTGAAATGAATCATCAGCAATACATTTTCATTTAGTCTTTGAATTGCTTTTCCACAGGCTGTACAGGCTCCCTGGGTAATTCCTTGGCTTTCATAACTGCACTGATTCAGCACTGAATCATTAGTCTCATGTGTTCATTTTTTGTATGGGGCACAGTTGGCATGTTCTGTGCATATTACCTTTGCTTTCTTTCTTTGTTATAAAAAAAAAACAACAACAAAAAAAAAACAAACAAACATACAATTCCACAAAAATTTACCAGAATTTTTTCATCACACTAGACAAGAAAAGATGAGTGTAATGAATCTTCCATCAGCTCAATTGAACTCTGCTCCCACCTGCTGTTTTCTGCTGGAACTTATCCACTGGATCTGAGGGAACGTTCCATAAAAAGATAAGCCATGTTTATAGACTGAAGTAAGCAACACTTTAGAGATAATTAAAGATATAATTGACAAGGATGTGTAAGTCAGTTGGTACCACAAATATGTGAGTAGTGGTATCAATTGATAAAGATGTGGAAGAAGAGCCAAAGTGAAAGCTGGCTGTGACTACAATAATTACCTGATGCAATAATTAGCATATGCAGGGTGTATGTGAATGCATACACACATATGCACATACACAATCACAATCTCACTATGTGTCCCCTCCTTTAGTTTTTTTCTCCACACAGTTGCTATGGAGGCTTTATGCCGAGCTACCCTCATGATCAACCAGCTCAAAATGGTGTTTAATGAAGTAGCAAATCCAAATCATTAGCATAATTAATATGGACTCCTGATTGCCTTTTGGGTATCTCCTGCTCCCCTCCACATTCTGCCGTCTATTATTGACTCTTTGTTTTGTGCATTAGTTGAGCTTATGACTGATTTTCTACAAATCTATAACTTATTTTTCCTACTTGTAGTTCAGCAGTCATGTGACCTTAGGCTAAACCAAGCATGAAATCAACGATTAAATCAAAGAAGTCCAACAAAAGGGGGAAAAAAAAGTAAATACCGTATGTGCTTTGATTTAAATTCAGGACATTTCTGCATGTTGTTTTAAAAATACTTGTATAGCTGAGGGGGCAGCTTTTATCAAACATTTAATATTACTAGGGTTAAAAAAAATTGGAGTAACCTCCAGTTATACGCTTATTTATACTGGAAACTAGGTGTACTGATTGGAATAAATGAAACATGGGATTTAAAATATATATATTATTATTTATATTATTTATTTCTCATTTGAAGCTACATATAATTAGTATGTTTACACAAATAAATTTCAGGTTAAATTTAAGTTTAGTGATATCACAGACTAAATTCTCACTATACACCAGGCGCATGCTGTCCATATGGGCAGGTGGGGCAGTGAACTGCTGGCAAAAGCATCCTCTCAACAAATCTATTTCTATATCTATCAAAAGTTTCAGTAGGCTTTTTTTTTCACAATTTTTAGTCTGGTGACATCAAATTTTGGAGAATGGCGGTGATTCTATTTGAGTTTAACGTGTCCTTCAATGTTGGGGCAGGGCACCTCAACAATTACATTCCTCTGTATATTTATCTCATAACCCTGAAGGCTGCGATAGGGATTTCAACCTGTGATAAAATAAGCCTATATGGTTGTAAAGTAGTCTGTCCCATGGCTATTTTGTTTTTGTTTAAACTCAAATAAGCCTATATCACGTTCATTTTGACACCTTCGGAAGTAGAAGTCAGAGCGGTGTGTTGTCATTTCCGCTTGTAAATGAACTCAACAAAGCAAAAGCCAAAAACTGGACAAGTGAGATGAGTCCTTCTGTGAGAATTTTATATTTTATTATAGTGCCATTTTGTGCATCCTGCTAACTTGTGAGGATCATGGTAGCTAATTGCTAATGGTAGCTGTCAGTTAAATGAAACAATTAAACAAGTATCTGCCCATAGTCTAAATTATTTAAATTTTGAGGCTGATTATTAAAATGATTAAAGTTGTCTAGCTTTCACTTGTACGTGCTTTGAGTGTGCATTAATTAAAAAGCGCTATGTAAATGTAATCCATTATATAAGTGGCTCAAAAACATTTTACTTGATGAGCCCTAAAAGACTCTTAACAGTACAAGTACACTGCTGGAAGTGGTCATACCCTGCTTCACACCCTGGCAGTAGGACGTGTGACCTGTTATTCTGCTAATATGTTTTATTTCTTTTTCCCTGTGGAAAGTCTACCTGCTAGATATGTCTCCAATAAGTTATGTTCGTTGATGTTGACTTGTATTCTGTGTGATCTGGTTCCAGTAGTCTATCTAGTTTTTACTTCGGATTTATTTGCACCTATGTTGTCTATAGGCTATTTACAGAAAAAAAGACATGGATTTGAGACTATTTGGTAAAATTGTTTAAGCTATATATTGTTTATAGCTATAGCTATACACTTTCTTTTTATGAAATTACATTACATGTCCACGGTCCAATCGGGCTTGTATTTCTATTTTTGTATACATTTATTTGCACATGTTAAAGTAAGCCTACAGTTCGTAATGAGAGAAAAACCCTACACTTAGTTTTCAGCTAGTATTTTTAGGTTCTTCAGTTGACTGTTGGAATAAACTGGAGGAATAACATTTGTATAATGTCAGATTTATCTTGTGAAATTTAGTTTGAACTAAAGATGATTCAAACTCTAGACCTGGTTGGTGTTTCCATCATACAAGTGTTGCTACTGACAATTTCAAAGCAACATTAGGCTGTTAGCCTCTTTATTTTTGTTCATAACTATTTTAGTTAGCATGTTTTAATGTAGTTCAAAAATACACATTTAAAGCATTAATTGCTGGTGAGGTCATAGGCCAGTAGTTTCTGCGCCACTGAAATTGAGGCTCATGGCAGGCGACTGCTATACAACATATTGTCAAGAAGTAAAAGAGCAGTTATTGCAATCTGAATATTTTTCTCTCTTGCGATGTACCAGGTGGCTGATAACATGTTTAGAAACCATAATTGTGATAATAAATCATCTCATGTCAAGCATACAGAACCTGTAAATAAGTTAAATACACCAAGACGCCTGTCAAACCGACTCACCACAAAAATAATGAAAAAGTTCTCTCCCTTTATTTACTTTAGTGTGTGCAGTGAAAATGTGAATGAAAGTAAATTTGCATTCATTTATAATTCCTTTTACATCCTGTCATTGAAGCGACTGGACTGTTATAGTCCGAGCCAAAATTTGGAGCTATATAAAACAAGCTCTATGGATGTTTAGAGGAGCTGCCTCGTATGGATTCACTTCAAGTCTCTAGTCCAGAGGTGTTTGTTGCATCTTCACAGCACCCACAATAAACAAGCAGAAACAAGCAGGGCTCAGCTGTTGGTTTTTATGCCTCGACCAACTGGCTGAAGGGGTATTGTGTTTGTTTTATTGTGTGTCTGTCCATTCTGGATGAGTTGTATTGGTGTGCAGCACATTATGTTTATGTTTAAGAAACTGGCTGAAGTTCAGGTTAATGATGAAGTGTCCTCGAATCACACAGTGAGTGAGCCAAATATTTATTCTTCTGGATGCTTGATATGTGTAGCACTCGACATGATGAATTCATGTGATGACCTGATTAAGATCTGTAAAGATTCACATCATTGTGTTTTATATTAATATAGGGAGATGATTATGCACTGTACCATTAACAGTCAGTTGGTCTAAAAGATTCTGTTGGAAATATAGACCATGTGACTTTTGTTTTGCAGGACATAGTATAAATGTAATGTATATGGAATCAGACCATTACATAATGAAAGGAAAGGAAAGGAAAGGAAAGGATTATTGTCAAGTCATAAGTAATCACATTTTGAATTTTCACTGCCAACTCTACCACATGTCATCTAAAATATGTGGTGCCCCCCCCCTCTCTCTCTTTTTACATCTCTGTATTGCATGAAAACAGGAGAAAGAGAAGAGAAGTTGGCGAACATCTTGGCTTGTATATATATATATATATATATATATATATATATATATATATATATATATATATATATATATATATATGTACATCATTATTAATACTTCCAAAGTCCATCGAGTATCTATAAAAGGCAGAGCTACATATTAAAAGCAGGCAATTATTCTCTGACATGCACATACACACATGCAGAAGTATACATTTCTTTGGGGCTGTTTACTCATCAGTCCCTCTTTGTTTGTACTCTAAGCCCATGTGCGATGAGCCTGATCTAAATCCCACTAGATGCCTCAGTGCAAATGTTCTCAGCTGAATGGCCATTTGCAGCAAAATCAATGCAACCACAGTGCTATTAGGAACATTTTAATAGGAAATAAATGCGGATTCATTATTACTGTTATGATGGCTGAATGCGTTGAATATAGTGTAGCTGCCAGGCATGGCTGTGTGTACCGCTGAGTACAGGGGCAGTTTGGGTAATTTGTCTAAAGACAATGCTTCTGCTGCATTTTGACGTTCTGTCTCAGCAACTTTGGAAAAGTTCTGTGTCAACATCAGTCTTTTATAAAACTTTTCTGCACAGCCAGATGAAGATTCAATAAACAGGTGCTCATTTTGGAATCACAGGGTATGAAGGCTAGAATTGGGGTGGGAGGGGGTCAGGTGGTCAGGTCTCTTAAGACACAAACTCTGCATAAATATATCTAAATGCTTCATTGAATAAATGGTTGAAGAAAAATTGAATCTCAAACAGCAGAACACATAATTGTATTGACTACAATTATCCATGTTTAATTATATTTTACTTATTACATTGAGAATCAACTTTTCTGATTTCTAATTCATCTCACAACCTCCACAGCAAAATGCACTGCAGGTAATCATCAGACCAATAAACCTCTGACACCTTTGTGCTACCTGTTCAGCTCCTGTAATCAATTCACAACTACAGGACAACCAGGGCCATGTTGCAGGTTAACACTACAATCAATAGGTGGGCACAATATACAGATGTCAGAGAATGTTGGAATTGCTCTTGCACATGTGAAAGGCTCTAGTTTCCGTGCGCAACGCAGGGTGCACAAGCTGACGGACACAGCCCAGCACTAGTTTCCAGCCGGCGCAACGCAGTTTGGTAGTTTGGCAGACTGCAGTGCGCCAAGATGGGTGTACTGGTGCACTCGTGGGAGGTGACCAGTGATCCAGCTCGACACAGTGACAGATTCGCTGACTTTAGACCGCACTGATAGTGCGCCAAGAGCTCGCCAGCTTAAGGCAGGTCTAAACGCGGCGCAGGCGGTCAAGTGTTAGATTGGTCAACCAGCGCACAGAGAGTGCACGTTACCACAACCTCACAGGCAGGTTTCCAGTGTCAGACACGTTTCAATGCAAACCAACTATCCTATAGAACCCTGTACTGTTACGAACGCTTCCTGGTTCTATCCTGTTCCTCCCTATGACCCGAGGGTCCTTTTGGCTTTGTTTTGATTTCACTTGGGAGTCATGATGGTTCTTAAGTTTTTTTACTTTAGTTTTGGGTTTGGAGGTGATCGGTAGTTCTAATTTCAGGTTTAATTTCATAAAACCTTAACTTCCGCAACTTTCTGTCTCACTCCCACCCACACCTGCAGATATAATCTAATATGGATAAAGTGGAAGTACGGTCCCCCCAAAAAACATAAACAAAACAATCACAGAGTGGGGGTAATTCTAACATGATTAGGACATTGAAGGCCACAATGGCTGAACCACGAGTCTTTTCTGAACCCTCCACTCAACCCCAATGGGGGGGCCTTGCCACCAAACTGTCTGAATCTGGCCACTGGAGCCCATAACACCCAAAATTCAAATACCCTATGTTTCTCAACACCAATCCACTCCACGAATACAATTACACCCCCAATAAAATTCAGACCCACATACCATTTGGCCAGACCCCATCACAAACTACAGGACTGGCATTTTAGACCTAAGAAGACAGTCCTGATTCTGGGGGGACTCCAACATTAACAGAATTCTGCCTCACACCAACAGCCATATCCAATCACCCACAGTACACAAGCAGATGACCTGACTGCAGACTCCAATGTCCTCAATAGCAAGTTTGACGGGGTACTTCAAGGGGACATCCATAGATATCCTCACCGCCTCAAAATTCTAAATTATTTTCACCCCCACTCAGAATCCATTTACAATTCCATATAATTGAGAACCCTCCATATCATCACTCACCCCATCCACCAAACACCTCATAGAACAGGATAAGAGGGCCCTGCGGACCTACCAACTCTTGGAGGATATCCTGGACAACCTATTAGGAGCGCAGGGCCCTAATTGAATTCATTCAGAACTTTAACGTAATCATAAAACCAGCAGACAAAGGCTACAAAGTGGTCATCATGGACAGACATCAGTACCTTTTGGAAACCAACAGTTATCTAACACAACATATTACAAACCCATCCCCTTCTCCATCCAACATAATACACAAACAATTCCGGTCCATCATACAAACCTTCCACAATAACAACAATAAAACAGCCAAATACACTCTTAATTTCTTTTCAGCTCAGACCAACCCCACCCCAGACAGTTTTATTTATTACCTAAAATACATAAAGATCCACAAGCATTGGCTCTTCCCCTTGAGGTTCCCCCCCGGTAGACCATAGTTTCAGATTGCGGCAGTCCTTCCTATAATATCACATTATACATAGACCATTACCTTAACACCCAAGCTTTATTAAAGACACCTACTATTTTCTGGACATCATCCCAAACATACTTCCTTCTTCACAATATATATCAGTAGCCTATATACAAACATAAACACTAAATTAAGAATACATCCAGTAAAAACAGTAATGGACAGGTATCCACATCAAAAAAGACCAGATAAGAAGCTAATAGAACTTCTCTCTATTTGTTTAAATAACAATGACTTTATTTTCAATAACCAATATTACCTCCAGATTAATGGAACCGCCATGGGCCAGAGATACGCACCCTCCAATGCCAACATCTACATGAGCTCATTCATAACCCCAATATAATCATTAAACCAGTAGATAAAGGCTCTAAAATTTTAATTACAGATAGACACCAATACCTCATGGAAGCCAACAGGCAATTATCAAGCACTACTTCTTACATACCCATCCCCCACTATATTCAGCAGAAAACACAAACACAACTCCAGTCCATTATACAAAGCCTTCATCATAAGAATTTCATTTCAGCCAATTTTCTTCTCGGTCCAGACCAACCCCACCTCAGACAGTTGTAGATTTTATCCAAAATACACAAAGATCCACAAACATGGTCTGTTCCCCTTGAGGTTCTTCCCGGCAGATCTATAGTATCTGATTGCAGCAGTTCTTCCTACAACATTACTCTATACATAGATCACTTCCTTAATCCCCAGGAGATACCCGAGCTTCATCAAGGACACTTACCACTTTCTGGACATCATCAGGCCTATGGCTGTTTCAAAATATGCCTACCTTTTTACAATAGACATCGATAGCATGCACATACTCAGCATAGCATAGCATAGCACATAAACACCAAACTGGGGATCCACTGAGTTAAAACTGTCATGGACAAAAACCAGAAAAAGAATTACTAGAACTTCTGTCCATCTGCCTTAACAATAATGACTTTTCCTTCAACAACAAACATTTTCAGATAAACAGAACAGCCATTGGCCAGAGATATGGACCATCTTATACATATACATATAACATATATATATAAGATATACATGAGCGAGTGGGAGTGAGAAGCACTGGCCAATTGCTCCATTTTACCTCCGTTTTTTAGACAACATCATAGGAGCCTGGTCACATTCAATTTTACAATTCCACTAGTTTATCAACATACTCAGCAGCCACCATTAATCAAATAAAGTCACACACAGACAATAGACACCCATCAGGTACATTTTCTCGACCCCACATTTTTTTTCTCAGAACACAGACAATAATAAAATAATGCTCATCAACTTTTTTTTTTTTTTTACCAAACAAACAGATACACATGCATGCCTCCATAATATGTGTATCATTTGTTTTTCAAAATAAAACCAAAAATAAGACAACAAAACAACTTGTTTCTTCATTACTTGTTTCCAAAACCAAAATGACAAAAATATAATTAAACTTAAAAAGAAAAATGATAGCGATGCATTTTTTTTTCAGTTTTCCTTATTGTGTTTAAATGAATAATGGAAAAAACGACTGTTTTCCCATTTTATCCAATTTTGACATGAAGCACTTTCAGGTAAAAAAAATAAAAAATAAATTTACATCCAGTGTATCACCTGGTTGGTTTTAAACAAAAAATAACATACCTGGAATGTACAGTATATCTCCGTTGTCATATCTTCAGGTCTTAGGGTGACCCTCTTAGTTTCCCGAAATAGGACGTAGGTTTGCATCTTTGTCAATGTGGTTCAGTGGTCATTTCCATTTTATTCAACTTGCTTCAGGTCAAAATTTAATAAAACAGAAAACAGCCATTAATCGTTTTCTGTTCTATTATTCATTTAAAAAACAAAAATGAAAACTGAAAAAAAAACAGCATCATTATCTGTTTTTTTTTTCATTTTGGTTTTGGAGACAAATTATGAAGAAACGAGTTGTTTCATTGTCTTATTTTGAAAAATTAATGATACACTAATTCTCCATAAGTCCAGATACCACCCAAAACACACCTTCAATGGTATAATAAAATCTCACATTATCAGATTTCACCACATTTCATCACTGGAATCCGATTTACAAGAGTCCATCAGTCCATTATTTCAAAGGCTTAGACAGATACACTATTTGAAAAGATTCCCTTAGGACAATCAAAAATGGCACATTGGCCAGCCTTGCTCCCACTCGCTCATCCATCACCACTACACACCCACACAATAGTAAGGCCAGAACTTCTCCCCTCACCCACCTAGAAATTCACAGCAGTTCACCCTCCAACCCGAATCCAAACCCTAATCCTCACCCCAATCCTAATACCCACCCTAACCTTATCATGTCTATCCAACCCACAACACATCTCCTCACACTGGTCTCCACATTTTGCCATCGCATCACATCACTCCATGGGGCAATAAACACTTCTTTTTTTTTTTATGAACCAGACACACAACGCCATCACCAAACACATCAGGATAATTCCAGCCTATAAAAAGAACCCCAGTGTATGTCAACTCTTGGTCAGGTCCATTTTCAACCCACACAACCCAACTTCCACTGCCCCAGAAGAACAGCTGTACAGGCATAGAAAGATGATCTGGAACCCATACAGCTGTTTTTCTCACCCACCATTTGGTTCATTTTCACTCACTTGCAACATCTGTAATAAACACTACATAGGGGAGACCAGTCACACATTCCTAACCCGTCTCAAACAGCACCTGTACAACATCAGGGGAGCACTACCAACCACAGTTTTAGTCACACACTTTCACCAGCACCCTCCAGAACACCTCACCACCACCTGGAGGCAAATGCCAACTGGACTGTGGGACAGAGAAGGACAGCGGAGAGGCTGGGGACCACAATACCTGGAGGACTTAATGACCTCCTCTAAGGACTGGGACCCTTCATTCCTCCAATGGGGGCCAGGTTACCTGGGACCAGTCTCATTCCAGTTCCTTTGACATCTGCTGTGGTCCCCAATGTTTATTCAATTGCTCTTTTAATACAGCCATTATTTTTTTGGGGGGGGCAGATTTATCCAACTTTGACACCTTCCATATATAGACTGCCCCCCACCCCCACCCCCCCCCAAGCACAGCATCGGCAGCTTGGGTTACTCATTGTACTTTTTAACCGATTTCCTTCCACCTTTCTACACATACACACACATGCACGCACACACACACACACACACACACACCATGTTTTTATGTTTGCTGTTTTAATTTTAATTTTTAATTTTTTTTACATATGAGCTCCTTTTTAATGTAAATTAATGAATATAGCAAGTGTATTTTTTATGTAACTGTATGTTGGAGTTATGTGGTCTTATATGCTTTATTCATGCTCTAGAGTGTTTCAGTGGTTTCACTCCATATGTGTTGTCTTGTTCATTTAATTTCGAATGGTTAATTTTATTCAGATTCTATTTAATAATGTATCTTCGTATCTATTATTTTCATTTATTTATCATCTCTTTTTATTTATTGAATATACACAGCCCCATTACCACCACTACGGGAGACTCATGTGGACCGGAGTTGAAGTAGCAGAAACCACCCAAACCAAAGCCAAATGGACAGTAACCATTTGAGCCTGTCAGCTTCACCTAACCGCCCAACTGCCACCACCACATTTTTAGAAGGAGGGGTGCCCCAGCCTGTAGGCCAGTGCACAAAAGTCCATTGGACCCAAACCGTAACCCCAACTCTAGCCTTCCTTACTTTCTACCTACTCTTCCTTCCTCCTCACTCCGTCCTCTCCTTAATCTTCCTTACTCATCTTTACTCCTCACTCCTCCTTACGTCTTGCTTTTTACTCCTTCTTACTTCTCCTTCCTCTTCTTTATTCTTTACTCCTTACTCCCCACTCATCCTTACTCTTCTTTACTACTTCTTAATCCTCACTCCTTGTTCATTTCTCCTGACTTCTTACTTCTCCTTTCTCCTTACTCATCCTTACTTCTCACTTATTGCATTTTACTCACTCTTCTTTATTCGTTACTCTTCCTTACTCCTTATTCCTTACTACTCCTTAGTCCTCACCGAACATGCACACAAGAAGAGGAGTAAGGAGCAGTGTTGTGCTGCTCTCGGAACCTCAATTTCCCAAAGGCTTTGCCTGTGGATCAATAAAGTTAAATCTAATCTACATTATATTTATTTTTTGAATCATAACCAAAGGTACTGTTTCACCTTTTTAAAAAGTCCTGATAAGGACAACATGTATGGTAAGTGTTGAATTACATAGTAGAGTGGGCAGGAAATGTCATTTAAGCACTGCTGTATGAACACTGAGGACAACCGTGGTAAAAACAAAACAAAACAACAACAATGTACTTACAGACAGCCCAGAAAATCAAACTTTGAAACAAATGGACTACAGCCAATGACAGATTGTTCTGAGTTACACTTTTCTCAAGTATCAACAAGAATATCAAGTTGTACAGTTGAGCTTCTGTCACTGAAATTGGAAATTTGAAGAGAGGAGGAAAGTGTTGATGCGTACAAATGGAGGTTTCTCTTGTGACAGCATCAGAATTGGGATCAAGCTAGAATACATGTGTCTGGTGACAAATGGTACTGGACTAAATAAAGCATGGAATTTATGCTTCTTTACATTTCTCCATGTTTTGTTCCATTTGTAAGGCTGATGGCAAGAGTTGGGTATATATAATTAATACTGCAGATCTAAATACATTTAGATCTGCAGCAGTTGCCACACATTTATGTACCTCCTGGTTATTGTTGTTATGAGACAGTACTATATGAAAGGCTCCAACTGCTCAACAGACACTACAACATATTTAATCCAGTAGTTGAGTTAGCATAAAAGAATCTAAAGATATGACATTGAAATTCAAGTTTTCTTTTAACTTTTCTCTCCACTTTACTGTGCCCTATGCTTTCACAAAGACTTAGGAGTGACTTATACATCCATTTCCAGAATGAATGAGGATACTGTCCACTCCCTTCCACTTAGATGGAGTGCAAGTAGCTGTGTAGCCTGTAGTGAAATCTTTGAAATATCTTTGTTTTTTTCCTATAGCTTCATTTATTTTCTCAAGGCATTGTTTGTCTGTCTGTGGCAGACTGATAGAGAACTGAGTGACAAATACTAAAGGTAGCACTTGAGGCTAAGACCAAGACTATTACGATTACATGGATGATGCACCCACCTGTGACATTTCCTTTGACTAATGTCCATGGCCACCAAACAGCCACACATTATGATCATCTATTTTCTTGCCACTTGAATAGGTTATGCTTCCATCATGTTCTCTATTGCACTGAGAATCAAAATGAAGAGCACACTCAAAATAGACACCTCTATTGTCTGTTTAATTTGCAGACATTGCAGAGAAAGGTCTAGTTTCCCCCTTGTACTATGATACAAAAAAGTCAAAAACACACTGACTTGACAGCCTAAGAAACACTAAAGGTGAGTTATTTTTTTTAATTTCTATCTTTATTTAGGTGGGACTAAGGGTTACAATAACAACAGAGAGAAAATCTAGAGACCAAAGTTCTGGAAGCTTTTTGTGCACACAGTACACAGGTTGTGTGAAGATTTGTTACACCACCTACAACAGATGTGAATCACCTTGGCAGATGTAGACAGGCTATTTGTTGCAGCATTGATAAAGTCATTAAATGGTCAGTGGAGTGCTGTTTATCATTTCTATTCTGTTAACAAAATGTACCATTTTTAGTATTCGACAAGACCAAAGTGGCATTTGCACAAGGTCCTGTCACACGATCCAAAGAGGAGGCAGAGTTAAGAATGAAATCCTTCATCATGTGGCCAAAAGTTGACATCCTGCTGCTGTGTTATGGGATAGCCATTTCTACTTTTATCTGATCATGCTCTGCTGCAGTGACTCATTCTCATGAAAGATAGCACCTTTGGAACATTCATTGCTCCCCCAGCTAAAGTAAACTCAGTAACTAGAAGAAGAGATCTTGACTTTCTATAGTGTAAGAGCTTCTATATATAGAGAAATAAACAAATCCAAAAACTTGCATGGACAGGCTTTTTCAGAATGTGACTTAGTGACTGAGAAATAAATTCTGGCTGGTCAGAAGCCTTTTTTTTAAAGGAAATATTAATTAATTTAATTTGAGTTTGCTGTAAACTTGGGATATTGAGTAGCTAGTGTAGTGTTGGTTTATATCCAGAAAGTCATTTTGTTTGCTGTGCTCAGTTAGTCTCACATTGTTAAAAGAAATTAATGTCCCCAGTCTAGGTTTCGGAAAGAAAAAAGAAAACTTAAATGCCATTGATTTCATAAACTAACAGTATTGTTCCTGAGCACCTCCACATGCCGTCTTTTCTGAACATTTTTCACATGACCCACACCAAATCTAAGTTTAGAGACTAAGTTTAAAGAAGCATTTAGAAACTTCTAACAATGACCATTACAGTAGCTTTCTGAAATACCCGGCAGAAAGTAGTGAGATTGCCGGCTCAAATCAGGAAGATTCATCGATACGGGAGCCCTGGGGACTTCCACTCAAAGATGTCAGACAGATCGTAGCCAATTATAGGGCTTTTTTCAAATTATCTCTGAGTCCTAAACATCCCCATTCTCTGTCAGAGCTGGCACTAGCTGCTGTGGCTAATGGCTGCTGGCAGCCAGGGCACTTGTTTAACCCATCAGCAAAAGCTTCTCAGGGGAACTGATTATGCTTGTTTGCATCTGTCTTCTTTTCTTTTACTCACAGATGGAATTAAAGGATCTCACTATGCAAACATATCAGTGGTGCCATAGCAGGGTACCTGATGCTGAGCTAAAATTATGATGTCAAATGTAACTGATGCCAAAAGCTTTGGGTGTAGAAATTAAAAAGAGGAATCAAACCATTTACCCGCTTCACTGGTCTTCATGTAAAATGACAGCAGTGCAAATACATGTACACCTTCATTTTCTCTTTTGTTCTTTTACTGAGATTTGAGCATTTCCTGCAAGCCTGGAGGGGCATTCAATTGCGATCTTTTGAGAAGAAAAATGTATATGCACTCTATTAACTTGTTCATTACCTCAATCCTTCACTGTACACTTTGTGAATGTAAATTCTACATCCTTTCTTAGCATTTGCCATTATCAATCTTCTGCTGTAACGATGTAAATGAGAATTGACAACAGTTGGACACACAATCTTCTTTTGTTGTAAATATCTGATGGAGAGAGATTGGGCCAATTCCTCCCTTAACCCTCAATCTCAAAAATGCACTCTCCCGCGAAGTGTAAACACTGTCCCAATTCTAAGAACGTTAAATTGAGGGGCAAGTTTGAGGGCTGTATAGCCATCAATACTGAGATTACCCAACACCACCTTTGGGAGCAAGGGTTATCCAGAATGCATTGCGTATGTTCAGCAACAGCCATTGCTTCAAAGATGTTGAGCTCCAAATGTAAGTATTTTCTTTGTTAATGGAGATATAAAAAATATGAAAATCATTATATTATCTTAGTTTAGATTATGTACCCCATTGTTGCTCAACATTTATTTTTTATTTTATGATCTTTTGTCAATAGCGGCTGGTGTGGACAAGCTAGCTATCATTTAAATTTAGCTAACATTACAAAAACGGTAATTTTTCATGGTGGTAATGTCGTTGTTTCATCAAGATAACAGCCTATATAACATGCTTGTGCGGATAATGGTATAAAATGACTGGGCTAATGTCATCTCCCGTAGCCGTAGTTATCTAACGATAGTTATAGCTTTTATTGAACCGTCGTATGCTGTGACAGCTGAATATGTCCGTGGTTGCAGCTCAGCTTTCACTGTGTCCACTTTGTGCACTGCATCGCCTGCGTGTGCAGCACGAATATTTACATTGCATAGCCTATGACATGCTATCTGCCTGTAAACATCGCAGAGTAGCAAGCGTAAATAACGGGTGGGGATTTATGACGATTAATGCAACGGTGGCGGATGATTGTATGAAAGGAGGACAAAATGTGAAAAAGTCAGACACTTGACAGACGGCCGGACAGATGGCTCTAAAACCGGACTGTCCGGACGAAATGTCACCCTAGATGGACCAGTGGACGATAGCTGTGTTTGTGGCTTATGATTAAACAGGCAGGGTTAACAGTGCAAATATTAAAAAATAACAAAGTTGTTTTTAATTTCAGGGACTACAGAGACAATGCCGCTCCTGATTAATTTCAGGGCGAACATTTAAATGGGGTCCCATTTCTAAGTCACATATAGCCCTTACAGTAACACTTAGGTTTGAGGGCTACTGATTGAGGGATGAGCTTGAGGGTTAAGGGAGGAATTGGAATTGGCCCATTGTCTGCAGGGTAGACATTTTTATGTTTTGTGTTAATACAAGTCAGTTGTTTCATAGCGCATCTGCTTCACCAGCACATGTCATTGGAAGGAATGTGTTTGTTTTTGACTGCTACAACAAAATATTTCACTTCAGACATGTGTTCATCTAGTTATTTAATTCAAGTACATTTTTAATTTTGTCTTTGCCTTGTTATGGCAAATGTGGTTAGATTGTTATTAGTGAAGGCCCTTGTGCCTCACAAAGACACTAATCACTTTTTAATGCAAGGCAAGGCAAATTTATTTGTGTAGCACAAGGCATTTCAAGGTGCTTTACTAAGCCATAGAAACACATAACATTACATTAAAATTATGGCAAATAAAATATGAATCAAAATGAAATTGCTGAAAGGATACAAATAAAAGAAATTAAAACAAGAAAATAATAAGCTAAAGACAGTCCGGCAGTACAGGTACTAAAAAAATAAAGAACAACACTACTCTAATAATGAAAGGCAGCTGTAAACAAGTAACCTGCAGTTTACTGTTAGTTCTCTGCAGTTGTGTGGAGAATAAATACTAAAAGTTGTCTCTCCCTGTTTGGTTTTGGCTGTGGGGGACAGAACGCAGACCTGTGCCAGAGGACCTGAGCAGTCCTGATGGTTCATATAGTAAAAGGAGGTCACTGATATATTTAAGCCCTGAACCATTCAGAGCTGTATAAACTAACAAAAGTATTTGACAGTCTATTTCCTGAGAGACAGAAAGCCAGTGGAAAGACCTCACAACTGGTGTACTGTGGTGTATTTGTTTGGTTGTACTGAGGACTAGAGCAATAGTATTTTGGTGGTTATAGTTATCTATTGATTTAAGAGAAATGCATGAACCAGTTTATCCCAGTCCTGCTGAGACATACGTCCTTTAAACCATGAGGTATTCTTCAAGTGGTAGTAAACTGAATTTGTAATGGTCTTAATGTGGTTTTAAAACTTCAGTTCCAAGTCCATGATAACACCCAGATTTCTGGCCTGACAGCTGGTTTTCAGTTGTAATAATTGAAGGTCTGTGCCGGGTTGTGATAGTTTGTTTTTTGGTCCAAAAACAACTACTTCTGTGTTGTCCTTGTTTAGCTGAAGGATACTGTGGCACATCCATTCATTTATTTGCTCTATAAATTTATCCAGGACCTGCATGGGACCATGGTCACATGATGACACTGTGTGTCATCAGTGTAGGTATGAAAGCTTATTTTGTGTCTAGTGATCTGTGCCAGTGGAAGCATGTCGATATTTACTAAAAGAGGCCCCAGGACGGAGCATTGGGGAACTCAACACATTATTCTCCTGTATTGAGATTTTGATTTGATTTGGGTTGATGTGTTTATTTCTAGCAATTCACATAATATACACATACATAAGAAAATAAATAATAAAATTTACACCCAAAAAGGAGTGAGAAGAAGAAACACTTATTTAATCCCACCCCCTTTCTCATCAATAAAAAAAAGACTCAAGTTCTCAACATTCACTCCTGTCCCTTAACCATAAACCAAATAAATAAAATAAAACAGCCCCAAACTAATTCAGAATCAAGTCATTCAACATTGTCTAAACCATGGTCCCAAAATGTGAATAGAATACAGAAACAAAACAACAACAACAAAACACATTCACACATTCAACAACTAAACTCACATCATAACCACAGACCAAAAGTGATAACAACAAAACTAGCATAGCACCAATGCTAAAGAACAACACAGAACAGTGACGGAATAAATAAGCAAAAGGTAAAGAACAAGAATTTTTATTTTATTTTAAATTACCTATTGACACAAAATAGTGCCTATCTTTCAGATATGAAGCAAACCAGTCTACTACTGTGCCACAGAGTCCCACCCAGTTGTCCAGCAGGTCCAGTTATAAACTATTGACAACAGTGTTAAGTGCAGCACAGTGATCAACAGTATTAGGACAGAGTTTCTGTCACAGTCTACATTTAAGCAGATGTCATTAAACACTTTGAGCAGATCAGAATCACTCCTGTGGTGAGCTCTGAAACCCAAATTGAAAATATTGAAGCAATTGTGTAAAATTAAAAAGTTATTTCACTCTGCAAAGACAGATTTTTCAATGACTGGGCTTAATAATGGCAGATTTATATAGCAATGTAGTTTTACATTAAAATCTGTCACTTTTTTTTTTCAGCAGAGATTTTGATATCTGCTGGTTTCAATACCTGACAGAATATGCATGATAAAAGAGTTTAAGATTTGGATTTAATCAGATGTCATAACCTTTGAAACTGTGTTGAAGAAAGTTGTTAGCATTATATCCAGACAAGAAGAGGAGGAATTCAATTGTTGTATGATATAGTCAAACTGTATCATGCCAAGTTTTAAGTGAACACAACACAAAACCTGGATATAAAGTAGATGCACTGACTGTCTTATTTTCTGGATTTTCTCTGTAAAGAACGGGGCACATTCATTGCAGGTTCTGGTGGACTGATATTTGGGAGTTTCAGCATATTATTTCCAAGGAACATGTGAACAAATGTTAATCAGTTTTTGCTAATTATCATGTTTTAATACAGACAACTTGATGGAAACTTATATTTAACACAGTAAACATCTTGTCACTCCACAATAAATGTGGTAAAATTTACAACTTGTATTTTAGCTGCCACTTTTACATCAGCAATCACAATATCTGTCCCTCAGTGAGGGCATTTCACATTCAGTCACATCAATGAATGTCACAACAAAAGACAGACAAGATAGAAATTAGATTAAAACCATATTTAAGATTTCTTCATCTGGCTAAAATACTTCAATCACATATTCAAGATTGATGTTTGAAGATGCTCTATAGAAAGTAATTGGCTCCAACAGAAGTTAGTCATAAAAGCCCATACAGCACTGATGACCTTTGAAAAAAATGTCCTCACTAGCTTGATATTTCTTTAGCTTTTACTCTCTTCGGTGTAATCTTCTTCCACTGAGACTCGTACTTTTCAGCAGTTATATTTGCCTTTAAGATTATTTGTCTAACATCACATCAGTTACAATAATCCTCACAGTTGGGGCATCTGTCTGTTATCTTCACAAGAGAATTGGAAAACTGAACAGAAGGCATCCTTTTTTTTTTTTTTCAACATTTTGACATGTCTCTACTGCCCAGGGACCTTGGGGAGGCTAATGTACATGAGAATGATTGTGTGAAGGTTAATTTAATGACATATGCTTTAGTCTTGTATATACTGCAGACCTCCATTAAGAGGCATAATATGGATGTACAGCTTTGATGGGAACATGTCAGCATCATGTGCACATTTCTGACCCCAGAGAACATGATAAATTATTATGCTAAAAGGCTTCTGAAGCTAATGCGTCAACAGTCTTCTTTCCCAGACACAAGATTTATGATGTGCAGATTAGGCCTTATAGTCAACCACCTTGTAGCCTCTCCTATACATACTCTGACATGCCTCTGAAACCACTTCTACTACCAATATTTCCCAGGATCATGTACAAACAAATTGCACTGAAACCTCAGCAAAACTTTTTTCCCCTCCTCACTTCAGAGGCTCCTTTGAGAGAAATGCAGACCTACTTCAATCTCTCAGATTCGACCACAGTTCCTTTTTGCTTTAAGATGAGGTGGGATAAGAAGTGAAGAAAAGGACAGCAGGAGGAGTAGGAGGAGGTTAGTGCCTCTTTAAAAATAGGATTTATAATGACTAAATGGAGGCATCTCCTGGGAGAGAAATGTGGGCAAATTGTGCTACTTGAAGAAAATTATATACCATTGTTTTTCTAACAGAAGCAATTATTTCTCTGCTATTCCTGAAGATACAAAAATGTAGTACAATATTTTCATTTCAAAATCAGTACTTTATTATATGTTCCTCTATTACTTATTTGTTTTAAATTACTAGCATTCCAAAAAAACACTCTGAGCAGTTTGTAAAGAAGTAATTAGAAAAAACAGATTAATTATGTGAGCATTTCATTGTTCTGAGATCCTACAATATATTCCTTTTTTGGTTGCAATACCAAGATGGAGGTTTTTGTTTAGTTTTTTTGGAGGGTACTGTATTTTATTCTATATTTACTTCTGTTTTGCTGTCATATTGCTCTTACATCCATGAACCTTGTGCTGTACTGACTATTGGTTTATGGCCCAAAAAAAAAAAATAAACAAACAAATAAACTTCAAGATGAGATGAGCCTGATTAAAAAACATGAGTTAAGTACGGTTGAAGAGGCAGAGCGGAATGTCCAAACACTAAATGGTTAACGGTTTAAATCTTGCTTTATCCTAGCCATGTGTTGTATCCTTGTGCAAGACACGTCACCCACCTTGCCTCCAGTGTCACTCACACTGTCATATGAATGCGTATGAGTGTTAGGTGGTGGTGGGTGAGTGGGTGTGTGGGGGGGGTTGTCAGTCACGTTTCCATCAGTCTGCCCCAGGGCAGCTGTGGCTGCAGATGTAGTTCACCACCACCAGAGTAAGAATGAATAATGGATCAATAATGCAAAGTGCCTTGGGTGCCTTGAAAAGTGCTGTTGAAATCCAATCCAGCATTATTACAATTTGGAATGAAATTGGGGTCTCCTCAGAAAATCCATTGTTTCATCTGAATTACTGTAGATCATATGCGTTTGCCGTTTAGAAATGTGGCTTATACAATAATGTATGCAGTCCCTTTTTTTTTAAACTGAAAATTGTGGAAAAAAAGGTCAAGGGCCAGATCCACACAGCATCGCATGGCTTTTGCAGTTGTAGCCACAGTATTTTTTTGCACTATTAATAAAGGAATAAATGTCAGCCCCAAGCATTTGCAGAAGTCAGGAAGAAGAAACCAATAGAAATGAGATGCATAGACCCAAAGGCATAATATGTAAACTTGTTTGTTTTTGAAAGAAATCCAGTCAAACTACAGGATATGGGACGTACTGAATTACTTGGCAGCTAATTGTTTTGCACTGCATTAAGCTGGATTGAATCTCATTGTACTGATCCAAAATCAAGCTGAATTACACAAAATCACAGGATGGGGGTCTTAATTTATGTATACATTTACTGCATCAAATTGTAGTCAAGTGTGCCTCTGTGATGAAGATGCACAATTTAGCCACAAAGCTGTCCTTTCAGGTTGAATTGCTGAGATATATTTTGTTCTGCTTTACTTTGTTGTTGCTTAGAGAAGTGTTTCCCAACCAGTGTGCCGTGGCACATTAGTGTGCCGTGAGAAATCATCAGGTGTGCTGTGAAAAATGACGTAATTTGACTTTATTGTTACTATAAGTGAGCAGTGTAATTACAGCATACATAATTACAGCATACAACAGCACACACCACTGATCCACTCAGAGCTGTTGTCTTTGTATTTAAATAAACAAGCTCAGGATTTGCACTGAACAAGTAAATGAAGACTAGATTTGCATTATATTTTTTGTTTGTTTGTTTGTTTTTATTTTAATAAATATACTTTTTGTGAGATTGTTCTTTGGTAATCTATGTGCCATGGCTCAAAAAGGTTGGGAAATACTGTCTTAGAGGACAGATTTGAAGCTCAGGTTTATTGTGTAGCAAACCTCAAAGTTAGTTGACTGGATGTGGCAAAAAATAAGACACTACCATTGAGGAGCCCTTGAAAAATACTGTTAACTTATACCTGTAGAGCTACTCAGCGGCCAGAAGATCAGAAACATGGTTGCAGTAGGGAGATAAAATATTTTTGAATCTGTTTAAGTGAGAAAGAATAGTCAAGGTCTTTCTGTACATAATAGTGTTACTCTGAAGAAAATTCACTGAAAAAAGAAAGGTTAAGACTAGTTTCTGACAAAAGTACATGAGAGCTGTGAACTCATAAACCAGATTATCATAAACAATGTATATGCCCCTGTGGCTATTTGACATTTCATAATTTTCAATTAATCCTTTGTTTATTGTTTAGCTGACCACAATCACCTTCAAGATTTCTATTAACTCTACAGGTCATTTGTTTCTGTGTTTACCATATACGTCTGACTTGAACACTGTCAAAGCTTCAATTCAATTTAAGCAGCAGTGGACATCATCTGCCACAGCTACTGTTCTGTCTGACTGCCGAGGTCAGCAGCAGTGCATCATGGTTAATACTTCATCAGACATCCTGATTGTTCGAGTCACTGGTTCAAAATACACATCCTTCAATGTCTCTGAAGAGTATTAACTTTGGATCTCAAAGGCATTTTACTTTTAAAGTTAGGTGTAGATGTGATCACATCAGCTGTGGTTCGAAGGGCTTTGGAAAGTATCGACAGCAGTAAACAGACTAAGAAAGCTACTTTATTGCAAGGCGGATGATTGAGCACCATGACAAACTTGATATACAGGACATTACTCTTTTAATGCCTGACTGACTTCTTTTTCCAGTTCTTAACTTGTTTTCCAACACATACTGCTATTCTCTCCTTTCTCATAATTAAACAAATAATTTATCTCCTCAAAAACTCCATTAAACCAAACTCACTAAAGAAAATGCTATTACATTTCTTTTTCATTTCCATCATGAATGAATGCTCAAAGGGGTGAAATATTGTAATTTACATTATTTCAGGGCTGATTATTTTATGTATGATTGTTGCAACATTCCAGAGTAATGGATCTGCACTCTAGTAAATACTGCTCTAGGTTTGTAAACTATATGAAAACAGTTCAGCTAATGTTATGATGCATGGCAATAGCACTGCTTCATAATTAGCGCTGGGGAAAAGATCTTATTGTTTTGTGGGATATGCAGCTGATTGTTTAGAGATGTTTTCTACACCATCCACACAGATGCTTCATCTTTTCTCTAATCTATCCACCTACAAAAACAAGCTAGAGAATGAGCAGTGAAATACTGTGTGGAACATGATTCTGTTGGCACTGAACACCTGATTAATCTGCAGTATGCTTGGCATAACAATGCAAAGTTTGAACTAGGCATAAGTCACTACACTCTTGAGAGTGAAACAAGAGCTGACAATTATTGATTACATCTGATGGAGAGCTCATTTGGAAAGGTTGGAGCCATGTTACCCAACAGGAACTCCAGTCATTTTGTTTGTTTAACAAGCTGTGCAACCACAAGTTAGTAATTTTTCTTCATTAAAAACGGGGAAATTATATTTTTGATTTATGTTGAATGCACAGAAGGGTTTCACATAGTACCGTGAAAATAGATGCAAGGAGACAATTATTCCGACTTAACATGCATTGCAGGTGACAGTTATTTGCTTCGGGCAATGCATTCATGTAATCAGGCTCATAGGTATGTGTGTGCCCTGGTGTGCAATGCATTTGTGTGTCTGTTTGTGAATCATTTCCCACTGAAGGGAGATTTCCATCAGCTGGCAACTGAGTCATCTGACCTGTGGAATGAATCGGACTGTCCTGCAGGTATTTTATCCAGGACTCTTACACAATATTACAGCCTTTCAGTAGTTGTGTCCCAGTTCAGAGGCTGCACACACAGATGTCTGCATTTCTAGACAGAACACAGCATGGCAGATCAGAAAGGTATGTTCCATTCAGCAGCTTCTTTCAAAGTGAATAGAGAAGTAAAGCCCCATTTGGGGAAGTAAAATGTGTTTTATTTGCAGATAATTGTGGTAACTATTTGCACATTTGCAGGTTACGCACCCTTTACACAACTTGTATTTTCACCTTTCACAGGAACTTGAGTTTCCTTTAAATAAGTAGATGATGGAAGTGGATGATGTGAGGAAACCAGAGTATGATGAATGCCATGATCAGAATCTTACCTTAACTATACTGTGATCATGTTTTCTTAATTTTCCCAGTCTAATTAGAAAAGTTAGACGTTGCTGATCAAAGTGCAAGTATTGAAAATATGAGCTTTGTTACACTGTGCTAAAGAGATTCTGACTCAGTGAAAATGCTTAATTACATATGTAGATTGTGAATGCTACACGGATTATATTTCCTATTAGAACAGGGTACCTTGAGGCTATCCAGTACAACAACTCAAACTAGGCAGGTATCCCCACCAGGTTATGTGGTTTCGTTCCAATAATAGCTCCATTAGAATGTTCAGACCAGTTCATCAAAATATTCCCCTTCATTACTATGGTTTAAAAAGACTACTGAAGAAGTTGAATTTTTAACTGGAGCATTTTAGTCAAGCAAAAGTGTAAAAGTACTGGTTTTAAAACTACTCAAAGTATAAAATAAATGTTAAGGGGAAAAAAATGCCATTGGACCAAAGCTTAGATGATGCCACAGGGGACTACAGTGCACTATCCCACCTCCCCAAAAATCAGTCTAAAGGCCATAATGATTACAATGTTAAAATGTTAGTGTTGAAACATTAGTCTACCTGCATGTATCCCCATTGAAAATGGACATTTTTGAGTCCAATGCAAATGTTTAAAGAACCATATATGTGCACCACTGAGTATTAACATGTGTTTCATGGAGCAGACAATATGATGACTAGATGAATGTAAGTATTAGAATGGTAAAAAGTAAAAATCAATAGGACCTGCATTAAGTTGGCCCCCCACCCATTGAAAATATTTGGATAAATAGTGTCATTCATTTGTGCCTCGTTTTGTGGTGGTTTGTGCCATTAAAATGATCGTTTGTGCTATTATGGCTTTTGAGTTATTAACATTTCTTAGTAATATGTTTCTACTGTTCATCCAACCACCATCAAATCACATTCATTCTATCTAGTTGGCATGATTTATCTGTGTAGTTTTTTATTATTATTTAAACAATGACAGGCTAGAATGAAATAGTAGTAACGAGGCTCTTTTTAAAATATGAGGAGTAGAAAGTACAAATAATTATATGAAAATGTAACAAATAGAGGTGAAAAGTCAGCTGAAGAATAATGACTCCAGTAAAGTATAGATAACAAAACTTAAGGTACTTGTACTTCATTACTAGACACCTCCTCCTAATGGTGGGACTATTGTATATTTATACAAACTACAGACATAATATTGTTTAAAGGGGACATATCATGCAGCATGCTCTTTTTAATGTTTTTACAGTATAAATGTGTTGAGACATTTGAGACCCTTAAATTATGAAAAAAAACATCAACTATCTTTTTCTCTTGATCCATTTATCAGTTTTGGATTTTCTGTGCTTCGTATGTCACATGCACAGATTCATTTGAGTACTCCAAGTCAGCTTTAAGTCAGCTGAAGAACAAGTATACACATTAATAAACTGTAAGCAATTTCTATTGTTAGTTTAACTAGTACAGTTATATGTCTGCAGATTTTTTTCCTGTTTGAAACCAATGTCTTTCATCTTTATCTAACAACTTCACTGTGAGCGTGTTACATATTATAATTTCCAAATCCATTACCTTAATAGAAAATGCAAAAGTAAATTCTGAGAGACCCTAGAAAACTGTACAGTTGCTTGCAACTTTATAATTATAATCATTTTAACTTTACGCATATGTTGAAATGTAAATATGAAACCTAAATAATGTCCATGTCATTTATATTATAGTCATTTTTAACAGAAACATATATTAAAGTTCTCTGGAATATAAACCCTCTTCAGTGTTTCCCTCACTAATCAACACTTGCAAATAAAAGAGACTTAAAGTGTTACACCTTTAATCTTGTTTGTTCTGAGCCACATAACTATTACCTCATATTTCTCCTGAGCCATACAAACTTTGCAGAAGAATCACGGTTCCTTTTGCAACAATGCCAATGTCTGTGTAACACCGGGACAATTCCTCTAAGAACACCTTTGCTCAGATCCTGTCTCGTCTCTGCTACATTCCCCCCTACTCAAACCCTCACTGTCAACAGTCACCAGCTTTTAATTGCACAGGACTTAAGCTTTGGTAATTATGTTGTCAGAAGCAAAACCATACTGAGTGCATGTAATGTATGCGGTAAAGAGGTTGGTCTTTTCTCTGCAACACTGGTCTGTCTTGATCGCATGGCAGCATCACTGTGAGAGGAAAAAAGAAGCGACGCAGGAAGCAATTGAGCATACAAAAAAACACTGTCACCTCATTTGCAATCAGGAAATTGCAGAAAATAAAGCTACTATATTTTTCTCTCCGTGTCACACAGAGCTAAATTAAAAGAACACAGCTTCTGCATCAGCTATGTAGAATAAAAAGGTTTGTATCATGTTGTCAAGAAATACTGATACTACGAGACTTAATTACAGAGTAGGAATTTTGAGTTTAATTATACAGAGTACTTTGTTTATCTGTAGTTTTTCTCCAATCTTTTATAAAGTTTCGAGAAACTTAAATGGTAAATTCATCCCCATGGGCAGCAGTGTAGGGAATGCAAAGTTTGTGTTGAAGTTTTTTGTCTTTGAGCAGAATTAAATATTGAACAATGTGAGGCGTCTACACGGGGGGGTGGGGGGTGGGGGGGTTTACTTACCTGTATGTGGGAGGTTTGAGGTTTGAATCAATAGCTGGAGATTTCTTTGATAATTGAAACCCTATAGGAGAACCTGCAGGGTTAACAATGGAATAATGTTTATTATTTGCATTTACATTTAGTAGTGATGCTGCTATGTTGAACATATTATATTTAATATTTTATGTCAGGTTGAGCACTCGTGTCCACAGGCAACGTATTGTCTGGTTTTTCTGAAATAAGTGGAGCTACAATTCACAGTCAGGGCTGGCTTTTTTTTCCCCCAAACACTATTTGAAGCAGTGTAGGTTCCTGATTGATGATTTTAAGCATACTTTCTTGTAAATCATATGAAATATATAGAATTTTGCTATGTGTCACAAGAGTTGTAATATATGAGGTGTACCGGGGACAGTCTAGTTATACTGAATGGAACTTGACTAGATTTTTCTGAAACTGGCCGTCATGGTGAAGTATAGAGTCAGAGGGTGGGCGTAACAAAGTGATGACACAGCTGCGACAATTTAGAGAGAAACAACTGGAAACAACCATAGAAGAAGAAAAACAACAATGACAGATGGATGCCGACTGGGTGATTTCCTTTTATCAAAGATGAGTGAAGAATGTGAGAAAACATCAGCAATCTTTAAATTATTTTTACAGAAGTGACAACAGTTGTTACGCTCCATAATCCACCATTTTGTTCAGTCATTTGTAACTTTCTCCACAGTTTCCAGTGGTCCAAATACGTCATCCTAAATATTACACTGAATGGTTGTAGTACTGTCCTATTGCAGACAGAGGATTTGAAAAACAACCTGTTAGCCCCGCCTCCCCTGACTCTGAAGCATGACTAGACCCATACATGTAATAAATGGGAATAGAGCACCTAAGCTAAATAAGTGAATGAATGAACATAAAGAAAGTTTAAGTTTTCTATATGTTTCCACTCTACCACTGAAAATTACATTCCCATTTCCAATTTATGCAGTGATGAAGTTCATCTGCAGGTAGATGTAAAACCTATATGCAGTGATCTAGTATTATCTGAGAACCTCTGGCAGTTTATTAACCTAGCCACACTATCCTCATTCATTCCATGCATCTTAACGACTGTTGTCACTTCTGTAAAAAGAATTTAAAGATTGCTGGCGTTTTCTCACATTCTTCACTCATCTTTGATCAAAGGAAATCACCACCCAGTCGGCAGCCATCTATTGTTGTTGTTGTTGTTCTTCTTCTTCTATGGTTGTTTCCAGTTATTTCTCTCTGAATCATCACAGTGTCACAGTTTCAAAATAGAATAGAATAGCACTTTATTGTCATTGTAAAAACAATAAAATTCCATGTAGCAGCATCTCATCAGTACTATATCATTAAAAATTATCTAAAAGACAGTAAAAGAAAAGACAATATATAATAAAAAGCCAACATATATCAGCAGAAGTAAAAGAAATGTATATACACACCATGGTTTAAAAACATTAAATGTCCAGTTCAATACTTCAAAAAGTGTTAATATACTAAAGTGCCAATGTGCATTAAAATACATTAAAGGAGGTTTTATACTTGTTACCGCCTGTGGGTAAAAGCTGTGCAGCAGTCTGTTTGTCTGTGCCCCCAGTGCCCTGTATCTCCTTCCAGAGGGGACGGGAATGGACAGTTTGTGTCCAGGATGTGTAGGGTCTATGGAGCTGGCCTGTAAAGCCTGCCAGCGTAGATGTCAGACAGAGGGGGTAATGTGGTTCTATCACCCTCTCTGCTGTTTTCACCACCCTGTGCAGACTTTGCAAAGTTATGTTCAAAAGTTACATTAAACACAACTAGACTACTACAGTAGCACATTAGATTTGCTGCCGCTAGGAGCGTTCCACCACGGCTAGGATAACAGTTTATAATAATGTCTGATCTTTTTTTTTCCATCCCACGTAAACAAAACATATCTGCATTTTGTGAAATAAAAATGTCATTGCAAGTTACCAGCTTTATTTAATCAAATTACAACTGTGCAAATCAACATCTTCATAATCTGGTGAGTTATGAGGTGTTTTATTCTTTCCTCTGTGCTCTGATTTAACCTCTGATCAACAGTGATAGAGACGCCAACGATGATAAGTTCTAAAAATGTTTTAGATGCAAGTCACAGAATGACAAGGATCAAAGAGTAAACTTCAGAAGACTGACAAAAGACTAAGATACACAATTTCTAAATTATGACTTCACACTCTCGTGAAATTATTTTCAAAATATGACTTTAGTCTCATAAAAGTATATTATATTCATTAAATTATTAGTCTTTTTTAAACTATGACTTTATTTTCAAATATTATGACATTATTTTTGTAAAAGTAGTAATTATTTTTTATTTGACTTTATTCTCATGGTGACAAGTGTTTATTTTCTTATGTGGCCCTAATACACTGTTGAACAGAACAACTACAGCAAGGAATATATTTTCTGTCTTTCAGTGTGATTTTTGGGTGATGAGATTAGATAAATCTTTGCCACTGCACTAACATACTATGTACACATTGCAATGAAATGGGAGCACTGCCCCATATGGTGCAAAAGAGAAAACACACAACAGTAAAAAAACAATAACAACAACAACAACAACAACAAAAACAACTACACAGAATTAAAATAAAAAAAATTGTGTAAATGTACAAACATGAATACTGTGTGTTGAAAGTGGCCTGTTGTTAAAAGAATCTGCCCTTAATAACAGACCGGGGGGGGCAGTAAATGTGTGGTTCACTGTAGGTTTATCTGTCTCATGTGAATAGGGCTTTGCTCATATTTGAAGGCCAGTTAAAGTATTATGTCACAGGTTCTTCATGGACATGTTATCATTTAGACCTCTGCTAGGTCAATTGTCAGGATGGCTGTGTGGTCTAAGCTGCAAGACTCAAGGACCATCTCCTTCCAAATCAGTGGGACTTCTGGTCTTCAAATGGAGGCATAGGTTCAAATGTCACTCCTGGCAACTTTAAATTAAAGGGGCAGCACGGTGGTGCAGTGGTTAGCACTTGTGCCTCACAGCAAGAAGGAACCTGGTTCAAATCCCACACCAGACCCTTCTGTGTGGAGTTTGCATGTTTTCATGTCTGTGTGGGTTTTCACCAGGTACTCCAGTTTCCTTCCACCATCCAAACACATGCACTGATAGGTTAATTAGTTAATCTAAATTGTCCATAGGTGTGAATGTGAGAGTGATTGTTTGTCTATATATGTTCAGCCCTGAGATTAAATGGAGACTCATACAGGGTGTACCCCACCTTCACCCATTGTAGCTGAATTAGGCCCCCACAGACCCCGCGTGACCCTACTGAGGATAAAGCGGGTTTCGATGATGAGACAAGACCTCTGCTAGGTCTGACCTCAGTTCTACTTCTACTTCCAGTTCTAGTTTTAAGCTCAGATAATACAATATTGTCCCATCTGCAGAACTCACAAAATGGCACTATTTGCATTCAGTAGTCCAGCAACATTTGTCATTCGTTTCCATTCCATTCCAAACTATTATGGATTTCAACATTGACAGGCTCCATTGTGAATGTGGCAACCTAAACAAATACACCACACCAAAACATAAATACATGGAAAACATGAAATGGGGTAAAATACAGAATTTACACAAATCAAAATGCAATTAGATCAACATCCTACATAGTGATATTCATATAGTATATTACAGTATATACACTCAGGTCCATAAGTATTTGAACAGTAACTCTATTAAACAATCTAATAATCAAGCAAACAATTATGACAATACATATTGATGCAATCGCATTCGCTGATGAGTCTGTGGGTAAAGTAGAGTTGTAAAAATAATAATTTAATCCAATTCACTACAGTGTATATATATACGTATATATCTATATATATATATATATATATATATATATATATATATATAAAATCCCTTTTTAGCTTCTCTGCTTTCAACTTCCTATCTTTTCTCATCTATTGCACAACATTCTATTGGGATTCTGGAGCACTATGTACTGAACTCAGCACTGATAACAGCTTTGGATTTAATAAATATGTGATTTATTTTATATATTGTGGTAAAGTTTTATCAGTTCAGAGCAAACCTCAGCTGGGTAATGCAGGATTATGAGCCTTGTGTTGCTACTTGTGCCCTGGAGTCTGTCACAGGCTTGGAGGCACTGCGGGAAATTATTTGTGTGCGTGTGTGTGTGTGTGTGTGTGTGTGTGGGGGGGGGGGGGGGGGGGGGGGGGGTAGAACAGAGGAGTTTGTTTACTGCATGAGAAGTGATCAATGGAGGCCAGTTTGGTAGTGAACTGCCAGGTCAGTGTTCCCATAGCCACTGGGGATTATCGGCAGTGGAAAAAATATATATATTCAACCCACTAGTGGCTCAGTTCTCTCCATGTGCATACATGTAACAGACATGCAAGAAATAATGCAATGGTATGGAAAGCCTTGTGAGACCCCTTCCCCCCCTCTCTCATATATATATATATATATATATATATATATATATATATATATATATATATATATATATATATATATATATATATATATAGATGAGTAGTGAGAATGCATAGCTGTGATGCAACGTCTGAGGTCAGAAGAGTCAAAGTCACTGTGTCCCAAAGTGCAGCCTCAGGGCTTCAACAGCAGGTGTAGAAGGCAGCAGAGGACAAACAATGGAAAACAAGCAAACAAGTGAATGGAAGCACTGCAGTAGCATAATGATCCTGCATAGACTCAATCTGCATGTCAACTCAGAAACACTGATAGGTTTATTGCCAAGTAGATTTAAAACACTGGTACTTTGCTTTGTCTGGGGGTAATAGCTTAACCCACCTGTTGTCCTCATGTTCTGTCTAACCCCTTGTCCTCCAGGTCAAAATGACCCATCTTCATTAAATCTCCAATATAAGCAGTTTAGATCCAATTCTGGATGCATCTTGTTATGGTTTCATCCACTTGCTATGGTCCTGGAAAGGCCACAACGAAATGAGAATTTAATTTGAAATGTTCTTTTGATGGATGCAAATGATAATAAAGTCAATTCTGAGTTTCCATCTTCACCTGCAGAACGGCTGTATTTATTCCAGGCACCACTTTTTGCTGCTGTATTTGGAGGTACTGTTTTCTGCAGCACCTTTATATCCACTGGGCATCCACAAAGGGTTAATGTTGTTCCATTTGGATCAGATCAATGGCAGTGCAGTCCATGACAAGACTACCTGTGCTGTCTTGTTTATGTGGTGGAGTCAGTGCTCTGACTCTATGCTCTGGCTCTGTGGTGCTGGCGAATGCACCTGTAGTTGGCCCGCCTCCCAATCAATCATCCAATCAGCACCTGGGCTATATAAACACCCAGTGAGCGGGTGTTCATTCCACTGACTCCTGCTCCTGGTGTGGATGGAGGCAGCTCAGTTGCTGGATTAGTAGGTAGGTGAGGAGGCCATTTTGATTCAGTTTATTCCTTTGTTGTTTGATCCTTAGTTTGTTCTTTCTTTCTTTCAGTTGTGAGGACAGCAGACCACCCCTGACCCAAGGTGGATCCTTTTTAGTTTCCTGCTGTTTTGCCTTTTTTTTTTCCTTAATTGCATTGTTTTGCCTTTTTATTAGTTATAATATTTTTCCCTTTACATTATTTTGCCTTTATTTAGTTCTATTAGTATATCAAGTTGTTTTTCATTTTTGGTTCTCCACCCTACCTGTTAGTATTTGGACCTTAAAAGGACTGGGTTGTGGTTGCATTAGTTTTTTTCTATAAATGTGTTTTTAACCTGTCTGCTTTTAGTAGGGAAGAGTGCCACTTTGGTGGGGGAGGCTAGGCACCCCGGGTGAAGTTCCTACACTTTTTTTTGCATGCGAGTAAGCGCACTGGGACATCAAAGTCAAGTCAAGTCATCAAATTTAAAAATTATAAAATATTGTTTAGTGTTAACAGTGGCACATCATTTTGACCCAAGGACAAGGTCAACAGTCAGTAGACCAGTGACAGAGTGTGAGGACAGGATCATAGTACAGTGCACCATCACACCTTTTAGTTACACTAACTACACCACACTGGTCAAGGATGGGTCACTCTCCGCTACGTGATGTGTAGAGTTAAGAGTGTTGCTGTGGTGATGAAACTGACCTAGAAACAAGTCTAAAGCATGATGACAACAAAAGGGGTCATATGTGGTATTGATGCTCCAAACTTTCAACAGTAAGATGAAGTTGTGCACTATACACTTTTATACATAACACATGAATCCTTTTGTGGCAGACCTTTCTGTGTGGAGTTTACATGTTCTCCCCGTGTCCGTGTGGGTTTTCTCCAGGTACTCCAGTTTCCTCCCACCATCCAAACACATGCACTGATAGGTTAATTGGTTAATCTAAATTGTCCAAAGGAGTGAATGTGAGAGTGATTGTCTATATGTTCAGCCTTGAGATGAACTGGAGACTCATACAGGGTGTACCCCGCCTTCACCCATTGTAGCTGGATTAGGCCCCCAGTGACCCTAGTGAGGATAAAGGGGGTTCAGATGACGAGTGATGAGATAATCAACCAAATGAACAAAAAATAATAAATATTTACAAAATTCTAAATGGCATGAAAAGATTTGCAAAAAACATTGCTAAAATTAAGTTAGAGAGAAACAAAGAACTAGTAATGTAATTTGCTCCCAGTAGTTTTCTTTTTTCCAAATGAGTTGCTTTTTGACACCTGTTTATCTCCATACATCAGTTCCATGAAAGAAAATCACTAAAAACACAGTAAAAATAAATAAATAAATGCAGATTTAAACTAAATCATCCATTCAGAATGTGTCAGTACTGATGCATCAGAGGTTAAAGGGTTAAACCTGCTCCAACTTGTATGTTTGGACTGGAAACACAGGTAATAAAATAAAAATGGGGAGGGGGAGTGTCCGCATCCCTCATACGCACTAATTAACCCTCACAACAACACATACAATGTGCACAAAGCTGTCGCTGCAGCTTTAGGAGGTGATGATTAATTGACAAATCAGGAAAAAACACCACTGTAACTGGAGGTTTAACTGTTGGCTCATGACACTTTGACACTTTATTGCTGTTGGTCCAATATTTGCCTTAATAAGACCCCAAAAAGAAAAGGAAATCAGGACTTAACAACTGAGCTACTGTTGTTTATGGCAAAGCTGAGTGAGGAGGCAGATTCTGAGTAGAAAAGAAAATAGAACAGAGAAATAGCTCATGGACATAAAACTGTAACAAACTAATAATCAGCTTTTTGCATTTTTGATCAGGATGAGTGTTCTTCCATATGTGCACATCAGTATAAATGTGTAGGCGTATATTAAGGTTCATTTGGTGATTTTCATAAATCTTTTGTGCATATGTTGTATGTTGTTTTTGCTTTGATGACGGGCTTAAGCTTTGAAATGCAAAAATATAGTTTAATTGTACAATCCAGACTTTGTGAGCCAGGGATTTTGCAGGAGAGCAGCAATACATCTGATCTAACAAGGCACTTTGCTCTGTGGTAGACAGCTTTGAGAGGATTGAGGAGAAAAAGAAGTATGAGATTTTAACAAGGGAGAGATTTGGATTTGGTTGGCTTTGTGACTGCTTGACAGTCACAAAGACGCACGCACAATGAAGAGAGAAAGGCAGGTTCAAGCCCAGCTCCCTCCCTCCTTCCCTCCAGATGTTGTTTTCAAATCGGATACAGAAAGTCAAAGCTTGAATGTTGTCAGAGGCTGAAAAGACAATACTCAAATCCAGTCACAAGCTGAGAAATGAAATGTTTTTGAAAGATACTTTTCTTTCTCTCAGCTGTTCAGAGCATTATGATGCATCCAGCCTTCTTATAATATTCTAATAGCCTCTGTGCTGCCACGTCTACTTCTGTTCAATGTTTTTGTAAGAACTATTGGAAGTACCATAGTTACCTCCACCAAGGAGGTTATGTTTTTGCCAGAGTTTGTTTGTCTGTTTGTCTATTAGTTAGCAAGGTGACTCAACAAAATTATGGATGGATCTTGATGAAATTTGCAGGGTAGGTTGGTAATGAGGAGATCTGGAAATGATTCAATTTTGGTGGTGATCCGGAAGAGATCCTGGATTCAGGATCACTTTGAAATTTGACATTGCAGAATACATTTCAAAGTGATCCAGAATCTCTTCCAGATCACCACCAAAATGTAATCATTTGTTCCTTGTGACACTTTTTCTTCACATTCCTGTATGGAAGTCCTGTGTAAGACACAACAGAATCATGAGACAACACATAGGCTGGACATTTTTTTTTGTTTCTGCATAATTTTCCAATGGATTATTTGAGTTATAGTCTCATTGACATGGCCCCATTCATTTCAGATAGACATTTTTGATAGGTTTGGAAAATAGATTTTATATAAAATTGTATCATTAACACAAGTAGTAGCAAAGCATTCCTGTATAGGACAAACACTTTTGGTTTATTTTCAACAGTGCGGGCTGCATTTTTTGTCAACATTATCAAAAGAAGAAGAATAAATAAGATGAACTAGAAAAGCACACTGTGAGCGCAAACCTCCGCCAAGGTATCCCCCCCCCCCCTCTGGATCACCACCAAAATCGAATAATTTCCAGATCTCCCCATTACCAACCGACCCTCAAAATGTTTTGAGTTATCTTTATCTTTATCTAACACGATAAAGATAACATACACAATTTCTAGTGAAATTGTGTATGTTATCTTGTCATGTAATTAAATGGAACAGTTGTTTCCAGTTGTTTTGTTTAAACTGTTGAAGGTGTTGATAATATTAATTGCATATATATCATTATATATTCATATTTTTGCACAATAGAAACGGCTCCCAATAGACTGTGCAATAAACCATCCAATAATAGTGTAATCCATCTAAAACAATGCAATAATTTATGTTAATTTGTATTTTGTGTATGTATGTATTTGTTTAAAAAAATGCATATTGTATATAGAATTATTTATTTATTTATTTATTTATTTATTTATTTATAGGCCTAATTAGTCTTGTGTGATGTGCTATAATCTTGTGGCTGTAAACCTGGAAGTTCCCCTAGTGGGACAAGTATTATGTTATCTTGTGTTTTATATATTAATATCAAATTTTTTTGTGTTTTTTTCCCTGTACTTTAGAAGAGTATTTTAATAAATTTTAAAATGTCATTGCTTTTTTCTAAATTTAATTTTATTTTATTGGATTTCAGCATGTTTTTCATACTTCTTCTCTACATTTTTTGGGGTATTTTTGTGTACTTTGAGGGGAAATTTGAGTACCAAAAATTAGACAGAACAGTCAATTGACATAAAGCGTTTTGATCATGATTAATAGAAATTAATGTAAAGCAACCCTGTAATTAATCTGATTAAAAATTGTACTCATTTGACAGCCTTTGTATATTTTTATTATTGGAAAATATGCTCATAATGCTTTATCTTCAAACAGAAGAACACATAAAGGTTGTATTTATATGTTTATCATCAGAGGCTGTTTATCATTAGTGTGATTATTACTTAATACCAAAACAACATCATGCCGACTGCAGCAGTTTAATAAACCACCTGCTGAAACAGACTGTACCATACGTGTGACAAATGCACAGACAATGGAGAATGCAGGAACATTAACACATTTCACTGCTGAATTTATATCGTCACAAAATATATGCAGTGTGTCAGATGTGTTTACAAAGTGTGTGAGTATTACGCAGCGTTGATAATGGATTTTATTTGTACTGTGCTGTGAAACACGGTGGCTAGGATCAACGTACATCATTTACTGACAGTTCTCCAGAAATGTCTCCTGAAGCTTTGTACAACTCTCAAAAGGATTAACACTTCATGCTCATCTATTTTTAATGCAAGTTCTTTTTTCAGCCTTTACAACCTGAAGACCAATTAAGCACAAATAACCACAGTTAAATAGGACAAAAAATATTCTATAATCTTAAAATTAAGATTAAAATAAGTCCCTTTACATGTTACCACAAGTTCATAAGTCTGTGGTAGCTATTATTTTATTATTGGATACCGTGACTATTGATTTCTCAATAATTGAAATTGTAAAAAATTGTAACACTCAGTTTTTCTTGGTTTAACACTATCTGTTGTTAAAAATAGAAACCACTCAACACAGTACATGAGTATATTTTTTAGGAATCTGTACTTTAGTTAAGTATTTATTTTAAGAGGGAAAATCAGTGAGGATGAGACATTGTGACTCTTTATCTTGTAATTTTGACTTTATCTCACAATTTTGACTCTTTATCTCATAATTATGCATTTTTAATCTCATATTTAGGATTCTTTTTTTAATCTTATAATGATGACTTTTTATCTCAATCATGACTTTTTTCCATTTTTCCTAAATGTCCTGTCCATATTCACAAAACTGAGTACAGTGGTCCTATTAAACACATGATCTACACAGTAACTCCATTTTAAAGGCTTTATTTTTGGATACTTTTTGGAACTTTTCCCATTTCTCCCTGCTTAAATAAGTATTATTTTATCAATGGCAAACATATGTACTTTTATTATAATTAAGAAGTTTTTTCATTTACTTCAGTAAAGGGGTTGAATTAGTACTTCTACTTTTACCATAATACTTTTTCACATAGCTGTACCTCTACTTAAGTATAGAATGTATGTTTACCACATCCTTTTATGTGTTATTTATTGCTATGGCTAATATGTATGTATGTAATTTCATTCTTTCTTATGAGTGAATGACAACCAAACTTCCTTGAATCCTTTTTTTTGGGGTATAAAAAGAAACTATTTTTATTTTGTCAGGTCACATGTTTTTCCACTAAGAAACTACCAAGAATGACAAATTTCCTTCTATAATATCTTCTATTTTGTTTGGTTAATTGAACATAAAACAGTCAGTACATTTACATGCTAAAATTCTAATTAATTATTATCTAATTAAACTTAACTGGAATTTCCCAGGAATCTGACTTTACAGCTATTTGAATTATTGAGTGAGGTACGTCAGACTCCCAGACACTAGGTGGCGCTACACGTCCTTTTGCGTTAGCATGTTTCCAGTTGGCGCCATAGAAGAGCAGTAGCTAAACAGACACAGCAGACATAGTAGGAGGACAATAACACCCAGAGAAGATGTATACGACAACGATGTAGCAGCTCAGTATATTACATATGTACTGTAGACTGATTTATTACATGTAACACACATGTTGTCATGTCTCTGGTTACTTCTACAAGGGGGCGTGTCCAGACCAGTCTACTTCGAGCTAAGGTTGGGTGGCATTTACATGCACAGAGAAACAGCATTATCTGACTTGATTACTTCTCAAACTCAACTTCCATTAGATTATACTCTGACTAAAGTGTATAGTACAGGGCTTTTAAAACTTCAATTTTAATTGGAGTAGGGCAATAAATCAAATTTGCATGTAAACGTACTGAGTTTTCCTGTTTATATAGTCTGAGTTCCATACTGCAGCTGCTTTGATGTTTCACACTTCTCCATTTCAGGGCCCAATAGTGAATATCTCAACTCAACCCTTCCATTCAACCAGTACTTCACAAACACAGGCAGCCCTCGCAGACCCCCAGACCTGCAGCCGACCTCATTTGACAGGTTCAGCCTATTCCACAGCTCTTTCTTTCATTCATCCTCATGGCTTCGCACAGGAATAGCAGCTTTGTTCTTTGAACCCAGTGCAAGGTTTTTGTCTGCTGAGGGCGAGGAAACAGACACAACAGACACAGGTGTCACATCGACAACTACACAGAGTTCTTAAGTCTTATACTTTAAAAATGACTGAAATAGAGTGCAGGTGTTTTTATTTTTAGTGTCCTGTATTGTGAACTAGAGAGTCCCTCGAACTGCACACAGATAAATGTTAGAGGTGTTACACATGTAAAGCGCATTTTCTCTTCATTCTCCTGTTCTAACTGCAATGTGAACAAGATGTCTGCCCTAACAATAACCTGACATGTCTACTCAAACTTGTATCACAGCTGTAATAAACTTACATTGTTTGTTTTTTAGATACACATCCTTTTAATTAGTCATTTTAACCCATACAGATCCAGTGCTACTACATTTCCAAATACATTTTTCTTTGTATTGAAACTTTTTTTCATTATAGTATCATCATCTGTATTTTGTTTTTGTAAGTAAGATTTTTTTTCCCTGTATTTAATTAAGTGATCATGTAAATGTTCATTAAAGTTCAGAGAAAAATTGAATTATTAGTTATTATAACCAAAACAGAGAAAATAAATATAAATGTATATATATATATAGTGGTAGTCGAGGGCTTCTGTCAGATGTAGTTTACCACCACTAGAGTGAGTTGATGATGTGGCGGTGACTGTGTGACTGTGGCGGAACGCTGAACAGAAATCTGCAGGAGGTGACGCGTCAGCAGAGCCGCCGTTTGATTGACAGAGGGGGCACCCGGATTCCCGGATCAGCTGGATTTTCGGAGCTGTCCCTGAACGCATCGTGAGAGTTGCAGCAGCTGAGACGCCGCGGCGTCGCGTCTGGTGAGTGTATTGTTTTCCTCTTTAATCTTCGCTAGCCTAGCTTCCCTTAGCATGGCTAGTTCTTCTTCTTCTCGTATTTTCTGCTCAGTGTGCTGTATGTATAGTGAGTCCCCTGCCTCCTTTACCGAGGATAGCAGTAGCTGTTGGAAGTGTAGCTTAGTGTCAGGGTTGGAGGCCAGGGTTTCTGAGTTAGAAGCACGGCTCTGCAGCTTGGAGGCTAATGCTAGGCCTAGCTATAGTGAGGTAGCTGCAGGGACCGCAGGCCGTGCTAACAGCAACAGGAGCGTGGCTAGCCCCTCAGCAAGTCCCGTGCAGCCGGGAGAGTCGAGAGACGGATTTGTGACAGTACGGAGGAAGCGTGGTGCTAAACGCACAAACGTAGCGCACCAAGAGCTTCACGTCTGTAGCAGACCCCATGGCAGAACACTGGCCAAACCAGACACTCTCCTCATTGGAAGTTCTATTCTTAGAGACGTGAAGCACCCAGCGGTGTCTGTCAGGTGTTATCCAGGGGCCAGAGTCGGTGACATCGAAGGAAACCTTAGGCTTTTACAGCAGAGCAGGGCTAGCTTCCGCCGCATCGTGATCCACGCTGGTGGTAACGATGTCCGACGGAAACAATCAGAGGTTCTTAAACTGAACGTAGCATCGGTGTGTAAACTTGCTAAGTCGATGTGTAACACCGTAGCATTCTCTGGACCCCTGCCCAATTTGGCCAGTGATGAGATGTACTCTAGGTTCTCATCATTTAACCGCTGGTTGTCTAGGTGGTGCTCAGAAAACGATGTTGTTTTTATAGATAATTGGCGTGCATTCTGGGGAAAGCCTGGGCTCATTCGCAGAGATAGCATACATCCCACTTGGGAAGGTGCTTCTCTCTTAGCACAAAATGTGGCTTCCAAATTTAGCCTGTCAAAATGACAATCCAGAGTGCGGGCCCAGGCGCAGAGTCGTAGTGTAAAACACTTCTCTGTGCATCCACTTTACTCTGAGCTGTCACAAACCCACCATGTAGTAAATAACAGAAAGACTGCGTGTATTCCTTGTGTAGTTAATAATAAACCCCGTATAGTTAAAAATAAGCCTAATATTAAAAAACCTATAGGAGTGAGATCAAATAATTTAATAAAAATAGTTTTAAGGAACAATCAGATTAAAAGAACACCTAACAATTTTATCCAATGTGGACTGATCAATATTAGGTCTATTTCTTCCAAATCTCTGTTAATAAACGATCTAATTAGTGATTACAAAATTGATATTTTAGCTCTGACTGAAACCTGGCTGCAGCAGGATGAATATGTCGCATTAAATGAATCCACGCCACCAACTCATGTGAACTATCACACAGCCAGAACCAGTGGCCGTGGTGGAGGAGTGGCAGTAATATCCCACTCCAGTTTAGGTCTTAGCCCTAAAATTAATCATAAAACTAATCCCACTTACCATTCCTTTGAAAGTCTAGTTTCATCCATTACTTTCCCCAACTGCAGAAACCAAAAACCAGTCCTTTTTGTCATAGTCTACCGCCCTCCTGGCCCTTATTCACAGTTTTTCTTAGAAGTCTCTGACTTTCTATCCAGTGTAGTGTTGAACTGGGATAGGATTATAATAGTTGGTGATTTTAACATACATGTCGATAACAACGCTGACTCTCTTAGTAATGCATTTAGTGACTTACTAGACGGATTAGGCTTTATCCAAAATGTTAATAAACCAACCCACATTCACAGACATACTCTCGATCTGATCTTAACACTTGGTGTTGAAATTAATGACCTTGTCGTTTTTCCCCATAATCCCATACTCTCAGATCACTTTTTAATGACCTTCCAGGTTTTGTTTGAGGATATTTCTACCTCAGTGATTAAAACGCAAATGAAAAGGATACTATGTGACCGTGCTGTCTCAAAGTATAAAGAGTTAATTCAGTCACTATTTGTGCCTGTGTCATGTGATTATGTAAAGGACACATTTAGTCCCAGTATAAGTGATGAGTTAGTCGATAGTACCATGCTCACACTACAAACTACGCTAGATATAGTTGCCCCCCTTAAGTTAAAAACTACTAAGATTAGATTAACCTCCCCATGGTACAACGCTGACACTCGCTCCATTAAACAAGCAACACGTAAATTAGAGAGGCAATGGAGGCGATCCAACTTAGAAGATTCTCTCAATGCCTGGAAAAATAGCTTAATAAAGTATAAGCAAGCTTTGCGTACAGCCAAAACTAGATATTACTCATCCATAATAGAAGAAAACAAGAATAATCCTAGATTCCTCTTCAGTACTGTAGCCAAACTGACAAACAGCCACACCTCCGTGGAACCAGTTATTCCATCCACGCTCCATCCTGATGATTTCCTGCAGTTCTTTAACAATAAAATATCAACTATTAGAGAGAAAATAGACACATTTCTCCCAAATATTAGATCAGAAAAAGTAGCGCTTTCAAACCTAGGCCTTTTTAAAAATCCCTCTGTAACACTAAATAATTTCACCACTGTAGACCAAACTGATGTCATTTCTATTATCATGTCTTCCAAATCAGCCACCTGCCTCTTAGATCCAATCCCAACAAAACTCTTTAAAGAGATTCTGCCCCTAATTATTGGCACTGTCCTAAATATAATTAACACTTCATTAATTACTGGATATGTGCCACAGTCATTTAAATATGCTGTTATTAAACCAATTCTGAAAAAGCCTACCCTAGATCCTGACATTTTAGCCAATTATAGGCCTATATCCAATTTGCCCTTCCTGTCAAAGGTTTTAGAACGAGTAATAGTTAAACAGCTGTGCCAATTCCTGCAGGATAATAGTTTATTTGAACAGTTTCAGTCTGGCTTTCGTGCCCATCATAGCACTGAAACGGCGTTAGTTAAAGTTACTAATGACTTATTATTAGCCGCTGACATCGGACTAATATCGGTCCTGGTGTTATTAGACCTTAGTGCAGCCTTTGACACCATCGACCACAGTATCTTAGTACATAGATTAGAATATGATATAGGTATTAGAGGAGCAGCCCTCTGCTGGTTTAAATCATATTTATCTAATCGCTACCAATTTGTTCACATCAACAAACAATCATCGCAGTCCTCCAGAGTTAATTATGGCGTTCCTCAAGGGTCAGTCCTTGGGCCTATTTTGTTTACACTATATATGCTCCCTTTAGGTAACATCATTACAAATCATGGCATTAATTTTCATTGTTACGCGGATGACACACAGCTATATTTATCGATTAAACCTGACCAGACCAGGCAAATAGATAAACTAAGTACTTGTGTACAAGACATAAAAATTTGGATGAGTGCCAATTATCTTTTACTGAACCCTGAAAAAACTGAAGTCGTTATAATTGGTCCTAAAGATGCGAGAGACTCCCTAACTAACCAGATAGTTACTCTGGACAACTTAAGTGTAACACCCAGTGCCACAGTTAAAAATTTAGGAGTTTTATTTGATCCAGATCTTTCATTCAAAATGCATATCAAACAAACTTGCAGAACAGCCTTCTTTCACCTGCGCAACATAGCCAAAATTAGGAATATTCTGTCTAAAACGACTGCAGAAAAATTAATTCATGCATTTGTTACATCACGATTAGATTATTGTAACTCCTTATTTGTAGCATGTCCTAAATATTCCCTAAAAAGCTTGCAACTGGTTCAAAATGCAGCAGCAAGATTATTAACAGGATCAAATAGAAGAGAACACATCACGCCTGTGCTCCAAACCCTTCACTGGCTTCCAGTTGAGTCTAGAATTAAATTTAAAATCCTCCTCCTTACATATAAAACCATTAATGGTATGGGCCCCTCTTATCTTAAAGATGATCTGGTTCCGTACCAACCCAATAGAACCCTTCGTTCTCAGAATGCAGGTTTACTGAAAGTTCCTAGGGTTTCTAAAAGTACAGTAGGAGCTAGAGCCTTTAGTTATCAGGCCCCTGTCTTATGGAATCAGCTTCCCTTTAATATTAAAGATGCCGAAACAGTCTCTACATTTAAAATTAGGCTTAAAACATTCCTGTTTGAGAAAGCCTATGGTCAGGTTAGTTAAAAATTATGTGACTCATATATCATGTATACATGATGTATGAGTCACAGTTCAGTCTAGGCTGCCCTAGGAGTTAGAATGCTGGGGGAAGTACAGACACTGAGTTCTTTCTTCTCTTTCTCTTCCTCACATCTGTTTCTGTAATTTTTATAACATATCTTTCTTACCAAGTCTGTTCATGACTAGTCACCTGGTGTCCCCTTTCCCCCCTCCCCCCCTGGGGGGAGTGGTGGCTCTCCTGACAGTGCCTGCACGGGAGCCATGGACGACAGGATCTGGAGTATCTCGCCTGTGCTGACCTGTGACCCCGGACCACCGCCCCTGCCTGTCTGGACCAGCCCCCCTTCCTGCATTTATACATGGACGTTCATCTATAGCCTGTCCGTCCATGGGAGTGGATCTCTCCTTCAATGTGGTTCTCCTCAAGATTTCTTCTTTTTCCCACTGGGTTTGGAAGTTTTTTCTTGCCGAGAAGGAGGGTCTAAGGACAGGGGATGCCTGGGACTTTTCATGTATTTCTGTAGTTGATTATGTTTTTGTAAAGCCCTCTGAGACGACGTTGTTGTGATTTAGGGCTTTATAAATAAAATTGAATTGAATTGAATTGAATTGAATATATATATATATATATATATATGGTACCTCTACTTACTCAAGACCCAAGTAACGAATAATTCAAGTAATGAAAAACCTTCAACTCAATATTTCGTCTCTGAATATGAAAGAACATTCTGTTAATAAAACCAAACCGAAACCCCAGATACATAAATACTATGTACAATACTGTACGTACTGTACATAACTATGTAATGTGCGTAAATACGTCATGTACGTACTTTACGTAGCACACCATTGGCTATGAGGGAGCTACCCATGATGCTTTTGGTGAGCCTTTGGCCCTCATTCATCGATCCGTACCTGTGTCGGCTCAGCATCAGAAACCACATGTAAAGAACAGAGCCACCGCTGCCTCGTGAGTCCCTCCAAGTGCGTCCACTGAAACCCCACCACAGCACGCATTCGTTATCCATCATGAGCTCAAAGAAAGTGATTGAAAAGAATGAAAAGAAGAAGCGGGCCACGCCACCAACAGAAGTGAAACAGGAGATGATAAAAAGGGAGGAGGAGCCATCACTCCACCAGCAAAAACAAAACACATGCCAGCAAAACCCCACCAACCTTCTGAATTTATGAAAAAAAAAACACATATAAACATAAAAACATATATGCCCTGTGCACCACTGAAGGCGAAGGTGACATTTAAAATAACCACAATGGTATGAAAATGACCCACGTGTCTGGTTCATTTTAATGGTTTAATGTTTAATGTTCAGTCAGTGAAGACATATTTACCCACGAGACCAATAAATTAAAACTAAAATCTGAATTTTAAGACATATTTCATACAAAATTGGTAATTTAAAAACAAATTTAAATGGTTTGAGGGGTAGTATTTGCGGCCTTAGAATGAATTAGGCCTTTTACGTGTAACATGTGACAGTATTTATGAAAATTCATGGTACAAAAACACTTCTGGAATTAATTAATTTCATTAGAAGTACCACTGTGGTACCCACTCATATTAATAGGACAAGTCAACATGATTTGTAGATTCAACCCATTGTGTAAATGCAAAGACTTTCAAGTGAAATTATAAACCCATTTTTCAGAAGCTGAATATCTTTTGAACAATCTGACAATGTAATGACACATAGATCAGGAGAACGCTGACCTTATTTTAGGCATATCTTTGTTTCTGAGAAAATTCCCTTGTAGAATCTCAAAAGATAAATGAAGTGAAAAAATAAATCAAGTGGTAATTATAGTTTTGTTTTTTTAGACAAGGTCCAGCTCTTGACACAATGGTGTTACAGTAACAATCTGGATTTAAACACTTCAAAAACCAAAGAAATCATAATAGACTTCAGGAAATCCAAATGGACTGAGCATTCAAACATTAACATGAGAGAGTAGAGAGGGTGGACTGCTTCAGATACCTGAGAGTACACATCCCAGCTGACCTCATCTGGTCGGTGCACATCAGTCATCAGGTGGGGAAACCTATCAGAGGTTGTACTTCCTGAGGAAACTGAAGCAGTCCCAGCTTTCCCCAAACCTCCTGGTGACTTTTAACAGGGCCACAGTGGAACCCCTCCTGTCCTACTGCTGCACAGTGTGGTTTGTCAGCTGCACAGCAGAGGACAGACAAAGTCTGTAGAAGGTGGTGAAAAGAACAGAGAGGGGAATAGAACCACATTATGACCTCTGTCTGACATCTACGCTCGCAGGCTTTACAGGCCAACTCCATCTCTACAGACCCTACATGTATATATATATATATATATATATATATATATATATATATATATATATATATATATATATATATATATATATATATATATCTCAAAACGGTAAAATTGGTTATATAGCGTTTTGGAACCAAATGATCCTTCACAAAAATTAACAAACATGATCAACCTGAAATTTCGTAAGAAAAATAAGTGTTTTTCTTTTTCTTTTATTTTCTTTTATTAATTTTTTTTACAATATCATGCCTCAGCTTATCATTTACACATGCATTGTACATTGTACAGATCACAGTTGATGCATTTTAGGATGATACTTTCCTACTGTCATACATCTTTTCACCACCTCCACCTTTATGTTTTTCAAGTTTGATAAATCACTTTTCTTGTGCTAAATTAATATGAATACATTTTCTCCTCCCACCACACCCACCATGCTTGTACATGGCCTATATTACATATTGTGGCAAAAATAACTGGATGCAGATGTGATATTTTGCACCTTTGAAAGACAAACCCCTTAGCACACACTGTTATTAAATCATTTTCTACATTTTTTGTGTGTACAGTGAGATTTCACACATTTTAATACAGACACACACACACACACACACACACACACACACCTTTAATAGATCTGTCCTTCTGGGTTTACTGTTGGAGCAGGTGTACAGACATTAAGCTGATGTTCAAATTGGATCTGATGTCATTTACTGTACGTCCAGATGTTCCATACTGTCTGCCTGAATATGCAGAGCACAAATGTGAGGTGCGTCAGTCAACGACTTAATGGATTTATGTAATTACTTAATTCATACATTTGGAATGTTTGTCCTGTGATCCAGAGGAGTGCAGTCCTACTTCCCACAGCCTTACTGGACTCAGCTTCAGGCTGGGCTCCAGTGGTGCCAGTGTTTCTGCATCAGGGGCTTTAGAAACACTGTCACTGTCTAATCAAATCCTTTTAGCATAGACTAGATAACCTCTTGTGTTCGCTACAGGCACAGCCTCAACTAACTGGAAAGGAAACTTCTGCTTGTTTGAGTCTTTGTCACTGGATCGTTTCTGGGTGTAATAGAATGGATTTGTTTATCATTAAACAAAGCCAGCACTCAATTACAGATATTTGTTCAGAAACTTTATTATCTCATGTTCACAACTTAATATTTCATGCATACAAAATATAAAAGCATTGCACTTTTTTTTGTTTTTTTCCCCCCACATATCACCAGATGACCTCTGTATTTTTTATTTATTTATAATTTTTTTGCTTGAATTTAGCACAAAAAAATGGAACAAATGAAAAGTATCCTGGTAAGATCTGTTGAAATCAGATTGTCCAGCTCTGTTGTCTAAAAATCAGTTCTTATATCTAACTGAAAAAGTTCCTCTATAGGTGAGTATGTGTTATTTTGTGAACCGATATTTTGACTACAAATAAGGAAAAATACCCTTTGTAAGATTTAGATTTTTTTCCAGTGTACCCTTGATCGTCATTATCTTCAGTGTAATCTTTCCACTTCATAAATTCCTCCCATGGTCCAGATTTCACCCTTTTCTGGTCCATATGTTTGACATTCCTAATCCTCTCAGACTATAAACTATACACTTGCAATAAAGTAACATAACTACTTTCAAAGAAACAAAGGAAATCAATATGGCTACAGATCCAGGTCAGAGCTTTTTCATTACCTTACTATTATATGTTCTTGACTGTGTTATTATATACAGAGATGGTCATGATCAAGCCCAACAAACACGTCTTAATTACTCATGAACAGCTGATGGTGGTCGCTGGAAGTCTTGAATCCAGTGCATGCATGACTCATAATCATAGGGACAGATATTATGGTTCTGTCCATGTGTGTGCTTATTGCCACAACTCCATAAGTGCATTTCATTAACATGCAGAAATCCACTGACGCACACTCAAGCATGAGCATTGCAGTGATTACCCATGAAATGAAGTACACTTATCTATCATTATCCTGGTTATTAAGCAGCAGTTACTGGCAGCTGGGTGACAGTGAGCAGGACACTTCCCTTAAAGGATGGACTCACAAGTTAGCAAGGTAGTTACTTCATTTTTTTTTTTATCTAGTTTAATAATGATTGGCATCTAGTTGGCTTTCAGTTGTATCAAATACCACTACATAATAAATAGTAATAGTAAGTTAACCAATAACTTTTCAAGCAAAACTGTACATCTTCTTGCAGCTTCTTTAATGTAATCTTTATATTTTATGGCAAATGAAAAATAATAGAAACATTAGGCTTGTCCACACTTTCACTGTTATTCATGGCCCCATATCATTTAGTTTGACTAGTTTTAGAAATATTGATTTTCCTACAGGGATAATACATTTTAGCTCTATAGATGTAGATATAGTCATAGATACAGTATACAGTATGCAGGGTGGGTGAAAAGTAAGAACAAAATGGGAATAAAGTTCATATTCTTATTACAAATGTATTAAAATAAATGAGACATGTTCTTAGCCAGTATGTCCATGTGGGCCCCAGATGGGCTACATTTGAGCTGCATTTAAAGAGTCCTATGTGGGTTTGCTGCAGTTTCCATGTTTTCCAACATGTGTTTGAGATCTGAATGTCACATATTTTCACATTATTTATGCGAGGACATTTATCTTTCATGTAATTTTACCCTGTCTGTCATGCTTTTTTGCACGACTTCAACTCTATGTTTTAAAAATATCTTAGTTTGCAATACTTTTTATTTCTAAATGTAAATAACCATACTTTTTGATATTTGTTGTTGTTGTTTTTTTTACTGATATTAACTTCTTGGGCTGAACCTGAGAGTTGTAGTTGTTGTAGATTCATATTTTTGATTGTGATATGGGCAAATACATGTGGGGTTGCCATGGAAACCGCAGACAAACCCATATGGGACCATTATATGCAGCCCAAATGTAACCCCTCTGGCGTCTACATGGACATGCTGGCTGGAATATCACCTGGGAAAATGAAAGTAAATATTCATACTGTATTTCAATATAACGTTACGGCCCTTGGGGTCTTCTTGGGGGTGCTGTAATAGACTGACCTTTGTCCTCCAACAGGCACCTGATGGGGAAACTGGAAACAACTATGGAGCCCAAGAGTTCCTCTCCTTAAATAGTCAGGACTCTCTCTCTCTCTCTCTCTCTCTCTCTCTCTCTCTCTCTCTCTCTCTCTCTCTCTCTCTCTCTCTCTCTCTCTCTCTCTCTCTCTCTCTCTCTGCTTTCTGTCTTCAGAGGTAGGCAGTGGGCCAACAGGGGGTACCATTACCCCCCCCCCCGACACACACACACACAACTCAACCAAATTAAGTTTGTCTGAAAGGTCTGGATCTATTGAACGCAAATATCAAAGTTAACATTGAAACTTCTTTTCTCAACTAATGTGTTCAGACATAAAACTGAAACTATATCTTGTATTATACCAAATGAAAGCTCTGAATTCTGTATCAACTCAAATTAGTCACAGATTTTTAGAAAGCAGAATAATAATACTTTTTATAACTGTTTCAATATGACAACCCCAACATCTACAAAGAACAATCACAAACAAACATATTTGTGAAATATTTTGTCCATATTGTTCACTTATACTATACTGATAACTATATTTTATGTATTTAATATAATTGTACATTAAAACAGGTTTAAAACATAACATAGGTAACCTAAGATGTAGACGTAGAATGATTAAAATAAGAAAAATCATTCATAAATAGACTAAGGGGATATGCTAAAATTCAACTCTTTGGAAAGATGACAAGTCAATCTATCAATTGGCCTAGGTCCTTGGTTCTTCAGTCTTTGGTCATGCTGCTTTTAACGTTGAATGCACTTTTCAGCACTCACATCAACACCCATGCACACCTATATATTATATATATTTATACTTATATATTATATATTATAAATATATATAAATATTATATATATTTATACTTTGGTTTGTGTTTTCCTAATTTGTCTTGATTTGATTTTATAAACTATCTTTGTGCTAAACTTAATTCATGGTGTACCCCTTCTGTGGTCATAACAGTGGTAACACACCGGTGGCATCAACCAATTTCCTCAAACGTCAAGGGATGTCATTAAAAACTTTCTGACAGACGTAGTACAAGGGCCAAACACATTGCAACTGCCCAATATGTCTCAGTTAGAGAAAACATTGATACAAATTCACAAGCTCAAACACAAGTCTAAACGAGGTATAAAAAGAGGAACATGGTGCAAATGAAAAAAATAGGTCATGAAAAACAAAAAAAACACATTCATCATCATCAAATGCTCTGGAAATAAAGAAAAGATGCAAAGCACAAAATGATTTAAACCAAGAAAACATCTGTAAAGGAAAAAAAAAAACGCTGCATAAAGGGTTCTGCATGCTCTTAAGGCAGAATGTTGCAGTTAACTTGTCGCAGATATTCGTAATTTATGCCAGCATGGGGAGTACATGGTGTGTGCTATTCACCGCCACAATACAAGGTTCTTACAAACTCGCTAGGATTTCCCACCTGGATCCCCACTCCTTTTCAAATCAGATCCTTTCATTGTAAGACTCTTCTACTTCCTCTCACATTCATATTCACAAGAGTCGTCTTCAACAATAGAGCGGATGTAGAATGGACCAATCAGAGGCCTCTTTTCTGGTGTTGTCTGCGACACTGTCTGCGGTGGGTTAAATTTTTTTGTGAGTGCATGCAAGTCTGCGACAGGGGACTGAAGTGTCTGTGATGTATCTGTGACATGTCACAGACGACTTCACTTCAGAGCTTAAAAAGGCCTTCACTAGTCACTACAGTGGAAGTGCTCCAAACCTGTAGAGGGCGCTGTCAGCAGAAAAGCTCAATGCAGAGACACACAGAATGTGCTGTAATGTGGCTTTTATTATTTTATATTATATTTGACACTGGTCTGTTGTCTATAAATACTGACTGCAGGTTTTGAGTACTCCTGTTGTACTGAGTGATTATGCAGCATTTTTTTTTTCAAAATGTTTTCTTGATTTGCATTGTGTCTTTATTCCCAGAGAATTTGCTGATTATGCATATGTATGTGTTTCTTGTGGCCTATTTCTCCATTTGCATCATGTTCCTCTTTTTGTACCTCATTTAGAGTTGTGTTTGAGGTTGTGAATTTGCATCGTTTCTGTACTTGCAGCTGTTTTCTCTTAACTGAGACACATTGAACAGTTGCAATATGTTTGGTCCTTGTTGGCCACCTTACCACCATCTGGGATATCACTGAGCACCTCCTGAATCTGTGAATAATAAGAGTTAGTGAAAACCATTAGTGTCTTAGTGCCTCTTACTTAGATAGATATGCATTATTAGATATACAGACAGACAGAGCGTGGGAGAGAGAGGTAGGTAGGTAGGTAGGTAGGTAGGTAGGTAGGTAGGTAGGTAGGTAGATAGATAGATAGATAGATAGATAGATAGATAGATAGATAGATAGATAGATAGATAGATAGATAGATAGATAGATAGATAGATAGATAGATAGATAGATAGATAGATAGATAGATAGATAGATAGACAGTCATTCAATACCATTATGTAGTCAGCAGACCTCATGACATAACATTGCTGAACTTTGACCTGACCAACTCAACCAATCCCACATCATAACACTTCCCCAACAGGATTGTTCTGTAGCACTAGGCATGATAGATAACCACTTCATCCACCTGTATCTAACTGTAATGCGTCCATCACTCTGAAACAGGGTCAGTCTTGACTCATCATATCTCATGATATTTTTTCATTGAAACACAGCGTGTGATTTATGCTCGCTATCAAACTGATGGTTGTTAAAGTAATGAGAAGGTGTTTACTGCATCAATTAGTAAAATATGCTTTTACAGCTCAATCATATCAATCATTGTAGTAATCCAATGAAAGGATTTGAACAGTTTTCTCATCAGCATTTAAAAATTCACAACAGTTCTGGATTTGACCATAACCACACAAAACCGAGTTTTTGTTTTTAAGTGCATATGGCCTTCTGTATATAACTCGCACATGGTTTGTGATCAGGTCATTTGAAATGAATTGCACAGAAGTACAAACAAGAGAACAAAGCAAGAAATGATTAGCTTGGGCTTTACAAAGATGTTCATTTTAATTGTGCTATAACAAAACTTTCTTTGTTCTAATTATTACTTACAGTATCATATGATAATAAACACTAGACGCCACTGTAATGAGACAGGTGGCATATTTAAACCTGAATAGTGCTGTTGCTGTCTCCTTTCCCCTGTGGAGTGTATATCAGGCAGGCAAGTACTTTTTGGGTTTGGCGATACTCTGCACCCACCAGGGCCAAACAAGCTGTCCGAGACATGGCAGCTCTGTTTTAAAGACTCAACACCAAGCTGTGACCGTGCGTGTTTCCATTCAAATGAGGCTTGATGAAATCGTTAGTAGAGTTGTGATGGACAGTTGAGGTAATTATTCTGCTTGGGTTATGATGATTAGGCATTGTGGTTGAACACACACATAGTCAGTATTTCGTTGAATTGTTTTGAGTGTGATGGGCCTCCTGCCAGCGAGGTAGAGATGTGCTCGACAGCCTATTCTCATACGGCCGACTTGTTGTGATGGCTGCCATGCTGCCACTAACTGCGGTCAATCAGTGGAATCTGGTTTTACAACTTTCAAAGAGTTCACATTGAACTTTTCTTGGATGTGAAAGTTTTATTGGTGTTTTCTCTCCTGGGGTCCCAACTTTCTGCCAAAGTAATTATAATTATCCACCTTTGTTTTGCTCCCAGTCTGTTTGCATTTTTTCATTTTTGTTGCTTTCACACATGTACAGTATTTAGTGAACTTAATGAGGACCTCAGTTGACTAGTTTTGAACCTGCTTTTATGTCATTATCTTATATTTACTTCTTTGCAACTTTGTGAGTCCAACAAGAACACACTGTGACATACAGTAAGATTCTTGCAAAAGCAAAATGACTACAGCAAAGCTTTGATGAGGGATTCAAAATATTTAAAACGTTGAAAGTCCTGACCTCTTTAAGACCACAGCTTGGTTAGACTCAGACTGTGAATGCCACTGAAATGTAAAAGAGTAATAGTTGTGTAAATTGCCAGTGCACTGCTGCAGGCTTTCCTCCAGGAATGCCTTCGAGTACATACAGTCTCCTGCTGTGTTCTCTGGGTTTAGTTCCTGCAACCTGTCAGAAACAATATTCACTATATTATAACATAGCTTAAACTCTGAGCTATGGCTTAAAAACACTCTCCTCAGCCAGAAAGTAATACAAAAGCCCAACAACACAGATCTCAGCACTTTGTGTTTTTGCACTATTAGGTCAGGTGTTTATTTATTATCTGGAGTCACAGTGTAGTAAGATAAAAGTGCAGCTGCAGAAATTTTGTGTAATAGCAATTTGACTATTAAGCAAGCCTTATACAAGTTCAGTGTTACAGTGACCTCACATCAATTTGCATATTTGAAGCATTCCAATGATTTACAGCAGAGAAGCAATTAAAGTAAAGGATGTCTCGAGGGTTCCCACCTGGTCTGAACCCAAACAACGCTTTGATCTGTGTTAAGTGGCTGCATTCATATTGCCAAACCTTATCTGAGTAGAATTCAATTATTTCTGAATGCATGCAGCATTAAGAATTGGGGAACAGCAGCAATCACTGCAGGATCTTGGATAACTTGGGTGGTTGTGGATCGCTCAAGATACATGTTGTTACGCTGCCCCCTCATGGTCATACTGTAAAAAATGTGGACAGGATTGTGGATGTTTGTTTCGAATCTCAAGCATTCAGGGGTCATGACTGTTTTGTCTGTCCTTACAGTCGTTCATTGTCTGCACTTGTGTGTAACCAGAATAAACAAGAACTGCAGAAAAGCATGTTTTTTTTTTCTTTTTGCTTTGCCCTTCAGAACACCATCTGCTTCTCCCTTACGTGTTAGTCATGTGAATTACATTCAGACATGCTTTGAATGAAGCATTTGTCTGCCGTCCTCATCCATGTCAATGTGTGTTCGTTTTTTTTCCCTATAGATCATAAAATAAGATGAGCATCATAACACCCATCTGCTGCAAGCGGTATTTTGTCTGACATATGGCAGCAATAAAAAGAGAAATTACATACATTAGGGGGATGTGTTATATCATCAACCTCTGAATGTCACCAGATTAACAGGACTGACTTCCCCAAGCATCTTTTTTTTGTTGTGTTTTTATTGTAGACTTAAGTTATACATTTTGATTTGCCCTCTTTACTTTACTTTTACTTTACTCGCCACTTTACCTTTTCTGTTCTTTATTTGTACATAGTTATATTCATTCTTCTTTTTATTTGTACCTTACTTAAGTGTACATTTTAAGAAATTGTCTTTACCTCTATCTCATTCCATCCTGTTTTTACTTTTTGTTTTACTTGCACATCTGCCATCGTCACTTTCATTTCACTGCCAATGTACAGTACATGTACAATCAGGCATGTGAAAAATTTTTGGGATCAATGACATGTTGCAGAGACATAAAGAGACAAGAAATGCTTCAAAAGTAACAAAACAAATCATTTTTTTTATATTGTTTTTCCCAACATGTCCATTCAGTATTTGATTTCATCACTTTAGAGACCACCACTTGTTCCTTTGTTGCTTCTTGTGATTATATTTTGTAGTCCTGTGCAGCCTAACCTATTTCTACACTTTATCTTAGCACTGTGCTAGTGCTAGAGAAACTATGTGACACTTGATGTGCTGATGGTCAAAAGGGAATATAACCTGTTGTGGCTTGTCTTTTAAAAATTCATAGATAACTGCACAACAATATAGGATTTAATTGTGTATTCCAACAGCAGAGCATTGATAAGGCTAAGCAGGCTCTTATCACCTTTACATTGTTAGCATAAACATTTAAGTTTGATATCTGTATCATTTTCTAAATAATTATTAGGTACTTACTAATCTACTGACTGTTCGAGACAATATTTATTTTCTTTCTTTTTTTTTTTTTAATCCTATTACTCAAAGCTGTCACTGGCATGTAATCTGTATATTATCCCACAAAGAGAAGCTTTAGACACTGAGCCAAGAATGAAACCATCTGAGAGAGAGCACCTACACAGTCTATTATATGGTTTAGCACCAGGTTGTGGATTGTCTATTTACTACATATACTGTGTTCTGCATCAAACAAAGAATACAAGGGCTTTGGAGGACAGAGAATAAAGACAGGGGAGAGTCCTGACAGCCTTGCATCAATGGACTCTTCAGTGGAGCTCACATCACTGCTGAGAGCTGACATGCAGTTGTTTTATCTGTCATAGTCTGGCTTTTGTTGTTGTACATTTTACATCTCAAAGGTCAGGCCTTGTATTTGAAGTGAGAGCATAATCCTTGGCCTTGTTGCTAGCGTTGATTCTTAGACCAACCACAGTTCCCATATTGTTCTCTGTGTAACACATCATTACCAACATTGGCCTCGAAAACATATGGACATGTAACGACTATTTAACGACCAAGTAACGACTATGTAACGACTATGTAACGACCATGTAACGACCAAGTAACGACTATGTAACAACCATGTAACGACTATGTAATGACTATGTAACGACTATGTAACGACCAACTAACGACTATGTAACGACCATGTAACGACTATGTAACGACCATGTAACGACTATGTAACGACCATGTAACGACTATGTAATGACTATGTAACGACTATGTAACGACCAACTAACGACTATGTAACGACCATGTAACGACTATGTAACGACATGTAACGAGCATGTAACGACTATGTAGCGACATGTAACGACCATGTAACGACTATATAACAACCATGTAATGACTATGGAACGACCATGTAACGACTATGTAACGACCATGTAACGACCATGTAACGACTATGTAGCGACATGTAATGACCATGTAACGACTATGTAACGACCATGTAGCGACTATGGAACGACTATGGAACGACCATGTAACGACTATGTAACGACTATGTAACGACCATGTAACGACCATGTAGCGACTATGTAGTGACCATGTAACGACCATGTAACGACTATGTAACGACCATCTAACGACTATGTAACGACTATGGAACGACCATGTAACGACTATGTAACGACTATGTAACGACCATGTAACGACCATGTAGCGACTATGTAGTGACCATGTAACGACCATGTAACGACTATGTAACGACTATATAACAACCATGTAACGACTATGGAACGACCATGTAACGACTATGTAACGACTATGTAACGACTATGTAACGACCATGTAACGACCATGTAACGACCATGTAACGACCATGTAACGACTATGTAACGACTATATAACAACCATGTAACGACTATGTAACGACCATGTAACGACTATGTAACGACTATGTAACGACTATGTAACGACCATGTAACGACCATGTAGCGACTATGTAGTGACCATGTAACGACCATGTAACGACTATGTAACGACCATCTAACGACTATGTAACGACTATGGAACGACCATGTAACGACTATGTAACGACCATGTAACGACTATGTAACGACCATGTAACGACCATGTAGCGACTATGTAGCGACCATGTAACGACTATGTAACGACTATGTAACAACCATGTAACGACTATGTACCGACCATGTAACAACCATGTAACGACTATGTAACGACTATGTAGCGACCATGTAACGACTATGTAACGACTATGTAACGACCATGTAACGACCAGTACCACAGACTTGACATACAAACTGTTGAGTTGTTTTCAAGACTTTTATTCATTCTCTTTCTCACGGTCACATGTTCATTTTATTTTATTTTAAAATGTGTTTAACTTTTATTTACCCAGGTGTGTCCCATTAAGATCAATGATCTTTTTTTCAAGGGCAACCTGCCCTACACAGTGCATGTCTTTGGAACATTGACAAGAAAAATTGTAAGAAATTCTTTGGAGAATTGATTGACAATTGATGACTGGTATACTCTATTTTATCCCTTTAACCCCTGATGTGTCTGCAATGATGCATTGTGAAAGGAGTTTCAATATTCAGAAAAATATTAGTGTTTTTTTACTGTGATTTTATTGAGTTTTGTTCATGGATCTGATATATGGAAATAAACAGGTGTCAAAAAGTATATATATATATATATATATATACATATATAGATTTTTTTCCCGGCTTAAATAAGTATTATTTCATTCATAGGTAAAAAAAAAATGCAGTTTAATTTTTTTACTTTATTACAATTCAGAAGTTGTGCTTTACTTTTACTTCAGTAAAGGTGTTGTATTTTTTTCCCACAAGTAGCTGTAGTTCTACTTAAGTACAGAATGTGAGTACTTTGACCACCTCTGATTATTTCCAGATGAGAGTTGAAACAGTTCAGCCTGAGAGAAGAACACACTCAAAAAAAGAAAGAAAGAAAGAAAAAAAGAAATCCTGAGTGGGACAGCATATACATAGAGGGAGGAGGCAGCAGCTAAATGAGCCCAGAGAATAAAGTACTGATTCTACATACGGTAGCACTGCTTGGGAAATGTGGAACCTCACTCACTTTGTTTTCAGTCACCTTTGTGATTTCCATTTATAAAGAGACATAGCAAAGCAGTTGAACATGGGACTAGATCTGTGTGTGAAAATCAACATGGTGCAGTTTTTCACTCTCGTGGTTCTTTACCTGCCCGTCTACCTGGCAGCTGCTCAGCTCTACAGCAGAGGTAGGTGAACCTGTTGAAAGCACACATTCACCTCTGGACATCATAGATCTGTCGTCTCTCAACAGCCACAGGAATTTCAAAGATGTTACTGTACAAGAGTAGACAATAGTTTTTGTATGTTTTTTTTTTTTTTTTTTTTGTGATTCTTGCAAATATTTGAAAATAGTTACAAACAAACAAATAATCAGAGCTGTTCAATCTTGGTGCCACAGCTTTGTGTATCTGTCAAAGAATGTGTTAAACAGGAAAATAGTGACATGGAAGACATCAACAGCTAATTTTCCTGCGAAAAGTGACTGGTTTGTTGTTACTGGATTCACTCAAGGAGGAAATTCTTTTCTCAACACTCACAGAGCTTGACACCTTGGCTCTGTCACATGTTATTAAAAAACTATTGCTATACAAGAGAGAATGCCAATTCCATTTTTCATTGTTATTCATTCACCATTGTTCTTGAAATATACACCGCTGCCCATTAAATTGAAATCGAATTTTTGAACCTCTTCTCATGAAATGGTTGTCACGGTGTAATTTATTTTTGCTTAGATACAGTGTAACTGGTACTCAATATGTTGTATCTGGTCAAAGGGGGTGTTGTCAAATAGCATAAGAAAAGAATTAAAAGAATATGTCAACTTTATGACCAATAAGATACAGAAGAGGAGTAGGGCTATTGGAAAAATACAAATAAAAAAAATAAATAGCACAAATTATATATAACAATCTGATATATTTGAAAATATTATGTCAAAATGGTTAACAGACACTTACAACCATAAAAGAAGGTGACAAAGGCTGAAGCTGATCCAGAATCAGCTTCCCCTTCTCATCATGGACAGTCATCCCTGCTGGGTGGAAATTGGACATTTAGCCAATCTCCAATATTTGCACTTAAAATCCACACTACCTAATCCTATATAATCTTCCCTAGTGATAGTGAATTACTTTAGCTCCCCAAAGACAGCGCTCACAGTTGGAGTATTCATGATAAAAGCCTGTGATTATGTGGTAAATGCTCGCAGTCTGGGATGCTAAAATATTGTCTGTTATTTATAAATTTATATCTTTAGTATATTGAGAGGTTCAATAAAATTACCCATTTTTCACTTATTCCACTGTAAAAATTATTCTTTATGCAGTTGAAATGTTTTGTGTCTGATTTTTATATCAAAAGCTAATCACAAATGGAAATAAATATTCAGTCCTGTTGAACCTTCTGTTGTGTTTGTAAAGGAATGTGTTTAACAGAAAAATTGTGATATGCAAAATATACTGTATACAGCTTCTTTTGTGGATAAAAAGTGACTCCTTTATTGTTACTGGATCCACTCGTTGACAAAATTCCTTTCTTAACACTTGCATAGTTTGATATCTTGGATCTGTCATTTGATACTGAAAAACAACAGCTGAAAAAGCATTGACCCTATTTTATTACATTATTGGAATACAAACCTTATTTTTTATTCTGCATAGATTAGATTTGTGTGTGTGTGTGTGTGTGTGTGTGTGGGAGGGGGGGTATTCCTATCTTTATGGGGACATTTATATGTTTACACAGTCACACCATGGGAACCTCTGACACTATGGGGACCAAAATTCAGGTCCCCATGAGGGTTAAACATAAATAAAGGTCTAGTAAATAATAAATAATAAAGGCCACTAATAAAATACAAATGATGTGGCCCTATAAATACATTCATTTGGGTTTTTTTCCCCCTGAAGTCCTGATAAAGCATGAGTGAAACAGGTGTAAAGAAAAAAAACATGTATTTTTAAAAAGTTTGAAAATGTGTTTATTTATTTTTTTTAAAATGTATTTTAACATTTTAATGTCATTTTTTCATTTTTAATTATTATAATTATTGTTCTTTTTAATAAATAATTAATTAATTCATGTTATTTAGCTTTTTATTTATTTATTTTATTTTAAAAAGATGTGTTTACACTCACCACCCAATGGCTACTTGATTACAGACTTGGTCCTCATGACACATGGAAACCAGTGTGTGTGTGTGTGTGTGTGTGTGTGGGGGGGGGGGGATGCATGGTGAATGTGTGAATGAACTGTTTGACTGATGTGACACATGTAACCCTGTTTCTGTAAGAACTTATTTATTGGTCTCATAATTTACAAAAATCAAACTCTGTCATTATTTTTTTTTTTTTAATTACTAACCTGTCCAGGGACTACAGCTATAAATTAGCACTGATGCTACAGTATAAGTTGGTATGCATCATCTTTCCTCTGACTCTGTCCAGGTTAATGACAGACTGATATATCAGGCCAACATTTACCTTTTTTTTCTTGTAGCAGCATTGACTTCTTGGATTGGCTGATGCTCTTTTTTCCTTGCCTTGATTTACTAACAGGCAAACTTCACAGCACATCTGTGTTCTTGGAGATACTGTTTCTTTTTCTACCTCACATTGATGTTTATTTGAAAAAGAACTGACCTGAAGAATGAAATGCACTGAACACCCTGAATGTACTACATTTCGTCTCCTCTCCTCATATGAACCCACTTTATCGTCACGGGGTCACACGGGGGTCGAGTGGGAGATTGGCAGATCGTAGTAGTAGTAGGAGTAGTAGTAGAATAACTAGTAGTAGTAGTAGTTGTTGTAGTAGTAGGTGGAGTAGTAGTTATGTACAATGGAAATGTACAACTTTACATTTGAAAAATAATATGAAAACAATATGAAAAATACACATACAAAAATAAAAAAAATAAAAACAAAGATTTTAAAATTTACATTGAGAATTCATGTTTTTTTTTACACAGAACAATACAAAACAACACAGAACTGAATTGAATTTATATTTAACCCTTGTGGGGACCTGAATTTTTGTCCCATAGTATCAGAGGTCCCCATGGTGTGATTGTGTAAACATATCAATGTCCCCATAAAGATGGGAATACAAACACACACACACAGGGGAAACACCACCCTGTGTCCAGGAGGATACATATCATCCAACATATAAATCTATAAAATAACCATGTGTCATAACACATGACCACATACATATGACAGCAGCTGGATCAGTACCAACATCAGCTCCAGTACATGTTGGGTGTGTTGTGCCTGGCACCACTTGTTGTCATTTGTATCCAGATGCTCCACACATGTTCTCTTTGGTGTTGCCTCAGGCCAGTCCACACCTTCGTATTGCTCATCCAGACCTTTTGTAATGTCTCATTAAAACATGTATGGATGGTTTTGAAAATGTATAATTTCTGAAAAACGTTCTGGATGGTCTTTGTCATCTTTGGACACAGGACCCATATATATATATATATATATATATATATATATATATATATATATATATATATATATATATATATATATATAGTTAAGTAGCATCATTTCAATCACATTGTCATTAAATGCTGAGAATGATATTGTACTGTTATTTGTATTGTTTCAAATAAGGATGATTGAAAAAAATAAACTTAGCTGATGTAGTAGATGATGAAATACACACTCCAAATAACCACCAATATCTATCACACCACAATAATTGCAAAACACAGTAGTTTTATTCAGGGTCGGCTGTGGTTCAGTTGGCAGAGCAGGTCATCCAATGACTCGGCGACCTGGGACACTCCGGTTGTCCACATGTCCAAGTGTCCTTGGACAAAGACACTGAACCCTGACTTAGTCTCCCACTAGGACTGACAGAGCCCCCTAGATATTTGTACAAAAGTGTGCATTTCTGGCAGAATATCACCTCCTGCCCACGGTACAATGTCGTCTCGCCGTCAGCTATCGTCAGCGGTCGCGAGCAACGGCGAAAACCTTTGAGACTGATTTCAATTTTAATTTTCCTTTGTTATTATTATTTAAATGATGACAAGCCAAAATGAAATTGGAGTAACAAAGCTAGATTTTAAAATGTAACATGTATAAAGTACAGATAATTGCATAAAAATGGAAGGAGTAGAAGTGAAAAGTTATATAGGTAACTCAACCTATCACCTCTGGTCTTTCTTGCCCGTTTCTGTCATTTAAAAAAAAATGGAATGTCTTTCTGCTTCTGTTTTTGTAAATTTTTAATTTTTCTTTCTTTTTTTTGTTTCTCTCTCTAAAGAAGACTTCCCTCCAGCCAGGAGAATCATTAAGCCCTGCTAATTAATGGATCTTTGTTGTTCCCTCATCTCCTTAAAGCAGTTAGCAGGAGATTACAAGTTCCCTGCATGCATGTAATGACAATGGGGGAAGCCTGCCCATCCAAACAATGATTGTTAGAAACACTGAAGGTGGGAGGGGAAGCACGAGAGATTAAAAGAGGCTGTAAAAGCAGTGACAGGGAAAGAGGGGATGTTCTGAAGGACATGTGGGCTGTAACATGCAGAGCCATACACCACCTTGGGTTTATGATCGTTTGGCCACATTAAAAAGTACAATTTTCAATGTTAATTCAACCTTAACTATAAAGTATGTGAGTTCTGACAGTCTTGTGGTCGTAATAATTACAATGTATGATCGGAATTACATTATCACTACTGCTACTAATAAATAATGTACGTGAACTGATTCTGATTCAGATGCAGATGATGTAGAGGGATCATATGTAGAAGTGAATATGTCTGACCAACAGTAGGAGGAGTAGAGGGAGGTTGTGTACTAGAAGACACCTACAGTCAGTGTTGGGAAAGTTCACCTTGATTAGGAACTAGTTCAAAGTTCAGTTCAAGTTACTCAATATGAATTTGTTCAGTTCATCGTTCATTCTTCCAAATTATGAACTAGAAGTTCATGGATCCCAAAATTAACTTTTTCGTTCTTTTTTTGTGTTATTATTGTAAACGTATTATTAACCGTTCCTGACGTTATCCTGACCGTAGTCAGGAAATCAGGGGAAAATGCCGTCCTCCTCCAGGGCTGAAATAAGTACCTTACCCCAGGGTTAACTTCCCTCTGCAGGTTCTTAGAACACAAGGAGCGGTTTCAATGAGCTTCACCCCCCCCACCCCCTATCTCTCTCTCTCTGCCCCGCCTAAAACGCTTCTCATTGGCTATTCCACAACATTATATTACCAAAATTTGTTCAGAATAATACAAAAATGACATCTATGATAATGCTGTGTTTTGATCCCATTTTATACCTTATAGGACTCAATAATTGCAACGTGATAAGAACGAAATGTGAACTACATAAGAGCGCAGTTCAATAAATGCCAGAATAACCACGTTCACAATGTCCCGTTCATTTGGCAAAAGTGAACGAATCGTTCACGTTCATCAAAAATATGATATAATTCGTGAACGATCGTTCAATGAACTCGTTCAGGTACAACACTGCCTACAGTACAGTGATCAAAAACAACAAATTAACCCAAGACTATATCACTCACTAAATAATCATTGTTACATGCATTCTGGTACAAAAAAAACAAAGAAAACCTCACAGCTGGTTGTTTTGTTAGGCAGTCAAAATAGTTCAGTATTATAATGTTCACATACTGCATTAGCTAAAGGTTTATGTTATAGCTCCGTTGGCTTTGGTCCATTTTTTCACAGAGAACAGCAACAGTAAAGCCTCCAATTACCACTGTTTTCTGTACAGTTTGTGTTGTCAATAGCTGCTCAGAAAAGGTCAGAACTGTCACAGTTACTCTGAACAGTGGATCAATAAATGGCAACAATATTAATATCTCAGAACGTTTTGCCTACTAAAGCCTCATTATCCTATTTTCCAACAGGATTTTTGCATCATCATTCGGGCAGCTGTGGTTCAGTTGGTAGAGTGGATCATCCAATGACTGAAGCTCTAGTGGTTTGAATCCTTGTTCTGATTGCCCACATGTCCTTGGCCAAAACACTGAAGTCAAAGTTACTCCCAGTAGGGGCAGGCAGTGTTGAGAATGTGAGGAATTGTAAAGTAATTTAGGCACCATGGGTACATAGAAATACTCTAAATAAGCTCCTGATTGAATGACTTTACTACTCCTTCTAGTGGGCACATACATCTGTCAGACTGTGAGTATGATCTAGTTCAAATTTCTACAGTCCAGTAAATTGGGATCTTTGGTAAAGCTTCATACTTAAAAAAAGAGTTCTTTAATGTCATAAGTTCATATTTTAAACTACAAATACTACATATAGCAGCTTGTTTTAACATGATGTCACACTGTTATTGAAAGGCTATCATGATGCCATTAACAACAACCCAACAAACCAGGCACCCATGCTAATTGCTGATACAAGTCAATAAATATAAGTTACTCTAGGTTATATATAGACTATTCTATATGTAAGATTTGTTTGTGCATCCATGACCTTTGTATCTGCAGTCGAGGTGTTTTCCCTTCTGTCCCTTGTCCTAATCGCTGTGAGTTCCTCTCCTGAGTGTCATCTCAAAACAGTGAATTCTTGTATCATCTGTACCACCAAGCCTTTTTTCATTCTCCTGCTCTTACTGTACCTGCATGAGAAATAAACACCAGTAATATGCTTATTCTAAAACACTATTTTGACTGTTTGAAACACAAAGAAAAAAATTCCCTCTGCACCAAAGTACAACTGCTGCACCCAGTGACAGAAGAGCAAATAAGATTTCAAATGTAAATCTGAGCTGCCATTTACAGCCACTCCATCCTCAATATAACCCTCACACTGATGTGCTCTCTTTCTCCTGGGTGTTGTATTGTTTACTCTGACAACACCTCTGAAGCTGTAGTGGCTCTTCGGTATCTAGTTCTGCAAACATACATTCCTTGTGCGCTGCTGATGGTGCATTTGGGAGTAAATGACGAGTGCAAATTTCCAGCTACACTTCAATAAGCATCTCTAGCAGTGTTGGACTGGAACACATCCATCCAAGTGTCTCTGGCAGTAATTTAGCTTGTTGTGTATACATAAAAACTAAATTAAAGATTTACTAGGTGAATCACAAATATAATTCCCTGTGTGTCTGCCTGTAATGCAAGGCACATGGGACTATTGTTTATCATTCTTCTTGTGTGTCCTATACAGGAATGCTATGCTACTACTTGTGTTAATGATCCAATTTTATATAGATTTTTTTTTTTTTTTTTTTTAAACTATCAAAAATGTCCATCTGAAATGAATGGGGCCATGTCGATGTGACTATAACTCTCAAGCGATCCATCGGAAAATTATGCAGTAAACAGAAAAAAAAATGTCCAGCCCTGACATTGTATGTGTTGTCTCATGACTCTGATGTGTCTTACACAGGAATTCCATACAGGAATGTGAAGAAAAACCGCATTCACTCTTGGTGAAAAAAATAAAAAGTCACCTTTTTTGCCAATTTTACTACTTTACCATACTGTCACACACAGATTTCATTTTTGTCCTCTCCACAGTAATATGAGCTGGTGAGGATGTGATTTATGGATCTCCACAGAGAGCTTGTTAAATCCACCTTGAATGCAGAACATTTAGCTTTTTTCAGTGTGATGTCATCACCTAGAGTGGGAGAGAAGCAAAAATTCACCTGAAAAATGTCTGAATGGATTCCCAAACAAATGATACATTCGTTGGTAAAAAAAACAAAAACAAAAACAAAATATATATATATTTTCAGCTGTTTTTGGAGGATAGAAAAATGACTTGAGGTGGAACAACAGAGTATTCCCGTCCTTCCTCATACATATCTATGACACGGTGACGAGGCGTCTCTGTTTGGCTCAGAGAATGAATGCGTGAAGGAACACTCCCCCCTCCCCTCTCACTCTGTGTGTGTTTAGCATCCGAGAGTAACATCCAGCTAGGTTTTGTGCTGTCGCTTGTTTTGAAAACTTGCAGAGACACAAATGGTTTATTTCCACTGACAGCACATGAACCAGTTCGCTTTGTTATATATTGCTTCGACAGTCAGTTACCCCTGGTAACATTCTCATTTAAAATAGCATGTAAATATGTAAATATCCACTCAACTGTTTTTAATTATTATTGTCATGTTATTATTTACAGTGTGATGATATCCATGATAAATACTAGAAATGGTCTAAGGTCTAAATATCCTCTCAACTATTATTTAATAGTAATTGGCATGTTACTATTTACATTGTGGTAATATCCTTGATATTATGCAATAATATGTCATTAATGATATTGCATTAAATATTAATTATATATTATGCAATGATATGTAATTAATTATAGTATGCAAACTGTCAAAGTCTAAATCCTCTGAACTAGGCTATTTTAAAAAAAAAAAATGTTTTATTAAGTGCATTTTTCTAAATGAAAATATGACATTCTGTAGAATAATATTTAAAGGCTGTTAAATAATGTTTCTGTTCTTTTAAAACTGTTCCCTTTCTTATGTTGTTTTTGAACATAACGTTTATAAAGATATCCTTAGCTATTTAACATTACACAATTTTGAAATAATGTATTTCATTGGTTATTTGGTTATTGCAGAGTCAAACTATTCCTCAACTATGAATGTTGTTCACAACCTTACACCATTATGTATTATAAACTAGCTAGCTACAAGGCAAAGATTTCTGTGATGTGGTGCCATCTACTGGATTGAAGTGGCATTGTAATTTTTTTTTTTGTAATTTGCAGAGAGAGAAAGAAATAGGGTCAATAATGCTTGTCATAGTGACTACCTATTAATGCACCAGTTGAATGAGTCACCTCACACATTATCATATAATTTTCCCCTCCTGTGAAATATTTCAGGAGCCGCAGACTGCGGGAGGGGCTTTTCATTTTGACCCATACTATGTAAAATAATAAAATAGTAACAAAAAAAGGTCTGTAAATTAACACATTAAGGTGGATTAAGTAAGGAGTCATGAGTAAGGAGGAGTAAAGCATAAAGAGGAGTAAAAGGAGTAGTGAGGAGTAAGGTGGACTAAAGAGGAGCAAGAAGTAAGGAGTAGAGAGAAGTAATAAGTATTTCTCTTTGGAAAGTCTGAGTAAGGAGGTGCACTGGACCACCCCCTGACCTCGTGCTTTGCTGCCAAGCCCAAGGGCAGAACACTGAGGTTTGTTTTTACCTTTATTGTTTAGGGAGGTACTGGAGACACATGAACTTCTAACTTCAGATAAATCCCGACTACAGTTCTAGTTCAATATGTGCAAGTAGGAGGGGTGAAAGGTATTGCATAATATGTATTTTATTCCACTTTGTTGTTCTTTACATTCTAAATGGTGATTGGATTGAGCTGGGGCTCAGACTGGAAGTCACCCAAGCGGGGAACAGGTACACGAGGAGATCAGCCAGCATATGTGGCTTTGGCTGGCCTGACAAATCTTATAAAGCTAAATGTATCTGGCTGTGAGCAACAAGGGCTGATCAGTACTGCAGAATTGGCGAGGCATTGCACCATAGATGCCACTGTAGGGAAGAGGGATTTGATCTGAATTCAGATGAAGCACAGTGTTTATACTGTATACCTCATTAAGATCTGTGTGTGTGATCTGTGTGTTGGCTTACACTGTGAGCTAAGAGCTGGATGGCAACAGTATGCATAAAGCACTGGAAAAAGAGAGTAATACATCTGGAGAAGTTCAACTGAAGTTTTACTTGACTTCATTATGCTGTGAATCCCCCTTTCAACTCTAATCAGCTTTGCTTTTTCACTTCTCTCCTGAAGCACTGTCACCAAATTATAGTGTGAATCTAACAGAGTGCATTGCAATATGAAGAGACTTAAAGGGTTCGGGCAGCTATATTTGATATAATAAACAGTACAGAGGGGGAAATACAGATAGAGTTACTTGGCATCCTTGTCTGACCTCCTTGTGTTCTATTTTCACCTCACCTACTATCTGACATTTTGTTCCAGCCTTGTTTAGCACGAACCTTTTCAAAACTTTTCATTAAAAGAATGAAATATACTGCTAGGTATAAGTTGGGATGTTATGCAAAGATGTGAACACAAATGTGTTATTATTAGATTTGTGATCTTAATAAATCATTATTGTGTCCTTTGGGTTTTATTACTCCGTCAAGGAATAACAGAGTTGTGTTTTTGCAGGTGTTTTTCTGTTTTTCTGTCTGACTGTGTGCAAGATAACTCAAAAAGTTATTAACAGTTTTGGCTGAAATCTTCAGGAAATGTTAATACTGGCACAAGGAACAAGTGATACAAGATTGGTAGTGGTCAGTGGAGGGGTTAGGGAGGGGTCTGATCTGCCTTGGTACAGTCTGTGCTCTCCAAGTGCTATAAAGTTTGTTTGTTTTTGTAAAATGTGTAGTTTTAATATTAAAAACCAAAAAATATCCATGTACCATTACTGTTTATTTCTGCAAAGAAAACTTGGAAAATTAAAGCAGTTAAAGACACTGCATCACAGTGTAAAGATGAACAATGAAGTAAATAATTTGATCATGAACTAGTACAATCTCTTACCACTTATTTGTATATTGATTATTGTTATAAATCTCCATTGGTAGGCAGCATTAGTAGATAATGTAATGTAGGTAAAGTTTGCTATTAATATAATGAAGTGCAATATGGGTTTACTGCTGTGGTGTAAAATAAAAAAAAGGATATATATTTATTACAGCTATTAATGTAATTATTAAATTTGAAGGACACACAGCCAAACCAAATAAAAAAAAAAATCTGCTCTTTTTATGAACCTGTTGTGAAATGTAATTGGTTTGTCCTTGTTCCAGACCATAAATGAACAGGTTTCAGGTTATAGCACAGACAGTAGTTGCTGTGAAGTACAAATACAAACACATCACATACTACCATGGGTAGAAGTAAAACAGGTTATGCTGTGCTTACATTTGGTGAAATAAAATAAATATCTACTATGATACTTTGGTGAAGTGGACATAACTGTGCAATGTTTAAGTAAATGTATTTAGTTTCTTTCCCCCTTGATGTGATGTGTGTGGCTTGGTGGGATTGCTTCTGCTTATCAGCTTTAGTAGTATATGGATTTGTGGGGTTTTATCATAGGTGAGGTAGAAGTAATGGTTTTCACTCGTGAAGAGTGAGGGGTTTCATCTGGCTCTATATCTAAGATAAGTGCAGTTGGTCTGCTCCACATATGGACTGACAAGCTGCTGTCAGAAACCTCTGCCCCTCTAACTGCACACACAAACCTTTCCTCTGAATGTATTATCTGTTGTACATATAGGAGCATTTGCAGCTTAGGTTGAACAGTAATTACCCTCTGCACAGCTGGAGCCATATTCTGTCCAACCTGCATAATATTTGAGCAGTAATGTATCTGTGTTTACATGACCTCTGGCCCACCCACATTCACCACATATTGGAAAATTGGCTCCTAGTTTTTAAAACAGGAGGCCGATCTTCTAATCAAATTTCCTGTTCTTGTGTGTTCTAGTTCTATACCCATCAGCATATAGAATAAAGCGTGGAACGTATTCGCTGATCAACCCAACATTCCAGCACTCTACAGATGATATCAACCTGCTTTTTGAGGTCAGTTCATGATTGTGCTGGAATAACTCATGGCTGAGTTATACTGTCATTAAAAGTTATTTCAATATATTAACTATATTATTTCAACATTTTCAGATTGCACATTTGTGGTACACTTTCAGCTACTAAAAGTATTCTAGTACAAAAACACTTTATTAGTACTAATCATAAGCAGAAGTGTGAAGTATGTGTTTAGTCAAATGTTCTTTGGCACCAGTGAAACAAACTATCATTATTATCTTACAGTGTTTCTGATCAGTACTGAACGAGATGAGTACACATTTTGGTAAAAGTTGCAAAAGTTGTAAAAGTTACCAGCCTTACATCCTGGTCCCAGCATATATATGTCATAATTTTAATTACACCTATGTATAGAGCTCCCACATTAATGCATCTCTACTTGTCACACATAAAATTAAAGTGGACAAACTCATTTTTTTGAATATATAAACCTTTCTGAAGTACAACAATAACACCACATACACAAAAAGTTGTTTTTCTTAATTTTGAAGACGGTTATCTGATCAATCATCTATTGATGTCGACAAATGTGGTGTCATTTTTATTGTAACACTTCAGAAAATATAATCCAATAAAGTATTTAGGTCAAACATGCATGTAAGATCCACAAAGGCACAGAAACTGCAGGAATATTTGTCCAACCGCAGATCTATGTGGATATTTTTTTTTTTGTTGCTAAAATATGCATATTTAAACCATTTAACTGTTATCCCTTTAAAAAAAATCCAAATGTAGCCACTTGAAGAGTGGTAATTCCCCAAATTTCCCCTCTGTAAAAAGCATAAACATAACCAAGGAAAACATTTTCTAAAACTGACATTTTTACAAATAAAATTCTCAACTTTGAACTGTAAAGTGCCATGAAACTGGTCTGTTGGTAAATGGTGTGTTTCAGTCCATACCTTCTGCATATATAATGGTTTTTTACAGAGAAAATTAAAGTGGTGTGTGTGTGTGTGTCTAAATGGTCTAAAATTATTTGTGTTTCTAATTCTACAGCTTTTCACCGGTCAAATAAATAGCCTTTACAAACAGCCCATTCATTTATCTCTATTTGAAAAAAAGCTGTCATTGTAATTTTGGAAGTATTTTTCAGGTGTTTTAATCAAAATCAAAAATGGTAAGGGAAGTTATGTGTTGAAGGGATGTGAGTGTTTTTCTGAATAGATAACCATTTTCCAGATGCTGCTGTCTGGGATGCAGATCCAAGGGCAGGAACAGGGTATGCTGATCCCAGATGAGGAGCTCGCCTCATTGAGGAGGGTGGAGAAACTGGAAGTCATCTGTGACGACGTCCTGCCCAAGAAACTATCGGACATCCGCCGCCTCACTGCTAAACTCGCTCAGCGCCAATACCCTTTGAGCTGGCAGGACTTCGAGAGGACGGTGCTGACCCTGGTTTACATTTCTCAGACACTGGCTGGAATCAGTAACAAACAGCAGAGAGAGGTGTGGAGTCACACTCTGATCCAACTGTTCAGAGCTGTACAAAAGGACCTCAGACCTTCATGAAAGTAACGGTAACCTTCATAACCTTCTCAAATTTACTATACTCTGATGACCTTCATGGGCAGAAATGTACACACACACAGAAACTACACTGTAGATTTTGCAATGTTAATTTGGAGACAATGGGACCAAATACACTCTAGAAGAAGTTAAATAAACTCTCTAAGTGTTGATTTAACACTGCAAAATGTACTGTGTACTATAAAATCATTATACGTCAACATTTTACTTGTTTGTTTTTTTTATAAATAAACTTCTTAAACAAATTCTGACCTGCTCAGAATGCTGGTTTAGTCATCTGAAGTCTAAGTGATTTATTAAAAACTAGAAAAGCACTGGGTGAGTGCAGACTCCGCCAAGGCAGATACCCCACCCCCCAAAGACACGTGGGGACCCCTTCTCCACTGATCACCACCAAACTTTTACCAGTTGGTCCTTGTGCCAGTACCAACATTTCCTGAAAATTTCAGTCAAAGTCTTCCATAACTTTTTGAGTTATCTTGCTAACAAACAAACAAACCCACAAACAAACAAATAAACTCAAAAACACATAGATGCTGGCAAAAACATAACTCTTGACAGAGTAAAAATAATAATAAAAAAAACTCCACAAAAAAACCCAGAAGATATTCCATAAGATAAATAGTAGGTGGATGGAACATTTGTAGTAGTTAGAGCCTTAGATATATCAAAGATTATCAATAAAAAGGATTTGATTGCATGAGTTGGGTTTTTTTTGTGGGATACTATATAATTCCTCTGGTCATCCTCACAAACAAAAATGCAAATGAACCCAAAAACTACATTAAAATCATCATATTTCAATATTTCTTTCTTCAGTTTTTTTAAAATCATGTCTTCCAACAGGTGTGAGTGGATCCATTGAAATAAAAGAGGCATCATAAAATGAAAGCATTTCACAGTGTACAGTGCACCATAATAAGCCATTATAATAATCCATCTGACTCTGTGTTTGACAGCTCTTTATTTTTTAGTCTCAGTAAAGTTTGTGTGTTGTATTCAAGTGTAATCAGCCTACCTGATCTTTTTTGTGCTACTTTATAGACTTGGTCAAATCAGAGATAACCAAAACATCACCAAGAATTTGAGCTTCATGGTCATGGACTCATGGATGTCAGAGCTTCTGTCTCATTATGAGTACTTCACTTCATAACCGAGGACTCACTGCACAACTCTGTGGACTTAAAGATATTATCTGGAGTAAAATTCATTTTAGCTCAATTTTTAGGTGATTGGAAGTACATCCATATACTGTAGTTGACATCAAAATCACACCATTCAGATGTACATTGAGCAATTTTGATTTTGCCGTTTTGAGCCAAACTGTGTTAGGGCATTTTCACTGACATGAAAGGTTATTTTTACACCTCTTCTAAAGTCGTACACATCACACTTACATGGTAGTAAGTAGATGGTCCCTGAAGGCAAACCAAAGTATCCTGAGGTCTTCATGTTGTTGGATATTGTATCCAGAGTTACTTCTGGATACCTTTCTGGATGCAGGAGCCATCATTAGGAGGAAGTCTGAAATAGTCAATTGCAGAGTGCAGTTACATGCTCTGGAAATTTATGATTTCATTGCATTCTTTTTTAAAAATGACAACCTGTTGGTAGACTAAGCTTTGCTGTTGCATCCAGCTTCATTTAAATTTCTAATGAAATACTGGACTACATTTTTAAAAAAGAAAGCAACAAAATCATGAATTTCCAGAGCGTCTAAGTCTCCGCTTGGAATTCGACTAGTATGGATTTCGTCCTGAAGACATCTCCTGCATCCAGAAAGGTACATGGCTTGAGATAAGTAACTCCGGACACAATATCCAATGACATGAAGACCTCGGGACACTTTGGTTTGCCTTTAGGTACCCTATACTTCACAGGTGTCCTGCATGTTTTAGATATTTCCTTCATCCATGTGATTCAGTTTAACCCTTTAACTCCTGAGAACTTACAAAATAATTGGTAACATGAGCAAAGTAAGACATAAATGGCAGAAAATCAAAGAAAAATACTAAAATAAAAAATAAACAAAATGTAGAAAAATAAACCAAATGAGCAACAAAAACTAAGAAATATTTATAAAATGACAAATAATGTGGAAAATTTTGAAAAAAAATTACGAAAGAAGAAAACTACTATTGAAATTTGGTCCCAGTACTTTTAATTTTGCCTTTAAAAACATTTTAAATAAAATTAAAAGAAAAAATCTTGCTTTTTAGCACTCTTTCCATGCACAAAACTAAAAGGAAAACGGTTGAATTTTTCTGAATATTTAAACTAAATCATCCATTCAGAATGCATCAGCGCTGACACTTAAAGAGTTAATAATCAGCTCCTCATCAGATTGATAATGATGCAATGACCTCCAGGTGTAATGGGAGAGGGAAACATCTAAAACATGCAGGACACCAGCCCTCGAGGACCGGAGTTTGACACCCCTGCCTTGTTGTTTAGGACTTTAGAAGAGCTCTAAAAATAGCATTTTGTGTCAGTGAAAGAACATGCCCAAATCACTTCCATGCTAACAGAGTTTGGCTCAAAATGGAAAAATTTAAAATGTTTCCATGTACATCCAAATGGTGTGATTTATATGTCAACTATATGTATGTATTCCCAATCATCTAAAAATTGACATAAAATAAATGTAACTCCAGATAATCCCTTTAAATATCATCTCTTTCATTTCTCCTGATCTGGGTACAATATATTCATGTTTGTGGGAGGGTTGTGACATCAGAGATGGTCTGAGTCATGCTTGTACAGGCGTTCCAGAGCATCACTTGAGCAGAATCATAACCAAAGATGAAAGTGCTATTGTGTAGACGTGGTGCTGTTATCTCTCACTGCACATTGTTTTTTTTATCCACTGGTTTGTCACACTTCTCTGTTGTCACCGTCTCCATCCTCTCCTTCCAATGTGATGGATATGACACAGTGGTCTATACTTCAGGTCCTGAGAAAAGCAATTTGTTTTTGGTTCCAGAAAGGAAACAACTTTCCCAGTTTGAAGATACATTAGTAGAGATCAAAACACTCAGAAAGATTCAAAATGAGACATATGAACCACAACAGTGTCACTAAATCCATGATGGTGGAAAAAAGGAGATAGTGATGTTTTTTTTGTTGGGTTTTTTTTTGTGTTTTAACTCTGGTACCCATACTATGTACTGCATAAACTAGAGTGATGTTTCATAACTATTACTAGACAAGACAGCGCTTTGTATAAAGTGTAACTTGGAGCTGTATATTTTGATTAAACTTGAGAAACAGCAAAATTATTGTTCTCTGGTTCTGAAACTTCTTTATCACTACTATTTGAAGCTTTTACTTTTCATGATTCCTTTATTTCCTTTGTGTAAAGTCTTGTGTGAAAGTAGCTTCTCATAATACCATGCACAAAATAGACCACATTTAATCAAGTAACGTCTGTGAACACAACATATTTAAAAGTGAACCACATACTGAAACTATGATCCACTTTTGATTAGAAATCAGCTTTACCTTACGTTGATAAGCCTTCACTGTACATTTGATGTCATGTAATAGCTTTAAATAGCATTGAATACTTTGCTCTGTTCCGCTTATGTGATTTGCCTATAAAAGCCCTTTGATGTACACAGTCTGTGTACATCAATACTCCTGATTGCTCATTTCACCAAACTGTAACATGCTTGATAGATGTTTGCTTAAAAGCTACCCATTTCCCCACTCAGTCTAGGAAATAGACTCTTGATGTAATAGGCTTTTATACATTTCAGTCATTTTGGAGTGGATAAAAAGTATATATGCTGTTTGTGTTGTTTTCCTCCTTGACTGAATTAGTTTTACATTTGACTACAATTTGGGTGTTGGTTCAGTTCAAGTTCAGTTCAGTTTCATTATAACAGTTACTCATGTTGATGTTTCCTGTGTTCTTGCATATTTTCCCAAAATATTCAATGTCTACAAAAATGTACGTATATATAATCACAGGATTTTCTTCAACCTTTCCTTAGGTTGTGAGGGTTTATCCAATGTCAAAATGTCCAATACTCACCTGAGGGAGCTGTTAGAGACCAAGTAGAAATTATCATTTTAACAAGTATATAGAATAGGCCAATATTACAGAACTGTACTCATAATAATAGGAACTAAGGCTGAGAACAAGAACTGACACATCAAACAAACTGACTGAAAAAAAAATATGTGTGTGTGTGTGTGTGTGTGTGTGTGATTAATACTTTATTGATCCCTTACAGGAAATGACTTGGTTACTACAGAGGAGAGCTGCAGTAACAGGCTGCCCACCACAGGTGCCAAACAAGAATGCTATAGAATACAGAGACAGAATGCAAGCACATACAATAACACACTGCTAAAACCTCATTAAAATGCTTCTAAACATAATAAAAATCTTCCCTCTCTCCCTCACCTGCTGCGTTCTGCTGCTTTCTGCTCTGCCCACTTCCACCCCTCCCCCTCAACAATGCAGGCTTCTAGGATAATGTTATAGAATAGAAAGTATAACTAAAAGATGAAGGTTGGATTTTTACAATAGTGCAAACAGTGGATGTGAAAATGCATCATCACCAGTGACACAATCATCTTAAAAGGTTTAATCAAACCTTTGACCTCACCTTTGCCAAATTATATTTTTAATGCAATCATAAATAGTGGTTTGGCCAAAGTTTTAAAGGAGACCTATTATGCCAATCTGTGTTTTTCTACATACATACAATCTTATATACAATGTCAGATGTCGACTGCAAACCTCGGCAAAATGACAAAACATGAGCTTTAGTGTTTATGCTGTAATCCTGCAACATGGTTTCCTGCCACTCTAAACAGCTCACTGAAAGGTGTTCACGAGATATGTACAAAACCTGATGTCAGGTTGAAGTGTCCAATTGGGACGAATACTCCAACAGCATCGAACTGGTCCCAAAACACCCTCCCGGCATATAATTAAAACTTTCCCAGGAGTTACATTTCCAACCTGAAGAAGAAGACAGAAGATGCCTCTCAAAACAGTCTATCATTGTTTTTTCAACTGTGAAGGAAAATATCAACTGTTTTCCTTTACAAAAGATGTCCCGACCATAAAACTGTGGGAAGCTTTGATTTTTGCCAGTCAACAGCAACAGCTAAATGTATTCATTTGTGCTCGTCACTTCAGTGATGACTGCTTTCATAACAAGGCTCAGTGTGACACTGGTTTTGCGAGCCAGCTGCGTCTGAAGCATGGATCTGTTCTGATGATTAAGAACGTCCACCAAGGCTCTGAGCCACAAGCTGTAAGTAATAATATAATTGTAACGTTATATATTACATATTAATGTGCTTGATTCCTCCCCATTCAATAGTGAGAGTAGCATAAGTGCCTTTTACCTCCACCTCTTAAAGTCGAGGTGGAGTACACCCATTTCCTGTGTAAACCATAATTTGGAATTAACATTACCATGTAAACACGAAGGTAATAGCTTTAATTCCAAATAATTTTATTCACAATAAGCCATTCAAAATTAAAAAAACATCATGTAAACGTAGCCAATATGATTAAAATACATATACAATTAACTAAAGTGTATATGTTGAATGAATACTTGAAAATAACTAAAAGGACCATGTGGTGCTAACCATAGTTATGGAAATAATGATATAAAATTAAAGGTGGTGTCGGGGATAGATATTACCAATGTGTGCATGTGGCCATCATAGGACTTATTGAATTACGAGATGAAGGGATTTTCCACCAACACATCCTTCACTCCCACAGTGTTGTAACACTGATAATGATGAGATTAAAGATGTTTCTAGACACTAGTTGGCAGAGCCTCAAAGAATAAACCACATTAGAAGAGTGGCTATGGTTATTTTATATGATCAAATCTGACAGCATTGAGTTTCATTAAGATATTCCCCAAATGAAAACCTCTCTGTTGAATATACTACATGACAAAATACATTTCCTCCATTGCAATCACTTGTGTAATTCCTGCTTGTTTTCACCATTCTCATTATCCACTGCTCTTATGAAGAACAAAAGTCACTGTGACAGAATGTAAGACAAGAAGCAGTTATGAAACTTCCACTGAAAGTCTATTTCTATAATGTCATTAAATTTCATGATGGAAATGTACAGTTGTTTTTCATAGTAAATATGATAAGAAATTCAAGTCTGTTGTATTTTTTGTATTATAACACACTTTTAAACAGTTATTACATATAATCTGGGTGCGATTTGCTGGGGGGTGGGGGGGTGAAATCTGTGAGACAAGTTTGTTCAACAACAAAAGGCCCTGATATTGAAAAGGTGGGAAATCCTAGTGATTTCATGACTGGCCGTTGCGTTGTGGTTGGGAATAGCGCACACCATGTACTCCATGTCCTGGGAAGCAGCAAAGTTTGGGTGGAGGTTTGCTGTAAAGCTAGAGCCACGAGCCACCTTTGCCTCCTGACCCCTTCCTGGCCGAGTCAGAGCCGGTCACAACACACCGCTACAAAGGAAATTAAAGGGGAAAAAAGGAGACCCCCCCCTCTCTCTCTCTGGTTTTGTGATAAATCGCACCCTGGATATGATAATGCTAATTAATTTGCATATATTGAAAATTAGGTTCTTCCTGAAAAAAGTTTTAAAAGAATTGGTAAAAAAAAAAGACACTCTCTGATACTATTATTGCACAAACAACTCTACTGTAGGTGGCTTGTTACAATGGTAGTCATTAAAGGGTTAATGCAGATGTACTATCATGATGGACTAAAAGCAAATGTTGTGCCCTTCCTACCATTTGCATAAATGCTGAGTAGCTCTACACATTTATACATTTGACACCTCAGCTAGTTTCCAACATCAAAACTTACAGAACAGTTGGAAGATTTGCAAACCAAGGTTGCAATCCATTATACCTGGAGTCTATTAATTTCTGAAAGTGCAAAATATGCAAGATATCATGCAATTCCAGACATTCTGACTCTACATCTTTATTATCTTGTCTTAAAACCCCTCTTTTTTCAACTGTATTTTGTCTTTTTCTTTTTTGACCAGACTCTTTTTTATCTCCATCTAATCGTCTGTGATTTTGACGTAGACATTTCATGAAAAAAAAATGAGCCTTTTACCTTGGATGAGAAATGAGTCTGTACTGTTTTATTTATATAGTGTATTTTTGCCTAAATGCCATGCATATCTCTGAAGAGCATAATGGTGTTGACAGAGCATCACCCAGTGGCTGATAACAGAACAGCTGCTCAGTGTATCTTCATCTGAAGCTTCATCTTTTTACACAAAGTTTAAATTCAAACTCTCTGTTTACTCATCATATTTGTAATGTATCAGATCACTTTTATTTAACAAACATATGAGTGTGATATGCAATAATGAAGAATATACTCTGCAGTAAACACCATATATACATATAAAGTTTTACATTGTGAAGAATCTGATTATTACATTTAGGTTGTGAAAGTGTAACACCTTTTGAACACAGGTGTATTGAAATGTAAAGTCTATTTAGCTTGTTTTGTCTAAAAATACATAAAATCAATGAAGTGAAATCACTAGGTGGCAGCATTTGCAAACTTGATTCTTCCTTGTCTCTTCACTCAAGAGTCACTTCAGATTATGTCTGTTATTACTTATTTATACAGTTAATGACAAGCTATATTTATAACTCATAGCATTTGTAATTTTACTCTTTTATTACCAGTATGAATTGCATAATCATGCACCTTAAACTAATTACGGTGTCTTATTTTTATTTTATTTTTTTGTTATGCTGTGGGCTTCCACATGACACAAAAAAGAGAATGTGCCATTTCTCATTTATTTATTTTTTTAATGGGTTTGTTTTTCTTTGAGGTGGCTTAATTAGAACTGCATCTTGTCAAAACTGGAATGTGTCTTAACTGGTAGCAATATTTTGTGATCACCCCTCTGTGGAACCCCTCTGCTTTCCCTCAAGCTTATCAGTTGTATATGTTTCTTCTGCAGCTGTCAGGCATATTTTTACGGTTGACAACTCACTGTAGTGGCAGAGAGGGGCCAAAAAGTGCGTCACAACCCAATCCTATCTTTGTATGATTTAATGAACATGCAATAATAAAACCTCATAAAATTCATCAGTTTTTCCAGATTACCTATCGCATGACCTGCAGTATCACTTACTGTTTTCCTCAGATATTGTGAGAAAATAATGCAGGGTCATTCTTCTGGCAAAATAATATTTTCTTTGATGTTTGTTTACATTGCATGTACACATGGAATATTTTCGCTGCCATGAACTGCAAACTGTTTTTAATCAGGCAAATCCCTCTTATTAACTTCAAGTAAGAATAAACCATCGGATGAAGGTTTTACCACAAAACTCCAGATGCATCATTGTATCTTATGGGAGGCAATTCAGTTTAATGAGCTGCAGCTATAAACAGACTGAGGTCATCAACATCTGACCTTAAAGCAATATTATGACAGTGGTAGCGTGTTAAACAAGTTACTTAGATGTTTCTAATAGAATCTAAACTGACATTGGAAGCCAAAGTCTAAAAAGTAACTACCCAAGGTTACAACTTCTAACAGTTCATGAAGCTGAAACTCTAAACACACTGTGGTCATTGTGTAGTCCTGTTATTTTAATGTTTCAAAGGTTGAATACATAGTAGATGAGCCTTGCATAGATGAAGGTTGGATCAATGAATGGATAGATGGACAGAAAGCTACGGGATGTGTTAGACAGAGAGAGGGATAGTGGAGTATTGGAGAGCCAATTACTGCCGGCTCAGAACAGCTTTACTGCTCTTTCTCTCTCTCTGGCTTTCATAAATCACTATAGTGTTTCATAAACATATCAGCAGCTGGGAGAGTGTCAGGAAAAACTGTGAATCATGCATGAAGCAAAAGCAACACCATTATGGATAATTATTTTTCTGACAGATTTAAAGTCACACCCTTAAGTAATGCTAATTCTCAAGTCAAAACCTTGTATCGTCATGTTGTTTTATTCTTTCTGAAGCCTGGGTACATATCACATCACTCCCCTTCCTGGGATATTTCTCCACATTTCCACAAAATGGATCAGCAGAGCAAAATGTAGTTTTTGATAAGGGAATGGGAAAATGTTGGCAAATCGTGGGATAGACGATAATGCTCTGCTATCCAATCCAGCTCTTATCGGACATTGTTATGTACTGGTGCAGGGTTCACATGGGAGTTCTGGTATGTTGTGTTTCAACACATCTCTCCAGGTCACTCAGTGCGTTTAAGCCACAGGTGGAGGGGTCTCAAAAGGCAGCCTCGGACAGCTCATGAAAGTCTGATAATAACAGGGTATGAGAGATTAATAACAGTGCTATGTCTACATGATGTCCTCAATAGGAAAATGTACTTATCTCTGTTTAATTGGAGAATGCCATATTGATGCTGTCAGTGTTTCCAGGGCTGTAGATACTATAGTACTATACACTGGTGGAAAAACGTTTTAGGACACCCCATGCATCTGTAATGTATTACACTGAGAATCACTCTTAAGTCAATGTCACACTCACTTCTGCACTTCTGTCAAGGTTAGAACTGTATGTTTCAGTGTAGTAATGAAAACACATCCAGGATATGACATATTGAAAGTGTCAAGACTTTAGTTTTGTTATTTTTTCATGCTAACAAGAAAGAAAGAAATCGTCTTGTCACTGTCTGATGCAGTCACACCCTTTGAAACACAAAAAATACTTTTCCACAAATATTTAACAATAATAATAATAATAATCATAATAATAATAATAAAAATAAAAATAACTGAGATTGTATGACATTTTGAAGTTGTCAGAAAACTTTTTTCCACTACCATAGGAAGGTTATAGTTTATATCCACTGCACATGTAATTGTTTTTAAGGTTCAGTATGGAAATTTGCTCGTGCACTGATTTAAAATCGTCTTCTGACCTAGTTGCGTCATGACCAGTCAACCTGGGGGGAACTTCTGTCTTAGAAAATTGTGTCAACTTTGTTATTTTTAAAGTGTGGATGGACTCAATATGCTGTAATATAATATCTTTTTTTTTCCACTTCTACTCTCAATTCCACCTGAAGCAGGTTTTCAAACCAATAAAACAATCTCTGAAAAGGAAGATTTTTTAGCTCAAAATGTCTGCATTGACAAAAAATTATCTCACTCAAACATGACATCTATCAAAACTATTTTATTAAAAACTATGAGGATACTGATTATCATTTTTTGTTTAAAAGATGTATGAAAAATGTATGCATATTGTAACCTGCATATCCCATTTCAATGAAAGCTTAACAATCTTCAACACATAATCATAAAACCAAAAATCCATGTTTTCTTTATTCACAATAGTGTAATACTATAATGCTTTCATAACAGTTTGATGTACAATTAACAGCTGCAGACCACTTTAGCCAGAATTCCTGTGAAGCTTTTTCAACTTTGAGCACAGATTTTAAGCACTTCCGGGCCGAACACAACCCCTTGCGGTACTCCATGAAATAAAATCCTGCCTTTAACACTAACAAATAATCAGCCAAGCCATGACGAGTGGATCTGTGGGTAGTAATCCATCTTGTAAATAAAGTATAACGTTCAATTTTAGAAAATGAATGTTTGTTGATACTCAGTGTTGCTTCCGTTGAACTCAGTGATCAGTGGTAAGTGATACAGCAGTAGCAGGTGGTCCAGGACTCAAACAGTTGACTGTAATTTAATTCAGTGGAACATTCTCCAACACATTACTACATTTACAAAAGGGGACCACTGTAGTTTTATTGTGGTCATCTCAGAAAACCATAAGTTATAATCAATAAGAGTATCTTATTGATTATAGTGGAATGACACTGTCTGCTCCATTATGTTCTTGGTGTCAAACTGAGTGCGAAAAAGTGTACAGGGCCCCTGGGAGTCATACAGCAGCCATAAACTTTACTTTTGCTCACATGTTTGTATAAATTCTGATTTGTACATCATATGTGTATTCCCTTGAGGGATCATAAACTAATGTCCTTGTCCTCACTTTGCACATTTACAACATTGAGATGGTTTAGGGCTTCAACGCCCTCATACCAAGGCTTTGTTTTTCTGTGGTGAAAGGAAGCGTGTTTATGACGAAGAAATGATGGAAAACAAAGACAACAAGATTGATTGGCCTCCAGTTGCATTTTACAGCAGCACTATTTGAAGGAACATATGTGGATGTAGTCACAAAGTGGCTGTGCAGATGCTTTCAGTTTAGAAGTTCAACTGCTGTTTCCTGCTGCAAAGAACGACACAGCAGACACACACTGACACTGACAGTGAAAGTGAAGAAACTGATGTTTTGTTTTTTTTTAAAGAATCTTACCTTCAATCTTTTACTTTTGCATCAATGAATAAGCAGGAGGTGTCTTTTCTTCCAGAAGGAATAATAACTAATGCATAATAAACTGTGGAATGTGTAGCTCATAGGCATTTCTCTCAAACTATCAGCAGCATAAACTGTATATAACATTCCTTCACTGCTGTTGTCCGCCGTTCCATTAAATCCCATTTTAGCTTTGCCCAGGAAATCCATGTCTGGTTACCATGCCAAGAATATACAAAATCAAACAAAAAATTTGCAAAATTCAGCAAAATCTAAAACACATGAAATATAGGCACATGTTTCTCATCTGTTGTTAAAATGTCTTTGATACAAGCACAAGAAAGAAATCTGCTTTTGTTTTATTCTAGGATAAAATGGAACAACAATTGTTTTTTAATGGTTTGTTTTTTTACTGACATCCTTTAAATGCATTGTTCATTTCACACTTTGCTATTTTTAATGAGCTACAGCGCTCTGCATGACTGACCCAGGATTGGAGCAATATTTAATCTGATACAGAAATATGCAATCAAGATTAATCTGTCAAAATGTCTACTACTTAAATGAACACATTCCATAAAAAACTTACATAAAAAATTTACATAAAAACTGTTCTTCTAATAGCACAATCATATTAAGCAAATAAATGATGGTACATTTGTAGTGCAGATTGTTCAGTTCAACTGTCCTTTACTCGGCACAGCTGTTTTTGGTGTTTCCATGTCATCCCAGGGACCACCAGGGTGCTATTCCTACTGTAGTATCACCTTGCAAGAAGGCTAAGTCAAAACGATGATCATGACGTATACTCATGCAGATCACAGTGACTGAGGAGAAACTAGTCAAATCCGTGTTTGTTTATTTTAGGTCTATATTTAAGTATGTTTGGGTTTATGTTGAAATTCTATCTTGAGTTAAAAAAAAAAGTGAAACCAAACTCCTCGTATGTGTCCACATACTTAGCCAACAAAGCTGATTCTGAAACCTCCTTACAGGAGACAAACTACCAGGAAATATCCATATCCTCCCATAGGCTCTACTATAGCAGCAACTATATTTTCACCCTTACATCTAATATCTAATATAATAGTTTGTTTTTAGACATTAAAACATTTAAACCTCCACAATAGAGATTGCCAATGTGTTGTTATATCATGACTTATTCTTGCAAAGCATTATGGGAATCCATGGCACGAACAGAGTGCCAAGAAAGAACACAGGGCTATTGTCTTATAGTACATACCTCAGACAATTTTTGAATGGTTGTTTTTGGTTCATTTCCACTTACACAGAGTGATGTAGAAGATTTTTTTTTAGGTAGATGAGGTTAGAAGCTACAAACAGCTTTAAACAAATACCAACACATGCACTTAATTGAAAAATAAAGTAATGATAATCTATGTGGTCAGTCACATGACAAACGGATCACACCATAAAATGTCCAATGTAAGGGCTGTTGGATTAATATATTTATACATGACACCAATTGGAAATAACCTGTATCTGAGAAACTATATGAGACCAATCCCCTCATCCAATTTTGATCTGAAGCAAATTGAGTAAACCAGAAATTAATCTTAACCAGCCAAAGAGACATGTCCACCAGACTTGGTATGATGTGACACAAATTTCCTCTGTGGTCATATCTTCAGGTTTTCAGGTTTTTGTCACTGTGGGTCACGCTCATTTCTGGTTTACTCAATTTGCTTCAGGTCAAAATTGGAAAAAAAACGGAAAATGGCCAATTTTTACTACTATTCATTTAAACATAAAAAGGAAAACTGAAAAAAATCTGTTTTTTCATTTTGGTTTTGGAAACAAATAATGAAGAAATAACTTGTTTTGTTGTCTTATTTTTGATTTTATTTTCAAAAACGAATGAAAGAATGAATTATACATGGATTGTTATGGTTCAGTGTTGTTTTCATTATCCTGCTGCATTGTGTGTGTTAACTTTGGTTTTTAAGGATTCTACGTGATTATTTACATGGTTGTTGAATAGGGCACTACTGCAGTCTATGTACATTGAGGGAATTTGGCCAAATCTACCCATAACCCTTTGCCGAGTTGCTCATGTGTCTTAGCGATCTCTATTGTTGTGTCATTCATAATTGGTCGCACAGATGTATACATCATAAGAGTTTACAATGTCATTTTAAGGAGCAGCCACACTGAGTGAGTGTTTCATTTGTAGTGGAAGTTCTAGAGCCCTGACAGTGGTGGGCTGTCAGGTCCTGCAAGGCCTTCTCTGCTGGCCTTAGAAATATATCTGAATCACAGACTGATGTTAATTATATTTTGCCCATGAAAACGTATTAAGTAATTCCAAATGGTCTGTCTACTTCCTTTCATAGCCTTTCCTCTGTTGTTCTGCTTCCATGAGCCTTATTCACCCAGAACATTCAAAAAACGTTGAGGGGTAAACTTATTGCTACACACAACACTTTCCCAATGGGGATGGTGCCTCACTGCTGTGTCCCGAAATGTCCGTCCTCAAAGAGGAAAAAAATTATACTGTGGACAGACCTTCCATCGTTTCTCCAAAGATAAGGCACTTCCGTGTGAATGGATCAGAAATATAAAGAGGGATCCTGGACCATATTTCACGGTAAGATAAGAATAATTATGTCCACTGAAATGCATTAGCTAACATATTAAGCTTAGCTTACCAGACTTGCATGAATGATAAATAGTGCTAACAGCCATCTAATCAACCTAATGTCATGATGAAATAAGACAATATGGATGTGTTCTATAACACTGTATTTTATATGCTATTTTAAGATTATGTTTTCAATTTTGTGGTTAGCGTGCCGATGACTGTCAGTACTGATGATATGCTACCGGTACCATTAGCCTACTTAAACTTTATGTAGCTTTCAACCCAGTTACTGTAGCCTTTCAGCAAGACAGCCCGGGGAATATTGCAGTCCTTACATGCCAATATCAATATTTCAAAAATATAGATCGTTAACTCTGGCATGACAAGAGGTTGGTGGTCCAAACTGTGGTCTGTGGTCCAAAATGCTGGCTTGTTGGCAACCCAAACATTCACTGAAGCTAGTGATTGACAACGTATGGAACTGTGTACTTCTGTTTAACTTCCGTGCCCTTCAAATGTAACAATGGCCGCCAGGTGAATAAGGCAAATACATATATTTTCACATTAAAGCATTTAACCAATCACATTCAGTCATCACTTGTTGCCAGGCAGGGTCAGAGTCAAGAACTACCTGGAGGCCTTCAGAATAAGTTCTGGTGGCCCTCCAAACAAAAGATAAATGTGGGTGACACTGTTGCTTCAACCAAACAGATTTTGAGTTGACAACATCAAGGCCTTCGAGCAGGCTACAGTGACATCAGTATATTCACATCCTTTGATTTGATAGTCAGAGAGTGTCGTAGCCAAAGCTAACAAACTGCATCTGTAGCAAGCTACACCAACACAAATATAGTTGTGTTTATTTATTTGCTGTTTCGTTGACCCTCAATGGCTGAAGGAGAAGAAGTGGATTTGACTGCAGATTTATTGCTGGACATTGTTAAGAAAGGTTGGACAATTCTGAAGCTAGCAAGTCTGTAACAACCAGGAAATGGATTTGACTGTCACTTGCAGTCCACTAACTATGAACGTTATGGATCTGTACGACAGAGGAATTTAACAGTTTTTGAGGAAGGATGTATTTTATGTACGAAGAATTTGGTGAGTAAGATGTTGCTATTTTAAATAATATTACACATTTATGACTTTATTATTGATGTTTTATGTGTGTCACAGCTGTAGCTGCAGTAGAAGGAGACTTGTGGTTTGTTTATGGCATTTATTGCAGCTACAGGAGTTATCTGTCTGCGATGTAACAACTCTTTATACTGCATATGATGGATTTTATAGTCATAAAATAGTTATTGAGGGCTGAATTGATTTTATTGATTGATTGATTGAAGCACCACTGAAGGCCTAAGTGTGAAATGCCCACCACTGCTATACACTAGTTCTAAATACAAGACAGACAGACAGGCAGGCAGACAGGCCAGCAGGCCTGTTACATATAAAAGAAAAGACAACTGTAGGACTTGAAGATTGATTTTGACTTCAAAACATGAAATATAATCATGAAGCAACTACAAATGAAATATAATATTGTACAGGTGCAGGATCTAGATACTGTAGGTAGATTTATTTTAACAGATATGCTTATTTTCTAAAACATAGTCTACTCTGATATTTACCTCCGCCAAGGAGGTTATGTTTTTGCCGGTGTTTATCTGTTTGCCTGTCTGTGTTCAAGATAACTCGAAAACTTATGGATGGATTTTGATGAAATTTTCAGGGTATGTTGGTAATGTAAACAGGAAGAACTGATTTCATTTTGGTGGTGATCCGGGAGGGGGGTCTACCTTGGCGGAGGTCTGTGCTCTCAGTGTGCTTTTCTAGTTAACATTTGTGTTCTAAAACAAAACAAAGACAAGTCCAGTGCAGAGCCATCTACATAACACTGGAAGTACCATCTATTTAATCTCGTCAAACATGCTGTTGTAGAATCCCAAATGCACAGTAAAGTGACCCCTTTCTTTGTGTAAGGAAAAAAAAAACCCACATGTGGTAGATAAATGTCCAAACCAATCTAAAACTAAGACAAAGATGTCCGCCCCAGAGACCCTTGGGAAAAACAGTTGTCCACATTCAAAGTGAACTAATCAATCAGAGGCTTGAATGGAAATTACCTGAGACTATTCAGGATCATTCACTCAGCTAATTGGCACATTCATCTCCAGAGGTGGAGCCAGTCCCTTGGCACTCACAGGGTTGTACTAATTAAACATCCTGGCTCTATATGGCCCTTTGCTGCTACTCATTTACTTTAGAGTCTATGGGGGTGTGGACATTTATTTTGGTCTGTCCTGGGTTTGGTATTGATCTAAGCTTAAAGTCATCACTGCTTAAATGTTTAGAGGTCTATGGGATGGGGGTTAACCTGGGCAAGTAATCAGGAAAATTGTGAGTAGCAGGTCATGGACCTCATAATTGAATAGTTGTAAAGCAGAGAAAACAGCAAACACAAGGTAATCTAGAATGTTCAGCCTCTAACCCATCGGTCAGCAAGCTTCACAACCTAAAGAACCATTTTTTAATAGAAAAGAAAGAAATTTGAAAAAATTAAAAGTAAAATATTTAAACCTACTTACATTGTTGTGTAGATATTACCATGGAGCGGCTGATCTGCTGTAACCTGTTTGTGATTAGTTTTTATTTCATTGTGTATTTCCATTACAATAATGCAAATGTCTGAAGCATTTATGAAATTATACAACTGCCATAAAGTAGATTTGTATGATTTTTTTAAGATGGATGTGATTTAAAAAATATATATAATTACATTGTGTAATAGAGAAAAAGCTAAACTTTCATGTTTCAAGGCTTACTTTTAAACTGAAAAAATAAAAACAAATTTAAATTGAGCATCTTATATTGCATTTGACAAGGAAATAATACATTTAGTTTATATGCTGTGTATATGTGTATAATGTTTTTATTTGTGCAGATAGACAATTACTCAGTTCAGTTCAAAATTTTCCTTATATTCGTTGACCAGGGGAGCCATAGAGAGAGGCTAAGGGGTCACATTTGACCCATGAGCCACGGATAGCAGACCCCGGCTCTAAACTATACTGTAGACATTGAAAATAATATGCTAATTTACAATTCACTCTCAATAATGAAAATCTTTTTTTTCTTTAGAGTCAAATCTATCATCTTTGCTAAGATAAAATACACTTTTATAACATTATATAATATAACTGAATCAAACTGATAATGAAAACTGCTTTCTTTTTCATGTACAAAACATGCTTTCCTCTGCAGTATATAAGGAGATATATAGACTCTTGCAACTTGAAAAACCATTGGATCACATATATCACTCTGTCCTGAGATTTATCACTGGTAATAATTTCAATACTCCACCTCCCTTTCGTTCAGACATGATAGACACTTGGTTTTATTGATTTGCATGACCCTTGTTAGATTTTTACTTCCCACTGTCACTGGCTTTTAATGTTGGCTATTGTCATATAAGTTAATAATAAAAAATGATGTGCCTGCAACCTGGAATTACCATTCAATTCAAGCTTGTATTGATTTCATCCTTGCAGTATTTTAATATGTTGTTTTCTATATTGTATCTCTAGTTGGTCTTGTTTTTGATGATTTTACTTCATATTTTCGTAGCCTTGATATTATTTTCCTTTTTGGCAAAATTTTCTGTTTGCTGGATTCTTTCATGTTGCGAATGAAGCTGTTGGCCCAATACATCCCTGGTCAAACTAAAAGGTAAATTGAATGAATGGTGCCCCTTGTTGACCATGTATATTTATAATTTCAACATGGTGCTTTGGTGCAATGAGCATATTCTTTAGGACAAATAATTCCTGACCTTGGATAAAACTGATCCGCACACACACATGAGCTCCAAGCCATGGCCTCTACTCTCCTCTCTCTGCAGCATAATCTTCTCCGTGTGAGATTCAGCTTTCCAGTCTAGATGGTATTAACCTCAGCAGTGTGAGTGATTCAAATTGTAACTGATAAGAAAAGTGGAAAATCAGATTTCCAGCGGCTAAAAATGCTGCATTCAACTGAACCACTCTGGCAGAGACACAAGTGCATGCTGGGCTGTAATGAGAAAAATTGTATTGTAGACCTCAATTGTCCTGGGAAATGTAATAGTGATTCTTTTTTGCATCTCAACCCACAGACATTCACCTCGAATACAAAGTAGAACTGGCAATATCGTTCATGGTTTGATTGACATCTTCAGGGCCCTCCACATGGAAATATGACAAATAGAAAATGTCTGTTGAGCTGTGACTGTCAACCACCTGCACAGATCTATTGAGTGCAAACAGAATATCTGCATCTAGAGTGCTCTCATTAAAACCATTCCAGTCTATTTGGAAGGAAATGGGTCAAATTGTTTAATGCTTCAAAAGGTTAAAAATAAAGTTTTAAAGCTGGAGACAATAGCACACATAAAATTTTAGAGCGAAGAAGCAGATAGGAAAAGTGTAAATATCTGTCCAAGTAGACATGATGTCAAAGTAAAACCCATTGGAAATGTTTCTGCACTTTTAGGTGATGCACTGTGTGCAGAATGTATATGAACTATGACTGTTCAAACATCATCCATCAAGATGAGTAACAACAAAGTCAATTCAGGCTTTTTACAAGGAGTTATAGCTAATCGAATTGTCGTATGCAGATGACAGAATGCTTTCACGTGTTGATTTATCCTGTGATTAGTCATCCTCGTCAGCTAACCCCTGACCCCAGGAAACATATAAAACAGCAGGAAGTTTACATAAGCCCCAATTTTTAAGTGATGTGTGACTTTGGGCTATTATGCCTTCCCTGTTCACACCACCCATCCACTTTAATCTGATGAATGGGCTTTTGTTTCACATGAATTTTGTGCATATACATCTGTATGCCACAAGGAATCTATGTTGAGACAAGTGTTGGGTATAGTTACTTTTGAACGTAATCTGTTACGTTACTACGTTATTATCAATTCAAAGTAATCTGTTACGTTACTATGTTACCTATCAATAAAAGTAACGTCCTTTACCAACAATTAAAAACCGTCTCTGCAGGGCACAGACACTTGACAACGCTGTGTCTCGCCAACACATCCACAAGTAGCCACATCTGACTAAAAGCAGAAATTTTCCTTTCCTTATTGAGGGAAATTCTTAAAGTAATGGATTACTTATTTTGGAAAGTAACTGAAATGTTAGATTACACATTACTGAAAAAAGTAATCTAAGAACTCCAACGCATCTTTTGTAATGCGTTACCCACAACACTGGTTGAGACAAATAGATATGAGCAGAAGACAGTTTACAAACACTAGAGAAAAAGTTTATTATGTGAGTTCTAAAAACTGAGCATCAAAACTATACATTGTACATTTCAGAATACTTTTTGTAACAAAGGTAATAGAATGGAAACACAAAAAGGCAAAGCTAAATTAATAGAAAGCAGCTGTACTCTCAATGTATTTTGATGTAGTGCAGTTTCATTGTACTTGCAGCTACATGAAATCAGCTTTTATCTAATAATGATCCACATAACACAATGTTGCTGTCATTTGCCTAATACAAAATGGTTCAACAGACAAGAACATGTAAAATCCTACTGTTTTAACATCTCTGTGTTAGTGTGAAAGCAAAAGTGCAGTAGTGCATTTTTGTGAAGCATATCCACTAAGTGATATTATATGTGTTTTAAAAAAACTGTTGGTGCTTGCCTGAGGTTACAGGCCCTGTGCATGCTCAAACCATGACTTACAAGCTGGAACATTATGTGAACTTCCAGTACTATGCGCTTCTTCCACAGGTGAGTGGTTTTTGGTGGGTGTCTGGGGCCTGTTTGGTAAAGAGGAATGGTGGGTGAAGGAGAATGTAAGAAAGCATGTGGCTCCTCAGGGATAAGATAATTTGAGGTGGGTGTCTGGGAACAGAAGGTTCATGGTTCATGGTGAGTGGTTGCTGGGATTGCAGCTCCATGGGGAAGTCTTAGGTGTGTCAAAGGCTTTGCAGTCACCTACCAGTATCCGCACATGGGACCTGACATTATGCATCTGTGTCTAATGCCAGGGTCGTGTAAGGGATATGACTTGACCTCTGACCTTCGTGAAATTCAGCCATTCGTCATGCATTGCTGGATGGGGGGCTCCGGCTCCTGGCACATCTGTTCATAATGCAGGTAATGCATGGGGGCTGCAGCTTCCGTGAATCCAAACAATCTGCTGATGCACATTAACTGATGGTAGCTGAGCTGTGTGCTTCAGAAGAAACCCTCACTCTCAGCCTAATGAGCTTGTGTACTCTTTGAGTTTTAATCACTTCGACACAGATAATACTCACCTCTGAACTATGAATTATTCAAAATAACCCTGATAAGATGTCTTGCAAGATAGATACACTTAATGCTATAAAACATCACACTTCAGTGAGTGGTTTATTTTAGGCTGTTGACGCACAAAGTACTCATCCATCTTCAGAATTCAAACAATGCCATGATTGTTGCAAAGTGTCCCATTTAGCTGTCCACTAGTGTTTAAAATTATTGTGAAAGGGCTCTTTAAGATAAACTTCAGGTCTTTACACTGTCTGAGATGGATTATTGTAGCTGCCTTTAGCTCAAACACTTTATGCACATGTTACTTTTTGTTTGGGTTTCCGTAATGCCAGACTTCCATATGCCCTCCATAGTTTTTCAGATTAAAACCATTCACACCATTAAGCATTACGGTGTTTTGGCTTGTAGAGAGAGTTATAGCAAAAGCAAGAACATTTGCATCTTCTCCATTACTCAGTTGGGTCACAGAGGTCAAGCTCTGATTGACACCAGGACAGTGACAGACAGGTGACCTTTGACTTTAAATTAAGGCTCAATCGAACATTCATGACCGTTAAGAATTGACAATGAAACAATCTGCTTACCGCTCAGAATTTATCTCGGAACTAGCAATCAGCATCTTTAAAGCTGATGGCAACTATTGAGTGACCCTGCTGCTGTGAGTGGTTTGAGAAGGAAAGCCCAGGATCCCCTCCCCACCTGATTGAAATTCCTGTGAAGGAGCTAGTGGAAGATCTAGAGTCAGAGCAGTGATCCACAGTGACAGTCAAATTGCAGATATTCAGATGGAGAAGATAAAAGAATTATCAATCCTACCCCCAAGCACAAGTTTATCTCCATCTACATCCTGAACTATCTGCTCAAGTCATGGAAATTACAATAAATGGCAGAGTGGAATGTTTTTGCTGCAACAGGTTTTTTTTTTCTTTCTTTTGAGGACTGTCTCCGATTTGAGTGAAGTTTCTAATTACTAACAATCACTGAGAACGTTTTAAGTCAGAGTAATCACTGAAGATCTTATCAAAGTTTTAATTCACTGACCAAATCAGTGACACAGACGATCTGAGAGTTTAACTCAAGGTTAAGCCTTTATTTTCTTTTAAGAGCCAAACAGTGGTTTAAGATAAGATGTTGTTTTTGTTTGTTGTCTTGAGCACAATGAGTGGGCTTGACTTCCAAATAGAAAGTATGCTATAACATGAAAAACAATTTCGGAATGATGCTAAACCTACAAGAGGGGAACTCTGTGGTAAGTAACCTCACATAGCTGGGCTGCTGTAAGTCTGATAGTTTTTAAGTAGGAAAACAGAACAAGATGGACACAGCCTCTCAGTTCAGGGAAATGAGGGATGAAATTCAATAAAATGCAGCAGACGGCACAGTAACAAGATGGCATGACAAGTTAATGAGCTGTAGATGACAAGCTAAAGTGGATACATCTCCCAGATGATGATGAGAGTGAGGCACGGTGGGGTGGAAGGAAGCTTGTGTGTAGAATAATGTACCATCTTATGCTGCTCATTCCTCTGGCCTGTCTTCAATTTCCAGCACGAATCATGTAAATTACTTATTTAGGTGATAGCATCTGTGAAACTGCAGCCTGTTTACACTGTCAACAGAAGTCTTTTGGTGTGAGGAGATTGGAAGGACAGAACATTTGAGAATTTTGTGCATTTTGAGTATAAATAATTTATAATCACATAAGCATTTTCAGCTGCTTAAATGTGTTTGTTGTTTTCAAAAGGGAGAGAATTAACAATAGGAAATAAAGAGTTCCACAAATCCCAACCCAAATTTATAAATCTTCTAATTTTCCCTGAAAAAAAAATCATTACACTTTAAAATAAAGAAAAGCACAATCTGAACTTTTTTAAATACTCTTTTCCATCCATGGCATCACTTAACCATCTCCTTTACTGTCAGAGGCAACAGCTTCTTTTCCCTTTAAACACCTGTCATGTGGATAAATGCTTCCATTTTCCCATTAAAGTGCATTTATACTGTGTTCCAGCCAGGCTTTTGTTCCGGTACGTCACAACTTCAAACCACGACTCACAACTTTGTAGTGTTCTAGACTCCAAACTGCAAGGAATTGTGGGAGCTAGATGTAAACAAATCAGTATGATGGACCTTATGGAGCTAATGCTGATTTACAGTCATTTCTGTCTGAGGGGTGTATGCTCTTTGCTTATTTGAGGGAAACAGCAGAAGAAAAACATTCAAATAAGGCAAGAGAAGCTGTTCTACTTTTTATGTTACATTAGTCGAAGGCTATATTTGGATACATGCTTGGTATTCATTTATTATTACTTTTTACTCAATGGACTGAAAACTAGTTAAAGCAGTTGCTGACTATGCAGAACATTTACAGATAAATAAAAGAAATGCCTTGTTTTAATAAACAATCTGCATAAAGACTGCTATTGTGGCATATGTGATGTCAGAACTCCAAACTGGGAGAACATGAATCTTGTACGAGTTAACGGGTGGAAAGTCACAGGTTTGACTGCCATTCCAGTGCATTTTCACCAGTAGAAGGTTGGAAACGTATGAGTTACGGGTGTCCTAGAACACAGCAGAACTCGTTACAAAAAAAAAAAAAACACCTCAACCAACCCTTCAAAATGTGCATAGATAAACTGATAGAAACAATTCAATCATTTATTTATTTATTTGTTTATTTATGCATTACACAGATGCTTTTATCCAAAGCAACTTACAGGGGAAAGTGAACAAACAGGCTCTTTAACAAAGTTTGTTAGAAAAAAAACAAACAATCACAGAAATAAAGTCCCAGACATTCCCTGTCCTTTGAAACTCCTTCTTGGAAAGGAAAAACTCCAAAACCCAGTGGGAAACCTCAGGAGGAACCACAGTGAAGGAGAGATCCACTCACATAGACAGACAGACGATAGATGAACAACTATTTGCAGATGTGTGTGTGTGTGGGGGGGGGGGGGGGGGGCAGGTCCATCCATCAGACAGGTGAGGGTGGTGGAGGAGGTCTGGGGTCACAGGGCAGGACACAGGTGAGGCACTGCAGATCTTATTGTCTATGGTTCCTTATGTGGATACAGATATGACGTCAGTAAAGCTGCTCAAATCAAAAATAAAATAATATACAGTAATATAACGATCATCCATTCAGGCTGCTTAGGAATCTTACATCTCTTAAATGTCTAAACTCTACTCTTGGCCACAGAAGGACATCTTATTGTCAACGTATTTGACAGCTTGTCTAACAAGCCTCTGCTGTGTGAATGTACCTGGTAGGAAGCAGCATCTGTTACTATTCTGTTTGCCTACATGCCTGGTGCTCCATTCTCACTGAGCAAAAATTCTAACATGCAGTGACTGTCATTTACTCAGCATCACTTCCTCCTTCTCTGATGTCTATTCAAGCTGTAGTGTGGCTTTCATGTCAACACTCATCATCAAACTTACTCGTCGCTTGGCTTGGTAAAGCTACTGAACCTCAACCGTCCACCCAAAACGTCCAACTTTCAGTTTCCGTTTATTTCACAACTGTATTCCAGCAGGGCTTCTCTAACCATACAATCCAGCTCTCCCCAACCTATCATCCCTATAAACTCTTCACTCTCCAAAAAACCCATTATTTCATAGTCTGCTTCCAGGACTCTGCTGCCAGCAGCTGTCATTCACCCAAATCCAACCACTTGTTCCAAACACTGAGTCTCTGGGGCTGGTTGTTTCATTGTGTGTAATCCATAAGTGATCAGACACTAAGAACAAATATATCTGCACTTCTCAGTACACTGTTCCTCAAAATCCCTTCTATCCTCATTTGAATGTTATCCATCCCGTTTTAAGAGTGGTGCTTACTCAATCTACAAAGTTTGTTTTGTTTTGCAATTTTTTTCTTAGCAACATGTTGTCAATCTGACTCACATCATCTGGCTGCGTTTCACCAAACTACATGCTAGGGGGCATTGCGATTGCCTCACGTAACCATATGAGTATCGTGAAGTTCAGGCTTTCTGAAAAATGAAGAAACCAATCAGTGTCGCCAGGTGGGACTTCCCACGACTAGGCGGCGTTGTGGCTGGATGAAGTTTAAGGAATATTTACTGGCTGTTGCCGATGTTGCCTTTTATCCTCAGAATTTCCCTGCACATACAACAATGGTCATTTACAGTCTGTTTAGGTGCAGCCATTCTGTTGCGTTGTGTTTGGTTGATGGTCTACTTACAGTATCGCTCTTCTTCCTGCTGTCGCTCTGAGTCACAGCTTGAGTTCAACGTGAGTGGCTGAAGCGGCGCCTCAGTAAAGATGACGGACAGATTCTTCATCTAATCACATGCAAGGATTTTAGATAATGCCCCTCCTTTGAAAACTTATTGGTTGTGGGAGGGTCCCAGATGGTATCGTGATACCAGGTGGAAAGAGTCTTTTTTATTGATTTTCAGTAGATAAATATAAGTAGCACGTCAACACATACTGCACTAATTGCACATAAAAACAGTGTAAGAGAAAGATTAAATAATAATAAGTGGTACCAAGCACAACAAATCCCACCCCTCTCAAACATTTTAGCTCTGAATGGACCCTCTCAAAACGTGAGACTCGAGGTCAAAGGTCATTATGTCATTTTGCAGCCCATGTGTAGTTTCCTATCTGGCAACAGTAGTAACTGAGTATTTATCACTACTCTTTTTTTTAAATCATGTGACCTTGATTTTGACTTTTAAGGTCACTCAAGCTCAAAGGTCATGACACCATTTTGAAGCCCATGTCAGGTTTCCTGTCTGTCAATAATGGTAATTAAGTTTTTATCGCCACAGTTTTTTCTGTTATAATCTCTCATCTCATCTTCTGAACCCGCTTTATACTCACTTGGGTCATGGGGCCTATTCCAGCTGCAACGGGCAAAGGTGGGGTACACCCTGTACGAGGCGCTTATGAAGGCCAGTGAAAACTCCACTGTTCCTTGTCAGAGTAATAATGCATGTTGTGTTCATATTTAGCCAGAATAGTTCAGAATTGCTGTATAGTTGCGATAATGAACATATATACATATTAGCCTAATGCTATGGTCACTACCGAAACACCAGGTGTTTAGTCAATAGTAAAAGACAATGACTTATCAATCTGTGTTTTATGATAATGGTTGGTTAGGTATATGTGTAATTTCAACTCTCATTAATGGTGAAATCAATATAATCAACTTTATACGTTTTACAGCCTGTTTGATTTTGATGGATTATAAAAAAAAAAATCAACATGATAAAATGCATTAAAATATTCATTTTAATTTGTTTAACTGTAGAAACCATCAACATTATTATTTTTATTAAATAGCCTGTACTTGAGGGGTGAGGAAAAAATAGTTTAATCTAATTATCTTAATTTGAAAGGGATTGTGATGTTTCGGTGGTGACAAATTTTAGGCCAGGAAATGTATGCAAATTAAAAAAAATAAAAATTGACTGGACTTTTATTAAATATGTGTTCTTTAGATGTGGTGTAACATGGATGTGGTTAAACTTTTTCCAAAATAGTATACAAATTTCACACACTTTCCAACCCTAAATTTGAACCAGTTCTGTAGAATGGTTAATATGTTTCATCAAGAGTGTGATTGTGATAGAGACAGAAGTTGGATGGTACTGCAGAGAAAACCTATAACTAATTGGAATAGATGTGGTCCCTAAAGGAAGATAAGAATGATTTACAGTATTACAACATCTCTGTCAGTTACTCACAAGTATGATTGATGGAAAGCACTGCTGAGGCCTGACCAGTAAACAACTTTAAAAAACCAAACTGTGGTTTGTAAATCCGCCATTTTGAAAACCACAACTACTATAACACATGCTGTTAAACATGGTAGTTCATTAAGTTTATTAAACAGAGTAATAAACCTGTGGCTGAGGATTTTGCACTCTATTAAATGTGGGGTTGGGTATCACAGGCTGTATAGCAGCTCCACAAGAAGCAGAATAAATCACAACTAGATTCCATTAGTTCCCCAGTGGAAGACAATGTCTCAGTAAAAAAGTTTTAATGTGATTTATTATTTCCATCATCCACTGATATGGATGTGAGCAGAATAGAAAATATCGTGAAATGATGGAAGTGAAAACACATGCAAGTTCTCCAGTTTAGTATGATCCACACCAGCCAAAAGTGAAAGGATCTGTAAAATACTAATTTACATGCATCTGTTGGTTGCTATTTTGGATGAGTGAATAGTTGTTCATTCAGAAAACCTTCTGTTGAGCATGGATTTATTTGTCCTGTTTTCTCATGCAAAAGTTTTGCTCCACCAGTGGGGTGAAGGAAGAAAGAAGAGTCTCTCCCTCTATCAGCCTTCCCTTTTTAAATTACATTTTTCAGTCAAGTCCTAGGCATTAGGTAGGAGAGAATCTGAAAATAATGAATTTGTAAAAGCCATTCTTTTTCAAAGGGGGTAACTAAAATATTATTTTAATTCAGATATTAAAGTATTCAGATAAATTGCATTTGTCAGTATGTTAATATTATGATAGAAAACATATGTATGCATAGGAGTTAAATATCTTCTGTTCCTCCTTTAGAGATGTGTCTAAACACACACACAGTCACACAGTATTGTCAGTCGTAGGTGATAAGAAGTAAACTTACTGTTAGCGTAAGTTTAATTACAGTTGAAGCCCCAACTCTGCTTGATTTACATAGAATTGAATTAACCCTAATCCATGTGTATGAGTGAACCTGCCCATATGAAAATAAATGCTGTTCTGAGCTCATTGTTCTTGGAGTCCTCTGTGTTGAGTATGTACTTGACTTATGATCAAAATAAACTGTATCAATTTTGATACAGATATTAATCCAGACTCATTCCTGGAGCTCCCAAGAAAATTACACGCTACCAGAGACTCACCTAATGTTAATTGTTCTGCATTTAACCTTAAATGGAACATAGGTTTGTCTGTCTTTGTTAATCCAGTTATCATAGCAATATGTTCTTAGTAAAGGCTGAGCATAACTATATTTTGCATCCTTAAAAAAATGTACATATATATATTTTTTTGTTTGTTTGTTTGTTTGTTTTGTTTTAATAAATGCTGCTCATCATCATAAATGTAAATTGTTCACAAGCAGTATATTAATTTCACTAAAAGGCCATTTCTTAAGTGATTTTTTTATTGGTGCATTGACCTCCTAGACATGAAACAACCAAACAACTAGGTTATCTGGAGAGTGTATCTACCTTTTACCAACACTGTAAAAACTGCCTTGGCTCTGAGCATCAAATATCTGTGAAACAAAGCTGTCAGGGGACAAAGAGTCATTTAATTGATCTGTCACTTGCTGGCCTCCCTTCTGCTCTTTCACCTCAGTCTGTTCAGTCTTCTCTGTGGCTTCCACCACCAGACCTTCTGTTTCATACAGTGTGTCATTGTGCACCACTGATGCCCTTCTATTATGTAAATGACCCTCTCATAGGGAAAGTCACACTTCATCTCACTTCTCAGCCCCAGTTATTTCATATTGCATATTATAGACGACCTCAGCAGTGCTGCCTCCATCAGTGCACAGCGCTTCGCTCGTACAGTAATGTATGGATTCCAATTGATGATTTCAGACACCGAGAAAGCATTGCAGGGGGATTTCTCTCAAGCAGTTTTGACACAGAGCGTGACTTTGGCAAAATTCCTCACCTCTTTTCGCAGGGGTGGTTAAACCTTTTGATTAATCTCTCGTATTGAGCTGTTGAAAGTGAGGTATAGTGTCTATACATATACATTTTATTTGATCTGTCCTGTGGTGCCTGGCAGCTAATTAGGAATCCCATTAGTCACATCTCTGGCTTGTATTTTTCCTCACTTTCACAGGATTATAAAAGCCTCAACCACAAGTATGTACTGGCTGCACAGATGGAATGAATATATGCAGAAAAAACAGCAGCTGCACTACTGGAGAAAAAAAAATCCTTTTTTTCTTTTTAGAAGAAATTCATTCATCAATCAATCAGAGGTTCAATCACACGTTATGGTGGGAAATCACACGTTTGTTCCTTTGACTTCTCATTAAGTACAATGAAAGCATTATCCATCCACTGACTGAAGTGTCTTCTATTGTGTAGACAAACATGTGTATAGCTGCTCTCTTTACAAGGTTATTAGTTTATAGCTTCGTTAATTTCTTTTCTCAGAGGTTTCAAAGAATGTTCTGCTGCCCTCTCACTCTGGTGGAATTTCTGATCAAATCAAATGATCCCTGGCCAAATGTTTAAAGGTTCCCACATGCTGTGCAATTTTAACAGTCTTATAAGTTCACAGAAAGAATTTGGGCATGACATGAAGTTTGCTGTTTACATGGTGCACACTGCTGTGTGGACTGTACGATAAAAATAAAACCTGAATCACAGCCTACGACATACATGACTCAACGTGAGTGTGCAAGAATTAAAAGTTATCAATATGTGCAATCTATCTATTAGAAACAAAAATACAAACAAGTCATATAACATTTGACTCAGTGACATTTATCTGTGTGGACATTAAGTGAAAAAAGATGAGAGGATATGGGTGCAGTCATGACTCAGAAAGACAGGCAAACTTAAGATGCCAATTTTGCAGAGAGCTTAAGATAAGTATGTTACCACGTGGTCACAACAACACAATGAGAATGAACACATTAAAAGTAATATAAGTGCCTGTGCTTGTGCTCATGTCAGTACTTGTACTCATCATCTTCTGCTTATCCACGTCGCTGGGTCAGTATCCTCAGCAAAACAGCCCAGACTTCCTTCTCCCCAACTACTTCCACCAGCTCCTCCAGGGGAATCTTGAGGCATTCCCTGGCCAGTTGAGAGATAGCATGTTTTAGGTCAGCCCTGACATGCCCGGAACACCTCCCCAGGGAAGAGTCCAGGAGGCACTGGCTCATCTGCACATGAAGAAGCAGCAGCTTTCCTCCGAGTCTCTCCTGGATGTCCGAGCTCCTCACCCTATCTCTAAGGCTGAGCCCAGCCACCCAGCAAAGGAAACTCACTTTAGCCACTTGTACCCATGACCTCATTCTTTCAATCATTACCCAAAGCTTACAACCATAGGTGAGGGTCAGAACGTAGATCGACTCGTAAATCAAGAGCTTCATCATCAAGGCTTAGCACCCTTTTCACCACAACAGATCAGTTAAGCACCTGCTTTTCTGCAGATGCCTCCCCAATCTGCCTGCCAACCTCCTGCTCCATTCTACCCTCACTTGTGAATAAAATCGTGAGATACTTGAACTCCTCCACCTGAGGCAAGCCTCCCCTCAAACCCAAAGCAGATACTCAACCCTTTTAGTGCCATGGCTTCAGACCATGACATGCTGATCTTCTTCCCACACACTTCAGAGTCAGTTGTGAACCACCCCAATGAGAACTGGAGGTCGCTCTTTGATGAGGTTAGAGGACCACATCATTTTTAAAAAGCAGATGAGATCCTCCCCTCACCAAACTCGATGCCCTGCCCCACCCAGCTGCACCTAGAAATTCTGTCCATAAAAGTTATGAACAGAACCAGTGACAAATCCCTGAAAATATCCAACACTCACCAAGAACAGGTCTGACTTATTACCAGCTAAGCAGACCAGACTCACACTCATTCAGTACAGGTACTGAATGGGGGCCACCCACGCCATACTCCTGGTGTACCCCCCACAGAATTCCACAGGGGACATGGTCGTAGACCTTCCCCAGATCCAAAAAAAACATGTTGGGAAAATTCTTATGCCCCCTTTGTGACAGGGCTGAAATTGCCAGGGATTTTTATATGCATGTTTTATATTTTTTATTAACTTATTGTGTTTTTAGTTGCGTCGTTTTTAAAGCATGTTTTTATTGTGTTTTTAATGTGTGCAAATACTGCCCTGCATGTGAGGTTCCTATTACCCCTGAACACAGCATTGAGACAGCACCGGCGGCAATCAGCCGACCGCAGGTGCAGCTAATCACAGCAGGTAGAAAAAGGAAGAGGAGCGGAGGAGACGGGAGTTGGAAGGAGGGGGACAGAAGGAGTTGTTGGAAGGAGCCGAAGTCAGAAGGAGCCGAAGTTGGAAGGAGCCGGAGCCGAAGACAGAAGGAGCTGAAGGTAGAAGGAGCCGGAGAGAGAATGAGCGCGGGTAGAAGGAGCCGGAGACGGAGAGAGAAGGAGCGCGGGTAAAAGGAGAGAGAGACAGAGAGAGAGGGCGCGAGCGGCAGGCGCAGGTGGCGGCCATGAAGGAGCTGGACGAGCTGCAGGCGCAGGTGGCGGCCACGGAGGCGCTGGACGAGCAGCAGGCGCAGGTGGAACCGACGCTCGGAAATGCAGAGCTGGAAGAAGTCGGCTTCGGGGGAAGCGTGGTCGCCGGCGCGGCTCGCGGAGGAACTGCTATGCAGAAGACTGCCGGTTAAAGAACCGGGGCAGCTGGACTGGTTGGCACCACTCTTTGTTTTATTGTGTTTTAACTGTTTTTATGTGAATAAATTAGTTAACCGTTTTTACTTGTTTTTAATTCTGCTCACCCCCGATTCAAAAAGAACCTGCGTAGAACCTATAACACTGTTCAGAGTCCTAGAGCTCTTTTAATCTCTAGGTGGCGTTGTCGGCTTTTTAAGTTAATTGTTTTAAATATTTTAATTGGGATATTTTAATTAGTCTTTAAAGAACAATTTTAATTTTAATTGGTAGTTTTATAAGGGCAAGTTGACCCGACTCGCGTCGGCCACGGCACAGTAATTTCTGGCGTTGTCGGCAGGATCGGGCGCCTGAGCAGAGTTAATGCAAGTCTTTTATTTTATTTTATTTTTTAAAATCTGTAAACATGATGATGCCTGTCTGTTCTGGTGCACCTTGGGTGCCAAGGCCTGGGGGCCCGGAGTCTGAACTGGGGGTTGCCCGTGGGCTTGTGGATGCAGCTCGAGAAGATTTAATATGTTGAGTTGTAGAGCTGACTGACGATCGGTCAGCTCTGAAACTGGAAGTAACCCCTCTTCAGGAACTAGCTATGCGGTTCAGAGGGATGAAGGAAAAAGAAGAAAAAACTATTGATGTTACAATGAAGCCTAATGGAGAGCAGTGTTCCCAGCTGTGTGATGATGCGTTGCAGGTCACACAGCAAATCGGAATGCTGCCTCAGGACAGGCGCAGGTGGCGGCCACGAAGGCGCTGGACGAGCTGCAGGCGCAGGTGGCGGCCACGAAGCAGGTGGCGGCCACGAAGGCGCTGGACGAGCAGCAGGCGCAGGTGGCGGCCACGAAGGCGCTGGACGAACAGACGAGCGAGAGGCTCCCGGAACAGACGAGCGAGAGGCTCCCGGAACAGACGAGCGAGAGGCTCCCGGAACAGACGAGCGAGAGGCTCCCGGAACAGACAAGCGAGAGGCTCCCGGAACAGACGAGCGAGAGGCTCCCGGAACAGACGAGCGAGAGGCTCCCGGAACAGACGAGCGAGAGGCTCCCGGAACAGACGAGCGAGAGGCTCCCCGAGCAGAAGAGCGAGAGGCTCCCCGAGCAGAAGAGCGAGAGGCTCCCCGAGCAGAAGAGCGAGAGGCTCCCCGAGCAGAAGAGCGAGAGGCTCCCCGAGCAGAAGAGCGAGGGGCTCCCCGAGCAGAAGAGCGAGGGGCTCCCCGAGCAGAAGAGCGAGGGGCTCCCCGAGCAGAAGAGCGAGGCTCCCCGAACAGAAGAGCGAGGCTCCCCGAACAGAAGAGCCTCCGCCATAGACCGTAAGACTGTTGCAGAGACTGCCAACCTTTAGCTGTGGGGGGATGTGACAGGGCTGAAATTGCCAGGGATTTTTATATGCATGTTTTATATTTTTTATTAACTTATTGTGTTTTTAGTTGCGTCGTTTTTAAAGCATGTTTTTATTGTGTTTTTAATGTGTGCAAATACTGCCCTGCATGTGAGGTTCCTATTACCCCTGAACACAGCATTGAGACAGCACCGGCGGCAATCAGCCGACCGCAGGTGCAGCTAATCACAGCAGGTAGAAAAAGGAAGAGGAGCGGAGGAGACGGGAGTTGGAAGGAGGGGGACAGAAGGAGTTGTTGGAAGGAGCCGAAGTCAGAAGGAGCCGAAGTTGGAAGGAGCCGGAGCCGAAGACAGAAGGAGCTGAAGGTAGAAGGAGCCGGAGAGAGAATGAGCGCGGGTAGAAGGAGCCGGAGACGGAGAGAGAAGGAGCGCGGGTAAAAGGAGAGAGAGACAGAGAGAGAGGGCGCGAGCAGCGAGCGGCAGGCGCAGGTGGCGGCCATGAAGGAGCTGGACGAGCTGCGGGCGCAGGTGGCGGCCACGGAGGCGCTGGACGAGCAGCAGGCGCAGGTGGAACCGACGCTCGGAAATGCAGAGCTGGAAGAAGTCGGCTTCGGGGGAAGCGTGGTCGCCGGCGCGGCTCGCGGAGGAACTGCTATGCAGAAGACTGCCGGTTAAAGAACCGGGGCAGCTGGACTGGTTGGCACCACTCTTTGTTTTATTGTGTTTTAACTGTTTTTATGTGAATAAATTAGTTAACCGTTTTTACTTGTTTTTAATTCTGCTCACCCCCGATTCAAAAAGAACCTGCGTAGAACCTATAACACTGTTCAGAGTCCTAGAGCTCTTTTAATCTCTAGGTGGCGTTGTCGGCTTTTTAAGTTAATTGTTTTAAATATTTTAATTGGGATATTTTAATTAGTCTTTAAAGAACAATTTTAATTTTAATTGGTAGTTTTATAAGGGCAAGTTGCCAGACTAGCCTCGGCCGCGGCACACCCTTCAGCAACCTAGCAAGTGTATAAAGCTGCTCCACAGTTCAGTGTCCACAGTGAAAACCACATTTCTTCTCCTCAATCTGAGGTTCAATTGTCAATTGTATCCTCAATTTTATCACCTTGTCATAGACCTTACCAGGGAGGCTCAGGAGTGTGATCCCCTGATAGTTGCAGCACACCCTCTTATTAACGATGAGGATCACCATCCTGGTCTCCCATTCCATAGGTACCACCCCTGATATCTATGCTAAGTTGCAGATGTGTGTCAGCCAAGACAGCCCAAAAACATCCAGAGCCATGTGATACCTGGGGTGGATTTCATCCACCCTCAGGGCTCTGCTGTTGTAAAGTAGCTTCACTACCTCTGCAACTTCTCCCCTGGAGATTGATCCATCCGTGTCCTAGCCTCTCAGCTCTGCTTCGAAATGTATGTTAGTGAGATTGAGGAGCTCCTAAAATGATTCATTCCATTGCCTAACTATATCCTCAGTTGACATCAACAGGTCCACTGTAAACAGTTTGGGCAAGTTGCCACCTTCCCCCCCTGAGGAGGTGGACAGTTTACCAAAATCTCTTTGGAGGCGATCTGTAATTTTCTTCCACAATGTCACCAAGCTCTTCCCAAATGCCTTGGTGACCATAGTAGGTGCCAGTACCAGTCAGCTGCTTACAGAGACCCACAGGACAGTTATGTCCTGTAAGCCTCCTTCTTCAGCCTGATGATTTCCTTCATCTCTGGAGTCTATCAGAAGGTTTGAGGATCACCAAACCACTACTGTATTCTAAAACTGTATAAAAAGCAATTCCGTTCTTTAAAAGGTCAATAATAAAACAATCGTCTAAAAATACTGTCCCAATCCTAATTAAAAAAGTTACTCAGTACTGCCATATAAAATACCAGGCAGTCCAGTGTTGCTGTCTTGTTCTGGGTTTTCTTGATTGCTAGCCGTAAGGAGGAAGCCTGGGCTCGTGGACCTCCCATGGACAGTGGTCTGTTGATGCCAAAATCATTGCTGCTATTCTGCAGCGATCCTGGTCCATTTCCCTTCTACAGCGCGTTGTGAGCATTGGCCTACAGACTCTAGAGGACCTCCTCCACCAACCCAGGGAAGAGACTTGTTTTATCAACAGCAGGCATCGATGTTGGTATAAACAAAGGCCGCAATTTTGTTTCTGAAAAAACAAAGTCGTGGGGGGGTAATTCATGATAAATATATCTTACGTTGGCATGAAAAAAAAATTCAACATCCGATTCCTGACTCCTATGCTTCTATTTTACAACAAATCTTACACAAAATTTTCACAGCTTCTAACCTGTATCCACTGGGACCCCTCCATTGCTTTATGGGTCTCCCACAAATGTTTGGCCCCATAATTTTTTCCTGTTTACCCACCTTAATTGTACCCCAGGTTATATGTATATGCTTTTTTTTTGCTTTGTTTTTGTCGTGATTCCTATCTACTGTAGCTTTAACTATCACCTTGTCATAACATAATATAACATATACAACACTCATTTAGTGCATTTTAACATGGTCTTTAGTAGTTTTGTTTCTTTTTTTTACCTTCTGGCTGTATCTGTCATTTTCTGTCATTTCTTTGCCCCCCTTTAGTTGCAATAATCCAATCCACAGAGGGACTATATGTACTTTTGGGAGTCCATTTAATCTTGCATTTAGACATGAAAACATGTTGGGTTCACTGTTCTCAGGGAATAGTTATCAACTTTTCAAACGTGTCAAGCTACCCTTCCGTGTTGAATGCACAGGAATAGGAAAAATGATCTGATATTTAATCAGAGGTCAAAATTAAATATTGTAGAAGTTGTGACAGTATCTAAGTATATTACAGTTTACCCTGTGAGTAGACTGCATCTATCCAAACAGGTACAGGTGCATATATAAGGAGCATCCACCATCACATTTAGTGTCAGGGGGACAAATGTGTACTGTAAAATCTGCAGTTCTACCATGGGACTGGTTATGAAGATGTGTTCATGAACACAGATGAACACTGTATCAGCCCCTGCAGACACACACTATGAGTCCACAAAAAAACACCACAGTTCAGAGGCTGTATGAGTTATGACCATATTTCTACCCAGACACAAACCAGCAAAACACAATATTAACCAGATGTATCTTTAGGATTTACCGTGCACATTAAGGACCATAAAAAAAAAAATTCTGCTGCCTGCTGTAACAAAAGCAATTTCCTTGAAAAAAGATTAATAAAGTATCTATCTCTCTATAACAATTGCAATGAATTCTCAGCTTTTAATCATGTGTGATGTTTGACATTCTACCTGTCAGGAGTTTCTCACCCTGATGTACTCATTAAGTTAATTTACTGCTGAAGTTCTGTCTTGGGAAGATAAAGGATTCATCTTCTTTGCTCCCACACCTCTTTTCATTCGTTTACTCCTCCACCAATAAGTGGCCTCCTGTATCACATTAGTAGGCCATCCTGACACTTTAAGTGGAGGGGGGTAAATTACAATTCATTGTGAAGGAGAACAGTAATTATTCCCTCTACTTTCAGCCACAGTAAAGTTCATCTTCCTTTCTTCCTTTACGTAAGAAACATTTCTATCAGAAAACTGATGCTCTCTCCTTTTTTCTCTCAAGTTGTAATTGTATATACTGAAATCATAAAGTGACTGGGGAGTAATGCAAGCACATCTAGTCATAAAACATACAAATGGTTGATAATTTTACCCTGTGGAGGTAAGAATGGAAATAGTCAAATCCAATACATGTTTGTGGCTCACGTATGGTTTTATGTGATGTAATATGCATTTGTCTCTCTACACTCCTGGGTGCTTTGGTTTTAGGTAAATGTACTGTACTGGAAAATAAGTGACTGTGATGATGTAGGTTTGGCATGGCTAATGGTATTTTTAGCTCTTCATGCTGAGCAAGCTTTCTCCATTGAGTCCTTTTTTTTTCGATTAAATTACCATAATACCCTCTCTACATGTGCGCCTGTGTTTCACTCACCATGTATAGTCACATTTTCACGGCAGACCACACTGAAAGAAACATGTCCTATGTTATCACTGAACCTTTTTTGTTGAGGAAATTCATCGTTTCTTTGGCACTAGAGGAAATGATACTTGGAAAAAGTAAATTATTTTGTTTTCCTGGTTAAGTCCAAATATAGTGCAAGAGTTTATATTCTGTTTTTAAAGAAGAATTTATAATTGAAATTTTTGGCATATTTGAGGTTGTGGGAGAAAACCAGAGCACAAAAACCCACAATGACATGAGAAGAACATGCAAACTCCCCAAACTGCTGTGTGTGTGGTCAAGTGTTGGTGTTGTTTTTCTCCATGTCCGTACTTCTCAGGATGTTGTGTTTCAGGGTTAAATGTACAGGTTAAGGGTATGAGGAAGGGTAGGGGGTGTTATGAGTGCAGTGTGGATTTGTATGTGTTCATATGTGGGGCTGGGTATTTATTAGGGCATGCAACTTGTTATCAGATTCTGTCCTTCTACATCTGGGGTCTCAAACTCATCTTACCTGGAGGTAGAGTCTGACATTATGTATTCCACAAAAAAGGGTTTCTTTACTTTACTCATATGACTAACATGTACTTTTTGATGAACTTGCCTTGTTTGAATGGCTTTTCACTCCACCTAAGAGTCTTTCTCTCATCTCCCTGGTATTTTGTTTTTCTCCTCAGCATGTCTAGTTGAGTTATGATGTCAGACGGTGGTACATTTTGAGAGACATGAGTGGAACTGCGTGTTGGCAGATATTTTCCATTCATTTGGTGTCACCCTGGAATATATTTCAACTAAGTGTTCATATTTGGCCAGGTACTTCATGGTTAGCTAGCTTGGCAATCGTTGAAAACAAATACCACTGTAAGCTGTCATGAGACCATCTATGGTACCCCATGGCTCAGTTAGTAGAGCGAGGCATTCAATAACACTGGTTGACTTTTTTTTTTTTTTTTAAGTATCTGCTTCAGACATTAAATGTGCTAAACATTGTATGTCTTACATTAATCAAATGAATCAGAAAACAAATGACAAAGGTGCTGGTTAACCCATGTTTTTAATATATATGATGGTGTGTTATTCCACATATATGCTGTTTTATATACATCTATACAATGGATTAGTAAATATTCCACTAGAAAGAACCTATAAAGTGAATGGATCATAATATACAGGCAATGTTTTGAAGTAGATCTGAGACTAATATTCATTTGGACTAAAACCTATTCTCTTGTTAATTCAAAGAATTTCACATTTTCACTCAAACTTATTTTGGAAACTTGAGCCAAGCAACATTTAAGATTCAAGTTGTCTTTGTCAGTAACACACATAGTAAAATCTCATTAGTTTTATTCTGGGAGCATTTTACTTGTAGACCAGTGTATCCAAAGGGTTGGCAGTTTTAATCCTGCTCTGTCCTAGTCAGTGTGTTGTGTTCTTGGGCAAGACACTTCACCCTCCTTGCCTCCAGTGCCACTCACACTGGTGGTCAGAGGGGTCGTTTGGCATGAACTGACAGCCACCAGTCAGTCTTCCCCAGAGCAGCTGTGGCTACAAACAGAGTTTATCACCACCAGAGGGAGAATGTGAGAGCAAATGAATAATGGATCAGTAATGTTAAGCACTTTGAGTGCCTACAAAACTTCTGTATAAACTATTATTATTATAAAAAATATATAAAATACAATTGTGGCAAGAATCAGCAAAAATGTGCATTTGAGAACTGTGTGTGCTGCAGTAATTTCAAACTTTGATGGGAAGTAGGGGGGCAGAAAATATCATCCCATGGGCCACAATTGTCTCCTTGATCACAATTTTGAGACCCCTGCTCTACATTGACAAATGCAGATGGGGTTATGGTCAGCATATTGGGGTTACGCTTCGTGTCCAGGAAATTCAGTGGAATGTAGCCAGAACAGGTTACATTTTTGTTTTTGTGTTTTTTATGGACATCTTTATTTAGTGACAGTTTTCTCAACACATCTTAATGTAGGGTTTTTGGTACAATTAGTTTTATGTTAGAGCTACTGCTTAGGATAGTGTCAGGCATTAATTGTGAAAAATGGATGGAAAATGTACATGAACAATCATGAGTGTGTTCATCTCCTTCAACTTCTCTTCTTCAGGAAACTACCGACTCCTCTCCACAGAGGGTTAGTGAGTTTTTCTGCAAACTCAAGGACCTCTTCCTGGTCTTTGGTGTGGAGCAGCCCATAGATCTCTAGATCTGGATCATAAATTTACTACTGTACGTCTCATTCAGCTCATCAATCTCTTACTTGTTCTTTTCAGCTTTGAGTGTATTTTGTGAAGCAGGTGCATGCCTGCATTCTCCTGCTCTGTAACTTCTTTTTGAACGAGTTTGATCACTTCTTTATAACCTCTTACTGCCAAAGTGCATTTACAATTACAGAAAAAAACTATGTACAGTGGTATCTACTTATGAAAATAATTCGTTCCAGAAGGGTTTTCACATCATGAATTTTCCGTAAATAGAGTTGCATTTTACATGTAAAAGGCCTCATTCATTCCAAGGGCCCCCATACTATCCCCTAAACTCTATAAAAAGTTACCAATTTTCTATGAAATATTTGTTAAAAATAAAAGAGATTTTCAATGTCATTTATTGGTCTCAGTGGGCAAATGTGCCTTCACTGACCATTAAAATGAAAAAAGACATGCAAATCATTTCCATACCATTGTGGTTGTTTTAATTGTCACTTTTACCTTCAACAATGTTTGTTGACGGATGTTTGTTGAAATATTGATCCAAAGACAATTGCCTTTGACCACTTTTCATAATCTTCCTAAATTGCACAAGGCATACATCATAAAAGTGGGTGATAGCACGATTCGTGAACATTTTTTCGGGATGGTTTTTTTTCCACAAATTCAGAAAGTTCATGAAATTTCACCAGCATGTCTTTTATTCGTGCTGATGGAATGATGACTGCCTCCTCCTCCTCTACATTCTGTTCTTTTAATTCCTCATGCATTGTCGAGCGTTGCAGCTCCTTCAACTCGTTAATGTCCTCCTCATTGATGAACTCTTTTTCGATATTACAGAGATGCCTTTCAAAGGAGTCGCTGCTTTTAATGCATCCTTCTGCTTTAATATCGTGCCAATGGTCGACAGATTTCTGCCACATTCCTTTGCGATATCACTCAACTGTGTGACACGTTCATATTTTTTATCATCTCCTGTTTCACTTCTATTGATAACACAGCCCGCTTTTTCTTTTCATTCACACCAGGAATCACTTTCTTTAGGCTCATGATGAATAATGAATACGTTCTGTAATGAAGTTTAAATGAGCACACTGGGAAAAACTCACCAAACAACAGTAACTCTGTGATAAATGAGGGTCAAAGGGTCACCAAAAGCATCATGGGTAGCTCCCTCATAGCCAATGGGATGCTACGTACAGTATGTTTGTGGCGTTTTTACATATATTATGAAGTTACATACAGAAATGTACAAACAGTACTGTATTTATATATGTCTCAGGGGTTTTGGTTTCCTTTTGTAAAAATCATTTTCTTTCGTATTCAGAGACGAAAAATTTAGGTAAAGTTTCTTAGATTATTCGTTATCTGGGTCTTTCATAAGTAGAGGTACCACTGTATTGTGCTGGTGCTGTGATGCAAATCCTGAATTTAGTGGATATTGTTCATTTGAATATAAAACCTAGAATGCCTATTATGCAAATAAATGACATTAGGCATTTTTGACACAATAATTATTAAACACATTTTCCAGTTTCTGGTATGTTAATGTCATTGTTTTATTGATGCTACTATTAATGAGTTCCTCCAGTCAACAACCCAAACAAGATTATTCTAAAAATGTACAAAAATCTGTAAAATGTGATTAAATTAATAACCATTACAGAAAGAGGAAACTGAAACTCATCTACTGTACACCCAGTACACCCAGTCCAACCCACCCCACCAACAACACTGTAAAATATGTGGACAACACTACTGTGGTGGGACTTTTTCACAACGGGGACAAGACAGCTTATAGGGACGAGGTGAAGAGGTTGTCAACCTGGTGTGCACAAAACAATCTCAGCCTGAACATCCAAAAGACTAAAGAACTGATCCTTGACTTCAGGAAGCACAGACAGCCTTACAGCCCTCTCCTTATAGATGGTGTACAGGTGGAAACTGTCTCCACCTTTAAATAAGTTTAAGTGCCTAGGTACGCACATCTCTATCATCTATCATTTCAGCTTCTGGGGGTCAGGTTTTCGGGGCCGATGGTGATGACATCACATGTCAGATTTGTGCCATGCCCACGTACCACAGACTTTTTTCTAAAGCGGTTATGCCTGGTGTCTACAGTAACAGTCTAGGGAAATTACCCAGATATCAAAAATCATATGGGCCAGATCCGGCCCAGAGGCTGCGTAAATTCCGGGCCAAAACCATAAAACGGACCCGGGCTGGTGTGTTTTGGCACAACGGGCCAATACCAGTCTGGATTCGGTTTTCACTTCTTGACCAGCACTGGGCCACTTCCGGAACAGATGAGATTATTTTGTAGTCATGTGGCCCAAAGGTGGACCAAAGCTGTATCAGTTTCGTGTCGGATCTGGCTCAGCGCCTTCCAAGGTTCTGTTTAAAACGGATCTGGGCATTACAAGTGCTTTACTCTACAGGCTGTAATTCTTACTTAAATTTTGGTGTTTTGTGAAAGCATGTGTCCTCATCTTATCACCAATGTCTTGTCAGAGCCTTAGAGAAAATCCTTGTTCTGTTTTTAAGCTTTCAGTTCATCTGGCCTCTTTTCTCTCATTTACCAACTATGGTTTACTCACATTGTAAACGTGAGTCAACTCATGCATGTCTTTCTGTGGTTCCTCCCTTCTCCTCTTCAGGCATGTGCACAGATAGACCTCTACTGGTGCTTAAGTACCCACCCTTTTGCCCTGGTTGATAAAGGTGCCCTTTCTGCTGGAACCCAATTGTTTCTTCATTCATCAATATTTACGAATAAAAAAAATACTCCCTCTGTCATCAATTCCCCCTAAATGTGTTTTGATATCTGATAGGGCTGGCATTTATTTGAGTTCTTGTGAGAATTGTCCCCTCCCTCTTCCTTATCCACCAGGTCAAACCACTGCAGCCTAAATCTCCTCTGACCAGCCCCAATCAGACAGACAGGTGACAGTGTTTGTGCACTGGTGCTAAATTAACCATAACACTGAACATTTTACATCATTACTTATGTTTGTTAAATTGTAAATATATTGTCTTTTGGCTTTTATCCCTCAGCCAACTTCAGGACAAAAGGATATTGTAATTGTTTTGTCATCTGTCTGTCTGTTCAATGACATTATCTAAAGAATGCTTTGAGATATCTGCACCAAATTTATATTGTAGATACATCTTGGCATGGAGAAGAAAAATGTATTGAAACTACTTTCAAATGTAAATACGTATGTAATACGTTTTATAACAGACAAGCTACTCTAAACTAGGGAGGTAACTTTCAACAGAATCATACATTATATTTGGGGGAGGGATATTAAAAGTGTGCAGCATGCTATGTTTGTCATTGTATATCCACTGTATTCGTATTTCTATTCTATTCTATTCACAATTCTGTTAATATTAATGCTTTGTTTTACTTTTTCTAAACAATAAGAAATGTATTGTAAAGTATGTCATTGCATTAGACACTATATGTGCAATGCACTGACAAAAAAACAAACACGTACTGAAATAATACTGACATTTATGATTCACAATGAGAAACAATTTAGTGTAGAAACACTAAAAAAACCTGCTGTTAGTATAAAATATGTTGAATAAAATTTGAGAAAGTTTCCATAAAGTGTGTTTACTGTACTTTGTTTATTATTGTTGATATAAATGGATAAAGAATTTGTAATTTGTCATTTTAATTTGTATTTATTAATGTATTATTTTTAAATTTTTAATTATTTATTTACACCTTTATCCTCAACATCTAACCAAAACGGTGACTTACATTTTTGTCTCTGTGTGAAAAATGTTGTTAATTAAATGTAAAAATTAAAAAAAAAATTACAATAACACAATGAAAAATAAATGTGAAAATAATTGAGATAGTAGAATTAGAATGTATCATTATTAAAATATATCATATGAAATGACATAGACCACAGTTAACCACAACTCAACAGTAAAATGGAATTTAAAAAATTAAATAACTCCATTTTTAAACTTAAAATATTGAAATTATCTACATATAGTTTTTGTTACAAAAATGTTTGCAGTTCAATAATTGGAAATCTCAAATCAAATGTCATTTACAGAACATGCTGGTGAGGAAAAGGAGTATTTCTTTACATGGCTATGTGATCGTCCACTCATTAAGAGCCGTGTCAAGCTCTCAATGTGTCTGACCTTTCAGCCTCACCCCCTCCCTGTGCGGGGTAGGAATCCTCAGCCCCTCTGATGTTTTGAGCCGTACATGTTAAAGTGATCCATTTGCTGTCTAGTTAACAGAGGGAGGGAGGGAGATCGTAGAAGGAAGGGGTGGGGAGGAGGAGGAGGAGGAGGAGGAGGAGGAAGGGGGGACTTCAGTGGAGAGTGTGTAATAGGACACCAGCTCTCTCTGTCTTTTCGCTTTCCTCCCCTCTCCTCTCTCAGTCAAGCCTTCTCTGTGAGCACTTAGATGGAATAGCAGCATTTTTCTTCTTTGGTGTCAGTGGAGGAGGCTGGAAACAAGGTGCTTCCAAGGGGATAAATCTGATCCGAACCTGGTTCAGCACTTTGGCTTCTTGATTTGACACCAGCCACATAAAGAAGGAAGCTCCTGAAAGGTAAGTCCTGTCCCGCTGCCTGATATGGACCATGTGTCTGCTGTAGGTAGGGGTCTACCTGATGTACTGTAAAGGCTGTGTACTGGATGAACAGGGGAAGTGGCAAACAGGAGCCTAACAGGTGCAGAGTCCCAGCAGGGAGGGTTTGTGTGGAAAACTGGAAGTCAGTCACCTTGGCTTCTTCTAAAAATGTCCCAAAGATATAACATTTCACTTGCTACCACTTCTAAATATTGTGTAATGTTACATCAGACTACTTTACTGATTTTCAGTCACCTCATATGAGGCATGGTGTAAATAAATATCTAGAGTATTAAAGATTTAAATGTCAAAAACTTTTTCCATTGCTGTTTTGGTTCAAGTTTGATGCTGAAGTTTGAGTAAAAACTACCACTTGCCTTCATGTTGTTTTCGAAGCTGTCACAGCTTTGATTTTTATTCAGTCCAAACTTTTAATAATTGAATACACACATCTCATACTTCTGCTGCTGCTGGTCATGTGTATATAACAGGAATGTCTGGCTGTAACAGAGCCGCTGACAACTGGATGACAGGGTGTGGTATGTACACACACCGTCCACTTACAACCAGGAGGCATTATTTTATAACATGTTTCAATTCTAACTCTCATGTCCTCAGTCAAGGTTGAATTAGACACATGCAGTAAAATCGTTCAAACCTGAATCCAGATGGGACGATTGTTTGTCCTGTTCCTCTTGGCTAAATTGTGTTCATGTGTTTAAAGCATTAACAGGGACAGATGGAAGCCAAATAATCATTCTGAGTTTGCTTTTTCAGCTCTGCAGTTTGGTACTTCATCAATATTAGTTTTTGAGCAGTGCTTCTGCAAAAGTGCAATGGAAAATTCATTAGGCCGTCAGCCAAGGAATGCATAATAAACACAATTATCATTACACCCCATTGGAAATACAACTCTCAACTCACTCAGGCTGACCTCCTTTGTGGAGACTTTTAATTGCTGTTGCAGATTCCTGGCAGCCTCAGCACTGGAATTTCTGAACACTGATGAACTGAACAATATTAATTGTAGTATTTATTGTTTTTGTTAATGGAAACAAATACTATGGACCTTTACTGGGAGACACGTTCAGGCAGCCGATACGGTGCTTTACAAGTCCACATCATCATAGCGATGGGCTCCAGTGTCATCAGTGGGTGTTAATCACAGAGATAGAGGTATTTGTAAACCAAAGGAGGTATCTGAACCTGACCTGATAGGGCACGGGTTCATAACGTACTTAGAAGGAGCTGAACTCCCCTGACGATGAGTCTAGCAGCTGTGAGTCCGGTATGATTTCCAGTCCCATCTCACCCAGTGTCAAAACTAATTTCACCCACCTTTAGGAAAATTCATCTGCCCCAAGTTTTTATTTTATTTGTTTTGGGTTGTCTTGTTTTTTTGTTGTTTTTTACTTTGAAATCTATATTATTGTGTGGCATTTGTGTTCAGTATTATAAAATGTTCTTTGCTGCACAGAAGACAAATCCTTCTTAAAAAACATCTGTTTCTCTATTCAATATTCCTGTTACTGTGGATTATAGATGGATTTGACTGCCAGAAACTGTCACTGCAAACACCAATTTAATTTTTTACAGAGCTGTTGAGTAAACATATTCTTTATGACATTAAACTGTGAAACCCAAGGTTTGACCTGCTATAGTTGTTCATAAAGGAAAAATAAATGGCACAGTAACAAAGGGGCAGTAACTGCATGGCCACACACCTTGAATATTTAATTAGCAGGTCTGTGCATCAGAAAAACTTGTCAATGTAGACATCCATGCTTTTTCAGTCCAAATGTATTTGTCTCAAATGACTTGTTTTGGGGTGAGGGTAAAGCATACGATATTGAACTTTCAGACTGGTGCAACTAAAACAACCTCCACTATAAGGATGGGGAGAAAATGTGACTTTGGTTATTGAGTAAATCTATCCTGTATGAGAATGTGGACAGAAGCCAGATCTGGATGAGAGCTGAGCGGCAGGATGGGGTCAACGTAGGCCGACTGTAGGCTACAGTTGCAGGAGACACCCTGAGCTGAAGGAGACTCTGGGGGAGGGTGTGTGTGGATGATGCAGCAGCAGGCTGCAGTGCAGCGGTGAGGCCGTCTACAAAAGCACCCTGCTGTTTTATTTCTCTCAAGTGCAGCCAACAAGATGTCATGCCTCTGCAGTTTTCCATTTGTTATTGTTCTGCACCTGTACTGTAAAATTTCACTTCAGTTATATATCAGACATGTCTATCACACATACCCAGATTTCATGCTATTTGTACAGTATACCTGAAACTAAAAATTTCATAGCAATCATGCAGCTTTTTTATCCCTTGGCCATCAATTTTTAATTGCACATACAACATGACAATGGAAATGCATTCTTTTAACTATTATCTTTTATCATCTTGAAAAGATTCTATTCAGTATTACAGTGCAATGTCAGTTTGTGCAGTGTCTATAGTTGAACAGTAGTTTGTGTCAGTAACCCACTAGTCTATCTTCAGCAGGAGAGTTTTGCAGTGCAGGAGTTAGCGCCCCACAGTCAGTACAGTACCTGCCTCTATCAATAATTGAGCTGCTCTTGTCCTGTTATGGAAACGGAACAAGAGGAGGTTGAGGGAGCATTTCTCCTGCAGCTCTTTTGTGCAGATTTAACTCATTCATAATTAAGGGAGATATATCTGCAAGGATACAGTAAGTAATGGGATTTAAGTGACATCTTAGGCTCCCATCTGTGTCTTCATTCAGCATAGTTTATTTTATTGGTCAGCATCACTTCACCAGTCAGACTAATAATTTACATGTGAATATTGTTCAGTGTGTTATGTAGTTACAGATCAGATGACAGACAATTTTATGTGAATACACGTCCCTTAGAATTCTCATGTCACAACATACACTCCTGTCTGCAATAGTGTCCAAATCAAGAACCTTTAAGCACAAATATATCCTGGACATAGCTTGGCTAAGAGTTGACAGTGAGGATTTTAAGAAGATTGCTGTGGTTTTGTTGTGTTATGTTACACTCCAATGATTTCTCAAACTAAAAAACTATTAATTCTTGATTTTCTCTCTGAATGTCCTTGTCAGGGAGTGTTGACTGGTGGTGGTTGCTGAGCAGTGTACCATGGGCAGGCCGGAGGGGTTGGCCAGGCCACCTCTGGTGTCCGCCATGGCGCTGTCTCTTCTGGCTCTCCTTTTACTCTCCACTGGGGTTTCCAGCCTCCCACAGCCTCTGCCAAGAGTGTTCCTTTCCTTCGAAGGTAAGAAAAACAATAACAAACACACTATGTGTTCTTGAAAACAAGAAAAAAACATCATATTTGCCCTTGTGTGCTTGTATTTTTTAAGCACACAAGAGCACACTAATGCCACGTGTTCATTCTGTTAATGTTAACCAAATGTGTGATCATCAAGGATGGCTGGAGGCAGCGTCATGATGAAACATTGTGCGTACTTTGTTCATGTTGTACAACTTCTCTGTGTTTTAGACAACATTACTCTATTTAAAAGTTACAACAAAAGGACACACACACACACACACACACACATTCAAATGTATACCAGCTTTGAAGTCTAATTTCAAGATGATCTCTGACCATCCATCGTCCTTGTGTGTGCCTATAAAAAGTGAAACCTCTGCAGGAGGTGGCACTGCTCCACAGAACTACCATGACTTTGTTCCTAGTTAAACTTTAATCATCGTCCTGCATCGTGTAGGCCTGTGGGCATTGTTGCTGCCTCTGGTTTTGATTCTCTTATTTTATTTAATTTCTTTGACATGGATTATTTGATGAATTTTTGATGTTCCCTTGAAATGAAAAGCTGAAACATGCTGTACGAATGTGCATTCTTGCGTGAGTCAGTGTGGATGAGCAGCCTGATCTGTCATGCCTCTGTACTGGGAGTGGTGCAGTAACCTTTTCTCAGTGGCCGGATAGTGTGCAGGGGTTGAAGGAGATGTTTGATCACCTTTCACTATCTCTCACTGTGGATTATGCAGCACAGAGCAGCTGAGGCTGTCTGTCAGTGATGTTTTCACATTTCTGACAGTTACTAAAGCTTACAGCGTGAGGCAGAAACAGGTGGAGTTTTGTTTTCTTTTATCTTGCCTGTTTGAAATAGCATCTAAAAACAAGTGTTTCCTCGCTTTATATATTTCCCTACTTATTTGCTTTATTTTTACAGAGGTATTAGCCTCAGTCGGACTTTTCCATTCGCACTTTCAGGTGTCGCATATTATTGTTTGTTTGTAACTAGGACAGGACTCAGTCTGCTTCTGCTCTGTTGATGGTATGAGTAGTTATATGTGACAGCTAGATTCAAATAAGCCAAAAATAATGGCTGTGTACATGGAAAAAAAAAAACACTTTCTTTGCATTTGATTATGCATGTCAAATTATTCACCCACTCCCTGCTCCATAGCATTTCCAAATAGTCATCTTAAAAGGGCAAAGGTGGCAATGTTGAAAATGGGCCAGTCTCTGTAATCCTGGAACACTCAATTCTCCTTCAATGTGGATTGATTTGATGTGTGCACTTTCTGCAATTGTGGTTCACTGCAGGGAGGACCATAAATGGAGAGTTTGGCTTCAGTGTCTGCAGTGCACCAATTCTTAAAGAGGATCTGATCCCTATTCTTAATGAGTGATTATAAGTGATGAAGTAAATGTGTGTTTTATGTACAATTTATGAGGAAAGATCAATGGAAGAGGAGTTAAAAAGTAGGAAAATGTTTATTCAAAGCTGAACAGCGAGCCTGAGGGTTACATTTACATTCCAGCTGTGATTCAGATTCAGATAGGAAGTTATAAATTGATGTCCCATTGTTTCTGAGTAACTCATCTTAAACTGAAGACTGTGAGAGTTATAAGTCCCTCTTGGACGCAGGGCAAAGTTCATCATGGGTGAGAACCAGATGTAGAAAGTCATGAGAGGCATGAGGTGGAGGCTCATTTCCCCCATAAACACTGGAAGTCCTCACGAAGGGAAGAATTCAGGGAGTCTGGGCTCCTTCCAAAACAGCTAGATAAATGATTCAAGAGAGGATGACTAGAAAAATGGCATCCCAGAAGGGGGAGAAGCGCAGGTGTTTTGGCACCTGCTGATTGGCCAAAAGTTTAGCCTGAATGGGTGGATTCCTCTGCTCCCAGATGTAAACTCCTGTTGATTAATAAGATCTGGATTGAACTAAACAAAAAAAAAGCATTGAATAAGACACTCTAGAAACTGAAACAATCTCCTAATTTTCCTCTTCATATCACCAGTGAAATCCTATCCAAAGCTAAGGCAGGTTCAGCAGAATCTCACGTCCTGCAGACAAGTTGCCGTCTCTGACATTCCTCTCTCACTGCCTCTGCTTGCTCTTGTGTTTTAGAGGCAAATGCAGCCAGACCACAATTAAAGCCACATAATAAACATTGAAAAATGCACCTAACCCCAATAATAAACCCTCAAGTGGTGCCTTTCCCCTCAATGTTTCAGATAATAAACACAGACCCCTCACCAATAAAGTTAGTTTGGGAAACAGTGTGATGAAAAAAAAAAGTAACTACAGTTCTGCATATGCTACAGTATATTATTTTATTAAAGATATAATATTAGTTTATGGATTAAAATGCAATGGTTAAACTCATGGTGTGTATATAATGGGGGACATTCTGATTCAAGGTCTGGATTGTGATAATATTATTTCATAGTTTGCTTTCGCTTCTCATGAAAATTCAAAATTTCACCAATATGCATTTTCACTGGTTATAACATGTACTCACTGTGAAACTGTCTGTACTACTTTTTAAAACATTCAAAGCAGACTGTGAAGTGTCTATTTTTGGCTTCTAATCTTTCATTAAAGTAATATTTTAAGAATTAAAATATTTGTTATTAATACACATTGTATTGTTGAATTTACTCAGAATTATGTCAATGATAAAATAGTGTATTTGCCACACTAGTTTTCTTTTGTAACATTACCAAAAAGCTATTAGGGCACTGTATTTTATAAAAAATGTGTATTTTTCTACTAAGGTTATCCTGTCATATACTTTTATATAATGACAATGTATTCTTATTTTGTATATGTATAAATAAATATTTCTTCAGCAGGTCAACATATTTGATATTTTTGCTACAGATTTTGCTACTGTATTAGTAGTAATAGTTTCTTAAACACCATTCCAGGAATAGTAGGAACAAAACTTCAGTCTCTTTTATTGAGGTGGTAGGCAGTCGAAGAGGGGTTTCTGTGTTTGTGATCAGGATCATTTCACCTCATCAGGGCTCTCACCCTGCTCTGGCAAACCTCCAATATTCAGTACAGCATTAACTCATATAATACACAGTATGTACTGTATGTCAAACAATGAAAGATGTTTATTTAAAAGTGAATGAGCCAGGACATGCTATGTGCAGATAATGTGTATTTGCATACATATGTTTGGCTGAGAGCCTGGTGTAGATATATGAGAGGTTGATTAATTTGATGTGTGTGGTTTAATGAGTGCTCCCTCACACTGGAATGAGACACATGGGCCTCAATCACAGCACGACCGCCTGAACAGAACCAGGTGTAAAGATCAGTTACCAGGCTTCAGAGAGCGGATACAGTGGATCCCTCTGCTTCCACGTATTACCCTTCACTTTTATCATGCCTCATTACTGCCTGCACTCACCCCTCATTATTCATACAGAAATGATACTGTTCATACACTGGAGGTTGATGTCAGTCTGTTAAGGATGTTTACTTGGTGGAGAGGTTTTGCAGGAGTGCTGGGCTGACAGTAAAGTCTGTGTTACGGGTAAGTCCTTGAATGTGCATTCCTTGCCTTGATTGCATTTCAGTGGCAACACTTTCTGCTGATTTGCAGCTAATGCCATGTGGTTTCTCAGCCTTGTGAGTTGCATAAAATTATGAAGTTAAGCTGATTTGGCTGAATGGATCCCCTCAAGAGGAGATCTGCTTAGGTAGTCTGCTATTACATCTACTTCTTACAAGGTAATGTCTTAGATTTACATGTAATTTCATGGTACAGAAGAATAATTGGGTGCATCCATTGTTCTTTTTGCCCGGGGTTTCTCACAGCTCAGACTAAACCAGTTCTTATTTCTCAACTTTTTAAAGGATCTGATTGTTATTGAATAGTTATCCATTGAAGCAGGACACCAGATTTAAGTTGGCAGGTGATATCTTTTTGGGTAATCAAAATGTCAAAGAGGAATGAATAGTCACTTTAATTTTTTTTCCTGGTAATTTTCATATGGTATTGTATGTTTCAAATATATTGTTTTAAATTCATACTTCAAACTTATTTGATCCTCAGCAGCTCTTGTTTTTAAGTAGACGTCTCTGTTATTGATTGATCTTTGCCACTTTTTCTTTTTGCTATTTCTGTTATGTGCCTTGTATGCAGTAAAATCACCAGTGTTAATATAACACTTAAAGAGTTCATTTTAACCCTATGTCAGTGAACATATGGTACATAGTGTAAAATTTACACTGAGCCTAGAGTTACATTTCTAGAATCAACTTTACACTATTAGGAGTTAATAATATATACTACTAATAATAATTAGTGTCAATCTAGTTTTACACTCTTTAATAAGTAACACCCATAGTGTTATTCACAGATTAACACTTACGTCACGTCACATGTTAAGAAATAACTTTCACAGTCGCAGCTGACACCTGGCGCTTGTTGTACGTGGACCAGTCCCCGACCTGGTAACATGACGCGGTTGGCGCGCCAGGGGCAAAGGGGTCCCATCCCTCCCGACCTGGGGTGAGAAGGCGCAGTGAGTCCACGGCCCTGGAAAGTGGTGAAGTCTGGGTGGAGGGCACTGTAGAGCTGTAAACTGGAGCCACGAGCCACCTTCATCCCCCAACCCTTCCTGGCTGATCCACAGCGAGCTGTGGTGCACCGCCGCAGAGAAAATGTGTCCGGACAGGGTCCAACCCAAACCCAGGGGAGGTCCCGCAAGGGGATCCTCCCAGCACCGAGCAGCTGACCCCCCACCCCCACCCCCCTCTGGTTTTTTGCACCCTGATAATACATTTTATTCATGCCACACCTTTTATTCAAAGACTCTATGAATTTTACAGCAGAAAAAGACAGATAAAGTAAGTATTCATTGAAATCAATTTCTATTTAAAAGTATCCAGGCTCTGGGTTTCTCTCAGCTCTAAAGGGAGGGACTAGTGGATACTGGATAATGTTTAGTTTTCACAAACAAAAAATAAACAAGATAAAGTCTGATAGGCAAGCATCAACATTAAGGAAAATTTTGTGGTTCAGTTCAGTTGTAAAATTTACAAGTACAGGTTATTGATTGGCATTAGTCATTCCTAGGTACATCTCAGCAGGTTTCCTGTTGCCCTTGGTTATCCTTGAAGAGATACTGTCTTTGTCCATATTGACATCCATTGATTTCCTTTCAACACATTGTGGAGGTGGAATAATAAAACATTCAACAGGGCTACCAAGGTCAGGAACAGACTGTTGAAATACAAAGACAAGCAGAGAAAGGCAGACTGACAGAAGAGCTGTCAAACATCTCACATGCTGTGAGCCCTGAGACACCACAAGCTGCTCATGACACACGCTAACCTTCCTGCCTAAAATATACTGCAATTATATGGACATCTAAAGGCACAAGGTTGAAGAAATCAGATATGAACAAAGTGAAACAGTCCTCAGTGACTGATGTATTCACAGAGAACACACACATACATGCTACGTTAACTTATAGTTATTTGTAGCGTGTCTCTGTAAGGCCTCGCCAACTGTCTTGACAGGCCTATGCTTTGCACTGCCAGGAATTCTCCATAATCACAGAGCAATCACTGATGGTACTTCACAGCCTTTATTATGTTTACCACAGGAAATCATAAATGCATCTTTAGTACTAATGTGCAGCTCTAATATAAAACAAGGGTAGGAAGCAGTGTAGGAGGAGTTAAAAATACAGAACTGAAGGAAATATAAATATATGTCATGGCCTGTTTTATTTATTATTTAGGTATTAAAATCATTTACAATATAGCTGAGACAAATCAAAACATTTGAAACATTCATTCATTTTCTGAGCCTGCTTTACCCTCATTAGGGTCATTAGGGAGTCGCTTGGAACTTATCCCAGCCACATAGGAAGAAGGCGGGTTCACCCTGTACATGTTGTCAGTTCATCACAGGGCTGAAGGTACAGTATAGAGACAAACAATCACTCTCACATTCACACCTATGGGCAATTTAGATTAACCGATTAACCTATCAGTGCATGTCTTTGGATGGTGGGAGGACACTGGAGTACACACAGAAAACTCATGAAGACACAGGCTCTATGCCCTGTACCACTGTGTCACCCCATTTGAAATATACACAATAAATTTACCAGTATAAAAAAGGCAATGTCAATGTGTTTTAATTCTTTCACAGTTATTCCAACAATGGACAGAGTAAAATTTAACAAAATAATTTCTAGCATTGGTGAAAATAATTGGGCTTAACAGAGGTTTTATACTGTTAGTGTAATATATTCAATGTTAAAGTAAACTGGTTCTGAACAATAACATACAGATAAATAATAACATACATACATTGAGCAAAACATACAGAGAGCTATATTAAATAGCAAAAATAGAATATAAATGTTTAATATACTTTTAAACTGTATACAATTTAAAGAGCCTGTAGAAAATTAAAGTGTATAGTGCAACTGTAAAGTGTATTAAGGATGTAAGTGACTGAAGCAAAGCAGTATGAAGAATACTGCTGAGTCCAGTAGTGCAAGTTATTTGTCCAATGTCTATTGTGTCTCCTGGCATCTGTGCGAGCTGTTGTACAGCCTGATGGCCAGAAGGACAAAGGAGTTTTTGAGTCTATTGGTGAAGTAGGGTTGCGGTAGCAGTCTTCCACTGAACTGCCTGCTGAAAGTGTTGTGCAGAGGGTGGTGGGCATTGTCCAATATGGACAGCAGTTTATCCAGAGTCCTTCTCTATGCCACCTCTGTGCTCAAAATGAGTGAGAAGTTGAGTGAGAAGATATTGGAAAACATTGGTAAGTTTTTCTAAATAAACTCTTGCTTTTGTTATTACATTCAAGAAGAATCTGTGTACAAGAATAATGTTGTGTTCTGATTTCAAATAGTTAAAAATCAATACTTAGAGTAATTTCTTAATGAACATGTAGTGTTAAGTAGGTACCAGTGAAGTGTGGGGGGGTGACTCCCCACCACCCCTGGCAAATCACACCCAGTCTATTATTATTATTATTATTAGAAATATTTAAAATCTTGAATAGATCTCCTTGAGGTATCTACCAAAATGATTATAAACAAATGATTTTTTTTTATCAACAAAATGCATACACTATACAAATGTAACTGGTTTATAAATACAGAATTTTCATACATAGTGAGAACAAATCTGTGTAATGTATATTATGTACAAACTATGTGAAATCTATTATAAATTGAGACAACCATACAATGCCAAAGTTATTCTTTGAATAGTTTAAATAGCATCTTATATAATCAGATACCGTTGCCCATGAAGTTGTAATAAAGTATGTTTACCTCTTCACATGAATTGTGACAATGTGATTTATTCTTGACATATTAAGTTTAACTGGTGTTGCACCTGAAACAAAAATGATTATTAATGAATAAAAGAGAACTCTGTCTGAAAACAAAAGTATTCCAATTTTATGAGCAATATGTGTACCCATAAAATGTATAGTATGTGATTTATGCCTCAGCTTTTAGGACAATGTATGACGTACTATATACTGTACGTCATACATTGAATTTATGTACAAAAAAGTCAACAGGTGCATTTAACATTGTCCTCTGAGAAGTAAAATGACCTTGGTTCAACAACACGGGAATTACTTATTGAGCTTAGTGACATGACATTTTAATATGACACAGCATGATCCTTTACAATGGTGGCAGAGAGTGGTCCCAGCTGGTTCAGTTTTTTCCCCTCTTTTTCCTGTAGCTGCCCTCCTTGACTAGTAAACATATGAGTTCTGCAAATCCTCTGACCCATATCTCCTGCAAGCCTGTCTTGGACCTGGAGCCTCCATAAAAGTCTCCCTGACAATAAAATCACAGATTTATTGGCTGACAGAGGTGAGGGGTAACTTGGCTCCTGGTGTGGGCAGGTAAGAGGTCACGACAGACTCTAAAGATGTGGGTCTATGTAAGTGGGAGAAGGAATTACTGTTGGTGACATGTGAAGGGGAGGCCAGGTGCTAATTGGGGCATTGGGAACGCAAACTAGTTGGCAGACGAGCGTCCATGATTGACAGGTTGTCATCTCATGTTTCAGCTCCTACAGGGAATATTAACCAACATCTTAGCAGGTCAACTGTGCAGTGAAACCAGCAGTTGACATACTGGTGCTGGATAACATCACTCTGCACGAACACACACGCACACAAACAGCCAAGGGAGAAAATATACTTCAACCTCACATGTCATATTTAGATATGGCGTCTGCTTCAGGAAGCCATGCATAAGAGCTCAGGCATTCTGTGCAGCCATATGATTCACATTAAGGATGTCTGGATATAGATAATTGGTGACAGACAACAATTGGAAAATTAATGAGATGCAGTAGATCTAAACTGTTCCTCTCTGAGCCAATGCTGGCTTCTGTCCATGACAAGTCGTTGCAGTACAGTAGGTCTGCGCCTGCTGTTTGCATTTTGAGTGGTGAGGGCAAGCCTGCCTGGGAATGTGGAGTATGTCTGTTGGACAGACAATCGGACGACTCTGTCAGCCAGTATAGGACATCCTGGGTGGTCTCTTCATGGTTTTTGGAACGACACCTCAACTTCCCCTCTGCCACATGTATATGCCACCAAGCACACTGTATATCATTAGGACAGGGCTCTCTGGAGATGGATGGATGGCCTTCCTGTTCAGACAACATCCATTTTTCTCCTTAAAGCGGGCTGTCAGTTGCTGGGATAGAGTCTTTTACTGGTGTAGTATGTGTCAGTGATCCAGCTCTGTGTTAGGTAAGCGCAGTCATCCAGAATACAACCAAAGAGCTCTTAACATTGTTCGGACAAGGAGCAATGGTATTTGGCACAAGGTTTGAAGTCAGGCCCTCGTGTTGAAACCCACTCCATCTTGTTAGGAAAGATAAATTGAAGGAGGCGGTATAAGAATCTGTTTCAATATTTATCATAATGACTGACTGGTGTCCACCCATTGGCTGCCCCTGACAACGGCAAATCAGGTTGTTCTTGAACTGGGTGAAGAGCAAGCCTCATTAGCATGGAGTTAATTTATTCATTCTGGCCTTTCAGGTAGTGAGCCAACTGATGAGGGCTGATTTGCATCTGGGACATTAAGACTGGTTTGTAATTGGCTCGATGTCTGCTGCTAAAGTGTTAATTAGGTGCATAGACCTTTGGCTTATGTTCAGGCCATGGTACCGCTCTAAACTCTCTCTCTCTCCCACACATCTTTTTGCATACTTTTGAAACACAGTTCTTCATGTGGCCTTATGTAATAAACACTAGAGGTAATAACAACACATGTGTTTTTCTGTCTCAACCTCCTTGACCACATTTGCTTTCAAAATAAATCATGATGTCATCTTGTTTAATCACCTCTTAATACCTGACATGAAACTGGAGGAAGAAATCTTTCGGCTGTTGAACTAATACAAACTCAGTCAATTGGCTTCAGCTCTGAACTACAGTCCAAAACTACAGTCGTCTCTCTCATAAAGATCCCACATACTTTCCAACCACTATGAATCTCTAATTTTTATGATGCTGCGTTATAACAAAACAATCCTTGTACGGACATCACAAACCAGTACCGCTGAAGTGCTCTTCACTGCTGGAGACATTGCCATATAACTAGGTTATTTGATCGTGCAAATAATTTCCGAGGCTGAGCCTGTCAGAAAGGCTTACAGGCTGAAAACCTGAGGGAACCTTCCTTGCAGTTGTTGCTCTTCCTTTCCTGGCCATATAATCACACCAGGGGAAAACTGCCCTGTTTTCACTGCACTTTAATTGCACCCATACAAACAGGGTTACAATGACAGGTCCCATAGTCCTTTCTATTTCTACTTGTCGTTTCATTCACCACAATCAAATAAAAGAGGGTGTTCTTTTTTTACTCTGTGGAGCTTGTTAGTCTCTTCGCACCGTTACCTCAAAGCTTATGTTTATGGATGAATCATGTCCATCAATTATCTTACATGACATTTAGTAGTACCACAACATATTCCGTTGTAGAACTACTTCTTCAAATGATTCACTGATTTTTGTGTATGTTGTTTTGATATTGTTTAAGTAATAATGACTTCAATCTTCTAGGTCACTTCACTGATGTGTATTAAAGCTAGTCTTCAAATTATTCGGAGCAGGACCATAACAAAAAAAAGCAACCTGCTGTTTAATATTGAATGACTGCTGTCATTTCTTGACCTGACAAAAGGCTTTTGTGCTGCTTCCGCTTGACCACTCACCACCAAATAAACCACATCAAAGACAGAGAAAGACTCAGCTCTCCAGTTGGCACCTAACCCTTTCCTGCTAACCCCGCTGTCCATCACATGAATCAGTGTGGATTGAATCAGTATTGGTCTGCCACCTTACTGATGGGCCACCATGGGTCACAGCTCAAAGTCAAAGGCCCTGGGGACTGCTGCGAGGATTGCACAGAGGCCAACGGACCTCCTACTCACATACATAATAGAAAACCCACCAACTGCTCAAATGCTCAAACCTTCCTTCCTGTCGCTTTTCTTGTGTGTTCTTTAAAATGCATGTTTTTCTTTCTTAAGCTACAATAACAATAGCAACATGGCCAAAAAGCCAAGACATCACAGAAGAAGACATTTATTAGTCACATTACCTCAGCTTTTCCTGCTCCAGCAACCATCTGCATGACATACAATTCCCCATATCTTTTTGATTAAGCCTATCATCTGTTATTTTGCCCATCAACAAAACCAACAGTTTAACAATACGTTCAATGACAAACTGCTTAATGCCTGAGTAATGATGCTCACAAACCATTTTGACACTCTTCCCACATGGGGAATTTAGTATGATTTCAACAATGTGGAATGCATATAAAGTCATGACTAACAAACCACATGTTGTCACAAGAATTTCTTCATCAAAATAGTTCTCGTCGATGTTTGTCGTACATTTTGTTTCATGTGTATAATGTTGAAATTGTGTCGCAGCTGTAAACATCATGCTGTCAACAAACTCAATAAGGTGCCACTGAGGAAATAAACAAGTCCAAGTATTAACCTGAGTCTACGATAACAACATGCAGAGGTTATGAACTGGCACAGACTGAGTAAACACATGGGCTCAGTGGATATGTTGCCTGACTGTGAAAATCCTTCATGAGTGTTCATAGTTGCCCTCCCTCTCCCAGATGGAGCAGGTGTACCATCTGGATCTATAAACTTTTGATGTTGGACTACAATGCCGTAGCAGTTGAGGTATGACTCATATGTTTGTATGAGATTGAAAGCAGAGCAGATACTGGATCCAGAGGTATGTGGGCTCCAGACGGTTTCAGTTTGTCTCTCAGTGAATAGTCCAGGTCCATGTGACACACCCCTGCTGGGTCCCATCTCAGCACCAGGCTTAACTGGCCTTCAACCCTCACAAGGGAACATGAAAGTGTCCTGTTTCCCCCCATTGAGAAAGTAATACAGAGTTCACCATAATATTCAACAGTTATTTCACCCCACACCACACCCCTCTGAACAATTAGTTCCCCTTGTGGAAGGTTCCTTGTGGGATGTTATTGGGAGGAAGGTTGATAATATGGGTAGTGTGCTATAATATTAATGTGATAAAACAGTAGGTAATGTTAAATATCAGTGCAATTTATTAAAGGTGTCATTCCATGGTTATTTGATTAATATTACTGTTCTCCGTTGTTATTGAATACATTGTGTGTTTTTTAATGTGTTTTTTTTCACGATAGAAAAATAACTTGATGTCGAACAACAGAGTCTACTGGTACTTCCTCATACAGGTCCATGACGCAGTGATTAGGCGTCTCTGATTGGTTCAGAAAGTGTGAGGGAACACTCCCTCCTCCCCTGTCACTCTCTGTGTGTTTACCATCCCAGAGTAGCATCCAGCTAGGATTCGTTCCATTGCTTGTTCTGAAAACGTGCAGGGGAAAAAACTAGGCTTTATTTCCACAGAGAGCACATGAACCAGTTTGATCCTCCATTTTTTCCACTTTGTGCAGCAGTTACTGTGGCACCATCTTCTCTTGTAGATGCTAATGCTACTTCAGATTCACTGTAATGGGGGACGGGCTTAACCCCACATGGATGACGCTAAAGTCTATCTGACATAGATGGAATGAATGTGGTATGCAGCCAGTGGAGGTGACAAAGCACTTTCAAAGGCAGCATGTGTTGGTAACTCGGAGTGACCCTTCAGATTCCAAAATCAGCGTGGAAAAGTGGTTTTCCGCAGAATGACACCTTCAAAGACAACAGTGTTTTGTAAATGAAAAATGTGGGGATTTCTAGATCATTGCACTGGTATTCAACAGTTGAATTCACCTTTACTGCAGGATCAGCAGCAGCCTCTTTCTGTTGGTGATTATATTCTGGTAACAGTGTTAGAAAAGAAATGCAATTGCTTACTGAATGTGTTTTGGAAAGTGTTTGGTATGCACAAATTGTAGACTTGGAAGTTAGTGTGGTTGAGGTGGCTGTTTAAGAGATTTTTAACTTCAAACTATGGCCCTAATTTCTTCCTTTTTTATATATAAACTGTCACTACTGTAATATTCCGGTAAGAACAATTTTGTTATTTTGATTAGTTTAACCAAATTTGACTTCATCCCTTCAGAAATAGTCTTTAACTTTTTTTTTTGTACTAAAGCCTTAGCCTGCAGTTTCAATACTAAAAAAGTTGTGGTTCTGTAGCCCTCAGCTGATGAGGTTTAACTCAACCACAGACATTATTTCTGCCTGTATATCCTGTAATGTTAGGCTGTAAAACTAAAACTTTTGCTCAGACTTGTCCATTGTAAACAGATGTATGTTAAATGACTGCTGCCACCTTCTACTCCAGGAAAAGTATCAGCTTTAATGAAAATGTGCCTTGAAGTGTAAGAATGTGACACACTATTGCAGTCTAAAAGGTTTGCTTGAATCACCTCCAATGAGTTATTTTGAGAAGATATATAAAATGTATTTCTTTGGCAGAATTTAGAGTCTTGAATGTTTCTAATTTACTCTTACTGAGTGTTTCAACATAAGTGGCTTACCTCTATTCCTTGGCAGAGCATGGTGTTTAACATCTTGAGTTTTTTGAGCATTAGGATAATATAGGCTCTGCTTTGGGTTTTCTGTGATGCTATCTTCATATCTTTGAAGTTGGAGGGTGATACAATCTGCATTTCTCTTCATTAAATGTACACCTGCTTTACAGAGCACTTGCTTTTTTCATATAATTCATATGTGTAGTATGCAAATTCCTTATTAGTTTCCAGATTCTTAACCCCTCATTGCCTATTATAACAAATATGCAACATAATAAATTGTATGTACTATAGTCAAAATTCATTATCTCCACTTAATTTAACATTTAGTTTTGTAGGGCTTTGACATGATTAAAATGAATCCAAATTACTTTGGATTCATTTTGATTAATCATGATTAAAACACTTTATATCGACTGTTTCATTTTTTTTGTTTTTTGTTTTTTTTGGTTCGTTTTTTTGGTTTGTTTGGGGGGGTTGTACCAAAATTTCCCAAAAAAAATACCAGAATTTACGAAGAAACAAAAAAAATGTGAAGAAAATAATATAACAACATTCCTAAAATCCACAAAAAAATCCACCCACCCAACACTCAAAATATATGCAAAAATATGCATTGTGTTTTTAATCAGATGAATCATAATAATGGATTCATCCTTGTTAAACATGTTAATTTTGACAGACCTACTTTTTTAAATATATACTTATTTAAATTCAGGCATTAAGTCAAAGTCAGTTTTATTGTCAATTTCTTCACATGTCCTTGACATACAAAGGAATTGAAATAACGTTTGCATTTACATGGACAACAGTAAAGTGCAGATGCACAAAAAGACAAATCCTAAAGTATAAATAAATAAATAAATGCAGTAGCTTTAAGGCTCCTTGTACCTAGTGCTGCTAAACTAACCAGGTAAGACAAAATAAGACATAAAGTACATAACTAACATTAATGTGGACGATACAATGTTCAAAAATACCCTTCTCTCACTTTAAGACATTAACCATATATAGACATGTATCTAAACACAGGGGATATAGACAGTGAAAAGCCGTGGGAACCTCACTTGTGACTGAAGTGGTTAACTTGTCTTTCGTTAACGTTAAACACTCCAGCAGGCTTTACACAGCGGACGCTCCAAACAACTGCCTGTGAGCAGAGTGGAAAGTGCCACAGAAAAGCTACTTTTCTTGAAGATAAAAGGCTCCAGTCTCAAAAGCGTATGTCACACAATAACAAAAATGTGACTTTAGCCCAAGGCACTAAAGCAAAGCACTGGCAACCTGTTTGTTGATTAGAGGAGTGAATACAAAGAGAGCTCAGAGAGGGTCAATGAAGGGGAGGAAAAGAATAGTGTAGATCTACATTGGCCCCCACTTCCACACACCCACTGCTTTCACTGCAGATTGAAAAAGTGATAAATATGCATGAGTTTGGCTTCGACAGTAGAGGTCTTTGATGGTATGGTTGAGAGTTCTCTATCTCTGGAGCAAATAGGCTGAAAATAACTGAGAATGTTTACTCCATGTGTGTGAACAATGTGAGCTTTTAATGAGCAGAGGAGATGTTGCGGTAAGAGTTTTCCGTGAAGCTTATATTGGATCTTTCTGAACTTGTTTGAGGATGACAACTTCTTACCGAACATCAAGTGAAGGAATAAGTATCAGTAGCAATAACTGAAATATATTAGAACGCACTATAGAGAATGAAAAATGAAAAACACCCCCAAATTACTATTATTATTATTATTATTATTATTATTATTATTATTATTATTATTATTATTATTATTATTATTATTATTATTATTATTATTATTATTATTTCTACTATATATTTTTTATTTCTAGTTTAACTTTATTATTTACTTCTATGATTATTTGCACTGTTATTTGAACTGCTTTACTTCTTTTTCGTACTTTTTGCACCCCACTGTGTGTTTCTGTGAGCTCCTGTGACAGTGAATTTCTCCTGTGTGAGATTAATAAACTCTTATCTTATCTTATCTTATCTAAAAGGTAACTGTGAATTCTAAACGTCCTGCTGTTTCAACTATATCACAGTAAAAGTCCAGTCCAGTGAACCACTAAGGAACATGTAAACCAGCATCTAAATCCTAAACATAATAATCCGCTCTTATTAAGTTTTCTTTCGACATCTCTGCTAACACTCATGGGCTCATGCAAGAAAACATGATTTAGAGATATAGTATTTGACATGAATGTTTAGAAATGTTGAGTTGTTATTCTTGCATTTCATTTTCCAGGTTAGACAGAACCGAACAGTAATTCGTTTTTTTTTTTTTTTTTTTTTTGAGAAATGTTTTCCTTAGCATTTTTCCTCCACTGTGTGTTTGTATCTCAGAGCTGCAGGCCTCTCAGTCTTTTGAACACTACAGTATATCAGACAAAGCCATGGACTACAGGATCCTGCAGATGGATGAGGACCAGGACAGGATGTATGTGGGCTGCAAGGACCATGTCCTCTCCATGGATATCAACAATATCACTCATAGCACACTCAAGGTCAGTAGAGGTCTGTGATTAAACCCTAGAATAAATTAGATGTTGTAATGTAACGCTGGCACATACTGTGGTATTATTTTCCTGTCACTAAACAAAGGAAAAACCTAAAAGGCACCTCATAAAAGTGCTGTAGTGCTGTTATCATCTGTCCAATGATATGCAAATTACTCTACATTTGTGATGATCACAGCAATTTTAGGGTTATTCAAAGACCCCTAAAATGCTTGAGCTCTCTGATCACTGATTCTGCATGCAGTGAAGGAGTTATCGTCAGTGTAATTGACAGGCGTGAAGTGCATAAACAGATGGGAAAGCATTTAGGTTTCCCCAGAGAGGACTGCAACGCATCCATTTTTCCCAAGTAAATTGCTTGATATATTCATCGAGCAAGACCTTTAAGCACCTCTCCCAGGTTTGAAAATGCACACGTTTTTCACACATGGCTGTTGTCTGTGAACACGGACTAATCTATGCTCAAACTTTCTTCAGAAACAGAAACTTTTGCTTTGTTCATTTTCCACATGTTTCCCTGTGATTTCTCTGTGTAGTTTTATGTTCATGTTACAGTACGTGTCTCTGAATCTGTTATGATTCATTAGGTTTAACCCTATGCACTGACTGCCACCACATGCTGTTATTTACTTATTTATTTTACTCATTTATTTATTTTTTCTCTACTAGCTGTTTTGGCCTGCATCTACCAGCAAAATAGAAGAATGTCAAATGGCAGGAAAGGACCCCACGGTAAGAACAGCTGAAAATGCAACAAATGAATAAAATGTACAAACTAACCTTCATATTATATGTATTGTATTCATATCCCTGTTATTTTTAATATTCTTATTTTGTAGCGTCTGTAGTATGACTTGAATTCTTATGTTTTATCATTTGCAAGTTAGAAAACTAAATTAAATCCATCTTCTCAGCGATCATGTTTTATTGTAATTTTTATTCCATGTTTGAGTCATTTTATGTAAACATGTGAAACGCCTCTGAAATGACAATTAGACTTCAACATATAGCCTGAGCAAGTGCAGTATTAATTCCAAATATTGGTGCTGATATTTTACGTGGTACATTGCAAGTTGGTTCAGACAAATGACTTCCTGAAGAATTGATCAAATGTAACTACATCATCACATATCTTAACTAATATTATTCATAACTATTAATAACAACATATGCTCTTGGTTTAGTTTACCATAACTAACCTAAATATATTACAAAATAGATATTCAGGCTTAAAGGTTTTGGCAACTATACTCAGATCACTTCCTTTAACTGAGTCTAGAGCGGAAGTGTGTGTGTGTGTGTGTGTGTGTGTGTGTGTGTGTGTGTGTGTAAAGCCTCTTGAGATTTCCCTCTCCCATCTGTGAGCTTGTGTCAGATCCAACCACATGTGTAGCAGGCAGCAGATGTCTACAGGGTCACCGACTGCCCTGGAGTCCTCCTGGCATCGGCACAGTTAGATGAGGCGTGGGAGGAAAGCTGTGGACAGAAAAATAAACCAGAATCAAGGTTCACAAATTGGACGCAGCTCATTGACAAGAAGATTTTATAACATGCCCTCAATCTGAGTGGTGCTTGTTAGCCCCAACAAGATTTAATGAAGACATAGTAGGAGTGATTCCTCCTCTGCCTCTGTTTTTCTCTAATTGGGTTGTTCTGAAACACATACATGCAGACTTTCCTATTGACACAGCAATGCAGAGTATATGCCAACAGGAGAAGCAAAGGATAAATGGGCCCCTATTTGCATGATTATTTATTTGCCAATTATGTGAAACATAATTGGCAACCTCCTTACCTAACCTCCTTAACATTTTTTTTTTCTTAGACTAGAAGACAGAATTAGAAACCAACAGTACATTATGCCCATTATTTCTACTACAGTATAATGTGTCTATCTCTTCTGACAGCATCTAAAATGTAGAGCCAAGGTTTTCTAAAACATGCTGTTACAGAAATGGAGAAGAAGCAGTTTCCATTCATTGAGTGATTTGCACTGCTCTGACTCATAGTCCACCCACTGCAGACAGGCCCCCACAAATATTTGGGTGAGCCAATGCTGTGTGGAGCCATTCAGTGGCCCCTTTCCTCCTCTGTCATCCCATGCACTGCTTGCCAGTTTCTGGTCTAAAAATATATTTTTTTAATTCTTATTTTTCCACTCTTTTTATTCAATTTTTCCAACTCTTTTCCTTAAGTTTCTTCCTCACTGAATTATGTTTAATTCTCTCTTTTTGCCCTTTTCTTTTCTGAAGATGTTGTAACCAGAGTCCTGTACTTCTATTATGGTTACTCTAACCATCTGTATACATAGAGTAAGTGTCTCTTCTTTGATAGAATGTGAGGTTAAGGAGGATAGCTGCAATCTGTATCTGAATCTGAAATGGAAAAGCTGATCAAACCAGTTGATTACAGTAAGTCAATTGGCTGATTGCTTAACCAGTGCTCACTCCTTGAACCTGACCTATGTGGATATGTAGATGCATATGTAGGTTATCTTGTGTGTGTGTGTGTGTGTGTGTGTGTGTGTGTGTGTGTGTGTGTGTGTGTGTGTGTGTGTGTATGTGTGTGTGTGTGTGTACACAAATGCTCAGTGCGTGAGTGAGGGTTCAAATTAGGTGCCACGAGCTGTTGTGTGTTTTTCAATGTTAAGGGAAGACTCATATAGAGATAAAGAAGGATACAACACATAACAGAAAAGGGTGTGTGGTAGCAAGAAGACATTTGGATTTCAGCAACAGTCCTACTCAGAACTGCAGCAGCTGCCGTTCCTGCAGCTATCGCCAAGTTCCTGACAGTTCCCTGGATACATGTTCTTCTCCTCCCCACTTCTTTCCTTCCTTTCTTCCTCTTAACTCTGTTTTTCACAAGCTCAGGCCTAATTGCCCACTAAGTCCAGAGCTCCTGCTGCTGCCGGGTGTTGGAAGTGGAAGCAGAGATGAAGGCAGATCAACAGTCCTTACCTACATGTATTACAGATTCCTCTGACACTGTTTTTCCACTGGCCTTAATACCACAGCAGTGAGATATGGACTTGTTTGATTGTGTGGCCTGTGACGCCACAATCACGACACATTAGAATGACTCACTCTTATGAAATAGGACACGTCAGGAAAGATATTTTTGGTATTTACCCTGACTGCATTCCATACACTTTATTCACTGCACTGACACGTGTGCACACAACTTTCCAGATGAATATTCCTCAGCTTCATCAGAGACTATGTCTTATACTTTAGTGATCCTTCAATATACAATGGAATGAAATCAGAGGCTTTTTATTGTGATTTCTTTCCTGTTGACCTATTATATGTTTCTCTCTGTCTTCCAGCATGGCTGTGGCAACTTTATTCGAGTAGTGCAGCCTTACAACAGGACTCATCTGTTCATGTGTGGCAGTGGAGCGTACAGTCCTGTCTGTGTGTACATCAACAGGGGCCGCAGACCAGAGGTGGGAACATGATGACAGACTTCAATTTAATAAGTGGAGAAACATGGGAGTGAACCATGAGTGTGAAAGTGATTGTGGCTATAAATTATTTACAAAAGACATTTCATTGCTGGATAAAATCAAAGTAGGGGTAATGTGGTGGTGCAGCGGATAATACTGTTGCTTCATAGCAAGAAGCAACAGTATTATCAATTCTAACCTTTCTGTGTGGAATTTGTATGTTATCCTCATGTTTGTGTGAATACTTTCCAAATCCAGGCACTGATAGATTAACTGATAGGTCAACCTAAAATTGCCCTTAGATTTGAACCATTGCATAGGTAGCTGGGATAAGTGATAACTCTAGTGATAGTAATGAATTTTGAGCAACATTTCATTATATAAGTACTGTGATATCACCCTAAGTGTTTAGCATTTTCAGTAAAAGCAGGTATTTTTCTATATTTTATCCTATTTTATCTATTGCTGTCAAATGATTCAGGTTTTTTAATCACAGGGTTCCTATGGATTCATTTCAATTCATCACAATTAAATACCATTCATTTTTTTAACAGAAATATCTAATCTAATTCCAAAAATTTATTCTACATTTTATTTTTCGTCAATACACTCAAGAAAGAAGGGAATATATATGCACTAGGGATGTGACGAGACACTCAGCTCACGAGACGAGACACGAGATCGAGACGAGATCGTAAGAAAACTAAATTACAAATTATATGAAAGGACAACAGACTTATTTAACTGAGTTGCACATGGATTTTAGAACTCTGTAAGTGTTAACTTTTAATGAACTTCTTCCTCTACAAATAAAAATTCAAATCAAATGTTATAAAACTTAAAATAAAATAAATACAATTATATAATTCTCCATTTTTCAAGTGCAGACAATATATGTAAAACAAAACGTTCTTCTCTGCCAATACAGACTGAAAATAGTTCAACAGAGCCTGACCAAGTCTGTCACTGACATGTCCCTTCTTCCTCTACAAATTGAAACTAAAATAAAATGTTACAAAGGGTAAAATAAAATAAAAAAATATATTTCTCCTTTTTCCAAAATCAAATCTGGCGCTTGACTGTGGAGGTTGAAGTCCCCCCCCCGCCAGGTGCATTTCCTCCGCCGCACTAACTGTGGGCTTAACAGAACCCTCCGCCAAGACTTCGCCACTTCCTGGACTCGCTGTCCCTTCTCCCCCTGTGCGTTAATCGCATTGCCAGGGCATGGACCGGCCCACGTATAACAGGTGCCAGTGGTCATTTGCAATGACCCACCGAACCATCTTGAAAACACAGGAATATAATGCACACGCGAGTCACAGGAACTCCCAGGAACCCCACGGTGGCAGGCGCGCGCAAGCTAACGTGGTAACGCGGGCAGCAAAATCAGTGGACCATAACGAACCCGATGTACAAAATCAGAGGGGGAGGGGGGTTCCCCAGCAGATCGCACCCAGGTAATATCAGTATTTTTCGAAGTCCAGGTTCCAGACTTCCGGCTGCTTGCTGGATAACAAATCTCGCGAGACATAATTTTAAGGCGACGGGAAATCTCGCGAGATGTAATATCTCATACCCCTAATATGCATTAAACATTAATGCTGCGAGTTAGGCAATGCGTTAGCCACAGTCCGAGCAAAATCCCTGACTAACGTATACTTCGCATTGATATAATATTTTAAGCTGGAAGTGTTTCGGTGAAAAGATAACTCTATTCTGCACGTGTATAAAACTTTTTTTGGCAATTGACCGTTTTTTTGGTACTCATATGTCATGCTGTTTAAGGTTTCCCATCTTTCTGTCTGTGTATTTGCGAATGTACAATACTCAGATTCAGACAAACTGCCTGAAATGCGTTTGCAGAGAAGTTCAGAGTCTTTCTGTGCTGCAGAAGGCTTCTTGTGCTAAAGTTTTAAGCAGATTAATCATGATGACGGATTAATCTGTGTTCAAGTTTGACAGCCTTAACTTTATCATGTTCATTATGTCTTTGAACTTTATCATAAGACATTTTTATGACGTGAAAAGTGTGTCCAACCACTGTCATTTGTCAGACTACAGCAGTTTTATTGATGATTAACTGCTGTAGAATATTACAGTGTTTCCATGTTCACTATGAAGCCTCTGAAGGTCAAATAAATACACATCTGATGCAGCCAAAAATGTGATAAATTGCATTTTACTCCAATAATTTAAAAGCATTAATAGCAAGGGACCTATGCAAAACGTTTAATCACTATTTGAACTGCCTATGCCATAGGTGGTTCAATAGATAATAAACTTTTTTTTTTTTTTATCAGTAAGTGGTTTTGGTCACTGGTTTGGCCTTAGAGATTAGACTGTTAAACTATGCAGTCTGCAAAAATATGAAACAGAAGAGGAAGTCAGTGGACCGAGAACACTAAAAGCAATAATTAGGGCTGTCAAATGATTAAAACTTTTTTTTATCAATTTAATCACAGTGTTGCTTTGGATTAACACAGTAAGACTGCTCTGTCTTTTGTTTTGTTAGCATAGCAATAATGACATGACATCCTAAATGTAAAGAGCAACTAAACAAAATGGATTAATTAGGGGAAGGGAGAAACATGGGGGGGCGGGGGTGATAATTGGAGCCATAATAATAACAACAACAACAACAACACAGAAATATAAAACAATAATGCCTGTAGTCTAATTTGCTAGTATTATTGTTATTGTGTTTGTTATTATTTACTTTCTTCTTCTATCAAACGTGTATGGGAAGAGTGGTGCCTTCTGGTGGACTGACAAATGCTCATTCTTACACATTCAGCAATTAATGCAGGACAGTGCTTCACAATGGTTGAAACAGACATACATAATTGACCATAGTTGAGCCTTTTGCTGTTTGAATCACTTTTCCTATCAATACATGTACATAATCGGTGTAAAATGCAGTTTAAAATCCATCTTTATTTTTTTTTTTTCATGGTAATCAGATATGCTCCATTGGGACGTTCAGAGGCTTTGTAGTGAACATGTTGTGTAAGATATATTCAACAGTAAAACCCATGGAGTTTGAACAGTGACAGTTTATGTACAGTTAATTATATATTTACACAGAAGGTAATTTTGTCTTCAGTTTTCTATATTATAATATAAAAACCTTTGAATATACTCTGAGTTTTTATAAACTAAGTTATAAGAAATTAAATAGAATGAAATACATGATTTTCACTGAAAATGTGAAATGCAGAGGATAATGTAATGTAAAATAACAACCCTTTCAATGTTTGTGCTCCTCTTTATACATGGTGGTAAAAAAAAAACTATGCAATTGAAAACATTTTTATTAACCTATTTTTCATCGAATTGCAAAAATGTCCACTCAGCTGGACACCATGCATTTATTTTTTGAAGCACAGAAATGTGTATTTACTGATTCACTGTGTAAAAACTATGAAATATTCTTGAATGTTGTCAAATTTTAACATACTTAACATACACTTTATGGAGCTAATATGAAAAAAAGGTTTTGTTTAAAAAAAGTTCATTACATTCTAATAATAATAACAAGCAATTTATTTACACCCAAACATGTTACTGCAGATCAGTTTTAACATGGACAGTAAAGTTACTGTACAGTAACAGCATGGTTTGCAGCTGATGTTTGCAGAAAGATGCACAGGAATCCACTGGGTTGACTGATGTGGAACTAAAACAATAAATTCCATGAATATACCTTATTCCAGACAGGGATAGTAAGGGGATTTTATTATTTTGTTTATAAAGTCAGTGAATATCAGGGAGTTTAGTAACTGCAGCCCCAAACCAAATGTATTGTATACAGTAGCATATGTATGTATGTGTTGTTTCTGTGTTTTTAGCAAGGGATAATGTATACATGCGTGACTATCAGAAAAACATGTCCAGAACCAAACAACACTCGGACACTGAAGGCGGAGGGGTGTTGCTTATTCTACAGGTTATTACAGCTTATTAGTGCTACTACTCTAACAGATTACATAAAATAGCCGTTACAACGTATGGTACGGTGAACCTGAAGTGACAAAACTCGTTGCCATTGGCAGCGGGCGTTAACGGCACAGCGGGCAGTTATCGAAAAAATTTCGCCCTCAGAAGGCTGGGAATGTCCATTCAAAGTGAACAGGAGCTGCCGCAACGTTCTAGAGGGCCGTAGTATAATCTGTAAAAAGTCCCGTTCTAAAAAAATAATAATAATAATAATCCTCCACTGTAGTGATTATGCATGACAGGGTTAAAACATGTTAAATGGAAAGGAAAAATCATTTGAGAAGTTCTAAAAAAAAAAAAAAAAAAAAAAAAAGGAGCGCTGGGACTTTATGGGTTAAAGAAGATGTTGAGGATAAGAGAAGTAAAATGAAAAGGCTCTGGTGTTAAGAATGAAGAGATGTTTTCTGAATGTTGAGTTCTGCTTTCATGTCCAGCCACAAGTGAGCACAGGGAATCCCTCCAGGAGGAAAGTGTTCCCTGACTGAGCAACATTTAGCCACAGGCTGCAAACTGCTGCCAAACACTACTGGGCAGACACTGGATCTGCTCACAGGAGTCTTTTGTCATTTGGGGTTTTGTTTGAAAGGTTTGCCACTTTTTAGTTTCAAAAAAATGTCAGAGTGTGAGGACGAGAGGCCTGTTTAGTATAACACACTGCTGTGGTGGGATGTTGGCGCTGCGTTCACTGTGCGGACCTTTGCTCTATGGACGTGTCTCTGAAGATTAGCTTGTTTTCTTCAGTGAAAGCTGATAGTGTGACAGCAGCAGTCTGGGAAGTGTTTTCTATGCTAATGATTTTTGTTGTGATTGTACTGTAGTGCTCCCAGATGCATATTCAAGTGTACTTACAAGTGAACGTCTATCACATTGACCCTTTAACTCCTGAGACTTTAACAGTTCTACAGTAGAAAACAAAAAAAGGAAAATCACAGCAACATTAGAAGCAACAGGAAAAACAAAAATACAAGGAAAATCAGGGTGACATGGTGGTTAGTACTCATAGATAGATAGATAATTTTTTCATCATCTTTTTTTAATGACTTGGTCTCAGTCACTGCTCTGCATGTATTTTATATTTATTCCACGAGGACAGAGCTTTGAACTAAGCATATTCAGATGTCTACAGAGAGAACAAGGTCTATTCTATTAACACGACTGGAAATTTAAAAAAACTGAGCAAAGAGTTGAATTTTTCTGAATATTTAAACTAAACTGTCCATTCAAAACGCATCAGCGCTGAAATGTCAGGGGTTAAAGTGTGAAGGGAATTAACCTTTTAACTAACATTCAGAGAGTATAATTACAGTATGATTTCTTCCTTTATTTTCAGGTATCATAATATTCACCACCGTTTATTCTAATATTGGGATTAAAGGATGTCAGATGACATTTCACGCAGTCTAATGGTTAATGTCAGATCCTAACAGATGGTGTCAGTCCCCCAGAAGCTCTAACAGAGACACGTTTTCCTCAAAAAAAATCCTCTGCTGACGTCAATAGTATGCCCATCCAAGGAAGCTGCACCATCACCAGGCAGACTAAAATAGGAAGGGGCAGGAAACTCTGTAATTTTCCTAGATTACTGTCTGGTCCAGTGTGCTATTAGGAGAGGGGAACTTGGCAGCTCTCCCACCTGAGACGGAGGACAGCTATCACATTTGGACACAAATTCCTCTTTTCCCCTCAAATGGAATGTTCTTTTTACTGTCCCACAAGGGCGAGTTAGAGCTGCTTCTGTGCTTCTTTAAAAGCATAGGAAGAGAGACTTGAACAGAGATTCTCTGTGGGACATTTGGTGCATTTTTATTATGGTAGAGGCCAATAGGCACAAGACATCATATAAAACTGTCTCTACAATCTGTGATTTCCTTTTTTTCTCTGTGACAGGAACAAGTTTTTCACATTGACTCCAAGACTGAATCTGGAAAAGGGAGGTGCTCCTTTAACCCTCAAGTGAATACAGTTTCCGTCATGCTCAGTAGGTGCCTCTTACTTCACCCTTCCTGATTTAAATCTGTCAAAACCCCCATAAAAGTTGAGACAAACTGAAATTAAAATCTGTATACTATACATTTTTTTTCTATTTTATTTCTACTGATGCCAGACCGCCTCTTTGCATCTTACATTTAGCTAGTTACATGAAATGACTGCGGAATAAAACTAATGAAATTTTACCACATGTGTTACTGATAAAGAAAACTCAAGTCTTAAATGTTGGTTGGCTCAAGTTTCCAAGATAAGTCTTAGGTAAAAATGTGAAATTCTTAGAATTAACAAGAGAATAGGTTTTAGTCCAAAGGAATATTGGTCTCAGATCTACCAGACCTACTTCAAAACACTATCTGCACATTATGATCCATTCACTTTACAGGTTATTTCTAGTGGAATATTTACTAATCCATTGCATACATGTACATAAACCACCATATATGTGGAATAACACACCATTATATATATTAAAAACATGAACTAACCAGCACTAAAGTAATTTGTTTTCTGATTCATCTTATTGAAGTAAGATTTAGCACATTTAATAATAATAATAATAATAATAATAATAATAATAATAATAATAATAATAATAATTCTACATTTTATTTGTATAGCGCTTTTCGTGGCATTTAAAGATGCATAAAGTGAAAATAGTACAATAAGAGTCCAACGACAATAAAAAACAGACAGAATAAAAGTAATTAAACATTAAAAGCAATCTTAAATAAATGACTTTTTAAAATACTGTCTGAAACAGATACTTTCTAAAAAACAGTGTTACATAGTGCTGACTCAAAATAAAATAAACAAAAAATAAGCAAACTAAATAAGGCTATTGGGTAGTCAAGTTTTTCTTTTTACTACTTTTACTTTTAAAAATATATATAATATACATTCTATTTATTTATTATGTAGACTATGATTTTACATAGTTTGAATGTAATATTGTCAAGGAATTACACTTTTAATTTTGTTGTACTTATGTACAATGACAATAAAGACATTCTGATTCTGAATCTATAATGTTATGCAACCTATAAAAAAAAAAAAAATACAATAAAAACAGCAGCAGTTCTCATGTGTAAGTCAATCCCTGTCATGTGATACACACACCAAAAAATCTGGATCTGTTTGCACAAGTATCTGCAGTTCCTATTCTGAAAATGGAAAAATAATGAGAAGCTTCAAACCTAAATTTGTCTTTTATATACATCAAACGCAGACCACCGTAGTCTAATAACTCCCATGGGTTACGCTGCAATCTCCCTTCTCCCCAATTTCTTTGATCTCCAATTGGTTGAGGGGTGTTTGGTTGCTGTTGACATGGCTGTAGGCGACACATTGCACCCTTAGCTCTGCTTTCTGACACCTGAGCATAGCCATGTCAGCAGCAGCTTTGCCAGCGTCCAATACGCTCGGGCAGGAGCCAGAAGGGAGGGTGGAATAACCTCAAGGGGTAGGAATGAAAGGCACAAAATTGAATCCAGGTTAAAGGCAGCGTTGTGGAAGCTGTGATTCAGCACTCGCAGCCTCCACTACTCATTGTCTGGGCTTAATCAAATCTGTGCTGCATCTCCACATCATCGTGTTTTGGAGCCTCTACGGCTGTCTGAGTGCTGTCAACACTTGCTCCTTAGTAGGACAGCTTGGATGCATGCCTCCTACTCCTAATCTTTTCATAACTTGTCCCACATCCTCCAAAACACATGGTCTGTAGTTGACAGACAATGAAGTGAGAGTAAAGGAATGATAAACAGCGTGCAATGAATGTGGGGGCACGGGGTCGCTTATTAACAGCAGGACACACACAGTCTGTACGTATGTTAATAATTATCTCAATATTTATGATGATTTTTAATTCTTAAAATGTTTGGATTTATTCAGCGTGTGATAAAATGTTGTTTTATATAGAACTAGATCAATATGTTTTGTTGTGTAGATGTAAAAAATGTGAATTAGAAATGAGAAAAAAAAGTGTATGTCTGTATGTTTTTAAAAGCACGTCATGTGTTTGAGTTGGTTTATGTGTGTTTGTGTCATTACAGACCAGGAGCTGTTCTCAGGTATGTACATTGATTTCATGGGGACAGATGCTGCCATCTTCAGGAGCTTGACCAAGAGAAACGCAGTGCGGACAGATCAACATAACTCCAAGTGGCTTAGTGGTGAGCGCATACATACCTTCTAAGATCTACTTCATTTGCACAAATAAAACTTTTATTGTTTCCCCACCTCCTGGAAGGGAGGTAAGGGTATTGTTTTTGGTTCATTTTGATTGTATCTTTATTTGTTAACACTCTAGTAGCCAAACTATGGATTTAATTCATACTAAATTGACTTTATAGATTTCCAGTGACCCAGAATAGATCAGATGTTTTTTAACAGTATGTCAAAGTTACATTTTTTTTCATTATTTTTTTAAATATTTTATACATTTACTATACTTATAATGAGTGAAATTTAAAATGTGTATAACAGCAAAACAATTGTTTCAATTCATGTCAAATTGGTTTTATAGAATATGTGTCATTATAGTAAACTTTGGGAAATATAGGTTAAAGTTCATTTTTTTCTTAAAATAGTTTTTCTTCCCCCATCTACTTACAATAAAGGTCTACAAGTGAAATGCTTAAAATAAAATTACCACGTGTGTTAAAAAAAACCAAACTCAAGTCTTAAATGCTGGTTGGCTCAAGTTTCTAAGATCAGTCTTGAGTCACAATGTGAAATTCTTAGAATTAACAAGAGAATGGGTTTTAGTCCAAAGGAATATTGCTCTCAGATCTACTTCAAAACACTGTCTGCACATTATGATCCATTCACTTTACAGGTTATTTTTAGTTAAATATTTACTAATCCATTGTATACATGTACATAAACCACCATATATGTGGAATAACACACCATCATATATATTAAAAACATGAACTAACCAGCACTTTTGTCATTTGTTTACTGATTCATCTTATTAAAGTATGTAAAATGTAACACATTTAATCTCTTAAGTGCAATGAGTCAAATACCAAATGTCTATATAAACATCAATTTGTTTCAATTAACTTCAAACTTGGCACATATATATAGAAGTATGCTGACATCAGTACACACATAGACATGATGGCATCAGCAGGATCCATGAGGAGTCAGATTTGTTGTACCTGGCACCCCTTGTTTATTGATGTAACTTGTACACGTCTCTGCTTTTTTGTTTTTAATCCAGAGCCAATCTTTATCGATGCCCACCTGATACCAGACGGAACAGATCCAAATGATGCCAAACTGTATTTTTTCTTTCGAGAGAGACTAACAGACAACAGTGGAAACACTAAAAGTATCCACACCATGGTAGCCAGAGTGTGTCCAGTAGGTGATGTTTGTCTGTGTGAATACTGTCAATACTGTCTGTTTCATGGTGTGGAGTTACTAAGTGTTGTTCCTCTCTGCAGAATGATATCGGAGGCCAGCGCAGCCTCGTAAACAAGTGGACTACTTTCCTTAAGGCGCGGATGGTGTGTTCTGTTCTGGAGGAGGACGGCACTGAAACACACTTTGATGAGCTTGGTGAGTTTCAGTCATACTTGAGGCTTAATGTCACATGTTTCTCTCGTCCACTGAGGGATTTTCAAGCATTGTTACAATTATACGTCTGACTTATTAAGCTCAAAACAAAACTTATTATTTAAGAAGTGTATCATTCTAAAAGTCTGGTATTGTGGCGCCAACCAAATTGCTTTCTGAACAAACAACCCATGGAACCTCCTATGTCTGACCACGATTAAGACTTTAGGCCTTTGTCACTTTTCCCAACAAATTTTCTGTTGTTTTTGGTTACCTTGTGTTTTTCATGTGCACACTAGTCCTTGTTTTTGTTAGCCTCAGCTTTACCACAGCTAACTAAATAAACTGACTTAAAGCATTTTAAAGCTTCAGATTCTGTCAACATGTGCATTTATTAATAAATTCAAGAATCAGTTTTTGAACATGTGCTTTAAAAAGGATTCAAGAATGTTTCTTTTATTTTAATCTCTGCATGTCTGTATGTGTGTGTGTGTGTGTGTGCACATACTGCATGTCTTTTTCCATGTAGAAAGTGTGTTTTTGCTGGAAACTGATCAGCCCAAGGGCCTGTTGGTGTTTGGAGTCTTCACTTCCACAAGGTAAGACCAGCAGCGGTGAAGCCAATGGTAACATTCCTGCAGGTCTCAGAGGTTATGTTAATCACTGACTGAATATCAGCAGGAGGATGTGCTTGTCAAAGAGCCTGTTACATTGAGACGTCATGTGTCACATTGTGGAATAGCTTACTCAGTTGATGAACTATCAATTACACCATCCTGGTGGCTTCTGCATATGGCCTTGGTTTTGATCTTCTTACCATATGATTTCATGCAGTAGTTGAGTATTTTACTGACTGGGTGCAAAAGAAACATTCAGAGTATGCATTGATACAGACCCTTTACATTACATGGACTGGATGTGTTCCACCAAAGCAGAATACCAGAATACAGCAGATTTTTCAGGGGTTTATTATTGGATTTTTCCCAACAGATGGAACCTGAGCTGCATTCCTCCTTTTGCAGAGGAAAAAGAGGGAGTGTCCTATCAGATATGTGCAAAAACAAATGGTGAAGGCAAATATATATCAATAGGGGAGTACAATGACTGACATAAAGATTAACCAATGTGTCTTTATATTTATATTTATTATATCCTAATATTAATTTAAGTGATAGAAAAGAAATATGAACAGATTCAAACTGCAGTTTGAATGTAGTCAAGTGGCATGTTGACTCCATTTGTGGCAGGAAGCAGAAAGAGGATACTCACACTGCGTTTTTGTGTTTCCGCCCTGTTCCTCCATTGAAGCCTTAGATCCTGCACCTGTACAAGATTATATTTCATTTGTAGTTTGCTTCACTATTGTATTGTACATTTTGAAGTTAAAATCAATCTTTCAATCATCCAGTTGTCTTTCATTTTATTTATTTTTTAATTTATTTGAAATAAAACAACATTTCACCAGTGTGGGGTAGATGACAAGGATGCATTTATTTGATGCATTATGTAATATGTAATGATATATATTTTATACTATAAAATATCTATCTATCTATCTATCTATCTATCTATCTATCTATCTATCTATCTATCTATCTATCTATCTATCTATCTATCTGTCTATCTGTCTGTCTGTCTGTCTGTCTGTCTGTCTGTCTGTCTGTCTGTCTGTCTGTCTAAGTTTTGAGCACTGTGAATAAATTAGCTACAGGCAGGGTTGCATGGCAAGTTTTGGGCCAAAGCTTAAAGCAATGGCCACTTGATCCATGTGTTCTGATCTTAATTGACTTCATGTGGTTAACCATCAAAGCCATTTGTTACCACAGGATCAGAGGGAGGCTACATTTGAGTATCCTGACTTAAAGAACACATGCCAAACCAAACAGTGAGGTCTTTGGGGTCTCCATGCTCACTGTTATTCCTATCTCAACACTCCGTACACACTTTGTACAATATGCTTGTGTTCTGTCTTCCAACAGGGCCCCTTCTATGTGAAACAGCAATGTGGTTTTAAATGACTGAGCCAAACCACATCAGATTATTGTAAGGAAGGAATAGGTGACTGTTTGCAGTGTTTCCACCCAGACTGGATGACTCGTACATCCTTAGAAACAGTGATCTTAATAAACAACTGCAGAATATTTTAACTGGGAGGGGCTCACTGTTGTATTTCATTGCAACTATGCATCTCATTTCCTCAGCTCGGTGTTTAAAGGATCAGCAGTGTGTATGTACAACATGGCCGACATCCTCACTGTCTTCAACGGGCCGTTCGCTCACAGAGACGGACCAAACTTCCAGTGGGTGGCTTTCCAGGGCCGCATTCCTTATCCCAGACCTGGAACTGTGAGTTCATTTTAAGGTCACACATTCATTCCTTAGTTTTTACTCTTTGATGTTTGAGTCCATGTTGTCAAGTCCACCTGTGAAGACTTAACAGCTTTGAGCTTTTTAGCTTTAAGTTGAATATTTCCCTTCCACACAATGACAATTGAAAAAAATTGCTTGTAAAAACATTAGGGTTGTCAACATTAATGCATTAATCCACCATCATTTTTTAATTTAATATATCAAAGTTCTAACTCTTGCGTGTTGTGCTTTAATGTTTTAATCTTGCTGCTATAAACTTCGAATTTCCCCTACTGGGGCTAATAAAGGAATATGTTTATATATATTCAGATTTTAGCATATATTTTTTTTATATTTTACCTCATTTTTGGTGGATTTTTTTCTGTATTTTAGAAGAATATAGAATACGTTTTTGGATATAAATTTTTAATGCTTGTTTGTTTTATGTGAATTTTATAAGATTTTTGCATGTTACATATTTTTTCTCTACATTTTAGTGGTGAGTCTATTTTTCTGCATTTTGTAAAAAAGAAAAAAAAACAAAAAACAAGACAGAACAGTCAACTGACATAAAGTGTTTTGATGGAATTTTCTTTTCACTGAAGCACTTCCAGATTAAAATACCACTTAAGGTGAAGCATAAGTTAGTCATTGAGTCTGCTAGCACTAAGGCTAATGGATAACCCAGCTTGGACAAACACGTTCAGTGTAGATATATTCCTTTCCGTCTTGAGCCTGTTTACTCATGCAAAACAAAACACAATTAATACATAAATTAAAAAAAAATACATTTAACTATGATTAATTGAAACTAATCTACAACAACCCTGCTATTAATCGGATTTGAATTTATAATCACTTCACAGCACTAAAAACATGCATTTGCTTTGGTCAGTGTTCTGGATATTTACCTCTCTGGATATTAAAGACAAAGATCAATTCATTGAAAACCAAAGACGGTATTATCATTGAATATCTATCAATAATTCTTCCTGTTCAAAACAATTTGAAGAATTTCAATAAAATGTAATTTTTGAGCATTTAGTGTAATAAAACAATTATTAAATAGAAAAATAGGGTGTCTTCAGTATCAATATCTACATCAATACTTACAAAATCAACGGTCCAAATATGGACCCTTGTGGAAACTTTCTGCTTAATACATTTTATGTTACAATGTTACCGTGTTAAATATTTGGTGGCATAATTTTTGTTGAATTCCTATAATATGAGTGGCCACTTCACATTATAATTGTTAGTTCATTATGTTAAAAATGTGAGAGTTTGTTATAATTAAATATGTTACATTCTTGGATTTCTTCAGTGTCCTGGAGGTGCCTTCACACCCGATATTCGGACAACTAAGGAGTTTCCAGATGATGTGGTGACCTTTGTAAGAACCCACCCAGTAATGTTCAATCCCATCTATCCAGTCGGTCGGAGACCACTGGTGGTTCGTACAAACGCTGACTACAAATACACGTCTGTGGCCGTGGACCAGGTCATGGCTGCTGACGGCAACTATCAAGTGTTGTTCCTGGGCACAGGTATGAGGATGGATAGATGTTCCAGGTCTGTACAAGTCACAGCCAACATGAAAGCATAGTGTCTGTTTGCTTTATAGATTTTTTTTTGTTTTTATCACAGTAAAAATTCTCAACAGTAAGCCTTAATAAGCCAAATGAGGTGCAGATATCTACTTTCCTCTCAGACCACTTGAATACTGCCTATTGAAATGTTAATGTAAATGCTGTATAACTGTACACATCATTTCATTGGGAATCAAGTATGTATGCCTCATTATTTCATTATCTCACACATTATTTACTTGATTTTATGTAGTAGAAATATCAAATCATTTTCAGAAAAATAATGATTAAGTAATCATCATTTAAAAATAATTAGACGGTATATTGTTAATTATTATGTGTAATGTAATGTAAGCACAGGTTGTTCTCTTTTCTTTTTACAATGCAGTCAAGATAATGATAAGGATGTTATTTCTTACCTATGAAAGGTAAAAAGGTCAGGGGTAAATGATTATGGAAGGCTTTTGTCATTGCAGCTGATTATCAGATAAACAATATTGCACTATGTGGGTGTGGCAGGCATGACATTGTAGCGAAAATCATATCACAGGATCATTGATCTGTTTTAGTCTGTGCTAATAACACGGCACTAAATTACAATAACATACATGAACATGCACAGCATTACTTGTATTTGTGCTGTGCATGTCCATATGTGCATGAGTATGCTTCTCAGGGACTCTCTTTTTCACAGCTGCTAGTGTTTATCAGGAAGCTTCACTGTTCTTTTTCTCCTCCCTGGATTCTTGAAGTGAAGCCAGTGCTGCATAACCAGAGCTAGGCCTGAGACAGTGCATTGTCTCACAGATGAGGGAGACATTCTTATCAGGCAGTTCCAGGAGCTGTTACTGTAACTTCTTCTCCCTGTGTTGCTGCTTCCACTCCCAGAACAAAACAGCCTTATTGGTGACGGTTGTGTTGCATTTTGCCCTTCTCGTAGCCCTTTTCCTCCCTTGTGTAAACTTAAGAGCTTCCATTCCCGCTCCTGCCACAGTTGATTTTACAATGGAAACTGGTCATGGTTATCATCCCTAATTCAAAAGCAAACACTGGCAAAGGAAAACAGAGTTCAACATTTTGTTTTCTCAGTTGAATTGTAGCTTCACTTACGACACCCAACTCGGGTCATTCTTAATTGCATGTCTACAGCAATATCTGTTTCACATGGTTGTTAAATGCATGTGTATGTGGTTACAACTTGTCACATTTGTGCTCTCTGCCCCTAGACAAAGGTACAATACAGAAGGTGATTGTACTGCCAAGCAATCACTCCCTACATGAAGATCTGATCCTAGAAGAGCTGGAAGTGTTTAAGGTCTGCTATCTGTTTTCTCTACTCTCCTTTTTTTTCCCCCTTGCACTTTCATCCTTTTTCTTTTCTGAAATCAAAGACAGGGAGGGGAGTGTTCTTGGCCTCAGCACAAAGGCCAGGGCCAGACAGACAAAGGCAGGGTGGCATTCAAAAGATGGATGCTCTGCCTAGTACAGCCAAGAGTGATGGGAAACATGCTAACATGCTGCAGGAGTCTGCTTGTTCACACGCCTACCCCAAAGTGAACCTTCAGCTGTTTTAACTTGGCTGGCTGATCTAGTTCAGACAGGGGTGTGATCAACCTGTGATCAGAGCTAAACACCATGACATCTTTGATCCTTCAGTGTACATGGACTACAGCAGCGTCGAATAATTCAGATTTATCCTCAGACGAGCATCTGGTATCAAGCTTATCTGTCATGTGTGATGTACATAATTCAAAATGAGTCTTACTAACTTTATTTACACGCATACGCGCGCACACACACATGCATGCACGCACACACACACACACACACATATATATATATATATATATATATATATATATATATATATATATATATATATATATATATATATATATATATATATATATGTACACTGTATAATGTGTGTGTGTGTATGTATACATGAGTTCTAAACTTCATATTTGTCCTATTTTCCAGAACCAGGCTCCTGTTACAAACTTGAGAATATCCTCAAAAAAAGTAAGTGCCCTCTTAATTGTGTTTCTTAACACATTACACTGACTTTTATTGCTTTAATATGTTATTCATTGGCTAAGTCAAATGCATGACACACAAATCTCCTATGAACAATAATGCTCCCAAAGGAAGGGAAATAATAAGCTATAATTGTATCACTGCTTTGCCTCATTTTCCTGTCAGCCGACCACTTATTAAGACAAACAGAGCGGCTGACATTTGAACTGTTTACTTTGCAGCAACAGCTGTACGTCAGCTCAGAGTACGGGGTCTCACAGGTCTCCTTGCACCGTTGTCACGCTTATGGCTCAGCATGCGCTGACTGCTGTCTCGCCAGAGATCCCTACTGTGCCTGGGACGGACTCAGCTGCTCTCGTTTCTATCCCACTGGCAAAAGGTGTGCAAAGGTTTACAGTTTGAAGACCTGACGTTTAGATTTTGTACCAATGGATGATTTGATTTAAAGTGGTACAAGATGTTTTGTCTTGTTTTATAACTGTGAAAATGTCCTTTTATATCCTACTTTTTACATGCTAAACAGATTCTGTCCATTTAAATTTTTTATCGCTGTATAGACATTATTTTGCATTTGAGTCTATTTATATTTGATGCATTTTGCTAATTTTGTTATGATAAGTTTAAGGACTTCAGAAGTTTAAGGGAAAAGTTCATTCCACTGGAATCTTTCAGTCTACACTCCAGCATAAACCCTGTCACTAATTCTGCTTTTGTTGTTTCGCCATCTGTCTAGACATAACACAGACTAGCCTCTAAACTAATACCTCTCTGGTGTCTTTAAGTACCAGTCAGAGACACAGGTCAAGTTTAGTTTGATCACAGAACAAAAGCACAGACCCTGTTTTGCTCCAGACGTGTCTGAAATGTGTCAGCTGTTTAAATACACATTTATTCAAACTGTTTTCTTTGATTGAGCAAAAGGGACAGACATTATTACATTTTTATCATATTGGTTTTTCTCTCTACAGTGTTCTGATATTAAATTAACCTATAAGGAGAAAGCTGTGATGTGTTTACACAATTGTTTGTGTGACTGTTTGTTGACTTTTTTAGGAGAAGCAGAAGACAGGACATCATGCATGGAAATCCACTCACTCAATGCAGAGGATTTAATCTAAAAGGTAATTAAAGTCGTACAAATCACTGTTTGATCATAACTTGATAGTACAGTGTGTTACAGAGATGAAATCACAAGGGGGAAAAAAATTCCCCTGAAGACTATTGAAACTCTTCCAGCTATTTTTCTTCATTTTGAACCCTTGAAAATACACTCTTCCAAAGCCTGTGATAGTAGATAACTCTCTACCAAATAAAGCCAGTATCTCTTTGAAACCCACAGCACTAGTGTGTGTATCTGACATGGAAAAGCAACCACAAAAGCACCAGAGACTCAGAGGCTGTGAAGATTTAAATAAAGGTGAAAGGAGTAAGAATGAAGAATATTCATTGCTGGCCTAAAAATAGAACTTCAAATGAAAGCTAAAGATGTGTGTCAAATGTTGTCGAAAGTATTTGCAGAGATGTTCTTTTTAGCAAATTCTAAGTAAATATGATGTGACTTCTGTCTCAAGAGTCTCCTGTAGAAAAAGCCAAAAGTAATGAATAGGACGTTGAATATGTAGCTGATATAGGATAAATGAACATGTATAAATAACTTGTTTATTTCCACGTATAAATAGCTTGTTTCTTTTCATGTATCAATGGATGGAAGAGTAGCTCAGAAATAAATCTAGACAATCACACCCTGTTCATTTGTATGTAAATCCTTAGTAATCCCAATATTAGCTATAGATCTGCTAATGACAACAAATGCAGAGTGCAACACATGTTTCAACTAGGGCTGTCAAAATCAATGCATAAACGTTCAACATTTTGTTGAAACTATAGAAGGTGTTGATTAAACAGGTTAATTGCATATATCTTCATATTTTTGCACATAATTTGGATTTTTTAAATAAATTTTTTTGGTATTTTCTTCTGTATTGTAAAAGACTTTTGGAATAGAATCTGGATTTTTCATTGCTTTTTTTTTACATATTTTTTTCTCCACATTGTTTGTGTTTTCATATATTTTTGTGGAAAATTAGAATGCAGAAAAAAACCTAAGAATGAATCCAAAGCAGTCCTGTAACTAATCTGATTAAAATTTTTAATGATTTGATAGCCCCAATTCCAACACTAACTTGGCTCAACCATTCATAAATGTTACATAAATGTGTCTGTGATGTAGATATAAGCTGTAAAATCAGTCATATACTACTTTAAAAGTAAAACTGCAATTGTCATCAGTAAAAATATAAATTTTAAGTGTTTTGCCTCAGTTATCTGTGTGTATCTTTATGTGCCTGTTAACATGTGTTTGTGCATCCAGATACATGATCATCCTTCACTAAAAATCCACCCAGTGGACTGACAGGGTGTGGTTTAATGAGAGGAGAGGATCTACTCCCCAGAGTATTCCATTATCATGAACAGTTTACCTCTCTACATTAACATGCGCTTGGGGAATGAACCATATGGCCATTACTACTAATTAGTCACAACTCTGTCATACATCCAGCTGTGTGATGAACCATTTAGCTGCAACAAAAACAACATAGCAAATGAGACGAAACTGAATTGTTCGGATGCACTGAGGGTAGTTTTGTTAGTGTGTAGAAATTAGAGGAAGTCTCGGTTCAATTTGGCTGGGGTGCAGGTGTTGGACTAAGCTTTGTGTCAACATTTCACACTCACTGTTGGGACTTGAGAGAAGTACGCATCCATCTGTGGGGTTTGTGTCTGTCAGCGAGTGATGTCTGACGTGCTTGTCTTGACTCTGTGTGTTAGCCTACAGGAATGCAGCAGAGATGATGCAATACGGAGTGAAAAATAACACCACCTTTTTGGAGTGTCTGCCCAAGTCTCCCCAGGCCTCGATACGTTGGCTTATTCAAAGGGATAATGACAGGAGGAAAGAGGTTGGTTCCATTTCTGAAGATGTCTGAATGAAATGCTAAATATTTAATAGCTATGTTTATATGATGTGTTTCATTCTGAATTATTTATTTGGAATAATATTATTCAGAATTAAAGGTATTTCTTTTGTGTTTACATGGACATGTTAATTCTGAATAAAGGTTTCCATGGAAATGGGTGTATTCTCCCCCAGTTAATTAGGCTTTAAGACCTGGAGGTACAGAAGGTTCTGATTGGTCAGAACAACTGCTTAACGTCTAGATGTCTACTGGAAGGAAATGATCACATCCACTTTTTGTTTTGCTTTTGTTTCAACTAACAACATGTTAGACCAGATACTACAAACATATTTTGCATTTATTTTTGTGATAATTATGAAGCAGCAGCTCGACTGATTCAACCATAGAAATCAATATATTAATGCCGGCAGCGAAATATGTGTGTCATCACAATGAGACCAGGAGCATGTGCAGAATGACAGGAATAATGTTAAAGTGGAATTAACGGTTTACATGGCAGAGGAATTATCTAATTCAGAATTAGGATTGCAATAAACCAATAACTTTATTCGGAATTAAGTTTAAATCGGAATTGTCATTTAGGAATCGGAATTGAATTAGGTGTTTACATGATCATCTTAAAGTGGAATTAACTTTTATTCAGAATTAAACAAGAATAAAATCTCCCATGTAAAGCAGTTTAATGTCAAGTCAAGGACAGAGTATAAATCTCCTGTGATAGTACAAGGGATTCAAAGCCCAGTTTGTGATCTAAGGGAGTTGTTTGCGTGTATTAATATTACATCAAGCAAAAATTAAACATGCCATATCAATCAAATAGCTCATATGCTTGATCAGGTCTTGTATCCCCTGAAGTAACGCCACAGTGAGCATGTACTGTCAGCAGAGCCACATAATGAATGCTGATATAGATCACACTGGATGTAGACCTTGACTAGTGACTGAATTCTCTATGGGGAAATATTTTACAATTACCTGACAGCCCTTTAACAGCGGGAGGACTCTAAAACCCTGTGACAGATTAAATAAACCTGGGCCAGAGTGCCTGCATGATAAAGACACATCTTTTATGCATTTAGCTTCCACCTCTGCAGAGCAGGCTCAAAGTTATGGCTATTTTATGGCAATTTCCTCAGAGAACAGAATGTGTATTTAAAGTAAATCACTCAGGTTTTATGATGTGTAGTTATTATAGACTTTTCTTTTCCTCCAAATTTGTTCTTAGCTGAGTGGAAAAGGATCCATGAGAGTTTAAGAAATATTGTGAAAGCCTCTAAATAAAGAATGACAAAATATTCCATTATAACTCTTTGGGCTCTAGTTTTACAGACCTGGTGCAGGCGAGGTGAGACACACCAACGGGGTGTGTCCAGACAAGTTTTGCAAGTTTCGCCCGCGGTGCACACTGGTGCAAATCCTCCACCTATCCATCACCTTTCCTCCCCCTGGCGTAAGTGGAAATGAGGGAGGAGAAAGGGTGTGCAGTGGATTTAACACAACCGATTCAGATCTCCACCAATCACATTAGCGCCTTTCCTCGCCCTGAAATGTGCTGCAGTGAGGTGCACTGCAAGTTTTATCATTTCGCCATGGACACCACAGTCAGATGCCCTCTGGGAGGTCCAAGACCGCAGTGCCCGAATATATGGAACTGTAAGCAGACCTCCATGGGCTGATTAAGCAAAAATATCCTGGGAGGAGGAGGAGGAGGGGGAGGAGGAGGAGGTCACAAATATCATTAATGAAGTTTGCCCTGATACACTGAGAACCGCTGCCCAGTGTAAAAAATGGTTCAGTGGTGTCTATAGAAGGGACAAAAATGAAAGAAATATTAGCAGAGCAGGAGAGACACCATGGCAACTGGGAGAGCACAAGTACGACAGGGGAGCGCATCAGAGGCCAGCATGTATGTCACCATGTGGACCACCGCAAGGGTTAGATGTAATTCGTGTTCGTGTGTAATAAATACTGACAATCTTTGTAGATCACATTAAGCAAAAGTTTGAATATTTGTATGTGCAATCACATGGAGCATGTCCTTAAGACACAGAACATAACTTAGAATTTAGTGGCAGCGTCTCTCTCTCTGTCTGTCTTTGAATATTCTCAGATGCTGAATATACTCTCAGTGTCGGAGGCTGTTTGTTGTTGGTTGAGAGAGATGTTCCATTACACGTGCGAAATGCGTTTGATCTGTCATCAGATGTGATGGAACAGTCAATATAGAAATATATTTATGTGCTGGTACAGATCGTTACATTGAATAATGGTTGTTGGGATTAGTTATTGCATTGAAATGTGTCTGACACTCTGGAAACCTGCCTGTGAGGTTGTGGTGACGTCTGCGCTCTGCACACCGGTCATCCAAACTATGACTGACTTGCACCAGAAGTAAATCTGCTTTCAGCTGGCGAACATTTGGTACACTGTCGGTGCAGTCTAAGTCAACAAAACTGTCACTCCACCAAGCTGAATCAGTGGTCACCTCCCACTAGTGCACCACCACTCCCATCTTGGCGCACCATGGTCTACCAAACTGATTGGCGCCCTGCGCTGCATGAAACTAGAGCCCTTTTAACATAAATCTATCTAAGTATTTTAGAGTTTTATTATTTTATTTTTTAAAAATTACTGCCATAACCCTTCAGTAGACAGAGTAAGAGTAACACCCTTTCCTCTTCAGGAAACCCTCCAGTGACCCAGTGGGATCTGAGGTTAATGTAAATATATACCAGCATACTGTACAATGCAGAGAATTTCATTTAAACTGCTTCTTTTAATCTATATTCACTGTTACTGTACAGAATGAAGTTATGACTTTCATGATATAGATATTTTCAATATACCACAATATAGTATACTGTAAGTATTACAGTTACATGATTTAAATTGCCATAGAACAGGGGTGTCAAACATGAAAGAGTCCAGGATGAATTAGTGAAATACAAAAATTACACTGAAGATATGAACAGTCAAGGATGTTCAAATAATTTTAAGTCAATTCAATCTAAAAGCAGGTCAGTTCAGTAAAATACTATCACACTAAACTATAAATCATGAAAAACACAATGTTTTAGTGTATATAAAAGGCGAATTACACAAAAACTTACATTTACAGACTAGCCTTTTACAAAAAAAATTAACATGAACATGAACAACCTGAAATATCTGAAAAAAAAAATCAGTCTAATTGTACTAATATTCTGCCTGATATTAAATGAGTTGTGTATTTGTAGATCCACTGTGATCTGTACATTGTAATGACCATGTGAAAATGATAAACTGAGGTCAAATAGAAATTATTAAAATTGTGATATTTTTTCTTAATGAATTTCATTTTGTTCATGTTTTTCGCATTTTTTACATGACAGTTTGTAGGTGTAAACATTTTGTTACTACAAGTACAATTTTCCTTTTTTCACTCTAAAACATAGATGTTAGATATATGAATTTTGGAATTTATATTATTTCTATGTTATTATGTTATTATTTTAGTGATCTGGCCCACATCAGGTCATAATGGGCTGAATGTGGCTCTTGGATTAACAGGAGTTTGACACCCCTGCCATAGAATGGGAAGCACAACCCCATATGTAGACAAATCTGAGTATAAGAACAAGTTTTACAGAAAGTTTTACAGAGAATGAGAAGAACCTTCCATTTGCTCCTCAGACACCTGGCATGGTGTAGATTTCAGTGTGTGCTGCATGTACAATATACTGTATATACTGACAGTTGATAAAGATTCTGCTTCTTTATTATTTATTTACTTATTTATTTATTTGGCAGGGACAATGCAGTCAAACATAGCGACTTGCAGCTGATGTGATGCATATAGAGTTTATAGCTTGTCATAATTCTCAACTCATGTCCCTGTTGGGCTTTGCTATAGTACTGCAGTAGATTAGAATACATTACAATCCAATTTATAATATGAAACGAAAGGGGGGGGAAAAGAAGACAAAAAACACTGTTCTATATAAAAACACTAAATGGTCTACACTAGGCCATTAATGACTTCAGTTTTTTTTCAAGTCAATTTATCCTTCAATAACTTGTCGAGTCGACGTCATCACATTGTCAGCGGAGGAACAACACGGACACACGTCTGTCCAGCAACGAGCAACTTGTATTAAAGTTCACTGCAACGTAACAACATCCACTGACAAGACACAAGCATCAACATTTTAACCCTAACAAAACAAAGGCTAACGTTAGCCTTCAGTTTTCTGTTAAATTTAACTGCACAACATAAGTAAGGTGACCATATGTCTGGATTTTGTCTGGACCAACGGCTCTAAAACGGGACTGTTTGGATGTCTGTCACACATCCTAAGGACATCATTTAGGGCAAGATTCGTGGTAAATGTGTGGACAGTCTGGTTTTAGAACCGTCTGTCCAGACAAAATCCATACATGTGGTCACCCTACATAAGGTGCAAAAAGTTTAAGGCAGCGGCCGCCAAGATGCACACTACGCTTGTCCACATCATGTTTGGAAAAAAAGAGCGTGTTGTCTTAATGTGCGTTGTCTGCGCTGCTGCTCATATCACTCAGGTTAGCTAGCGGGTGCTGCTCATATTTCTCAGGTTAGCTAGCGGGTGCTGCTCATATCACTCAGGTTAGCTAGCGAGTGCTGCTCATATCACTCAGGTTAGCTAGCGGGTGCTGCTCATATTACTCAGGTTAGCTAGCGGGTGCTGCTCATATCACTCAGGTTAGCTAGCGAGTGCTGCTCATATCACTCAGGTTAGCTAGCGGGTGCTGCTCATATCACTCAGGTTAGCTAGCGGGTGTTGCTCATATCACTCAGGTTAGCTAGCGGGTGCTGCTCATATCACTCAGGTTAGCTAGCGGGTGCTGCTCATATCACTCAGGTTAGCTAGCGAGTGTTCCTCATATCGCTCAGGTTAGCTAGCGGGTGCTGCTCATATCACTCAGGTTAGCTAGCGGGTGCTGCTCATATCACTTCAGATGCCATGCATGATGGTTGGGTTTTTGTTGTATTGTAAATTGGACTTGCATATTGTACAGGTCACTGTAGCATTTTATTTCATCGAAGATAAAGTGTTTCCACACATGCGATGTGTGTCTGTCACTCTTTTGTTTTGTCAGACCCACCACCCCCTATTTTTACCTGCAGCAATCACGTCTCCTCTGATTTAGGTCTGACTGGTCTGTGTTTAAACGCTGAGGGAGAGAGAAAGAATAACATACGACTTATCGACTTTAAGTCGACTTTTGCTACAGGAGTCGATATGCTAGTCTACATAATGTAAAACATTTCTTCACTCACTCTCCTAAATATAATTTTTACACATAATTTACAGATGGATACAGGTTTGTTTGTACTTCAGCCAGGATTTAGTTGTGGTGGTAAACATTTTAAAATCAGTAATGTTTTTTTTTTCCAGTGGCAGTGAGTTACAGGAGAAAGCTGACTGTTCAAATGTTATTTTCCGGAATGGGATTTTGCAGTTTCGGTTTGAGGACCTTCTGGTTTCTCTATTGATGATGTGTATCCATCATTTCACTTGCTTCAAATTTTAACTCAACCTGACCTTGTCGACCACAGGTGAAACTGAGTGACCGTGTCCTTTCCACGGAGCATGGACTCCTCATCCGCTCTGTCCAACTGTCCGACCAGGGCCTTTACTACTGCCTGACCACGGAGAATGGCTTTAAACGCACCGTTGCCAAGATCCGCCTGCGTGTGCTGAGTGAGGCAATGGTGAGCATCCTGACAGACAAGCAGCAATCACCGTGGGCGTGGGCCAGCTCTTTACACCCAAAGGTGCTGCTGGCAGGCTTCAGTCCAGCAGAGAGCTTGGCTGTGCAGCAGTATTGTAAAGAGAGGAAGGAGCTCCAGAGCCTCCAGCAGAGGCAGCAGCAGCAGTCACCTCCACCACCTGGACCACTAAGGGGAGACCTGGCCAAACTGAAGCCCCTGCTGGACCGCAGGAAGAGCCGCAACCGCCGTAACCACCTCCCAGACGTCTGACAGGGAGAGCTGGCAGCTGCACAAACTGACACGCACATCTAACTCTGTTCCAACACAACCAGGCACTAACAAACCCTCAACTCCCAACGCTCATCTGAAACTGCTGAGCTGCACTGAGGATGTACAGTGAGCTGAGGAGGTGGGTGTGAGGAGTTGTTGTTTGGGCATTTCTCTTCTTTCTTCAACAGAATGCACGAGGAACTGTGATCATTGGGCTGCAACACACACTAATACACATGCACTAGCACACACAAGCCATTGCTTTACTGTTGCTCCACAAACTGTGGCCTTGTTTGCAGAGCTACTATCAGACTGTGGCCCTAGATAATGACACCATGAGATGCCACTTATATTTTAAACATTAGTTGAAAACCAGCAGAGTATTGGTTTACAATGTATTTGTTCTTGGAAACAGGGGAAGTTCATTTAAAATAAATAGAGATGACTGAAAAGGGACAAATGCCAGGCATATGCATGTTCAACAGTGAGTGCACTCACTCTGTGCTACTTTACTAGTATTGCTAGTAGTATATGCTAGTATATGTTTCTGTACATTATTTTTAACTAACAAATATGTCTGTCCTGTGAAAATTAATGAGCTCTGTGGGCATGTGTGGGATAATAAAAAGGCAGTGCAGGCAAATGTTTTGCGAAATGTCAGTAGTTTAAAGATCCAACTACACTCATTTGAAACTGTAGATAAATTCTGTGTGAGCTGTTGCACACGTCTTGTGTAATCGCTTGTGTATTTATTCCTGTTGCTCAGACATACATTCAAGCGAATGTGCCTCACTGTAACTCAGCTGCATATTGTACCATAAGTGTTTCCAGCACATAAGCATGTTAATAGAAATTTGTCATGATGTACACGTCTCTTGTCTGGGTTAGATTAGAGAAACCAAACTGACAGATGAGCACATTTTGTTTTTTGCAAGTAATATACATTTGTGGAATACTTGGAAATACAAAGTCTGCTTCATAACTTCTGTCTCTAGATCCACACCTTCCACTTTTTTACAGCATGAAATGTGGCCATCCTTTGAAGCCAGAATCAGTATAGTGACAGGTATATAGTCAGTAAAATAGACCATTAGATATGTGAATAGGCTCCTTTTCAGAAGCAATAGCCAATGTAGATAGAGATGATTTGTTGTTTGTGTACAGTTTTTTCATGCATTTAATTTAATGTTGTGCTGAGTTTTGTGCAAATACAGTATGTCTTCATTGTGTACATAATTTCAACATATTTCACCATCTACTGTAACTATGACTGTATCTGCAAATTGCAGAGATACATTATACAGTAAATTTTAACTTGAAAAAAAAACTTGCTTCCTACATATTTCTGCTCTATGTTTGAAAAATCTCTGTGATCAGTATCATGTCATTTAAATCAATGTGATTTCAGTGTTATTAAATATATGTATTTCTATTTATTAATGTAATATTAGCCCAAATAAATCTGGTAATTTGAGTTTTACATTTAACAATGCAATTTCAGACTACCTTTTTATTAAAAACTGGGAAGTGTCACACACTGGCCAATACAACACATCCATCCTGCTTACTACTATAGGTATAATGCAGTAATATTACCTATGATATATCATATTCTATTGCTTTTAAATGAGGAACATTTTGACAATCTGGAAAATGGATGAGTTTAATAATACACTGTAGTCAAACAAGATTCATATTTTAAACAAATCTTCATTAGTTTTTATGCTGTATGTAACATTCTAGACAGACAAGTACATCCTTTGCATTTCAAAGTCAATGAAACACTTCCTTATACGAGTGAAACCAAAGATTAAGAGCAAACAGTAAAATTCAAGAAACCCAAGAGGCTGCAGAGGGTCATTTAAAACCCATAAAACTAAAAAGTGGCCTCCTGCTGGGCAGAAATACTGCTTTCTCACCAAACAAACCCAAGTACCACTCACAATTACAGTATAATCATATCCTCAGCCATTTTTATGGGTTTTTTTTTCTTTTTTGATTTATGAACCACTCAAAGCAAAGAGGAAACTAAATAATTCTAGTTCAGTGCGTACAATGTGAACCTCTATTTCCATGGTGGAACAATCTTAGCTGTGTTTGGCTGAAGAGGGGAGTAAAGCTGTTCTGACTGTTTCTGGGTTTTAATCCAACTAAAGGAATATAAAACTCAATAACAAACTTTTATGCAGAGTTGTTTTAATATGAAGACACAACAAAGTATGTAAATATTTGTGCAATTTGTGCAGTTTATGATTGGTACATTGTAATTTCCTTTCCTGTTTCTCTATGAGCAGAGGATTTAATAATGTACAACCTGATGTAAGGAAAAAAGTCTCTGCCTGCTCACGATCTTCATTTAAATCCCTGATTGAGTTTTGATTTTACAGTGATAACTGCAGAAAAAATAGCACTCGGCAAAACAATTCAGTTCTTGGATTTTAAAAAAAAATCACAGCATATCCCCAGTTTCAGAGGAAGTATAACATTCATAAATAACACTGAAATTGCAAAGAAAAATAAAACTTACAAAAAAAGTGCAAGTCTATATCAAAAGGTGTGATGTTCCATAGCAGCTTAAAAGCACTCTGCTTCAGAGCTAACACACAATGAGCACATCCACATGATTTTGTCACACTAGCTTTCCTCGGGAAATGTTCCTCCGTACAACACAGTAAAAGATCAAACACAGAACAAAGATGGTCAAACCAGATCCCAGCAGCACCTGCTGGACTGTTTCCAAAAGCTGGATCCGAGAGACCAGCTCCTTCTTAAACATGTCTGCTGTTTCATCATCCAACGCAGCCGTCTGGTTACACAAGCACAGAACAGGAAGAGGGTGTGACTGATTAAAAAGTATCCCATAATAAGAGATTTCATGATTATAATGTTTCATCTTTTTTGGTCTTACCTCATTCAGCCAAACAATAGGGAATACTGTATAGTCCTTGATTTTGTTAAGCACCCTGCATGGAAAAAGTTCATTACTTGGCATTCACTGACTGTTTCAGACAAAAACTGTCTTCAGATATTTAGATATAACTTACTTGATAACCTTTGATGGTCCATACATCATATTCACTTGTATTCTCTTGGCAAACCTCAGCGTAAAGCCTGTTGTCTGGTGGAAAAATACCAGAGAAAAAAAATTAGCATCAAACCTGCTGTCCCTGAGAAAGAAGGTGCACGCTTCCATTTTTTCTACTAATTCAGTTAAACATCTGTAAATGTTTATGAGAAAAACTGTATAATAAAAAATAGAATTTATTCATACAGTTTTTTTTTCTTTTCAATCTCTCATTTCAACTGTTATTCTACATATGAAATATGTGCTTCTGTCACAAACCATCTTTTTATATTTACTATTTACTACTGTAAGTTACTGTGGGGAGCATTTGTGTCACATTCTTCAACAAGTTAAGTGTTTGCTTTCATCTACTGTCAATGACATTACCGCCAATTAAATGTAAAACATAAAAAAATTAAATAAACAAATTTCGTCCATAAGGAATGCTGAATGCTCTTACAGGTTCCACATCTAGGAAGGTCATATGATGCTCCTCAACAGGGTTGAGACCCAACACATCTTTTTGTAGTGAGGGACTGCCATAAAGGAAGTGGGGCAGTGAGATGTAAATTGGCTTTCCTGTTTAACGGACAAAGAGAGAGGCAAAATGATTAAAAAGGAAAGTTTTGAAAGGCTCGAACTTCACAAAAGAGAAATGTGAACTGACCATCCTGACAGGAGCTGATGTCCAGTACTCCAGCCACAGTGCAGTTCTTTGTGGTCTTCTTGTTTGTGCAGTAACAGTGGTTGTCTGGGTTATCTACAGGGGAGGCCAGGGTAGATGGCAGGAGGGTGTAGCGGTATACCTCAATGCCTTTCAGATTTAAGCTCTCTGAGAAGCTGGCTGATACTGATCTAAAAATAATACAGCATAAATGTCAGTGAAAGAGGCTTTCTGCTATTAGCTTCACATAACCAGTGCTCTGCAGCTCACTTGAGCTCATTTAAGTGTGACGAAGACTTTGGTGTTGGAAAGCTCTGACATCTAGTGGTTACTAAGGGGAATGATTTTAAAGGGTTTTATACTTCCTGTTATTCCTGTGTGTAGAAATACTGACCCATTTAAACTGAACAAAACACAGTCAGTGTTACAGTCATACAAAGGACCAACTCCTCAGTACCTGCAGATGTCTGAGGAAAAGAAAAAGAGAGGCTTCTTCTTCTTGATAAATGGAGGGAAGGACGAAGCATCTGAAAGAGGAAAAGGAGAAGAAATACAATCAAATTGGTGAATTGGGAATGGTAGCGAATAATATGTTTTGTCACTGTGGTACATGTAGAGTCACCTGTCCCGTTGATCATGTCACAGTATTTGTCTTTCCAAAAAGATAAGCTCCTGTTGAGACAAAATTAGACTCAAATTTCGACAAAATTGAATTGAAACATAGACATTAACTGACATATTTTCAGCAGAAACTATAAAAACTAGACTCAGAACCCCCTTGATTTAAGTCAGGGATGAACTCACCTTTCTCCTCCAAACCTGTCAATTATTCCAACTTTTGAGATGTCATCCTTTCCGGTGTAAACATTGTAGATGCCATCGTATGTACCATTGTACTGTGGAGAATATATCAATGTCACTATGGTTATCTTTTAAATTGATTAAACAATGACACACTAGATGGATTTTATCATTTGTAAATGTAAGGCTACAACATTAGATTCACTTACAGGTGAAAACACGCCTATTTTTCTTTTCAACATGGGATCGGTGTAACCCCACAGCAACTCCTTTACTGTACGGGACTGAAACAAAGACGAGTTGCTTATCTTTATCAGATGCTGGGGAATAAAGTGGAGCTCTGGAGGGAGCATTGAAAAACCCTGAAAAAAATCAAACAACAAAACAGAAACATTCAGGTGGTTAAATTAATGCAAAAGAAACTTCCCCATTTCTTTATTATAAATAGTAACAGAAGTGATCCACACTACGTACAAGTAGAACTGCTGTGAATGCAACTTTGTCTACAGAGATAAGGCTGAGAATAATCCACTTTTATGACAATGATATAACTTAATTGCTCCCAAGCAGTCTGTAGCTGAAACTGCTTAAACCTATCTGTAGCTTTATCAGATGAAACTGCCCGTCTATGTACCAATTATCAGAAATTACCAGTGTGGAAATATGATCTATGAACCACTGGATGCAATTTATCCCATAAGGTAAAAAGGTTCAACCATCAATAAAATCCTCACATGCAGACCAAAGCAGCATAGTGTGATTTACCATAACCTGTTTTATCTGAGGAACAGAAAGTGACTATTAACTGTAGTGTTATGTGCACATGTGGATGTTGTGTCACGTCAACAATCACCACAATAGTGGGGTGACACTCACTTACAGCCACAGCCAAGTTGAGACAGACAATTTTGTCTTCCTCTGGTCCAACTGACATCGATGGTTCAAAAATGGCACCCAACTGCAGCATGTACGAGACAGTGTTATTGGCGTGAAATGTAATGTTCTCTTTGGGAAGATATCTTGTCCTTAAGAAGAGGAAAGCAGGAGGTGCATTACACAGAGGTGATTCTCGAACAGATTTCAGAGGCTGCAGTGGATACTATATGTGACTATAATGACAAGAAAGATGTAAAAACATCACGCTTACCTGTATGTATATGGTCCTTTTTCTGTTACCACCGGAGTTGAACCATTCTGCACAATCTCAGTGGGGTTTTTCACCTCAAAGAACCAGAATTGCCTGTACACCATTGCCCCTGTGGAAATCCAGTTGTCATGAGCTGTTGTTCCCGGCTCAATGACAGCTTCCTAAACCCCACAGACACACACAGACAGTCTATTTTTAACATGTCTCAAGATCGCCAGCAGGCCAACAGTCGTACTGTTACATGAAAGGTGAATGCTGTATCATAAGAAGGAAGAAAAAAAAAAAAAAAACAACCTCTAAAGCACCTAAAAGTGACAGATGCTATTTTTTTTTTTGTGGCTGGTCTTATAGATGAAAACATGTCACACTTGTCTATCTGCACAGCTTCTTGTTTACCACTTAGAGCTGTTTTCCAAAACGCACGCCTCTCGCTCTTTTTCAGCAGGTTCACCTTGATCTCTACGCATACATTCACACACTCTGTCACTCCCTATCCTCCACCACGGGGTGAAACTGAACACCTTACCTTCTCCACTGTCCCCTCAATGACGCTGTTCCCCACAGGGATGAGAACACCTCCCAGGATGGCTACCATCGCCCCAAACACAGCTCCTGCAATCAGCCCGCACCTTCTGTTACAGCAGCCCATGGTGGTGTGTGTGTTTCTTTCCCTCCGTCCAACCGTCCGTCTGTCTGCCTGGCAGCCTGTTCTCCTTCTGTCTCTGTGTTTGTGGAGTGTGTGTCTGTGTGTGTGCTAGTATGTGCAGCTTGTCTGTGTTTGTGTCCCGGCAGCAGCACAGAAGGGCTTTATCATCAGTGGAGATGACAGATCAGCTGAGGCCCATGTAAAGGTACAGACCCTTCTGGAAGTGGCCCATGGACCTCTTAGAGATATGTAATGACGCAGAAGGTCTAAGGTACACAGGAAAAGCACCCCTCTGTGTATCAGTGAGCACTACCTGACCAGGTGATAACGGACACATCAAACAGTGGTCAATGATTAAAAGCAAAGTTAGCACCCATTGGTGGCACACATTCATTGAATTCAACTTCTAATGCAATTGCGATTTTATATTTTATTTTTATTTTACAAAGTCCCATTCATAGGTGCGTTATTAAGTCAACTGAACTCTCCAAATGGATGTGACATTTCACCTCTGGGTATAAAACTGGAAGGTTTATCAATCTTTTTGTTTAGTTTATCTTTCTCACTAATGATTATCATCCACCCCTCCCTGTCTGTACAATACCACCTGCCATTCTTTTGGTTGCTCTTACACAGGTTTAACAAGGTAGAAACAGAGAACGATGTAAATGATGCATCATGTTCTGACTTGTTCACTGTGACGTTCAAAAGCGTCTCTGTAATTATGGTTAATTTGTGTGATATGTTAAAATGACTTGCTCATTATCACAGTTACAGGCATTTTCCCCACACTTGTCTTAATTAGCTGTGGTGACATTGATTATTTCCATACACATAATGAGGAATATTATTTCTGCGCATGACTTTTGCTGAAATTTAGAACAGCCTCTATGTATATATACCCACCATGTTAGACTATTAAATGCTCCTACTTGCATCCTTTGTTGTCTTGTCAAACTTTTATTACTAGCATATAAGCCTTGAATGAATGCACTGTTTTAGCATCATTCAGATTTGGTTTTCAAAAGGGGTTAATATTAGCTTGGACTTGAAAAGTGAGTAGGGTCAGTCTATTACTTTGCTGTAAAGCTAATAGATTTCAGCCTGTGTACTGCTCTGCACCACTGTGATGAACCACTGGAGGGCAGCACACTCATTCCTTCACCTCTCCCCACATATTCAGAAAAGGTTTGATCATGTTATTCTTCCATCATTCAGTCTTAGTAACGATAACAAACTTCTGTCTATTAACATTAACCAGGTCTTCATATCACAGTGGTGTGAGTCTGAATTGCTTGGATGTTCGTTTTGTAACTCTGGTATCAATATTTGGACTGAAATTCAGCTGTTGAAATATTAATATCCAATCATAAGCTTTAAGTGGCTTCGTTGGGGTGACCCTTTTGCACATCAGTTGCTGTAGATATGTATGTGCTATTCTGTTCTGTTGGTGTGTGTGAAAAATAAAGTAAACTAAACTAAAATGTAAATATGTCATCTTTCACCGTGATGTATAACATCATATAACCTCCATGCTTAATCTCTTTATCAACAGCTGTTGGATACATTAAATTATATGGATGTAATTACTATTTCCTAAATGTTACACCTCACTAAGGGTTTTGCTGATGGATCAGACAACCTATTAATATTTTTAAATCCTAATTTTCTCACAATATTTAAACTGATGCACCTATCACCCATCACAACTGTCAACATCCTCAGACTGCAAGAACATCTTATTATCGTAAGTATCCCTGAAAGAAAAAGGAAAAATGCCAGGAATCAGCTGCTTGGAATGGATAATGAATAATTTGGGGTTTAATATTTGGGTTGTTATTATTATTAGTTACAGCATAAAATTAGGAGCTGTAATGAATGAAAACATTACAGATGCCTATTGGTTGACATTCTCCGACATAAATGTACATGCATTTTCTTGCAGTAGTGCACAAACCTACACAATATGTTAGAAATCAAGTCAAACTAAGGTAACATATCAGCATAAATCTAATCAATACTGGCCTTAAAGGTGTTGTATAGGGAGAATTACAGTCTCAGTTAATAATTAATGTCCCTAATTGCCACCAGACCATAAGGTATTCTGTTCATTTCAAATACTGATATGACTGACAGTAGAAGTCCAGACAGGATATTTGTATTTGAAAAGTTCAGTGTTTAAGTTGTAATTTTGTGTTTTAGTTGATGCTCCACCCATTACCTATCGACCAATCACAGAGTAAGTAGTGTTTTTGCATCTAGGGTGCCAGTTTCCATTGTGCTGCATCTGGAACATTTCTGATCACAAATGTCTGGTATTACTCAACCTAAAAAATACATGCTGACAAAATGAGAAACAAAATAAGGAAAACTCCTGGAGATGCTTTTGAAACAATAAAATCAAACATTTTTTTAGACCGATGCCAGCTGTCTGTGGCTCTTTACAGAGTGGTCAGACATGAGGACAAACCCTAAGGCTGAGACACCAAGTGAATCGGGGCTTGAGCCGTGGAGCTGGGACTTGAACAGTAAGGTATGCCAGGGTTTGAGTAGCAGAGCAGGTTCCTTGTTCTTTATCCAAAAAAAAAATTCCAGACATCTTCAAAACTTACCCCCTCACCCCTCTCAATAGTGATCAATGTGGGTTGTCACTGATAACAGCTGTGCGCCTGAACGTAACAACCGCAAGTACTGCCGAACAACTGATGAAAGTAGTTTGCTAAGGCCCACAGCTGTTAGCAGTGACAACGCAGTGATGCTATTGACAGAAAGGAGCTCAAAGTAATTACGCGGTGCAAGTTTTTGTTTCGTGACGGTTTTGTTATGCAAATAAATTACTCATTCGAACACATACTGTTTTGATTAGAAACAAGTTTTCTTTTTTTGACTCCAGGAAACCTGTCAGGACTACTTTCGCTTTGACCAAAACTGTACCAGGACACTGTTGGTGGTAAGTCACTGGGTGCACCAGAGCAAAGATGGGTTCACCACACAGATTCATGTGAAAAATAGTGAACTATCCCTTTAAGCAAAAAATAAATAAATAAAAAAAAAAAATCTTGAACTGATGGTCCCTACAGGGTTCTCCAAGTTACATTTCAGACTGTTCAAGAGTACTTAAAACAGAATTTAATGCATATTTAGCAGCCTAATTCCACAGCCATACTGACAAATATACATGACTCTTTCAACACACATGCGTGAATGCACTCTGTCTGTTTTGTTGTTATTTTTCATGTTTCTTTACTTGTTTGCTTGTTTGTTTTGTGTGTGTCTGTTTTTGCATTAGATAAAATGACATTACCTTGCTTTACTACCTGGAGATTACACACTTTGTCGTCTGTTATTTTAGATCCGGAGATGCCCTGGATAACCAGAAAAAGGGGATTAGCATTAGCAAAAACAAAATAATGTGCTCCCACACTCCAAAAGCCATGAAAAAATAAGGAGATATAAAATGTTAAACCACGTACATTTTAAAGCAAGACTCACTTTACTTTTTCATTTTAAGTTGTTTGCTGAGCCGAAACACTGTGAAAGTATGAAAATATCACGTGCATTTATCCAGTCGTGTCTTCGATCTTTAGAAGGACATGTTAAAATTATAAAATACGAGCAGGGATTTCTTAAATAATAAGTAGTTTTTAACTAAAGGCGAGTAAAGCGAAAGTTGGTAAGTTTTTATACCTGCTCTGCTGTGGAGGAGAATGTTTCCGTTTCGGGCATAATCTACCTTCAAAATAAAAGCACCCAAGTAAAAACTGTTCGGTGTATATGTGTGTGTGTGTGTGTGTGTGTGTGTGTGTGTGTGTGTGTGTGTGTGTGTGTGTGTGTGTGTGTGTGTGTGTGTGTGCGTGTGTGTGTGTGCGCGCGTGTGCGCGCGCGTGTGTGCGCGCGTGTGTGCGCGTGTGTGTTGAATCAGCACTTCAGCTTTTACCAAAGAATTTTTTCCCACAAGTAGTTGTATGAATGGAATGGAATGGAAGTACTTTTACCACCTCTGAATATGAATATAATGTGCTACACAACCAAAAATTATGCATTAAGTTACCAGTTATAGACTTACATTTGTTCAACCAATGTGACACCAATTTGGTTGCAAATGGGTGAAACATCAGGTAAAAACTATGCAGTCTTGAAAAATAAAAGTCTATATAATGTCTTAAACTGTATAAGGTAAAAGATAAGATAAGATATTCCTTTATTAGTCCCACTAGGGAAAATTCCAGGTTTACAGCAGCACAGAACACAAGAGCAGCACAGCAACATAAATTATATAAAAACTTTATTTCTATGCACATTATTTACACTATTGCACATGGGACATGAGACAAACCCTGACGTTCACAGAGCAGTATACTTTTTAAACATTCATCCCATATGTAAGCTTTCCATTCTGCTTCCAATTGATCTTTCCAGGCCTGTTTAATACTTGCTTTGTGCTTTTTTTACTTGATATGTGCAAATGAGCATTGTTATGTAAAATCTGATAGAAGAAGGATACAATTTGGGATTTTCTCTCAAATCAAATATACTTTTAGTTTCAGTAATATAAGAAATTGTTATTCTGTTCGCTTTCCCACAAAGTTTACTTACAAACTACAAACTACACTGAATTATATTTCTTCTGCTTTATTATATTTAAGTGGTTGGCCCTGTAGTGCGTATAAGTGTAATACAGAGGTGACAGAGGAGCAGCTGGTTTGCACTGAGGTACAAATCCCTTCAAATCCCATTACAAAGTGACTTGTGAATATTTACAAAGCGATATGTGCATAAAGTGATACATAAGGACATGATATGGAGGACAGGAGTCTGGTCTCTCTTGCAGCAGCCAGGAGGGAACTAACCCCAAATGACCCAGGGAGGTGCTTTATATAGCCCTTACTTAACTGGAGTTAACCAAAATAACTCCACAGGTTGTACAAATAACATAGACAGTTGGAAAACTAAACTATGCTAAAAGTCCCTCCAATTCATAACCCACCAGTAAAACCCAATATACAAAATAACAAAACTTTAAAGCAAATACAACCAATTTACTAAAATACCTATCACCTTGTAAAACCCAATGATTTTCTGCCCATACATTTTCACTCCTTTCTCCAGCCCAAAACCTTCTTAAGGGTCTCTTCCTGGACACAAGGACAGAGTAGTAAGAAAACGATACCACCACACTAAAACAACTACAATATGCATTCTTAACACTTAAATGAACTTGCCAATTAAACAATATATAGTTCATACATTGCATGTTGCTCAAGCCTTTTTTTGTGTTTGTTTACTACAGACCGGCTCCCAACATAGGCCACTCTACTAGATCTGCAAACTGAGTAACCAAGAAATACATTTTTGTGTGTAAATGAATTGAATTGAATTGATTTGACCAGTCTTGAAATAAAACATGTAACAGCAACTTGTGCCATAGACCATATAAAATAAGCAAGAAAGTCAGGGATAACACAAAAAAAGCCAGAGGCTCATTTCCATTGTGGTAAATGAGCATTTTAACAATTAAATGCTATGTTCTTCAAAAGTGCTGTTTGTATCTTGAAGTCCCTTATAGTGCTTGTGTTATATTTACTTAATAAATATAAACAAATGTTTTTTCCTGCTTTGTTTCTTCCCTTTTTATTTATTTATATTGTGTCAAATGCAACCATTTGTAACAATGAGTTTCATTTTACTCTAATCTTGTTTACCTGTCTTATTTATTTATTTATTTATTTATTCATTTATTTATTACATTTCATCTTGTCATGTTATATGTCTTTTTAGAGCTGCAACAATGAACCAATTAATCATAAAATATTAGATTAATTAATCAATCTAGGAGGAAAAGAATATTACCAAATTCATTATTAAATGTGAGTATTCTGGTTTCTTTCCTCCTCTGTAAACAGCATTGTGAATGCACCCCCTCTCTCTCACCAGCTGCCTTCTGCTGCTGTTTGCCCGCCCCCCCCCCCCCCCAGCCAATGTATGCTTCTACTAAATGTGTTGTAGAATAAAAAGTACAGCTAAAAGATAAAGTTTGGATTTTCAGAATAGTGCAAACAGTGGATGTAATAATGCGTCACCAGTGACGCAGCCGTCTTAAAAGGGTAACCTGAAGTCGAATCCTATCCTGTGACTTGTGTTCTGCTTGTTGAACACAGTGGGAGTCTTATTCTGAAAAGTCCGGTCGGATGTGCAGTGGGTGCCTGTCCGCTGCTCAGTACGGAGCATCACAGACAAAACGAGCCGCAACGGATGGAGGCGAACGGCTGGGAGACGCGACATCAGGGAATTGTTGGGCTATCAAAATAGTATCTCCGTTGGATGCAACGAGGAATTTGATTGGGAAATATTTAAGCGGCCAGGGGAAAACGGCCATTTAAGCGCAAAAAAGAGAAAAAGTCGCTTTTCGCTTCCCCTTTTTCCGCTCAGATAGACTGGCTGTCATTTAAGAAAGGGCGTGTGCGCGTGAAGGCAGTTTTAACCATTTCATGTGTGTATTGTACGTATGGTATTTTAGAGTTTTTTTCTTTACACCATCTGGGTCTGAAGGACACAGTCGAGGATGGGATGCACACTAAGCACAGAGGACAAGGCGGCGGTGGAACGCAGTAAAATGATCGACAGGAATCTGCGGGACGACGGGGAGAAGGCGGCCAGGGAGGTCAAACTGCTGCTGCTCGGTAAGAAGGAGGGAGGGAGGGGGGTTCGGGCGGTGGACGAACTTCGCTACCCACAGCCATATTAGCCGAAATGGTACGGGGGAACACACCCTGCTAGTAAAACCACATCAATGTTTGGTATTTTCCTGTGGTGTCGTTTGCGAATTGTTAGGGAGTTTGAGTTCCGCATCGTTAGCACACACTCCTCGCTGCTAGCTGTCAACTCCGGTCCCTGAACGCAACACGGCATTATTTCGGAAAACACACACTAAATATCCACTGTTACAAGCCAATGTGTGAGCAGTATAAGGCAACAAATTTACTCTAATTTAGCTTGGACCCGTTTTATAGCAATTATGTAGTCAGACTGGCATGCGTGGCAAGTTTTTTTTTGCTCCCTACTGCTGGAATTACATCCATTCAGCCGCCCCTGAAACCCATTTGTATCGACTAAATCCTTTTAACAATGGCACATTTCCCCTCGTCTAGTCCAGTGCAATGCAGCGAAAATAGGCCCATGGCTCATTAGGGGCCCAGGCCTGACTGACTGACTGTAAACTTTGTTGAGTGCAGTCATTTTGAAGTGCTCATTTCTGTTATTTTTACATGTCAAGTTGAGCTTGTTTGAACCTGTTTGAGTTTAAGGCAAAGTTGTTTTCACTGTGACATGAACCCTCTGGTTATGTTTGTGTAAAAAAAAAACACTTTTTCAGTAGTTTACTCTTATCTGGTTGTCACTCTCAACTGTACAGAGATGTATGTTATGACTTTGCACAGTGGTTTTAGAAAATTACAACGATGAAGATGGAAAGTCACGTGGGCTTAGTTTATTATTGGTCTGAAAATGGCATCAGTTGTACCCATACTCCTGTTAATCGATTGGGATGAACTGAGCTGTTTGTGACAGAGACATGCAGTGGTGACAGTCTCATGATCCTGATATTACTTTACATTTAGTGCAGTTTAACTGTATTTATTTTATTGTAGTCTGCTATAAAATATTTTGCCAAGAAAGCACAGGTAAAGAATCAGCCAAGGACAGACTATTATTTGGTGATGTTCTATTACTTTTAACTTGTGAATGTATAATTTTTCGATTTCTTTTATTTATTTACAACTCTTGGAGGCATAATAATGCCAATTGTTTGTATGTAGAAGCCAGGATTGTGTACATTAATGACATTACTTACATGTGGGGAAGCACTGTTATGCTTATAAATACAGACTATAGGTGAAAAACTTTTCCATTAGCCCCGTATGTGATTTGATTTGGGGAATGTTGACATGCACACACATGGTATGTGGGTTACCAGGACACGCAGTCTGAATCCAACACTAAGAGCAGCCAAACACCTGATAGAAGGCATAGAATAAGAGCTGTTTAAGAGCAGCTGTTGTGGAGTGAAAGATTTGTAATTTAGATTAAGTTTAACATATTTGTATAATTCATTGTTATGCAATCTGTCGATGATAGTTATTTTTGATTTACAGAATATGACACATAGGTATTTTTAACTTATCTTCCTGGATTCTTCTGACATAAAGGGTGTTATTGGTAACATTTTGTTTCAACAAGAACACACCTATTTCTTGTCAAAGGTGGACCGCATTCCTCAGGTGCTTGGAGGCCAGATGAGACTTGCTGATGAAATGCAAGCAAGTTAGGTCAAGTTTCTGTTATGCTCCTGTTGGTTGACATGAGTTTTTGTTTTTCTCAGACACAGTCTATGGCAGTACTTGAACCGTTGTCTGTTTTTGTGGGTATCGCTCTTGCTAGCTGCTTTTCTTTTGATCATCCTGTGTCAGGACATGTGCCCCTATGCATGGCTGTTACGGTACCATTTCCTACCAGTTATGTTGGATCCAGTCATTGTTTTAGCCACGTAACATACTTTGGCTCTTCAGGTTACTGCCTGAAGTGACAGACAGGCTGAGATGCCAAAAGAAAGGAAGAGAGGGCCAGTAAGATGAGAACACCATGAATGACTGAAGCATTAAATATGAAAAGGATCTGCTGCAGTAGTGAAACACAGGCCCCAAGTTAGGAGTTTGACTTGTTTACCCCAACAATAAACAGTCACTAAAAAGATGTGAAAGCACCTTTTTAACAATCTTGGTGTTTATATTTCCTTACACGCATGCTGTCAACAAAGATATAAAAAGTCAAAACATGTGGTGCGGAAGGAGATGTGTTAAATTTTCCTAGAAGTCTATTATGCATCTCATACAGGTGACTTCAACAAATGTGTAGATAATTTGTGTCTCAAACCTCTTGTGTTTTGGTGAGTGACAGGTTTATATGGTGACCAGCTGGTTCTGGAGTGCTGTGCTAAGTGTTTTTCACCAGCCTATGGGAGCGGACAATCACTGGCACTGAGTGATTAGATTGATGTAAAAAAAAAAAAAAAAACATTTGAATGATACATGATTTGAATATTTACATAATTTCAAGCCAACCAGGTGTAGGCTCAGGTGTCTTCTATACAATAGGAGAGTGGCCTTTTTTCCTGAAATTTTAACAGTACTCTTTTAAGTTTTTGTCTTCATTGGATTCTCATTTCATCTTCTGCAGGACCAAATTATCCTACTATTCATATCTATATGCGAAAATAGATTTCAATCGCCTCAGTTTAATTACTCTTTCTATGGTAGGCATACTACAGTGGGAAGTTGTTTGTTTTTTTTTTAATAATAATCCTTTGCATCTGCCTGTCTCTTGTCATTGCCCTCCGTTTTCCACATTTTTAAAATTGCGTAACTGCCATTACCAAATGCAATGTGACTTAGTTTGAGACTGGCTGCTCGCAATAAACACGGACAGTCAAGTCAAAGTAGTTAAATTGTTTGTGCTCTCAGTGTTGTAAGCGTCTTTAGGCATCTGAATAGTTCAGCCTGTGCCAGTATGTGTGGGAAACAGTCTTTTAGCAATCGATCCGCTATTTGGCACATTGATCCTGTGATTTAACGTGGTCATTTCCCCTGCTGGGTAGCACCACACCGAAGCTCCTGGAATCCTTCATGAGTGACTCATACTTAAATCCCCTCAGAGGGAGATGGAAAGAAAGAAAGACAGAAAGAAAAAAGGGGGATTGAGTGGTGAGAGAGAATACGTATAAATCATGAAGGGAACATTACTGTAGAAGAGGAAGACTAGTACACGCATCTTAATAGGAGTAGAAACCAAAGTGAGAGGGGCTGCTTGTTGTCGTCTCATGCTGCTAATCACTAATGTGGTTAAGACACTGCGCTGCCAAACTGTATAAGTCCTCCTCTAGTCCTTGGAATGTTCACCTGAAAGTGGTTGCATTAGATTGTCAGTCGGGTCCCGATGTTAACCTCCTGACCTGCAAAAACAAGCTTCTGATCCCACTCTGAAAATCTGCATTGAACTGCAGTGAACAATGAGCCCAAAAAAGAATGGCTGGCATGGAAGTACGCATTGCAGAATATCTCCAAACGAATTAGCAAAGACATATGGCTAATCTTTAAATGGAGAAACCCCAGGAATGGTAGCCATTTTAAGCGCATTTGTCTCCAAACTGCTATTGTTATAAAACAATGCTCATCCTCTCTTTCTCTACATGTAGGGTGTGGGGGGGGGGGTCAACCTGGGGAAGTTCCAAGACGAAAGATGCATTTGTGGTTGGCTGATAGAAGCAGCTCTGTTCTCTGTGGGAGAAGCAGAAAACCTTCTATTTCCATTGGAAGGGTTAGCTTGGATTTTCCTAAAATAGTTTGAACCGCTAGAAACAGAAACCAGCTGCTCCAGTGGTTTGGGAGTCTGTAGCTGTTTTGAGATGGGTGTATCAAAGCTATGGGTGTGTAACACAACATTTCCCTTACTGTAGCCTTGGTGGGGTGGGAGGCAAAAGATCTTTTTAAACCATAGTTTAAAAGTCAATATTGTATATTTTAAATTATTAAAAAGCCTTATTGTCATCAAGATGGTGCTGTGTTTTGCTCCTCTGGTTGGAAGGCTTTGATAGAACCACACCCTAATGATTTCACTGGAACTTGGAGGCCACAGCCATCTTTCTTGAATTATAATAACGTATCTTGTATGACAAGCTTTTTTTTTTTTAGTTTATTAACATGATTTATCCTGTTTAACCTTTTAAGGTCCCTGAATTAGAACGTTCATTAACTTTAGCGTATGTCTGGGTTCAATTCCTGTAAACTGGTTCTGTCTAAATAATGAGTACACCTCTACTACTTGCAATATGTTTAGCAATCACGGTACACTTTTAAGTTGATTCATCAAACCTGCCTGTTTGTTTGCACTGCAGTGGTGAAAAGTGATCACAACCAGGTATTTCTTAATATCGACACTTCCTCAGAAATTTCAGTGAAATGATGACCTATTTTGTTTGTGTTTCTTTGAATTTCTCAGTGATAGTGATAGTGATGTGGAAATGGCTTTTTTTTCTGTGGGAAATTGTCAGATGTTTATTTCAGATTGATGTGAGGTTTGTGGTTTTCTCCTAGGAGCATTATATCAACAAAGTTCACTGTTTTTTAAAAAACAAAATGATAGAAACCACTAGTAAGTCACATTACTTGCATTAAGTCAAAAGTCTCCCTTGTAAAGATCTTTCTTTGAAATTCACTGTGAGCCCATAGTCCTTCTGTGCCCCATATGGAGAGGCACTGCGTCACTATGTAAAGTGTATGGCATTGTGAAAATGGGCTGACCCAGGGGTACAACTGTCCATTCCACAGCCTGCTGTTCCCAGCTCAGCAGCAGTTTGTGTGCAGGTCCTGCAGGAAATCACACGGCCCAGTGTTTGGTCTTAGTATATTGGGAGCTACTTACTCCTCCTGCAAGGTGCTCTAGCGCCCAAGTGGTGACAAGTAATTAAAATAATGTGTCCTCAGGTATATCTTATCCTATTATGCTGAAGGTGAAGTGCCAAGGTAGAGCTATCAGTATGCAGTAGTTGCTAAGGTTTGTTGGTATTCAGACAGTCCACTCTATAGTCTGTAGTGACCAATGTGTTGTGTGAAATTTTTACCAATAATCTTTGTGTTTTTAGTTAACTTATGGTTTAAACCTGGCTCAACAACAGCTGTGTCAAAAATGTACCTTTTTTAAAAAAAAATCTTGCAATGGCAAAAAAGTGCATGTAGGTGACTTGGATTATTTATTATGCAAGAGCAGACCATGTTGTCTCTTCTGATGGTGTCACAGATACTTGCAGATTTCATGATATAATTCCACTTCCCCTTATTCTGTGTTAAGAGCATGAAAGTAGGTTTGAGAAATCTTCCCTAGTGGCAGAGGAGTGTTACGTCAGTGACAACTGGCCAATTACCTCGCTTCCAACAAAATCAGCTGTGCTGTAATATGAGGAGACTGAGTGTGCATTAGCTGATCTAATGTAATTTATGGTACAACCATTAGAGTGCAGTCTAATGAATGCAGCTTAAAACTACATTATGGTTTTGAATGTTGGGTGAAATTATTTTATTAAAATGGAGCTTCCAAATGACTGGACACAGTATGACTGCATCAGCTACAATAGGACCAACGGCAGCAAATGCATAATACATAATGTCTCTGTAGAAGCCAACATGTCAGACACAAACACCCACAACCAAGCCTACTCGGGTGACTATGGCCTCACACTTGAGATGTCCTGGATATAAAGAGAGCTGTTGCCATGGCACTGTGACGTTTTGAGGGACTGACAAAGGCTGTGCTGACAGTACGATTCCCTTTACACTCCCCCTATCCCTACCACCCCTTCTCCTCATTTCATCATAGTATTGTTTCATCAGTCATCTACACTGTCGTCATCTAATTGGTCACTAGTGCCCAGGGCCTTCCCCTCATGAAGTGACAGAATGTTTTTTGGTACTTCGTAGCACTGTCGGTAGTGATGGGTTTTATCATTAGCTGCACAGTTCATTAATGCCAAAAACCTTCACACTGAGACAGCATGATGTGAAGTCTCGGCTGATGAAAGTTCACATAAACACTTGGTTCATTCACCATTGCTTACATTCACACTAATTCAAATTAAACCCACTGTAAAGCGTCGTCTGACTGGTATATAAGCTGGACCTGTCCAAGAAGCAAACCAAACCAGAGACTTAGCGTAAATGTGGTATAATATTAGGGTTAGATACCGAAAGGGTTTCATTTGATAAGAAATCAGTACTTACAAAATGGTATCGGTTCCTAAACGGTATTTAAAATGGTACTTTGAAAAATGTAATTACAACCAGAGACCTATGTGATTGAACCGTAACATAAAATTTAACCGATGATTTACCGAACCAGTCTGACAAAGGCACACACTGATATTTCTTCTTATTATTGTTTATTATTATTATTATTATATATGGACTGATATTTGACGGACGTATCGGCAAATCAATCATTGTAAAAATGATCAGTGCAATGATTGGCTGGAGTTTTCCTCTGGTTCCTCCGTCTAGACTGGACTAAAACGTTTATTTTTTATTTTTTTGCAAACATTCTATTTCAATGTGTGCTATGGGATCGTGAAGAGTTTGTCAAGCAATATGGTAAAAATATTCCAAGAAAAGATCTCCCACCCCACCTTTAATTGTATTCCTGCCATTGCATGTAAATATCTTTATACACCTGTTGCATATGGAAGAATCTATATCTTCTTGTGAACTTGAACCACACATTTGACCTTTCTGCCTTTGACATGTCGATGTCTTATGCATTGCTCTGTAACTGCCGCATGTGTGCACTTTCCATTAACAGTGGACAGAGATCATAATTAAACAGCTGCATATATATCTGGTACGGTACTGAAATATGGTGAAATATGGTGCAGAAATTCATGTTAGACTTCGGTCTGGTTGCTACCATAAATGTTTGCCCTGCTTCCATACCTATTATACTGACTTTCAGGACCCAACTCTTCACCGTATAGACCTCAACTTATATACATGGCTTGTGTGCCACTGCTCCCTGGACTGAGGTGGCCCTGCTCAGATTTTTTTTTTTTAATATTCACTGGCATTGTTTGACTCCGTTTTTTAATAAGAGAAACTAAACTTATTAACACAATATTAATCTCTTGAAATTCAATGTGAAATAAATGTTCATGTGCTCTCTTTTCTTTTCAGGTGCTGGTGAATCAGGGAAAAGTACAATTGTCAAGCAAATGAAGTGAGTTTATTAGTCTACTGTTGAATCCAATTATCCGAGTAAACCAAACAATCCAACAGACCATTTTTCTCTTCATCTTTTTTACTGTACCAATACTAGTTATGCATGGTAGTACAGCACAAAATATTAAATTCAAAGTATTAATTTTCCACAACAATCAGTCTTTTATTCCTTTCTCTTATGGTAATTTTACATTGTCTCCAGTCAGCAGGCATAATGGATCATGACCACAATCCATTATGGTAGATTTATACTTCATCCATGTGCTGTGTATGTCCTTCATGAGGAAAATATTTTTCATAAGCATATTTTACAATGCAGATGTGTCAGTAGCTGTTCAGTTCTTTTCTGTTTATCTGGTTAAAATAAACAGAGTATTGTCATCCCTGTTGAAATGTTTTTGTACTAACTGAAGGCGGTCATAAGTCTGATGGAATATTAGTCGTCACTTAAGTTGTTTGTACAAAAACAGTTTATCATTTTTTAATACTAGTAGCATAATACAGTTTACATATAGATGGAATAAATCTTAGGTAGTATTGTCCCCAGTATTGTCTTCAGCAAATAGTGTTTATCTGTGAATCATTATATCCAGATATGGGGGGGCACACCATTCAATTAGGGGAATTTCATTGGCCTGTACTTGTACTTTAAAGAAAACTTTTACCATTTTTGGTAGAAAATATTGGGACAAATTGATTTCTGCTGTTTGCTGTCACAGCATGTTCTTTTTTTATTTATCAAAGAAATGACCAGTTCCTTCTGCTTTTTGTAGGATCATCCACGAGGCAGGCTACTCAGAAGAGGAATGTAAGCAGTACAAAGCTGTGGTTTACAGCAACACTATCCAGTCTATCATTGCCATCATCAGAGCCATGGGGCGCCTCAAGATCGACTTTGGCGATGCTGCAAGAGCTGTGAGTGATGAGGGAGATGTAATTGAACTACATTTTTGTATAAACCTGAAGTAGGTTTGTGGTGTTGGGGGGGCGGTCACTCCCAGTGTTCAATTTTCTGTCAGTAAAACTATTTTTCATTGTTAAAAAAGGATAGTTTGATTTTTCAAAGTGTAATTGCAGTGTCTTTTTGAGAGCAGTTTGGGATTTGTTAAATGTGATTAATGTTACATGACAGGAAAACAATAGAGAAATATATCTATTATGTCCTTCCTGCTTTTTGCATATAACACTTCAGAGCTAACTGAAATGACGGTGTAATGAGTATAATTGTTGATTAATGATATTGACCTCAGTCTCTCGTCTTGCAGGATGATGCACGGCAGCTGTTTGTGCTGGCGGGCTCAGCAGAAGAAGGCTTCATGACAGCAGAGCTGGCTGGTGTCATTAAGCGGCTGTGGAAGGATGGAGGTGTTCAAGCCTGCTTCAGCCGCTCCCGCGAATATCAGCTCAATGACTCTGCAGCATAGTGAGTCACATGAACACTCATACACACATAAACAACAGAGGTAAAAACTCATGACTCATCCTCTGAAAAGACTCAATGGTCCTACACAGACCACATGTATGTCAGCAACTTTTGACAAAGTATTTTACACCACATGTCTGGAAGTTAAAATCACTGGCCTCGCTGCTAAAAACACATAAAGCTTCTGCCACAGGTACCCAAACAACAGAGACCGACCGTACATCTGTCTGGACTTTTAGACTGTCAATATTTGCCCTTTTCTTGCAAGCCTAAATAAAGACAGCTACAGAGACTGTTTAATCTTTAATCGACACCTCAGTGTTGGAGTATTTTCTGCATACTTCAAAAGTTAAAAAAAGGCACAAAAATCCTTTAAAGGGTTTTCTTTATTCTATTGATTCTTGTATAAATTGTACAATAGCCCTCGGCAGTGAAACAAATGATATCTTCACAAGGCAGCTCCTGTATTTGGTAAGGCAGAAAGCCATTTAACTTATTTTGCTTTTGCAGCACTATCAGCAGTTACATCACAGGCTGTGCAAGACACAGCTGCTGACCATTTTCTAATTGGTTCCTCTAATCCTGTCCAGGGGTTTTTTGTAAATAGGAAACCCCAGAGCTAGTGTTTTTATACCATCCACAATTTTTTTCAAACAAACCAAAGGTCTGTTTGCATCAACAGATAGGAAGATAATATCCTTCTATTTATGTGATTAGTGATCACGTTGTTTTCCTTTGAAATTCACTTAATAATCCTAAGCCATTGCTAAATATGTGATATCTGACAGTAGATGTTATTTATTTAGATGAGGAAGAGGGAAAGTTAGCTTGTTAGTGAGTGACGTGTATGGGGATGGAATTTTTTATTTTTCTTTATTTTTTAGATAGATGTTTATATGTACAGTTTAAAAATTCAATAAAAATAACAGGAAGAACAGGGAAAGTTAGGGTAAAAAAGTTTGGTAACGATACTGTGCACAAGATGAGACTGAATATGAATCACAGTAGCGCGAGTTGAGTCCCATTTGGGTGTTCAGAACAAAGATTCAAGTATTTTTTTTCCCCCTTTCTTATGTATTTAGGGTTTTAAATAAGGAATCTGAAAAGAAGGCAGATTTATTTTTTTCTCCAGGCGTGCAACTAACAATAACCTTAAGATCTGCAGCTGAGTGAATATGTGGCCTAAAATAAGAGCATGATTTAATCAGAATAGGAGTGTCACGACTTGTATACACAGTATGTTTGTAAGGGATACACAACAGTTATAGTTGGTTGATATTGTTTGTCAACAAGTTATAATTGCCACAAAAACAGGATAACCCTTTTACATGTTAAGTCCTGCAGAGTGTTTCATGTGGTGTTCAAGGGCTTTGTGCCCTGAAAAAAATGTCAAAAAGGAACAAAGGAGAAAGCTCAACTTGACAAGTGTTTGCTTTCCAATAAACTGATTGAAATAAGAAGCTTTCAGGTTACAGCACTAGTTCTTTGTCTGAAAACATCAGCCTGTGCCAGCAGGTATTGGACAAAATGTAAGAAAATGGCCTGGAAAGATGGTCGGTCTAGTATAAGACTACTCTCAGACAAATGCTTTCATTTCTGATGTTTATTTCGTATGAATGACAAACATACAAATGAAAAGTATTGGTTAGAAGCTAAGGCTTATTAGGATTTCAAATGGTGAGTTTCCATCACCAACATGTTCCTGAACTGTTTAAATACCCAGAGGAAACCCACTAAAATGCTTACATCTCGCACAAGGTTATTGTTTTTTTAATTAATATGAACCTTTATTTAACCAGGAAATGTGATTTTAAATATCTTTTTCAAGTGTGTCCTGGCCAAGACAACAGAATAAATAAACAGCATTGATAAACTCGTGATTAGACTGAGGCAAACATTCTAATAATTGTGCAATCGTTTACAAACACAGTTCAGGCACATTTGGTCACTATTTCAATTGCTTAATCACTCCAGCTTGTGTGAAATAGGAGGTCATGTACATTCCAACTACACGGGTCTTTCCAAGCATGTTTTCCGTGTCGGTCTTCTTACTGGAGTTGGAGCTGAACAAGGTGACCCCCCCCCCCCCCCCCTTCAAATGAGTTATGCAATCTATGGGTCTAAGCCGTGGTTCTGGTTCCATTTCTTTCTCCTCCTCTCAGTAGAGGAGGAAGTCCCTCACTTCATGTGGAAGAAAGGGGCGGAGTCACCAGTGGCTCATTTGCATGAGAAACCATGAGGCACTAAAACCGAACGTTTTGAAAAGGCCCGTCTCTCCAGGTTGAAGAGGCTGCTCTATCTCTTCATCCACATGGTATTTTGACCAAAGCATGTCACAGACGGGTCACTGAGACACCAGAGAACTGTGTTAACTTGTGGAAAATGGGCATGATATGTCCCCTTTAAATATGGAATCCAGCTTGTCTGATCCAGTGTTTTTGTTGGCAAGGTTTTCCTGTGATGTTGCACCACGGCAGAATCCTTGCTGCCACACCATTCATTCCATAGAGCAACATCATCAGTGTACTTACGTATAACATATTTGTCAGTACAAATGTCCTACCACCTCAAATAGAAGTATGTCAAGCTTCAGGACACACACACTCGCACTCGTTGACACACCACCATACCAACAGATCAATTCCACTGGAAACGCTGTTATCCGATTGTGCGTCTTCTGTGTTTTACTAAAAATGCACAAGGAGTTGGTTCATCTGGCACTGATGCACTTAACCTTGATACTTGTCATATTTTCTCCCACTCATTCCCTCCCATGCTCTTTTCTCAATCATTTTCCCTTTATTTAACCTTTTCTCTCTGTTCTATCTGTTTTCCCTCTCTGTGCCCTTCTCTCAGTTACTTAAATGATTTGGACAGGATATCCCAGGCCACCTACATCCCAACTCAGCAGGATGTCCTGAGGACCAGAGTCAAAACCACAGGCATTGTGGAAACACACTTCACATTCAAGGATCTGCACTTCAAGTGAGAGTTTCCACAATGTACCAACTAGCTTAGGTTTAAGCTTAAGCATCATAGGGTTTTAAAATATGGCTTAATTAGATTTCCTTCCTGTTACTGACTCATTCAGTCCATAGAAATTCCCTTTGTGCACACACAGCTGTACATTGTGTCATGGTGTGAAGGTGTTGTGCTCATCAGAAGTGACTCAGTTGCGGGTCTGTTAACAAACACAGACAGGAAGTGGAGGCAGAAAGTCCAGTGATGTCACCAAAAAGGCTTCTGCAACAATTATATGGAAATCATTTTCTCTGTAAATGCACATTTAAAGCCCGATTCTTACAAGAGGATTTTTTGTGCCCCCTATATGAATATATAGTGTGTGAAACAATGTAAACACAGAAGTGCATGAACATCTGTACACGGATTCAAAGTAGAAAATTGACATTTCAACTCTTAAATTCTACTTTCTGTGAGAAACTTAAGATAGGAGTGTGAATTTCTGGTCAGTGCTCAAAGGCAGACTCAAATGTCTTGCACACACTTCAAGTTCTTGTGTGAATTTAATTTGCAGGTTTACAAGCACTTTCAACACTGCAATTTCTTGTGAACAGTACTTTGTAAGCAAAATCACAATCAGAACCTCACCTCTAGTCTTCCCATATTTCAGGTCCCCTTGTTGATACACTAACAGCAGAAAGCATATACTTTATCACAGTGTCTTTTTGGAAACTATTTCAGTGTGCACCTTATACTTCAACTCCTGAATATGATAAAGATGTAAAGATCTACCAAACTAAATCACGTCTGACTTGATTACAGCTTATGTCCCTCTGGTGTTCATTTATTTTGTCCAACAGTAAACAATTTATAGATGGCAGTAAAGTAACCTGCATTTATTTGTAGTGTCACATGAGTAAATGCAAATTATGGTACAATGCAAAAAGTCAATGTGTGCTTCTCTTCAGTGTGTTTTCTACTGAGCTCTTAGATGTTAACTTGTTGTAAAGTATTCCCTTCACCACCAAGATACTATCAGAAATATGTTAAAGCATTACTAGAAAGAGATTTTCTCCTCTTCATCACTTTCTGTTGTGTTATCGCTGCTAACCTGTGATCTCAGTCAAAGCCTTCCGTATTTATTTTTGCCTAAACATCGCTGGTATTGTATATTCCTACCTTTCTTTTCTTCCTCTAGAATGTTTGATGTTGGTGGCCAGAGGTCTGAGAGGAAGAAGTGGATCCATTGCTTTGAGGGTGTGACCGCCATTATCTTCTGTGTGGCCCTCAGCGACTATGACCTGGTGCTGGCAGAGGACGAGGAGATGGTGAGTGGATCAGCCGCCAACTCACAGACCTCCTTTGTTTACCAGGATCATGATGGGTCAGAGGAATAGCGCTAAAGAATAGGTTCTGGGTTTCTGTGCGTTTTCCAGATCAGTAAGCACACAGGTCAGCCTTGTATGTAAATCTGTAATGTTCACTCACTTGTCATTTTTTTTCATTCATAGAACCGAATGCATGAAAGTATGAAGCTGTTTGACAGTATCTGCAACAACAAGTGGTTCACAGACACCTCCATCATCCTCTTCCTCAACAAGAAGGACCTGTTTGAGGAAAAGATCAAAAAGAGTCCTCTTACTATCTGCTACCCTGAATATGCTGGTGAGACTTGTAGCATTTGACTGTGTTAATGTTCATTGTTTTTAATATTTTTTCAGAATTGGCATTGGTAGTTTTTACTAACATGACTAATCCTGTAAACACGGCTTATTCTGTCCTGTCATTGAAGCTCCCTTATGAGACTGAGGGGTATGATGGACTTCTGGAGCTCCTTAAAAAGTCTTCAAGGTTCAGTGTGTAACATTCAGGATGGTCTAATTTCAGTTATTGAATATAACTTTATCATTGGTCCCATTCATCAGTCAGTTTTGTTGGTGTATAATCACACAAAAATATAAATGATGATTTTATTACCTACAAATGACCCCTTTGTCTATAGAATGAGCCCAGAACAAATGTCCCCTCCTTTTGTCTGTTTTATGGCTGATCACACTTGTGTTTAAAGTGCACCATTCTCTTAAACAAGGGCTCAGATTGGATTAGGTTGCTAAAGTTATAGAAAGTCTTTATCCATCAAACTGTAACAAACCTACCAAACAGCTGTTGTGCAGTCACACCAGAAGTTATCAGTGTGACCATTTGGTGTGGTACTTAATGTGGTATTTCCTCTCATCAGAAGAACAACTAGAAGTAATTGGTTTAAATTCTCACTCACTTTCTGAACCCGTTTTATCCGTACTAGGTTCACGAGGGTCGCTGGGGGGGGGCTATCCCAGCTACTACGGGCAAAGGCGGGGTACACCCTGTATGACTTGCCAGTTTTGTTAATGGTACATTGATCTACATTAGTATGGGTAAATGCCAGATGAACAACATCTGGCTTATGAAAAGCACATTTCGTGCTTCGCTGGAGCTTGTTGAAAAACGACTGTAAATCTCTTACCAGTCCAAACGTCTTTTCTATTCTTATTAAAGTTCATTCATACTGCTCTTATAGTCTTAAATTGAACTTGTTGAAGCATGCAAAAACACTACAGACCAACTACTTAAAGTAAAGGAATTAATGTGTACTTAGAAAAAGTGTTGAAACTTACTCTGATGGTTCTATACATTTTCATTTCTAAGGAAGTTTGGCTACATGTTAGCTCAGTCCATCTTAAAATGATAAAAGGCTAACGGCAGACATAGCAGCATCAGGCTCAGCCATGTGTTTGTTGTCAAATCATGCACACATACATATTCAATGTGTTTTGCTCTGTTGACTCTTCCTCATTACTGTACTTCCTCTGTTCATATTCACACCAATATTCTGATCATTATCTAATTTCTGAAGTTGTTGGATTTATGAAGTGGGCATGTAAACAGGATAATCTATGATTTATCAGATAACCGCAGTAATCTGATTATGAGAAATCAGATTAACATGCCTGGATTACTCTACAATACTAGTGTCTTTTTGCATGTATATTGGTTAATGTGATTTACTTTATTCACTTACATCTGTGCAAGTGTAAACAATTAAAATGGTAGAGAAAGGAAGGTATAAAGTCAACCATGAATGAAGGACAATTGGAAGTTTACGTCTGCATCACTATACTTATACGTACTCTTAAAGAAATCCACTGGAGTGTCTAAACCAGAGTTTTTGAATGATGTCATTTCTTTAGTGCATGTAAATGCATTAGATCTGGTTATTACTGTTCTCTGATTACTCCTAGTTATGGGACTTTTATGATCATGTAAACAGGCTCGTTGTCTCTTCCAGGCTCTAACACATATGAGGAAGCAGCTGCCTACATTCAGTGTCAGTTTGAGGACCTGAACAAGAGAAAGGACACCAAGGAGATCTACACTCACTTCACCTGCGCCACAGACACCAAGAATGTGCAGTTTGTGTTTGATGCTGTCACTGACGTCATCATAAAGAACAACCTGAAAGACTGTGGCCTCTTCTGAGGACAGTGACGTCAAAGACAGAAACAGTTTTTCTTGGTAAGGATGCTTCCCTCAACTATTAATGTTTTGAATGATTACTTACAAGCATGGTTCTGACCTGAAGTTCGTTTTGTGACTCACATGCAGTGGGCATGTGTCTGCAACCGTGTACATCTGCATCATGGATGAGGGCACATGTCAGAATTATGAATGAATGTGTGTTCAACACAGCGTCTCATACCATTGGGAGTTTCTAAGCAAACCAATGGAACAGGGTTCATATGTGTGGTTTGTTTCCAAAGCTTAAGCCTTCATAACTGTGGTGAAGCAGAGTTGGAGTTGACCACAAAGATGCAGGACAATCCACTGTAAACAAACGCATCATTCAATAACCAAATAGCTGAAATCGATGCCTTCTCTTATTCAAGGCTTAAATATATTTTCTACTTCATTTAGACGTTTCTGAAATGAACGCAGTAAGGTGAAGCTCTTGAGAATATATATATATATATTACATTATACAGCCAACATCATGGCTCCTGTTTGTTCCTTCATGGTTGTGCTTTTCCTTCTGTCCTCAGGCAGTGGAGCCAGCCAGTGTTGAGCATCTTTGGTTGGAAGATGAGAAGAGTCAGGAGGATCAGTCACGGACCAGTGCTGTACTATATGCCACTTTTGACAGCTTTATTTATGTTTTTGTCTTGGAACATTTCAAACTAGTGTTACATCTGTGTAGAATCATTGTAAGGGTCACTGCAAATGTTCACACATTTTTATTTTATTTTTTAATTTTCCTTTTTTGTTTTTATGTTTCAAATTTTTGAGAAGGAGGAAATCACATTTTCACTTTTCCTTCTACCGCTGTCTCTGGAAAAGGAAACTTCACTGTTGGTGGAAATGCTTCTTTTCTTCCTTCCCAACTACCAAAAGGGGGAGAAGGGGTAAAACTTTGAGTCCAGTTTGTTGGTACTTGTGCCTTCGCATGCCTTTTACGCGGTCGTAGTCCCAATGCTTGTTCTGTTGCCTGCTGAATTGTTCCAAACATAAGAGGTTAACTGTTTTCATCTGTTGTGTCCATGCTATCTTCTATGTGCACACCACTGAGCTACTGGGAAGAGGAGCATTTCCCTCTGGTCTAAAGGTACATGGGTCTCCATGGTGACCAACATGTAGCCTCCACAATCCCCTACCCAATCAGCCAACTGCCCCCTCCCTACCCACCCCCACCTACCATGACAATGGAAGGCCTAACTGGCCAATCACACAGTACTGAGGTGTATATTGTTACATTTACCCCTAAAGCCTGGGGCTCTGTTTTTTTAACAGTGTACAAAATGTCCATTCTTCCCAATCATTTGGAAAAATGGTTAGTCGAGGCACTGAGCCTGTTATACGTGCAAGTGTTTAAAGTACAAAGATCAGAGTAGGCACATTTTACTGTATATTTTAATGTATTTGGAGGAGAGTTGGGGAGATTTTGGTGTTGAGAGGAAAATTTGGCACCAGAAAAAGATGGTTGAGGTCTGAAATGTTTTAAGGTTCAGACATTGCTCTTGAATTCCTGTAAAGCCTTTCATCATCATTTGACCTTCAGGAGGAAACAAAGATGGTCAAGGGAGCCTGGTCTGTGATTGTAGATCAGTACTACTTTGCCAAGAAGAGTGATGAATACAGTCCTGGATCTTTTCATGTAAAGAAACTGCCACAACTGTCAATGTATGTGTATGTTCTCCAAGGAAGGAGAATATTTGTAGACTCATCTCCCTTATTTTGCTAATAAAAAACATTTACAAACCAAATGGAGTCAGTGGGTCATTCCATAAATCTTTGTTAAAACTGAAGGTATTGTATACAGTACTATCGCTGTATTTGCTGAAGCACAAACTAATATAACTGTACATAATTGTGATGTACTGTTCCAATATCCGAGTGAGGCACCTTTGTCCTCTGTGTCGGACAAGTGAGTCACAGCTTTACTAAAAGAATAAATTAGTAAAAAAAAAAAACAACATTCCACTGCAGAGGACATTCCATAAAAAATAAATCCAAAACTTTTACTTCCGGGGTCTTGAGAAATTCCTTGGGATCTTTCCCTTAAATGCCCAGCTGTCATTGCATGTTCTTTTTTTGTAGTAATATTTCAGATAATAGGTTGTTTCATAGTCAGCTGAAATCTTTTCCCTTCATTTTGCTCAGTAAGATTGTGTTATTGTGGAAATAAAATCCAAGTGATGCAGCATCTCAGTTTGACTGAAACCTCCAAACTTACCTGATCGTTCTTCTACACTACTACAACATCTTAGCTGCATGTCTAAAACAAACTACCATAATCAGATTTTTCTGTTTGCTAAACCCCATGACGTTTATACACTTGGGCTGCTGCTGTGTTCTACTAGATGTTTATCTTCTAACATGATTTGAATTGTAAATTTGCCATGACGTCGCCTGTGGAAAAAGTTTCCCTTTCTAACAGTGTTCAAAGGAATACTTGAGAAAAACTTGCTGATAAAAAGCTGAGTTATTTTTATATTAATGAATCAAAAGAATAGATTTTTGTGTGGAATGGGGTCAAACTTGGAATATTGTCACCTGACTGTACTTGCTGAAAGCTCTGCAGAATTTGGATTGTCTTTGAGCGGGTTTTTTTTTTTTCTTCTTTCACAGTTGACCTTTCATAGCAGTTTCATTTGCAGCAGCAGCAGGGAGCTAATGAACTAAAAAAGCTGTGAATTTGTGTACTACACTGTAAAAATCTAAATCTTACCAAATGTATTGTTCTCATTTCTAGTCCAAACAGCACATCACACTTAAAGTAAGACAATCACCTAAAGAGGATATAAGGACTTATTTTTACACAATAGATCTGGAAAATATTATTTTAAATTTTTTATTATTTTTTTTTTTTTGCTTATTCAATTCATTATTTATTTATTTATCTATTTAACTTCAAGTAAAAATCTGCCAAGTGAAGTGAAAATTATCTTAAAATAAGATTTTCAAGGTCCATTGTCTAAAAATATGTTCTTTATCTCATTAGTAACACTTCAGTAGCCTAGACGCACCTAGTGGCAGCAAATCTAATGTGCTACCGTAGTAGTCTAGTTATACTCAATGTAACTTTTGACTAGCCTGGCAAGCCCGACTATGATATGAATTCATAGTCTGGAGGCGATCCATGGACTGAGCTTAAGTGTATGGGTGGCATCAACGGCTGTCTTTCAAACTGCTCTGCACATAATAGACCAGCGCTATGACCAAGCACAGTAATGAACAATGTGACATATACAGAGCAAGGCTAGGCTAATTAACATTAACACACCAGTAACAGTGGAGGAAAAATATCCAACCGGGTCCATTTACATGTTGCTCATTTGACCATAGACTGTATAAGTTTCCACTGCTTCAACTCTGTCATCATTTTGCTAAACCCACCCTGCAATCTCACTACACAAATGGATTATTGTGATTGGACCGGTAAAATTTTACCGGTCCTGGCTGAGGCTCTATTTGCCTTATTTACCTGGCGGCCATTTTTATGTTTGAGGGGTGCAGAAAGTTAAATAGAAGTACATAGTTCCATCCGTTGTCAATCACTAGCTTCAGTGAATGTTTGGGTTACCAACATGCTAGCAGTTTGGACCAGCTATCTCTCTGTAATGCCAGAGGTAACAATCCATATAGTTGAAAAATGGATGTGTAAGGACTACAATATTCCCCAGGCTTTCTTGCTGAAAGGCTACACTAACTAGGTTGAAGGCTACATAAAGTTTAAGTAGGCTAATGACGTCGGTACTGACGGTCATCGGCACGCTAACCACAAAATGGAAAGCACAATCTTGAAAATAGCATATAGAATGCAGTGTTATGGAATTACACATTCGTATTTTCTTATTTCATCGTGACATTAGGTTGAATAGATGGCTATTAGTGCTATTTATCATTGATGCAAGCAATTCTAATTTTTATTGAAAGAAACGTCAATATTCTAACAACATTTTTTGCTTTTCCTTGAATAATTTGTTGTGCAAATTAAATATAACTTGGATTTTTTTTTGTTTGAATAATACAAATAAACTCAACACACCTGCTCCCTGAGACAATAGTTTTCAAATAAAAATTTAAAATGTTAAAACTATGACAAAGGTGTTGTACATCCCTAAAATACATTAATTCCACATACTAAATGTTCGACCCTGGGAAAAAAAGACACCCAAGAGTGATCCCATGCCCCCTCTGGCAAGTCTTCAAGACCCCCCCCCCCCACACACACACACACACACACACACACACACACAGGGCCCAACACTGCTTTAGGTGATTGTCTTATTTTAAGTGTGACAAGTTATTTTGACTAGACATGACAAAACCACACTTATTGAGATTCAGATTTGTTCCTGTGTACCTGTGCATGGAATAGACCAAGTATGTTTAATGGAAGAATGTGTTCAAACTTCTACTAGGGATTGATTGTCAGAGGGAGGAAAAAAAGAATAGCTTTAAATACTCCATTTACCAGGTGTGGTATGAAGGTTTCCTTTTTAGCTGTGCTGTTCACTTGCCATAAATAATTTGGACATATTTGAACATTGCTGATTTGCATGTGACCTCAGCAGCTGCCAGGGACATTTGTAGTTACAGTGTAAGTGAACAACGTGAAGGTTTAGGGCCACCAGGGGCCCCCAAAGCTGCACCTTCAACTTCATATGAAGAAAATTAAAATGTCCTGTTTTTATCTGTTGCTATCTCATGTGTTTATTACGTCCATTATATACTTAAAAATAATAAAAGTAGGATATAAATAGAAGAAACTGCAATAAGCAGTGGCTGATGTTGTGGCATTATTAGGTCATATTCATTGGAACGCAATTAGTGATGTAGCAGGCCCACGTACCATTCCTATTAGTGAGAATATAAAAACAAATACTGTAGCAGCATCACAAAGAAGTTACATCAGTGATTGTTGTATTTTGATTTTTAGAATATTTTTTTTAATCAACATTCAAAATCGGTTTCATTCATTGACATATAGAGGACTGTTGTTTTCCCTTTCTTTAGCAATTTAATTTCCCTGAATGACTCCATTCCAGATTTTAATTTTAACTGTAGCCTGTTTTGCTCATCAATCAATTTTTATTTAAATAGCACTTTTCACAATGAAATGTAGCATAAAGTGCTTTACATATAAAATCAATACAGCGCACCATCTAACAACCACTACCGCACCCACACATAAGTGCACACACACCCACACACACACAGAAATAATAAAAGACAAGAGAAACAGGCTAAACACTGGGCACCATAAACCAAAGGAGGTACTATCGCAGGGAGCCACCTGTGCTGCACTGCAGCCATCACCCCCGACAACCCAGCGCCGCTCACACAGAGCTGCCCCCTGACCAATGAAGGAGGGCTGAACCACCACCACATTTCAGTGCCAGTGACTCCCACCCCACTAGGGAAGAGTAGACCCCAAGGAGGTACTACAGGCCCCATGAAACACTAGGGAATATAGAACAAAATAGATACAAATATTAGAAGATAAAAGAAGCACTGGTTAAAAGAATATGATTCTAAACATAAAACATGTAAATGTACTATTAGAGTACATTACATTACATTCAATGACTTTATTGGTACCAAAGGTAGATTTGGTTTGCAGTCCAGTGATCTCCACTCATACGAAACGTTTAAACATTTAGGACACACATAACATACAAGCATTTTACACTGAACATTAAAAATAAGTGCTTCTTATTAAAAAACATGGTGTCACATATGGTAACTGAGATTTAAAAAACATTGTTAAAATATAAATTAAGATACTTGTTCAATTAAATATATAGTAAGTGAGGAAGTATATAAGACAATACAAATGTCAAAACAAAAACATGATATAATACATTAAAAGTGCCATCATAGTCTATGTTTAAAGGCTTGAATTCCTCATGTAGTCTTGTATATAAAGATAGAAGTAAAAAGTCAACTTATGGAGAACTCATGAAGGTTAATAGATGGTGGCATCTTACTAGACCATCTAAAGAACTTCTGGATCTCTTCATCATAGTTTGACTAACTAGGGACCCCCAAACAGCAAATTGCTTAGGGCCCCCACAAAGGTAGAAACGGCCCTGGCAGCTGCATTCATCCAGACCTCTCCATGTTTGAGCTTCTATTAAATTTTGACATAAAGGTGGAAAATGCTTCAACAAAGATAAATGAGCTAGAGTGTTTCACAGAGTTTATGTGATGCTGGTCTCTGACAGGGCTGGACGGTTCCCATGGGTGCTGCCAGTTGGAAGAGTTGAAGTGTGTGTATGTGTGTGTGGGGGGGTGCATATGCTGTATTTATAGCACCTTTAAAGATGAGATAAGGAGACAGTGAATAAGGAGGCGGCCATGATGTAGCAGTGTAAAAGCAACAGCAGTGACACTACTGAGGTTTCTCTGAGCAATAAACACAGGGAGGGAAGAGTGTGTGAGAGAAGGAGGGTGTAAATACACAGAACAATAGAAGCATTATTTCAGTGTCGTTCCACTGCTATGTTTACTGTCTGCTCTAGCCTCAGTTGCTTTCTCTGGGGGCAGCAGTTGGCAACCAAGATAAGGCAGGCTTATCAGCTCTGCAGCCATGTTGGACAGCATGCCATGTAAGTCCAAAGTAGACGCACTTTGAGTCTCTGCGCATTCTTCCACTCACTAAATCTTCAGAGTGCAGTATACATCATATTTTGTCTCTGAGGCCAACACGCATGTAGATTATTTATAGTTTCACTGGACTATTCCATCAACTGTCTATTTTTGCTGAATTAGTTTAATTCTTACAATTATAGGCAACCCCACCCACCTCTTTATTATTATGGGTGACCCCGCCCACCTCTTTATTATTATGGGTGACCCCGCCCACCTCTTTATTATTATGGGTGACCCCGCCCACCTCTTTATTATTATGGGTGACCCCGCCTTGAACAGCTCCATCAGCACCACACTGTTACACCCCCTGTGCAAGAAGGAACGCTTCTCCAAGTCATTCCTCTGCACAGCCAACAGAATATACAGTTCACAGTAACACTCCTCCCATGTCCATGTGCAATTACAATGTAAATATGTAAATTTAAAAAAAAATGTTTAAATGTAATTCTCTATTTATATTAATACCAACTTTCAAATGTTGTTTTATATTTCATTTCTTACTTGTATTTTCTTTTTTCAGCCTGTCTTTTTCTTTGCACTGGTTTATTGATCCCCCATGGTGAATCAGTGAAATTTGATCTGATTTTATATTTTCTTATATAAACTTTTCTTATCTTATAATATACTAGAGTATATTATGCTGAATGATATGATATGATATGATATGATATGATATGATATGATATGATATGATATGATATATTATATTATATTATATTATATTATATTATATTATATTATATTATATTATATTATATTATATTATATTATATTATATTATATTATATTATATTATATTATATTATATTTATTATGTTATATTATATTATATTATATTATATTATTATGGTTTCATCTTTTTTCATTAAATCATTCCTACCATGTTCTAAAATGATGTAAATTTGTGTTTAAGACAATATTTAATAAAAATGGTGCATAGCCCATGGTTTAATAGTTTGTAGAACCAGCTATAGAAGCAATAAGTTGAAGTGACCTTTCCTGTATATTTTGGGCCACTTTTTTTCATTATGTTGCCTCAGTTCAAAGGGTTCAAGGTGTAATTGATTGCTTGTGTATTTGAAAACCCATGACCTTTGACATCCAACTTGTGTACAGAGTGTGAGATGTAGCCCTTGGACATTGTGTATTTTTATAGGATCTGGATTTGGGGTGATTTTTTTCGACATCCACTGCTGTAAAGATCATCTTGTCTTGCATGTTTTTTGTGAATATGTGTTCCCACTGTAGGATCATGGCCTTTACGTTGTTCTTTCCTTATTGATGTGCAGCAGGAGTTACTTCCCTAAACTCATTGTTGATGTCATTGTGGTTATACGCATATAAATGCTCCAGACCAGCAAAATGAATCCTTTTATAGAGGAGGAAACACTTACTGAAAATCAATCAGTCAAAACATCTGCTTTGGAGCACTTTGCTTCTACATACTCCTTCAATTCCTATGAAAGCAATAATGGTGGGTGTAATTTTCACACACTACACTTCTATTCTGGCTTAGTATTTACGAAATAATCACCTCAGATATTGTTGTTCTTCCTTTTTGTCTTTCACTTAGATGTCCTTTGCAGTGGACAGCATTTTTTTTTTTTTTAAATTAAGACAAAATGAAAATACTGGGAGGGTCTGTATGTCCTGCTGCATAAAACCATAATATGTGAATGGGGTGTGTACTTTACTCTTCTGTGCATTTTGTGCTAAAATCAGGGACAAGATATCTACAAAAATACAGTTTTTTAAATGTATTATTATTATTATTATTATTATTATTATTATTATTATTATTAATAATAATAATAATAATAATAATAATAATAATAATAATAATAATAATAATAATAATAATAATAATAATAATAATAATAATAATAATAATAATAATAATAATATAAAATACAGATTTAATTGTTTGGTTGCATCTTTTATTGAACGTTGTCTTTTTACATTTTTACCTTGTTTTTTTTGTTTGTTTGACTTTTACAGTTTTTTTCAGTTATGTATGGAGTGGAATAAAGTAGCAGGAATAAGACATGGTAATTGAGAATTTTCAGCATCTTCTGGGAATTTATGGATATCTCATCAATGTTCAATCTTTCCTCAAATTAATGAAGTCATAAGAAATCAATGCTTGGTTGTTATAGATTCAATCATGTGTGCTGCACCACCATTTAACCCCTGAGAAAAAACTGTTTAAAGAAGTCATTCATATCATGAATGAATGTAAACATTTGTTTTTACGTTATGACATAACACAGAAGCCATTTTGAAGATTTTTTTAATTTTTTATTTTTTTTTATTTCGGTCAAAATGCAAAACAAGGTACAAGCACAAGGCAAGTAAACACTGCTTGACCGAAAAGGTTTGGGCTGAAGCCGAAGCTTATTTAGGCCACCATTACCATACCTCACCGCTATATGATAAACAAGAAAAAACCAACAAAACAACAACAACAAAAAACCCACAATGCAAAAGTCAAACCCAAAAACAACACAACATTGAAGTCATTTTTTTCTTTCACCTTCTTTCACTGCTTCCCCAAACAATGATTTATCCTGTTTGATTTTTTATGCATTCATGTTGTTAGAGGGTGTATGACAGCTTGTTTGTCTCATTTGTGTATGGGGGGGTGGGGGTGGGGGGGTATGTGGGCGGATGGAAAGCTGTTGGAGTTTGATGTGTTTACGTCTCTGTGCTGCATACATGGGCTGGGATATGTGTGTGTTATGTGCAGGGTATTGTGCATATATGCTACAACTGGATGCTTACTGTGTGTACGTGCGTGTGTGTGTGTGTGTGTGTGTGTGTGTGTGTGTGTGTGTATTTGTATTTGTTAGCCATCTTCATTCAGATTCCAGCTTTCATCTCCACGTCCACATGCATCCACACATCCTTTGCTGTGATGTCATTGATTTCAAGCTCCATGGCAACAGGGAGCAAAAGCAGAGAGGGAAGGATCCAGGGAGATATTACCTCATAGTGAGGGGATGAGGCTGTTATAAATAGCTCCTGATGTTCCTAGGTGTCCAAGGACAAGGGGTGGGTGGGTCCGTCCGGGGGTAGGTAAGTGTATGACTGGACTGAAGTCTTTTACAGGGAAGATTGAGTCTTTGTCAAGTGGCAATTTCATGCCACTCAGAGTGCCGACAGTTGACCATGGCCTTTAGAAAAACTTCTGTTAGACAAGGGTCAGGGTTACTGAAGCAGAGAGCACAGTTAGTGAATCAGATAAAATGATTGGACGTTTCTCTCTTTCTTCTCTTCAATCTGTCCTGTTTCTGTATATTTTAGATACATTTTTAATCCAGTACAGCTGGATTTCCCTTGTCCCTAAAATCTAGTCACCTCATGTTTCAGTGTTTCTTTTTTTAGTGTTTTTGTTTTTATGTAATTTAATCTCCAAATGATTCATGCTGTATGCTGCATCCTCCTTTGGACTGGACAGATTCACAATAACAACACAGCAGTAAGGATGCAGCAAAGATCGTAGATGGAGGTTTTATATTATCTACTGATTTATCTATTATACTGAGTTTCACTACAAGAATTTTAATTATATTTCATTTTTTGTTCATATCTTGTTGGTAAGTGCAGCATTGTTTCTTCTTTCAACCATTGGTGCTCTATCCTGTATCTGGACTAAATGATCAGATGAACAGCTATACTGTACGAACTCTAAATTCACATGGTCTATCACTATTTAAATAAAGCAGGATACACACATGAAGATAACAGCCCCCCCCAGCACGTGCCAGATTATTTTATGTCCTGTAAGATTATCCTGTGGTCTGATGTGTGTTAAGAACCAATTTGTACCAATGATTGGCTCTGAAATTGGTTGGGTCGACAATCATAAGTCTTAATCATATGTTTGGGGAAAGTTGATGATTCCTGGGTCATGACTCCATGAAATGTAGCCAATCAAGAAGTCAGCTGACTGAGGAACAAGGAAGCAGGTATAAATAAAAATAAGCATGGCCAACCTGAAATATAATGTTTGGTGGACCTGACAAATGGAAGACCAGCTGGTGGAGCAGTGGGAAGCCAAAGATATTTCTGCCAAGTCATACCACAACCAAAATGACATGGTGTGTTTTACAGTTGTTGCTGTGTTTTCATTAGATCACATGAGATTTCTGGCTTGGAGGACGAGATTATAGATCGGCGTTGGGACATAATAATTATGTGTGAGGTGTGCTGTGTTGAGGTTATCAGAACACACCACACACAAAACAGTGTCTGTTTTTTTATCTTCATGTATGGGGTCTGTTACAGATTAAAAAAATATCTTCAGATTTAGAAATTCCTTAGGTGTGTACCCCACTTAAGGTAACATAGAATCAAACTGCATTTAACGGACTGTGTTATGGACTTCAATGAATGAGTTTGTGCAGGTGAAGATATGATCTGTGTTATCAAGTAAATATGTTGTAGAAGATGGGATCCCTCAGGGGAGTGTATTAAGCCCATCTTTATTACATTAATGTCAGAAGCAGAGTGACCAATTACTGTGTCAAATGGAGAGAACCATCCACTGTAGACTGTAACAGATGTAGGCATACCAGAAATAACACCAAAAGAATGTCTTATCTGAACAGTAGGCCAAATATGAAAAGTGGGATTTAACAAGGCAACATTCCATTATTTGCCTGTAATGAATTGTAAACTGTACTGATGACATTACAGTGGATTGAACAAGTTAGTACGTGTACGTTACAGTATGTTTATATGTGCATTATGTGTTGGCTTTTGCTGGGATTTGGATAAGTACAGCTAGCCACATTTCTCTACAATTAGCTGAATGAGTCCCAGTGCATTTGGGTATTCTGGCAAATGAGTGGGTGTGCTGACAAAGGACAGTAGATCATACATGTTTACAATCTAAGGCTGTGTCCACACAAACCTGCATCATTTCCTCTACAATCTTTTTCTTTATCATTTTCAAAAACATGCTCCGTAAATACTGTTGTTTCACTCATTTCTGTGTCTATGCAAAACCACTGAAAATGACTGAAAATGATGTAGTACTGATGTCAGGCCTGTTTGTGATCTTGCAAAAAAAAAAAAAAAACAGAGAAGACATGGGGCATACACATGAAGCATGTTTGGTTCTGTTGGGTCTGAACCAATATTTCCTTCTGGTTGGCCCTATCCACAGTAGATTCCAGAGCATGTAGTGAATATTGTTAGCTATGGTTGTTTGTTAATCGTAATGAAAGAGCAGCTAAAGACTTTGATTGAATAATTCCAATAAACTCAATAGCTGTTGTGGCACGAGCACTAGTCTCTAGTCGGCCATTGTTACCTCCGCCAAGGAAGTTATGTTTTTGCTGATGTTGGTTTGTTTATTTGTTTGTTTATTGGGTGGTTTGTGTACAACATAACTCGAAAACTAATGGATGGATTTTGATTAAAACATTTCAGGCTATGGGGTCTCTGCTCTCTCTTGCTTTTCTAGTTGTTCCTCTGTCCTGTGTTGCTTCCAGGGTGAAAGGTTACAGAGATGGGGCTATGACATTGTTGTTTTAGAAAAATTGCAGTTTGGTTGCACAGACAAAGACATGAAACCAGCTAATTTTCCACTAAGGGACTGAAAATGCCAGTTTTGTGTGGATGAAAAGCCCATCAGATATAAAAATTTTTGTGGATATAACCTAAACTGTGTTCATATGGATGGGGCCTTAGAGAAGACATGTTATAAGTATGGGAATATGACCGTTGTGTAATAACAAATGGGTGTGAAAACAACCTAAAGACCTAAATATCCAGTAAGATTAATTAGTATAAGCTGGTCGAATATATCCATAACACAAGAAATATAGAGTAGTCATGAAATATGATATGGCAGAGGACAACATTCAAAATATATTAAAATGTGGAGCGAGTGTTCAAATGAAAAAAAGGTTATTTTGTATTTTCACGTACCAATAGACTGTTTCAAATGAGCACTGAGGGAGAATAAAACTGAAGGTGGCAGTACTGCAACATTATGTGCCAACTGCTATAAACCATCATAAAACCTCAAAGAAAAAGACAGCCATAAATAGAAGAAAAGAGCATAGAAGTTGGAGTAACTGTAGTTTATGGCTTGGAAAATTAACAGGTAAGTGGGCTGTGGCACAGTAATAGCCGAAAGTTTATCTAGAAATGTGCAGACTGGAGTTACTGAAGTGAACTTCTATTGTCTTTTTATTCCCTGCATCATGGAGAGTGTGTGTATTTTGTGCAGGTGTTCTCCCAGGAATAAGTATTTATTTGATAGGACAAAGCAAGATGTTATTTTTTTGGCCTCATCCATGTTCAAAAGTAGCCTACATAATGAAACAACATGATGGAAGTCATTTTGATATGAAATGAAACCTGTCTGAATGTTTACCCGTTTTATGGACAGGAATCGTATCTCTATACTACGTGCTGTGTTCTCACTCTCTCTTTGCTTTCTTTTGTACATTGAACAATGGTTCGGTGAGAACAGCCCTGCAGTCTTTAAGGAGGATGTTTGGGATTAAACAGTGCATTTCCACCCTCTTAACATTCCTGTGTGGCCACTGCTGAGGACCTATAAAGGTCCAGCTCCAGTCACATGAGGATACCAGCCAATATGTTACAGTAGCATTAATGTAGTATTGATGTATTATTGACTATTGACCCCAGGGAGAAGTGAAGTTGTGTACCAAAACACACCTAAGAATACTGAAACTACGAATGACTCAATGTTGTGTTATTGCAATAATCAATGTTATTTCTTCTTTGATTAAAAGCTCATAAAATATTTAATATAGATGTAATATGGATAGAATTGTTCAAAAGAGGTTATTGGTAATATTGATGTTACAAACTCATGGGAACGCCTTGTACCAGGTTACATTTATGACTACTAAAATCAATGTTGTATATCCACAGACTACATCACTTAATGACTTTGGTAGGGTAGACACTGAAGGATTTTTCTAATTATTTTTTATCTGTTACAGACCCCACAAATGAAGACAAAAACATAGGGCATTGAACAGTTTTGATTGTACTGTGTGTAGTGTGCTGAACACAGCACACTACACACAACGATTCTGTCTCAATGGACCTTTTTCACAAAAAGCGGAAATACGTCAGAGGAGCGTAACCGAACGTCCTGTTAAACGTCAAGACGGTAGAAAGCCGGGAATATTGAGAGGGTCTTTTGAAGTTCCTGAAGACACTTTTAACATTTGCGGATATTGGAAGAATTGTGGAGGAAAATTCACTAATGAAAAAAAACTTGATAAAGGTTACAATTTTTTCTGTGAGGAAAAAGTATCAGTGCTACTGAACTGATAACTATGTACAAAAATCATTACTATATCCACTTATACCTAGGACTAGGGTTATAGGGTTATGTATGGGTAGTATATAGAACATGGACTATTTCACGATTTTCAATTTGTTCTGTCTATGGTTCGTTAGCATAATGTTAACATTAGCCCAATGCTATCATAATCTGTTCACATTTTCTCTGGTAGTGTGTATTTATGTTGGTGTTTGTCATAATATCAAATGTAGTAGATGGGCAGGTTTTTGTAAGGGCTAGATGCTACCCATCGCAAAGAAAAAAAGAGGAGCCTCACAGACTACAGGTTTGATCAGTGTGCATACATTTACTGTGATTTACTGCTGTTCCCTGGCTGCAGTTACAGCTCTATTACTATTTCAACTCTTTCCTTACAATGCTGCTGTTGTTTACTGCTGACACTGATGTACTGGTGTGTAAAGGAAAAATATCCTAACTACAGTTTAAGTTGAAAATGAGTTATTTGTGTTCACCATAACTTTCAAAACCATGACAGAAAGCCACAACTGCAGTTACCATTCTTTGGCTTTGGTCGGCAATCCAGTTTCCACACTGACACTCATAAAATAGATGTTACTGTGCCACCTCGCGATAACCATACTCTGCCTTTTTTTTTTTAAATTGTTTAGTGGAAGTAGGTTTACACTAGGATTGTATATTTCCAGTATGAAATACAGAAGTTGTGAGAGGTATATGAAATGCAAAAGTAAGCCAGTTCAGGTGGTTATTTAAAGATGCAGAAATTAACATCTGATTCTACAGTTTGGTTACTATTTATTATGTGTTAAAAATATTTGCCAACATTAATTCGTAGCCAATCTGTCATATTTACCAGCTCTATCTGCCACTCTACCCCCCCCCACCCCCCCTCCCCCGTGTCCAGATGAGGATATCATGAACGATGGACTCAAAGGTAATAATAGTAACTTTATTTATATAGCGGCTTTAAAAACTGACTGTACAAAGTGCTTTGACAGACAAAGCAGAGTGGAACAACAGCAGGATACAATTGTAATAAACAGTGACCTCACACTTTATTTCCTTCGTGTCACATTGCTGTTGCTGTGGATTACCAGATGTTCACACTGATGATTCTCTGCATATAGTCAAAAGGGACACGTACACTTGCATGGATTCAATGGAAACGTGAGATGATTTTCATTATGTATAGGACAGCATTTTTATTCTTTCTCATACTTCATAGCAGGTGTGAGTGCAGATCTCTAGTGGGTTTGTGATTTCATGGAGTGACTGTATCATACTTGTGCAGATGTGCCAAATTATTACTTGGGCTAAGTTCTCGCCAAATACATAAAAATTAAAAAATTAAAAATTAAAAAAATGTAAAAAAAAAAAAGTCATGTATAAATGGCTGATTTACAGTTGAGCATCCTGATTGAAATGGAAATTTGTTGTTGTGTAGACAGGGGTCACAAATTCTTTTTTCCATTCATCTTTTTTCACTCATCATGACTTCAGTATGTCCTAACTTACCACTACTTCAGCTCATTAGACCTGCCTCAAGCAAAAGAATATATATTTAGGTGGAATGGTTTATATATTTGTTTGTTTGTCTATTTTTTTCCCTTTTATGTATGGCCAACTGTGTAAATGTTTCAATCTGACATAGGTGTGACTGAAATCACCATCATAATTATCATTTATTTTGTTTAATAAATGTAATTAACAGATATAAAATACAATGCCACACAATACAATCTTTATTTGTCACATGTCATTGACAATGCAATGATACTGAAATGGGAATTGTGACAGGCCCTGATTGTATAAAAAAAAAAAAAACAGATATAAAAATTAAATACACATAAACTTAACATCTTAAAATACACAATCTAATATACAATATACAAGACAACAATATCCATTACTCTGTCAAAGCTAAAACCTTTACTCTATTAGAATGTGTGTCTTAGTGGTGTCAGAAAAAGGAAGCAAATAAACTTCAGGGAGAAGTCAAATGTTACTGTCCAACTTCACATGTTATAATACAGCACACACAGTCTACTTATTAACTCACCTATTTATAGTCTTGATTCAAGGTAAATTTCCAGTCAGGAAAACCTCTGTAGCCAATCATTCATCAAGGCAAACTGCCTCTGTGTTGTGTTTCATTGATTACCATCTACAGTAAATAATTACATCATTGTTAAACCGTAAATATATAAACATCAACTCTATAAATACAAATGTTTTGTATATTAACCACACATAGTGATATAGAATTATAATTAATTATAATTAACTTGAGTTTTTTAATAAAGGACCAGAGTTACACATATAACGTCTATCTAGAACATGAATATAGAACACATTAACGATCAATTTTAACTATATTGTATTGGTATTGGTAATAAAAACCCTACAATTCTTCTCCACTTGCTCCGAGCTTGGAATCACCTTAGTGTACGTCATGAGTATGCTATATTCTGACATCTACGAGCTGGGGGGTTTTTTTTGTGTTTTTGTTGAGTTTTGTTGACATTTTCACTTTTAATGTGCATTTTTAATTCAACTAACTCACTAATTGATGAAAGTGAAAGCCTAGAAATAACTAAAACAAAGAATCTGGAACATTTTTGTGGAATAATCTAGGCAGACAAAAGTGTTTGAGCACATGTAAAATAATTAAAAGTCTATTTCTATAATCTCCTCAAATTTCACTATGAACAAGTAAATTAGATTTTTAAAAATTCAAGTCTATTTTATTTTTCATAACACTGTTTTTAACATTTATTACATATAATGATGATAATTAATGGACATATATTGAAAGTTAGGTTGTTCCTGAAAAAAGGTTAAAAAGAATTATCAAAGAAGGCATTTTCTGATGCTGTTAATGACATAAAGAAATCTAAGTGGCCTGTTACAATGGTAGTTATTAAAGGGTTAACTGGGACGAACAAGGGCATAAATGTACAGTAATGGAACTGACTTATCAGCATCTGGGTACACAACAGAGAGCAGTGGAAGGAATGTCTCAGCAAAGCAGGTGTGGTCAGTAACACTGATTTAAATACATTTGTGAAGAATATTTGAGAGGAATAGTTCTAATGCATCATTAATATCATCCCATCAAACACTGAAGCAAAATAAAAGTGTGTTTTGTTGAGTTTTTTTGTTCTGTTTTTTTCTAGCCCAGTAATACCTTTGTTATGAAAGAACAAAACACGCAAAATATGAACATGTCATCTGGCTTAAAACAATATACTATTTTGCATTTTTAACCCATAAAGACTCAGCACTACTTTTATGTCACTACCCAAATTAATGTTTCCCTATATCTAACCCTTCTTAAATTATTTATTATCACAGTATCCCTTGTATTTTTAGTTTTTGTCATACAAATCAAGTATTTTCCTGTATTCAGTTTGCTGACACTGTGGATGTTCATAAAGGCTCAAACTAAAGTGGAGGGTTCTTCTACCACAAACAAAGACAAATTGCCTTTTTCAGTAAAGATATCAACAACTGAATGTAAAAATAAGTGTCTCCAACCACAGGCACTCATTAAACTCTTAGTGGGTTTTATTGGTGAATCAATGTTGTAGAAGATGGCGATGCTTTCACAGTAACTATTGAACTTCTGAACGTTTACAGTATCTGATGATAACGACAAGACGACAAACGGGATTTTATGCCAACTATTTAAAATTATTAATAGTTTTAGTGGATCATAAGTTATTAAACATTTATATCAGCAGATGGTTTTGGTTGCCAGTAGCTGTTTGGGTCTTTATGAGTTAAAGTAAAACCAGTCACAGCTTATACAGGCTATTCAATACATCACTCTTTCTACTGTATGTTGAGAGTTAAGCAGCATCCTGGTGTAAGGTACATTCTGGATATAATTGGCCTTTGCATCATGCACTGTACATCCATATTCTATGTTTAGACTTGGTTTGCTTCAAATGTAGTAATTGAATAAAGTGCACCTCACCAAAAACCCAGACACACATCCACTGTGATGACTGGAGTCTGGTTCTAGAAGAGTAGCAGATATATTTCCATGGTTCTGGATTTGGGTTAAACTAATTTATACTTTTTTTTGTGTGTGTTTAATTGACCTGAATGGACAAAGTCTGGGAAGTTAATGACAATCAGATTAAATGACCAACATGTTTGGACTGGTGCAAAGGAGGGAGGGTTAATGAAGCATGAAAAGACCACTAAGTAAAAATGCCTCTCACTAGGGTAGGTTTGACCATCAAAGAATAGAGTCATTATTGTAATTTAGGACTTTGAATTGAAGCTTAAGAGGTTCTTCTTGACATTAAAAAGCACTCTTCAGTAAACACTGCTGTCAGTGCCATTTGTGTCCAGGCCACTATATATGGGGCTATTCAGTAAAAAAATAAAGTACTTGTGCATTATGTTTGGCCTTTCATTATCATTTCTAGTGTCTGTCATTTATTAAAGACACTTAACCTTTAGGAGTCTGAGTGTATTTTAGCCCTTTTTGAATATTTGTGATTTTGCTCTCATTAAATAAGTGTTTATCTGGATTTATGTGGTATGATTTCTTTCAGCACAAACTAACCAGTCTATGTATGCAGTTATTTTTTCACAAACTAAACCTAAAATCAAACAAAAACCATGAAATCCGAGTAGGAAAACCTTTTTTTTTTTTTTTTTTACTGTTTTTCACCGAAAACATGTTGAACAAACCATTTTCATAACTTAGAATGAACAAATAAATATAAAAGGTTAAAACAATTTTAAATTAATAAATAGCTAAGTTATATACTAATATTTAAATGAAATGCAGGCCATATGTACCTCAGGATTTTTTTTTTGGTCAAAACTGTATATAAATATTTCAAAGACTGGTGTCACAAACATGTTCAATGAACCATTTTCATGAATTGAAAACTATTCTAACTATAAAATATATTATTATAACAATCAGATGTCATCAAATTTCACATACATCACTGATGTTACTGATGTTAAAACAGAAAGAAATCCCCTTTTGTTCATGTTTTTCCATCTCTACCTGCACTGAAAATAGTGAAAAAATTGTGTTTTATAGTATCTCATAACTTTGGTGTTGCATTTCGTTTCAACACAATTGACTTGACAGTATTAGTTTAAATCTGTCCACACTAATGTAAATGCAGTTTAAGAGGCTCTGTCTGCTGTTATGTAATCTGAAATCACACATGTCACCGGGACGTACTGGAGCATCCATGGACTCCTAAGGGTTAAAAACTTTACATTTGTACTGTCCTATTACACTGTATAAGAAATACTTTTTACTTATCACATGACACATGCGTCTGAACCAGAATTTGACAAGGATTTAAAAATACAGTTTTTATTTTTAGCCTTATCCAGGTTGATTTTGGTTCATTTCCTTGGCTGTAATCTGTTGGGGGTTTTTTTCTGTAAATTTGTCTGATGTGTGGGATGAACATGGTTTTAGATTCTAGTGTAATGGAGGCACTTTGTTCCAAAGGAAAGTCTATACCAGCACTACTAGCTGACTACTACTGGAGCCTTGTGTGTGATTTACAGACTCCCAGTCATAGAAGAACCAACAAAATGAAATATTTATTAACTAATCCTGGGTTACATTCTGTTTGTTTCCACTTATTACTTGCTATTGTATGCTAGATTGTACTTTAGTAGATATGTATTTGTGAAAAGTAAACAGATTTTTACAAAAAAATCCATATGTTGAATCTTAAAACAGATGTGAAATTTTAATCCTACATACCAGAACTGACTAAAACCATATCAAAAGCTATCTGTAAAAATATATATTTCATAAAATGTTGTTGTACAGTAGTATCTCTGACATTTTAGGGTGCTGCTTACAATAAAAAGAAAAGCCAATGATTGAACAACACCCCCCCCCCCCCCCTGTTCTTTAGATCATACCTCAGGACCCAAACTATATCCACAACAAACAACATTAAAAGAATTCGAGTTTGTCAGAATTTCTGTTAGATTTGTTTGTTCTGTACTTTCATTGTTTTTATGCAACTGAGTTAAATGTTCACAATTTAGAGACAAGAAAAGATTGTGTGACACAGGGTCTGACAGTAACAGTCATGACACTTTTATCCACTCCAGTGAGTGGACCTCCTCCTCCACTAACTCAGCCTTTACGTAGGCAGTCGGCTTCTGCTGCTCTCACTGAATGAATCATTCCTTATTCATAAGATCATGACATTGGATTATTGTTGTGTTCCACTTTTTTTTTTTACTTGTACGTATTTGCATATATTTTGTATATGTTACAGAACCTGTCCACCTGCTGTGAGTCACAGTATCCATTAAATGTCCAAATGCTCCTGCATATAGTAAATACACTATTGAAACTGTGTATTTGATTGTATTTGATTGTATTCATGATGTACAGTATAAAGGGATATGGTTGTTAATGGAACAGGAAGGGGGGGGGGGCTTATAGGATTCAGACCAGCACTCATCTATATTTAATCCTGTAAATGGTCATTTAGAGGTACTTCCAGTGGAATCCAATGCCTAATTACGAGGGAGGAAAAATCTCTCTGGTAAAGCACATAATCAATAGAAACCGTAATTATCAGCCTCTCTTCATCTGTGTCTGTTCAAATAAATTGTCTTACTGCATGTTTTGTTTTTTCCCCCCAGAAAACTGGCTTTAATTTTTCATTATTCCATGATTGCCCACCCACACATCCACAAACCCATCACTACACTAACACACACGTAGACGCACACATGCCTGCCTCATCTTTGTATCCGGAAATTGCTGTCAGGGCAGTTGAGCCAAAGCATTCTGTGATCTAATAGAGAGACAGGGAGGAGGAGGAGCTCACTGTCAACAATAAACAGTGTCAGAGTGGATTCACTGACGCCCGCATCCACTTAATGACATGTGGTGTCACTGCACATCAGCAGGCTGTTGGACTGTAACATTATCCAATTTAACCAGTTGTTAAATTGATTTCTGATTTTGCATTTTTGACTGGGGTAAAATCCAGTATTTGACTTATTTCCAGTACAACATGTTCCTTTAAAAAAAAAACAACTCCCCTGTTTATTTTACATAAATCCTATTAGAAATAATAATAATGACAAAAGTAACATCTAAAATCCTTTTTTTTAAACAAGGTGAACAAACAGGTTTTTTCTTGTAATTGTTGTAATGTCTGAGCAAATAGTTCAACAAACTTGGGTCTTGTGTCTCATTTATATTTGTCTCTCCCTCCTGGTGAACCATCCACACTAGCTTATGCTCTCATAGCTCCCTCTAGAGATGGTTTTACAGCACTGCATCTGCATGAAGTGTATTTCCTGAGATACAACGCAATAACTATAGCAATATCGCACAAATATTTAGATACCATTGGATTAGACCACTGTCACTTTCTACTTATCCACTTGCTGGAAGATACAGCTGATGTCACAACATCTTAATATTGACATGGGTTAAAGTGACGCCTCCTGCATGACTCAGCCCCCACCCACATACTACTGATAATCTCATCTGTGACTAATCAGTGTGGCACAGATTATGAGTAGCTATGGGGGTATATTGTGTATCTTTCTAACTGTGCTAAATTTGTAACCTGCAATAAATAGGGAGTGAATAGATAGTTAGACTTCAGAGATGTGGGATTTCAGAGGATGCTGAGACTGAACAGCAAAAGGACTGATCACAAATGACATTAAAATGTGTTCATTAATGTTCATCAGCTCCCAGTTGTCCTAATGTTCAGACAAACAAACAGCAATGGTTGATATCTGTTGTAGCACATATAATATTGAATAAAAACAATGTCACAGGAGCTTCATTTTAATATGATTAAATCAAGAAGCACAATGTAGAACAACTAAGACAATGGAAGAGTCCTCAAAGTCAAGGGAAAGAAAGCAGTATTAGTGTATACTTGTGTTTTATGACCATGAGCGGGTCATCCAATAACAGAAGGGTTGGCAGTTCAAATCCTGCGCTGTCCTAGTTAGTCTGTTGTGTCTTTGAGCAAGACGCTTTGACCCTCCTCGGCTCCAGTGCCACTCACACTGATGTATGAATGTTCAGTGGTGGTCAGAGGGGCAGCCACAGTCTGTCCCAGGGCAGCTCTAACTACAAATGTAGTTTATCACCACCAGAGTCAGAATGTGAGAGTGAATGAATAATGGTAACTACTGTAAAGTGATCTTTACATATATAAACAGTGCAGATGTTGCAGTCACTGGTATTGGGTCTGGATATTCACTAGAACACATATGAGTGCCTTTATTATTATTAATATTATTATTATTATTATTAATAATAATAATAATAATAATAATAATAATAATAATAATAATAATAATAATAATAATAATAATAATAATAATAATAATAATAATAATAATAATAATAATAATGGATTACATTTCTATAGCGCTTTTCAAGGCCCCCAAAGCGCTTTAGTGATCCATTATTCATTCACTCTCACATGCTCCCTCTGGTGATAGTAAACTACATATGTAGCCACAGTTGCCCTGGGCCTTTGGTCACATTGTAAGTGTAAATCTATGTTATTTATTAACTATCCAACACGGACATTTTTCTTGATCCCTTCTGGGTTTTGGAAAAGCAATGAAAATGTTACCTTTAGAAAAATAAATAGGCAGCATGGTGTTTCTCTCCCCATGTCTGGATGGGTTTCCTCCAGATGCTCTGGTTTCCCCCCATCACCCAAAAACATGTTTGTTTGGGTAAAATCCTCCAGCCAGGTGATTCTGACCATTAGCCTGGCTCTACAGAAGGAGATGGGTCCCTGGCTGCCCACTACTCCTTACAGTACAAGTGCCCCAACAGCATCAAGGATGAGTGAAATGCAGAGGACAAATTTCAAATTCTGCATACATTTCGACAAATAAAGTACTTTACGTTACCTTTACCTTTACAAAAAAGTCCCTTCATGTGATCATGATGACCGGTCCGTCCAGCACAAACCAAAGCAACAGCCAATTGTTGTTACCATGATACAGAAGTTGAAGCAATATTTAAGATAAAATTACAATTCAGAAGTCTGATGTTCTATAAGACAACAGTATAGACTTTACTGCACTGCTTTTAGTTTGTCTGAGTCCAATGTGGTTATGGGCCATGTGCACTGTTGTAAATTTAGCATTTTTACATATTTGTAACAAGTCCTATGAGAAAACAAATAACTCACATACTGAAATATTCAATCTACATAGATAGAGAACATTATCATGTACTTATGTGAAGTGGTTTGTGACAGTAATAGTAGTAGTACAAGTATATCAATAGAGTGGGGTCATGTGATTGATAATAGATGCCAGTAATCAATGGATGCTGAAGCTGTACGCAGCTGATGAATGGAGAGGTGAAGCATGAATGACAACTACAAATAAAACAACCTAATTCAAGACTCTACCAGTATAAACAGAAACACTCTTAACCCTTTTAAAACAAACACCTTGTCAATGCAAGACGAACTGAAAATGATCCAGGCCACATTTATGATACAAAACTGATAAGAGAAAAACAATTTAAACCTTGTCTAAATAGCCTGAGCTGATTGAATGTGTTCTCTTGTAAAAAGCCATTAAACCACTGTGGTGTCATCATTCTCTGAATAATTCATCTCTTTATTGTGTTTTCAAGAGATGTCAAGCCATTTGTTGGCTTTTTCAGCTTTCTTCAAAAATATGTGCACACAAAACAACCATCAAAGATGCAAGAGACAAAAAGAGCAACATTATGCAGTTATCCTTGACTTTATAACCAACAGTTAACCTGTGATGATGACTTTTTTGTATGTGGGAGGATTGAAAACTTGCAATTAGGAACCTTGAGTAAGTGCAATACTGTACATAAAAGTCACAATGAAAAGCAAATATGTTGCTGTTGCTTTGTTTTGCTAAGAGCTCTGTTAGGGGTATTGATGTGATTTCTTTTCTTTTTTAGTGTGGTTCAACAAAACTCTGATAAATAATAAAGACAGTAGAATTTCAAGGGGAGGCTTATATATATATATATATATATATATATATATATATATATATATATATACACACATATATATATTGAAGTTCCCCTTGGCAAAACTAATTTGCTCAGCACCAAACGGTAGCCACAATACCATTGTGATATTAGCATGCTGGATAAGACAAGTAAAAAATAAATAAATAAATGTAAAATTAAATAAAACATTTTAAAAACTAATATTTTTTTAAATAAAAATTCGAATTAAAAAACATTTAAAAAAAATTATTTAAAAATACAAAATTAATAAAAAGGTTTGACTACTGTAAATGTCATGTCACGGTCACTTTTAACTTTCCTGAAGTGGGTGTGGCCTCATCATGAGTGGCTGTGAACTGCAGATGGTGACATAAAAACTCCTGCACTGGTATAACCCGTCTCTCCATGTGATGACAGTAAAGCCCCTATGTTGCTGTGGAAACAAGAACATGCATGTCTGACATCAAACCAACTAAGTGTGCTTGTATTTTCGGAACCCACCCTACGCCTGACTTCAATAAAATATCCCTGTTTTCAAAGTTTTTAGAGAACAAAAGGGACAGACGATAAACAGATGTACCCATGAAGTACACGCTGTTTATTGTTCTCCATTATTCAGTTTCTGTTTTCCAGAAACCCTGTGGTTTGGGCAAAGTTTAATAAAGGATTCCCTGTGTCTAAAATAAGCTATTTCAATCCAGCCTCCTCACAGTCTGATGTAATGAAAAGGAGTGTTATTCTATGAAACAAATTCAGCCAGTCAGTATTGAGGAATCAATATGTCATCTGTGTCTTTCATCTCAGCATGCAGCAGCATGTCTGCCCCTAAGAAGGAAATGGATTTGCATGGAAACGACAGATTATTAAAGAGAAAGTATAAAACAGAGTTTGTCCTAACTTCCTGCTGTCCGTCTCCCTGTCTGTGTGTCACCATGTCAGATAAGCTGCTGCATCGCCATTGATTTGTGCTGTTGGGTGTGTTTATTTCACTCCCTCTTTCCCTCCCTGCTGACGTGAATGTGCCTGAAAACAGCACCTCGTTGTTTGCCCACAGAGGGGATCATGTCTTCCATTGCATATCTATCAAAATTGCTTCCCATTCTGAAAGACCGTCCTTGGCTCTTGTCAGACAGAGAAACTCATTTGAAGTCACATCACGGGGCTGCCCACAGGCAATAGAGGAGGAGGGGTACTGACGGTTGGTAGTATAGTGTGTATAGCCCATTATTATTACTTGTTCTAGTTTGCTGGGCACATCATGGAGAGAAAAAAAAAAGCAATTAAATTATGTTGTGTTCCGTTTTGTGACACACCCCAATAATTAGGAAAGCATAAGTGGATTAAATTGTAAACAGCCTGAGGTTGTGATTTGGCTGTGAAATTTATCTTCAATCAGCTGACTGATAGGTCGATCACTGCTGCTGTGAGAGCACTGAGATCAATAGCAGAAACTAACTAAGGCATGAATCGTTGGCAGAGGTAAAGCGAAGCTTCTGAATCGATTTGACAGTCACTCAGCTGCTGCTTCAGGCCTTCTGCTGTTTGAATGACAATTTATTGTGCAAAGTTCAGTGTATTTCTGCTTTTAAAGTTCACTGAGGCAGCACAAGTTGACTGGTGAAAGTGATGGGTTGAGCTTTAGAGATGCCCCATTGTACAGAATGTGCAGTGATGCAGTTACACACATGCATAAGTAACTGGTTTAAGGTTTTTCTAATGGAGGTTGTATAAAATGAAAAGTTACTTCATTCATTTCCTGGTCACATGGTATTGTGTATGAGTAGACTGAGGTCTGAATGTTTATTTGTTTTCTCTGTTTCTACCAGTTCAAGAACATATTCATTCCTGTTTTTTGTCCAGTAGATGGCAGTAAGGTTGTGCTCCAATCTAGTGTAACAACCAGAAGGCTCTGTGCTCTATCACACAACAGTATTATAATCTATCTATCTATCTATCTATCTATCTATCTATCTATCTATCTATCTATCTATCTATCTATCTATCTATCTATCTATCTATCTATCTATCTATCTATCTATCTATCTATCTATCTATCTATCTATCTATCTATCTATCTATCTATCTATCTATCTATCTATCTATCTATCTATCTATCTATCTATCTATCTATCTATCTATCTATCTATCTATCTATCTATCTACCTACCTGTCCGTCCGTCCATCTGATTTTAGATAGAACCTTTGTTTCTAAAAGTGGATAATCTCCTGTTAATTTGTTAAGATTTTAATCAATTCTGTATATATTTCACTTCTATCTCTATTAGTCATAGTGCTAATTGTGCGTCAATGAAATTGTGGAGCTGGGTGGTTTAGTTACAGTGTTTTCTAGGTCTATAAATGTGAAAAGTTGTTTAAATAATTCTTTCAGCACAGGCAATAAAATTAGGAAAAAAAGATTAGAAAAATAAATTTCTAAAATTCACTGAAAATCATATGAATATGCATTTAACACTAATATCACTTCACTATGAATTAGCAGCAAAAATATCAAATCAATGGTTGTGTGGTTGATGGGTTACATTGAGTTTCTTGTAATCCTTGCAGGCCATGTCTTAGAGAGGAAGAAGTCAACATCTTTATCTGACCAACAGTGTGTGGTTATTTGGATGCCAGCCAGCTTGTCAACTGTTTTTCATGCTTCAGCAGAGCATGAGGAGAACATGCATCCTCTTCATTGGAGGATCTTTCCCACGAGCTCTGTCGATCTCCCATTCAGTGCCATGTCAGGACTCAAACTATTGCAGTGAGAACACTTTACTCCTCGCAGACACTTGGCAGTATATGAGCACTTCTTCATTTTATAATCCACCTTAGGCTGTAATGACTTTGTGATAAGCAAGGGTAACTTGTGTAAACAATATGGATTGCCCTGTGGAAGCAATTTAGACAGTGCAGTGTCTCTCTGTTCAATCTGTGTACCGGTTTGAGTCCCAACCGTGAATTATTCGGAGTGAGTGAATAATGATGCATCACTACAGGTAAATGTGTGTTCTGTCCAAATCACTCCCCGGGACCTGATTTAATGAACACTGGAGCAAAAAGAGATTCATTGTGTATAAATAAATGCATATGCAGCAGTAAAACCAGATATTCTTCCACTTATACCTGATGCCTTCTCCCTCACCTGACTTGCACTCTGATATGAACAGAAAGGTTTCTGTGATCCTCCAGTGAAAGAAAGAGCTCAGTGAGAACGACAGCTACCAGCACTGACAAGCCATCACAATAAAGATCAGGACAGGCTTTAACACAGGGATAAAGAGTTTTCCAAAGTAGAGGTGAGCAGGTTGAACAAAAGAAGAAAATTAATATAGCTGCAACAGTGAGCTAACTTTCACTTCAGTTAGGTTGACAATAATATATCTGTTCCTGTCGGGTTGAGACTGTGCAGCTCTAAAACTGATTCCTTACATGACTCTGGGTAATCTCTGTGGATTACAACATCATGACTGACTTAAATGAGCTGTCATCTTCAGCAGGAGAAGAGGCAAGATCCTGAAGTTTCAGATGTAACACGCAACGACACAGATGCTATTTTAAAAAATACTTTGTTCATGTTTTATTATTATCTTTAGATCTGTTGTGTATATCAAACACAAGTAAATATGTTAACCCTTTAAAGATCTAAACAGCCACCATCTTCCAAAAGCATATACAGATCTAAAATGTTTAATAACATATAAGCCACTACATTTATTAATACATTGATATAATTGATGCAGAATGCATTTTGTTATCTTTTCATGGTCATCAGCTGTGACCCATGGACATTCAGAGGCTCCATAGTGAAGAAGGAAACATTCATTTTCTACAACATTGATACACTAGTAACACCCATGGAGTTGGATCAATGACAGTGGATGGACACACTTGGGTTATGTTCAGTTAATGGTATAATTTACGGTAAAAAATAAAAAATAAAATAAAAAATCAGTTTTGTTTGTTTCTGATATAATAAAATTCAACTTTAATCAAAATTTTTATGAACGTCTACATAAATTAAATATAGCAAAATACTGGAGGAAAAAAAAGCTAAATACAGGCAATAATATTGCAATAAATGTTACTCAATCATGAAAGAAAAAGTATACATGAAGAAGCATCAATTTGGGAAGTGTCACAAAAAGTAACCGGATGTTTGTGGGTTAATATCAGTGGAAAGAAGTCATGTTAAAGTAATTCTTGCTAGAACCTTTTTTGGCTCCTGATCCCATTTTAACATCAGACTCTTTTTTTTGCTGAAGTTAATTTATTTTTAATTATGTCATAGTTTGCAATACTGTGTTGCAAATCAATGTTAATTAAAGGTGACATCGAGTCTATATAATGTATATTAGTACGCAGAGAAAAGCCAGGTGTAGATTACTGCACAAATTGAAGATGTTCTTTTCCTTGGTCAGTAAATGAACAGTCAGTCCAGCTTGTAACAAACACAGATTGTACCTGAAAATACATTTTATTTATTAGCTTGTGTACACAAACAATGAAATTCTTAAGTGTGTTATATTGACTCAACTTTCTCTTTTAGCTTTGACTCAGTATTTTAATATCATTGTAGAACATTAATATAAATGTGCAGTTAAATGTCAACAATGCTCTGCTGTTTTACTAACAACTACAGTTTAATCTGACAAATTAAATCTGACTGTAGTAATTAAGAGAAAGCCATTATTAACATCAGAGCATCTTGGGAAAGTAAAAAAAATAGCAGAGCATCAGTGAAGTGAGTCTGTAGGTTTATGGCGATGAGGATGACAATGAATAAAACAGAGAAAGGAAATGATTTTTTTTTTTGCAGACTTTACAAACAAACACAACAAACATTACAGGAAACAGATGGGTAAAATCTGGGTGCAATTTGCTGGGGGCGTGGAGGTTTTAGACATCACCATTATTGTCCGTTAGGGTCCATTATTATTATTATTATTATTATTATTATTATTATTATTATTATTATTATTATTATTATTATTATTATTATTATTATTATTATTATTATTATTATTATTATTATTATTATTATTATTATTAAGAATAATAATAATAAAAACAAACGTGGATGCTATTACCTTTTAAAGTTTAGAAATGATAATTAAGTAGAATATATAATTTACTCATTAAAAATTCTAAATGTGGATTTCAGAATAAAATACGTTTATGAATACTAAATTTCCCTAATAACAATAAAAAATAACAGAGAATAGAATTAATTAAATTTAAAAATGTGTAACTATGTTTTTAATTGTCATTCCACTCATGTTAGTGAAATTGGAAGAAATGTCATTTGTACACAATTAGGTCAATGAGAGAGATGTGACTCTTAAATTTTGATTAAATAATGCACGTGTTTTCAATATACATCTAGAACAGTATACGTTGGTGGGCTATATAATATGTTATGTAAAATTTAGTGAAACTCAGTTTGATAGATCTCTGGTTGTTAAGATGTCATGCTACATCCCTTTTCCAGGTCCAATCCTGCTGTTTTCAACATATTGAAAACAGCAGGATATTCCATAAAACACATTTAAATATAATTTCCCTAATATAAAAAAAAAATAGAATACTAGTGTTTTACATCCCCACAATTTGTATTTCATTCCTTGGCTCTTTATTTGTCCTTTCCATTTAAAGAGAAGGTTAAAGTAAAAAAATATATAAAAAATTCAATACACAGCTGAACACAAAGTGAAGTTATGCAAGGCTGTAAATGGACTAGAACATTAAAGGTAAACAGCTGCATTTTATTGAAATTAATGACTTTTCAGTCCTTTCTTAAGCTTGGCTGATTTAATTTAGGTTCATTTAACAAAGAATTTATAGTAAAGGATTATTTGGCCTGAAGCCTTTTACACTGAACCTGTTAAAATGTAATACAGAGCAATGAATTAGCCTATAGCACGAGTTTCATTCACATCAACCAAGTTGTGATCAGAAAGCATTAAAGGTAAGACAAAATTCACAATCATTGCATTATATAATGTGAGCTTTATTTTTTGCTTTTCTTCAGCTCCTTAAGTGAGTTTCATCATTTCGAGATATAATATTTGTACTGTGGAATCTACTTAGTGTTAGCTTAGCACTGCAACGCATTGGTCTATGGTTTTATAAAATGATTCATGACATATAGTGGAGTTGGTCTGTTAGCTTGCACAGTACATTTTGCAGTGTTAAATCAACACTTAGAGAGTTTATTTAGAGTGTATTTGGTCCCATTGTCTCCAAATTAACACTGCAAAATCTACAGTGTGGTTTGGATACATCTGCCTTAATGTTTTGCTTTTTTTTTTAATGGGTTGTGTTCTGTTGTCTGACAGTTTCATTGAGCTCTTAACTGATGTTCTCATGGTTAGATGGATATATAGAATGTTTACAAGGTACAAGTTACATAGTGTTACTATGGCAACACAGACAGAACTGAGGCTGTCCTTGGTACCAGGAAGCATTTGCAGTGCCTATCATTCAGGCCGCTGCTGGATAAGACCAGTACAGACCAAAATCAATCAGTCAGTTACTGAAAATCTACAGTGAAAGACATACTATTGTAACTTATTACTCTGACCCTCTGAAGGAGAGGCAAGGGGTATTGTTACCCCACGCCCCAGTAGGGGAGAGGGGTATATACTATTTTATTCTCAAATAACAATAAGAAGGAGAAACACATAATGGCTTGAAGTTGCGAGAAATGGACACTGGGTGGCAGCACTTAATGGCGGTGTCACTGGGACTGTTAACAGTTCATCACGGTAGCGAAGCTCATAATACAATGGACTTGGAGACTGAGCAGTAGCTGTCTTCCTTATTTTTCTGCCGTGTTTCCAGGTTTGCTATTAACCTTTTCTCTGACTTAAGACGTTTATAAAATAATATGAAAAAAAAGAATAAACTAGAAGCTTGTTAATTGTGTAAATAGCGAAAGTGCCACAGTATGAGGCTAGTGTTGTAGCTAAAATGGCGTCCGTCGCCGTAGTCAAAGGTTTACATTTGTGTATTTTCTTTTGGCTACTCTACATTTGTAGGGTGACGTTGTATGTGTAGAAATAAGATGTGTGTGATCTGTTATTCTGGGGCGTGCATGTGTGGGCTGTTATGTGTGAAAAGTATTATTATTATTATTATAATTATTATTTGTGTGTGTGTGTGTAGTGTGTATTCAAGTGCTGAATAATTATATGGTTCAATAGTTTACAGGTTAAAACTATGGGTCAAATAAGTTATGGGCCAGTCATGTTTGTTATTTAGGTCTTTGTTCATTCGGTCAAAATGTGAGATATTTAACCCGTATTAGAGATTCATTCTGTCATATGAAGTGAACACTTATAATATGTATTGTATGTACAAATATTATTCTTTTGATGAGAGAATGTGTGTGTGAATGAGAAGAAGCTACATGATTGATAATAGAGGAAGTGATAAACAGTTGACATGATTAAGGGAAAATGTAATTTTTATTTTTGGTTCAATGCAAGTTTATTTCATTACTCATGTGTGAAAACAGACATATTATGTCCGTCAAATGTGGTTTAGATTCCACTGCTTTAATATTAACAAAATGACAGAAATGATTCATTATTGTAGTTGAATGTTTTACATGTGACTATGAGAATAAAATAATCCAATGGACTTGGAGACTGAGCAGTAGCTGTCCTCGTCGTCTTCTTTTTCTGCTGTTTCCAGTCCAGATTATCTATACATCTGCCAGCAGAGACCAAACTGGGACCCGCTACATATTACATGCACTGACGCATATAACAAAATTATCAATATTGAAAAAAGTCAAAGGTCAAGATATTTACCAGAAAGGTCAAAATCACATTATTGACTCTAATTCAAGAATACATTGTTATAGAAACTTGAGTTTGGCACAAAATAGGGGCGAGATTAGGCATTCTATGAATAATTGTTTTTGTTTGGTCTTTTTGTTTGTTTGTCTGTCTGGCTGACTGTTGTCAGCAACTTTGCACAGAATTTACTGGACCAATTTCCATGAAATTTTCAGGCACAGTGCAAGGTGGTCCAGAATAGATACCATTACATTTTGCTGAATGTAGGTCAAAGATAAAGGTCAAAAATGTGTTTTCACAATGATAAAATATAGAGCAAATCAAGAATTTTCTTTTCATTCCTGTATACTCAGGTTTGCATATTTCTCTCACTGTTGATGGGCATTTTGTCAGGTTATTTGATGGTAAAAAATTTTGTATTGTAATTGTAAGAAATATAAAATTTTATGTATGATAGGGGTGTCACGTTTGTGTTCCATTGAATATGTACAGTATAAATATGACAGATGATTCCTGCTTTGACACTGATACTCACCCAGCAGGCAGTCAACAAGTGTGGTGTTATTCCCAAGTGTCAAACAGAATTACAAAATGAAAAGATATTCGTTTTATATTCACCACATGTTCCGGCCTCAGCCACGCTGCTAATCCTCCTTTCACCTGCTAAATTGTAAATCAGTCTAAAAACAGCAAAATACCCCAAATGTGACAAATGAGTGTGTTATCTTCTGTTGCAGGGACAGTATTTATTTACCAAGTGATGAAAGAGGAAACATATACTTGGAACGTTTAATATGAGAAGACAAGAGATTTTATATATATATATATATATATATATATATATATATATATATATATATATATATATATATATATATATATATATATATATATTCCAAATAAATAGGACCACGAAAAGGATTTTAATTGAAATTCTTAAATTTTATGAAAACTGCAGAAAAAAATCACCCACATCTCTTCATGACCCTTTCCAACGATTACTTTTTAAACAGGCAAACAATAATTTTTAACAGATGTATCACATGTGGTTAATACAGAATATGCTTTATTGAACTCGGGAAGGAGGTATAGAGTCCCACTGTACAAAATTAACAGATACAAGCACTTGTTCATCTCATTGTCAATCACACTCAATAATAAACCAATGGTAAATGGACTGTACTTATATAGTGCATTTTATACACAGAGTGTATGCCTTGATGAAGGCCCTTGGCTGCGACGCGTAGGCTGATGTGTTTTTAACTTTTGAATTGTTTTATTAAATACTTTGTTAATATATATATATATATATATATATATATATATATATATATATATATATATATATATATATATATATATATATATAAAAATTCCTCTCGCCCCACCTGGGCGGTGTCTCCTTCAGACTCGGGTCCTCTACCAGAGGCCTGGGAGCCTGAGGGTTCTGCGCAGGATCTTAGCTGTTCCTAGCAATGCGCTCTTTTGTACAGAGATCTCTGATGTTGTTCCTGGTATCTGCTGGAGCCATTCTCCCAGCTTGGGGGTCACTGCCCCTAATGCTCCGATCACAACTGGTACCACTGTTGCCTTATATATATATATATATATATATATATATATATATATATATATATATATATATATATATATATATATATATATATATATATATATATATATATATATATATATATATATATATATATTTATTTTTATTATTTATTATTTTTTATCTGCTTTTTTCCCCTTCTGGACTTGAACCTCAGCCAGTAGAGATGAGCACCTGAGTAACTAGTCACCTGAGTGCGCATATATTATATGTTTGTTGGGAAGGTGTGGACAGTCCACGCCACTGAACCATTTAACATTTAAAAAATGTGACATGACTTCTGAAAACAACAATGACCTGGAGCAGTGATTCACCTTCTTCATCCTTTGTGACCAACTGGATGATAAAAGGAGATTTCTTTTTTATTTAATATGATCTTGATCTCACCCTTCAAAGTAAACAGTGGAGCTAAAACTTAAAGGTTGGAATTCAACTTGAAAGCAATTTCAGCAGGTAGAACAAAATGATCCATTTCATCAACTGAGAATCGTTTTAAACACCAAAACACAGTTATCCTCTAAAGATTTAAAGGTCATTGATGCTTTTATCTGCTTATACTCTCAACAGCTTTATAAGATGTTCTCATATCTCCAGCTCTTTAACTATTCAGCAGTTGAGGATTTTAATTGGTGCCATCTATCCAAAGTTTTATAATCTCTGTGTTGCCTAAAAACTTAAGACTTCACAGATCCTATTGAGGACTTGGATGGAGTTAAACTGAAGCATTATCCTTTTGTAGTGCCCTTATGAGACTCTTTAACACCCTAGCTTTTTAGAATTTTAACCAAGTTTTAGGTGGTTTGACTTTAAAAACCTTTAAAAACAAACATATTTTTCCATAAAATTATTCACCTGATAAAAAGAAAAGCACATCAGTGCATTTCCCTTGTAGGCTATCCTATTGCTCCTGAAGTTGTAATCTTATGCTATATCACACAGAGGCTGTAATGCTCTAGTTTTGTCACATTAATTATAAGGTGTAGGCAGAAGTGCTGCAGAGACGAAAACTCAATAACGGACACCAGTCACTGACAAGAAACTTTATATGATGATTACTGCTTTCTCCCAAAAGCCCTGGGTGTCATTTTAAAGGCTATTAGTGTCTAAGATGTAAAAAGCATCACAGTCGGCCTTATTTGTCTTAATTGCAGCTTTCTTGGGTAACATGCATAGACAACAGGATTTATGTCAAAATTCTGAACATTTACACAAACAACAAAGGGTCTCATTGGACATCAATGTGATACTTGTTCTGTTTATTTCAGTTTTTGTCCCTTCTATACACTGTACTCTTTTATCTGTGGATTGATAGGTGCTACATAATAAGTGTGTAACATGCGGGTTCGCTGATAGTTTGGGGTGCACTCCTTATAAGATGAGACTACAGGATAGAGATAGATTTCGCTAGAACAGTCCTTTATTTGGCAGACATGTCACTAACTTCCCAACACTTCATGGCAACAACAACCCACATGACCCAACCGACCAACCAATCAGGAGCCAGTAGCCCACAGATCGGCAAACGCAATCTAGAACAGCAGATTCCACAGGTAATATAAACCACTCACATATAACAAGTGTTCAGAGAATGCCTAATCTCGCCCCTATTTTGTGCCAATCTCAAGTTTTGATGACAACCTGTTCTTGAATTAGAGCCAATAATGCGATTTTGACCTTTCTGCTAAATGTGACCTTGACCTTTGACCTTTTGCAATATTGATGATTTCGTTATATGTATATATGCATCACTGCGTGTAATATTATGATAATACATTCAGTACTGATTAAGTTCTAGTGTGATATGTCTATGCTTGACGCACACAAACAGTGTCACCCTTGACCTCCAGAGATCTCAAAAACTATTGGTCATAGGTGATAACACCAATTATTCCACATCATTTGGTACCAATGTGAAAGTTCTGTCACCCTCTGTTCTTGAGTTATAATGTGATTTTGACCTTTTAGTTAATTGTGACCTTGACCTTTGACCTTTAATCAAATGGATCATTGCATCTGATGCACATTAGGTATATATGTATATATATATATATATATATATATATGCCCATGAGAACTGCTGAGAAACAACTTTTAGAGTCAGTGAAAGGGAATCTATGATATGAACTAGAATAACAGCTGTTGTTGTCATCACAGAAAACAGTGGTGTTTGATGCTGGAATCACAGATTTCTACACAGGTGAGTTTATCATGAGGTATAATGAAAGTCTACATTTATGTGATGTTATTCTGTTTTGTTCACTGTTTTGTTGATCCATGGCTCAGACTGAAGTGTCTCAGTTCTGACATTGTTGTGATGTTTAAATACAGATAAACACATACTGTCATGATGCATTCATGCTTTGCCACAGACCCCTCCCTCAAACAGATGAATGATTATCAGCTGACAGCACAGCACCTAGAGAAGATCTCAATCAAGCCCCATTATAAGTGTTCTTATGTACAGTAGTAATGTCTGGTTCACTGGGAGCTCAGCAGCTGATAGGAAATCCATGCAGAGAGTCATAAATGCAGCACAAGAAATAATTGGTCGCCCATTGCCTTCTCTGGAGGAGATGGGAAGGGCTCGACTTTTAAACAAAGCCAGAAACATTATTAAAGACTGCTATCACGCTGCCCATTCACTGTTTGAACTCTTGCCCTGAGGAAAGCGTTACAGGTGTCTGAAAATCAGAACAAGTCGATTTAGGAAGAGCTTTTTTCCAGGAACTGTAGCTGCCATCAACACACACAAATAACTGGATAATTAATTCGTTTTAATCAATCAATCAATCATCAATAAATCAATTTGTAATTTGTATTTTAGTATTTTAACATTTTCTATTTCAGTATTTTTAGTTATATCTTTTTAACATTATTATTTGTTCTATATATTACATTACTAAGTGTGTATGTGATGCATGTGTGACCTAAGCACTTTACTGGAGCAGCTTTCAATTTCGTTGGATTTTTTATGCAATGATACTAAAGACAGTCAATTCAATTTTAAGGACCTCCTCTGCTGCAGGGCTGGACCATAGACTCACCCATGGACTGTTATCTTTTTATTTGATCTTTATTCCTGTATATTCTGTTTTACATATAGCTTATTTTTCCTCTGACTGTTGAATGTACAATGACATCAGAACCTTGAAGGACAAATTTGAAGACTCTAGGTCAAAGGTCAAGGTCAAGCACACAATAAAGGTAAAAAAAAGAAATTTTGGATATAAATGCTCATCATTCAATTTTACACCTTGTGTGTATAGTTGACTCGTCAGATTGAGGACATGTGAAGGACATTGCTTGATTAACAGTGATAAAAAACTTAACTTGACTTTGACTTGTTATTCATTATTTGAGACTTGACTTAATTTTGCATCAATTGACTTGACAAGCAATTACTGTCTTGGCTAAAATGTGAATTATCTATCTGTCTGTCTGTCTGTCTGTCTGTCATCTAATATTTCCTGCTGCATGTGGACAAACCTGTCAGCCTGTAATCTAATGAAGAGAGGCGCCCATCTGAAGCAGTTGTAGAATGAGTTGAGTTTAGAGGATGCAAAGTGTTGCTGGCAAAGCTGTTCCCAAAATTAAAAAAAAAAAAAAAAAAGGTTTTTGGATAAAATTAAAAATATTATCCATGTGCACCCTGTTCAATTTCATTCGACATTTCAGACTACACTAGAAAAAGTAAGTAATTTCACTAGCTTTTTTAGCTAGTGTTCTTTCTCTGTAAGTCAAAAGTGCCAAGACCTTACTGTTTACATTACAGACCACATCAAGTTCTTATCATGTTGATCATTAAATGTTCCAAGCTTATGAAATAACAGACACTAAATTACAACATGTGAAAGAAGCAATAGGCGTAGATCATTCTTTGATCCAATATTTTTATAAGATTCAAATATTTGTTGTAAATAAAAGTAGCAATTTAAGACATTTATCCCAGCTTATTATAATTCTATTATAGTCCTATGACTTGTGACTTGCTTCACCTAAACTATGACTTGACTCGACTCCAACAAAGATGACTTGGGACTTGCATGAGACTCAAAGGTGAAGACTTGAGACTTGCACATGTGTGACTTATTTCCACCTCTGATGATGAGCACTGCAAAGCTGCTTTTATCTTCATATTGGTACAACAGCCTTGAGTGTCTACAGGGTATCAGCACCCTCCCATCGTGAAGTTGGAGGTGTTTGAATGTTATGAATGTTCACACCAGAAGATAAATACATCAATAGGTAATTAATTAGCCATTTCCTGCCTTATCAGCCCACACAGAAACTGGAAACACCGACAGTCAAGGGGAGAGAAATCTGTCATCCTCTCCCTTCTGTGGTTCAGAGAGGTGGAGATGCATAATCATTTGCACGCACACACGCACACACGCACACACACACCAAGGACAGTCCTCTGTATGTGTGTGTGTGTGTGTGTGTGTGTGTACATCCACAGTCTTCTAGCCATTCCTTTAAATTAACCATATCTCATCTCCACTTCACCTTGTCTGCACTTTCTCCTCAGATTACTCTGAAAACCAGAGCTGAGCTTTAGCTGTCTAAGCTGTCTGTCTGTTGAAACCTCAGCTGTCCTTTACAGACTCTCTGCACAACCGACCCACCTCGAATAAGACAAGAGAGAGAAAGGAAATCACTAGTTGTAGGTCCTTTTGTTTTGCTCTTTTACTCCCATGAAAGAAGATAAATAGGTGAGGAGAAAGCAAGATGAAGGGAAGCAGAAAGACCCGGTTAAGTGTAGAATGCGTCTTCCTCCAGTTCATTGACAACACACATACACTCAAACACTTGACGCATTCATGTGAACTTTTGCATTATTTCATGACTCATCTTTTATGCATGTTTTTTTTCTGCTTTTTCTATCCCTCTCAGCTTTAGATGAGAGTGGAATGGCATTTGGGAAAGACTGGAAAGATGTTATGTTAGTGCCCTGAAGAGGACTAAAGTGGAAGCTACTAGTTCAGGTAGTTTGCACTTCAGATGTGAGCGTGGTGTCTTGAAACAGGGGATTTTATAATCAGTGTGTTGTTTGACCATTTTGCAAACTCGGGCCTGGCAGGTTCCAACTGTTATGCTGTATTTTACATGTGCAGGATTGGATAAGCAATCCCTTATGCTGAGCATCACGGATTAGTGGACTCCGGTCTGGATATGGACCGGGAGATGGTTCTGTTCAGACCTGTGACCAATGGCAAAATATTAGTGTAACTTTCATGGAGCAGTTTTGAACTTGCTTTATAGATTTATTGTGTCATTATGGTCATTTATTCTCATGTCTGTACTAGACAAAATTATAACATGCAGTAAATTGTAAATGGTCGCTAGATTTTGAAAGATCTGGGATAAAAGAGCTTTGGAGGGTTTAAATCAGAAAACCACCTTATATGTGTTGAGAAAAGTGCTCTGGAGTTTACTGTTGTACTTTACATTTTATTGGTGGATGTTAGAATCATGTTGACCACTGTACTCTGTGCTGCTGTTCAGTCTGCCTCTATACATGTCCGCATACTCTCACATCAGTTGGTATTTATTTTTAAATCTGTCCTTGGGCAACTTCCATTTTATCATTGTGCATAGATGTGTAAAGCTCTAAAACAATATGGTCTGTGGTGTCAGAACATCCCACACACAGTGGTTCCCAGAGTGAGAACAGAGTTTGGTAAAACAGCTCTTCAATGTTCTGAAGGATCTGAAACTGTCAGAATGTGTTTCTTTTGGCGAATCTATATTACAGGATATAGAAAACAATAAGCTATATTCTGGTTCTCTAAACAGTGACCTTCATTAATCTTGATTTTTTATTTTCTTTTTTTGTATATCTTTTTTTTTTTTTATTGTCATTTGGCATAATATTGGTTGCAGACATTCCTCTTTTTTTCCCTCTTCTTTTCCTTTTTTGACCAGGCTCAATTACACACAGAGTCCCAGTTACAGTTTATTTATCAAGAATAAAATCACATCGTAGCAGTCAGCACTCTGTGTATCCCCATCCCATTGCAGTCAGAACGACACCCACTCAGGGCACCATTAGCCTGGAAACATCATGATGCTTTTGCTTGACTAGAGAGCAGCAAAGTGCATTTCACTGCCTCCACTGCACACATTACTAAGAGGAAAAACTAATGATGTCCAGGGCCAAAATTGGAAACAGTTCCACCTGAAGTTTAGGTCAATTTTAGAAGAGCGGAACCTGCCTTTTAATGTCCTCTTGCTGTTGTGACCCTGCCCTCTGGAGGGGTAGATACCACATTGCAATTTCATTTTGAATGTCAAAATTCCATCTAAATATGAATTGAAGCCATTTTTGCTGGCAGTCTAAATTGAATAGAAATACATGTGGACAAAGTAGCATCTCCAAGTTAAGTAAATTTATAAACGGTCTCATAACATATCTACTCCACAATATTGAGAACACTTTGGAAGATGAAGAAAAACATTAGGACACCAATGTATGTCTTAAAAACAACGGTGTGTGTGTAATGTGATATTTCATGATACACTCATTTTGGTCTGACATATGCACTTGTCATACAAAATACTTTCTGGTATGAAAGAAATTTAGATTGCTGAGATTCAGCACGAGTGGCACGGTGGTGCAGTGGCCTTCGTGCCAATCAATTCCCACACCAGGCCTTTCTGTGTGGAGTTTGCATGTTCTCCCCGTGTCTTTCTTTTTTTTTGTGGAAAGTTTAAGGTCATTCAAGTTAAAGAATGAAAATAGATCCCCAGGACCTGTATTTCCCATGTACTGTAAATAAATATGTAATAAATATTAAATATTAATTATGATAAAATGTACTAAAATCTTAGACTCATGATTACAATAATTAAAAGAAATAAAATAAATGCTACGAATGCTCTGCAACCTTCTGCCTGAGGGAAGAGGGACAAAAAGGGCTTTTGCAGAATGGTTGTGGTCCATTATGATGTGGTTGGTCCTCTTTCTGCATCTAGAGCAGGGGTCTGCAACCCTGGTCCTAGAGAGCCGCTATCCTGCATGTTTTAGATGTTTCCCTCTTCCAACACACCTGATTCAGATAATCAGCCTATCATCAAGCTGTGTGGAAGACTGATAATGTCTGTCAGGTGTGCTGGAAGAGGGAAACATCTAAAACATGCAGGATAGCGGCTCTCTAGGACCAGGGTTGCAGACCCCTGATCTAGAGTTATACATTTCCGAGGTGGTGGGGAGGTTGTGCCCGATGACCCTGGCTCAGTTAGGAGACGGCCATGGCTCAGTTAGGAGAGTGGGTTGTCCATTGACCGAAGAGTTGGTGGTTTGATTCCCGCTCTGTCCTCATCAGTCCGTTGTGTCCTTGGGCAAGACACTTTACCCTCCTTGCTTCCAGTGTCACTCACACTGGTGTATGAATGTTTTGGTGGTGGTCAGAGGGGCTGTAGGCGTGAAATGGTAGCCATGCTTCTGTCTGCCCCAGGGCAACTGTGGCTACATATGTAGTTTACCACCACCAGAGGGAACATGTGGCCCCCAGTAGGACTGACCTTAGACCTTAGAAACCTTCTGGTGTATGAGTGTGTGTGTGAATAGGTGAATGTGAAGCTAATGTAAAGTGCTTTGAGCACCATGAAGGTGGAAAAGTGCTATATAAGTGCAGACCATTTACCCTCTATGTTGCCTACACCACCCTGTGCAGAACTGTCTTTTCAGCCACAGAGCAGCTGCCATGCCACACTGTGTTGGCTGAGGCCAGGACACCCTCCACCACACACCTGTAGAAGGAGGACAGGACCCATTCTCCTAGTCCAACCAGCCGCAGTCTTCTCAGGTAGTGTAGGCACTGGTGAGCCTCCCTAACCAGGAATGAAGTGTTATGACTCCAGGTCAGGTCTTCCCTAAGATGGACACCCAGGTACCTGACACTGGGGACCACGTCCAAAGCTGTTCCTCCAATGTACAGGAGAGGAGGACAGTTATTTTTCCTCCTAAAGTACACAATCATCTCCTTGTTTTTTCCCATTAATGCATAGATTGTTGTCAGTGCACCAGTGCTCCAAATACTCAACCTCCTCTCTGTATTTGGATTAATCGTCGTTGGTGAGGCATCCAACCACTGTCTGTCATCCTCAAACTTTAGAATTTGACAGCTGGGATGTTTGCTCAAGCAGTTATATGTCAGCAAGGCGAACAGGAGGGGGTTCAACGCACAGCCCTGAGGGGAACCACTGCAAAGGATGATGGGAGACAAGGAGATGTCATTGATCTGGACAGTCTGCTGGTGAGGAAGTATAATACCCAGTTACAGAGAGAGGGGGTCAGTCCAAGGCTGTGGAGCTTCTGCACCAGGGTGTGTGGGATAATGGTACATCCCTGGTTCTCAGTAGAGACCTGACATCTGCATTGAACCAAGGTGTTTGGTTTGGGTAGATAGTAGGGGTGGGTGGGAGAAAAAAATCGATTGACATAGATATCAAGATTTTTCATTTTACAATTTTTAAAATGATCTTTTTGTTTAAATCATTCATTTAAAGCCGAGTGGAAAAAATTACCGCTTGTAAAGATCGTAGATGACTGTATGAATCACTCAGATGTTTAATATGCATCATGGAATACACAGAAATCACCTCACAGAAGGCACACAGATGACAGCTAGCTTGTTATCGTATTACCTTCAACAACACACCAGCGTTAAACAGCATTAACTTATGCGCAGATAAACAATACACTATGCTAATATCTATTCCAACTGTATTGTGTTATTAATCTCACCTTGTGGCCTTTACACACAGGAATAAACAAGGAGTATATGAATTATAGTTGGGGAAAAGGCAAGGCATGTACAGGACAATTCAAGGTGTTTACCATAAAATTCGTCACTCGTCTCATCATCTAAACCTGCTAGGGTCGCGGGGGGCCTAGTCCAGCTACAATGGGTGAAGGCGGGGTACACCCTGTATGAGTCACCAGTTCATCTCAGGGCTGAACATATATAGACAAAAAATCACTCTCACATTCACACCTATGGACAATTTAGATTAACCTATCAGTGTATGTCTTTGAATGGTGAGAGGAAACTAGAGTACCTGGAGAAAACCCACACGGACACGGGGAGAACATGCAAACTCCACACATAAAGGTCTGGTGTGGGATTCGAACCAGAGTCTTTCTCACTGTGAGGCATGAGTGTTAACCACTTCACCACCATGTCGCCCGAAAAAAAAAAACATATAAGAAAATTAAAATGATAAAGATGCATTGAAAGACAATTAAAATAGAGACATAAAAACATTTAAAAGCAAATGAGAATCTAAATAAAAGTTCCAGTGAACAATAATGTTTTCAGGCCTGATTTAAATGAACTGACAGTTTTTCTCAGACCTCAGGTATTCAGGTAGTTTGTTGAAAAGAGAGTGATATGGCGATCTGGGCACAACTGCTTAGCAACAGTACAGCGGGTAATTCTAAACACAGAGGTGGTGCGGTGCGTTCAGGACCATCTTAGCACTGTTGTCTGGTACGGTCAACAGCGAGGGATGTCTGAAAACTTAGAGAAAATGAGTTGTTCCTGAATAAATATAGTTAAACAATCAACAATTAAAGTGTGTGGGCTTTCTAACAAAAGGGAAGAGCAGAGCTGGACATATACACTTTACATGTTAATTTAAAAGCTCCTATTTGTGTTGTGTGCAGATAAATGTAACAGTTTACTTCCCAAAGTCTGGTTCAAATGGCTCCTGATAGGATCTGTAGGCGTCATCATTCAGCTTTTTCACCTGGTCTGGTGTTAAAAGGCAAGTAAAGAATCGAGAATATTGAAGAATCGCAATTTAAATTGAATCGGCACCTAAAAAATTATAAAAGAATCGAATTGACATAAAAGCATATCATCCCAGCCCTAGTAGATATTAATTATTTTGATGTTGGTGATTTCTGCAACACACCTCAAGATGAAACTGAGGGCTGTTAATGAGTACTCCTCCAGATCCATCATGTGTAGTGTGCGTGGGCTTTCTCCGGGTACTCCGGTTTCCTCCCACCATCCAAAGACATGCACTGATAAGTTAATTGGTTAATCTAAATTGTCCATAGGTGTGAATGTGAGAGTGATTGTTTGTCTATATATGTGTAGCCCTGCGGTGAACTGGGGACTCATACAGGGTGTACCCCGCCTTTGCCCATTGTAACTGGATTAGGCCTCCACAGACTCCCGTGACCCTAGTGAGGATAAAGCGGGTTTAGATAACGAGACGAGACTAGATTCAGCACGTTAACACTTTTTTATAGAACTGCTCAAAACATCCAAGACTGAATTAGTCAGTCTCATTCTGTTTGTCATTCTGTCATGCCTATTTACATTAATAACACATTGCCAAGGAGCATTTTTAGACTGAAGTGCAGCTTCACAGTTCATTATAATCATCTCTTTGATCTTTGACTAATATACCCACTTAACCCCCTACCTACAGTCAAAGTGAGAAATGCAAAAAGGCGTTCCTGCACTCATGTCTCTTAACAGCAACACTTAATTCCCACTTCTTGCTGTGCTAAGCAGAGACATCATAGTCATCTAAAAAAGAGGCTGTGAGAGCTCATTTTGGCAGCAGTCCTAGTTCTAAATTTCTCATTGGTATTCCAACTGTACTCTTGTTGTTGTTGTCTGAAGTAAAAGTAACAGCTATTCCCACACATGGGCCAATTCAGTCCTAGAACCCACAGTGGGATGACCCACCCTGGATGAGTCACCAGTTCATCGTATAGTTGACATATTGATCTCCAGCAGCTGACGTCACAAGACAAGAAAAACGTTGACGTAGCCATCTTGGCAGTAATCGTGTTGGTAGATTGTCAGCACTGGTAGCAGAAGCATCACAAAAATACAAACTTGCAACTAAGTTTGGGAATATGAAGTTACAGCACACATAATTGTGGGAGTCAGGGACACAGCTGACAAATGGATCAGTTGATATTAAAGACACTGTGGTTATTATTCCACTCATTGCTGGTTGAAATGGTTTGTGTGTGCTGTGTTGTTGTATGCCATAGTGGGATACTTCAACAAAACTGTTTGAGTTTTTTTCTTTTCTTATGTGGAAACAAACTCAAGCAGCCCTTGTAAAAACATTAAGTCCAATAGATGTTTTTCTTTTTATTGTTATGAGTAAAATGTCATAATTATGTTTTTTTTTGTCATGAGAAAAAGAAGTCAGAATTCTGAGATTGAAGAAAAAAGCGACACTTGTCATCTGAACAAAGTATTGTGCATGTGTGTTTGTAAGGACCCCCTATCTGAATGGATGTGCCAGAACTTTCTCCAGCTTAATGTGGACAACAGAACTGATTTTTTTTGGCCCCAAAAAAGAAAGGTCAAAGGTCAGTGCTCACCTTGAGTCCATGTCACTGAACTCTCCAAGCCAAGACAGAAATCTGGGTGTAATTATTGACTCAGACCTGAAATTCAACAACCGTTTCAAAGCTATTACCAAGTCTGCCTTTTACCACCTGAAGAACATCGCTAGAATCAAGGATTTTATGTCTCTATTTTAATTGTCTTTTAATGCATCTTAATCATTTTTATTTTCTTATATGTTTAATGTAAAGCACCTTGAATTGTCCTGTACATGAAATGTGCTATATAAATACATTTCCCTTCCCTTGCCCTACAGCCACGGTATGATTCGCACACTGGATTAAAATGTTAAAGTTGCTCTGTTGCAATCACAACTCTGAGAAGAACCAGGCATATTATTCCTGACTTTTCTGTAGGTTGGTCAGAGGTGTATTGTCTTTCAGAACTGCCCAGAGTTTTACCTGTCAGGGACATGACCACTACTCTGAAAAATGACATTAATAAAGAAGTTTTCAGATGCTCGAGTTTGCTGTCTGGAGGTTTAAAAGGGTAGAAGGAAAGTAAAACAGATCAAATAAGATAACAAGACCAGGGAGCAGCTGGAGCAAAGCATAAGTACACACAGAAAGTATATACAGTACATGAGTCAGTATGTTGTAATCACTGTGAGAAATGAGAAACGAAAATGTAATCTCACTGCTTCTGTTCTTTCTCCCATCTCCACACACGTCATTCATGCAGTTCTCCATCTCCTGACAGCTTTTTCTCTGCAACTAGGTCAGTTCAAAAGGAAGCTGTAATGAGAGAAGAAAGGTTTTATCACTTCTTCTAACATATCTACTCTCTAATTAATAATGACAGCAAAAGTGCCTGTGCACTTACATATGTGCATCTATTTCCCAGTAAGTGATGTGTTTAACTTCCCATAGGGTTTTCTGTTGCTTCTTTTTTTTTTTTTTACTTCTCTTGGGTTCAAATTGTCATTACTATGGCTCTTTTTTATAATAGACACAATCCTCCATGACACACATTCAGACAATGACATCTTCATAATGATATATTCAACCAACTAATAAGAAGGCTTTCCAGTGGGGGGTAGGGGGGTGCTAATGCTCATAATCCACCTAAAACCCTTCAGCTGTTTCCTGCATTGACTGCCATGGGGAAGAACATGCACCCCTGAGTCACTCTGTACTAAATTACTTTCCTGGACTCTGCGCAGCTACACAATTAATGGTCTATGCAACACTGTATATTGTATATAATTGGAGGGATACATGCGTGGATCTGAGCACATGAACCAGTTTGCTCCGCCATTTTTTTTAAGTTTGTGCAGCAGCTACTGTGGTGCCATCTTCTCTGGTAGATGTTAATGCTACTTCAAATTTGCTGCAATGGGGGACGGGCTGGGGGGAGTGTTACCTGCGTTCCGTGGGCAGGCTTTACCCCAAGTGGGTGATGCCAATGCCGATGTTACATAATGGACACTTTTTCTGGGTTGCTCGTTTCTCTGTGTTGTTTTCTATGAATTCTACATACAGCCAGTGAAGTTGACACACCACTTTCAAATGCAGCATGTGTTGGTAACTCAGGGTGACCCATCAGATTCCAAAAGGGGTGTGTAAAACTGGTTTTCAGCTGAATGAGACCGTTAAAATCTTGGCACATGTAACAGAGTTAATGATAAAAGAGTTGACATTTTCCACCATTTTGTGCCTTATCTCCCATGTGCTATCTTAAAACCAGACAGAAACAACAATTTTATGAATTTCCATACATATATATATATTTTTTTAATGAAGAGATTCACTACAAAATCATAGTACCAGAGTTGACACATCATTAATCTACTCTTGATGTATTGTCAATATATTGCACAAATTATTGAGAGAACGAGAAGAGCACTCTGAGAGCACAGACCTCCGCCAAGGTCTCGATACACCTCCGTATTGTATTAAAGACCCAAAACCCAAACAATTCACACCCTACTTCTCTGTAACCTGGTTGCCCAATTTCTCAGTCCCATTTTCTTCTGAAGGAACAATCATTATTTCCTGCTGCGGGCAAAAGATTAGCTTATGTGCTGTGACTGGCTCTTATGTCTGCGCTTGATGCGTCTGGTGTGGTGCTACTTACATATGATTGGCTGTTCTTATGGTTGTCAAAACATGGACGAATGAATTCTATGGAAATTGTCTAGAGTATATCTCATATTTCTGTTGAGGAAAAGTTATTTCTTGATATATATCATTTTCACCCAGACGTAGTCACAGTGTACAGTATCAAATCAAATATGCTTCACTGCATATGCAGACAGTACAATTACAAATAAACAGACGGTGAACAACATCCTGAGTTCAAATGTATCATACTGCATTAGATTATAGCACCTGTCCTGACAATATATAAAAAATAGTGCCAATGTTCCTGTGTTCATCAGGGCCTCACAGCTGTGATGTCTTGCTATCAATAAAATGGAGTCATTCAATAGATCATAAAATCAATCCCACTGTGTGCTTGTGTGTTTTTATCAACAAATGTCAAAACATTGTGAATTGTATAGGAAGCCCCCAAAGCTCTTCTGAGGTAACATCTGACTGTACAAAAGTAGGTAACTGGGTAATGACATATTACTGTGGTTAAAGCTGTTAAATGATGCGCAGAAGGTTGTTGGTGGAAACTAATATTGGGGCAATTACTTTATTTGATCTGGATTGAAATTAAACTCAGTGAATCAATCGGAAATGAAATCTGTTGAGAACTTAGGGAAGAGTAGTGATTTTAATGAGCAACTGGAAAAATAAGCGAAGTTGTAAACAAATTGTTTACAGAGGTAAATTTTGACAAAGTCATATGTTTTGTGCCATGTGTTTTGGGCGGCAATAGCTCATCCCCAGATGAACTAATGAATTCTGATTAGACTAAAAACAACTGAGCTTAAACCTAATCAATAGTGAACATGTAAGATCAATAATAAAAAGTTACAATAGTTACAATAAGGTGAATTAAAACTGAATTACAAATGTGTGCATAACATAGTATAAAATCCATAAAAACAACCCTAAGAACAGAATAAAATTACCAACAATACCAAAAGCAAGCATTTCAGTGAGTTTCCTTATTATATATAGTAGGGCATTAACCGACAGGTCGGCTAGTCGACATGCCGACTCGGAGGAGTCGACAAGTCGCATGTTATTCTTTCTATCCCTCCCTCTCTCTGTCGGCACATAAACACAGATCAGACCTAAACCAGACATGGCTGTAGCAGGTAAGACAGTCAGGGTGGGCTGATAAAACAAAAGAGAGTGACAGACACACAACGCATGTGTGGAAATAAATGAAAAAAAAAAAACGCACAGCCATCTGAAGAAGCATTCGCTAGCTAATTTAAGTGTGAGTGGCAGTGGAAGACAACACACATTAAAACAACACGCTCTTTTTTTTGTTCTCCAAACATGATGTGGACAGTGTGATGTGTGTCTGACTTAAACATTTTGCATTTAATACAAAAAGTTAGGATGCGTGACAGACGTCTGGACAGTCCGGTTTTAGAGCTGTGAGTCCAGACAAAATGTGGACATATGTTCACCCTACTGATGTTGTGCAGTTAAATTTAACAGAAAACTCTTTGCTAACGTTGGCTTTTGTTTTGTTGGGGTTGAAATGCTGATGCTTGTGTCTTGTCAGTGGACATTGTTACGTTGCAGTGAACTTTAATACAAGTTGCTCATTGCTGGACAGACGTCTGTCCGTGTTTTGTTTTGTTTTGTTTTTAGCCGTGTGTCTGTGTTGTTCCTCCGCTGACAATGTGATGACTTCATCACATCCCACATCCACATCCACTTCGACTTTATTGACGGATAAGTCGACTTGAAAAGAACTGAAGTCGTTAATGCCCTAATACACAGCATCTAATTTATAGTTATAGCTTTGGGGGGAAATATCGAGAGAAATCTAATGTTCCAAAAAATTAATATTGATGGGTTGTAAGTAATAAAAAAATTGGTTAAGTAATTTCAACATGACAGAATAGCCATGATAAATATCTGATAATAACAAAAACATTCAATACTAAAATAGTGATGGCACACAGTCCACATTTTACCCCAGATTCCCAAAAATATGATTCTATTCATCAGCTATCCAAGGTAATTCATAACTCTCAAGAGAAGAGAATTACATGATGAAAAGGAGAGTTGAAATTAACAAAACAGCTTTTTATTACAGAAGAAATTGTCATATAACAGTCCCCTCTTAACTAGAGCCACAGTACCTTCATTTATTTTTATTCCAATGTAAAACACCAGTTTGGGTAGAAGTGTTGTCCCCTAGGGCATGATTGTCCGATCCTGTTTTAGAATTATTTCAGTTTAATTAAGAACGAAGCTGGAATCAGAATGATCTTTAGAATAATCATGCTAATAAGTTCTGTTCAACACAGAGCACACACACAGGAGCATGTATGTGGAGAGATCTCTGCCAGACCAAGGAGACACAGGTACTTATACAGATACAACTGGCCAATCAAAGGAGACACAAGAGTTTGGGTAGGGTTAAAAACAAAGAAAAAGAGGTCACAGGAAGGTTGTAGGGATAATAAAAATACAAGCTTCAACTGATACAACCAGCAATAAAAGCAGATCACAGAAAGGTTGGTAAAGGTAATGATCATACAACTAACAATAAAAGGAGGTAAAACTTTCAACTGATACGACTAATAATAAGAATTGTTGCTGACTGGTTTAAATGCCCTGGGCTAAGTCAACAGTTAAAGCTGTCAGATGTAAATCACAAGACAAAGTAATAATATAAAAGAAAAAAGAATATTAAAGCACAATAGATTCCCATTACAATCCCACCAATTTCTTCTCTGTGACCTGATTACTGCTGAAACATATTTCAATACTGTACCAAGTTACAGTAATCTAATTTCCAGAGTTATATACATATACTGATTTCCTATTTTTTACAGATGAACAGTGAAGATATGCAGTGTAGTAGTTGGAGAGGTTTATGAGGGTAAAATCACTGTCTCACATCAAGGTGTGATCCTTGATGTTTCCTGGATCAGAGAAAAGTAAATATTTATTTTTTTCAGCCAGAATGATCTAATGATCCTGCAGAGAGTGTGTAAGATCCAAGCAGTTACATGCATCCAGACACTCTGTGGTGTCATGACAAGTGTGTTGATAGCATGTAAAACACTGGGGGGGATGTTTTCACTGAGTACTGACTTTAAATGTGTGACAATTTATGTTTGTTGTGAATGTCATTGTTACCCTTGGTGTTTACCATAGCATGCACCAATTTCAGCTCAGCACTCATATGAAGCATTTAATTTCTTTTCAGGGAGTTTATAGGAAAGCAGTGGGAATTGGAGTCTCTACAAGTATGTAATGTCTGTCTGAATTAGTGATAGAGTTATGAGGGACCTTCACTGCTGCAGTCTGTCATCATGATTGTAGGGGGGATATTTCTTTCATAACTGTGGCTGCAGCTCCGTTTTTATTCTTTTATGCAGATTAGTTTGTTGCAAAGAAGGAGGAGGAAAGAATTACAGAAATGTTGTTATTTCTTCATGAAAAAGCTATAAACCCAGAGACAAAACAGCTTTTTATATGTTTGCCAAAACAACACTTTTATCAATATGATGAATTTGAAATTCTAATTACCATTTCCTTTTCCATACATTTTAGACTTAACAGGCAGCTCAGCATCTGTGTTTGTTGGTCTCCCAACTGCATTTTTCCCTGAGCTGAGGTAAAACCTCCTGTGCCCTGTGTTGCTCTGATAAGAAATGGCCGTTATTCACTGGTTCACTGCCATTTAGCCTGTGATTCTTTTTATTTATTTCACAGAACAATTACGTTGTTTGTCTCTAAATGGTTGGACTCTGCTGTGAGATAAGACACAAAGACCCCCTAAGGTGTTGTATCTGAGCTCCTGGAATTACGCAGATTGGTTATAAACTGGATCAAAGCGTAATCAGTGCCGTTGCAACCTCAGGAGCCAAGGATATGAGATGCTAGCTGTCAGGCCACGCCAGGTGGACTGACTGTGAATCAAAACCCATGGAAACAATTATCAACCTACTGTTTTAGCACCTCAACATAAGTATACACTGATCCCTCATTATAACGTGGTTCACCCTGAACATCTTTACGGTTTTGCTTTTGTTTTTTTCTGTGCAATTGACCACACATTGTGTTGTGCATCCTGATTGGCTAAAGGACTATAGGCCATTGTCAATCAATGTCCTCCATGCCATGTCAAAGCTGAACATATTTTGTACAGTACAAAATATGTTCAGCTTTGATAAATTTACATAAATGTGACTCTGAAGTGCTGTATGTTTGACAAACCCAAAACATTCGGCACTAAAAAGTATTCCATCACAGAACATTTTTGACTTGTGGGCATGATGAATGAAGGTAAGAAGTTACACGTCTGTATGAGCCATTACTAAATAAATGAACCCTTGGTAGAACCTTCCCACCTATGTCATGATGTGGGGGTTGCAATTTTTGTATTTATTCAGAATGACTCGATATGAAAAAATAGGGGTTACTACTTCTAATCAGAGGTGTTGAGTTCATCTGTCACTCTGTAAGATTCTGTCAAACCTCTTTCATTTTCTGATGAGACAAAATGGAGGTGTTATATCCCTGCTGAAAAACTCAGACTGGCAGTGATTTTGCCTCATAAAACTGCTTGATAAGGTATAAGGCCACTTCAGGGCTTCAGTGGAAGAAGACAAAAATGCAAATAAATGTATTTGACGGGAATGAAAATAGATATTTAGGTGGGCTTTTACTAGGTGGTTAAAACGTAGCTGGTGGTGGGGGCACATGTGTGTGATTTGTAATAAGATAACTCAAAAAGTTATGGATGGATTTGGCTGGAATTTTCAGGAAATGTTGACATTGGAACAAGGAACAAGGGATAAAAGTGTGGTGGTGATCAGTGGGGGTACATGCGTGTCAGGGGGTGGGTTATAAACCCAACAAGTTATCACATTAAAACAGTGGATATGCAAAGAGTGTTGGCATTGGTGGTGCTGGTTGGACGTTTGGTACTGGTGCATCATTTTAGTCGGCAGATATGAACTGCTGGCCGCACAAATGTTGCTTCGTACTGTAAGCTAAACAGGAAAAGGTGGAAGGGACAGCTCAATACGTTGCAAATGATTGGTCACATTTGGTGGGAAAGTGGCGGTGATTGGTTAAAATTGCAACATCGAACTCACAGGGATTGGCTGAATTTGGGTTGAAGTTGCAAATCGTAACATCGCGAAATCCTGGAGGGTCTGAATTATAGCCTACTTTTCATGGTAAAGTTGAGGCATGAGTCATCAGCAGCTAAAATGAATCAACATTCAGGTTCAAGAAACACCAACAAATAAAAGACTTCTGTCAAGAGGACCAACGCAGCTTTATACAATATTCTTTCACCGACATCTCAAGTCTCAAAAGGAGTGATGTATTGGTGAGTTATTCTCTCCCAGACAGGCGTGAATGAAAACAATAGCCTGTTCATATTCAGCACACGGTGTAATTACTCATCTCAGACAGTGATATTAAAGTCAAGTCAATGTGTATATGGGGTGTTGTTTAAATCTCACAATTCTTATAATAAAAAAAAGCTGCTAAATCTATCAAACTAGAAGACTGTCTTGTCGATCTCACAGGCGACAGCCGGATCGGTACAGCATCTGCAGTGATGCGGACGTTGTATCGGTCCGTCGTGGTGAAGAAGGAGCTGAGCCAAGAGGCGAAGCTCTCGATTTACCAGTCAATCTACGTTCCTACCCTCACCTATGGTCATGAGCTTTGGGTCATGACCGAAAGGACAAGATCCCGGATACAAGTGGCCGAAATGAGTTTCCTCCGTAGAGTGGCTGGGCGCACCCTTAAGGATAGGGTGAGGAGCTCAGTCACCAGGGAGGAGCTCGGAGTAAGGCCACACCTCCTCCACATCGAGAGGGGTCAGCTGAGGTGGCTCGGGCATCTGTTTCGGATGCCTCCTGGACACCTCCCTAGGGAGGTGTTCCGGGCATGTCCCATCGGGAGGCGGGAGACCCAGGACACGCTGGAGAGACTATGTCTCTCGGCTGGCCTGGGAACGCCTCGGGGTCCCCCCTGAAGAGCTGGAGGAGGTGTCTGGGGAGAGGGAAGTCTGGGCCTCCCTGCTTAGGCTGCTACCCCCGCGACCCGGCCCCGGATGAAGCGGTTGATAATGAATGAATGAATGAATAGAAGACTGTCTTTGAAATGTTAAAGAAATAATAATGATGAAAGTAGGTAAAATATTACATAAAAGAGACAATGCTGGAGGTAAAGTTACAGCCTCAATTTCTATTAGCATAGAGTGAAATAAATAACAGCATTGGCCCCAAGCTTTTTACACAGCCACACTAACAAGACAGGTAGGGTGCAACAGAAACCATCACTGTTTCTAACAGATTGAGAAAGTGCTTTTTGGTACACTCCCAGTTCTTTTCCTCTCAATTCACAGAACTGGAAAATCAGATTCAAGCTGACAGGCTTAGGGTGCACATTACCCTTACCTGTCGCTCTGAATGCTGCAACCTCTTCAGCAAGCGCATTGGTAAACATAAAGTGTGTGTCGGTATCCAGATGGAGAGCACAGGAGGCTATCTGATTTCTCTTTCACTCACATATCAGTCTGACTGGATAAGAGAGCATCCTGAGAGTCAGCACAGTAGCCCCTTTTAGGAAAGTGATTGTGCTGAAGTAATGCAGATAGAGTAGTGAGTCTGTCCTCACTTCATCCAACTTTCTACTGTACTATCTTTATCACCTACTGTACCACCTTTGAACCTCACTCTTTATTCCTGATACCTATTGGCACCACATACAATCACCCAAATCCTTATTGTGGGGCTCTGTGTTGTTTGTTTGGGTTTTATGTGTTTTTTACCTTGCAGAAAAAGTTATGTCTCCACTCTGAGCAGAATTTTAATTCAGTTGACACTCAAGGCTCGGGGGAGACAAGGCTATAACTCATCTTGTCTGAATGCTGCTGGGAAAGTTTAGCCTTGAATGAAAACACTGAGGTTCAGCTCTATCAAATGTTCACATTATCTGCTAAGCTTTCACAACCTTCTGTCCTGGGTCATATGCAAATTTAATGATACTTTTAATGGACTTTATGAAAGTCTGACATCTGTCTCGCTTCATTTTCTGTCTGCGCCTGTTCTGAAACTCATTTAACATACTGTAGTTGTTTCACATACAGCCAATGGTGTAGCTGTGGAGTGAATTCTGACCTCAGTGGTTGTCATGGCACCATCTATATGGCTTGATGAGTATGAAAATGAGGTGAATCGTGAGTTACAGCCTTCACAATCACCAGATCTACACCCAATTGAACACATGTTAGACAGAACTCATTACCATTATAAAAACACTGCGTAATGGAATATCCTGTATTGTGGAATAATTGTTTCTTTTCCCTCGGAGAGTATAATATTCATTCACTTACCCAATATTATGTTGATAGGAAGCTAAACAATATACTGTTTTGTCTGTCTCCACTTTTCAAATATGCAAATGAAATCATGTTTTGTTTTTCATGTATATGTTATTATTTAATTTTTTTGTCTAGTTTGTTTCACTAGTGCAGCAGACTGGGATTGTTTTGTTTGGTGCATATTCCAAATAAATTGAATTGAATTAAACAATCAATGAGCAATGAAAGTGTTCTGGAAGTATGCAGTAGATCAATATATTAATAAACCTTCTTTAATATTTAATAGCTGCAATATTATTTTAATTCAGATATTAACCCCTTACCATTCTGGGGTTATTTTCCTTAAAATACCTGAAAAACACCTCTCCAAATTAAAATTAAAGCTACTCTGGCAAAAAAAGAAATTATGGATGATATCTTCATGGAAAATGGAAAAAAAAATCACCAACATAGTAGATAGATCTAAGGTTGAACAAATATTCCTGCAGTTTCTGTGCCTTTCTGAACTAAAATACTTTATTCTATTATGTTCGTTGGAGTGTTATGAAGAAACAGAGACCACATTTGTCCAGATCAATACATAATTGATCATTGAACATTTGTTTGTTTTGTTTTCGTTGATGGTGGTGCAGTGGTTAGCACTCCTGCCTCACAGCAAGAAGGACCCTGGTTCTTCTTTTGTATGTTCTCCCCACGTCTGTGTGGGTTTTCTCAGGATTCTCCAGTTTCTTCCCACCATCCAAAGTCATGCACTGATAGGTTAATTTGTTCATCTAAAATTAGAGAGTGATTTTTTTGTCTATATATGTTCAGCCCTGTGATGAACTGCCCACTTGTCCAGGGTGTACCCTGCCTTTGCCCGCTGTAGCTGGAATAGGTCCCCCGTGACCCTAGTGAGGATAAAGTAAGTGAGTGTTTTAGTTCAGCAATTTTTCAGATTTCTGATGGGTGTGCAAAATTTGGTGAGTTTTCTTGCATGGTCAGGGGGTCAAATTTGAGCTCAGAGCAGACGTCAAAAAGAACCCAAGCAGCAACAATATAGTGTTTTTCTGACCCCCCCGAACTTGTCCTCATACATGTATGAAAGCTTTCAACCTCCCCAAATGTGTGTGAGTGGTGCAAGTCGTCCCTGGCGACCGTGTCCCTGGCATATTTCGTCCCCTTGTGATCACAGCGGCCTCAAAAGACCTTGTGCCGGACATGTTCTGTGGCGAAAACCTAATAACAGAGACATTTTTATCACTTTATCAGAAACTTTAAAGTAAAGCCTAGTAGTGGCGATGAGGTCCTTTCAGGACTCAGGCATGGATGCATTCACACGACATCATGCTTTGCTGGAGTACAGGTGGTTCATCTTCTCATAGTACTTGAGCATGGAATGGTTGCGTTCATGGACAAAACTAAATGGACATGGGTACACAGCATACTCAGGGATGGACTCAAGTATTGATTGATTGATTGATTGATTGATTTGTTTATTTTGAGCATACACAGAATACATGCAAGTCAAAAGGAAAAAAAGAAATTAATTTACAAGGAGTGGGAAGAAAAAAGTTTGTATTTAACCCCACCCCTATTCTTATTAATAACATATAATATTAACATATTCAAGTTTTAAATATTGACTCCTATTCTTTGACTACAAGGCCAAATAGGGCTAAATAGTCTCACAGTGTTGGTTTGAAAAAAAAAAACATGTGGAAAGAGTGATATTTTTCCCACTTAAGTAGCTGCCTCTGTTTTAGATGCTGGAATACTTTTGTTGGTCTGCTGCCTTTTGTTGTAGTGGGCTTCAGACAAATTTTGCAGAGTGTAGTCGGTTATTCCGCACCTGTCTCCAAAAACCCACATCACTTCCAAACTACCGTCAATACTGTACCTTTTTTTCTGAATAACCTTAATAAACTTAATAAACTCTTGTTAGCAGTAGCCATGTTAATGCTATGTCTGTATCTGTGTTAATGAAACAAGGGGGAGGGAGTGTACAATGTTTATTTTTTAAATCGTCCGCAACAAAAAAAATTCAAATTAATTGATCAGATTGATTTATTGCCGAGGCCTAGGTGTGTCAATACTTTTTTGTTTGTTTTTTTTTATGAATAGATAAATAAATAAGTAAATTTGAACTATTGACTTCTGGTTATGCAGGCCATGTAATCAGACATTTTTCACTCTGCTCATTGAAATTTAAATCTGTCTAAAACTGTCTCATTTGAAGCAATAATCCATCCCAAAGTGTGAGCAAGCACGGTAAACCCCAAGATTGGAAAGTTAGATGGAGAAAAGTATAAACCGAACAAACATTCCAAGCTAATGGCATTTCAAGTTTGAGGTGAAGCAGAGAAAATTCCAGATGTTATGGCAAAGGAGGGAGCTGGTGGCAGGAAATAGATTTGGCTGAAGATGGTATGAATGCAGTGCTGTCTTAACTCTATGTGAGCAGAATTCTTATCTAAATTTGACCGAGTTATAATGGTGATAAAAAGTATGAGAAAGGAAATGAGCGATTGTACAGAACAAGGGTCACAGATGTTGAGGATGATGTTGCTGGTCTGCTAACAATGAAGTGGAAATGCAATGCAATGGAATCCCACAAGATGGAACAATTTAAGACTGGTAGGACTGCTGGAAGGAAACATTAAATCCCACTCAGAATTATTGAATAGGTCTGTCAAACTCAAATGCCATTTGACTTTGATTGAGTTTGTTTCATGCCCTCTTTGTGCATGAAACAGGGTTTCAAAGGTTTGGAGTACTAGTAGGAAATAAATAGCTATATTAACAATACTAGGATTTAAAGTTCACTGGAAAACTTTTTTGTCACAAACATAAATCACTAAGATATGTTATGTTAGCCAGATAGAGCTGTTCTGGAAGACCAGGGTGTTGGAGGAGACTGAATGAACTCAAAACAGAGTTGGGTAAATTATTGCTATGCAGTGTGTATGAATCCTCAGGAACAATCATTACATATGGTGCCAATATTCTGGAGGTGTGGCGTTAGTAGGATGTCTGAGGAAATGGGTTTGGACTTTTGAATTGTGTATTTTAGCTTTACATTTAGCTTGATCAAACCATTTTATTAATGTTTCATACCCCACCTTTGAGACCTTGAATCTTCCTGATGGGACATTAAACGCAGTAATCCCAAATTCATTAAATTATTAAATTATCACACAATTACAAATGCAGTATATGAACAAAACAAGCAATTACAGCTTATTGATTTCTTTATGCCTCCTGTGTCTTTAGTGTCTACCTTATTATCAAAGGCCCTATAGCTAGAAGGCCTGTTCGTCAGATAATTTGTTTAGATTTACTTGATAAATCTAACTCTAACAATAACCTGATTCTGACCTACAGACACTCTGACAATAGGGCACATCCGTATCTTTTAGATTTAAAAAACTAGCTTTAGGGTTGTTGTAAACAGATGAATCCTGCAGATCTTCCTTGAACACTTAAATCTTTAGGCTTTTACTCCTGTACCCAAATATACCCCTAAGCATCAGGTGTATATTTAAAACCCACATCTTGATCATTTAACATAATTCATCCCTAAGCTAACAACCAACTTATATGTTTGTTTGTTTTTTATTTACATGGCTCTGTGCAAGGTTTGTCTGTGCTTTAGCTTTGGAATACCTCTTTCATCTTTCATTTCTTCTTGATAAATATTCATCACGATGATCTTGTCAATTCCTGTATTTATGGTTGATGGATCTTTTACTTCTTTTAATTGCCTTTCATGAATATTTCCTTAACACATTGATTCATAAGCAGGTGAGCAGCAGGAGAAGAATATGATAGGTTGATGATATATACTTCCTCTGGCAGCCTCCAGGCAGATACTCAATTATGAGTGTTGATTTGGTGTTAATGTAAGAGGACTGCTAAACCTTCACTGCTGCAGGAAAATCAGTGACTATTCGAGGGAGCCATGTTCCTCACACTGACAACGCCGAAGTGTTTGCCAAGGACAAGAGTGAAACTACAGGTGATCTGGGGCCCCCTACGATGACATGGATAGCCCTCCAACCGCTTAACCGCCCCCTCTGCGTCCTCCACAACCAACACTCGACCAACCTTGAACGAATATCACACTTGTCACTCCGTCATGTGTCAAGGTGAGGATTAGTGTCGGATCACATGTCCAGGATGGTGGGGGCAGGGGTTTGAAAGCATACCTACATGGTTAACATTCTACAGAAGGGACCAGTCTGAGCAGATCAGCTATTCTTAGTGCTAGTCATAATCATTTAAATAGTATTTACATTTTTATCTTGCTGCTTGAGTACTTTGTGGAAAAAAATTAAACCCAGGAGCTGCCAAATCTGAGTTACTGGTTTTCTGCGGAAGAATATTTGTTTTTTATGTTTTAAGAACACTGCTAAATATGATCACAAACATTAGTCTCCTAAATGACTACTTAAAAAAGCAGAATTTGGTGAAAACATGCAATTATGCACCAGGGGAATTCTAGATCAGCCTCGACACATTTTCTTTTCTTTTTTTCTCATAGTCTCTGAGCGACACTATTTTGCACCCCTAAAAGAACAAACAGATGCTCTAACTCATTAATTCCTTCAACTATTAGGCTGCTTAATGCTAGAAGTGACTAAAGGTGATTTGAATTACTATTTATTGTGTTTGTTTTACTCCGCCAAGGAATTGGCAGTTATGTTTTTGCCCGGCATTTATGTTTGTTTGTTGTTAAGATAACTCAACAAGTTGTGGACAGATTTGGCAGAAATGTTCAGGAAATGTTGATACTGGCGCAAGGAAAGAGTGATAAAACTTTGGAGGTGATCAAGAAGGGGGGGGGGCACACATCTTCAGAGCTGGACTATGCATATTTTTCAGGCAGGGGTCATTTCATTCACCCTGCATTGCTAGTGTTAAATCTAAGTGTAAATACAAATGATATAATAACATGTTGGTTGTATAAATACTGTATACCATGAAAAATATATCATTACCTTTATGATCTACATCATCATATAAAACAAGAAATGTCTAGATACAAAGGTTGAACCTTTGAAACTAATACACAAAAACACTAATAGATGGCCATGTCTGATCTATCAGCAGTAGATCACATTACTTTTTTAGACATAGCATCCATTTCATTCAGCCTGGTTACTTAAATCTAAGTGTAGTTGTTATCATTATCCAGTGTGCTAGCCTAAATGTTTATCTATTAACATTCTCTAAATCCTATAATCTAGATGGAGAAAATAGGCTAAGTAATTATTCATGTCAATTTAATTCCGATGCCCTACTGGCATGAAAATTTTATTTTTAAACATTTTACCTCGAACAAAGAGTTGCTCCGTACATGCTCTGCATTGAAAAACATTGAGGGGCAGTTAGCTTTGGCTAACAGTTAGCCTTTGCTAACTTCTGGGAACTTTTGAGGGGCTCCATGTTCTGCCATTGCTATGAAAAAACTGAACCATTGGAGTAAACTAAACTAAAGTAAAATCACCACTCTCTGTCTCCAACAAGCCTCTAGTGCCATAATTGGCCTGCCCTCACCTCATTGGTCCAGCACACATCAATCATGACCAATGGGCCGAGCTATCTGTTTATGCACCAATGGAGAGGCTAAGTCACGCCCTTCTACTTCCGGTCCATGGGTACTTACCTTGCAAAAAAAATTAATGGGAGTGAATGGAGCAAGTTAAGCTGCATTCTGATTCCGTTGGACAAGTGATCTGAAATTCACATAGCGGTTAATGAGAAATATTTGATGTGGCTTAGGCAGACCACCCATTTTTAATAGGAAGCAAACATGACGTTAGGTTTTATGTGGGCTTAGTAAGAGACTACAATGCATCATGTATGTGATGTCACACTCCACTCAGCTGTGGTGTGGAGTCTGTGGTGACGTCACATGTGCACCAGGCGTGTAGTCCAAATTATTAACGAGATTTACTTCCAAATGAATCAGCTGTTGGTTAACAGAAGCAGTTGAAACACAGATCAATAATTATCATTTATTCTGAGGTGTAACATGTGTGTGATTCAGGGCACATGACAAACTGCTTTTATTGTTGTTTTTATCTTCTCAGTCATTTTATCTCATTTCACTGTTGAATTTATTGTGGTTGTGGTTCTATGGGTGCTGACAGGTGAGTACATTTGTTTGTCCTTAATTGGTTGATTATCCAATAAGGCAGGGTAAATGTGAACTGAATTGTCCTTCGGGAATTAATAAAGTAGTCTCAATCTAACTATGAATCTTTCTTTAAAATTGGTGTTTAAATAAGTCCTTGAAATGTGTAAGCAATTCCAAAAATGTGATGATTAAAAAAAAAAAAAAAACATTGATTGATATTTCCAAATTATATGCAATGCTTGGTAAATTAGATTTTGTAGGATGACTCAATTTTATAGTTTCTTTAAGAGAACAGGTCTCAAACAAATTACTTCACACTTTCTTCTCAGGTTTTTTCTGTGCCTATAAATGATGACAACTTCAAAGTTTTGTCAAAGTTTTACTGCAAAAAATATTAAATAAAGAAAATATTTACATTTACAAACTATCCTGTAACAATAAAATGTGAATAACCTGAACATACTGTATATGAACAACCGGAAAAAACATAAACATTTTATGCTTCTGTTACCAAGTGTTTAGTGTCTTTGTAGAACTGATCCATAATGCATATGTAGAAATAATAAGTTGAGGCAAAATATTGTTAAAATTGCACTTTTTTATTCTTAAGGAATGTCTATTTTTTCAGGTTATTCACATCTTTTGTGTTTGGATAATAGTAATAGTAAATATATTTATAATTTAATGTGGGGGGGGGGGGGGGGGAGTTGCAACAATTCAATTATTTATGCTATTATTTTACTGGTCCAGCTCAGTAGAGAATAAATCAGGCTGAATGTGGCCCCTGAAAGAAAATAAGTTTAAGACCACTGCTTCAGAGTGTTTTATTACACTCCGAATTCTAACATGCACAAGTTAACTGAGGCTACTACAAATAACACAATACTCAATGATATCAATAATTTCCTGTTTAAAACGATAAATAACACTGACAAACTTTCAAGACACTCACTAATGGTGCTTTCATTTATCTTGTAAACCACCACATTTTTCTCATGATGAAAGTTCTGCATTGATCCCACAAATGAAGTGACAAACTTTTGTATTTTAGATATATTTTGTGAGCTTTTCACTCCACTCATCACTAAGCAAATAACATATACATCTAGTTTTTCCATGGTATCATTTTGTGTTCTTCAGAATCCACTCATGTCACTCATTTGCATAAGACATGGGAAAATAGGACCAAAATATTGTCTCCTCCTCAACCAATGTAATGTTCATCTATATGCAGATGACACTATTATAGCCCCATCCACCCCAGAGGGCGGGGATATAACAGTGTTATCTATATGCAAAATACACATATTTACCAAGATTTATGTCCATTCATCTGTCCAGTATTTTTGTCCAATATTTCTTTGACACTATCCATCTGATTATTTTCAAATTTGACGTACGTGTTCTTTACTTTACTACTAGGACAGGTGCACTGCAGTGGCTGAATTTCAATTTCAAATAATTTTATATTATTTATTTTTTTACTAATATTTGAGAATTTCCTTTGACCCTTAAACCTCAACCCTACTGTAACTCTACTTTAACCTCCTTTTTTTCTCTCACTATAACCATAATCCCCTAAGCCTGACACTAAATGGTCTGAAACTTATGAGGTTTCTGAGTGATACATCTTATATAATGTAATGTAATGTTTCCATTGACATACATTTAAAAGGGGGAAACTTTAAACTTTACGGGCTTACATCTTAAAATAAAATGAAAAAGTGCATGAACTTTAAGGCTTATAAGGTCAAATGTCATTGTTAAACTACCTGTAAAATACACAAGTTCATAAATGCACAAAGTAATTAACATATTCATTCATTGAGTTTGGAAAAAATTGAGGAATACAAAGTAGAGTGGGAATAGAGAAGCTGACCCCTCTGGTGTAAATGAAGCATATGCTACTTGTCAACCTGGAGATGACCACAATGAATTTTTACAGTTCTAGAACAACTTATTAGACCAACCTTCTTTTCTTTTTAATTTCTTGTTAATTTTAATGCCTGGTACAACTAAAGGTAGACTACATTTGTTTGAGAAATTTAGCTAAGTCCACAAACTGTGATGAAGCTAGCTATAAGTATGCAAACTGTGACAATGCTAGCTAAGTCCACAAACTGACAAAGTTAGCTAAGTCGTTTTGGAAGAAAGACTTGCTTGCCAAAAGCTTACTATCAACTGGACGACATCCTGAACATGAATGGAACATTAATCGTCCAACTCAATAGCTGTTTCAACAGTGAGTTAACATCATTATCTTTATGGTGGATTTCCTGCATCACTGAAAGTTGCTTTGTATATTACCTATTTTCTTTCTTTTTTCTCATGTGCATCAGTGTAATGGGCCAACAACGGTTTTTTTTTGTAAGTTTGCTGTTCTAAGACTGAGTGAACTGGTGTTATAAACTGAACATTAAGTGTATTTGGTGGAAAAATAATATTAGGTGTAAGTTGAAATGATAAATGGCTATTGTAAAATGTACTGTTTAGTCTGGTTTTAGGATTACCACAGGCCAAATTATAGTGTTTGGTTACTAGGATTTGGGTGATATTTTACACTCTTGGATAATATAGGATATAACCTTTACTAGAATATTTCCTATTGAAAACAGATTGAAAACTTGTATAATGTTATAAATAAAAGTAAAATTACATTCAACATGTGTGTGTAATGCTTTTTCTTTTAATCTCACTCTATAATAACATGTTATACACACACAGCCATTCTTACATATTTTATGTGAACTCCAAAAAGTTAAATATATGTCACCTACTTGTTCAATTTTATGAGAATTGCATTTATTTTTCTTCTTTGTTCATTTATTTAAGTTCTGAAGTGTATGTCAGAGCCACTGGTACAGTATTTATTCAGTGAAGCCACTGCACAAGTTTAACCACATGCTTACTGTTTTAATGTAAAGGAAAAATTCCCAAAGTTTAAAGGTAGGAAAATCAATAAATTCACCATCAACAACTGGGAACCTTGGATCCTGTATGTTTGAGTGTGACTCAACTCTCAGTATTGCACTGTAAAAGGAGTTACATTTATTTACTATATATAACTATACTGACATTTCATCCACCCACCCATCCATTGTCCAAACCACTTAGTCCATATGACATTTTTTTTTCTTTTATGTCACAGTTGTGGAGAATGTGATCAGTTTCTATATCTGTCATTTTGTGACATGACATTACCACAGTTTTGTAAGAAAATCATTCCATCAGTGTATTTAACCTTATAACATTAAGCTTTTAGTGAAAAAAAAAAAATTATTAGAAAACCTATATCAGTAGCTACAGTTGAGGATGAAACGGGAGCATGATATTGTTTACTTTGTTTAGTGAATTTCATCTTCATCTGGGAATCCATTGACTGGAGCATTTATGTTCTTGTGGAGATGTCAGATGATTGAGATATATGTGAAAGTACGTAATAGTGTCAAAGTATCTGGTGTAAAGACAAACTGTGAACTGAGATAGCCTCAAAACTGTCTGTCTACCCTGAGGAAGAACATTGAGGTTGCACTCTACAGCAGGGGTCACTGTTGAACTGAAGCATACATTTAAGTTGACATCTGTCTGATTTACAAACTCCCTCTCCCCCTTTCTCATTCTCACTCCTTTCCCTCCTATGTCAGAGAAAATTTAGTATGACAGAGCTGGAACAATAACTTGATTTAATATCTAGGTCATATGAAATCTTCTAATCTTGGCAAAGAGAATATTTATTGACTCAGAGTGAGTGACTCGTGGTGCTGTTAATGGACAGATTTGGGATGAATAATTAAGTTGTGGGATGCATCTGCATGACAGAGGAGGTGCTTAAAGTGGAGTGAAGTCAGTTAGGTGCTACCTTGTCATAAAGGCTTGAGGGAGAATGAGAGCAGACTGATGAATAACAATAAGGTGTTTGATTAATGTGGCCGTTTCAGAAAGGATATAGTTTGGAGTTTTGTAGGTCATGGGAGTTAAAGGGGACCTCAGTTCATGTCAGAGGGTGAAGAAACCCTTTTCATGGAAAAACCTTCATATAGCAGAAGTGTTAATTACACTGCTCTACAATGTTTTTGGAAAATATGTGCCCTGTTAAATGTGCTAAATCTTACATAATTTAATAAGGTGAATCAGAAAATAAATGACAAAAGTGCTGGTTAGCTCATGTCTGTAATATATATGATGGTGTGTTATTCCACATATATGGTGGTTTATGTACATGTATACAATGGATTTGTAAATATTCCACTAGAAAGAACCTGTAAAGTGAATTAATCATATCATACAAACAGTGTGTTGAAGTAGACCTTGTATATCTGAGAACAATATTCCTTTGGACTAAAACCTAATCTCTTGTTAATTTTAAGTATTTCACATTTTGACCAAAGACTTATCTTGGAAACTGCAACAAATCACTATTTAAGACTTTTCTATTTCACTAACACTGTAACACACGCACTGTAACATTTCATTCGTTTTGTTCCAGAAGTATTTTACTTGTAGACCAGTGTTATATAAGTTCATAATGATGTACATAATAAAGTACATAATAATGTTGCAAGGGTGTAAAAACATATAGTTCATCTTCAGTCACCTACCAGCTGTCAATATCTCTTAATCTAAATTTCCAGTCTGATCTCTGAACCCTCAGACTGTGTTCACATTACTGGAACTGACAGAAAATTGCACAGCCTTGACCACATACTGCATTTATTGGCAAATCATATGACACGACCTTGACGATACTACCAAAAGACTTCTCATGCTGCTGAGAATTTGTAACTTTATAGTTTATGTTTTATATTTTCCTCACACTCAAGATCCTTGAGGGAATAATTGCCTATTTTGTGTGTTTTAAACCATAAAGATCCAGTGTGAGTTTTGTTTAAATTCCAAAATGAATTATTCTTTCTATTTAACCTTTAAGTATTTCATCACCATTTATTGGATAAATGGATAGTTTGTATTTTCTGAATTTTCTGTGAAAATGAAGTATTTTCTCATCTCGTCATCTGAACCTGCTTTATCCTCACCAGGGTCACAGGGGTCGCTGTGGGGCTAACCCAGCTACAATAGGTGAAGGCAGGGTACAACCTGTATTACTAGCAGAGGGAACGGTGGGGTGGGGGGGGTGTGTGTGTGGGGGGGCAGTTCATTTTGCATGCTTCACTCTTGCTACAAAGTGTCCGTCACCCCCCTGATGCCAGCTACATAAAATTCCCACGGTTCATGAACGCACCTTGCCTCACACACCCTGTACCTGATACAGAGCATGTTCGTAAACAGAATGCTGCTAGGATGCGCGCGCAGCCAGGACTAAGAAACAATGGTGCTGTCTGTAGACCAGTATGAGCTGTCAGACTATGATAAATCTGTGTCTTTTCAAGATCGAAATGCTTTTAAATAAATTAGCACTTAAAAGTGAGCATCGCCTACCGGATCCTTACTTGATAAAATAGTGGACGGACGATGTCGGTAAGTTTCTAAGTATATAATAGCCTGACATATATACGTACTTAATTGACAAGCCTTCTATGTTCACTCATGAAAATCTTCACGCCTACAAGTGTTTAGACACATACGACTATGTTATGTGTGGGCATGTGTTTAACATGTTTTACACTGACATAGACGTAAACTTCTGTGACTGAAATTAAAAATGTTACCAAGTCAACATCAGGTCCAGAAGGTTACTATGTACGAAGCCTGGGTGCTTTGTAATAAAGTGGATGGTTCTATTTAGACAGATAACTGCACATGTATGGCAGGGTAAACATCCTACTGGACTGAGGTGTTGTTGTTTGTCTTTGCTGCTGCAATTTTATTCAAGGTCCAGATTATGGTTAGAATGTGAAGGACAGAGAAACGGTCATTCCTGATCATGTTCTCATCCCAGTCCACATGCTTGATCGCATGTAACCATAGACGTCACAGATTTTTTCTTTGAATGGGTGAGATCCAGATGAAATTCTATACAGTTTAACCCTGTCCTTGTAATGATTCTGACAACTGACAACACAACAACTAGACATTTCTTGCTATGCTTTAGGTATGTCATCTATATAAACAACAGCATTTCCATGCAGTTTTTTGAGTTCAGTCTGCATGCGCAACTTCCTCTAACGTTTGAATGATGTTGACTGTGAAGGGGTCTATAGTCTACTTTTATACAGACACAATCTTAAAACATAAACACACAAGATGCCTATGCCTCGAGGAAGATCAACATGAGGACTAATTAAAACCATGGTGTTGGAATGAGCACCAACATTACCTATATTAGATCTAGTATATAAAGGGCCCACTACAGGTCATCACTACTTCAGATTCGCTGCAATGGAGGGTGAGTTTAACCCCATGTGGGTGACGCTAAAGTCCATCTGACATCAGATGGACCGGCTTTTTTGCGTCTCTTGTTCCTCTTGTTGTTTTCTGTGAATGCGGTATGCAGCCAGTGGAGGTGACAAAGGCAGCATGTGTTGGTAATTCGGAGTGACCCATTAAATTCCAAAAGGAGCGTAGAAACGTGGTTTTAAACAGAATGACACCTTTAAATGTCACATTATCCTCCAGTTCCTGTCTTATTTTAATGCCATTAATCTCATTCTGTTAATTTTCCTTCCTTTGTCATGTCTGGTGTGTTGACATTCCTTTCCCCTGATTTTCCCACATGTACTGATTGCTGTCACTACCTTGATGTACTGCACCTGTGTCTCATTGTTCCCCCCTCCTCTTGTTTTTCCTCCTACATCCTTGCTAGTTTGTAATCGGCCTGCGAGAGTTTACCTACCAGTGGTTTTCTCTCTGCCTGTCTAAAATCTGTTTTTGACCATCTGGTTTCCTGAGCCTGCCTTTTCCTTCTGCCTCCAGACCAGCTTCACCTGCTCATGGTACTGTACACTGAGTTTAGCCTTCTCCCTATGTGCTGTTACCTTTCTAGCAGCCGGCTGGCCTTGGGCCTGGTTTACTCCTGTCTGGTGGTTGGAGCCTAAACGCATCTTCAAATTGCACCTGAAGATATTTTTTTATTGTATTTGATCTTATCTTTCTGGATTTTGTATGATTCCTGAGGTACACACTCATTCACACAGAGGCCTTTTATAATGTAGATGACAAACTGTATTTTATACTGATTCTTTATGGTATTGATAGAATTAGTGGATTAGCAATTATTAAGGCTAGTGCTTAACAGCAGGAATGAGAGATAATTATCAAACTAATTTTTATATTTTTATATTCGTTTAATAAATATTTTATGTTATTGCTTGTTAAATGGTTGTTTCTAATTCTAGGCATACTCTTGCACCTACATTTCTTGTTTGCCTCTTTCAGTGCTTCATGACCATGTTTGGCATTTCAAGACTAACTGGGTTTCCATTACAGTTTTCCACAAAAGTGATATTTCTACAATTTTGACAAAGTACTACTTGTAGGTATTAACATTGAAAAGTGTTTGGCTTCATTCTAATAACATTTCTCACAAGATGCTTGGAATAAGGAAGATGGCCACACTGAGTTTGACGCCATACCTCCACAGTGTTGACACTGTAGTGTCTGATCATCTACTGCTATTGCAGTGACTATCTTCAACAAAAGAACAAGGAAATGTTGTCCCAAAGTCCTTATTTATGGTAGCAGCCACAAATAATGGATTTATGGAAGAGAATTGTACATCAAGAATTCACCAACAAGTTGTGGATCCAGAATTTCCAACTGAACCTGGTAACGGTTACAGAATTGATGTTATTTCACCTCTGCTGGCACCAGACTTATCCTGCCCTGAGGAAGCACTTCCTACACAAAAGTTCATGTCTATTGCCCTGTGCAAACTACAGCCACCTGTTCTGAGTACAGGGTCATAGGTGAGATGTTTGGCCTGAGAAAAACCATGGAATAGATGTGTGAAAATGGGCAGTGTGTTTCCATTACACTTGAGGGTTGCAAATTAACTTAATCCTATGTACTCTGTGTACAACACATCAGATTGATATGTTTATTGCACCGTCCCTGACAAATAAATTCAATGAAACTTTTCCACTATACTGTACTTATATATCGGAACTTAAACTACCTCATGAGAGCATAAAATGTTTTTGCAATCTTTGACAGTTTTTCTGACATTTTGGTGTTTCCATTACCACTTTTCTATTGTGCAATTTACATTTTGCACATGCTTTAGGGTAATGGAAACCCAGCTATTGAAAGCTGAGGTTACAAAAAGTGGCAATGAAAGCCTTAAAATATGTGTGAGAGAACCCTCACGCACTTGACAGTTTGATAGTATTGTGTCTTCAGGACTTACAGGTAACACAAGTCACTGAGACTCTCATATTGTCTCGTCATCTGAACCTCCTTTATCCTCACAAGGGTCATGGGGGTCACTGGACGCCTAATCCAGCTACAGTGGACAAAGGAAGGGTACACCTTGTATGAGTTCACTGAGAATCTTGTCTATGAAAAAAAAATTATGACTTTTTTGAATAAGGCCATAGTTGTGTTTATCAATAACAGAGTGTCGTTCATATCATGAACAAATATGGTGTTAAATTGGACGCACATTGGAGCAGTTTCTCAAAGTCAAGGCTCTTTCTTTGGAAGTCACTCCCATTCTTAACCGTAAATTCTCATTTTATGTCCCATTGCCATGTAATTCATGAGCATGGTACCTTCTTTTAAAAAATTTTAGCAATTCTATAATTATATCAATGTCTTTTATTATGTGTCTATATACTCCATAGTTTATTTTCTCAGTATTTCTTCAACTATTGAAGCACTTTTTATTTTGCTGTTGATACATTATTTTTTTATGAATAAACACATTACTTTTGTTTCTGAGATGTGGTATATGTTGTAAATGTGGAAAAACACTTTCTTTCAGTACAGTATACATATTGCACTCTTAAAACACCTGCTTCTTTTTCATTTAGTGGCAGGTTGAAATGTCAGAGGCAAGAACACAGTGCTGAATATGATTCTATACTTTGTAAATGTCCTTCAGTAAAATATAATGTAGTTTATGTAAATGAAGCCTGAGGGAAGCCTTTGACTTTGAGAAAGGCTTTAGACTGAGCCTTTTTCTCTCCCCTCTGCCCTCTGTGCTTCTCGTTCCAGGAATCAGCTCCACCTGTTCTCACCTCACCTGCAGTCACTCAGTGTAAAATCCAGTTCTTCATTGCTCACCTCTGGCAGATTCTTTTGTACTAACATGCCACATTCTCAAACTGTGGTTTTCTACTAGAATTCAGTGCTGCTGATGAACTACCAGGTCCTCCCCTGCTGCCTACTTGTCTAATTACCTGCTTTGTTTCTTACATATGTTATGCCTGGACTGAGTGACCCTCTGGCACTGGCTTGATGTCATGTTGTTTTTTTTCCTTCTTCGACCTGATATTTACTTGCAACTGTAGCACCCATCCCTGTCATGCCAGTTCCTAGCTTTCACCATCCTGTACCACATCCAACATAACTCTCCATTCTGGTGCAGTCTAATGCTTACCAACATGAATGATCCGCTGGCTTTAAGTAACCTTTCAGATAGGCATTATGCTTAATAAAAGTTCTTCTAAACCCTTCTACACATCACCATGATGTCAACAGTAGAGGTTAATAATAAGAGAAAATGATTAACACAATCCACGTTGTAGTCCTTTGGTAATTTGTTGCTCATGCTACACTTAAAGGAGGGTATGCTGTTGAAGTAATAAAGAAAAACTTTGTGGACTGGTGCTGGGTCCACTGGCGGTGGCTCTTTATCCTTCGTACCAAAGGTTCAGGAGCTATCGGACCCAGTACCAGTTCGGTCAGCGGTTCCCCGCTCCCAGTCTTCATCTGTTTCTAGTGATGCATTCCTTGTAGGATCCTGGGGCCTCATGTACTAAGACTTGTGTGAATTTCCTACTGTTTTTCTGTGCAGGTGAAAATCTGGGTTAGGGTTAAGATTATGGCTAGGGTTGAGACCACTAGGGTATGTGAAATTTTCACTGTGTAGTCCAAAAGACATCATTTCAAAACCTCATAGGAGCATGTTTTGGGCAATTTGGAGTTGATTGGACCCTACTTTGAAAGACACATGTTGGAAAACCCATTTGGGTTAGGGTTATGGTTAGGGTTGGGACCACTGGGGTATGTGAAAAAAGTGTAATCCAAAAGACATCATTTCAAAACCTTATAGGAGCACGTTTCAGACTATTTGGAGTTGATCGGACCCTACCTTCAAGACATTTTTTGGAAAAGCCATTTGGGTTATGGTTTGGGTTAGGATTAGGTTTATTATTGGGGCCACTGGGGCAAGATACTCACAAAAAATCTGGATATATCAATCTGTGTGTAAGAGGGTTTTCACGCACATCCCTGTTGTACATTACAATTAAAGTGAAAATCAGTGCATGAGCCACAGTGTCCCTCCAGAATTACTCCACACTGAATGTAGTAGTGTCCATGTTAGGTAAATGGAAATGGGGAAAGCGAGCAGAAAAAAAATTAACAGAATGTGAGGTGCAGGTGCTGATTCTGGAGGTAGAAGCAGGACATAAGACCTTATTTGGAAGCCTATCCTTAGGAATTAGCACCAAAACCAAGCAAGTTGGTGCAGAATCTGACTAAAGCCATGAATGCAGTAGAAGCCCGAAAATCAGACCACTACAGATGTGAAAAAGAAATGGGCCAACATAAAATGGAGGTGAAAAAAAGGGTGGCTCCGCACCATTGAAGGCAGATCAGCCCCCCCCTACTGAAATACATGTGCACCCCCCCACTGGTCACCACCAAATATGTATCACTTTGTATAATATCAACATTTCCTGAAAATTATAGCCAAATCCATCCATAACTTTTTGAGTTATGTTGCATAAAGAACAAATGAACAGATTATAACTGGCAAAAACACAACTCTGTCATTCCTTACCAGAGTAAAAATATCACACATCTTGATGTTCCAATACATTTCTTTACAGGCGCACTTTGCCACTGCAGGTCATGATCTTCTGAGTGAGTAAGCCTTCATATAGTTGTGTTGCTGTGCCTCTGTGTGCTGCCAAATACAAAATGCAACAGAAATGTGCTTGTAATGTACTTGTTGTCAAGTCTTTGTACATCCCAATGTTTGCACGAGAAAGTGACCTACGAAGCTTTTTTGTGCATAAGCAAGCTTTGTACAAGAGCCTCCTGGTTCCATCCTGTGTCTATTGATTTTGGTTGAGCTGGTTATTTCTAGTCAGTCTGTCAGTTTTCCTGTCTATATTATAATGTCTTTGTTCACGTCCTTCTTATTTCCATGTCTCTCATCTGTTCTTCCTCTGTTCTGTGGTTCCAGTCCTTAGTTTAGGGGTGTCCAGATCCGGTCTTCTAGGACCACTATAATGCATGTTTTAGATGGATTCCTTTTCCATTACACCTGATTCATGTAATCAGCCTATCACCAAACTCTGCAGAATCTGATAATGACCTTACTTTGCTGACGTACATGTGATTATTCTTTGTTTTACTTGGCAAATGGAACACAAAATCTACCAGCATGTATAAAAACATTGTAACTCACTACTTACTACAGCATGATTTGATAGCATTTTGCTTCCTCTTGAATATCCAGGTCACATTTTACATTGTACTGGTTAATTTAGTTTTATGATAATATCTGAGGTTGAAAGAGCCAAAAATTTATCAATAATATAACTACAGGCTGTAAACTAGGTACAGCACAGTACAGTTCACAGTAACACCCCCCGTCACACTATACACATGTGCAATCACAATGTAAATATGTAAACATCATTACAAATTTTTATCTTTAAGAATGTTTAAATTCAAATTCTGAATATGTATAAATGTTTATATAAATAACAACTTGCCATTGGTGTTTTTTTTTTCTACCGACTATATGTTTTTCACTAGTGTGTTGTATATTACTGCCGTTAACTGTGAAATGTCCCTATGGTGGTATCGATAGAGTCTTATATTTATCTTTAGTTATAGGTTTTGCTTTACATTTTAGACTAATACATATTTAAAGTATAAAATGTGACTGTGGAGAGAGGGAAGTCTGGGTTTCTCTGCTGAGGCTGCTGCCCATGCAACCCAGAGAAATGAGTACGAGTATAAAATATGCCTTATTGAATATGATGATTATGCATGTCTTGCCTGTCAAATGGATTGTTTTCACACTCAGGCACCCAGTTTGTTACATTCCAAAGCAGAAGGGACAATTCGGATGCACGTTAACTTTCTGAGCAGCCTCAAGTAGCCATTACAGAAAACTGTAGCTATAAGCTCTTCCACACTTTTTTACCCAAAGATAATGTTATTTTTGGATTGTGTCAGGTCTAGGATTAATGCATAGGGTTATAAAAACTGTTTTAAAAAACTGCCTTTGTACTACCTTTATATACTAGCTCAGACACAACATTTAAAGTGTTTGTAATGGTATATGTCCAAAAGCGTGGAATTTAAAGGTCACTAAAGGGTACAGTTTTACAGCAAAAATAGAAAAGACACAAGCTCAGTTGTATCATAGTAGCTGAGGCCCTTTTGTAAAAATAAATAACTAAAAATAAACCAAGAACAAGCAGATATCAACAGATATTTGTAAGAAAAAGGGCAAAATCAGTTTTGCTTTGCAATCAATTTCCACCGAAAAACAAATACAAGTGTTGTATTTGAGTTATGAGGACAATAACAGTCAATACAACCTATTCTCCTCCTGCATTCCAGCGATGGGAGCTCTGCAGACTCATGGAGAAAATTAAAAGAGAAAGAAAGTGAGAATGAGGGAGTATTTTAACAAGAACAGGAATTCTGGAGGCAGTGTTTGAATAAGACGAGGAATGCTCTGCGCGTGGCAGAATAAGTGCTGGGGAGGAGAGGAGAATATCAACACTGCAGTGGAAGAAATGAATGGAAAAACAGTGTGGGATTAAACTGTGTGTGATATGCTGGGTGGGCTCCATCCTGGCACATTCAGCCCCTGAATGTGGGTAGACGATAATGCGTTTTATGACTAAAACATGTGAGCAATGTTTTACATTTGTGCATTATTTTTCAATTATATGGAATGCTCACACTAACTGCAGCTTCCATTGATTTCCTTTGTGTGGCTTTATTTGATAGGAAATCACTCAGTCACATCCACACAACCAGATGGGAGAACATTGGCTCAGTCAGTGATGCTGCCCCTGGGATTGCTCCTCTGCTCTGCTACATGATGTAATGGCTATGACAGGCCTCATTGCAGCATAATTAAAGCTAGTGAGGAATAAAGCAAAATGGCTTAATGATGGCTTCCACTGCCAATGAAAGACGAAGTTATTATCCACTTTGTTTGAGCAAAAAAACTGCCGTATCAGCTCCAGTCATTGTTGCTGATTTGGCTGCCAGTATTACAGTGTCACACTTGATCAAAGGTAGAATCAGAATGAGCCATCAGTGTGATTAGTTTGTCCATCTGAAACATCTGACCAGCTTATTTCAGTACCATCTGTTCAGTTATACAGTTCAGGAAACATGCAGCCCATCGCCCCGTCTCTCTCCCGTTGCTTGACCAGTCTTTGTGAAGGGGTTGCCAAGCGATGTCCTCCCCCTGATAGGCTGCTAGCATCATCTCTGGCTTTTCTGCATTTGGCAGACAAATTGAATAGTCTAGGGTGAGAACATGTGGAGGCAGAAGAAATTATACTGCAAAAACAATACAGGCCTCTGTGTCCAAATCTCCTTGTCTTCAGTCCATAATTGAACACAGGACAGGACGCTTTGTCTTCATCCATCTCCTGTGGCATCTGTTTTGTGTTTGGCCAATAATGTTTTAATACTCTACGGCCAAAACTTCTAGTATTGGGCTGGATTTCTTTGGGTATGTTCCAATTCAGGATTTGTAATTTGTCAAAATTGTGACTATATGGCCAGGGAGCCAGGACCATAAAAAAATGGGTTTTCTAATTCTAGTGTGGAAGAACGTGACTGGGCTCAAACTCACTGACCACTTTTGGAATAAACTACAGCCATTCTACTGCAAGTAGGGTTTTATTGCCCAATCAAGTGAACGTTTTATAGTATATGCAGACTGTGACCATTATTGACCTTTTAAATGTACACTTGGATTTTTATTCTCTAAATTCCTCCCCTGAGGACATACAATTATTTTTGTGATCACTTCCAACTGACTATTTCCTCTATATTTAACCGTTCCTAAGTAATTTATCAATATTTAATATAACATTGTCCTTATTTTTATTTTTTTTTAAATAACAATGTTTTTCTCTATTCAAATTACTATCCATTTAGATGTCAATAATAATAATAATAATAATAATAATAATAAATTAGTTAATGCAAAAGTTATTATGTCAAAACAGAAAAAAAGAAAAAAAAACTGTTTTTCAGCAAAATACAACACATGGACGTATATCACATGAACACCTACATGTATCATATGTGACACTGATGGAAAGCAGAACAACTACATGTGACCTGAATCATTTAAATGCATTGACAGGATTAATGGTTCAGAAGGCATGACACATTTTATATTAGTAGATTCATTTGGTTGCCAGTAGCTGTTTAAGCCTTTTAAGGGTTAAATTATGCACTTTTTATGTCAAAATCAGGTCAAAAGAAAGAATCAAAAGAATAATATGAGGGGAAATTGTAGAGTTTTTTCATCACCTCAGAAGATGATATCTTCCTGACACAACTCAGACAGAAATCATGTTTACAGATGAAGTAAATGTGTTAATGGTTTCAATCACACTGTATTTAATGACCTATATATTCATTACATCTTTTCAGTCAAATGAAACCATCAACCACCTGTAGATATTGATATTAAGAGCACATGATGCATTTGACAAAGAAGTATACAAGTTAATATATATCCAGAAATGTGTCCCAACAGCTAATATTTATGTGTCATTTTTGTTAGACTTTTCAGTGCAGGGATGTGATATACTTGGGGGCAATATGTCAATCAGTAAACACACCTTTATCACCAGACCTATAAAGCTGTCTGCTTTCTGTCCATTTACTCTTTTCTGCACTTTCATCATCATCTGGTTGGATGTAACTACCCTCTCATCAGTCTGTTTTACCTTTACCTGTGGTCACTATTACGATCATCACATCTTTTCTCCGCTATCACACATTTCACTTTTGCCCTCTCCTCATTGCACACAAATACATGAGTCTGTGCAATTGGAGTTTATATTTGTAACTTTCATTTCAAATGATTTAGGAAGGATTCAGCTGTAGTTTGAGTCTGACTCCCAGTGCCAGTTTGCAACATTCTCACCTCTGGCTCTTTTCCTCATTCCTCCCACCATATCAGCTGAAATAGATAAGTACCTTTCCCCACGTCGCAGGCTTTTAACTGCCTCAAAGCCTGGAAAGAGTCCCACTGCTCAGTCCTGCAAAAACCAGACTCTGCATCCCTCTCACTGATACATTAACGCTATCACAGTCAGTCATCTGTTTTCAACAGTCTTCTTCACAGGGTCCATCATCCATCAGAGGAGGAGCAATGACACTACTGCCATGCAATCAACAGGGTGACAGCTTGATCGACTTTCACTAGCAATATTTCATATCCCACCATGAGGTATATGTGACAAACCAGCAGAGACAGGTCATCAAACTCCCAGATCATAGTTTTCGATGTGTTCCAGGTTATGTCCAATATGTTATGAAATAGAATTTGTTAGCTCTATTATCACCTTTTGTCATAAGGTTACATGGCTTTATCGTCTTGGGAAATTATGACTTTATCTCTTGGAAAATTATGAATATGTTAGATAATAACCAAGTTATCTTCATGTGTGTCATGTGACTATTTGCCAGATGGGGGAATGAACCACATGACAAAGTTGTGAGATACTTTTATTGGATGTTCTTCAGAAGTGAGAATATGCTGGCTTTATGGGCTCGATAAAAGCAAATACACACCCCTACATTTTTCAAAAGACAGTTGTTTTTCTATTTATTGGCTGACAATATTAATTCCTTTATCATCATGTCAGATATGAGCTCATAAATTAGTCAGAGTTAAACCGTCAAACATCAGCTGTCGAACAGAACATAAAAACAGCATTGCATCATAAACTTGTCAGCATCACAAAATCTCAAACCTTCACAACTTCTTCAGCAGCAGGATCATCACTTCACATTTGAAATCTAATGTGTACAGCTTTTAGTGGGATTTACTTGTGCATTAGTTATTCTACTCTCCACCTTATCCAGTCTGCAAATAAATTTATACATAGGGTTCCTTATCGTTGCCTGACATGTAGACCGATTTATGCAGTGAAACATATGACTGGCATTATAATATGCTAGCATGCATAAATATCCCTATAGGATTGCGATAAGTGTTAAGTGTCTGTCAACTGCTCTGGGTGAAGAAAAAGCTACGAGAGAAAATGTTTCTATGAATTAATGCATCACTCTAGGCTTCAAGTAGACATTTTATGTTTTCATGAAAAATGTCTTTGATGCTGAATTGATTAATAGTTGAGCAATCTAAGTACTTTAAGACGACTGGTGATAAATGGAAATAAATTAAATGCATCAAACATCAATTCATATATTTGCCTCTTATTTGTGAAGATGCAGAATCTCTTTCAACATGTGGAATCTGAATGTAATGTAAATAGTTATGTTTAAGCATTAGGTGTATTTCCATAAATGTATTGAGTACAAATTCAATACATTTTCGCAAAGGATTTTTTTTCTTTAACAAACATAGCTAAATTTGATATCTGGTCAAGTTTCATACTGTATTCCACATGTAATTATTGTAGATAATCATTAATTAACCCTTACATACTCTTCGGGTCAAATTTGACCCATTTTAACATTTTACAGCAATAGAAATACCCTGAATGTCATTTTTTTAAACCTGAAATCAAGTGACTTTTCCTAAAATGATCCAAAATACACAAAACTTCTATAATTTTACACGGGTGCTACAATTTTTTGTACACTCATACTGTTCAAATTTGACCCATATTCATTTCAATGTATTTAAAACTTCCCAGAGTGTGTTAAATCAAGGTAAAGGGTGGGAATGGAGGGAAACTTGAAACTGTGAAACTGATCCTGTATATCATTTATGGGACAGTTGTGACAGTGTTCAATGGGGGGCCTTGAAACTGTCTCGAGAACTTTCCATGTTCCCACCTTATTTTCTCACAGAAAATATGGTTTCTGTAGGAACATGAACCTGTTAGTTTTTGAAGTCATGGGGAATCTTGAAACAGTGAAATAATAATAAAAAAAAAACAGTTGATAAACAGTGATCATATATAGTGAACCTAAGGAAAAGAGGTCATATGAGGTCAAAGGGTGCCTTGAAACAGGCGTGAGATCTGCACCTGCACCAGAAATGTAACAAAATAAAAATAAACAAAACATCAATTTGAGCAAGACATAAAAACAGGAGTTGAGTGGTTATCAGGTCATACAGCACTGATATTTCCAGAGAATATGATGAAGACACATACTGGACAAGAAGTGCTTGATCTAATCTTCTAAGATGAAGACAGTGACTTGGACGAGGATGTGTCAGAGCAAGAAGACCATTTAGAGGAAAACTCTGATTACAGTCACTCTGATGATGATGATGAAGATAATGATGATGATGCCAATGATGAAGAAGAGGAGCAGGCAGCAGTGGAGACAGTCATGTCAAAAAACAATGCCATCAGTTGGTCCTCACTTCCATGTACAGTTGCAGGGAGGATGGCAGGGGAAAATGTCATTCCAATGACTCCAGGACCCACAAGACTGGCTATTTCACATGCATCTGACATTCTGTCAGTGTTTCAGCTCTTCCTACCTGTAGCCATTGAAATGACAAACAGTGAAGGGATCAAACGACATGGTCAAGAATGGAAGACCATAGATGTGACTCAACTGCATGCCTACATAGGGTAGAGTTATTTGGTGTTATATATAATAGGGACAGTGTTTTAATGTTTCAATGGTTGTACCAGGTATTATACACTAAATCCTACCAGTTCTTAAATGTTTTTACAAATTGTACTTTCAATGAAATATATTAACATCATTATGACTATTATGTTTTCATGTCTTAGTTAAAACAGGATGAGAGAAAGGTGTTTTTATCCAAAATCGAGTAGTGTAAATATAAAAATACACTTTCTCTGCTTTCTGAAACTTTAATTAAGGATTATTCAACCATTTATTAATGTCAGATTGGTTGTTTATACGTTTTAAAAAGATATGCAGTTCAAAATCAGGTGTAGACTCTTATTAGGAAGGTATTCCCATACCATAATGAAGGCATAGAATATGAACAGTATGTAAGAGTTAAGACATGGGTAGTTGTTTGTTTCAGCTCCTTTCCTGTAGCCTTCTTCAAAAATGCCATAATGTTGCTGTGTCTTATACGCAGCATTTACCAATACATACAAACCCCCAAATTATGTTATGCCCCAGCCTAGGGGATAATACACATACACATAATCTTCTCCCTTGTCCTTCCCTAACTCCCAAGCAGAACTGCCAGACCAGAAAATTATAATCAAAAATATGTATATTTCAGTTAAATAAAATAGTTCAGTCCGGCTGAGCGCTGCATAAACAACAAACAAAACATTTTTTGTTTGTGTTTTGTTTGTTTGTTTGTTTTAAAAAACAAACAAACAGTACAACACTCCTACAGGGCTGGAGATCAATATACATACAACCTCTATTATGACCCTCATAATACACCATCTCTTCCAGGAGCTACTCCTGGATTTTGTGCATTCACCATCGACCTCAACAACCTCTGAACTACTGATGGAACACAATCTATCTATCTATCTATCTATCTATCTATCTATCTATCTATCTATCTATCTATCTATCTATCTATCTATCTATCTATCTATCTATCTATCTATCTATCTATCTATCTATCTATCTATCTATCTACCTACCTACCTACCTACCTACCTACCTACCTACCTACCTACCTACCTACCTACCTACCTACCTACCTACCTACCTACCTACCTACCTACCTACCTCCCTACCTACCTACCTACCTACTTGTCCTGTCCTTATATAATCCTATTTATCACAATACATTTGAAAAACAGCAATGCTCTTTAATCCACCATAAATACACCAGCAACTGGGATTAGAACACAAAACATCTGTATAACTGCTGGGATGGGGATGGGGAGGTATCCAAAGATCATGCAGTGGCTTGAAGGGTCAGGTGTTGACTTCAGCCAGAGACACCAACAACACCGCTGGCACATCAATATAGGCAGGAGGATTAAATGAGTAACGTTGGTCTCCATGTTTAGAAAAAGCAAGGAGAGCAGGGTTGACAAGGTTAGGTGGGATTTCAGCGTGCTCTAATTAATATTCAGACCTTGCAACTACCCAAGCGAGCACCCTTTTGCCCTGCCTACTCCGTGCTTGTCCAGAGAGCAGGAGTTGGTGTTTAAAGAAAGATCTCTTCTAGCTAAAGCACTGACTGAGCTGTGGGCTGCTGTTGAATGATTGCGCGACCCCAGGCGAGCTTTTCTCAGATGCCTTTTCGGTATTCTGTTCACAAAACCCTGTCTAAAGACCCTCATTGATCAGTGGCTCCTTAAGATCCTCTCTTTTCGTTCAGTGAAGAGTAACTGTTACATCACTGTCACAGAAAATAGATAAATGCTTGTCTGATTTATGAGGATCTGCCATGTCATGGTTTCTTCATATTACAAATGTACTGTATGTCCTTGTATATTACATATTAGATACAGTAGAGGATGATGAAATGTTTGTGGTATTTGTAAATTTATATATAAAGAAGATAAATATATGCAAGATGCTAGCATTCTCCAATATACAGTCACTAAATGTACAAACCAAGTAAAACAACTAGCTTTTTTCAACTGTTAAGGATTAACTGCTCAAATTATATATTTGTAATAACCGCATGTTTTAATTTGCTCAATGGGAAGTGTATTTTCATACAGAAGTGTCTTTGTTAATTGCATACTTCAGGCTTTCAGCTGTCATGGGGATGGTTAATCATTTAAGACCAGCCTGTGCTATCATTTATTTTCATCTAACAGGTAACAGGTAATCATGACAAAATAAATACTGTGGTTAAATATGTGTCTGAAATCACAGTTTTATCCAAGCCCCTGATTATCAATGCTAAATTGAATGTCCATATTACCATATTTATTTCGTACCACAACTCACAGCTGTGACATAAAATTACGGTACATTTAAGTTCACAAATTGTGCTGAAATGCATTTGCAGACTATTTGTAGCAAAAGTATGGAGCCCTTTTGTTCAGTTGTTACCACTGCTCCATTTATTTTTTTATTTATTTAACCACCTCAACATTCCAGGATGTCTTTGTGAATCTGCTTGAACATTGAAAGCTGGATGAGTTATAAAATCAAGGAAACCAAAATGACTTTTACACATCTTCAATCTGAAAGACAGATTTTATTGGTGATTGAAGTTCAGTAGCAGTAGCAATTGCAGCAGTGAATCACAGATTAAAGACCATACCGGTCTGAAAAAAGTGGCATTAGTCTGAATTCGCATCACAGGTCACAACATTGCATTAAATACCACTTTAGACTACTTAAATTGTAACATGCGAAAAACTAAGTATTTATTCTTGCTCAGTGGTACTAAAAAACATAAGCACTGCAAATGTAAGGGTTTACCTGTACTATATTCATTTACTAAGTAACATGGAAACTAACACAGAAGTTCTTGCACAATCCAGTTGCTAAACAGCTAGTGAGGGTGGAAGTAAAAATGACATATATGGCGCTCTGTCATATGGCAGAGTATAGTAAATAGACAAGTACAATTATTGCTGTCATTCAACCTCAGACTAATATTGGTGTCAGGATTCACTGGGACATATCTGACATCAAGGCAACCACCCAAAATTGATGTCAGACACCATCATTTGGGGTTATGAACTGTTCCTACATCATACCTGTACTTTCCCTACACATCTAAATGTCTGTCCTTGTAAAAGGGCAACAGTTTTGGTGAAATGTACTGCAGTGTTTTCTAAAATAGGGGTTAGGAGGGGTTTTATATATATATATATATATATATATATATATATATATATATATATATATATATACATATATATATATATATATATATATATATATATATACACACACACACACACACACCTTATATATGTTGAAGTCACACCTACAACCACACAGTTTGATTTTCAATGGCTTCTTTTAATGGACGTTTCTGAACACAATATACTATCGGTACTGTTAGGGATTATTATTCTTGCCCGAAGCATGTGCTGGCCGAATATGCATTTATTTCTCAGTGGCAGCATTGTGATTCTCCCTCCCCTGCTATCTGCATATCACTGTTTTGAAAGTTCTCCTAGCTCTGAGAAGAAAACAGCCTCTGAGCTGCAGCTATATGATGAAAATGACAACCGGACAAAGACAGGCCTATCTTTATGTAGCATTTTCTTTTTCAGTTGTAATATAACACACTCCTCATTTGCAAATGCTTTCGCAAAACTTCTCCCTCTTTTCAAAATGTTTTGAATGCATTGTCACTGCTTCCTACCCACAGCTCTGCTCAAAATGACCCAGAGAAACATTATCCTTATTCCAGAATGACAGTGGTGAATGCTAAGATAATGTAGAGATAGATCTGGTCATACAAGACAAAAGAAATGTTACATAAGTATTGCATCTTATTTTGAGGCCCCCTGCCCTCCCATTAAAAAATAACTAGCACCAAAAGTGACTAACAAATTTAGTCACTTTCGGTGCTAGTTATTAGAGGAATGCTACACTGACCGGAGAGACAGAAAGACAATGGAGCTGAAACATGAAAACTACAGGGCTAGGACAACAGTTAAAGACAGAGGACAGAAGGATGAGAGGAGGAAAAGTTTTGACATTTTTACATAGTAAGAGAAGACAAGAAAAGAAAGAAAGAAAAAAAAACAGAACCAAAAAACAAAACAAAAAAACAAGTACAAATAAAAAGTGTGTACTATTCATTAACATTTTATAGTTAAAGTAGTCATTCCATTGTTATTTCATTAATATTGTTGTGTTCTCCATTGCATGTTCTTAATGCATTGTGTGCTGGCTCCATTAAAACTGAAAATGTCCGGATTGTTTTATTTCAAGCCATTTCCGGACAGTAGAAAAATGATCTGAGGTGGAACAACAGAGTCTACCGCTACTTCCTCATACATGTCCACGATGCGGCAATGAGACGTCTCCAAATGACCCAGAATGCGCCAAGAAACAATTGTGATTGAAGCACATAAACCTGAAACACAAAAACTATCTCTATGTTATATCAGGGTCTTCAGACACAGAAAGGTAATGATACTGGGTACATTAAAACTAAATGAGAAAAACAACTGAATATAGAAATAAGTGAGGAGGAATGGTGTTCCACGTGGACAACACAACACTCATCAACAAGCTCAAAGAAATGGAGGGAATTCGGCTGGAAAATTTTGATTTGATTTTTTTAATTACACCTAGCATGAAAAGTAAACAACTCCAATCACAGCAACAATGTTGAAGACAGTTTGGAGACATGGACACTAATCACTCCCATGTATTCTGGATATGTGGTCAAATTCAGGTATTTTGGAACAAAGTATGTCCAATAATAAGAAATATTTAAGGATATGAAATCCCTCGAGATGACAAGATATTATATTTTGGTTTGTTAAAAGAGGAAGTTGTTGTTAAGAAAGATTGGTACCTGTGTAAAATATTACTCATTTCAGGTAACAAAGCAATCACAAGGAACTAGTATAAATCCAGTTTGATGGGGGGGGGGGTTGTCGGAGTGGACTTGTTCATGTGCTCCGTGGAAATGGAGCATGGTTTTTTTTGTTTTTCTCTTTCCCTACATGTTTTCAGAACAAGTGATGGTGCCAAGCCTGGCTGGATGCTACTCTGGGATGGTAAACACACACAGAAACAGAGGGGAGGGGGGAGTGTTTCTTCGATTATAATGTTATATTAAAATGTTAGCGTTGAAACATTTGGGATGTGCTAGTCTACTTGTTTATCCCCATTGAAAATTGACTCATTTGAGTCCAATGCAAATATATTTAAGTACCATATATATGCACTACTGAGTATTGATCTGAACTGCAGACCCGTCTGTCATTGGACAACCTGCTCTATCAACTACTTTATCTATATTTTGCTTATATTTGGCTTATACTGTACATGTTGAATTAATATTTAGGAATGTGATTTTGACAGATAGTGACCAGTGGAGACCCTTTATATTTTATTTAGGTCAATTTCTATTCCAACCTTCATTATAAAGTCACAATTTCAACACATTATTGATGATGTTATCCAACATTAAACAATGCAATAAGAATGCAGAAGGATCCATCTTTTTGTAGTCCATCTTCAGAACACAGGCTGACCTATGTTATGTTCGTATTGTCTTTTCCCGAGTCCTTATGAATTGTCCTTTCCATCTGTCCTTATCTTCATGATGTTTTCCAAAGAAGTAAAAAAAGGGTTGAGGAAAAGTAGATATACTCAAATGATCCAACTTTACAATAGAAATACACTTGTGTGTGTGTATTTCATTCCACTTATTTCCTCATCTGTTATTAAATGTTGTTTGTTTCTGTCTTTTTTTCTGTAGCTCAGCATGTGACAGTTTTAACATTATTTAAGAGCATAAAACCTTGTTTGGATCAAAAGCTTAATCAAGACACATCTGTTAGTGTTAAATAAGTCCAATTACAAGGCTAGATTTTCAACAACAGAAAACTGCAAGGTAAAGTAACTATTATCATACTGTATCTGTACAATTATGGCAGTGATTAGAGAAGATTAACTCAATTACATGCAAAATGTTTGAAAAGGCTTTGTTACAAAGTGGTTTTGAAGTTTCACAGATGTCAGCTCTGTGAAAGAATGAAACCCACAACACTCATTTATTTGAGGATGGATAATCCTCAGTCAGTTCTCAATTTTCTTTATGCCCCCTCCTATAGTTCGATAAACATACAGAGATTTTCCCTTTAGAGACATTAAACAACAAACTGAGTAAATTCTGTTATAGCGACTCAATTAAGTTCATAATGGGGCGATAAGTTGAGAAATACTTGAGGTCCAGAAAAGTGTTTCATAAAACATAAACACCTTGAGAGTGAAAATTAAATATTTTTCTGTTGAGTTCACTTGTGGATTTCTACTTTAAAATGTTTAATAATACAAAAGGTTCTGAAGGCTGATTTTGCACCAAAGTATTAAAATGCAGTGACCTTTGTAGGTCATTGCTCAAAATAGACTGTAAATGAATGAGTCCCACTTTCAAGGGGAAAAGAATGACACTGCAGCTAAAAACTATTTAATTTCACTTAGTTCACCTCACTCAAAACTACATCCAGGAACCTCCATGATAAATATGATCAAATATTAACATCTAAAAGTGGGGAATTGTTTTTCACAAAGGAACTGTACAATGTAAAGTGTCAGTAAGTCCAAGTCAAAGAGAAAAAGCATATTTGTGGTATGAAAAAACCCTTACTGCAGCTCAGCTGCTATTACAGTGGAAATACCGCTACCCAGCCCGTCTTCCTTTTTTTTTTCCCATGGAAAGCTGGATTTGGGAAAAGCCTTGCCTCCTCCTCCTCCTCCTTCAGCCTTCACATCCGGGTCAGTAGAGTTGGTTGGAGCCTAGTGATGCCTTTAGGTGCTCCTCGGAAATTAAATGAAATTCGCAAAGGAGTTTCTAACAAATGTAATAAAATATTATGTTATGTTCAACTTAGTTTTTGCTTTGTGTATTACATTTGTACACAGTTATCTTGTTAAGACACGGCACAATGCACTTGTGTTTTAAGGTCTAGACCACAAAGAAGTTAATATTAAAACGTATGGTTGCTAAAAATGTAGCTACATATAAACCTTTTTTAATGAAATTCAAAATAGTGCGTAAGGCACATGTAATTAATCATCATCATCATCGTCATCGTCATCATTTTCCTTTCTTGTTTATTTTTTTTAAAAAAACATTCTGGATAGTTGTGTGTGCTTCGATTGTTTCTGTCTCAGTTCTTTCGCGTCAACACATGTCCTTGTAATTTCCGAGCCACCGATGAACGCATCCCATGTTGAGCTGCTCTGTGAAGAGGCAGACTGATGATGATCCAGCTGCTGTGCGTGTGAGTGCGCGCGCGGACATGGATACAACTTGCGTGTACTGTTGAAACTGGACTCATTTACAGTGTTACGGTCACACCGGGGGGACTTCAGAGAGCGGTAAAACTTCTTCCACGGCCGCACTCATGTGATTTCCCCTTGTTTGAGCCATGTCCAAAAGCTTGAAGAAGAGGAAGAACCACTGGACTAACAAAGTCCACGAGAGTGTCCTTTGCAGGAATGAGGAGGGGGGGCTGGGGCTGGAGTTGAAGGGCGGCGCAGAGAATGGACAGTTCCCGGTTATCGGCGAGCTTCTCCCGGATAGAGAGGTTTGCCACAGCGGCAAACTCTTCATGGATGAACTCCTGTTGGAAGTCAATGATACCCCCGTGGCTGGACTCACCACCAGGGACGTTCACGCTGTGGTCAAACACTGCAAGGACCCCGTCCGACTCAAGTGTGTCAAACAAGGTGAGGTTCTACTTCCAGCTTCTACACCAACTTTTTTTTTTTTTTGTGTGTGTCTTCGGACATTTTTGGAAAACCTGTGGTTACAGTGGCGCATTTGTGTTTTGACAGCAGTGCTATTGTCTTCAAAAACTGATATGCCACTATGTTGGATGCTAGACGGCAGAATAAAACTAACTTTTAGGGTGTATTATCATGTATGAAACCATTATAATCAGTCTGACATGACGCTTCTTTGGTCATTTGGTGTTATGAAATAGTCTTTTTAGGATGTGTTTGGGTTGTGTTGCTATGTGCGTGGAGTGGAGGAGCTACTTTGGGTTTAAGGGGGTGTGTTACATTTAAGGCAGTCCGAAAATACATCTTCCAGTCTCGCATAAAGATTCAACAACTGGTGTGGATTATACTCAGTCAAGTCGACACTATAAAAATAATTGACGGATTGCAATACATTACACTTTATTGTTTTACATTCGCAACAACTATTCCGCATTAATAATTATCTGCATTATATTCCTTTATAAAACATTTATTATTAGTTTCTGGTCAAACATGGTACATCTAAGGTCCCACATTTACTCCATTTGATTTTCCTTTGAATCATTCGTATAATTTGTTGAGAAGGAGACACCTAAGTGTGCAGTATTTATTATCCACTTACTACCAGGTTGAGTTGATGAAATTGGACATGATATTGTATAAATATTAGAACAAGTTCCCAAGTCTATATTTCACTATTATGGTGTTGTCATGGGAAATGAAAAGTATTATAAAGAAAGATAGAGTCAGTCTGAGTGTCCCTCAAATGTCCCCTCAGGGATATTATACTGCTTTGGGACCCGATACTGTATTGATGAAACATTCTTAAAAATGCAAAGGCCCCAAAAACTAGGCCTGTCTCTACATAATCTCCATATCACAGTTATATGGAATCATTGTGTTGTATTATGATGAACATATCCCTTCACATGTATAGCGATTAAAGTAACAAGATTTTCGTTATCGTTACCATGTTGGCCAAAGTATAGGTGGCACTCTCTTAATGGCATCATCTCTTTTATCTAATCACCCTGCCCCCTGCAGGGGAGGTGAGAGGCTTTTTACTCCACCAAGGAAGTGGCGGAGTTTTGTTTTTGCCAGTGTTTACATGTTTTTTTGTTAATTAGCAAGATAATTCAAAACATTATAGGTAGATTTGATTAAAATGTTCAGGTAATGTTGATACTGGCACAAGGAACAAGTGATAAAAGTTTGGTAGTGATCAGTGGAGGGGGAGGCACACCTGCCTTTCAGAAAGGGAGGGTAATCTGTCTGTGCTCTCTGAGTGCTTTTCTAGTTTTATTTTATTTTCATTGATTTATTTTTTGTTTATCTGTTTGTTTGTCTGCAGCTTTACTCAAAAAGTACTCAACCTGTTTCCATAAAATTTTCAGGAAAGCCACACGGTGGTCCAGAATAGATCCCATTACATTTTAGTGAATATAGGTTAAAGGTCAAGGTTATCGAAAATGTTTTTTTTTCCCCCATAAGAATAACATATAGGGTAAATCAGATAAAACCTGACACCACTTGTTTGATTTGATTTAATTTGGTTTATTTTGAATTTCAAAATGTAAAAAAACAGGCTGTATGCGTATCTATGCTAAAATGGCTCAGATGTTAACAATAAATGGGTGTTCATGCTCCTTGGGTGAACATTTATAAAACAGGCTTTTTATAGTTGAGTAATTACTATATTGATCCATTTTACTTTTTAATTCTGCCCTATCATAACCATAATTTAGTTTATTATATTGTGACTTGGCTACATTCTTATACTTAATTGAATATTCCAGCAATGGGCTTTATACATTTTAATCAAGTTAAATCTGCTTTATTCAATTTTTATTCACAAAAAAGAGAAATCATACCAGGCTTTTCTATGCTAATAAATACCTAATATGTTAATAATGGATTCTCCTTTGTCATCGTGAAGACCTATATTACAGTAATAATTTGATTGTACACAACCTTTCTCTATTACAGTATTGTTGAATAATTACTTCCTACAGATCCACATGCTTAAAATATGACTTATCGTTGTAAGAAAAAAAATCATTAAAGTTAATAATAGTGCATTTTCATACATGTCAAATTCTATCTTTAATCAGTTTTCCCCCTCTGGTCTGGCTGCAGGGTATTGTCACCAGTTTGTTTTCCGTTTGTATGTGCAAAAACTTTGTTGTGGACTTAGGCTTATGGTTTTCAAGTGTCGGCATATCATGTTTTACTTTAGAGAAATTTTGCAAACATTTCCATAAAATAAAGTTTTTAATGAGGCTATTTGATAAATGATCGGTGAAACTTTCATTTTTGACACTGATGTTCACTTTCACTAGATCTGACCCAACAGCATGACAAATGTTAATTTGTAATACCATCTTTAAACTCCATCTGGAAAACTTTATACCTGTCTACTTTGTCCACTTGACACTCTGGGTGTACGTCGCAGACACATTTTTCTGGCCCGACGTTTGATCATTGAGTTTCACGGTGCTAGGTGTCACACATTGGGAGCTGAGAGGAGGATCTGTGGGTTCTCATTTTAGGGTGAAAAATCTGAAAAAAACCTTGCAAACCTTGCTTTGGATCAAAGTCTTAATTCCTGTGTGTTTATAAGTGTGTGTGTGTGTGTGTGTGTGTGTGTGTGTGTGTTTTCATTATCACACTAGAGATTTATTCAAAAGGCAGCCAAGCCTATATCAAACTAATGTGTTACTTCTTTCATGAAATATTTATATCCTCTGGTGATTTCTGAAGTGATTGATATTCTTTCATCGTTCTGGTTGTGTTTGCTAAAATGGATGTTTACAGTGTCAAGCTGTTTTTTTAATGTGATTGATATAAAAACTTAGTAAATATTATGGATGAAAAACAGTCTTTTAGTGTCCTTAAAGCAGCCGTATGGTTTTACATCCAAGAGAGGCACATTTACATCTATACATGTACAGATTAGCATTGCAATTGAAAGAGAAGGGCAAAGTTCAGATGCACTGTTAATGGTTATATTTTTACAGAATGACTAAGAAGTTAAACAATCTGTTTTATTTATTTGTGGTTATTAATGTGAGTGCCTTTTCAATTTGTTTCATGAGGCTTTTCCTCTCAGACACAGTTTATGAAAAAAAAAACACATCCAGCACCTGCAGTCCAGTATTAGATGGAGGAAATTAGTCTATTTTTTGACTGCAAATAATATTCAGGGAATGGAATAAAATTCAATAGCATTTGTGGTTGGATATTAGATATGAAGCAGTGTTTTGCTACACTGCTTTTCTACATTCCTGTCCAAATCCTTACATTGTCTTCCTGTGGGTCAAAGGATAGAATTGAAAATCTTACTCCTGGTCTATAAAGTACTAAACGGCCTTGGACCCAAATACATCCTAGACCTGTCGGTTCCCTATGAAGCATCCAGAGTGGTCATACGTCATCAGGGACAGGGTTACTGTATGTTCCCAAAATCAGACCCAAACAATGTGAAGCATCATCCAGTTGTTCTGCTCTTCACCTGTGGAACAAACTACCAGAGGTCTGAGAAAAAATGGCAGTTCATTTAAATCAGACCTGAAAACATTACTGTTCACTGGAGCTTTTACTGAAATTCTTAATTGTCTTTTAAATAGTTTTATGTCTCTTATTTTAATTGTCTTTTAATGCATTTTAATCATTGTCATTTTCTTATACGTTTTATGTAAAGCACCATGAATTGTCCTGTACATGAAATGTGCAATACATATAAATTTGCCTTGCCTTGAATACATAAAAAGATTAGGTGAGTTAGTTTTAGGTGATGCTGAATAGAAGTAAATATTGATTGGTGACGGTGCATTCCAGTTTTCATTTATTCAGAATGCGTAAAGGGCAGTGACCTTTAGCATAATGGTTTTATGTATGTTCCTTTGTGAAAAACCCAGTGTAACCTTCATAGAGTTTGGTTTACAGTGAAACAGCTATAAAACAGACAACGAAGCCAAGCCATGGAACAGTGTCTGTGGCCAGTTTACATGCATGGTCAACCTCCAAAGGCTATTCCAGGACTTAATGAATAATACATCCAGTCCTCTTTTGCAGTGGTCGTCTGCCTCTTAAGTGCTGTCCCTTTCACTTGGGATCGCCAGCTTTTCATTACACACTTCTCTGTAATTACATGAGACTCTAACCTTGGTTCACACTTATTTTGTTATAGCGGTCATGAATCACGTTTATACATTTAAATCCTTAATTTCCCATGTATTTTAATTTGGCTTTAATTTTTTATGACGTCTAAAACCTTAAGGCCTTATCCCATTTTATATTCTCACACTTCCACACACTGGGTATTATGTGTGTTATGAGTCTCTGAGGTGAGGACAAGATTAGATCGCTCCATAGGACATAATTACACCTCCACAAAACATGGCGGCAATGTAAGAGAACATAGGGTCCAATTACAGCCTCCAAGACACGGTATTCAATAGAGCAAGACATTATTGATAATATGGATGAGACAGAGACTCCTCCTCCCTTTGGCCGCTACAACAAAGGCCATCGTTATATTTTCTAACCTAATTAGAACTGTTTTAATTACAGTTCTTACCTCTGTGACTTCCACGTAGATGACTGCATTGTATTATGTGTTAAAGAAATGGTAAATAATTAGAATGTAATGACTGCAACACCTAATATCAATCTGAAATGCAATGAATATAACATTTTATTTGACATTTAACCATTTTTCCCCAATAGAATAAGCTTTACAACTGTTTATACACATATTACATCTTAAAAATTCTATTTTTGAAAGGGACTGCATAATTTGTTTTTCATATTCCCTACTCTGTGAGCAGTTGCTTTCAATGGGCCATTTATCAGATAATTTGTTTTGGTTGTGTTCCATTATCTGATGACTTTGTATCATCACAAATAATGAGTTTATTTAATTCAATTTGAAACAAAACTTGAGCATCCTTCCACACTAAAGTTTTCAGGTTTAGCCTGGGTTCACTTGCAGAATTCATGTAAGGTGTTGTTTTTCTGCTACTGTAGAAATAATGATGGAGAATTGCACAAAGTCTGTTATCTGTAGATCTCAAGTCTGATGTGCAGTAAGTCTGATTTACACAGTTGCTGAGAAATATGTATTTGATTCATTATAGAACTTAAGCAGGAAAAAGTAGGCTGCCACCCTCTAGATAATTAATAGGAACACTGCAGTAACTGACTTAGTGTTTTAGGAATTCTATTGTCACTATTGTATTAATAACACCAAATTTTAAGAAGTCTGAGAAGATTGTCATTCAGACTGTGTGTCATGATTTTACGTCATAAGATCTTTCCATGATCTTGTTGTTGGGTTTCCCAGCTCTAAATCAAATCTACAAGGAAATCAGTATGAAAGAGAGGCACCAGTATAAGTTCAACTTCAGGGTGGGGTGGGGGTGTGGGATTAAAACATCCCAAATAGTGGAAAACATTGAGTTTAGTTTCATCCAGGTGTTATTTATAGAGCTGATTGCAGGTGGTTATTATGATGATGTGTAATTATATGGTTATCTGAAATAATTCCAGTAAGGTGATGATGTGATAGTGTAACAGTCATAACAAAAATGCCCTGGTTCAGTTTCAAGTCTTAGTTACAGTGAAGGATTAATGCAGCCAGCTATGGAAGCTGTCACCACATCTTTCACTCCCGGTGCAGTGACAAGCTCTTACTATGGCTGTACTCTGTGCAGCTGAGGACCTGATTGAGCCTGGCTTAGTGGTGTGGGGTGGTGCAGGTAAGAGCAGACATTTCCAGGTCAGCCAAAGGCAATCAGTGTGCATGCTGGGTGCCCACTGCCCACTTAGGGTTAGCCGGTGTTTGGGAAAAGTCATTACAGTTCGGGTAGCTTTGGCGAGGCAGAAATGGCAGCGAGTGTGGTTGCTGTGTAGCTTTTTAAAAGGTTGTTTTCAGCTAAGAGCATGGCTCTGGGGATGGAAGTGTCTGGGAATGTGTCAGCCCAACATTTAGGTCCAGATTTGAGCACAACACCACCCTACATATCAACATATGAAGGTCCAAAAGATGTTAACATGTTTCACAGCAGAAAATAAAAATAAATTTGCAGACCAGAGGCATAGTTTAACCTCAGAAAATGAAGAAGGTGACATCCTGGGTGGATGGAAAAAACAAAACACACTGTCATTACGTCAGAGGAGTTTGGAAAACGTGGTGACGAGACAACAATATTTGTTGCTTGGGTGTTTTTTTTGTTGTTTTTTTTTTTATTTTATGAATGCTATTTGAGAGTCGTAGAGAGACGTAATGCCAGGCTATGTACACACCTGACAGGTGTATTTCTTTTCAGTATTTCTGGCTGTAATTAGCGCAGTGCCAGAAGGCTCGACTGCAAGATTTCGACTAAATCTATTATTGACATTTCATTCAAAACTGGTCTTCCTCAGGCTCTTACACCTATTAGACTATAATTAGTCTAATATTTTTTGTATTTAATCTTCTTATGCTTATATTTTATTACTCTGACTTATCTGCCTGTATTTTGCATGCTTTATTATTGCTTCATATGCTTTACAAACTGAGTTATTAGTTTTTGTTATTACTCCACCAAGGAATGGTGGAGTTATGATTTGATGGCATTTATCTGTCTGTATATTTAGATAACTGAAAAAGTTCTGGACAGATTTGGCTGAACATACTGTATCAGGAAATGTTGATACTGGCACAAGGAACAAATATTTAAATTCTGGTGGTAATTGTTAGAGGTATGTGGGAGCGGCACATGTGTGTGTTTCATTCAGCTGGTTGGGGTAGATTGCTGCTCACAGAAGTGAAAGGGTGTGTGTGTGTGTGTGTGTGTGTGTGTATGTATGTGTGTGTCTGATCTGCCTTGGTGGAGTTTGCACTAACCAAGTGCTTTTCTAGCTATTAATGTGGTCAAAGCATCTGGGCAGTCAACCTGATAAAGGAGGTGGTATTCCACATATATTTACTGGTTAGATCTTTGTGAGAGTCACCTGTTGGCCTTTGTCTATGTTCATCAAATATTCTGAGGTGTATTTTGATGGTTGACATCCTTAGCCACCAGTCTACCATGTTGCCTTGTCTGACATTGCCTTTTCTTTGAGATGATCATGATTAACTGGACTAATGAGACTTTTGAGAGGGTGAATAAAGAAATGGTTGTTTTATATCAACCTTATTATACAGTAACATTTGATGTCATTTTTCCCCCTCACTCGTTCCCTCCTAATGCAGCAAAGTATGACTCTGGCATTCACATTGAACTGTCTTGTGTGTCCTTCAATATCTTTGAGCAACATATTTTTGCTCAGGCAGATGGTGTCAGTAGAGGGCGGTTGGAGTCAGACTTGTTGACTGTACAGTAAATACTTTTATAGATTTCCCCCCTCCTCAAAAATCCATACAGTGAAGAAACAATTCATTAAACAGCCTCAGACTGTTGAGTTCAGTGCATGTGAAAAACAGTGTGTTGTGACACTATCAAGTCAATGCCCCATGACCAAGTAATGGAATGACTGATGTGAGCAATGATGAGTTTGGACCGGTCACTGGTGGGTCTGAGCGATAGGATGGGCAACACTGGGGAAGTTTTGTTGAGTCAGACACACAGTGGAGCGTGGGAGTGCAGTAACGACACTCGGTACAGTCAGACCCATCCGTCTTCTTGTCAAGGTCCCATTGAGAACGTTCAGTTGCACCAGTGAGTGCGGCACAGAAAGTGTAATACACAAACAGACACACATGTGCATAAAGTGCCACGATCCCCTCCTATGTGTGGATGTGTTGTGTGTATTGGTGCGCCCCTGGGGCCTTAGCACCACTTACCACTTGCTGTCCAGTCATGCTTGACAGAGGTTTGGTAGAAAGATCCTGTTGTCGTTACCTCTGCTACACTGCCTGACTGTCAGGCTCACCTCTGGGGACAGGTAATGATAAGGACCACACACACCTACACACAGACACAGACACAACGGCCGTTCCTTCCTTGTCAATATCAGCCATCTGTTGTGGCAAGTGGAAGTATTCCGAAGAAAGCGGCAAAGTTTCGTGTGAGTGTGGACCGTACATGTGTGGTGTGTTGTACAGTCGAGTGCACATGTACAGGCAGTAACTCAGTTTCTGGAGCTGAATTCTTACCTTTTCCTTAAAATGACTCATGTGAATCAGAGACTGTGTAAATATTTCCTTGGGACCCTTAATGTCATTGCTCTTACGTGTGTTTGCTGTTGTTTTCCTCAGGTTCTGTGCTGTGAGTGAATACTTTATGAGGGATGTAACTCAGTTCCCAAAGCTTGACTCCTTAAACAGCAAACACAGACAGTGAGAGTTACAGCACAAATCAAAAAGATTCAGACTCATTAGCAAGATGTTTAGCAAGGAAAGATGTCTCCAGAATGTAAGCCATAACATTTTCTAATTTGGAGAAACTATGAAAAAAATTTATTCTATAAAGTGCTGGTTGATTTTAGGTTCAAGATGTAGAATTTAATCAAAATGTTAAACTCTATTAATGAATGGGTTTTCCTCTGAATGATTGCCTCTGAGCTTCCATTTCTACTACAAAACACTGTCTGCGCATTAGAATGCACTATTTTTTTCCACATTTCTCTTAAGTACCATATTTACTGCATAAAGAACATATTATTATAAATCTTAGAAATATTAACCATTAACTTTTTCACTTTTGTTTTCTCATTCATGAGAAAATGAAGAATGAGTTATTTATGAAAAAAGTTACGTGGTGTGTTGGTATGATGAAAAGATCCAGTCATTTACTTAATTGCAGTGCTTTACATGTTGTATGTCTTCTTATATAAATTATTGTATGGAAATTTGGGGAACTTGCTATCGGACTAACTTACTGCCTTTGATTACTCTAGAAAAAAAAGCCATTCAAACTGTTCATGAAGCTCATTATATTGACCACACCAACCCACTTTTTCTCCCATCAGTAGACAAAAAGGCAACAATTGTGTTCGGAGCATTAATAAAATGTCTTACATATAATATAAAAAAATTACTTATAGACAGAGTTTATCAGCATAAATTCAACCTTCGAGGTATTAATAAATTGTACCAACCAAAGGTAATAATGACTTTAAAATCTATGTGTATTTCAGTCAGGGGTGTGGTGTTTTGGAATGGCATGGCAGATGAATTAAAAAAATTGCGGAAACATTCTGCAGTTGAAAAGAATGTTTAAAAACCAAATCATGGAGAAGTACATGGAAGAGAGACAATGACATTGATGCTCTGAACAGTGTGAAGGGTCTATAGGGGGAGTGGGTGTGGGGTCGGTGCGTGTACAGGCAGGTCTGTGTTCTGTCATGTGAGGATGTGTTACTATGATGTTATGTATTATTGTGTATTGCTGTAATGTGATGTTTTCAGATGTTTATGTGGTGTGAGGGGGTGGAATTTAAAAGCAATGCTTCCTCCATATTCTTTTCAAACAACTTGTTATTTTTTGGCTATCCAGTCGTCACTTGTTGAGTGTAAACTGTGGTTGCAGGTTTGAAATAAACTTGATGATGATGATGATGATGATGAGTGATCTTATTAACATATGCATAACATCATTTCAATAGATAATTTCCAAAAAACACTATAGATAAATGATATTTACATGAATATGCCTTAGCCAATTTTTATTGTTTGTCTTCACTTCACCTTTTTAGCAGCTGTGAAAATCTACATTTTAATTGTGCAACACAAGAAGAAAAGATATTTATCCAGTATCGTCTTCATTTAATTTGGGCGAAGTAATGGAATGAATGATAATTATAATGGTCAATACAGTGTAATAATAATTTGGTCAGCAAAAACCTGAGTTTATGTTACCATTACTTTGTATAAGGGATTGTAAGTAGTACGTTGGATTATTGAAAGCAGTTTGCAACCACAGAGAGTTTGTTCAGGGTTTCATGTTTATCCATTTATGAATTGCAGGATTGGAACACGTCTACATTTCATTTCTGTAGAAATCCCCATTAGGTTTTTCATACCTTTGGTTCAGACATAAACCAGAAGGCCAAACATAGCCCGGCAGACCCAGTTTCAAAAAGTTGTGGCTTAAGTGACAGAAAACATGGACAAAAGTTAAGCTGATACAAAACTTTTGCAGATGGACCTTAGAGCATGAATTACACCAAGTAAAAAGAATCTTGGTTTACAAAAAAAATGGAATGAAGTAAGCCTGGGCGATAAACCAAAAATGTACATTTACTGAAGTTAACTGACATAATTTTGCCCATGTCTATAAATTCACTGTTTAAATAAAAAAGGAAAAGTAGTTTTTGTGTATTTTGACTGTGTGTGACAATTTGGATGCGATTTGAATGCCCCTTTAAGACGGTGTGGAGTGTGTGTGTAGTCACATGACTCTTCCCATCCAATTTGAACAGAAGGGAACAGACGATGAGCAAATATTTGAATGAAGAAGTAGCTGACAAACGTAGACCAGATCCTCATACTGTTGTGCTTGTTCCAAAAAGAAATTTGACATCAGTCATTTGTAAATATTTTGGGTTCCATAAACATGATGTTGAGCAAAAAAGACATGAAATGCAAAGTGTCACAGAGTACACAGCCCCATTACCCCATAGCATTATAAGACAGAAACTGATGCGTGCATGTATGGACCGAAGTGCATGAACTGCATGTGCAGCCAAGCCCCTCTGTTTATCATACATTATTGTTATCAAGGTAAAACTGCCCAATTTATCATGATATTGAGTTTAGGTCATATCGGCCAACCCTAGGATGAAGAGACCAACTAGTATTGTAGACCTTGCTGAGTTATTGAACCTCACCACAGTCGTCCATGCATTCTTCCATTATATAAGTGCAGTAGCTCTACCTGTCATCAGCACAGCTGCCTGTGAAGACAGCTTTCCCTCCTTGAAGCTATTAAGAAGACAACTGAGGACCACCATGGCAAAGGATATACTGAGTGATATTAAGGTTTTAAGCACAGAATGCAAAAGATCAAAGACTTTATATTTGGATGAGTGTATGGATTTATTTGCTAAAAATCACAGAAATCACACAATACAGTTGTCGTAGCCAATATGTCATTATAATTTTCATTCAGTTTTATACAACAATGACTGAAGACAATGCCATGTACCTACCACATTACATTTTTAATGGCTACACACTCTGATATGTAAATCTGTGGCATATATGAGTACAGGAGTTTTATTTAATGCCACCCCAGTCGTATAATTGGACCTTGTTGACCCCCTGGAAAAATATTCTGCCGACACCACTGTGAGCCAGTAGGACTTAAAACATGACCTATCAAAGACAGATGCTTTTTCATCACGTCACCATTTATTTTTCCCCTTTCTATTTTATGTGGTCAATTTCTCATACAAGTTTAGTTTCCCTGAAAATCCAAGCTCACAATAAAACCAAACACTTTAAAACAACCCACGTGGTGCAATAATACTAATACAACACACAAGCATCACAGATCAAATATGACACAACTAATCAGTTTTTAAAAAAATTATGTCTTTTATGAAGCTGTTTTATTCTTGTACATCATGAACCATAATTACACAGAGGAAACATAAAATAAACATGTTGGTTTGTAAACTGTGTTGTATTTTACGCCTTTTGGAAACTTATCTTTATTTTAATTTCATTTGGCACAATTTTGACATTCATTCATTTTTATTTAACAATGATTTTAATTAATCTCACAGAAGACGTACTTTGATTGGCTGTAGAAAGTTTGTTTAGTAGTTTATGCTAAAAAATAGTTTTGCATTTTTGCCTACAGTATGTATTTTCTGAGATCTTGCCAGGTACATGTACGGTTTATTAAAAGCAATAAGCTGCTTTGAAGTTGTGATTTACAGTTTTTTACACCAATTTACAGTGACTTCACTATAACCTGTCGAGGCTAACTGCTTTATTGCACAATATGTGACCTTTAATAAACAGCAATTTTGTAAATGTTAGTGTAAAATAGCCTGTTGTGTCCCCTGTCTAACAAGTGACAAAAAATGTGTCAAAAAGTACAAGTCCTCATCAAACTTGAGCAAGGCCTTCATGAGAGGCATGTGTGGTGTGAATTTAGTGATCGTCCATCAAAGCTGTCAAAGGTGATTGAGAGTACAGTGTTTTTGGATGGATGGACAGATGAACAGCATTTCTATGTCCCACACTGGGGCGACGGTAGACAAATATTATGATGCGTTCTTTCACCATCTATTTGTTTTATCTAGAGTGCTTTACTCATAAAACCTGGGAAACCCAAGTTGAATTTCCCATTAAATTTTGCAAAATGTAGGCTAAAGGTCACAATCACAGTCACCAAAAATGTGTTTTCACAATGATAAGAGAAAGGGGACATCAGGTAAAATGTGTATGAGGCAGTGGGGTTTGTTGTGCCTGGTACCACTTATTTTCCTATGACAATGTATTAGTGTGGATGTAGCCTTATGCCCTATTCGCATGGGATAATATGGACCACTGGTAATTTGGAACAATTACGGAGAATGTCTGAGTTCCTAGTCCCGTGCAAATGCGCCATGTCCATGATTTGCTCCGTAATAAGTCTCTCCGCAAATTATCTACTGTGTTTCGTCCAGTGATAATTCAAGTCCCGTGTGAACTCACATGTCTGTGTTTGTCATTTCAATTGTGTGTCTCTTGTCTTTTTCTGGAGTGAATAATGGAGGCAGCAGCCAGAAATTATGACGCAGCATGCGGTAATGAAGATATGGTCACGCCAATCCACATGTCCACAGCAATATTTAAAACTATCTGAAGTTGTCTGTATAGATTTAGATGGAAAGCCTCTGCTCAGAACTGCCCATTCACTTCCATTGGAATCTGGAGACTGGTCCCGTTCTTATTTTGAAGGCGTTGAGCAAATTTACAGACTGCATCCCTATCAATGACATGTTCTCCCTTTATTCTTATGCATTCTTTGTTTTCATACCTTATTAATGTATTGAGACAAAACAGGATGTTGTGAATTACGACATATGCGGTCCTAATGTCTGTAATTTGTGTGAATTACAGACTTTTGTTTATCTTGTCCGAATGTGCCACACACATGGACATATGTACGGGGGTAATTGTGAATTACCAGTGGTCCACAGATAATACTTAACCCGTGCGAATAGGGCATTAGTATATCTGCTTTTATTTGAAAAGTGGCTGAATTCAGTGAGTGTTGATTCATGTCTGAGAACTTGTGTGTTTTAATGCTCGAGGTGTCACTGAGCATGTGTAGTATTTTGAGCATGCTACAGTGAAGGACTTATTTACTGCATGGTGTGTTTGTATAGATTTAAACCAGGGGTTTGCACAATTTGTTTTACAGAAAAGCCCAAATGTCTCCTTGTGAAGTTGTTGATCAAACCTCAATGACATGTCTTCTGTGTTGAATATGAGGTGATTCCTTTCATCTTTTCAGCATATCAGAGCTCTAGTCTGCAGGTGATTTTTCTTCATGTATGTTTTGTCTTGTTCAGTTATTGCCATTTTACAAAAACAACAATCTAGGCCCCACAGAGGAGTAGTGGAAACCTGACAGCCATGAAGCAACAATAAACATCACATTGTAGTTGTGAAGCAGTGATGAATCACAAAGTACATTTGGATTGCTGTTGTTCAGCCTGAAATGTTTTTTAGGTGCACCCACTGGATACCATACGATATGGTACAGTGTGATATTGCATGAAATAGTTCTACCTAATGGGACTGCCAGTGATATGAATATAAATGCGATATAAATGTAATATTTTGGAACACGGGCATTGGTGAGGGTGAAATTGCCTGACCTGCTCACAGAGAGAAGTGGATATTAAGCAAACTCCTCAGCCCACACTAGTTGTTGCTGATTCACCGAAAAACGGGAACAATCAATACAGAGCGATTAAAGCCTTTCTGAGAGCCATGGTGGTCGTCCCGTCCTCCTCTACCATCTCTCACTGTTCGTCAAATAGGCTTGTCTTCTTTTTCTGCATGAGTGACTGAGTGTTACAATTTGAATCCATCCCACTGTGTGTGTTTGTAGTAGGTAAAAATTTTTTTAGAACACTAATCAGTTCTACAAATTATATAATATAGTGCTCCTTGGTTAATGTCACGCAACTACAGTGAGTGGTTGCAATACAAGTCGGACAAAATGTTATCTTGTCATGACCTTTCCTCCAATTCCCACCATCTTCACCTGGGCTGCACCGTACAGCTTTGCTAATCAGCAAGCTATTTAAAGGGCAACATGCAGGTTAGACACTACCATGAATCATAGTGTATATAAATTATATAAAATATCTGGATGTCGATAAAGAAACTGCAATTCAACATCACAATAAATACATTTTTAACCAAAAATGTGAAGAAATAGTGGTCCTGTCCAAAAATGGGGAGTGGCTGGAATTTATGTAGCAGGAGGGAGTCCCGCAAGATCAAGCTAACTACGGTGTATACCGACAACATGGAGGAGGCAAGGGCAGACAGTATTTATGATGGGCCACAGCCGTATAATTATGAACCACAGCAGAGAGGGGGAGGCCAGGGCAATAGGGTTATAATAGAGGGATATACATAGGAATGATGGGCAAAGGAGGGAGATAGACTTTAATAATCAGTGGCGAATTGGCCAAAATACCTGGTGAATGCAGTAGTAGCATAGTGGCTAATGCTATGAGTTTACATCGGGCATGTTTACCTTCTTAGGGTAATAAATGTACTGTCATGATTAATATGCTTTTTTTTCAGTAAACACCTGTGTAGCTGTTCTTTTTTCAGGAACAACATTTTGTTTTACTAAACGCAAAATGCATCGTTGTATTGCCGTAACGGCCATACAATCATTGTAGCACTTAGATAGTTGCTAATGGCACTTCCAGACAGTGACTTGTTAGTTTCTCGCCGTCAGATTTACACAACAAGACATGGTTAATGTCTTCATACGCTCAACAGCTTAACAGTCTATATTGCTCATACTATGCTGTAACAACTCTCATTACTTTAGAGATACTTTGAACATAGATAGCTGCTCTGTTACTATGGTGATAGGCTGTCACGGCAGCCATGCCAGTGAAAAGAAAACATGGTAAACATCTTACCTAATGCTAGTTGTCTATAACAAATCATCTTATACTCCATCACATCCCCAGGATGATGACACTCCGGAGTAAAATTACATCCACAAATGGACAAGTGAATGGTGACAGATGCAGTTGTGAAGTCGACTCTCTTCATCTGCACAAAACACACCCAAGCCCAAAAGTTCTTACTTTTCCTACTAGGAAAATGATGAACATGATGTCCTCACAGGCTGTAGTTCACAACCAGCACAAACACAATAATTCACACAATAATTCACAATCTTGACTCTTAAAATGCTCTCACTATGTCTCACTTGCAACTAGTTCAACTTCTACTCGTATACCCACAACATAGAATTCAGCTCATCCTCTGCGTGTCTCCTGCGGGAAAGGAATAATTCCATTTCCTGTAACTTTTAATCAACCTTTTTAGCACCTTTTAATCTTGTTTTATGAAGGGTTTATGGATCATGGCCATTTTCACACAGGTTTGATAAAATTCATTTCTAAACAATACTAAGTCTAAATTTAAGGATGAAAAAAACTTTCACATTACACTTTTAAGCTGTGAGTCACAGGTGCGGGACCATTCAGAAATGTTTACTGGCCACACTTTGGCAACTGGTATGGTATTTGGGCTGATCTGTTAATGTAACCAACTCCTCATTTAGAGAGAAATGGCAACTGGGAAAGTCAAAACATATCTGATTTTGGAAAGGGGGCATGTACAGTTTTTTAATAAGTTTGTGTAAAGCCCTGTGCAGTAAAGGGTTACAGTTCAGTGAAGGAATGAATCATTGGTGATTCTACTGCTTTTCTCAATGTTTAAACAACGTGTCTGTCACCTGTTGCTGCCAAGTCCAGTGTTGTTGTCAGCTGTTTATCTGTAAAATCCTGTGGTGATAGCTTGTTTCCACTGATTGGACAAGACACCTTTTAACGACAGAACAGCTACAGGAACATGAAGGAGAAACTCTTGAGCATCTTGTTTTTTGTGTTTGTATCATTACCTGAAATACAGCTACAGTATAGTAACTCACTATCACGGTCATCATTTATATTTTAAGATGCTATAAATTATATCAAGCCACAAAAACCAGAGCTGTGGTTGTGGAAACAATGTTTTGTCTTGTCTCGCTGGATTGGTGTGCACTGGCAACACATCTTCTTATTATTCTGTGATTGTTATGTCCCAGTTGGTGGTCTAGGTTAAGGACAGTAACATTATACCCAAAAATGTCAAAAGAAAATGGAGAGATGGTTGTAAAAATGAACTGAGAGCTTTAATTAACAAAAAATGATCCCAATAACAGAAAACACAGGGAAAGGGACTTGATGGTGCCAAAAGAAAGAATACAATAAAAACACAATCTACAATAAAGTACAGATCTAACCTACTGAATGAAACAAAATCTTCCTACTCTAAAACAACAAAGAAAATCACAACATGTGGCACTCACCTCCTAGGCTAGTGTGAATAACAGAAAAAGGTTGCCTACGGGTAAATGTATAGGGTACCCCAGCACTAGTCTACCCTTCCCCTGGTACAAAGTAAAAAAAATACAAACTGGTTGTGCAGCAGTGTCTGGTGGAGCATGGCAGAATGAGAAAGAGAGAGATTGCTGGCAACACAGGTGATTTATATATGGAGGTGCTGGTGATGATTGGCTGGAGGTGATTGGAGACCCAACTGGTGGTGAGAGGTGGAAGTGGCTGGAGTATGGCATGGCATGGGGCTGAATGAATGGGCTGGATCTGTGAATTGAGTGACAGTAGAGGACAAGGAGCAGAGGGGAGAAAAACAGACAAAGACAACAGACAAAAATCCCCCCATAGCTAATGACGTAACAGTGATCTATACTATATTTTCATCTAAAATGTCCCCTGAATGTGTATTATAAGTTTCACCCTAAGATATGTCCCCAGTTTTAAGTTCTGTTCCAAACAAGGATTTTCAACGTTCACCTTGGATCCATGTCTACATTTATATCAGTATCTGATCACTTCAGGTCTGAGATGCATCCACAATGCTGCTCAGTAAGAGGGTCTATTTGTCATTCCTCATTACTTTTAAGTCAATATTTCAGGCATGGTGTTACAGTGTGTCATAAAATGTGGTGCACACAATCAGTATTAGAAGTGAATACTTTAATTGTGAAAAGTCTGAGGTCAAGTTTGCTCTGACCTCATTTGTCTGTCATTCTAATGAATACAACATTTTAAGAATGCCTTCAGGATTCAAGGAAGTGCTGATTGAATTTGGCAGGAGAAAGTCAAAGGTCAAGAGTGCTAATTAAATAAACACAAGCTTGCTAAACTAACTGGAGGCTTTTAGTAATTGAGAAAACTGCATGAGCAGTTAATGATGCATAATGGATATATCTGATTGAATCAACAGTTGTTTTCTCTTCTGAACATCACATTGACGCACTAGATAATACTGATTAGTTAATTGATTGATTGATTCTTTAATGACCACACTACAAGCAGGTGGAATTTGCTTTCAGTACAGGATGGTACAGGTTCCAAATATGCAACATGTAGACTAGTAACACAAACAAGAGACAAAAATGGACATTGCACATGTAGACACATAAACAGTGCCAATATCAAACAGTTCCAGTCCAAGTTCTATAGGTTATCTGCAGGAATTCAATATTTTTATGGCTGTGGGGAAAAAACTGTTTTTGAAGCATGTTGTTAAACCAACAGCAACAGCCTATGTGATGTTAAAAATGTTTTTACAACTATAATTCATTTTCTGCCCAGAATCAATTACTGACATATTTAAGCTTGGGAAATTTCATCTGTTCCTTTAATAAAATGAAGATATCGATAACTAGTATGTAATGCATCATCAAAAATGCATCATGTGAACCATGTGAGATTGTTCACATCACCCTCTTTTTCCTCAGTGTGACCAAAATATTTTGCAGATGACTAAACTCTGAAATCACCCACTAAAGCCAAAAACAATACTGCAGCTGTCTGACTAGGACAAAGGGAACTGATCAAAATGCTGCTCTGTTAAATGCTTCCTGTACAATCCCTGAGTATTATTGATTACTCTGTAATCACATGTGCAATGACTGACATAAACTACACATATGCAAACCTTGTGAGACCTGTGTCCAGATCTGCAGTTACAAAGCAGCATTTTCTGACAAGTTTGCAATTCGGCTGTAAACAAGACATTGATTTACTGCCGTGGATTATAGAGAATATAAAGAAGGACTGGACACATTATTAGCATTTCTATTCAATAAACCCTGTTGCTGTCTGTGCTGCAGCAGTTTATGTCCTGTCTGTCTTCTACTTCTGTCTTCCTCTGCTGTCTCACTGAATGATTTGAGACCCTCAGAGGATCCATCCGTCCTTGAGGCTAACATTATCTGAGGATAGTCAACTTTTTTGGGGATGCCTGTCAAGTCTCATTGTAGCCTTTAGCTTCCTTTTTAGCAAGTGCCCTCCACCCACCCCACCATGTTAGTTTTGCCTGTAGCGAGGTCACCTCCAGCTGCTCTAAGCCAGCTCACATCATCACTCCTGGGACGTTTTACATATGCAGCGCTGTCTTGCTTTCACTTTCCTTTCCTTTCCACACTCATTTCATCCATGTCTCTGTGGGGAAACTGAAAGAGGCATGTTTAAATAGGTCCTGGAGATGAAGAGGCTGACTGCGCTGTTTGGCCTGTCTGTCTCTGTGCTCGTAGACATTATTCATGCCTTTCCAACAGTCAGTCAGATAGTGGGGGACCATCTGAAAAACCGAGCGCCCATGAAAGGGGCAGAATGAGATCGAGATGCTAGTAGAGAAGGAAAGGAAAGACTGAGGGAGTGGAGGTGACGGATGTTTGGAGTAGGTTTTAATTTTTTTCCCCCAACTATTCTGAATTCAGACAGAGCTCTCTTCTCTTATTCTGTCATCAGGTTAAAGTCACTTATTTTAGTTGAGTATATACTACCCGTAACATACAATTCTTGCTAGAATTAGATTTCACCTCGCTGAATTTAGTTATTGTTTTATTGAAACGAAAAGCCTCTTGAAGCAACAACGAACACGTCGACAGGAACAGATTCTGACAGAAAGATGTTGTAGTACCCTTTTACAAATAATGGAAATCCCATTATTTTATAATATGTCAGTCTTATTTAAATATCATACAAATGTTATTACCTGTCTGCAAGTCAAGTTGACATGAAGCCAAAAGATATTTTTGTGAAATCTGTAAAGTTTTTGTCCTTACAAACAGAAAAGTGCATCAACACGCAGTCTGAAATCACAAAAACAAATTAAAACAAATAAATCAGAAAGGTTACAAAGGAAATGTTAGTCTGTTGTGCCAAAAATCACTCACTGGAGCTTTAATGAATTATCACAAAATCCACATAGTGACTTCAGCTTTGCTTTAATCTATAACTCTTGAGTTTAATTTTCCTGTCAAATAGTGCCTTAAAGTATTGTAACACCATCTATATTTCTGGACTATGAGCTAACACTCTAGTAGATATCAACATTTGAATGATGAAATATTTCCGTGTAAAATTGATCTTCGTTCTTCGCTGTTCTGTTTGTCCTGATGCCAGAGTAACATGTAGAGACCTCTCCGGTAAACACATACTGTGGCTGTGCATTGTTCTCAATAACCCATGGCTCTTGGCTGTTATTTTTTCCACTGTGCTTGGTTTCTTTAAACATTGATTTTATGCTTCTTGAACTTCATGCACACTGAAAATATTGTCCAAAATACACCCTTGTGGACATCATCCTTCTAGTTCAGTTGAGTCAGACATTCAGAGCTGGGTGTTTGAAGTAGAGTCTTAAACTTGACTGTTGATTGAAATCTCATTCTGCTCAGGGCTATCAGTGTTCAGTCCAGATTTCTTTTAGATTTTTAAGAGCTCGTACTTCAACATGTTGTGTCAGTTGAATGTGCATTTGCAGCTGCATATGAAGAGAGTGTGGAAAGTAGAATGCACAGTTGCACAGTCGCACACAAGGCTTCTTAGCCTTGGGCCAGTGGAACCATGCTGAGCTGCATTTGAACCATGGGGAGACACAAAGGGGACTAGGCAACCGTCTGTCGTCCGTGTCTCTTCCTCAGGAATCCCCACAGAATGGTTGTTATTCACTACAAGGTATGCAGTAATTAGACTGAGGTCAAGGGAGTGTGTGCCCTCACTCTCTCCCTGTCCCAACGAAACATCCTTGAAGAAGTGGGCCGCAAGTGTTGCCCGACTTCCTCTAACAATTAACAAAAGCATTGTCTCTTAACTCCCTTCACTCCTGACCTGATGTGTGCACTCCGACTTCATTAATATCCTACCTCCCTCACTCCACTTTTTCATTTCGGGTAGCTTTTGATTATTTTCTCTAAATGTAAAAACGAGTGAGAAAACCCCCCCCGACTTTAATAAAATGTGGTGACTGAAAGGAAAATTGAAGCTGCAATCATCTTCCTTCTGTTCTCTTTTTTACTCAGAGCTGAAGTTTGGTCCTCAGGCATACATTGAAGATTTGTTCTGTTTTTGGTCTTTTGTGTGGAAATACATCGAAAGGTTTACAGCGCTTATTCCTTGTCAAAATTAATCCTAACACACACATGAACATCCACAAGTTAAAATAACTTTGCCCTCTTGACAGAGGTCACTATAGTACATACACTAACATGCTTTTAACATTTTCTTTCTAGAACTGCTGTTCTGTGTCATGAACCTCTTCACTTTCTCAGTCTATTACTTTTGAATTCTTGTGTTACAAGGGCCAAGGGTGAAGCTTTTACGGTCCTTATTCCATTCTTGGTTAAGTCAACCAGTATTGTGCAACCTCATCATTCTTCAGGAAAAATGATGTTTTCCAGTACTGTGTTAACAGGTTTAGAATTGTGCACTTTAAAAGTAGAAATATATTTTTTGGACCACAGCCCTTCCACAACCCAAATAAAGATTTGATACTTACTGACAAGACTTTTTTGGAGGATTGGAGGAAGGTAATTTTGCACGGCTTATTTGGGTTTTCAATGAATGACATGCTTTCTTTGGAACACATTCACTATTCATGAGTAAGAAAAAACTATACAATGGCGATGGTGTGTTAGAAAAGAAATAATTAGAATTTGACTATAATCTTTCCCAGCAAATTGCATAGAAAATGGATTTGAGTTCATGCAATCAAGCCAAGAGATTCTTACAAGCAGGAAAACATCCGTAAGTCCACTATCCAATGCCTTTATTAGCTTTAGTCCACAGAGTGACAGCTGTATGAGCTCCCTCCTGGTCTCTGTAACAGACTGTATGGCTTCAACTCTGGCCACTCTGAGCTCACAGCCCTTCTGATGAGTGATGGCTCCCTATTATTCTAACTTGAAAGCACTCTTTGTTATTCTAATTAGGTGTGGCAAATGAGGGCTGCACTGCTCAGGGTCCTTTCTATATTCCCTCTCATTTTTCCACATCTACTCCCTTCGTTGCTTTTCTACCTTCTCTCAGTCTGCTTCCTGAGCTAGTATGCATTGTGGGCGTTATCGTTCAGCCCCTGAAACACCCAAACCCATGCAGAATGAATCTGTGATGAATTCAGCAGGACAAGGCTTGGCATGGAATTTGTCCCAAGTGGGAAAGGCACTTCAGCTTTACCACCCTTGAAGAGATGCACAGCTAAAACAGAGTGAAGCCAAAATAGCTGCCATCACAAAGTGGAGTAGTTGCGCTTCTCTGCTGTACAGACAATAATATGCGTATTGCTATTTGATGCTGAGCAACTGAAAAAAACTAAACACTTGATTTGAAAAAACAACCTTCTCTACAAAATGTTTGTAGCATTCTGAAAGATCTGTCTATATAATGCAGATGCATCAACAGACCATGTACCTTTTTATATGCATTTTAGTTCACATGTATGGTCTCATCAGCGACCATGAATGAATGAATCACCACAGCAAACCGAAAACATTGTGGCAAGCAAACGACAGTGGTACAATCTAATCAGCTACAGGTCAGGTTGCATGTCATTGCCGGACTTCACTGTCAATGTAGCTGATGAGGGGCAGAAGTAATCTGTTGCACTGAATCACAATACTTACATTACACGTGTCTACAGATGAGTCAGATGTCAGACACCTTACTTGAATTTCTCACAATGTCAGGGTGACTAATCTCGCCCAACATTGGTTGGGAGAGATTATTGTGATCAGTGTGTGTGTGTGTGTGTGTCCGCAGAGACATATCATACTATAACTCAATGAATACTTGAGATATCACCATGAAATTACATGGGCATATCAATATAGCTAATGTGCATCAGATGCAATTATCCATTTGAGGAAAGGTCAAGGTCACAGTTAACTAAAAGGTCAAAATCACATTATCGGTTATAACTCAAGAGTGGAGGGTCACAGAACATTCAGATTGGTACCAAACGGTGCAGAATGAAGACAATTCTCACAATTGGTGTTATCACCTACAACCAATAGTTTTTGAGATCTCTGGACATCAAAGGTGACATGTTGTAAAATTAACTTCTGTAACACGGTGTGTGTCAAGCATAGACATATCACGCTATAACTTAATCAATCCTGGATGTATTATTATAATATTACATGCACTGACTATTATATACATATGAAATTATCAATATTGCCAAAGGTCAAAGGTCAAGGTCACACTTAGCAGAAAGGTCAAAATCACATTATTAGCTCTAATTGGGAAAGAGCACTTTGACTGACACCTGCTTACCAGGCGTGTGAAAGTAGACAGTGACATTTGAGTGTCAAATGAGTGACTAGCGGCTCACTTCACGGCCATAATATATCTTGCTAGGTGTTGATTGGTGTCGCCTGCGTGAGCATGCCACAAAATACTACAGTGGTAGGCTGTCTGCCCCACCTGAAACTTTGTTTTAGTAATTCCACCAGCAGTAACAACTTACAGCATGAGCATTATCATACTCACAGATCCCAGTACACACTTCTAAAACAGCCCCAACTAATTATTATAGTCTTTCTTTCTGCTCCTTTCAACTCATTTCATCCACTTCCACAACACATTATCAAACAATCTCACATTTCCTACGGACTCTACACTTGTAATTGTAAAAATAAATAATGAATTAAACGTGTGTGTGTGTGTATGTGTGTGTATATATATATATATATATATATATATATATATATATATATATATATATATATATATATATATATATTGAAGCATATTCACTTAAGTATGTTGATTCATACTGATGAACTTAATGAATTTTGAGTTAATGCTTAGAAATATTTTTTGACATGTCATTTTGGAATTATTACAGAGAATTGACCAGAAACAAAAATTATGAACCAAACTGATAAAATTCGACTGAAACCCAGCTCACCTGGTTGTAGTCATGGGTAACAATAATGTACATTTGTAGTCAGTCTTTGTTTTGGCAGCAAGTGCAGTGCAATGTGTGATTGCATGACTATTCATGTTGAAATTTGGTGAAATGGATAATAATGAGCAAACCAGAACATAAACATAACCCCTGTTGTTCCAAGGATATTGTGCATTCAATGACCTCTTTATATTCAATCAAGTACAATCATAGTTTTAGTCATTTCATCACATTCATAAAATTAATTATTTTCTACAAAAATTGCAGTATGTCTCCCCTTCCATGTTTCAATGTAGAGTATATATATCCCCTCAAAGCCCAGAGGGAGCACATCAAATAGTGATTCTCATGTGGGTTTTTGGTGAGGAGGTGATGCATATTCAGTTGATTATCATCTCACCACATCATACTAAATTTTACTCACTAGGGACTTACTCTCTCTTCTTTTAGACAATTCATAGTTTGGTATAAATCTGAAATATCTAATATGGTCCCTTAAATAGTCAGAGATGACACTGAGAATGAAGCCTCCCACAAAGAACAGAATATGTAAGTGGGAGGACACACTCAGACAGCAGTGCTGAAAACAAAATGTGTGCAAGACAGTTGTACCATAGTGGATATGGGTGGCCACTATGGGCAAAAAAAATAATCCTGGTAATAATCTGATGATGTCCTGTAAAATGTGATTTTTTTTGTCTTTTTATAAAAGATGTTCTAAAACAGAGCTATCAAAATTAATGACAACACAGATAAATCCATTATAATGATTACACATTTTTGGTTAACGGTTAACCTATCCAGTAGTGACGGGTAGAAGAACCAACACATAAAGATGAAAAACATTAAACAACATGTTAGCCTCTGGATGGAAATATGAGGACAAACAAAACCAAGACCCACAGAATGTATTAGACACTCTACAGGAAGTAGTTCTCTATTCATTGAAATAAAATAAATAAATAAATTAAAAAAGTATACGTTAGTCAGGGATTCTGTTAGGACTAAAGCTAATAAGTCATCCAGCTTGGACAAACATATTTAGTGCAGATATAGTCACTACCTTCTTCAGTCTCTTTACTTTTGCAAAAAAATCAACTCATATACTGTAGATGAAAAATGTATATTTAATTGTGATTAATCAAAAGCAACCCTGTGATTAATCTGATTAAACATTATAGACATCTCTATCATCTCTAAATGAAAGTACTTCATTCATCTTCTATGAAAGTGAAACTTAACATGCTGTCAACATGTGAGTCCCAGTTTCTATGCCTCTATTATATGGCGGGTCTCGCATGAAATTTTCAAAACTTCTAATCTGTATCCACTGGACCCCACCCGCTACGCAATGGACCACCCAGAAATGCTGGACCCTGTGAATGTGTCACTTTTACTCCCTCTTTAAGGCATTCATATAAGATTATTTTGACCAACATCAGTCTTGTCAAAACGGAATCATTTCCAGACTAGTGATGTGGACCCATGTTTCATGATGAAGCCATGCGCAGATGGAGACTCCTGTATATTTCCTCCATATGAAAAGGATACTGTTTTGGAACTCACCAAGTCACCATGAGACTGAATCCTGTGTGGTAATTGGCTTCTGAAACACACATTTGGCCAATGAGGTCTGTCATGCACTGCTCCTTTACCATCTCTGCACCATCCATTTATTTTCTTTTTAAGACAGTATCAATACTTTAATCTAAAATTGAATATCGTCAATTCAACATATTGTAGGCCATGTATATTACCCACCTCTAATATGGAAAATCGTGTTCTCTTTCAAACGCTTTGTATTCAGCTTCACTGTATTATTAAACATCTCCTCATACACTGAAGGTGTCTGATGTGCATTCATGTTCTTTATGACCCTCAACTGTCAAGCCTGCTATTATATATGACAGAGTATCTATTCCAAGCTCATAGTTCAGACTGCTCTATTTGTAAAACACTGTATCTGCTGTGTCTAATACTACATGGTGCAATTGGCCTCTGAAGACTTTCACATCCTTTAGACTGTCAGAAATAATTTCGCCTCTTCTATTACACCTACCTGTATTCATTTGACTGGTACACATTGAATGTGCCTGCTTCAGTTAAGTCATTCAATGACCATCTGTGCACAAAGGCACAGAGACATCTTTAAATGCTCAGAAAAAGAGTGTTTTCTTCTGTCCACTTAATGCATCCTCATAAGAGCAATATGATGAATATGAGTCTTGGCCTCATGTCATTAGGTATTATAGTCTGGTGTTGATCTAATACAGCGTACCTTTGCAGTTAAGATTATTTGCTGCTTTGTGCACAGGAGTCTTCTGCAGGTTTATATCATAATAGATAAATATATTGTGATCACATTGTCGTGTATTAGGGCTTAATTTATATATTCGTTTATCTAATTTTACTTGATTTTCAAAATGACTGCCTCTTTGTAACAGACTTCAATATTCTACCTCAGATTTGTCAAATGGTCAGCTGCGTTTGTCACATTCTGTCCTTAAAATGATATTTCGAAGCACCATACTGTGGTCCCTTGTTTATTGCGGGAATTACATTGTAAAAATAACTCACAATAGGTGAAATCCATGTTTAGTCAGCTTTATTTTTTATAGTTTTTATATATGTGGCACCGTACAGCAGCATAAATTCTAATGTTCCTTCAGTATGTACAGAAGTCCAACTTTTTATGTGATGATTAGCATCTTCCTTTGCCCTTTTTATGTAACCGCAAGTGATTTTGTCAGTGAAGAACGTTTTGTCGACATTGTGGGTTTTGTCGGGGAGAAAACATGGAAACAATCACCACTTCAGTCACACTGCTAGCAATTGAATATTTATGTACATTTTTCAAAGCTGAATTTATTTTGTACTGTACAGGAGACACGGCACAAAAGAGACTGATTGACAATGGTCTACAGTCCCTTACCCAATGAGGACGCAGAACACAATGCGTGTTCATACGCTCTAAAAAAAGCATGCAAAATTGTACTAACAGCAAGGTCACAAAAAGTGAATCCTGTTATATTGAGGGACAACTCTATATCATCATTCAGCACCAAAAGTCAAACTTTAAACTGGAAAGAAATTGTTAGAATAATATATTATATAATTGTATTTTTAACAGTCTTGCCTATCCTTACTTGGATTTACCTTCACACTTGCACTGCTTACAAAACATACAGTGTTCTAATGACACAGCAACAGGCTCGTGTGCAGTTTTAACAGCATGCTGTTAATGCTGTGAACAGTGTGTTTTTACACTTACCTTTTCATTTTCCTGCACCAGCATCTAAACCCTCTCATTTTACAACTGTGCTGCCCTTATCAACATGCCAATAGTGTAAGTTAATCCCTGTGCAAATAAACAGAAACACTCTCTTTCTCTAACACCTCATTTTGCAGCTTCACCAATTCGTTCTAGCAAATGGGCTTCCTCTCAGTGATGTGTATAAAGTAGCAGGGAGAGTACGGACTTGGCACATGGTCTGAACAGGCCTAGCCCATGGTAATAATGAGGTCAAACAGATATACACAGTTCCCTAAACAGCTCTGTCTAAGACATTCCAGCCTGGTGTCAGCACAGCTCTGTGTAGCCTGGAGGCATTTCTACTTGTCGTAGAAAGCCATGATACCACAACTCAACGAATTATCATAGCAGCTTGGCCTGAGTCATGATGAGATTCACGTCTTAACACAGTTTAAAAGATGAGAATTTACCGTCGTCCCCAGAGTTACTGGAGCCTCCTGATACTGAACCCACAGGGGGAAAACAGCCACTTAATCCATATAAAACATATTTATTCAAGAACCATACTAAACTGTTTACAGCAAGTCGATATTCACTGCAAACGTCTACAGCCCCTGGTTATGCATGGGGCGCATGAGCTTGACATATTGCAGTGTTTATCTTTAATACTGGGTGCAGTTTGTTGCTATACTTGCCACATACAGTCATCGGCCACTTTATTAGGTACACCTGTCCCACTGCTCAGTAACACAAATTTCAAATCAGCCAGTCACATGGGAGCAACTCAATGCATTTAGGCATGTACAGTCGACATGGCCAAGACAATTTGCTGAAGTTCAAACCTAGCATCAGAATAGGGAAGAAAGGTGATTTAAGTGACTTTGAACATGGCATGATTGTTGGTGCCAGACGGGCTGGTCTGAGTATTTCAGAAACTACTGATGTACTGGGATTTTCATGCACAACCATCTCTAGGGTTTACAGAGAATGGTGTGAAAAGGACAAAATATCCAGTGAGCAGCAGTAATGTGGGCAAAAATGCCTCGTTGATGCCAGAGGTCAGAGGAGAATGGCCAGACTGGTTTGAGCTGATAGAAAGGCAACAGTAACTCAAATAACCACTGGTTACAACCAAGGTCTGCAGAAGAACATCTCTGAATGCACAACACATCTAACCCTGAGGCAGATGATCTACAACAGCAGAAGACCACACCGGGTGACACTCCTGTCAACTAACAACAGGAAACTGACTCTACAATTGACACAGGCTCACTGAAATTGGACAATAGATTAGAAAAACGTTGCCTGGTCTGATGAGTTTCCATTTCTGCTGCGACATTCAGATGGTAGGGTCAGAATTTGGCATCAACAACATGAAAGCATGGATCCATCCTGCCTTGTATCAACGGTTCAGGCTGATGGTGGTGGTGTAATGGTGTGGGGGATATTTTCCTGGCACTCTTTGGGCCCTTTAGTACCAATTGAGCATCGTTGCAACACCACATCCTACCTGAGTATTGTTTCTGACCATGTCCATCCATTTATGACCATAGTGTACCCATCTTATGATGGCTACTTCCAGCAGGATAACGCACCATGTCATAAAGCTAGAAGCATCTCAGACTGGTTTCTTGAACATGATAATGAATTCACATTACTCAAATGGCCTCCACAGTCACCAGATCTCAATCCAATAGAACACCTCTGGGATGTGGTGGAGCAAGAGATTCACATCATGGATGTGCAGCCCACCAATCTGCAGCAACTGCATGAAGCTATCATGTCAATATGAACTGAACTCTATGAGGAATGTTTCCAGTACCTTATTTAATCTATGCCACAAAGGATTAAGGTTTTTGTGAAGGCAAAAGGGGGTCTAACCTGGTACTAGCTAAGTGTACCTAATAAAGTGGCCGGTGAGTGTATATATGTTGTCTTACTGTCATTTAAAATAATCATTCCTGTCTTAGTTTTTGTGTTTTGTTTGACTAATTAATGTCACTAAACATTTGAGGTAGTGTTGTTCGAAACAGCACTTTTTAAAAATACGTTAGGTAGATTAGTTCATTGCTTTGCTTTTAGTGTCTAGGGTTAGTAAGAGGGTTTTTTGTAACTGACTTATTTCAGAAGGAAATCTATCTATCTATCTATCTATCTATCTATCTATCTATCTATCTATCTATCTATCTATCTATCTATCTATCTATCTATCTATCTATCTATCTATCTATCTATCTATCTATCTATCTATCTACCTATCTAACTACCTACCTACCTACCTACCTACCTACCTACCTACCTACCTACCTACCTACCTACCTACCAACCTACCTACCTACCTACCTACCTACCTACCTACCTACCTACCTACCTACCTACCTACCTACCTACCTACCTACCTTGCATCATACCAGTCCTTTTGAGAGTAGTAGTTTTCCACTCCAAAATTACCGTGCCCGATGCGGAGGCAATCTAGCAGAGTCCCTTTCAACCAAGCCAGTCCTACAACATCCAGTGCCTTGAGACACCCAGGGTGGATCTGATCAACCCCCAGGGTTCCTCTGCCATAGAGTAGTTTCACTACCTCAGTGACTTCTGTCCTGGAAATTGGTCCATGTGTTTCCTAGTCTCTCTGCTTAGTTTCTTCCATGAAACATGATTCAGTGGGATTGAGGAGCTCCTCAACGTATTCTATCCACTGCCCAACTACATCCTCAGTTGACATCAGAAGCTCCCCATTCTCACTATACATAGTGTGGGCAAGTTGCTGCCAGCCTCCCTAAGTCACCAGATGGTTTGCTACAATCTCTTGTGAGCTGATCGATAGTCTTCTACCATGGCCTCACTAAACTTCTCCCAGGCCTGAGTCTTTGCCTGGTGTTCTACCAGCTCTTGGTCAACTAGAAAAGCACTCAGAAACTGCAGACTCCACCAAGGCAGATCAGTCCCCCCTTTCACTTCTGCGAGCAGCAGCCTGCCCCAACCAACTGGAATAAACACACGTGTTGCCCCCCCCACATACCTCCACTGATTACCACCAAATTTAGTAATTTGTTCCTTGTGCCAGCATCAGCATTTCCTCAGCTGTCCATAACGTTTTGAGTTATCTTGCTAACATACAGACAGACAAACAGATAAATGCAGGCAAAAACATAACTCTGCAATTCCTTGGTGGAGTAATAATTATGATCCCCTTCCTGTTGAGGCTGGGATGAGTTGTGGTTCAGTGATCACAAACTGGTGATGTCATGTGCTGTAGTTCAGTCGTCTGTACAGCTTTTATCCACAACTATGGCCACTGGGAAAACAAGTCATTTGTCAAACAATGGACTCTCAGGTTATTAGGTAATAAATTATTTGACATTTGTTGTATTGCTGTGCTTTAAACCGAAGGTCCTCCTCTTTCTTCTTTGATTAGCGTGATGTGTTGACTTCTTGCTCTTGCTCACTAACACAGAAGACAAAGCAGGATCACTCATATCTGATTTTGCTTAATGACACCTTAGCATGAGCTGTAAACCAAGTGAACAGAATCATTTCTGAGGAGTGTCTTGTCTATTCCTCCTCCCTCTCCGGAGTCAAAGGGAGTCACAGCCACTGGAATGTAAAGAATGCAGCTGGAGCAAAAACAATGGAAAATAAGTGCTTGTGACAGATGTGCAACCTCATCTAAGCTTTAGAGAATAGCATTCAGGCAGTTTATTGTTTCCCCTTTTCTTTCCAAGGAGTAAGACCAAGAGGAATTTACATGACAGCATCAGGGCCACAAGTGCTCACAGTAAGGATATATCCAGACAACAATTCCTCTGTCTGATCTTTGAACAAGATCCTTAGTTTAAAAAATGAACAAGTTCTTCTTTCTGCTTCTGATGCAGTTTTCATATTTTTCAGGGGCTTTTTTTGGAGCCTTGTGTCATAAGTCGTCCGGTAATGAATCTCTAAAGCCAGGTTTCTGAGCCAGGAGATAATGATGAGTCATTTTTAAACAGACTGTTCAGATTTAATGAGGCTTAACAGATTGCACATTGAATAAAACTTATTTTTTTTTTTTTTAAACCTTGCCATGCCCTCTGTATTAAAATGTGACCCATAGTAGGAAAGAAAAGAAAGAATCAGCTACCCTTGTGGGATTTATAAATCTTATATAATCAGACGTAATCTCTGCTGTCACACATGTGGTAGTGTTCAGAAGAAGTTTGCTAAGAATTTTGGTGAATATGTAGTATTTCTATTTTCACATGTGAACAAATTATAATTTAAAATTTCAGAAAAAAACCCCCAAAACACATGAGGTCATGCCAAAGATGCCAGTGTGTGGGCTTGCAGAGATAAGAACAGAATTTATTCATACTGATGGGTTTGGGATTTACGTGACCCCTACAGGGAGTAGAGGGTCACTCTGCAGGTTTCCTATGTTGCTGGGAACCCTACAGGCCTTTAAAAATGACCAGATGTGACAAATACTGGAAAGAAACACATTTTAGAGTAAAAGTGAAAGTTCGAAGCACTGCTGGGCTTTTTATTTGTTTTTTTTTAGCAATAGGCACACATCTAAATGAAAAGAATGGTGTTTGATGCTGAAATCAGTGTTTCTTCTACTGTACATGGCTGACTCTTGATTGTGAAGCATGTGAAAGCATTATTGTATGAAGTCATTCTGTATGTGGAGTTCTCCATTTGTTGAGTACTGATTCAGTTCTGACATTGACCTCCAAAGAGATCTTTACCATAACTATTGGCAGCACAAAAGAGTTTTGCGGTTTTACTGGTTGTTTATATATAAAATGTAAACTATCAAATGACACAGCATGTGAAGATGTGACACAATGTTATTTTGACCAACTATCAAAGTAAGTAACTGTTTTCATTTGAAGATTAAAACATAATAATTGCAAAATACAGATGTATGTAAACATCATTGATACAATCTGTGGACACATAGTTTTAATTTTGTTGGTGGTTTTTGTAGTCGCAGGTGTGTTCTGTGTGTGGCTTCCCTCAGCTGATATATGAGGGTGATTCTCATCTCGTCATCTGAAACCGCTTTATCCTCACTAGGGTCACAGGGGTCACTGGGGGCCTAATCCAGCTACCATGGGTGAAGGCGGGGTACACCCTGTATGAGTCGCCAGTTCATCTCAGGGCTGAACATATATAGACAAACAATCACTCTCACATTCACACCTATGGGCAATTTAGATTAACCAATTAACTTATCAGTGCATGTGTTTGGATGGTGGGAGGAAACTGGAGTACCTGGAGAAAACCCACGCAGACACGGGGAGAACATGCAAACTCCACACAGAAAGGTCTGGTGTGGGAATTGAATCAAGGTCCTTCTTGCTGTGAGGCACGAGTGTTAACCACTGCACCACTGTGCCGCCCCGAGGTCTTATGAAATTTTAAAAAAGCCAATGGTCATGAGGTTTTAATGTTGTTTTAGTGAATATAAAATAATCCTATATATAGCATTGTTTTACTGTAGAGGATTTTTTTTCTTTCACGCTAGGCCATTTGAAAACATTCTATTTTTATTTTTCCACTTATACATTTTCTGGGCAAATCCACATTACTGGAATGTGGCCCAACCAAAATTTCTGGTCTTTGAATTTGGGGAAAACATAACAATAAATACATAAATAAATACAACTACAAGGACTTTATTATATGTCAAATGTTTCATTAAGTGTTGTTTGTTTATTGTAATATTATATTCATAATCTTTCAAGAAAAGATCATGTCCATGAGTTATTCTCATTACTACAATATATTTGATAACTACATTGAAAAGCTATAGGAAATTGAATATGACCTGAAACTACCCACAATGCATCTGTAGTAACAGAAGGCAATATGTAGCCAATATGGCTACAAGGTGAGTCTCCTTTATTTTATGCCCCTGTAAAATGTTATGATTTGTCTCATAACCTCATGAACACGACAAGACTGATTCTCATTACCAAAATTAGTCAACATTTCATAATGATTTTTTATTTATTATTTATTTGGTAATTGGGTATTATTTTTCAGAATGTGACAAAAGTCATTATTTAGCTAGGTCATAATAGCTAATGTTACAGTGAGCATTATTGTGCTGAGTCATCGCATCACTGCAATGCACTCTCATTAGATTAGATTAGATTAGATAGTACATTATTAATCCCTTGGGAAGGCTCGTTCAGGGAAATTATGGTAGTTCATTTGATATATCACAGGACGTCATCATATCACAAGACATTTCCACAATTGTTTCATGAGAATCATCCATAAATACTATATAGAACCATTATTTTTTTCTCTCCTCTGAAGTTGAGCGTAAATTTTTCAGGCATGTATGATGTTCAGGTGGTCTTTCACATCCTGACCTCTGACTGGACACATCCTATTGCTATTACGCTGCACTGACCACTGTTGTTAATTTCCTGAATAATGTTTTTCAAAACTTGCCATTTTTTATTTGAATTTCTGTCAAAGGAAATGTTTTTTCATTTTTTCCTGAGGGAATTAAACTGATTGTTGAGCCCACTGCTGTGAATCCGATGCATCAGAGAGCACCTATGAAGTGGAAGTGAAGTATTTTTTTTCTTTTCTCCCCCATTTTATTTACTTTCACTGTCTGACTAAACTGCTCTATGTAGATATGTACATGTGTACACCATACCATACTATACCATACCATACCATATCATACCATACCATACCATACCATACCATACCATACCATACCATACCATACCATACCATACCATACCATACCATACTTCTGTGCCCTTGCATGGAATGAACCATCAGCAAATTGAGGAAGTGGCTGATATTGAGTAAACATATTAGTGGCTGGAAGAGGCTGGACTGAAGGACAACACAGAGGCATTACTCATGGCGGCACAAGAACAGGCCCTGCACATCAGAGCATTAGAGGCCGGGGTCTATTACAACAGATAAGACCCAAGGTGTCGGCTGTGTAGAGAAGCCCCTGAGACAGTCCAGCACATCATAGAAGGGCTGGCACGCAAGACATACATGGCACAGCATAACCAGGTAGCGGCTATAATGTACAGGAACATCTGTAATAAGTATGGACTGGAGATTGAAGGGTCAAGATGGGAGACCTTCCCAAAGGCGACAGAAAAAACAGGCCAAGATCCTGTGGGACTTCCAGATCCAGACAGACAAGATGGTGATGGCCAATCAGCCTGACATAGTGGTGGTGGATAAACAACGGAAGACAGTGGTGGTGATGGATGTAGCATTCCCTAGTGATTGCAACATCAGAAAGAAAGAACATGAGAAGCTTGATAAATACCAAGGGCTGAAAGAGGAGTTAGAGAAAATGTGGAGTGTGAAGACAACAGTGGTACCAGTAGTGATCGGAGCACTAGGGGCAGTGACCCTCAAGCTGGGAGAATGGCTCCAGCAGATACCAGGAACAACATCAGAGATCTCTGTACAAAAGTGTGCAATGCTAGAAACAGCTAAGATCCTGCGCAGAACCCTCAGGCTCCCAGGCCTCTGAAAGAACAGTGGCTCCCAACCCTGGTTCTCAAGTACCACTATCCTGTATGTTTTAGATGTATACCTCTACCAACACACCTGATTCAAATGATCAGCCTGTCATCAAGCTCTGCAGGACCTTGATAATGACCGTCAGGTATGTTGGAAGAGGGAAACATCTTAAATATGCAGGATAGTGGTACTTGAGGACCAGGGTTGGGAACCACTGTGATAGAGGACCCCGATCTGAAGGAAACACCCAGAGAGGTGGGAGAAAGAATTTATTTTTTTGTAATCAACATGAAATTGCAAATGAATTGCTACATCCCTATCTATCTGTAATTCAACAAGTCTCTGTCTGTAGTGTGTACCGTTTGTCTGTGGAACGCCTAAAACCTGCACAACTCCATGAAATGATCCAACATTTGGAGGATTACTTTCCAGTACTATGGTGGATTGCAGTGCAAGGTTTCATGCCATTATGACATACAACAACAAAGATATTAAACTAATTTCATTGCTCTTTCTAACTTTGCTGCTTTTAGCATTGCCATGCCTATGTCCTGCCCCCTGATTTGGCTACAGCTGCGCCAAAGGTCTCAATGACAACATCACAACTGTGCTACACGCCGCTAACAACTTCAGTCCCCCCAGTAATTTGCATAAATTTTTGCCAATATTGCAGCCACAGCAATTCCAGTTGCGACCAATGCCTTTGTTAAAGCACATTTGTATGAGTTACATAAGGTAACTGAATTAACAGGCGGAACGTCTGATTCACCTTCAACTTAACATTGCACCAATCTTAATGACCGTAGGCTACATTACTATCTGGCTCATTTGCCATTCGGCTTTATCACTTCACTTTTAGACCCTTTTCATTTTTGGTTTGTTTGTTGATAGCGGTAGTTTAGTAAGCGGACACACATTGCCCAGTTAATTGCTTTTTGTGCATTCAAGTCTGAAAGTAGACAGTGACATTTGAGCGACAGATGAGCGACTGGCAGCTGACTTCACGGCCATAATAGGTAGGTAGGTAGGTAGGTAAGTAGATAGATAGATAGATAGATAGATAGATAGATAGATAGATAGATAGATAGATAGATAGATAGATAGATAGATAGATAGATAGATAGATAGATAGATAGATGTACTTTATTCATCCTAAGTTGGGAAATGTAGTTGTTGCAGCAGTACAGGCATTGGGTTAGGGTTCACATGAAATGTTAAATATATCTACACATTAAATACAGCGGTATTTGGCTATATACAATATAAAGTGGAAATAAAATAATATGGAAGTACAATAATAATTAGTATCAGTGCAAAATGGATCAGTGCAAAAATATATCATATATATATATCTTGCTAGGTGCTGATTGTGGTTGGCTGCATTAGCATGACACAAACCACTACAGTTGTAGGTTGTCTGCCCACCTGAAACTTCATTTTACTAATTCCACCAGCAGTAACACCTTACACCATACGCATTATCATACTCACAAATTCCAGTACACACTTCCAAAACAGCCCCAACTAATTATTATAGTCTTTCTTTCTGCTCCTTTCAACTCATTTCACCCACACATTAGTAGCAAACAATCTCAAATTTTCTAAGGGCTCTGCACTAGTTTAGATTCAAAACTCCTTGTAAATCAACAATAAGTTTTCTCTTGCAAGGTGAAGTTTTTTGGGCTGAAGTTGGAATGTGATTGGTGATCAGGTGGCCTCATGGAATGAAGCCTGAGGCTCTTCAGTGACTGATTAACTCTATTTTGGCCCAGATGGCCTCACCAGGGCAGCAAAGTGTTAGGAAGCCCTGGGACCCAAGAATGATCCATTCTACTCCAGTCGCCCCCAGATGGGCAGATTCATCATCAGTCCGACAAGAAAGAACTACAGGCTGTAAACTCATTAATAAGCACTCAGCAGTTAAGATAAATTGTAAACAAGCCTTATTTGCTGTCTCCTCTCTTTTGGTGACTTATTTATAAGTATGTCTTTAAAATACTGGTGGTGTTGACTTGTTCCCAAAGTGTTGAGGCTCTGAAGCATTCAGGAATGGCTACATTGATTCCGGCAGAGCATTCTTAGGAGCAACTGTGTCAGAATAAAAATCTGCTCACTTAACTTCTCCTCTCTTCTGGATCTCTGTCTGGTGACCTCCCTATCTCTCGTTCCCACTCGGGAGGAAAACAATGAGACGGTCTCTGGGATTTAGCTATGTGGAAATCTGTGCGAACAGGAGGGTTTGTTGTGCTTTTTCTGCCTGGGAAGCCTATAAGCCATTCATTCACCAGCTTGCGTTTTCTTATTGGCTTAAAGCAATTAAAATCTCTTTGCAGCAGACACAACTCTCCCATATTCAAGTTTATAGAAAAGAGACAAAGGACGGTCTTCGTGCTCAGTAGTAAATAAAAAGACTTACCTACAGAGTAACACTAGCAGTTTGAAGGGACTGCACTGAATGCAGAATGGCTGTTTGTTTCTGGTGCTGCCAAGAGGGAAATGAAAAGTATTTTCTCTCTGGCACTGCTTAGTAGTCAGCTTTATATCAGTACACAGCTGTAAAGGCTGGTAGTTCAGTTAAATACCAAAGGATGTCACACAGCTCTGTTTCAAAATTGTTTGTTCTAGGCTCTGTAATGTTGATGGTGACTGAACTTGGTGTGTCTTCTGACTAAGTTTGCGTTTTCTTATGTTTTTTTTTTTATCAGATTACATCATTATATTTGTACTCATTATATCATTCTGTGAAATAGTATCATGACCTTCAAACTTGATAGTTTAATCCTTGAAGAGAAAAGGTTGTTTCCGTCAAAAGGAATATACTTTATTGAATCACATTTATCTGTCGCAGATTGGACTACTAAGCAATTTAACTATTTCTGAGCAGGAGTTTAGGCAGATGAGGAATAAAATGTGCCTATACAAAAAGCTTGTATTGACAAGGATTGGGATGTACTACCTCAGAGAATGATGAGTTTCAAATAAGACATGTTTTACATGAAATTATAGGAAAATAATAAAAAAAGATATAAGTTCCAGCTTTCCCTTGACAGATCAGTTATTCTCATTTTTGAGACAGTTTCCAGCCAGTCAGCCAGAAATGTAATTCACCCAAACCTGTTATCTTTTAAGGCTTTACTCACAAGACACTCTTTGTTTGGTTGCTTTTTTTGGAGAAACAAAAATCTCTCAGAATGTCACAGGAGTCAAAGAAGATTAAAATTGAATCTTGTAATCTTTGTTCATTGGTAAAATGGTGATTTACTGCAGAGTTGTTGTTTACCTGACAGTGTTGTGAGAACAGCTAATTACTGTTGCCAAGTACTGAGAGAAGCGGTGTTTTATTGTCTAATGTACTGCACAAGTTTTTCACAAAATTAGATTTTTATGTTTCAAGTTTAACCTTTAGTTGAGTTCAACTGTTGGCTTCAGTGATATGTATTTAGGTAGAAAGAACAAATCCTCTTTTTCCACCAAACTCACACTTGGTGCTGGTGTGTGCTTGTGTTGTCACAATGCTAATATTTTGGTAAGGCAAGGCAAGGCAAGTTTATTTGTATAGCACATTTCATGTACAGGACAACTCAAGGTGCTTTACACAAAAACAGAAACAGAAGAAAATTAAAATCATAAAGATGCATTAAAAGACAATTAAAATCAAGACATAAAAACATTTTAAAGCAAATAATAATCTAAGTAAAAGCTCCAGTGAACAATAATGTTTTCAGGCCTGATTTAAATGAACTGACAGTTTGAGCAGACCTCAGGTATCCAGGTAGTTTGTTCCACAGGTGAGGAGCAGAGTAACTGAATGATGCCTCACTTTGTTTCGTCCTTATCTTTGGAACACACAGTAAACCTGTTCCTGATGACCTCAGGGCTCTGGATGCTTCATAAGGAACCAGTAGGTCTAGGATGTATTTGGGTCCAAGGCCATTTAGTGCTTTATAGACTAGGAGTAAGATTTTGAATTCTATCCTTTGACCCACAGGAAGCCAATGTAAGGATTTGAGGATGGGTGTGATGTGGTCCAGTTTCCTGGTACTGGTCAGGACTCTGGCAGCAGCGTTTTGGATCAGCTGTAGCTGCCTGATTGATTTTTTGTTTAGACCAGTGAAGACACCATTGCAATAATCTAATTTACTGAAAATGAATGAATGAATTAGTTTTTCTGTGTCTGGTTTGGACAGAAAACCCTTGATTTTAGCAATGTTCTTTAGGTGGTAATAGGCAGATTTGGTAATGGCTTTTAAATGTTTGTTAAGTTTCAGGTCAGAGTCAATAATTACACCCAGATTTCTGGCTTGGTTTGTGGGGTTTAGTGACATGGACTCAAGGTGTGCACTGACCTTTGACCTTTCTTTTTTGGGGCCAAAAACAATCACTTCTGTTTTGTCCGCATTAAGCTGGAGGAAGTTCTGGCACATCCACTCAGTGATTTGATGAATGCATTTACTCAGTGTCAGTAAGGGACTGTAATCGAGTGTTGACACGGAAATATAAAGTTGTGTGTCATCTGCGTATGTGTGGTAAGAAATGTTGAAATGCTCTATGATCTGAGCCAGGGGCAGCATATAGATGTTGAACAGAAGCGGTCCCAAAATTGACCCTTGGGGAACCCCACACAACATATTTGTACTCACTGACCTATGATTGCCAACTGAAACGAAGTAGTTCCTATCTTGTAAATAAGATTTGAACCAGTTTAACACAGTGCCCGTAAGCCCCACCCACTTTTCCAGTCTGTCAAGCAGTATGTTGTGGTCAACTGTATCAAATGCAGCACTGAGGTCCAATAGTACTAGGACAGAGGTTCTGGATGAATCATTATTCAGATGAATGTCATTTAACACTTTGATCAGTGCAGTCTCAGTGCTGTGGTGTGCTCGGAATCCAGACTGAAAGTCACTATAAAGACTGTTTTGCACCAAGAAGGCATGAATTTGCTGAAAAACAACTCTTTCAATGATTTTTCCCAAAAATGGTGTGTTTGATATGGGCCTGTAGTTACCTATTACTGAAGCATCCAGATTAGGCTTTTTTAGAAGAGGTTTAATTACTGCAGTTTTCAAGGCCTGAGGAAACTGTCCTGACTGAAGAGAACTGTTTACTATCTGCACTATATCTGAAGCTATACAGTTAAAAACACTTTTAAAAAATTTGGTAGGCAGATGGTCAAGGCAGCAGGTTGATGACTTTAACTGTTTAAGAATTTCCGTCAGTGATGTGTAATCGACAAGGACAAAGTGTTCCAGATGACAAGAAGGTACACGTGATAAAAACATCTTTCCTGAGCTGGAGCTACAGACTGTCTGTCTTATCTTTAATATTTTATCTGTAAAGAAAACAGCAAAGTCATTGCATGACTTTTCGGACACCAGGTCAGATGGAATTGAAGCTATTGGATTTGTTAGTCTGTCCACAACACAAAACAATGTGCGTGCATTATTACTGTGTCTGTTGATCATCTCAGAGAAAAAGGACTGCCTTGAATGTTTGACTTCCTGGTTATAGGCCTGCAGACTTTCTTTATAGGTGTCATAGTTAACCTGTAGTTTGTTTTTTCGCCACTTTCGTTCTGCCTGTCTGCACAGCCTTTTTTTTAGCTTCACTGAAGTAGCACGCAACCAGGTTGGCCTTGGTTTTCGTGAAAGGACTTTGGTCTTTATTGGGGCGATGGAATCAATGACCGTTTGAACTTTGGAGCTAAAACTATTGACTAGGTCATCGACAGGAGCTGAAGGCAGTAGTGGTGATGGTATGAACGCTTCGGTGAATAACGTACAGGTGTTGTCATTAATATAACGTTTTCTGATCATCTCACTCTCCTTTTTGTCAGGATTAGTGGGGGCAGTAGCTTTAAAGAGGACACAATAGTGATCAGAGAGAGCCACATCAGTCACCATTACCTCAGAAATATTAATACCTTTGGTAACAATTAAATCTAATATGTGCCCTTTGTTATGTGTTGGATCCTTTACATGCTGAGAAAGCCCAAAATTATCCAGAATATTCAAAAATTCTTTAACACTTCCATCATTACAGTTGTCAACATGAATGTTAAAATCACCTGCTAAAACAATACAGTCAAAGTCGATGCATAACATAGACAGACATTTGGCAAACTCATCAAAAAACTTTGCATTGTATTTCGGAGGTCTGTAGATAGTTGCAAAGGTTGATCTACAGGAAGATTTTAGTTGGAGAGCTACATATTCAAAAGAGTCGAACTGTCCATATGTTACCTTCTTAACTTGGAAGGTATCCTTAAGTAGAATGGCAACGCCCCCTCCTTTCTTGTGTAATCTGGATTCACTAATGAAAGTGTAGTTAGGGGGGGTTGATTCAATAAGAACTGCTGCACTGTTATCTTGTCCCAGCCATGTTTCATTTAAAAACATAAAATCAAGGTTACTACTACAATACTTTTCGATACTTTTTCAAATGAAAAGAGAATGCACAAAATGGCATTACTAACTTTATTAATTGAAAATTAAAACCAGTAATTATAACAACAGTCAAATAAAAGGAATAAATACCACAGCAGTGAGAGCATGGAAACTTTAAAGATCAAACGAGAATCAGTATATGCCTAAATATTAAATACATCGTGCTTTATGTTGAAAAAGAATTAGAAAGTGAAGACATTTTTGTATTGAATCAGTTATTATTATTTGGAAAATATATACATAAAGCAAAATAGAATGAAAGAGCCCCACTAATTTAAAATGTAAATTAGGCATTAATTTGATCCATTAAAAGGACTTAAAAACAAAAAGGCAAACAGAACTCTGCAGATAAGTGAAGCCTTTGGACTCATACAATACAATTTGAATTATATAAAATACCCCTTTATATATGTAGCTATTTACTGCCATTATTTAATTATGCTTTTTGTATATATGTAGAGAGAGAGAGAGCTGCAGTAGCTGCTCCATGCATGAATGCTTGCAACCAACACACATCACTGAATTTGTTTTTTGAAAGACTATTGTTCATCTTTGAGTTACTGTTGAAGAAAAAACCTAACTTTTAGGTGTGTGTGCTGTGTGTGCTCTATGAACTATTACAATGAGACTAATAAACTATTGCAGGCTATTAGAAAAGGGTAGTCAACATGTCACATTCTCCGCTATTGAAAGCGTTTTTTTTTTTTTTTTTTTTTTTTGCCCCACGTGACTTGCTCATTTTCCAAAAATATGTTAAACTTAATGACTTCCTGGAATTGTAAGAAAAAAACCCTTACAGTTAATAGGTTAGCCTACCTGTGGTTCCCTGAACATGAAGGTGTGAGAGTTTGTCTTGTCAGTGTTTAGCAGGTTGTAAGTGTTTCCGCCCTTCGCCAGGCATGTTTTTAAACACTGCTTGCAAAGTGGTGCCTCTGCATTCATGATTTTGCTTTCCCTCTTTGTGGTAAAACTGAAACACTTCCATATATTATCCATATACTTTTTGCTCATGGCTTGTCAATGACGGTAGGATTTGATGCAGTGCTCATTATCTTCATTTCTCAGCTGTATCCTAGTTACAATGCCATGCTATGTACTGAGTTTGCCACACTGTTGAAAGTATCAGTACTTTTCAAATACAGTACAGTACCTTTTTAAATGCCTCAGTACTATGGCACGGTACTAGTACCGGTTTTCGTGACAACAATAGTGTGTGCAGGTTTTCCTGTGGAAGTCACTACCACTTTCCATTACAACTAACATGGCAGGTATGCAAATAGAGCAAATCTTTTGGGTCTAAATTAGAGAAGATGAGATGCTCTTCTCCTGCTCTGTTACTTTTTCTAATTTAGTCTGATGATGCAGGTGTCTTTAAATGTAATTATCCAAGTTATTTGGAAAACAGTTTTACATTTACATCAGATTGTTGTCTGATGGGAAGTACAGCACTTGTTCTCCAAGCATATTTCTATGTACGGCACAGTTTTGTCCTATAAAAGTGAAATTCAGGTTGGGATTGGCAATCAAGTTGAGGTGCTGCTCTCAGCAGATCTGATTTGCAGAAAGTAGTGCATTCCAAATTTCATCTGACACGCAGAGATGCAGGCAAACTGGCCTCGGTTGTAAAGAAAGTGAGGTAGATTTTTTTTTTTCTAAGCGTGCAGAGAAGAAAGTTTTTGAATAATGTCAAATGGCTGCCGGCTGTTATTGTTCTATGCATACTGCATTTTGTAACCTTTTACACTTATGCAGGATTGAAGGAAGGTCAAACTCTAGGAAGATGTTGTTTTGTGGACACTTGTTACAAACACAGTACATCACACTGACCAACATACACAGGGCCGTTCAGATGCATTTGCTATTTCACCCCAAGAAATGATTCCACTGAATTAATCAACAATACCAGCTTTGCTACCCTGATATTGTGAAATAGATAATAAAATATTTGAAGTGGGGGTGGGTCTATGAACTACTTGAGTTGGAAAAGTGAGTGATTATGGTCTTGCTTAAACTAGTAGTCACATGTAAAAGTAAATAAATGTAATTTATGACATCACACAACACTACTTGCTTAATTCGTTGGGAGACTTTAGTAGGGATACTGTTACTGTTACTGAGAAATACATATCCACCCCACTGTGTGGAAAAAGAGCAACTTCATATTAATGACTGCTGGTGTATCAAAAAGCAGTATTTATATCCAACTGTCTCCCTGATGACAACTCCGCAACGACTGTATGCAAAATCCTTATGTAAGTAGGGTGGTCTCCCAGACTTTGCGCCTGTTATCATTTGCACAGGTTAACTAGTTGATCATTGGTGACACACATATCAATAGCACACACATTTTGTAGCACAACTAAGCACACTTGCTCTGGTAATTTGCGACCTTAGTAAATCAGGCCCTAAGTGTTTTCGATGGTAAGGTAAACCTGACAGTTCACAGAACAGGCAAAAAATGGTAAGCTTGGACAGTAACAGTCAAAGAGATGATAGTGTTGAAAAGTCATTTGACAGGCCTTTGTCGTTATCATGTTCATTCCTCCATGTGGCTGTCTCTGTTTTATGTATTGCCAGCTCTTTCATATTGGAGCTGTCAACAACCCTTAAGATTTCCTGTGAAATTCTGTGACATTATGTGTTTGTAGTGCAATGTAATCATAATAGGTTTGATGACACGTTACCTTTTTAATGGAAATATATTGCTTCTTCATCCATCATAGACCACAAACAATGAAGAAGTCTTCCTTTTTTCAGATGTAGATATTTGAGCTAAGCTGGGCAGAATTCAATTTGCATTTGTAGCTCCCTGAAGGTCTGTCATCTGCTTTATTGCATGCTGTGACACACACATACACACACACACACACACACACACACACACACACACACACACACACACGTTAAATAACTATGCTTTTATTGGTAATGTTTTCCTGGTAACCGCTAACACTACAGTATTTGCTTAACACTTGAACCATAACCGCTCCCTTGAGACCTTTGAGGCATCTGAATATAAATGCATACATACACCTCACTCTGCTGTTACTTCTTGCATACAGCTTGGTCAGCCATCTCCATTTATTTTCATAATTGTTTAGGTTTGTGTGTCAGCATGTTTGTACGTATACCACCCCATCAGCTGTTGAAGCTGTGGGGGTTTGAACAAGTGATAGTAGTCTCTCATCGCATCTTGACTCCAAGTCGTTTTCTGAAAAAAGCAAAAAAGCAAAAAAAAAAAAAACAGGATGAAATGCCACTTGAATGCCTCCAACTGTTTGTTGTGTGCTGTGTACATGCCTGATGAATATCGACGTGCTCCAGATGTCACATTTCCCGAGCTACTAATGGGTCATTACGACATGGTGTTTAGGCAATAACAAGAGGCTTTTAGCCCCGCTGTATGAAGTGACAAGTGGATTTTGCATACAGCAATAACCATCATGTACAGACTGTGTGTATGATGGTTAAAAAAAATTGCGTGTTGATTCATGTCCAGTTCATGATCTCCTTGAAGAGTATAATTGGAGCAGATTTGTATTTGCGAGTGTGTATATTATTTGTGTGCCAATGAATATATTTTTTAATTTGCATCAACTTATTTGCAGGATATTTTCCAAATTGTGAAAACCGTGAAGATTTTTTTTACGTGTTTGTTTTGCTCATTCGGTCTATTTTTGGACCAAAAAATCCTTATCCAGTACAGGCTGTTAGTTCTGCCTCTGTCTGAAACAGGCTGCATTCTCGACAATAACAAACAAAAAAAACAAAAGGCATGCGGAGGATGGTGTGAAGTAGTATGGGATGATGGGTTTTGTTATTTTCATCATTATTACTGATGCAAATATATCTGGTGTGACTTAGACAGAAATCATGTTTACAGATGAGATTTTTATTTTATTTTATGCTTGCATTACATTTAATGTTTAACATTACCTCCTTTTACAAAAATTAAAAAGTAATATTAACATTAAATTGATAGACAAAGTAAATGACCTACCTCAAAAGAAAATCATATATACAATATTTAATTTGAACCAACTTTAACTTTAATTATGGGTTGCATTTGTCACACAATGCCTATGCAATGTTACAGTAAATGTCGAAATATTTATTTTCATCTTGAGTTGCATTCATTTTTGGACCATGAACTTGTATTGATAATGGGAGAAAAGCCTGTATAATCCATATATGTTGTAGCCTGAGTTGGAAACAAAGATCACAGTAAGACATTGTAATTTGGTATCTTCTGTTTATGTTTTTGAGTATCCATTTATTCATACACTGTAGGGTTTGAGTGATACACTGCAGGTTAAGCAGCATTTTTTACAGTCTTAATTGCATTTTTGTCCAGGTGCACAATGTGAACACTAGCCTAGCCGTGCTGGACCCCCCCTAGCGGCAGTAAATCTAATGTGCTACCGTAGTAGTCTAGTTAAGCTCAATGTAACTTTTGGCTACATTTCCCTGAAACTGGCCGATGAATCACAGTGAAGTATAGTCAGAGGGCAGGTGTAACAAAGAGACGTTGCAACGATTTGGATAGAAACAACTGGAAACAACCATAGAAGAAGAACAATGGGTGGAGATTTCCTTTTATTAAAGATGAGTGAAGAATGTGAGAAAAGATCAGCAATCTTTAAATTATTTTACAGAAGCAACAGTCGTTAAGCTCCATAATCCACCATTTTGTTTAATCATTCATAACTTTCTCTGGACTCCTCCGTGAACTTTCCGGCGTCTAACTATGTCATCCTAACTATTACACTGATTGATTGTAGTACTGTCTTATTACATACAGATTTGAAAGACAACCTTTTAGCCCCGCTTCCCCTGACTATGAAACGTTCCTAGACCTATTAGACCTATACATGTAATGAATAGGGATAACGTGAGCTATGTGAACACAACCTTTTTTTTTTTTTAAATGCTACATGACTAAAGTGTATCATGAAATGTACTGGCAGCTGCTTGGATGGTGTACAAATCCTGAAACTACAATGTCCTATTTACATCGGTCTTAATGTTGTTATTTGAAATAATTAGGATTATTTTACATTAGGGATCCACCAATACTACCGATACTGTCATTTGATTCCTTGCTGATACCGAGTACCGAGATGAACATTTAATATAATAGCTTTACAGTTCTTAGTTACTTTGAAAAATGTGCTTTATGTGCTAGTCTGACTGTAACAAAGCGCTCCTACTGACATTTAACCCTTTTACCCCTTATGTGTCAAGTTTTCAAAATAAGTGACGGCATAAAACCTAGATGGATGCTACTTTCAGATGGTAAACACACACAGAGCGAGAGGGGAGGGGGGAGTGTTCCTTCACGCATTCATTCTCTGAGCCAATCATAGATGCCTCATTATCATGTCATGGACATGTATGAGGAAGAACCAACCCACAATGCATTCAATAAGAATGGTGAACACAGCAATATTAATGAAATAACGATGGAATGAAACCTTTAAGAATTAGAGGTATAGAGGGTTCTGATTAATGTCTGGATGCCTACTGGAAGGAAATGATCACATCCACTTCTTGTTTTACTTTTGTTTTCTGCCAGCAACATGGAAGGACAGAAATTACATGTGATTTTTTTCATTTATATTTGTGATAATTATGAAGCAGCAGCTCGACCTAATCAACCATAGGAATCAATATACTAATGCCGGGCCAGCAGCACAGAGCATGTGCGTCATCAGTGCAAAATACATATGTGCATCATTGCGACAAGACCAGGAGCATGTGCAGAATGACAGCAAGAATAATGAAGTGTAATTAACTGTTTACATGTCAGAGGAATTAACAAATTCAGAATTAAGAGTGGAATAAATTGGTGAAACATTAATTTTCTATCACATGCACAGATTAGACATTCTAGAGATCCAATTACACAACAAACCACCGGTAGTGTTTCACTGACGAATATGTCTGAAAGGTGTCCTCATATCTGACTGACATGTTTAGCAGGTTTAACACTTAACAAAGCTTCATGATCAGAGATGAATATACATACTCCCCATACATGCACAGCTTTCATTCTATCTGACACCCCCCCCCCACCCCCCCTCAGATGTGTGTGTGCACCATTCATTGCTATGGTTACAACCTGGAGGGGGAAAGGGGAGGGGCCTCATCATCTTTGTGAGTAATTAATCACCCGGTAGAATGAATCCTCGTCATCTAATTACAGGCAAATTAGATGGAAGTAATGCCTGAGAGAGATATGAAGGCTGTGACAGCTGAATATGGTTTTAGCTATTTTTGCTGCCCTCTTTGCTTCAGTTAGAGTCATTTTGTAGATGTGCAAGCACTGCTCAGTGTTTAGAAGCACAGCAAAACAGAAAAATAAATCCGATAATGATGCTGTGATTGGTCTGATACCTAGATTCTCTTGGCAAAGCAGTGAAGAAGTGGTTATACGCAGCCTGAAATGTCTTCTGTGAAGTATCTGCCCACCTCAACATCCAAGAAGGTCACAGTCAGCACCTCTTCTGTCCAAGGTGTCTGTTGTGGGTGTTGGGCCATTACTGAAACATTAGCCAAGTGCTTTTATTGATTTTATCTCTGGCAGACTGCAATAGAATTTGCTGTATCACACAAAAATAAAGAATCCTAACTTCCTCAATACTAATCAGTAATTCTTAAACAACGTTCTCTATTTTTCATATGGATGAATTATTGTCAGTCTATTCAGGAAATGCATTTATTCAACCTGACCTTTCTGTGCAATGATAGTAATTCATATTTTATTTTTTTGTGACTTTCCAGAACTTGGCACTAAAATGTACTTGACAGTTCAGTGAAAACACAGTGAAAATAAGGGAAATAAGTTCACTGTGAGCCTTCAGGTGCTTTACCGTGCATCTGCCTCACTCACAGTTTCACACATTCCGACTTCATTGCTCATCATCTATTTACTAATTATCCATTTCAGCTCATCAGCTTATTTTGTCAGCATTCTGTCAATTCTTTAACCTTTACATTTATTACTCACATATGTCATCAATCACTTTCTTCCACGTTCCCAAACTGTACTGGGGGGGATAGGGGGAGGTGGGTTTGTTGGTAAGATAAAATAAAGAATATTATTTATTCAAGAAGACAGATAAAACCTGCACTAGTGATGCAAAGCACCAGCAATTATAGCTGATCATGGTCATGACTTCCCCTTGAAAAAGAAAGAGAGAGAGAGAGGGTGTGTGCATGAGATTGTGTGAAAAGAATTTTGTGTGAATAGATACAATTTTCTATTCTTTTGTTTGTCGATGTGTGGTAGTGTATGCATGCTACATGCCAGACACTCTGCAATGTTCATCCCACAGTGAAAGCCCTGGAGAAACAGGGCAAGGCGCCCACTCTCACTAAGAATAGTTTACAGCATCTACAGTGTGCCATTCAGTGTACAGTTGTTTCTCAGCGCAAAGAGGAAATAAACAGTTTTGCATTTGGATGCATTATGAAGAAGCGGAGTTCAGGAGTTGGGCTGCTGTGCATTGAGTTTGTTTTTTGGATGCAGATGATAGTCTGACGAAAATATCTGGGGCCAGATGTATGAACAATGCAAATGCGGAAAACAAACAAACACAGAATGTGTGGTGACAATTTGGACACGTATTGTTAAGACATGTCACTGAGTGTGATGTAATAAGGGGGACATGAAAAATAGGATGTGGAACTTATGCTAACATACAGTTTGTGTGTATTATTATTATGTTCACATGTACAGTTTGTAGGGGTGTAAAGATCAACCGATTCAAGTCAGTTATCGGTCTGTGACGTATGAGATCCAAGTGAATCAGTCCACAGAGCCCTGAATCGGTATAACTACCTACGAATGGTCCGATGCCCTGGATTTACAGCCGAGAATTGGTTTCCTGAAGTCCAGCCACCGATCTGTAATTCTGTTCTTTATATTTGTGGCCAAGTGGCTTAACGATGACATAGCATTTATGTAAATGAAATGTATAAACGTTAAAACTTCCAACAAGGTTTATCTGATGATTTATTTTCTGTACGGATAGAGGTAAAGTTAAAGAAAATGTGGGTAGAGGACAGGAAGTGACAAAATAAAAGCATATTTATGGATGAAACCGCAGATCCATGGTTGATCCACACAGCCAAATTGTTTTATTTTGAAGGGAGCTTTACATCCGCCCACAGATTTCCAAAATACAGGACGACACTTAACCAGTTTAGCGCTAACACGTACGAGCAAGATGTTACTGAGTGACACTGATGTGGTGTGTGTTTAACCTGAAGGTAAAACTGAACAGTGAGCTCCTGAGTAGAGAATGTTTAATCATGGGTCTGGTTACGGGTCAAATGTTTGCTGGTACAGGTTTGTATAGTGGATCGAGTCAGTCCACATGTACAGTCTCCCACTGCTGTCATCTGACATTCGAAGGAATAATTCAACTTTGTGACTTTATGGTCTTTCTTGAGGGAAAGTAAGTTTTCTATTTTAAATATGAACAGAGTTTTACAAACGTTTTAAATTAGTCACACCAAGTTATCAGTTTTGCATTTCACTAATATCAGTTATCTACAGTTAGGGCCTGTTTTGAAAATTGTAAAGACTTCACTTTATGGTGTGTGAATTTATGTTCAGTAGTTCCTGCTCTATTGTCTCTGTGTCACTAAATAAAGAAAAGGATATGGTTTTGAAATTGTGTTTGTTTTTCTTGTCAGTAACATAAGTCCTTGCTGTTAAATTGTCAATTTGTATTGAATCAAACTGAACTGAATCAGTTCGAATCATATAGAATTGTACTGAATTATGTCGAATTACACTGAATTGTATTGAATTGTTCCGAATCGTTTATTAATTTTTATGGACCGCCCTGAATCGAATCGTAGTCTATGAACCAAGATTCAAATTGGATCATTGTGTGAGTGAAAGATTCACACCCCGAACAATTTATTACACATAATTAGGATTTGTTTCCAAATTATTTAGTTTTTGCCTGTTATTTTAGACAATGAATTGAGCTAATGGTTATTTTCAGACATTTAATTATGATTGACACATCACTGCAGGTAACACCCAACTCTGAACAGCTGTAATGAATGTGTGGGAAGGCTCATTGTGTGCACACCTATGTACTTTAATGCCTATTACCACTTATTGCTCGCTCTACTGATCACGTCAGTTACTTGTCCTCAGTGAGCAGATTTTCTTCTTATGATTGGAAAAGAGATGAACAGATAGAAACCATTTCTTTCCCCTGTTTGTCCAAAAGAAGTCTTTGGTTTTTGCTTAGTATGCACTTAGCACTTCTTTATCATGTCAGTTAATTTGCAATTCAGTGGTTTATTAAGTATCAGCATTAATTTATGCTTAATACTGGGAATTGTATGCTCACACAGGTGTATAATTTTAAAATAATTGTGATTATACATGTAGAGCCATGTGTGTGCACAGCTTTGTCAATCTGATGAGAACACAGCACCGTTCTGCCTTTGCACATCTTCATTTTAATGCATCTTCAAGCATTTATTCATTTTCAGACTCTGATCAATCATTTGTTGTGCCTGTTTGTCAATCTGTTTTCGAGTTTTGGAGACTTTCCAAGTTCAGAATGATGTTGTTTCCTTTCACAGTGCTGAAAGTCACCTCCCCGGAGCCAGATGTTGGCTTACTAAAAACATCAGCTTAACATTCGCTCACTCAGAGGAGGTTTTAACATGAGTCAGTTGTAGACAGGAATTTGGCGGATACGAGCTGATACTTGGTTGTACCATGACTTTACCTGTAGTACAGTCAGCAGATTAAAATGTTCACATATTTACAACTGTCACATTATTTAGCATATTCTGTATAGTGTTTCCTCGTTTGTTTTGATTAACATGTCTTAAAAGTCACAAATCAACAAGTGACATAGTTTAAAAAGAAGGATGATGGAAAACTATGAATAGTAATCTGTTAATATTATGCTTATTTTAGCATATACCGTATTTCTTTCTTCTTTGTCAAAGCAAATCCTAGATGCACATACATTCTATATAAAATAGAGCACCATAATGGAATGTTGTCTTTCCATGCTCTTGTTTGCTGTTCTTCTGCTGTCTATTAAGGTGTATTGAAAAGGGCATTTTTTTATCCAAGTAATTACTCAGGCAATATACATAACATCAGACTTCACTTCTCAGCCTATGTAAATGAAAAATAAATGTAATTATGCCTGTGTTGCTACAATTGAAATCTGAGAATATGCTAAATTGCCTGCTTCTGAAGACGGATACAGACAAATCATGTCCACAAGGCTCAGGTGAACATATTTATTTATTCATTAAGAGTTGAGAGCTTTAATTTATCTGAAGCATCTTTCATGGTGAAAATAAAGCTGAATGCACATGCTCACTTACTACTAAAAGAGCTCACTTTGTGCTTAATATGTGTCTGGCTATAAAGCTTCATCAAACATAATGTCAAGTGTGATTTCTCTTGAACATACACACAGACGAAGTCCCTTCGGCTGCAGGAATGGAGTGAACGTTGGGAGAAGTGGATTGTGTATGCACCTTGGATGCTATGATATGTGTAGTGAAGTAAATGTAAACATAATACCCATTTGAATGTGACACCCATGATGTACCTATGTTTTGTTTGTCTTTTTTTCTGTTTCACCTTGTATTGTCTTCTTTTTTTGTTTTTTTGTTTTTTTTTCCGGGGGTGGGGGTGGTTGTTTACCTCTTTTATATGTATACGTATATGTGTGTGTATGTGTATGTATGTATGTGTGTATATGTATGTGTGTGTATATTGTGTATATGTATATATATATATATATATATATATGTATGTGTAAGTATATATGTGTATGTCTTGCCATTTTTTGATTTTTGTGGAAAAAACTAAACTAAAAAGTAGGGAAAAAAAAGAACATACACAGTTTACCTATGAATCGCTGTACTGTAACCCCCCCCCCGACCCTCCCCGAGTGTCAGATAGAATACTGATCCACTGCTGTTCTCTCAGGTGGGTGATTCAAGGGGCTCTGTGTTTTTGACAGTCACCTTTATTTGGATGAAACTTTGAGGAGCTTCATTACTGAAGGTGACTCGATGACAAGGCTTATGCAGACTGAATGCTCCTGGGTGATGGACAAAGGCCTAAAGATGCAGACATTTTTACAGATTTTACTACTATATACTTCTGTGGAGTGGGTCACAATTAACAAGAAATGCCAATATCAACATCCAAAATACTAATTTGTTTTCAATAATATTCACTTGTAACAACTGGGACTCATCAGAAAGCATGTGTCGTATAATAGATTTTAACTGAGAGGAAGAAATCAGACTTGTAACCGCATCACTGTGTTGTGCTCATCAACGTCAAACAGATGGTCTCATTATGAAGGAGAATTATATTGATACTAAAAAAACAAAGAAGCATTATCTGAATACATTAACAACGGAGTGGAAGTATATCTAAAATGCTGACACCATGATTGAAAGCCAAACGTTTGGAAAGTCTGGAAATGCATTCCAATTTTTACCTGCATAAGAGACACATGTCGTAACTATCTGTTTGCACATCAGCCAGCTTTTGATCATGATGGCGTTGATACAGAAAATAATTTAATATCAGTACTTTAATGTCTCTCATTTGTACTTAAAGAAGGAATACTCCCTTAACAACTGAAGACAACTAAAACATATTTTTTCCCCAATAGAGAAAATATTTACAGCAGTAGAAAGTAGGCCTCTAAAATATACTACTATCGATATAATATATATATATATATATATATATATATATATATATATATATATATATATATATATATATATATATATATAATATAATACAATAGTCACACTGTTTTAACAAGATACATTTTTGATCAGTATAATAATAATAACAATAAAAATAACTAAATAACTAAACTAAAACTAATAATAATTTACATTTTGGAGGGACTTTAATTTCAAAGTGATCCAGAATCCAGGACCTCTCACAGATCATCACCGAAATCTAATCATTTGTTCCTTGTGACACCTCCAACATGAAATTTTCATCAACATCTGTCCATAACCTTTTGAGTTATCTTGCTAAATAACAGACAGACAAACTGTCTAGCGAACCCCTCTTCATTCAGAGAGGAGAGGTCTGCCTTGGTGGAGGTTTGCACTCTGTAGTGCTTTTCTAGTTTTTGTTATGTGTTGCTTTGCTACAGATGAAGAAATGTTGTCTGATGAAATATTAACTTCATACAGTGAAGTATTGCCATAGGTGCAGTGTCTGATTTACACAGAATATTTATGTAGAAGTAGAAAAATGATGATGTAAAGGTGCTCCCAGTCAGTTTCTCGTCAGATAAAAACAAGGCGCCACATGCTTCTTAAGCAGCCAGAGAACGCTGACAGAAAATTATTTATGCGAGGTGGCTGTGATTCATATTATGGATCCTGATTCTACCCCAGAATGCCCTTATTTAAAATACATTACAAAATGTGCTGCTGATAAAAATACATTGAGTCAGTTGATACATGAAAATGACAGCATCACCAACCTGATTGTGAGCCACAAAACACACAAATTGTAAAAAGTGTATATAAACTCAGATTTAAACTTCAGATTGGCAAGTACTGAACCAGTATCTGTAGCTTTACCTGCCACTGCTGGGAGATGAATAATCTTTGAGCTGCAAGGCTGCAAATGTAAGCCGCTCATTTGTGAACTAATTGCGCCGTCAGTGCTGAAGTTGAGCCTCGGAGTGTCGGGCACTGACTGTTTATGAGCAATTAGGATACAGATGTCACACAAGTAGCAGAAAACACTTGCTTCAGGTAATTGAACCTGACAAGTTTGACACAAAAGGAAATGAAGATGGGGTCTGGGATGTGGGAGTCAGATTGAGATGTACTGCTTGCAATATAACTCACTTGGTATTTATTCCAGCACAGGGGTTTTATTTTGGATTTACTGTGGCGCACAATGACTTTGAAAGAAGGACACTTGAGATATATTGCCTGAAACTACAAGTGTGAAGTCACCTTTGTATTTTCCTGGCCAGGCTTGACATTAATCACATGTACAGTCTGTACGTCCGAGAGCAGTGAGAAAATAAATGTGGAAAGTGATGACGAAGCTAGAGAGAGGAAGCCGAGAGAAGGATACGGAGTGTTATTTTTAACACTATTATAAATTGATTTTTTTTCTTCACATTCATTAATTGATTTATTGGTCATTCATTGGAAATTGCGATGAGAATAAAGACATCAAACACCTTTTTGAGGAACTAGATGAGAGCCTTCCATTTCTACATCCATGCTGTTTTAGTTTATAAAGACTGCACTTTCAGAGCTCCTGAATAATTAACAGGAGTCTCTAATAAAAGGTAGATATGCTCTGTGCGAGTGGAAAGGGCAGCACTCTCTCAACTTTTTCAACTTTTTTCAACTTGCGTCTCAGAGCTTAGCAGGTCACTCTAATCTTCACTTTAAGCCTTTTGTATGAGTTATAGTATCTTGCTGTCATTTTCTATTGGCAGTGCAGGTAGAGGAGTCAATTTGTTTTGCAGTGTGAGTTAATAGTTTGAACAAAATTGCTGTTTTTATAGACTATGAGCTATTGTTCCCCCTGCTGCATTTGACAGGCTGTGATTACTGACATCATTGCTGGCCTTATTATAAAGGACTCAAGAGGTAATCCGCAAGTAATGAGAAATAGACCCAGGCTGGCCTTCTCAACGACATGCTGGCACAAATTTACTCATCTAAAATCATGTCACAGTAGTGATTTGTTGTGACTCGGTTAAAAACAGTAATTTTTTTTCAGGTAGTAAAGATTTTTAGAAGATTGTTTATACTTTCTTTTTTTACTGTCTTGTTTGCCTTATAGAAAAAAAACGCCCAGCTATATATCACATGGACCTTTTCCTGTGGAGTTTATTCATTTAATTTCCTGTCATCGCTGTAGCATGAAGTGTATATAAGGTTATGTTTTAAGTCTGAAATGCTTCATGCCAGGCCCCATAGATGGCAGTATTGAGCTGCTGCCACATACCCACCCCCCCACCCTCAAACTAACCCACGCCAACCCCCCACCACATACAAAACAGTTTCAGACATGATGTAGACTTTGAACAGATAAACACACATGCTTCATCTCTCACGCTTACACAGGCCTTCTTTTACACAAGCGTCCACCTGCATGCAAAAATAGCTCTCACCTAAAAACAGAAAGAAATGGGACGTGAAGCATGAGGCAGATGAATCGTTTTGCTTTTGTTCAGTCTTTGGCCGGAGAACAAATCAGACGCAAGGAGTTGGTTGGAGCCTTTAACAGACTCTCAGCTTCAAATAAATGTTTTATCAGTGCGTTAAGGACTCGCTGGTGTGGTAACAACCGAATGGACGATGTAAAAGGAAACGATGGCAACAGGCACATCAATGAGAAATAGGTCTGACTATAGTGTTTTAGGACAATTTAATAACTCCTCTGGCTTCTACTGCTGGGTCAGTGAGAAGAGGGATCATGACAAATGACAAAGATGCAGCAGACATCTACACCCTGCTGTCATTGAATATTGACTCCTGACTATTGACACAAAGATATTTTTCTGTTTGTTGAACTGCAGAACTGTGCGGCAGAAATGAAATGACACAGATCTCCTGTAGTAGATCAATAGTGTGTAATGTTTTATAGTTTTATGGACTCTTTGTAGATGAGACAGCTGGGCTGGAGTAGCTTTGGTAAAAAAAAAAAAAAAAAAAAGTTTGAGTGACATCAAATGATAATGTGCAGTGAGGGTGAATGTCTGAACTGTCAGCTTACAAAAAGCTTTTATTATACTCTGACCTGATGTTTTTCAAGGTAGGTGAAGCAGCAGCCAGTTTGTTTCCTATCTATACAGGTTTGGAAATATTTATTACACTGCCTGTGATTTTTCTTTTTTACAATCAGTGTAACATTTTAATTCCATTTTCTTGGAATATTGACCCTCAAAAAGCTAAACAATCGCTTGCGAGCAAAAGCTAGCTGTTAAAAAATGTTTAATAACTTCTGAACCACTAATCTTATCAGTACATTTAAATTATTCAGGTAAAATGCACATTCCCAGCTTTTCACCGTCATCAAATATGACCCATGTGGATGTTTAGAGGCTGTGTAGTGAACATGGAAACACTAGTTGCTTTCCCATTGACCTTCTAATTGGGCAAATATAACTTGTGACATAAAATGTACCTAATGGAAAAATGACAATTTTGCCAAAACTCGACATTTTAGGTTGAATGTTTTTCTACTTGGAACAGGTGGTTTTTCAGGCATAGGGCAAATGATATATGATGCAAAACTGCAATAGAAAGGCTTTTTTCCTCAGCTAGCCTAGAGCTTAGTACAGGATAGAGGGGTAATATGTACAGTTTAATAATTTATCTGTAAATCAGCGGGATATTTACATTTATCTTCATGTTTATGGAATGACTTCTCATATAATGTCACAATAATAAATGAATGAATCATGGTGTTTGTGAGTTGGGAGAAAGCTATGATATTAAGCTATGGTCAAACTACACAATATAATCAGTCTGTTATAATGCAGAAAACTCTGACACCTGTGGAATAATAATCTCCTGACATGTCAAACTAATCCCTGACAAAACATATGACATGACCCTGTGTTTAAAAAGGAGGTGCTACTGATAAACTGTAGAAAAAAAAGATTGTAATATTTATATAATATCGTATGGCCTAGTCATGCAGTGTACGTTGTTACAATTTCTATTGTAGGAGATAATAATGGAAGTAGTAGATTTCATATATACTGCAGTTGTGTAAAGCTTTTCAACATGTTGCCTCAGTTCAGGTACAGCCATTTATTTTCTAAATTGTATATAGTCTTGACCCTTAGCTATAGATGCATAAGCACTGGCATTTGAAACAGTGTGTGTGAAATACAGGAAAAGAACTCAGTGACACGGTGTTCTGTGATACTGATAGATCTGTGTTGCCAAAGCCTCGAAGGAAAAAACAAAACACTTGAAGCCATTCAGGGGTCACATGAAGCAGACAGCATGGGCTGTTAGTTCTTCACAGAGAACTGCTAAATGTAAAAATAATGATCTCTTCACCAGGTGTGCAGCTGTGCACTCTAGAGCACTAAGTATGTTCCTGTTGGTCGAACCGATGCCCTAAGGTTCAAGGTGACTTTATTAAAACCCATAGGTAGATTTGTATTGTAGTTTGGAGAGGGGCATCACAAACATCTGACAATATAGTATTAAAACACTGAACGTATGTGAGGACAACTGAAAACAGTATGGACAAAAGACATGGACAAGGACTTCCAGCAGCTCACTGATTAAGGATGAAAAAGATTAATAGCAGTAATGTGTCATTGCTGACCACATCAATTACCATGTTTTTTTATGTTTCTTAGATTTTTTTATTTATTTATTTGTTTAATTAAGTATTTATTTATCCAGAAAGTCCCATGAGATAAAGTCTCTTTTTTTTACTGGAGAGTTGACCAGAGGGACATCAGTACAATCTAAATGAGCCAATAGAATATAAGACTTGCATACAATTAAGACCATCACAAATAATTAAACTACAGTTTAAGAAAAGCAGGTACACTCTTCTTTTAGAAAGTTTGACAGAAGTTATTTGACTTCACCAGGATGATAAAATGCCAAAGCTGTTGTGAGTTTTGCAAATTGTTCCATGACCAAGGTCCAGCGTGGATATAGAACTTAAAACATATAAAAGCCACATCAGTTACTCCTCCACAACCCAAAAGAAAATCCTCTTAACTTCTTATTCAGAAAATGTACATTTTCTTGTATGTATTGGATACATAAAGGTCATGTTGTGATTTTTTTTGCATCACATTTACTCATAATAAACAATCTGATGACTTTACAAACAAAGGCCATAGTCTATTTTCACAAATTTGTCAAAAATTTGATAATGTTTGTGGGCATCGTTTGAACCTTAGTAATACATTCAACTTTTGTCTTTGTAACATTGGAAGTAAAGACTGAAATTGTTTTAAGTTTAATTGTAATTACTATTTTTTTGCTCTAACAAATGACAGACAAATGAAAAACTCTTTGTTTAATAATATACTGACATAATGTTAATGAACCAAAAAACTTCAAATATTCCCTACCTAGAGTTTAACCTCTTACTCTTTCTTGTCTGTTAATTTAAAGAACAGGCCTATGCTAATTAAATGTTTTTGGTGCTATAAATAGTCCAAACTCTGTTCTCTCAGTTGTTGATGCTGCTGCAGCCCCCCAGGGGAGCACTTGTATTTTCACTATGGTGGCGGTAGAGCATGCATGTGTCAGTGGCATTGACACTAATGTAATGTGATTGGTTGTTTCTAATGAGGTGGAATGAGATGACATTTCACTTGACAATCAATCATGAGCCAAATGCCCATTTGAAAACTGCCTGGGAGTCCATGTGTCGCCGGTTAATGACAGACGGATACTTAATGATGCGGTGGAATGCGGAGTCCGCCGCTGACACGTCTGATGCCACTTCATGTCTATGCATTCACTATAAGATAATATGAGACATAGCTGAATTTGCTAAGTTATAATCGGCACAATTAATTCTGCTGTGAATTTTTTTCTTTCCCAGGAAATAAGTTCAGTGTCACTCCAGCACATTTCATGTTGTAAAACAAACCTCTTCTTGGCTGTTGAATTTCTGTCAGTGGTTTATTGGTTTATATTCTGTTTCATTCACTTCATTACTCTTCTCCGAGACACCATGTGGATTCATCTTGTCAGTCAGGTCTGCCTTCGTATCAATTCTGGAACATAAAGTCTTTCACCTTGTGGTGGAGCTGTGATGGCTACACCTACTTTGTGTGGGTTTGTGTTGCGTATGGCGTGTGTGAGTTTGTGTAAAACATTGTGTAGAGTTAAGCGGGGCTGAGGTTGATCCTGTCTGCCCTCAGTTGGCCCAGCTCTCCACTCTCCTCTGCCCACTGAAGCTGAAAATAGGACTGGGGCTGCAGGCTTTCTCCCTGTGCACAGCTCATAGCTGGAGCGCAGCGCTGGACAACTTTAGATGCTCAACAAAATAGCACACTTTCTGCTAAATGTGGTGATGCACTTTATGTATACCCCTTAATATTGTTAGCAGGAATAAAAACATCACAATCTTATTGAAGTTTTAAGGTAAGTGAAAATAGAGTTTAAATATAAATGATAGCACAAAAAATCGGGGATGTACATTTCTACATTTATTGTATTAATAATTAGTCAAAGAATCCACATGTACACATGTACACACTGGCACATGCTCTGTTCCATCGAGGTCAAAACTGAATGTGTCAACAAAATAATGAAACACACTCGATACAGGACATTTTGAAATTGTCAAAAATATATTTCTTTTAGATTTTTTTCTCATTATTGACAAACACCCCCCCTCCCCCCCCCAACACAATGCACATGCACACACTGACTTCCATGTTTCATGAGGACCAAGTTTGTAATTGTTGGGTCACCTGCTGTGACCCACATATTTTTTAAATAAATTAATTAAATTAATTAAATGAGGTTTTTTTATTACAAAATAAATGCAATTAAATAATTACATTTTAACATTTTACAAATATAATAATAATAATAATAATAATAATAATAATAATAATAATAATAATAATAATAAAATACTTTGTACATTGGAAAAAAAAGTGCTTTGTACTTTGAAAAGTACATGTTTTACTTTGCATTTTTCCACAAGGCTTTATGGGGACTTCCAAAAAAAACAAATAAATGTGTTTATAGGTGACATCAATTGCATACATTTGCATACGTCACACAAATTTCATCTACATTTATATTTAACCCTCATGGGGACCTGAATTTTGGTCCCCATGGCGTGACTGATATCAATGTCCCCATAAAAATAGGAATATAAGTACATACACACACACACTGCTTTGTGTCTGTCTCATGCAGCCAGAACTTTTTAAGCACAAAAAAAGATTTTTCTGCAAATATTTCCTGATAATATTTAAAGACTTTCAAAAGTTTTTTGCACTACTGTATGTTCAGTTCACTGTTAAAATATACTCTGCTAAACAATACATTACATACATTTCACCAACATCCAAGAAAAATGGCTTTGTGTTGATTTGATATCTTTTGCTGTAGAACTTCATCTAAACAAGCAGTGTGCAGCTTGTTGTTTCATTTGTCGATTAATACTTTTAGCATACGCACAAATACATAGAGTTAAGAGGCCGTGTGTAAAACACTAGTGTGGCTGGTTAGTGTCTGTAAAATCAAGACGACATCCAGCTTGCATATCTCATCCTCATTATGCCAGTGACTTTTACAAACGGCAGCTTTTGAACACTTTCATATGTCAGGGGACATTTTCCATATGAGAAAGAATAGAGTCATGGCAGTTTGTGTGACACTGAAGCAACAGTATTGTGACAGCTAAGATGACTGATTGCAACACAACTGACACTCTATTTAAGTCTGCTTTCCTATCACTTGTCTCTATGGCACTTGAGTGTATGTTAAACCTCGTTATATGCACTAAAACAAGAGAACACGTTCATCCACATTTGTCGTGTACTTAAAATGTACCTCCCTTCATGTCTACACTGCAGTCAGTTTAATTCAGGTATTTTTCCTTAAACCCTTATGAGCCTGATGCATCCCTTCAGGTCTGGAGCTAATGATAGTTACCTGCAGATCAGTAGTGATTTGATCACATGCCCGAGAGCAGGCTGCATTAAGCACAACAGACACACCTCATTGGTTAATCACATGGGTAACTCTATTTGAGGATGGCAGTAATTACAATGATCTGCTGAGATAAGGAATAATGTCAAATCTAAATCCTTATTTTTATGCTAACCACGAATGACATCCATGCAACTTTTAGAACAGTTCTGAAAATATACTTAGTTAATTGTGCAGTGATATGAATAAATTACAAAAAATTAAGTAAAAATACACCTGGCATGTTGCATGTGTCACATGTGTGTGAATTTAACCTGGGGTTGTGCCTGTGACAGTAACATGTAACTTTTAACATTAATAGCAACAGCAGAAATGTTAATGTGATTTTAATCACTAAAACATATTTTATTATTTGTATTCGTATTTGTATTATTTAATTAGGACAATGTTTAAAAAGGGCTTATCATCAAATCTAATTTCATATTTTTCCAATGTTTCATATTTTTGCTTGTGTTTCCTGGCTACCATAGGCTCCACCTCCTAACTGTGAGAGCGGTCTCCACAGCCTTTGGTCTCCACACACCACACGTTTGCTAAGGAGAGTGAGAGGTTTGTGGCTAAAAATAGCAAGAGCAAATGGGTTTTGTCGAATTGGTATGACTTCGAAGTTTCCAATGAAGATCAAACCATTTCTCACTGCAAACTCAGCCTGAAGGCCGTCTTAGTCAAAGACAGCAGTACAACCAATTTATTTCAGCACCTTAAACATCACATGCCACAGTGGGAGTAGTACATAGGATTGTGGGCTGCACATGAAAACGACATGCTGACCTCAATGGTCTTTTGTAATTTTATCCAAAAATTTTAATCCTAAATCGAGATTTTAGAGGGAAAAAAATCTGGATTTGATTTTTGCCCAAAATCATGTAGGTGTATTTGGGTGTAAACTAAATCCTCTAATGTTACTGATAATGAAAAAAAAAAAGTATGTATCTGCTCTATAACCAGAGGTGTGCATCCTTTGTGACTTAGTTTGTGCATTTTCCAACAGGTTGAATTATTATTTTAATATTTTGTTTGTTTGTTTTTTTTTTCTGTTTTTTTTCTGTCTATTGTATGTACAGTAGTTACATACAATTTATTTTATTTTTATACATGTTCGAAAAAATAAAATTCATTCATTCATTCATTCATTCATTCATTCATTCATTCAAAGTTTTTACAGATTAAATCATGAAAGTCACATGCTGTAGAGACGGTGTTTTTGTCAAGGGCCTGGGTGTGTCTCATCATTCAGGTGTCTGTGACTGTAACTGTATTAAAGCAGGAAAACGTGTCAGAAACATTCTAAATGTAGCATACACTTGAACTCAGTTAAGTTTTGACGTGGACCTTTCTGAGGTGAAGCTGCTCAGTGATAACTCACCCTTTCAGATTCTCATATGGTTCTGCCTTGGTATCCTATCATTCTCTGTCATGCACATGTCCCTGAGCACACCCACATTTAACCCATCATGGTTCCTGTCACACAAGCAGTCATGCAGTGCGCACGAGTGCATGTTCTTTAAAAACACAGTGTGTAAGATTTCCTTAAAAATGCTATACAGACTCATATAATAATACTTTTCAATCATCCTCACTGAAACTTGGTCAGTGTGTGGTGGTGCATTTATTGTCATAGTCTCAGTATTTTCTGTTTTTCTCTTTGTTTTGCTGTGGGTGTATTTGTATTTGTAAGTGGAACATTTTATGAACCATGTCACTCCAGTTGTACACTTCATTCCTCTGCTTTTCTCTTAACAAATATTCCAGCCTGTTACTATTAACATATTTTTTGGCTGCATGAATTTAAGGTAAATTATGCTTCAAAATTACCCTATTTACTAAAAATGTATTCAATGTAAGACTGGAGGAACACACTCACAATTAATATATAAGAGTAAGTAAAGAGGTTGTGTCACTCTCTCAGACTGCAATAAAAATGGGTGATGAGCCGATAGACTATCATTTTCAATCATTTATTTTAGGGTTGTCCTGATCTAATCAGGTATCTGATAAATTTTATATATATATATATATATATATATATATATATATATATATATATATATATATATATATATATATATATATATATATATATATATATATGAATTATTGTCATTACTAGTACTATTATTATTATTATTATTTATTAAGTAGTGATTAAATAAACAATACTAATAACTTGTATTTTTTAAACCTTTAAACCACTAACTAGAAGTGAAACAATTAGCATTAGCTTACCACTATTTGCTACAACACTTGAACTGAACCCATCCACACTTCAACAGCACTTCGTGAAAGCGGACTCAGAGCTTCTATGTTTTGTTAACTGGTGAATACTAGCATCTGTTAGCATGTAGCCTCACATATAGTAATTATTTTTAGTAAATGTACCAAAGTAGTGTAATTATTAGGCTACATACTGTATTCAGGCGCGCACACCTGTGTGCGAATGTATGCGCACACAACTCAACACACCTCAGCCTTCTTTCATCCCCATTTATTAATTGATCTAGTTAACCCTTTAACTGCTGAGACATTATTTCAGGTAAATGCACTGCTGTGAATTTGTCCTAAATTGCTGCTGTGAATCTGTGTTCGTGTTCCTTTTCTTCAGGGGTTTAGTTTTAGTGTGTGTTTAGAGTCAAAATGGGTGGAATAACACAGAAAGGACAGAGCGTATTGGCAGATACTCAAAAATCAAATGACTTGGGACATCCCTAATTTATTTACAAATAGAATGTTGACCGATCAAAAATATGTAAAGATCAGTGGTCAGTAGTATGCGTCTGTATGGATGAGTGGGGTGATGTGCATGGGAAACAAAGGGAAAATGTGATGTGATGAAGAAGAAGAAGATGTGATGAAGAAGGAGAGAGCCACCAGTTCCTCTGATATGGGAAGCTTAAATAAGACTCCACTGGACCCAGGTGTGTCCCATTACCGGCGACCCTGCTGTGACCCAAACTTGCAACACAAAGCCCTTAGTGGAGTGGTGGTTTTCACAGTTACACAGTTTCAAAATAACCTCCCCCATAACCTCCGCCAAGGAGATATATCTCTCTTTGTCTGTTTGTCTGTGGACAACATACTGTAATCCGAAAAAATTATTATTCATTTACTGATATGTAAAATGTCAAAGTGATCCAAGATCCAGGATCTTTTTACCAAAATCAAATCAATTGGTCCTTGTGTCATTCCCAAGGTATCCTGAAAGTTTCATTGAAATCTGTCCATAACTTTTTGAGTTATGTTGTACACAGGCAGATAGACAAAATCATAACCACCTTGGTGGACCTCCTTTCATTTGGGGGGGGGGGGTCTGCCTTTGTGGAGGTCTGCACTCTCAGAGTGCTTTTCTAGTTTTATTCTATAATTATTTTTGTGATTCATAGTTTGTTTGTAGTTGGACCCATTAAAGGCAGGTCCCACTGACATTTGAAATAATTATTTACCAAATTATTTTTCACTACTTGTAAAATACAGACACATCTTTTTCATTACTCTGCTCTGCCAAGAATAAAAACTACAACAGCCTGTGGTTTCCCATGGATCAAATTAGTCTGATATCAGAATATTATACAGGGTTTGAGTTGTGTCAAATATCTTTGTGAGATAAACAAAAATGTTTACAAATGTTCCTATTTCATATATCACCCATTAATTATTGGTTGATACCAGATATTGGCTGATATATATCAGATATCAGCTTTTTTTACCCTCAAACATCGGTATTGGCATTGGCGTCAAAATATTGGTCGGGCTCCACTATTAACTGCACTATTAATCAACCATTGCTTTGATAGAAAGCATAAAGATTGGGCTGTGTTTGAGTGGAAAACTTTCATGTGGTCTGATGAGTCCAGATTGGGTGAAACAACAGGTGGATCCAGTGATTACTCATCATGCCAAGTGTCTACAGTACAAGTGTGTGGGAAGTGTGTAGTGTTGTGATCTGTCGTTGGTTCAGTTGCTCAGGTCTAGGTTCAGTAATGTGACATGTCTACATAAATATAGTGGCACCTCAATTTACGAAATTAATTCATGGTTTTGTAATGTGATTTTATCGTAAGTAGAGTCGCATTTTACATGTAAGGCCTGATTTTTTTCAAGGCCCTCAATACTACCCACTAGACTCTTTCAAATTAACAACAGTAAAGGTGCTTCCACACTGACCACGGTAAGCTCGCAGCACAGTTGGTACCAAGCACTGACATCGTGCCACGTGGCAAGGTGCAAGTTGCTATGTAGCCAGTTCCAAGCGTGAGCATTACGAAAATGTGCCTGTCAACTTTACAACAAAAAGCCCTGGCTTTAGTGCTAATAAGAAGGAGATAACAAGCGCAGAGCTGTGCGCCCTTGTGTCGTGGGAGCACATACAGTACACGATGAATGGGTTTGCCACGATCAGTGTGTAAACGTGTTAGAACTCCGTGACAAATGAGGGTTGAAGGTACACTACGTCCCAGTGTACAGTGCGTACGTATTTACGTACAGTACATACAGTCCTGTATTTATGTTTTGGGGGGTTCGTTTCGTAACTTGAATTTTCTTTCACATTTTTATGGAAAAGCATTTTGTAAAAAAAATTTAAATTACAATAAAAAAATAAATTAAGGTAGTACTGTATACTGAATGACTTGGTTTTTGCACTTTTGTCTTCTCTAATGACACCCATATGTCAAGATGACATTTCCAGGCATCATCTCTGTCATGTGTTCAAAGTATTTTGTATTTTAAGGAAATTAGTCATTTTGCAAAAGCTTTTTGAAATGATCCTGCAGCAGATATATGCAGTAATCAAAACTAAAGATGAATCAACCAATTAAAGTATGAGACTTCATTCTGTGTATGCCTCTGTGTTGTAGGATATGCAGATTTGATACCAGCAACTCAGCTTTTGCTAAATAATGTGAAGCCTTTCTGCCTCTCTGTGATATATTATTACTTGAATGTCACATCGACTGTTTCAATTTAAAAATTTCTATTTGTGATTTAAGAATTAAAAACAGTCTTCATGTATTATATACATGAAATAATTTATATTAAAAAACAAAAAAACTGCACATCATCTATACATACATTTTGTCAGTGTTTGAAATCAAGCTACTAATATGCGCATTCACACAACTATCAGTACATCAGTTTCCCAGTCTGGGTCACATGGCTTCATTCATTAGATACACTGCCTGGCCAAAAAAGGTCACACATGCAATATTTCACTGCATCACCTTTGATTGTGATTACAGGAGAGTGACAATTTAATGAAGCTAATGGATCAAATCCTTCTTGCAAACACTTCAGTGGTTAATAATGTTTCAGTTCGAACAATGTATTTAATGTACCTGATGCAGTAAGTGTCCTCTCATGTCTGTAATGTTTAACAGATTGGACACCAATGGGATTGATCAGGGTCATCAGGCTTGTGAGAGAATACTTCAGGGACCATGAGACTTCATTTTCACACAAAAAATAGCCTCCAAAAAGTCCAGATTCTAATTTGAGATGATGAAGAGTTGATGCAGCGGTCTGATTATCCATCATCATCAATAATCAAAACTCAGTGCAACAATGGATGGAAAGAATTATGCAAAACCATTTTGTGACACTACACAAGCATTATGTGGCAAAAAAGTCAAAGCAAATTTTCCTGTAATTAAAACCGAAGGTGGTGCAGTCAAATAGTGCATGTGCGACTATTTTTTTGGACGGGCAGTGTATTTCAGGAGGTTGTTGTATGTCTGTCGGCTCAATCTAGCATTTGTTTTGTTCTGTCTGAGACAATTTATATCACCAGACCAACCTCTTGCCACTAGTCATACCTAACACAAGTGATACAACAAGGCTGGCATCAATTAGGCAAAACATGGTGAGAGTGTGGCAGGACATCAATATTTATTTCATCTGCATATAAATGAAATTGCGTTTTAGGGATCCATTTGCTGATTAACCTCTCCCTCTCCTGAGCTGTGCCGGCACCACTCCTGTTATGACAGGGAGGGGTGGGGTGGAGTTGTGAGGGGGCTGTGGGAGGACGTGTGAGGAGCCAAAGTATAATAAGATTCAGCACAGAAAAAAGGTGTTTATCCCCAGCGAGGTTACTCAATTTGCTATCTGGCAGCTGGTGATTCATTTAATTTGGAACTGAAACTGATACGACACCTCATCAGTAAGAAGAAACTAATTCAGAGGGGTGAAAGGTCAACCCCTGGCAGCTCACTAGTCCAGACACTGGAAATAATGTCACTGGAGTTTGACATTGATGCTGATGAACTGCAGAGCTAGTAATCACATCTATGGAGGGCTTTGGGCTGGAGACTCGATCGCATGTCATGCTGCATGTTCCCACTTTGCCTCAGGGCGACTGGGGGTAGCCACGGCCTGCATGGTGTGTCTGCGGAGGACCGCTGGGATGTGTGCGCCTGCCTTAGACTGCAAGAGGACAAAAAAAGTTATTTGCTCAGAAGGAGATGTCCGTAAACCAGTTGATGGGGCTGTCTGTAGAAGTTTGAGTCTTCTCCCGCCTTCAGCTACTTGAACTACGGAAACCAGCATGCAACAGTGATGGGACATGACAGGTGGAATTGCCTAGAGAAGAACAAAAGCAGAACTTGTACCAAAAGACATACAAACAGACTTTCACATTTGCATCTCTGTTCACAAATGCTGCAGCTGAGGGGTTTCTCCATATCCCTTTATTTTTAATTAGGATAGACCGATAATGGAGTCCTATTGCTGTCAAAGATGGCACAAATAGTGTATGGCATACAACCAGGGCTGGACTGGGACAATTTTTTAGGACGGGCATTTTTTATTTAGACCAGGACACCACCTGTTTTTATTTATTTATTCATGGGAGGTTATTTATTGGTTGTATAAATACTTTATATCATGAATAATATATCATTCCTTGTATGATTCAATTCAACACATAAGAAATGTCTAGATACAAAGGTTGAACTTTTGAAACTGCAATACACAAAAAGGCCAATGGATGGCGATGTCTGATCTATTGGCAGTAGGTCACATTACTTTTTAGAAATAGTCATTTCATTCAGCCTAGTTAAATACAAATTTATACTGACTTCTCTCACTCAGTCACAGGTTGTTATCGTTATCCAGTGTGCTAGCCTAAACTTTTACCCATTAACATTCTCTAAATCATATAATTTAGATGGAGAAAATACGGTAACGTAATTAATTATTCATGTCAATTTATTTCCGATACCCTACTGGTATAAAAATGTCATTTGTTCGCATTTTACCTGGAACAAGTGTTGCTCTGTACATGCTCTCCATTGAAGTACATTGAGCGGCAGTTAACTTCCGGAAACTTTTGAGGGGCTCGATGTTTTGCCATTGCAGTAACCAGAGATGTCGCCCAACTGAGTGCCGTAATTAGCCTGCCCTCACCTCACTGGTCTATGCACCAATAGGAGGCTTTATACACCGCTATCCACCTATAGTATAGCGATATGTTAAATCATTAATATTATACTGAACCAAATTACAAATGCAATATGATATACTGTTGTGTTATTTTTGTGCGCTTTGCTCAATCAGGTCACAATATGCCAGATTTGTTTGTGGTCATATTGAGTAATTATTAGAGGCTTTGTTTTGTGACTGCAATTTTTGGTTATCTTGAGTAAATCTGGTGGTCAACTATGTGTGTCTTTTGGACACGCTCAACAAGCAGTGTTACCATGTCATGTCCACTCCTTAGACTGGAGACAATAAAAAGCTGGTGCAAACCGTGCATTGTGTGCTATTAACAAGATGCCAGCAGTTGTGTGTGAACATGCCATTGGCTTGCTGCACACTGGAATGCCACTTTGGATGGTTGCGGGACATCTAGGTGTCCACTATTCGATGATTAGACATTTACAAAGCCGTTTCCGTGAGTTGGGCAGCACAGTGGGTGTGACCAGCATATTCACCTGACATGTGTACGTCACTGACAACCAGTGCCAGTGTCTGGTGTACCTTACTATCAACAGTGTATATAACAGTTTCAGGCATTTTGGCCATAATAAAACCGGATTTCCTAAAAAATAACTTTTAAAGAAGTTACTGCATTTGCAGTATTGATATTCTATTCACTTAAAATGAAGGAAAAGACATGCACAAACTGTGAAGCTCATTGCTTATGCACATCTCTATTATAATTTTCTTCTTCGAACAACAACTCATAGCCATTTATTCTGACAGTCAAAATAAGTCAAAGTCTTTACATGCTTTGTCAGCTGAACGTTTACACACTGTTAGTTTAGCTCTATTTTTAGACAGAAAAAAGTCAAACTGCAAGTCACTTCCATTTTTTTACAGTTTATGTTGTCATTAGTTGCACCAAAGATCTGTTTGGAATCATCCAAATAAGGTCAAAACTGTAGTAGTTTAGTCTGAACCTTAGATCAACAAAGAGTGCATTTAGAAAACAACATCATATAATGTTGTACTTTCATAATCTTCATAATTAAATTCACCCACATAGAAAAGACTGTAAATTCATAACTTAACTCCATTCTTTTCATTTAGAACTGTCATTTTTTATTTCATTAATTTAGAACTGATTGTGGCTTTTATAATGTCTCTTTCTTCTTACGTACAATTTTAATGTCAAAATAAAAATGAGTGTATTAAGAGTAGTCACAAGAAAGTTAAGGATGATTTAATTTTGGTGAAATGTTTTGGTCAACGACTCTATAGTGTTAGTTTTCATCACTGTGGGAGACCTGCAAAATGACTCACTACTCCCACTAGTGCAGTGGTTGTTAACACTGGCCCTTCGAGACCCACTATCCTGCATGTTTTACATGTTTCCCTCCTTCAACACACGTGATTCAGATGATCAACCTGTCATCTGAATGTAGGATGAGGAAGAGGGAAACATCTAAACCATGCAGGATAGGGGTCATTGAGGACCAGGGTTAAGATCCACTGCACTAATGTAGTGATAGACCAATATAGCTGATATATTGGGTCAATATTAATTTTTTTTTTCTTGTATTGGTATCAGCCTGTTGTAGTAGTCACATAAACCTTCTGTCAATCAGGTGATTCAACTCATATCTCTACAATCCATCACACTAGCATCTTTGAAATGAAATCCTAAGTTAAATCGCCGTGGCTTTACCCGATGTGACATTCTTAATTGTTTTACAGAGCAGGTTCTATGTTGAAACTTAATTCACAAGTTACATTTAATTATAATGTTACTACAGGGCACATGGCACTATTGACAAATGACCAAATAAAAATGACTGTTAAATTAAAGAATCGTGAGTACATCTAACATAATGTACTTAAAAAACTCAGCTAAAACTTTTACTGATGCTTTTCCATTCTTACAATTTTCATGACAATATAAAAGTGAGCATAACAGTACATACAAAAAAATAAGGATGATTTAATTTGTTTGACTGAGCATTTTGTAGTTTATGAATAACAGTGGTGAAAGTGGAGTTTTTCTTTGAGTGAACACTTACTTACTCACTTACTTTACTCTTTATTTTTTAATATTTAAATTTGAAGTGCACCTTAAGGAAGAACCGGAAATACAATTTCGTTGTTCTGTAAACATGTTTATTGTAACAATGACAATAAAGGAAGTCTAAGTCTAAGTCTAAATGAATGGGAATGTGAGGTTCGATGTTAACAAAATATAGGGCCAGATCAAGCGGTGATGAAGAGAGGCATATTTCATGATCAAAAAGCTCTGTCTTGAAAACTAAATGCCTTATCTCCATGTTTAATACATATATGGATATGTATCAGTAAGTATTTTCACATAACACAAATAAAATGTTGGGGTAAGAGTAAACAAATTACTGCTACCTAACACAGGGACTCAAAACTTACTTAAAGGTACACAATATGTAATTATCGTAAGAAATGAATACTAAATGAAACAAGACTTTAGCTATAATATTATACTACAATTGTGATCATTATTGGATCTTTTTTTAAAAATAAGTGATGGTTGTTAGATTGGTCATTTGTCCAAACCAGCAGATGAAAATGAACTTCTCTGCTACATTTAGTGCATGCATCTTGTTCTTTCTACTTTATGCCAATACAAATGGTCCTGGAAGTAAATAAATACATACAAATAAAACATTTCTATGAATAGGACTTTAGCTTTTACTATTGTATTATTCAGAGTACAATAGTAAAACAATAGAATAGTGAGGGCAGCATTTTAAAAGGTAGAACCAGACATGTTGTTAATGATTAATTGACCAGTAAATTATGTTATTCTTTCAGCCCTACTACACCTGTAGTTTGCCTGCTGGTCAAAATTAGGAATAGTGAATAATAGTGAACAGGGATGTGATTATGAAACACATCCAGAACAAAATTCTGAGATAATCACACAGTTCTACTCCAGTGCTATTTATCCAAAATACCCTCTCCCACTAGGACTAAATGGAGCACTTTAGAGAGCCTTAGACAGTAAATATGGAGTGTAGATAAGTAGAGAAGGCTAGCGTTGCTCTTCTTGTGAACTGCTCTGCTTTAGCCCTACAAACTCAGGTTAATATTCTGTGCAGACCCTACAGTGGAGCAGAAGTTGGCCTCAAGTTAATACAATGAACACTTCTCATGCATTTTGTTGTCGACACACAAGGCTGTGTTCAGGCTTTTCAGCGTTTACTCCAGATGAATGCACAGACGCTGACCGATGCTGAGATTGTAATTAACCTCCTCTCACATGAAGAAAAATCAATAAAGTACTCGGTGCTGTCATTATTGGTAAAATAGACTGTGCAACATTGGTCTGTTTATATGTTGATTTCTTTTTTTTCCTCTTGCTCTGTTTTAGGCAGATAAAGGTGAAGGTAATGGTAATGTATTTTTGCTTGGTCAGGAGGAACTGTTTGGATGCAATTGTTTATGGAGACTTTACAGTTCCCAGCCTCTGAGTTTAGACATTCAGTCCCCGTTGGTCTGAGGACATAGCTGGACCATGGCTTTAAGTCATGGGCTTGAGCGTCTCCGCCAGCCTTCTATGTGTGCCAGCAGCAGTGATGTGAATCCAACGCAGACAGCCATGGGCAGCCTGTGATCTTGGTATTTCCAGCAGGGTGACAAGGGAGAATTTGAGATGGTTGACCGGTTGCACTGTTGTGGCTAAGCTGAGAGAGGTGACCTGGATGAAGAACTAGTGGCTTCACTAACAGGAGTATATGCAGGCACAAGTACCAATTATCCCATAACAAACTGTGGGGCTGTTTTTGGATTTCTGAATATAAAAAAAGTAATTAGTGGCAAGCGGAAATGATACATGAAATGTAATCATTGCCTTCTGTTCCTGTTGCATGTGAATTATCATATTATGACCAGTATTGGGAATAAGGGTGTTACTAACACTGTTGTTTTTTTTTTCAGTAATGGGTAATTAATTACTATTTGAAATGTTACAATGTTGTCACTGTTACTAGCAGTGAAATGTGGTGCATTACTATGTAGTGACCTCTAACAGTTATCGCTCCTGGCTCACTCAGCCACACATGAGAATGTGACTTTTGTGCATGAGTTGAGTATTTTGAAGAGCTCTTTTAGTGAATGATGAGAACCGAGTAGTTTGCGAGCCATTCTTCTATTCAAATTACCCACACTGCTTTCATGCGTCACCTGTGTCCCTATGAGTCTTAGGTGTCCACGCTGCCTTCACCTTAATGACTAATGACATCTACAAGTGTGAACACCCCTCAATCATTGGAACATAGCCTTATGAACAGCTTACTTAGAGGCAGAGTTATGAGTCTGACTGACCGGACTGAAGACATTTACCACAGTATCAGTGAGGAGTGAGTGAAAACAGTGGAGCTGCATGTTCTTCCTATAAACACGCATCCCCTTATGTGGGGGACAAGCTGAGCCGTGGTGGACCCCAGCCTCACCATAGTCCTGGTATAAAACCTCCGTTTGTTGGAATATTGGTTCCATCTGAAGAAGTATTTTCTCTGACTAATATTATGAAAGAAGTCACCTCCAGATGCAAAAGTTAGATCACAGGGTAAGGAGAGATAGTAGAACCCATAAAGAATGAAACTGTTTTATTATTTCTTTGATTGTCTTTGATTTTGTTCACACCTTTAAATGTGAAGTCAAATGAAGCACATGTCACGGCGGGGGCAGCCATGGCTCAGTTGCTAGAGCAGGTCGTCCAGTAACTAAAGGGTTGTAGGTTTGAATCCCACTCTGTCCTAGTCGGTTCGTTGTGTCCTTGGGCAAGACACTTTACCCTCCAGTACTACACACACTAGTAAATGAATGTTTGGTGGTGGTCAGAGGGCCTGTAGGTGCAAAATGGTTGCCACGCTTCTGTAAGTCGGCCCCAGGACAGCTGTGGCTATGTATGTAGTTTACTACCACCAGAGCGAGCATGTGAGAGTGAATGAATAATGGGTCACTAATGTGAAGTACTTTGAGTGGCCAGAAAAGTGCTATATAAATACAATCCATGATTATTATTATTATTATATCTATGCTGTTCTATTCTATGTAACTGCAACCTTTAAACACGCTCAAACATCACTTTTCTTTTACGTATGTTAAGGTTTTTCAAAAAAGTAATGTAATAATTACTTTCCCTGGTAGCTAAGGAGTAGTTTCCTTACAAATTCAATAATTTTTGGGGGAAATGAACTACTAACTATAATTATTTTTTTAGTGTATTTATAACACTGATTATGATGGACATAAAACAGCATGAGAGTACAACGATAATAAAAATAAAGGTTTCCCTTCATAATAATACCTCTAAATTCTTGAATTATTTATCTAATAGGCTATTTATAATAGTAAATAATACATCAAATATATTTACTTTTAATGCTGTATTTAATGGATATGTAATAGTAATTAGTTAGTTAATCAAAAATATATATCTGTTCTCCTTTTTTTTGTTGATGTGTTTCTCATGGTTGAAAATAGTAAATAATCCATAGGTTAACCTGCAATGTAAATAATTGTTATTTGCACCCTAATGCATATACACAGCCTCAGTTTTAAGTTAGTTTTATCCACCACAAATCTGGAGCCAAATTAAGTCCACAGTTGAATGGAGCTTTATTTCTATGCAAATTTGAGGAAGTTGATTTGCATGATGCATCTTCAAACTATGCAGATGACCTTTTGTTTCGGACTATGTCCTAGATACTTGGAGCTTAATAATGCACTGTAGACATTTAGCCTTCTGAATCCTTCCCCTCCAAAACTTCCTCCTCACACCAAAATGCCTGCTTGTTGAGTGGTCCCTGTTCAACCCTGGAGAGCTTTAGACAGATTCATGTTGAATTCCTGTAGAGATCTGACCTGACAAGGGTCCCTCTTGGAGTTTGATTACCTCAGATGATCCTTACACACTTTAGCTCCGAGACTGCACCACACACCAAATGTTCCTATCCAGAGGGAGTGTTGTAGTGTCTGTTTATGCGTGTACTGCTCATGTTTGTGTGTTTGTCTGTGAACTCTCTGGTGCCTTGTTGTTTTCTTACAGTGTATTGGTTTATCCATAAAAGGCATTCTGCTGGGGGATGTTAACTGAGAAACAGTTCTCTGCTTTGCTCAGTAAGCTGTGATCCGGAGTTGGGATGCCAAATGCAATTGGGAAAGAAGGCCTTTGAAGTTTGCTGTGATTGGCTGTGTGTGGCGTCTATTTTGACAGTTCAGGTTATGATGAAGAGGCAGTTGTTGAAGCAACAGTAACTCTGTAGGTCACACTGGACTGGTTTTTCATAAATGTCGGATGTAAATGTGTATGTTGGTGAGTCAGAGAGAGAAACGTAATCACTTTAAATGTGAGTGTGTATATGTGAATGAAGAGAAAACGACTTGATGGATTACTTTCACCTCTCGTAAATGCATTGTCGATGTGTTGTGTGTATTCATGGTTGACATCAAGCAGCTGGCGTTTCCCTGCGTATTCTCTGTGCATGAGTCATCTTCAAAAATTTAATTTCAGGCAAATATTTCATTGACATTTCCCCTTTGAGCCTCACATTGTCACAGTTCATTAAAATATAATTGAAAACGAATATTCAGCAGCTTACTTCGCCCATGCACCACTTTACCCCATTACACTTGCTAAAGGAACATTTCCATAGGACATCATCTCAGCTCTGTTTGCTCTTACAAAGCTACATGAGCGGCTTACACTGCTGTCTTATCACACCCAATAATTCATCTATGCCAGCACAAATAATCATAGCAGGGGACGTTGGATATGCGAAGTATGATTCAGCAACAACATTTTTAATCTTTCTTTCATCAGCTTCTATTACCAGCGCTGCCAAGCTCAGCAGACTGAAACGCTCCTGGGCTCTGATTGGGTTAGTTCAATTAAGTTGGCCCCAGCAAGGTGTAATGAGAACAGTGCTGGTTCAGTGACAATGTGCAGGAGTAAACCCGGTGGCAGCCATTATGGCTCAGCTATTAGCTAGCAACCCATTAATATCAATAAGCTGAAGTTTACTGCAACTGTATTAGAATCACACTGATCCTGTCACCAGTTCAGCCAGAGGCCTCAGTGTCAGAGACATGGATGCTGCACCATTACAAAACCACCACTCAAAAATCACTGTACATAAAGTTTCCAAGCATACCCAAGAAAATGGCTGTGTAGTGCAAGAATGCAGTGTGTAAAATGAATATTTTAATTTGAAGTTGCTGCAATTTTTTAGCCTAGCCACGCTAGACCTCCCTAGCGGTAGCACATCTAATGTGCTACCGTAGTAGTTTAGTTACACTCATTGTAATTTTTGGCTAGATTTCCCTGAAACGGGCCAGCGAATCACAGTGAAGTATAGAGTCACAGGGCGGATGTAACAAAGTGACGCTGCGACAATTTGGAGACAAACAACCATAGAAGAAGAACAACAAGGGGTGGCGATTTCCTTTTAACCAAAGACGAGTCCTTATACACCTAAATCACTTCCCTCATTGTGAACAACTTCGAAAACGACTCCATCATGAACACAGTAAAAAAAAATTTATATAACAAATGACATTTGGTCCTTTTCAGAAATGTTGTGAAGTGCATTGTTGGAATGGGCAGCAGTGACTGTTGTTTCTTTAAAGGTGCTGAGCCCAAATGTCACCTTTACCTCCATCCGCCAACTATACTCATACTTTGAAACAACCCTGGTGGATAGTGTAATTTTACGTTGTAGTGTTCTGGCTCATTTTCTTGCTGAATCTGTGATAAAACTGCTTTTGCTTGGTCACCATTCCCACAATGCACTTTGTGCCAAAATTTCTGAGAAGGCTTGAGGATGTTTCAGTTTGCATAAACAAGCAGGTTGTGTTTGCACTGGAGTCATCATTGAAGTGTTTCATCATAAGGAAAGTGATTCAGAGATGTAAACATGGAAAAACTAATGGATTAGTGATAATTAAGCTATCACTGCGTTTGTACAAATTTAGTAAATGGTACTTTTTTTTTTTTTTTTTTGCATTTTCTGTTACCTTTCCATGATTTTCTTGCCTCATCCAGCTCTAATACTTTCTGAATCTCCAATATGTAAATATATGAAATGAACATGAACAGATGTAAACACGACTCATTTTCAGAGACAATCAGCCTTATTGTAGTCATGCTAGTTGTCATGTTTATTTCACTTCTTAGTGTCTAACTTCAATCTTTGAGTTGTTAAACAGGTAGTCTTATCATTTTTGCTGCTACGTTATCCCTGTAGTTTCCCATCATGCAGGTCAGGAGTTTAATTTTTAAAATGTAGCTGCAGTTACAGTTTTAATTACTTCATTAGTACACTTGACCTTAATAGCTGTACGATGTGCTGCCACTGATTACTGGATGCCAACCCTACTAGTAAATTAAAGCTCAATTAAGAAAACAATATTGATCTATCTAAATCTTGGTTCTCACTACTGTGTCATATTCTATTTTTCTGGTTTGTCTTTGTGCACCTTCTTTATCTTAATCCTCAGCTTGGAAGTACACAAAACAGATTATTACACTGAGACTCTTCAGGGTTTTCCCCAGAAATGTTGCTAAGCCTGGTGGTAGGACTGCTAAGGAAGCCCACCTACCAGGCTTAAAAAAAAAAAAGTTATAAAATTATGATTATTATCTGTTATTTTAAGACATTTAGTAACAATACATGTACCAACTACAGAGTCTAACTAAAGGGCAAGCTGTGTTTTAATACAAAAAAGGTCATGCAGTACTCACATTTAAAAGCGAAATAAATTAGCAACATTAATGTGCTTGCACTTAAAACTATCAGTCTCTGTATACTGTCACTAATGTTAAATGTTTGAGACTGTGAGTTAAAACTGGAATTGGTTTGTGTATAAAGAATCCAATATGTCAATAAAGTGTAAAGGTTGCATTTCAACATTATGACTGGATAGATGTGCATACAGGTACAACAGCAATTATGTAATGTAAAAAAAAGTCTAAACATGTACTTTCCTGGTTCCTAAGAGGTTCAAATGTTTAAAAATGTTTAAATTGTTAGGCAATTCAGATAATTTCTGTCACCATTTGGTACAGACAATAAAATATTGTATTCATAAACTGTTCCATACAGTGTGTACTATAGTCACATGGACTGGTGAGCCAATCAGCTCATGGGTCTCTTCTGACTCCAGCCGTTTGTTAACTGTAGTTATGATGGATGATAGTCATCATCTTCCATCACATCAATCCTTCTTCACTACATTTTTCAGTTAATCACATTCACACTCATCTGTTTGACATTTAGTGCTAGCATAGTAGCATTTAATTTCAGTTAAAGTTAAATAACAATGAAACAGGACTTAACAATGATTAACATTAAGAATCACCATCAACAGGTGGGTGGGTTATTTACAGGAGGTGACGGTACTGGACATGTGACAGAAGTCCTGTACAGTGTACTTTACAAACCCGCACCATACATTAAACCTGTAAACTGAATCGTGATTTATCAAATCTTTTAAGGGCTTTATTTTTTACTAAAACACACCGTCAATGATGGTCAGTGACATCTGTGGCTAAATATAAACAAACTGGCTGTTGATTAACTATGGAACCACGATTTCATCCATTAATCTACTTTTATTTTGTCACCTCCATGTCCGCTAAATACCTGCATTTCTTTTAACTTTACCAGTTCTCAAACCCTGAAAAATCAGCAGACATATGATTGGAAGCTGAAATAGCATCTTTAGTGTTCCTAGTTTTAACATGCATTTAATTTCTTTAATATAAGCAAAACAGTGACAGCGCCTATGTGATGCTAACATCCACCACTGTGATGTATTATTATTTAAGCACTAAATTCAACAATCACAGAATATAGTAGAAGACAATGCTACTATAAACTAGAATAGAGAATGAGGAGGCCACAGTGTTTATGTTCTGTATCACAGAAATGTTAATACGAGGACGTATGTTAATGTCATAGCTTTAACCCAAAAACAAAATTGCGTCGTCAGTCCATTTATTTATTACTTTCTCTGTATTTTTCCCAACACGCAGCTGACACTACACAGAAGGTTTTAAAGATAGCAGTACTGCAAGATGTGGAAATATGCATGGTCTCGGCTCCACCAATCACCAAACACCTACGTCATACAGTTCCTAGAGAACTAAAAAAAAGACCCTGCCTGTGAGTAGGAACTAAAAAGGTTCCAGGAACTAAAAAGGTAATAAGAACTACAAAAGATTCCTACAGTGGGAAAGCACCTATAGGGAAAAGGAATTCCACTCAGTTTGCACTGTTATTTATTTTATTCAGGGACCTGAAATAAAAGCCTTAAACTTTATTTGACTGCATGGGACTACTTTTATTCGTGATAAAAGAGATTGACTATGTTGTGTAATTTCTTGCATTTGAAGTTACAACTTAAACAATTAGTTACCTTTTAAAAGTGTGGACTTGTGGGACTTTGAGCAAAATGAGCAAAATGCAATAACCAGACCTTGGGGACTTTTAATTGACTATCCCTGATCTACGTAGGTGTTCTTCATCTTTTTATTTCTGTTGATGTTTCACATCAGAATGATCTAAAGTCTTCTAATTTTAACTGTCTCCATTACTTTTAGTTGTCTTTTGTGTCAACATCGGTCTGTGGACTGTGATTAGGTATTTTAGTAGACCTAAGACCAGCTGTTGGTCCACATTTTCTCTCACATCTGAAGATATGGTTCATATCAAACTGAAAAGTTTAAAAAATGTGGACCAAACGAGTTAGTTGTGAAAGTGCCTTAAGTGTCACAGTCCTGTCCATATTCTCATAGGAATAATATTGTTGTCAAGGCAACAAACTCCATCCACTCCATATGCCTGAAAACAATTCCATGCTTCAGTGACAATACGTTTCTTTGTGTCATCAAACTGTGAAAACATTGCAGTGGTGTAGCTAAAATGACATGTTTGTGAGGAGAAACTTTGACGAGAGATGTCAGGAGAGGAATCTTCATCATGATAAGTAAGGGAGTTTTCCTCCTGACTGGCAGAGTGACATTAGCATCTGGAGTCTTGATGCACTACTCTACCAGTCGACCAAGGTGAGGCTATTTCACACTCTGCTGGATTTTAAAGGCTCTGTATGTGAGGAGCTTTGAAGTGCTCACTCTGTGTGCAGTGTCTCCCTGTTGCCGATTCCTTGGTGGATGGACAGAGCATGTCAATCTCTACACCACTTCAGAATCACCGCATCTTTATCAGCTTTTATACCTTCTCTACCCTTAGCAGCTTCTTTTCTACCGCTCATAAGACGATTCATTAAAAAAATTAAAGGACGTAAACATTAAAGACATGAGTAATTGCTTTTCTAGATGAAGAAAGGTTAAGCAATTATAAATTATTATTATTATTATTATTATCTCCATTTGTAATTATTATTTTCTCTTTGTTGGAATTATTTTAAATTGCTCAATAAATGATTTGAACACTGTGTTTATTTCTAGAATGTATTGTGAGAATTTGAAATATGAAGCTGCAAAAAAACTGCAGACTTTTCTTGAAACAGTTTTGCTGAAAATTACTTAAATTTTTACACATAAAAACAAACTACTACAAACAAAATGAAAGCAATGCAAAATTGTAGTCTCCTACTGAATTCTTATGCAAAACATGAAAAAGAAGAAGTCTTTAATGCATGTTAACTTCAGATGAATCTCATCATATTCAAATCAAGTTAAAGTCGACTGATAATTAGCAGGAGCAGATTTAGACAGCAAGTGAATATTTAATCCTCAAACCTGATATGTTGGAAGAAAAACAATGATCAACATAAGGAACTGAGTGACCTTAACTAAGTCCACATTGTAACAGTGATGACTGGGTCAGAACACCTCCATAACTGCACGTCTTGTTGGTTGTTTGTCATCTGCAGTGGTTAGTACAGGCCAAAAATGGATTAAAGAAGGACATCCCACTTACTAGACCATTGATCATTTGTGAGAGGTATTGGACAAATAAATGTGATAGATGGAGGTCTGCCTGTACGCCCAAGAACCTTTTACAAGGGAAAGAGGAGCAGGCACATCAGGCTGGAGACTGTGATGGAAATTGTAGGTGCTTGTTATAATGTTATGGCTCATCTGTGTATTTCCAACAAATGGCATCCATTCAATAAAAGTGCCAGGCTCAGGCTGATCTTATCCTTGCTCCAGCTTCTTTTAGGCAGCGTGTTTGTTCCCCTGAACAGAAACAAGGGAATCCAAGACATCCTTCATGATGGCAGGCTAGACACAAGTTTCTGGGTCACAAAGGAACAAGGACTGCAGAGACACAAGAAACACCCTTAGATTCCTTGATCTATTGTAGCTAAACAAGCGACTGCTTAATGCATTATACAGCCGTGAAGATTCTAGTTGTGCTGTGCTAGTAGAGCTCTCAGAGTTAGTGGTGAAAAAGCTTCTCACTACATTCAGTACACAGGCTGTATGAAACAGCAGGATTTTAACCATTATTTACAAGCTAAACTGAGGCTAACAGAGCCCTTCTTGTTCTTTGTACCTGCTGACACTACAAATGAATAAATAGATACCCCATTTTAAGGGTTACCATGTTTCTGCTTAGATAACAATGACAAAGGGGAGAAGAATCGGGGGGGGGGGGGGGGGGGTATATGTACAAGGAAAAAAACATTAATTGTAAAATATTCATAGTCCTTTTTAAACTATGGGCTTTGAATTCTATTTCTGTTATTGACTGCAGCAGTTTCCATGTTTCAAGTGCTTGTATGTAGTGTTTTTATTGCTTGCTTGAATCTCCCAGAATCTGGGACATTTCTGCGGCGGCGGTGGGTGTTGCATTTTCAGGAGACACAAGCAAGAAATGTTGTTTTTATGATGATAATGATAAATGTTAGTAAAGTGGTATGTCATTAGTTTCCAGTGCATGTTTAAATACTCTTAAGATAGTTTTTATCCAGAAATATAACATAATAAATTATGGGAGATTACTGGAAGAAATTACAAAACGGGAAGGGGTGAAAGATGGGTCTGAAATATGGGAGAATCCCAGGAAAAACAGGAGTGTTGGTAGCTATGCTCACTAGCCCCCCTTAGTGGACACATGAGTCCATTAGACTGTGGACATGCATAGAATTAATTCATACCTCTACAATCTGATATATGGGCATCTTTAACATAATGTCATAGTTCTTTATTTAGTTCTTTATTTTCAACACTAATGACTAACTTTATTCTTTAATAGTAGAAAGTTAAAAGTAGAAATAGTATTCATCATCCATTTAAAGTGCTGACAGGAGGCACACTGCATGTTTAAATGATATAAATTATATTTATAAAACGTGTAAATGGGAGCAGAAAGAATTTGGGCTTTTGGCTATGGTGTTTTTGCATTAACTACAGGCTCACTGCCCTGGCTTTACTGGTTTCTGACAACGTTCGATTTTGTTTCCAAAGGAGCAACGCTAGAGTTTGCCTCCATGCTTCCTCTGACATGTGATCCCATGCAGAAAGATGGTTTTAAACTCCATCCAGTTAGAGTGTGCAGAGGTTGGATGATGCTGTCAGGATGGAAAGACAGGTTTAGTGTCACAAGTAGTGACATAGTGGACATAAATGTTATAGGGACTGTGTGTTATTGAGGAAAGGATAGAGAAGCAAAAGTGCAGCCTTTATTGAGGCAAGTTGGAATCACTTGGGAAAGGAAAATACGTATTTCGAGTTTCTCTCAGCCAGAGCTGGGTCAGTGGATTCTTTGACAAACTGTGCAAACTTAGGTTGAGTCAAGTGTGGTGTACAAGGATTGACATGATGGTTGAAACCTTGGGTCTGGTCTTTCTAAATCCCCTATGCTTTATGTGTTTCAGCATGTTTGGTCACAACAAAGAGTGAAACAGCCTTTGTCAAGAGACTTACACCTGAATACATAAGTCAGAGCTGAAGAGCTTATCGCTTCAGCCAGTAGATTTCAGGGGAAGCTCCGAGTCAAAACAGAGAAAGTACATTTAACTCCCTCTAAACAGACAAAGTGCAAGAGTGCACCACCTTGAATACAATTCAGTGTAGTGGTATTCATTGGGGGTCCCTTTTTGACAGTATCATAGGTGTATTATGATACAGTGTGATGGCTGCTCTGACAGGTCAGGATATCATTTCACATTTTTGTCAAATTTCTGTAGGAATTTTCACCAAACTCTGAGTTCATATCACATTATGTATAGATGAACCCCATGCTGTGTGAATTGATGTTTCCTTCTTTGACATCTTGAGCACAGAAGGCTACGCAGAGCTGTTATTTACCTCAATGTATGCCCACTCTGAATCATTTATGTTTGTTTTGAGTAACATCAGGATTTAGGTTTGAGTATAAATAGACATAATGCATTAATATAACACTAAATAGTTTCAGTGTTGGAGTAAATAAATGATGATGTTTAGAGAGGTGGTCATTATGACAAAATAAACCCTGAAAATGGGATGCAAGACATTATTTCACCAGCACGACTGAGTCACATGATGTGTCTATTTACACAGCTTTTTTTTTTTTTTTTTACACAAAAATAATCTATAATTTGAAAAATAATGATGATTTTAAAAAATGAAGGTATTAATTGAAATATACTTCTGTCATTTAAAAATGTCTTTTAGATTATGATTGTAGCTGTTGCTTTTCATCACACTAACAAGTGTGAAGTGTTCATAATTATGAAAATATTAAAATGACTGAGTATTGTAAATACTTCGTTCAAATATATCCGTTCAAAGATCAGACTCACATTTATAGATGGATTAGATTTTATTCTGACAGTGGGAAAGGTGCACAAAGTTAATGACAAGTCAGGTTACTACACAATACAACTACCAACTGAATGGATTTTCCATTTGGTTATTATTCTTACATTAATGGTACATTTGAGTGCTAAGGTAGTCATGCTGTAAAAGACTGCTGAGTCTGAGCTGTATTTCGGCTGTTGTGTTACAATGTTTAACACTAAGGCTGCCAGTGCACCTCCACAACTCTGAAATCCTATTCTGAATATAGATGATGATGCATGGCAATAATGATCAGTGTGGAAAAAACCATAAGGATCATGCTAGTTGTTGTAGTTCTCAGTCCTATGCTAGTGTCACTGTTTGTGGAGTCACTCTGTGGTTCAACCAGTTTGTAGTAGGCCTGAGCAATTATATTGATTTTATCAATTAATTCGAGTTATTTGTTGTAGCCTATTTAAAAAATACAAAACTTTTTTCTCCTCTTCTTACAATTCTCAAGAACATCTGAGAATTGTGAGAAGTGCTCGAGTAATCCAAGTAAAAAAAAAAAAAAATCCTTGAATATTTTTTATTTTGCCTTGAGTATTACTACCTGTCTACACCTGTTCAAATGGTGCTGGCTTGTTAGAGCTGCATTTCTAATCCTTTGGTCCACTTGGTAATAGTGGGACCTATGTGCACCGGGCACAGTGCTGGCTTACAGTGAGACTCCATGTTCAGTGCACCCTGGTTGTGCACAGAACACAGACCTCGGCTCTGAGCTCACAGATAGTGTAGTGCCCGGTTGTGTGCTGGGACTCTGTCCCAGTTATGAGCCAGATGTGGAGCTTGACCCGGCCCGTCACAGAGCCAGCTATGAATGTACAGCTGGGCTCTGGTGCACCTCGGGTGTGCGCTAGATGCAGAGCCTGGCTCTGCATATAACTGTATCTGCAGTTGGATGTCAGCATCAACTTTGTTGAAAATGGCATTAAAATAGCATGAAAAGGCATTAAATTAGATTTGCTGATACCTGCAGAAACACTGTTTCAGTAGCTTGGTCACCCGAGTTCTACGTCAGATTTTCCCTCAAGGGAACACGCATTATCTCCTGCTTCAGCCCACACATAAATGTGAGCTGTGGCTGCTCTTATGCCTGTGTTGTATGTATGCCAACTTAACTTGATGTGGCTCTACTGTGATTGGTTCAATGTGGCACTACCTAATTGTAATTGGCTGTTCTGATGTCTGTCAAAATATGGACAAATCAGTTCTATTGCAGCTGTATCCATCATATCAAATCTCTGCTGCCTTCATGTAAATGCAATAACTTCAATAATATTCAGTTTTGAAGTTCCCTGTTTTCCATATCAATGAATATCATAGACAGGAAGAACTGATTCCATTTTGGATGATTTGCCATTTCTAGATTGCCTACAAGGGGTCACTCAAAACTTTACAATCACTAAACACTCTTTTGTCCATATGTTCTTGATCTGTGTCTAATCGACTTCAAATCAAGTGCAAATGAAAGGTCATGACCTGGTGGTGCCTCACGTCATGACATAATTAAAGTTTGGGGACTTTCAGGGATATACCCCTAGTCGTTGCTTTGAACACTGTAAGCTTAGTTCTATCAAGGAAAGGTTATTTTGTGAAACAAACTGGGGCTGTGACTGTAAAACCAGGCTGTGTGACCTGCTTTGACGCTCACCATTTCTCAACAACAGTTTTTTTAATCTCTCTTTGACCGACACTCTTTGTCTTGGATACCCTGCCTCAACTTTTCTGGTTTCATTTGTTTGTCCATCTTTCCTTGCATTCTACCACTTCCTGTTGCACCGCCTCCACCTACTGATCCTGTTCTTTATTTGTTATATCTGTTATAAATCATTTAATTGTATCTCTTTGTATATCGTTCATCAGTAATGAATTTCTATGATTGCAAGCTTGACTTTCACTGCCAAACTCAGAGACTCACAGAACGCCCCTCACCCCCTCCCCTTAAAATCATGATTGACGGTCGAGTCTGAAATCATGTGATTGACCACATTTCTGATCACATGATCAGAATTTGGCATCCCTAATCTATATCCAGTTTTAGTGATCATTTGCTGAACAAACGTCACAAATTTGTTTTAAGAGAATCTATAATATATTATATGTGTGTGATCTCCTGTTATTGTACACACCTGTATATTATATAATATTGTGATCTGCATTTAAATATTTCCCTGCAGTCAAGTATAATCACAACAAAACATCAAAATCATCTTACGTATTAAATGCAGACTCCTGCTGAGTGTTATCGCCCATTTCTGCAACAGGAGGTAGATATTCAAAGCTCACCCAATTCCGCACTTGCATGCAAATCACTGCTGGTGATCTTCCAGTAACATGCATGCATGCAGATTAGTTTGCTCAGAGGAGATAGCACCTTGTATGATCATGCGCTTTTATGCAAAATCAGGTTCATGTGAAGTTCAGCCAAGTTTTTGGTTCAGTAAAACAGTAAGCACAGATGTGAGAACATGCAGAAATCTACAATTAGCTTGATGATACAGAATGACTGAGTCTTTACGGTGCTGTTCAGATGTACCTATATGTGTGAAGCAGAATGTATTTGGGACAAAAACAAACTCATATCCCTGTGCAGGCAGTGAAATAACAATAATAGGTTGCAAGTGAATAATAGTGGTAATCTGAAGCCTCTTAGCTGTATCTATATGTGCATGTGGAGCCATGTGTTTGGAATGAGAGGCAGGTTCAATGCCCATCTGCTCTCAGTCGCCATTCCTCATCAATCCACCTCAGCCTGGACACTGGAAGGCACGGTGGCACATCGAGTACTACTTCCATTTCGGCACTATCAGTGTCCCGTTCTCAGGCAAAAACGAACTCTGCCAATGGACAGATGCTGCACATCAGAAACACACACGCATCCTCACACAGAAGCAGGCAGCTGGTGGGCTGAGTGAATTTCCATGGCAATGGGTGAAGTATGGCTGGTCAGCCTGAAGCAACAGAAGGCAGGTACACTTGATAATCACCTATGGGACATGGAGAGCATGAAAAGACTGTGTGGGTGTGGATTTCAACCCTGTCTCCTGAAATGAGGAGCACAATAATATATAAGGCAAACAACGATTTAATTACCTCCTCTGAGGAGGTTATGTTTTTGCCAGTGTTCGTTGATTGGTTTGTTTGTTTGTTTGTGTACAATATAACTCAAAAAATGTTAGACAGATTTTGATGACATTTTCAGGGTAAGTTGGTAATGGAGAGATCTGGAAATGATTACATTTTCATGGTGATCGGGGAGGAGGGGGGTCTACCTTGGCGGAGGTCTACGCTCTCAGAATGCTTTTCTAGTTTTCTTTATTTTTATTTTCTGTTGGTCTTTGTCCATTTGTTGATCTCTTAGTCGCTTCAGCAAAACCACAGCAATGGTTTTGTTAATGAAATGTGTTGGTTGGTTACAGCATGGAATGGGTGGGACCTTTCTGTGTGGAGTTTGCAGGTTCTCCTTGTGTCTACGTGGGTTCCTCCAGGTACTCTGGTTCCCACCCACTATCTAAACTCATGCACTGATCAATTAATCAGTTACTTAAAATTGTTCATAGATTTGAATGTGAGGGTGATTGTCTATCTCTGCGTCAGCCCTGCGATAAACTGGTGACTCATCCAGGGTGAATCCTGCCTTCACCCATCAGTAGTTGAGGCTCCAGCGACCCCTGTGACCCTAGTGAGGAAATAGCAGATCCAGATGAAGGATGGATAGTTACAGCATGGGTGAAGGATGAACCCCAAACTGTGGAACAGATTTTGAAAAAGGGATGAAGGCTGGAAGTGTAAGTAAGATTATATAAATGAAATCAGTTCAAACTAAATAGTGCACTGACTGACACAAAAGATCAAAGAATACTCTGGGACTTATGGTTTGTCTGTTCAATTATTCTTATGGAATGAAAAGAGGGGTAGACTAGTAGCGATGTTGCAGGTTTGCAAATTTCTCTTTGCCCTACTTGTTTTTTTTTGCAACGGTGCTGATTGAACAACTGATTCCAAACTCAGCTTGAAGTTTAACTTCATGATATATGACTTTGTAAGAGACGACAAGGTTTTTGGTATATTTATTAATTACTATAAATTGCATAGACTGGAAATTGTAAATTGAGATGATCAAAGGTCGAATAATAGGCACTTTCCCCCTGTAGGAACCTTTTGTAGTTCCTATAAAGTTTTTAATTCCTCAAACCCTTTTTCCTGTGTTCCCACTGCATAGGATCTATGTAGTCCGTAGAATCTTTTTCTCCCCTGCTCACAGGCAGGGTCTTTTTTAGTTCTCTACAAACTATACCCAGAGGCAATGAAAACACATCACTTTAAATTTTGGTGTGTTTTTGCTCAGGATCTGAGTTGTCCAATTTGAATTCTCAAGTCACTCAATTGGCACCTTGTTCCACATGTAAATCAGTTTGTACTCTTAACAATACATACTGAGCACAACATAGGGAATTAGGAGTTATGCCAGTGCAGTTGTTGAAATGAAAGAGTGTGTGTCTTCCCTATATAAATGCATGATAAATGACACCCCCCCCCCATACACAAACACAAAAAAACAGGACAAAATATCAATGAAGAAATGCTCATTTCAAGTAATCCTCCAGACTCAGAACAGATGGCTGCTAGCTCTGCTTTTTTCTACTCTTTGCTAACCAGTGTATTGAATGATTTTGGATGGAGGAAAAAGTCCAAAATGAGAATAATAAAAATCCAGGCACAAAACAGTCATTACGGAATGTAGTTGACACTAAAGAGTGGCTTTATCACATGTTTGTATTAAAGTTGTTTTCTTTTATTTAACTACCAGTTGCCAACAGCTGTGGTATGACTGGTTTTCCAGTGTAGTTTCACTCTCATACTCATATTCAAAAGATTCAAATTCAAATGTACTTTATTTCCCATTTCATCATATAAAATACACTGAAACAAAGCATTGGCCCTGATTGTTCACAGCACTGAGTAAATAATGTAAAATACCAATAAAAACAATACAAAAGTGATAAAAACAACAATTACCCCAGACCCAAAGTTACATACAAATAACAAAAAATCTTATTTCTAAAGTGTACAGCAGTAAAATGCCATTTAAAAGTGCATTCCAGGGCTGAAGTTCATCAAGATACTTTTGGGGATGTACAGTGCATGTACTGCACACACTGGACACACAGATACTGTCCACATTTGATGTTTCAGAGTTGAGTGTATTTCATATTTAAAACAGGTTGATGTGCACAGACATCTGTGGAGTCAAGTGCACGCTTTGGTAGACAGGTTTTAAGTCTTGATAGATTATTATATTATATTATATATATAATTGATATTTATAATATAATATAATATACAAGTACATATATTCATAATATTATATTACTATTATATATTTGATTATTTATATTAGCCATTCATTAATATTATACAATAACTATATATTTTATTGTATTATTAATTCTATCTTATTAAATATACCATTATATTGTTATTCTATTTTATACCATAACTCATTGTAACACATGTAGAAAAATATATCACCATCCTTATCACAGTCAGATCATTATACATACTACAGTTCTTATTACTAGTTGTTCATTTGGGATTAGCCTGTGTTTGTTTGTGTCATTTGATTTTTTTGTTTGTAGCATGCGGATGTACAGGTGCACTCAGCGAAATGAAGGAAAAGTGGACGTTGATCACAGGCTGGTAATACCCAATTGCCGAGTGTATACCAAAAACACTACACCATTTGAGAGGCAGTGGACATCTGCTGCATCTACTGACACACTATTACGAGCTGAAGTTGTGTTGTAGCAAATGGAAATTATTGGTGTGTTGGTGCAACAAATGTTTAACAAATACACGTTTCAACCCAAACCATGATCCTTCCATGAAGCCTTGTACAGTGAAACTTTATACACCAGAGCCTAGTATTTCTGTAGTAACATTTAATTGATGTCATCTTGTGAACTTGTGAACATAAAAGCATCTGAAAACCAGTTGGTGTTATAATTTCTAGCATTTTCACCACTGAGCTGGCACTGTACATGCTCAATCAACAGAGCGCACTGTGTGTCTGGTGGAACTGGCAAGGTTTAAAGCCCATCCTGATCTTTTAATTTGTCTGATTATCCAAACAGCTGTGTTCTGGTGCTTTCCTTTCACTATAATACACACACACATGCACACAGTGTGATAATACTACATATGCGCCTGCCAACGGGTGTCCTCCGAGCAGGGTGTGATAAATATTGTCAGTGTGTCTGTGATGACAGCGCTCTGAGCTCAGATTGTCAACACTGTTAAAGCAGGAAGTTGTGGGCTTTAACATGACTTTGAAGTTGAACACCAGTGTTCACTATTTTATGTGTGAGTGTTGATGAAATCGAAGCTGATCCATTCAATACTTAAGTTTGAGTTGTCAAAGGGATAGCATTATCTTTGTTCAATTCACTTCATTATCCTTGAGAAGGTCGAAGCAGCACATGTTGAAGCAACAGTTCAGTTTAGTTCTAAAGGCCCAGTCCTACTTCTGTGGCATGTCTCATATTATTAGTTTTTCTGTTTTTAATATTTCTTAACTGATTTATCACCATGTGTCCCTTCACTATCCAGGTGTGCTTTTTATGCACACTTTGCACTACATGTTAAAAATACTTTTCAGAATTTAAATGAGGTCAGAATTCATAAGTTGCTCATTTTTACATGATCTTTAAAATTCTGGACACCAACTAAAATGTACACATTATAAAGAAAAGAAAATTAGTAGATTAGTATCTGTCTCCTAAGTGTGCCAAACACACACTATTACTACCATTATAACCGCTGTTGTTGATCCATAAGCATAAAAAATGTAGTGATATCAGGATTGATACAGATAATTTTTGCATTAAAAAAATGTTTGTTTATATTATAAACAGCATTAAAAGGCTTAAAATGTGTTTTTAAGTATTTTACTTTTTTTCCTGTTTCATCAACTTGAGCTGTAAATAGAAATGCCAAAGTGTATGATGTCTTCTTACTATGTGTGTGTGTGTGTGTGTGTGTGTGTGTGTGTATGTATGTATTTATTTATTTATTTTACTTTATTCCACTTGTGTACTTTTTTGGCACACTTGGTACTTAGTAAGGGCCTTTCTGAAGCGAGATACCTGAGGGTGATTATATTGTTATTGTTTGTATTTGTTGTTTAAGTGATAATCAAGACTTTTCCTGTCTTTAATTCACTGACTATGTACATGTTCATAAAACCTCAGTGTAACTTCAAAGGTTATTACATCAATTATTAAGTCAAAAATTTGACTTTTTCTGTCAAATCTATCATTACCTGAACATAAATCAAGTGTCTCCATCTACTGTTATTGATCAACTCCATGGGTTTTACAGGTTAATCAATGCTAACGACGATGACAGGGTTTCTACGTTTGCTGCATTTTACATCAATTATTTCCATATATTGATAGGATTAATGAATCAACAAGTACTAAGCTTTTAAGATCAGTAGATTATTTAGGTTGCCACTGCTTGTATGGGTCTTTGTGGGTTAATTTTATATTTTTCCTGGTCATATTGGCACCAGCAAACAGAAGAATATAAGAGAGCTACATAAAATTGTCCCTAGAGGCTTTGAAAAGCAGCAACATATTTCTTCCTTCACAGTCTGTAGAATACTGTCAAATGTGTGTCTAACATAGACTACCTGATACACTTAATCCTCAAAGACATAAGTAGTTGTCACCAACCAAAAGCATCTACTGATCTAAAATATGAACGTGTTAATATTATTAAAGTAAAATATGGATTTTCAGTGTTTCAGGATCATCAGATGGGTACTTATTTGGACATTCAGAGATGATATATGCGACATGGAAATAAAATGACAAATGACTTTGGTTGTAGATAGTTATGTTGATGGTCTCTATGTTTTGATCAAATTACCTTTGAATTTACTCTGAGCTTTTTCAACATCTACATGTCAGTAAATTAAAAAGATGAAAAAAATGGGATTTTCACTGGAAAATGCAAAATGCAGAGTATAGTCTTATAACAAATAAATAGTGATAAATCATTTAGGAAAGGTTAAATGTAGAGAGAAATGAATTTATTCACCACTAAAATAGTTTTCTACTTCCAAGGGTTAAAGATAAAAGTTTTCTACAGTTTTCTCTTCATTCAAAAGGTTGAATTGAACACAGTAATGCTTATTGCTGACTTATTACTGCCAATTGTCCTTTTTCTAAGTTGATTTTGTTAATAGTCATGTTTATTTGTTCGTATTCAAAAGAATTTTAAAACAAAAAGCAACAATGAATAAAAAAACCCAATTACTTATAAAGCATTGTGGTAATAGAAAAAATAACACCAGCCAAATAATGTAATAATTTGTTTTGATGTAAAAATTGTGAACAAATAGGAAAAGCTATGTTTTACCTTTATATTGTGTTTTGTGCTGCAGAATATTACATTTTAATGCCAAGGCTGATTTTATAACACTGTGGTTACATAATACGACCTCCTCAAGATTAGGGTTACACTCTATTGTACTAAACACAGAAACAAAGCAATTGACTTCATTTTTCTTTAAAGAAAATTCAATGGTGACCTTACACTCAATATGTTACATAGCAGCCCATGTTTAAAGGAAGGAATTGAAGGTTCTATGACTGTGGCAGCAGTGAATACTGGATAGGAGAGGATTCACAATTCATTGATGGATTCACTTCACCTTTAACCACTAAGAGTATCACAGTGGGATCTGTTGCTGCTTGTGGAATACAATACCACATAATTGGAGCATTCATTAGTTGTGCACTATTATTGTATATAAGTAGATACCTCTGTTTTTATGTGCAGCTTATAGAGGTTTTCCTTATTGGTTTTCATAACAAAAAAACAAGAATTGCTGGCACTGAATTCCTTGAATATTTTTACATAATTAGCGAATAAAACTGATTCTGTTCCTAGTTACATTTCTTTAGGGCATGTCAAGGAGAATATTGATCTCTTGCTCATGATATCTGTCAAGCAAATTTGCATCTCCTGTGTTATTTTTCAGCTGACAGAAATCCATGATAGTTTCATGATATTGTATTTTAATGCCCCGTAATGTGCAGAAGCATTAAGCTATTAAAACTGTCTTGTTTATATTAAGCTCTAAATCAAATGAATGAGTTGCACCAAACCAAGTATTTACGGCTGGTTTGTGTGAGCTTTAGTGCTGCTGATGCTGCTGCTGCTGCTGATGCTGCTGCTGAAGGTTTCACCTGAGTTCATACAGTACATGTGGTGGTAGGAAGCACTCCTCTATGAGCTTGGCTAGTTTGTGCCAGGGTATGAGGCAGTTAGCTGTTAGAGCACCTCTATCCCCTGGAGGAACCAGCTGCTCTCTTGTTTTTTGACTCTCCCCAGGCTGTTCTGTCTCTCTCCGCTTCCCAGGAGATTTACATGACACCTGCTGAGCCTAAATGGTGTGTTCTCTTCTTGTACAGAGTGAAGGAGAACAGTTTTCATTCACCCATCTGTTTCCTAAACAGTTCTAAAGTCTGCACAGTGATGTAAATGTGATCTATAATAAATGAAAATGCTGCAGAAATTAATCATTTCATCGTTCGTCATGTGAATATTTTTTTCTTTGTCATTTCCATTGCTTACGACAGAATACACGTACGATACATTACATGTCAAGTCTAGACTCTAGGATTCATATGTATGTTCATTTGGTTAGCTAACCCTCCCATGAGTGGACTTTCCTTTGATACTGTCATTCCAACCCTCTTGTGTCTCTTTGTTCTCTTCATCTCCATCCTCTTCTCTGTACTCACTCTGTCATTCACCTTTCCCATCGGCAGTGATGCGTATCAAGCGTGCTGTGATAGCCGCACTGTCAGAACAGCAAGAACTGATGAGGACGAACCTCAAGAGAAAAAAAAACCCAGATCATGCATTGCATCTGTCTAAATGACCTCCTTCAGCATCATATACCTGACTGGATTTGTGCCCAGTGAAGCTGCTGCTAGAGTTGGTGTCTCTCCTTCTCTCACACTCACACACAGATCTATTTTTGGAAACACATCGTAATATTATGCCACAGTGAGGAGAACAGTGTGTGAAAATCCTTAATCTACCGCAGCTTAAATCCTTTACATGGTCACAGAGAATCATATTAGTTCTGTGTTCAGTAATATGGTTGATTGAGAAAAATGACAATGAATATAAATGAATAATTTAAGTTTCAACATCATTAAAACACCCATAAAAGCATTTGAACAGAGCTTGTGTTTTCAGTGTAAATATAACACATTTCTGATGTTGTTGTCACCATAAACATTACTGGAGCAATGATGGAAGCCTTATACCCATTTTCGCAAATCATTGCATCCTTTTAGAGTTAATTCGCTTTTCTTTGACTTTCTTTCCAAGTCATTGTAAAAATTAATAACACGTAAGGAATTCAATGTTATTTATATTTCTGTTGTTTAACAGAAAGGGGAGGTGGGGGAAGGGTCATCCCTCCCTTCGGTTTTGGACATCACATTAGGGTCCATAGATTTTACTGCCCATGTGTGCCTCGGCCCCACAGGACCGGGATCTCAACTCAGCCGGCGGACACCTGCCACCACTTTCGTTTTTACCGTGGGGTTTCTGGGAGACCGTCTGACTCGGGTGTGTGTTAGACTCCTGTGTTTGAAGATAGATGGGTTGCCGACATCACAGCTGACCCCTGGCGCCTGTTGTATGTGGGCTAGTCCTCGCCCTGGTGACGCGATACGGTTGGCGCACCAGGAGTAAAGGGGTCCTGTCCCTCCCGAGGCCGACCCAGAGCCGGTCACAGCGCAACGCCATGGAGGAAATGCACATGGCAGGAGTCCTGGCGGACCCCACCCACTTACCTTTCAACAGTTTCATGTCCTTTCTCTTCAAAGTTCTTTTCAACTTTCCCTTCAGGTACTTGTTGACTATCAGTCTAGCCTCAGATGAAGTTTATCACCCCCTTGGGGATACATTCATAGACAACTCAACTCCCAGAAGACCAGACCCTGGTGCAAAGACAACTGGGAAAGCGGTTTTCCGTACGCCACATTTCCCACGGCACTGGGGACGGGGAATCGGTGTTGGGCATCACAAGCTTTTTTTTTTGTGGAACCCCCTCCTCCTCTGGTTTTAGATACATCGCACCTTGTGTGTGTATATATATATATATATATATATATATATGTGTGTGTGTGTGTGTGTGCGTGTGTGTGTATGTTCCTCTGTACATTGAACCATCCCTAGCTATTTTGGAGTGTTGTGAACCTTTGGTAGCTACTTCCTTGTACTGACCATGTAGATGTTCACTGTTATTTGTCAACTACACGAGTTTTATTGATGAATCAGTGATTCAGAGTACGATGGCATGTCAATGTCCAAAAAATGACACGCGATGCCACAGAAAAGCTGACAGACTGCGTTTTACCTGAAGTTTTAAAATATATTTGGGGATGGATGCATGTGCGGGTCAGCTGGTTTCTGTTCTACTTATTCAATAAGTAGGCCTACTCAGTGTTGGAAAAAAAACTCTCACACACTGATCTTTTAATTACCTCAGAAAAGTGCAGTGTTTTAACTCCACATTATTTTTATACTTGTGGTGTTTTTGCACATGTACAATTTGTGGGTGCATTTGGTACAGTATGTATTGTGCTGATTTTGTAACACCATTATCTTTGACCCTCACAAACTGTGTAGTTTTGAATGTCCAAATTAAGTGAAAAGGAGTAAATGAGAAATAAACTTAGTAAATTCAGTGTGACAGTTTTCATGACCAGACATTTACTTTGAAAACAGTGCAGTTGTGCCTGCCTAATGGATTGGAGAATGTGCATAAAAAGGGTTTAAAAATAAGGTGGTTTAAATTGTAGTGGCAGGGAGTATGCACAGCTTCCTATTATCAGGCCTATTACACCATGTTTTGTGCTGATTAAAACTAAAATTGGCATGCTGATTTCAAAATTGAGTCAATATTTTCTAGCTTGTAAATGTTTTTCTCCATGGTTTACCCTTCAGATAAGCAAAACTCCACTGATTACAGTAGCTGTAGTAAGACTTGCCAGCTGATCATGATCAGACTCATCTACTGTACAGCTACATGGAAACGTGTTTGTGCAGTTACCATGGAGACAGTGTGGTGAGAGGTGCATGCAGCTCCCAGTAGGTCAGTACAATGACAGTAGAATTACAGTAGACATATTCTTTGTAAAAACACAGTTTTGAATAATAGTGTAAACATTGCAGCCATACTTATTTATTTTATATTACATTGTACATCAATATTTGAAGTGTTTAAGAAAAAGAGATTCTATAGTTAAAAAAATTAATGTGATAGAGGAAATGGTATTTCCCCCAGTATTATTATTTATAGATAGATAGATAGATAGATAGATAGATAGATAGATAGATAGATAGATAGATAGATAGATAGATAGATAGATAGATAGATAGATAGATAGATAGATAGATAGATAGATAGATAGATAGATAGATAGATAGATAGATAGATAGATAGATAGATAGATAGATAGATAGATAGATAGATAGGTCTTTGAGAGTTGGTGCATTTGCTTTGTCTTTTCTCAACCAAAGTTTTTGAGGACATCTCTTAACCACGCTTGTGAAGGCCATAATACACTCTTTCCTTCCATATTTTGTCTAAATGAAGTAATTAATTCAAATTATTAGGTAGAAGATGACAATAAAAAGTAAGTGTTTTGTAAATTACTTATCCAGCCATTAATTCAGTATTCATTCAGCTCATTTACATAAGACACCCTTTCAGGTCACGTTGTATTTAAAGGTATGCAAATATGTGTACAGAGCCATAAATACAGAAAAAAAATCTGCTATTGCAAAAGGAAATGGAGGCTATATGAAACAAAAGATAAATGGAAAGATTATATGGCCAGAATTATTAATATGCTGTCTTAATCCCTCAGTGGTGGAACACTCTCAGAATCCACAAGGCTAGCATCATCTCTCTCAACCTTCAAGAAGCATGTCAAGACTCTCCTCTTTCATGAATATCTACTGCACTGATGCTTGTGCTGGCCCAGACCCAGGATGGACTCTAGGCATGGCGTGTGTCTCTGTCTTTGTTTTGTTTACTCGTCTTGACCCTATATCAAAGTGTTTGAGAAGAGAAAACATGAAAAAAACAATTTACTAACCCCAGAGAGTATTTGCACTTATTGTTATATTTCATGTCGACCTTGTAACTGCTAGTAATTCAGGCTATATATTATGTCCTCCATTGTAAGTCGCTTTGGATAAAAGCGTCTGCGACATGCAATGCAATGTAATAAAAAAAAGAATGGGAAAGGTTTGCTAAATAAGATAATCTAATCTAATTAGAAAGAATACTGTTTTTGGGGAGTAAAATGGTTCTTTTTATGGTCCCAACATAAAGTTTAGTTTCATCATGTGGCTGTTGATGAAGACACAAGGTCAGAGAGGCTAAACTAGCAGGAGGGTTTAAATCAGGGGTCCCCAAACTTTTTCCTGTGAGGGCCACATAACGTTTCCCTTCTCTGATGAGGGGCTGGTTTTTGTAACAGAAAAAGTGCGACGATTGCAGGAGTGCCTAAATGTAAAAATGTATTGTTTTCCAGAAAGCCACAACCAAATAACCCACTCTGGGTTCTTCACAGAAAAAAAGTCCATTGAACATAAACTTCTTGGTCTTAACAGGTCCAACTTCAGCTTAGTTGTCAGAGCAGAATCTCTGACTTAAATGACTCACATGAGCAGTCTCTCAAAGTTCTTGTTAAACTAGTCACTAACTAATAGTTAATAATAATAATCAAATATTTTATTGCAAAAATCCAACTTTATTAACAAATACAAATACACATATATGAAAAAAAAAATTTAAATGCTCTCTGGTATTGTTCAGGGGGCTGGACCAAAAGTGGAGGCGGGCCGCATCCGGCCCGCTGGCCGCAGTTTGGGGACCATTCTTTTAAAGTATCAGGGGATGACTTTTAATCTGAAGGAGGCTATACAGATGCTGGACCCCAAGCTGCAGACAGGGGGTGCTGAAGGACCTGAAAATCTGAGGGGGGGGGGGGGGAGTGGAGCATCTCAGTGCGATAGGTCCCTACTGCCAGATCCACGCTTTATCCACGGTCACTCTCCGTTACTCGCAGCAGCAGCAGCACACACACACACACACACATACACACACACGCTCACACATACACATACACACATACACTCTCACACACTTCCCCTCCTCTTTCCCTCTCTCATACTCTCTCGCTGCCTCGGTGTCTCTCAGACACTCACTGTGGTTCGCTCTCCCGTTTCATCTCTCCACTGTGGAGTATAGGGAGAGCTGATGTAGCTCCCAGGCTGCCTGGCAGTGGCTAGATTGGGGCAAACAGAGACAGAGTTGTGGACCTGAGGGACAGTCCAGGGAGCTCCTACCGGGAAGATCCAGCGCAAGATTTGCTCCAGTTGAGATTTTTATTTGCATCACAAAACCTGTGGAAAGAGGACACCAACACTACTGGCTCTGCTGCCGCTGTCCATGCGAAAGGTGCCATTTAGTGCATTAATGTGTGCATGTGCATGAATGTGAGCATATGTCTGCTCACCTTTTCAGTATGCAGATTCATTAGCTTAGGTTCTTTTCTTATGCAAATGTGAATTGGCTGGTCGTGTTGCTCCGCATCTTTAACAGAAACACAGATGGAGCCAGTGTCTGTAATTCAGGTTTGGATGATTATAGTGCAACACTCCATGAATTATTTCAGCTCTGATGGATTAGTGCATGTTAGTGTGTGTGTGTATGTGTGTGTGTGTGTGTGTGTGTGTGTGTCAAGCGTCGCACACACACACACACACACACACACAGAGGAGCAGAATCCAAACCTGCTAAATAATAGATCTCACCAATATAACAGAAAACTTCTGAACTAGGTTGTCTTTGAATGTGCTGCTTTCATTCCTACTTTCAACCTGTCTGTGTAAGAGCTTTGATTGTACGTTTGTGGATGTGTCCATCTACACATGTCTGTGCTGTTGACATGTAAACTTGCCAACGTATCATACTTAGATGTCATTGCCTCCAGATCACAACGGGAGGAAAAACGGGGAAGCTAAATGATATCTGGCACAGTGCCATGTTGCTGATGTTGAAGGTTAGATGAATGTCTTTTCACCCACTCGGTCTGCCTCACGTCTTCTACTTACTTCGATACAGATGAGAATGACAAGTGTGTTTTTTAAAATGGCACCATGAAGAACCCTTTAAGTAATGGCAGTTGAGATGCCCCTGCTCCCCCATCACCAGCCCCTCCCTCCACTCATCCATCCTGTCCTGCTTCCTTTTGAAATGTGATTATGTGAGTGTGTGGCAGAGTAGATGGATGATGGATGGAATGTTTGTTGGGGAAAGGGGCGGAGAGTTGGTGCTTGTTTTACCCCCCCCCCCCCTTTCACTCTCCAATGGGATTTGTCCTAGCATTCCATCCCTCTTATCCCTTACCTCCATTTCTCTGTTGCTCTTTCCATCACCACCACCCCACCCCCCCAGGGCTGCTGAGCAAGCAAGATTTACTGGTTCAGAGTGGACATCCATTCAGAGAACTGGGGCTGCTGGGGAAATTTGGAGGTGGGAGGGGGGCTCAGGTAAAGGAGAGGAAGGGGGTGAGAGAGGAGAAAATGAGAGTAAAAACAGCTCCCAGGGGAGGCTGTTGGTGATTTATGTGTAGGCATTTCTCCACACGTGTTTGACCACAGCTCCAATTAACACCTCCACCAATCCGTGGCTGTGCTTGACACATGCTGAATGTGAGAGAGGGCAAAGTATGTTCATTAGTGTTGGTTGTGTTTGTTTGTAGGATTTAGCAAATTCAAATTATTTACTGTGGCTCTGCTGGATTTCTGGGTCATTTTTCTCTGCAGTATTGTGAGCTCCCTGTTTTGAGCTGTTGAAGTTGGGAAATTGCAAAACATACCGTGCACAGAAAATCCAAGTGAATTCTTATTTTCTGGGTAACTCACTGATGTATGTAGGTGTCCTCATTTGACACTCTCTTCAATATGCAACCACCGACCTCACAGTTTACGAATATTCCTTGCTGCAGTATTTACCGCCGTTCAGGTATGATTGATTTGATCCAAGAGGTCTGAGTATTGTTCTCCCTGGTGTTCCTCCAGGGGGCGTGATAGACAAGGACCTGCGCCACTACCTCAACCTGCGCTTCCAGAAAGGCTCAGTGGACCACGAGCTGCAGCAAATCATCCGGGACAACCTCTACCTCCGCACCGTCCCCTGTGAGTTACCTTGCCATCACCTCCTCTAATTTCACACCCTACCTAAGGTGCTTGTTCTGTTGCTTAAGGTAGATTACCATCCAAGCCAGATGTTAGCAGCATTACAGTCCATGGGAACTGTGTGTCACCTTTGTGCCAGTTTGATTTTGGTAGTTGGATTAATTGCAGTTTTTTTTTGAAGATTTCAAAAAGTAAATATCAACTTTTTATCTAAGCAGCTTAACAGATAGCTTAATTGTTGATGTTTGTCTTCCAGATGTTTTTATATATTTATATATAAATTAGATATTTTTTAAATTAACTTCACCCAGATTCATGATGGCAAAATAAACCTTGAGCCAGGCAGTAGGTCCACCAGGTGAGCACTGCTTCATCTCCACTTTTTCCACTTACCTACTAGAAGACAGCTCATAGCCAGTGGAGATTGGACAACCATTGAGGTAATAGGGGAAAGTGGTCCTGACTACACAGTAAAATCACCAGTGTTAATATAACACTTAAACACTTAGTTTTACTACTACCTCAGAGAACATATGTATGGTGCCTATCAGTGTAAAATTTACACTGAACCTAGAGCTACATTTCCGGAGTCAATTTACAGTAGTAGGAATTTATATTTTACACTACACTAATTAGTGTCAAACACGTTTTACACTATGTGACAAGTAACACCCATAGTATCCTTCACATTCAACACTGAAGAGTTTAGTGTTAAGAAATAATGTTTCCAGTGTTAAACCTCCTTAACACTACATTTTCAAAAATAAATTACTCCAAAGAGTGTTGATTTTTAACCATCTGAAAACATACCCAACATAACTTTAACTTTGCACACAGTGCTGGGATGAAATAACAAAAACAAGAATTTATTTAGAAAAAAACTTACCGTAGTTTTTCAGTATCCTATGCAGAGGTTGATTGGGTGGAGCTTTTCAGACTCGTTATATTTTAACACTGAAAGGTATCTTACTCTTATTGGTGTTAAATTAACTCTGACAGAATCAGTTTACTTCAACACTGAATATTTGACACTAACAGTAGAAAACCTCTGTTAACTCTGATTATTTTCACCGACACTGGAAGGTAAATTTTTAAAATCGCATTGTCTGTTGATGGAATAATAATAATACTTTGACACTGCATTTTCTATACTGGCAAACTTACTGAATACTGCCTCCCATCAACCCTTATGGCTCACAATACTGTACAATGACATCTTCATTTAATATACTGAGTAGTTTACTGAAAAAAAACCCCAAACAGAGACACTTGTTTTGTATTTCTTTCACATCCACTTGGCCTTAGTCCCAAGTCTCCCAACGGTCTGGTTGTGTTGGTAATTGATTAGCCACTGAAGTGTTATTTTCGCTGGATCAGCCTTGTCCAGAAGTACGACTCTTTAAAATCAAATGTTGTCTGCAGCCCTTTGACTCTAATTAGCTGCATTTACTTAGTGGTAAGACCACATAACTGTCATGCACACAATAACATTTGCAGTAATTTTAAGCTATTTATCATTTTTAGTTCAACGTGGCACTTCAAATTGTTATGTGAGATCACATTTGGACCTGTGGCATATGTTTGTGTGGCACTTTTTGTTTATCAGTCAGTGGGCTGTGGTATTAAAGGATGCTTGTGTGTTTATAAGCTCTTAGGTGCATAGTGTGTGTTAGCTCTGCATTAGCTCTGCATTAGCTTAGCTATGCCATTAGGCCCATCTGTCTGGTGGTTAACTCTCCCATGAATCCTTAATTGAGGTGCATTCTTCAAGGCCAGGAGCAGGAACTGGAACTACTTTTCTCCTCTTCATCTTTGAAGAGTACACCAGAGTAAAAAGGTATTTGTTTGCAATAGAAGCATAATTATTTTTCTTTTAACCATTCGCTGTAGTCAGAGAAGCAGTGGAAATAGAAAGAGGGAAATAGCAAAGGCTGAAAGAAGGACTAAAGGTGCACAAAAGAAGGATTAAGGGAGGAGGATGGATGGATGGATGGATGGATGGATGGATGGATGGATGGATGGATGGATGGATGGATGGATGGATGGATGGATAGATAGATAGATAGATAGATAGATAGATAGATAGATAGATAGATAGATAGATAGATAGATAGATAGATAGATAGATAGATAGATAGATAGATAGATAGATAGATAGATAGATAGATAGATAGATAGATAGATAGATAGATAGATAGATAGATAGATGCACTTATCACATTTTCATCATGGTTTGATCACCCCCGTGCATACCCGATTCATTCTTCACCTCCTCCTCTTACTATCCAAAATAAAATGAACACAACACAAAAACAAACAAGTGATTTTTTTTTTAATTATTGGTCATTTTTATTACTCAACTAATTGAAAAATAGGTTGAAAGATTGCTTATTAAAAATTTGCCAGCACTACAGGTAAGTCCTACAGGTCACCAGTTGATCACATTCCTGATATATAGAGAACAAATTCACTCCCACATTCATTCCTAGGAGTGATTTAGAGTCACCGGTTAATGCATTAACCTCTACATCTAAGGACTGTTGGAGAAAGTTGGAGTACCCTGAGAAAACCAGAAAAGACTAGAAGATCATGCAAATGCTAAATAGAAAGGTTGTAGCTGTGACTTCAGAACAAGATGCAATAAGATGACATGGCTAATCACTTAATCACTGCACAACCATATTAAGTATTATGTTACAGTAATATTATTTTAAACATGCGACACTGTTCAAGTGGTAAATGAAGGAAAACTGTACACTTTAAATAAGAAATGAAAACAAATATATGTATAAAGTATTGTATGTGTATAAATGATCAACATGGTTGAAACTTTAATCTTTTTCTTTTGTTTTTAGGGAAACATATGCTCCTTTCATATAAAACATCAGAATGAAAATATAATCAAAGATAGGTATTTAGTTGCTCCATATGTGATGAATATACTGGGAAACAGACTTGTAGCAAATTTGTACTTACAACATTTAATCCCTTTCATTGCATGACTGAGTTGCGGAAGTCCTTTGCTGACTATGGAAACATAGGCAGTGGTAGATTAATTGAGTTATTCTTAATTGATTTAGTCGACTAGTATCATATGAAGTTTGGGTATAATACCAAGTTCATACCCACATGTACTGATTAATTAGTTTGTGTTTTATCTTTACTGATTTAGATCTGTGTAGATATTTCTCTCAGTGCTTTTTAATAAGCTCGATGTAATCAGTGAAAGTAATGGGAATGCATAATGTGTTTTAGTGACAGACTTTTTGGGGAGTGGAACATGATGATTATACTGGTTGAACCCATTGGTGGGTCATCAATTTCTAGTAAAGTAATATTATTTTTGATTGGCATCTTTGACCCTATTTATATATGTTTACAGAATGCATTTTGTTCATATGGATAGGTGATGTTCACATCTGTGACTGTTGTGCATCTCCATGATCTTTAGTTGAAAGATGATTTTATTAGTCAGTACTTCCATGAGTAGTTCCATGTATGCAGGTTTTATGTAATAACATTGTCATTTGTCTTGCACAAGCTGGCTAATACATCAAACAAAAAAAATCAATTGATAAGCTCTGGAGATCAGAAATGCATAGTTAATCGAAGTGCACCGTCACTAAAACAATGGACACGGCCTTCATTGATGACATATTTTCTAGTTGTAATCTCATCTCACATGTGTTCTGATGAAAAGTATTTGGTCAAACATATCAGAAATTAGTTTGAAAGACTTAATCGAAGAGTTTTATATTTGTGAGTCAAGTGTAAACCAGATCTTTTGACTATTTTATAACACTAACCTAAACTAAGTACATAATTTATGGACAAACCAAGATGACAGCAACAGCTTTTTTGTATCACTACACTCAAAAGTAATAGCGATCAACAAAGTGAAATGTGCAATTTTTCCTGAAACTGAAAACCAAAGATAGATGGCAGCTTGGTAAGAGTTCAGATAAGTCATAACTGAAAGCGAGACAAATCTTGAAAGAGAAAAAAGAATTGTATGATAGATCTGAAGTAGTTCATCACAGCAATTTATACATAACCCTTGAATGGTAAAGATTAGACATTTTCGAGGGGAAAGGAGGCTGAAAGGCAGACGGTATGAGCGATACTGACACTCATACCAATGGAGGAGCTGGGATGGAGTCAGTGAGGGCAGCTAAGGCTATGCCAGCTCTTAGACAAATTGCCTGGTAGAAATCCAAGGTCAGAGCGTTAATAGTCTGAGCCCATGTGAAATCATGCCTATCATCTGGTAATCCACATAGATTTGATGTGGGTGATAAAGAGAGAAATAAGTAGAAATAGACTAGTCCTGATGCAAAGAGAGGTGCACTGAAAGAGAATGAGTGGACTATTGAGGAAAGATTAAATGGGGAAAAACATGGCAATAAGTATAGAGAGTATTTTTAGAACTTTATAATCTAGGATTTCAGCAGCCTCTCATTTATAGACATGTGTGTGTTTGTGTGCAGTGCTTTCGTTTACAGACTCCAGGGCTGAGATTAAAACATTTGGAAGCAGTTTTAAATATTTGAGCTCATTTCCCAAGCGCCAAGTTAATGTGTGTATACTTAGCGTAACCTTGGACATTTAAGAGTAAATAACTTGAAGGTTATTGAGAGACTTAAAAAACGAGTGCCTCTTAAAATTTTTGGCCAATTCTACATGAAAGTAGTGCTATGAATATGCGATAAGTAGCCAAGTAGAGTCTTTGATGACTCATTATCTTTGTTTCGGTTTTATATGCTGTTTCTTAGAAATATCTCCTTCCTGTTTCATTCCTTCTGTTTATATTTTACACATATATGTTCATATTTGCAGCGGTTCAGCCTTTTAGCTGTGAGGACACAGTAAAGCACTTAGAGAAAAGCGAGTAGGGTGACTGTCTTTGAATAATGGAGTTGACGATCAGGAGGTCATCAGTAGGTAAAAAGGTAGAGATGCTCTGTTAAACAACTTCTTTCCATAAAACCTCTCTAAGTGGAAAGACAATGACTGTGATGGTATCCAGAAATAACCCTGTGTTTGATGCCTAATCCACTTTTTCACTTTGCGTCTTGTTTGTTCTTCCTGTCTAAATACTTAGGGTCTTTTTATGCACCATATGTGTCTAAGATAATATCAAAAGGCATAGGTAAAGGGACATTTTGTGGTGCTCACTGATCAGGAAATGTGTAAAAAAAAACAAACCATAAGACCGTGACATAATCGACATGAAGAAAAAGTCATATTATGTATTCATAGCAGGCCACCACACTGAGCATGTGACCTCTGGAGTTTTCAATCCATGCACCAGTCTACTTGAACTTACCATTGGTTACCCTCAGATTAATTGATGTCAGGTTGGTGGCGACTCGAAGGTCAGCTGTAGGTTGATGACCAAGGAACCAGTGAATAGCAAGGGCTATGTGGTTAATGGACATTTTCTACGATTTGGGGTCATCTTGGATTCACAAGTCATGTTGCAAAGCACATATTTGTGCTTTAACAGGTAAACTATTAGATACTGCGAATTCAATGTTTTATACACCAACAGAGGAGTGAAGTCATGATCATTGGAAGCAGATTTAAAGGTTTAAAAAAGTGATTCACATTTAATTTCCAAACATAGCTCACTTTCATTTGATGATATCTTTTCATCTCTGAGTCCTTCTCCAAGATCAATAGTCAAACAGAGGCTTCAATATGTTGTAAAGGGCATAACCTCACTCCACAATTGATTAAGGAAGGTCTTAAGAAAATAAGTTTCAAAACGTACTTTCAAAAAGATCATGGAGCGTAGGTTAGGTATGGAGCTCAGGCATAGTAGGAGTTGGAGATCAATAACAAATATATGCAATACATAGAGGACAGTGCAGAAGAGTATGGATGCACCAATAACATATAATAATATCAGTAACAACATATATGATAATATTTCATTAATGACAGTTTCTAAAATAATAAATAAATAACAATTTATATAGCGCTGTTCAAGGCACCCAAAGCGCTTTACATTAGTGATCCATTATTCAGTCACTCTCACATGCCCCCTCTGGTGGTGGTAAACTGCATATGACTGTCAGAAGCGTGACTGCCATTTCACACCTGCGGCACCTCTGACCACCATCAAACATTCATACACCAGTGTGAGTGACACTGGAGACAATGCGAGTCAAGTGTCTTGCCCAAGGACACAACGGACTGACAAGGACAGAGTGAGAATTGAACCACCAACCCTTCAGTTAATGGTCGACTCACTCTACCAACTGAGCCACCTGTAAAATGCATCATATCTGTTGTGTTGCATTCAAGTTTTATCCCCACATTTCTCTGGTTGAATTTCTACCTATTCATAAAGTGAGGATACAAACAACAGCTACTTGCCCAATTGTAATTTTCATTATTACTATTGATAAGACCTAATGTCAAATCTGTATTGAGTCCATGAGGTGACAGGGTTTTCAGACTAGATCTGATCGTGTACCCTGGAAATTAACCAAGTTAAGCAGTGTTACTTTTGTCAGCAAATTTAGATTTTGTTTCAGTGATATTCTTTTTAATAAAATCCAACTTAATTATAGCCATGTTCCATCTGAACTTAATTCATTTTAATCTAGCTTTAGCTGAGTGAATATCATCAAAGGTCCAGTGTGCGAGATTTACAATGGAATAGAATATTAATAATTTGATTGTCATGAAATTACTATGAAACAAATTATAGTTTTTTTTTCTCCATCACCTTAAAATGAACTGTTTACATCACAGCGGTGGATACATATGTTACAACAATCACTGCTCTCCTTGGTCTGTTTGATAGCAAGTGGGATCAAGTGTAAAGATGCTGAAAGTCACCTACTATTTTTGTGAGTGAAAAGTTAATATTCCTTTCAATAAAAAAGACCAGAGTACATAAAACAGGACCACATCTCTAGTTTTTGCTACAATTATAGTCAAGGTTTTAGGGCAGACCTGGGCAAAATAAGAACCGCAGGCCACATGCTGTGCAATAGTTTACCTTGACCGGTATGCATGAGGTCATTGGCAAATTACTGTAAAGTCAATGAAAATATATATCATACAGCTTTTATTTTGTAGAATCTACTAAATTAACATTTTTGTGTACATAAGGTGCCAGTTAACACCAAAAAAAGAAAGAAAATTTAATTAAGACTTCAGCAACTTTAATTGGATTTGTAAGTATTTCTTCACTCTAGTCAAAAATGAGCTGAGGTGTGCAAACAAACAAAGCTGCATTCATGGTTTTTCATGTAAAGGCAGAATGGAGCTGGTTTTACACATTTCTGAAAATGTTTTTGTGAATAGTTATTAAATACTTGTATTCTGTGCTCAACATTTCCATTGTATCATTGCATTTTTTTTTTCATTTACTGTTTCTATACAGTTACATATTGAGGAGAACTGTTGTTGAATTGATCCAGCCTTTAATAACTGTCAACGTTTCTCGTGTGGGCCTCATAGGAAAATGAATTCCCACCCCTGGTATCGCAATGGGCAATTTCACCACCAGATGTGACTAAATATCACACAGTACCATTAAGATTTAGCTATTATAAGACTGAGGGAAATAATAATAATAATTTTTAGCATTGAAATACAGTTAGATACATAATTTCACATGGAAGTATTGCGAATCATGAGCATCCCTGTTACCATAGTACCACACATATCTGGTGCATGCAACATCTGGAGAGGAAAGGATAGAAGAGCTGCTGATTGAGATTCATCCATGGGAATAAATTACAATATAAAAGGACTTGTTTCTGTGTTGCTTATTACTAGGGTTGCACGTTATTGCAAAGAACTGACATTGTGATTTATTTAATATATTGCGATATGAAAAATACTTATAGGATATACTATATAATAGCTGTGTGGTAATAATGCAAATAGTCAAACTAACTGCATTTAGTCTCATTGTGGCAACAGGTGCAAATCACTGATGTTATACAACACATATTTCAGTATCATCTTTCATGTAGCTGACATAGTTACAGATAATTGGCGTTGCTTTACTTTTTGGTACCAACTCTTCATTTACAGTGATTTTGTTGTTCATGCTCACTGTTATTTTTTCCAAATGAGCACCAGTGACTTACTCCCAACTGATTAAAAGTGATTGTGATTGGTGGATCACTGTGTAGTGTCAGGAACCACTGACATTAGATCAGAACGCTTTGAGTTAATTTGCCTCCCACATTGCAGGACTTAGCATGTGACAATTATACAAACATACATCGAGATAACAATGCTCAAATGATATATCGTGCAGTTGTACTTCTTAGGCAGAATAAGTTATTTCTATCAGTGCTCCAGCATTATGGATGTATAATATGAGAACATGAGGAAAATGTCAGTTGTCTTTGTCCTCTTTCTTTCAGGCATCAACTCCGAAAAGTTTATGAAACATGTAATACGTAAGTGTATGATGATGTCCTGTTCTACTGACATTAACATTTTGCTTGAATAATAAAAATGTCATTATACCTTAATCATAGCTTTTAGTCAAGTTGTTTACATAGGTGGAAACACTTTTTTTTTTTTTAACAAAAAAGCACTTTTCCACGTTCCAATCTTACCTTCAACAGACATAGGAGGTGCACACTTTCTATGTGTAATAATCACAAGTCACATTGTCAGTTTTTTCAGTATTTGTGTAGTCACTTCACTGAGATTTTGAGAACATCAAATTCACTTATATTCCCTTTCATTGACGTAAGCATAAGGAGCAGAAAACTGTAAGCCTAGTTGTTGTTACCCATAGCTCAATGATGAATTTTATCTAAGAATATTGCATCTGTTTAGTCCAAACCAAAATCTAACCACATAAAAATGATATAAATGGGGATTATATGACTGGAGGCTGGGAGCAGAGACTAGTCCTATTACAGTGTATATTGTGATGTATTAACCACACATGCTTTGGGAATGTGGTGTCAGCTTGTGTAGATGAGTCAGGCAGTGTTTTGATCGCAGAGGAGGGACCTTTAAACACAACATCTCAACGAACATCTGTTAATGGAGAGTTACGGTTTATGAAAGGTGTGATTGGATGTTCCCACATCTGTCTTTTAAGTGTGTGAGTGTGTGTCTTTTCTTGTTACAGTGCCATCTTTATAAAGCCCTGCAGTTTTTGTATGTGTATGTTTGTGCACTTTGGGCTTTGGGCTGTTTTAATATCAGGATGTTTTGTAGGAGACAGTGAGTTAATGGAGAGTTTGATGCCCACAGGGGCTGTGAGTTTGTTTTAATGGCTGGGGCAACTGCACCCGACGCTGATGGTGTTTACTAATGAGGGATACACAGAGTAAGTCCATCTGTCTGTTCGCAGTTGTTGGTGGGATTATTTTGCAATTTTGCAGAATAGCAGTAAATATCTTTGCACTGCACTGTCTTTATTTTTACTTATTTCTGCCACTTGCCTTGTTACTGTGTAACTGTCAAGTGAAATTGAGGGGAAATGTTGAAAAAACAAATGAAAGCTTTGGTAGACATGGTTGTAAAACAGTATAAGAGGAAGATGTATGAATGCTATATATACATATAACCTGATATGATTATACTTGTACCTTTTGTATTTCTTTTTTAGTTCTTTATATTCACATCTGGAACTTGTGGTTGCATTCTGTAACCTATAAAAATACACTGAATATAACTGTCTGGCCTGAATCTGTGTGTGTGTGTGTGTGTGTGTGTGTGTGTGTGTGTGTGTGTGTGTGTGTGCGTGCATGCATGCGAATGTGGATGTGTGCTTGTGTTAACAGTAAAAAGATCACTTATTGGAAACATCCCTTTGTAATCATGTACATCATACTAAGAGGGAAAAAAAAGACTCAGTTCCCATAAAAGAAAGTCGATGCGAAGATATGAAACTATTAACCATAAAAAAATACAATTTAGACAAACAAATGCCTCCAACAAGGAGTGATAAACTCCCTATAAAATGAGGGACAATATGTATAGGTATGTATAAATTCAAATGAGTGGCAGTGTAAGAGATTTCCCAGCAGCACACACATATCAGATCATAGCAGTAGAACAGGTACAAGTGTTTAACAGCCATGTACTACAACATGGATAGATTATGTTCAAGGGTCTCATGGCCTCAGGAAAGAAGCTGTTCTTTACCCTGGATGTTCCAGCTCTGATGCTTTACAATCTCCTGCCTGAGGAGAGTAGGACAAACAAATCACATGCAAGATGAGTGGGGTCTTTTAGGATGCAGGAAGCCCCCCTTTATTATTATTATTATTATTATTATTATTATTATTATTATTATTATTATTATTATTATTATTATTATTATTATTATTATTATTATTATTATTATTATTATTATTATTATTATTATTATTATTATTATTATTATTTTGTTTTACCTCACATTTGTTTGTCTGTCTGTTTGATTGTCAGCAAGATAACTCAAAAATTATGGACTGATTTTGATGAAACTTTCAGAGATGATTGATAATGCATTAAGGAAGAAACCATTAATTTTTGAGCTATGAAGGTCAAAGGTCAAGGTCATAATGAAGGTCAACAGCTAAAACACATAAGTGGTGATATCTCAGAATCCAGACCAGATACTATCACGTGTTTTTTTTTTTTTTGCATTCACATCATCTTACCTTCGGACATTAGATGAGATAACACTGATAGGATCGATGATGTCACGTTTTGATGACATATGACGTCAACCAAATGGTATATTTGCAAAATGTATAACCTTTACCTTAAAGAAGGGTTATGGACATATTTTGTTAAATCCGACAATATCTTGTGCTTCATATTTAACATTAGATCTAACATGTGAAATTTGGTCATTGTGCGACGTTGCATAACATCAGAGTGACGTCATACGTGGTCGACTATTGAAATGGGAATATCCCAAAAACAGGAACGAGGATTTCTTTGAATTTTTTAAAACCCTCTAAGGGATTGCTAATGACCGATAAAATAAATCGTTAGTGAACACGGAACACTAGTTTACAAATAAGTTACGAACACCCAGATCCAAACGTTGTTAGACTTGTGCGCTCTGAGTGATCTAGTTACATCTGCACTCGGTATGTTAGAGTAAAAAAAATATATATATAGGTCATATTGGTGATGCACTGCAGAAAATGATTTAAACTAAGTTTACTGGTGTAACACATAGATTAGATCATTAAATATAATGGCCCTCTTTTTTTTATTACTTTTTATGACACTTTTTTCATGAATGGCCTTCATTTTGTTTTGTATTGAAATTAAAAGAGAGAAACAGAAAAGAATAAATTCATAGTTACCTAATATATTTTTTGAAAGGGGTTTACATCATTACTGTATGACTTCATCACATTTACATTTCTTGATTGATTGATTGATTGATTGATTGATTGTTTAATGACCACACTGCAAGCAGGTGGAATTTCTTTTCAGTACGGCATGGTACAGGTTCATGCAACATGTAGAGTAGGGACACAGACGGAGACATACATGGACATCACACATATAGACACATAAACAATCCCAATATCAAACAGTTCCAGCCCAAGTTCAGTAGGTTATCTGAAGGAATTCGTGGCAGTGGGGATAAAACTGTTTTTGAAGCGTGTTGTCCTACAGCGCCTTCCGGAGGGCAGGAGCTGAAATGCATAGTTTGCAGTTTGGAGGGTGAGTGGGGTCTGAGGTGATTTTGTGGGCTCTGCATACTGCTCTTTTGTGGTGAAGGGATACCAGAGATGGGAGGGGAGAGCCGATGATTTTTGAGGCTCTGTTGATTGTACGCTGTCAAGACTATTGTACCAGACTGTAATGGATGAGGTGAGGATGTGTTCCACAATGGCTGTGTAAAAATGGATCAGGAGATAAGGTTTTATTCTGAATTTCTTGAGCTGTTGGAGATTGAATAGTCTTTGCTGGGCTTTTTTGTGGATGTGATCTGCATTTGTTTTCCATTTCAGGTCATTTCTGATGTGAGTGCCAAGGAGTTTGAATGACTCAGTCATGGAGATGGGTTGACCTTGAATGTGTACAGGAATTTTGGAAGATGCTTGGCATCTTCAGTTGACAATGAGTTCTTTTCTTTTTGATGTGTTGAGTAGAAGGCTTTGGTCTGTGCACCATGTAACTGCTTAGTTGATCTGTGCATGGTGTTCTGATTCTTGGTTGTTGGTGATGAGTCCTATGATGGTTGTGTCGTCTGCATATTTGTAGATGTTAACAGATTTATGGTGTGTTTTGAGCTGGTTAGTGTCGAGGGAGAAGACCCAGTGAGAGAAAACACAACCTTGTGGAGGGCCGATACTGAGGTTCAGAGGGGATGACATATGATATATGTTACTGTTGATTTTTAACCTCTCTTGCCTGTTGTGTAGGAAACTGTGGATCCAGTGGCAGATGCATGGGCTGATTTTCATGTCCATCAGCGTATCAAACAGTATGGCTGGTAATATGGTATTGAAGGCAGAGCTGAAATCCATAAATTGTATGTGTGCGTATGTGTTGGCAGAGTCCAGATGGTTCAGTGTGTGGTGAATTGCTATGTTTATGATGTCCTTGACTGATCAGTTGGTTATGTAGGTGAATTGATGTCCATGAGTGGGGAAGTGACAACTTTTAGATGTTTAAGAATGATGGCCTTGAATGACTTCATCACTACTGATGTTAAGGCAATGGGTCATTGAGGCAGGAGATGGTGTTAGTTTTGGGAACTGGGATTATAATAGATGTTGGTACAGAGCTTTGGCAGAGTGAGGTGTTAAAAATGCTGGTGAAGACCCCAGTTAGTTCTTCAGTACAGTGGTGGAGGACAGCAGGGATGATGTTGTCGGGGCCAGCAGCTTTGTTCCTCTTCAGCCTCTGAAGGTGCTTTTCACCTCCTCCTCCTGGATGGTGAGTGGAGGGGGAGGGAGAGGATCAGGGTGCGATGGTGGTGGAGTGAGGGCCTGCCCAAATCTGCTGTAGAACTGGTTGAGGTTTTCTGGAAGCTGGTTGTCAGTGTTCATTATGATGGTTTCTTTTTACAGTTTGTCGTATTTTGTATATTTTTTTTCCAAATGAAGTGTGTGTCATTGGTGGTGATTTGTTTTTCCAGTTGGGAGGCTTAGTTGGATTTTGCCCTCCTAATTGCTGCTCTGAGTTTGTATTTGGCGTCTTTATATAATTGTTTGTATCCTGTTGAATATGCTAAGTTTTTGTCTTTCCTTAGCTCTTTAATGTCCTTGGTGAACCAAGGTTTGTTGTTATTGTAGTGTTTTGGTTTTTTGAGCGGTCCATGCAGTATGCGATGTATGACGTCACTGCGTCGATGACATTGTAGAGGTCGCCTGTGGCATGGAAAACTTCCCAGTCAGTGCATGCAAAAAAGCCCCAAAGTTTTTCAATTGCCTCCAAGGACCAGCATCTAGTTGGTTTGGTTGGTGTTTTGGAAAACTTAAGTTTCTGTCTGTACCGTGGGATTAGCAGCAGCATTGCATGGTCAGATTTACCCAATGGAGCTCTCGGGAAAGCACGGTAAGCCCCTTTGATCAGAGTGTAGCAGTGGTCCAGGGTGTGCTTCCTTCACCATCTTGCCCCTCTTGATGACTGAACTAAGTTTACTGGTGTAGCACACAGTTGAGGAAGAAATATAATGGCCCTCATTTAGTTCTATATTGACATCGATGTGAACCATAAACATTTAACATAGGACTGAACCTGACTGTTTATTGAGACTCACCGCTGTCCTGTGTCCCTATCTGCTGATCTCTGGACCATGTGATCCAAGTCTGTACGGTGTGGTCTGTCAAGGCAGTTTAAGACTTGTACACAAGACTGAATTTGATAGTTTATTATAACCCACCGCTTTCTGTCAAGGGATGATTTGAACCTCTGAACATTGTAAGTCAGGCTTATGGGGAAGCATTTATCTCCGTCGGCCATCTTTTCCAACTCGCTATGGCAATGGAGTCTGCGCAGAACTGTCTGTCACTGTGCAAGGAGGGGGTGTCCAGAGAGGATAGTGTGTGATCACAGCTGAATCTGGTTCTACCATCGTGTCCCAGTGGTTCCGTCAATTTCAAGTCCAAACAGATTTTAAACTTAAAAACTGCCCACAGTGGCCCACAATAGTCCTCCATTGACACATCTCTGAAATGGCACCATAGCGGGACAATCCCAAAAGATGTGAAAGTGTTTAGGGTTACAATTTTAAGATTTTCATATTAGGTTAATTAGAAACTGGAAGATTGTTAAAATGAGATGCTACTGATGAAAAAGTAGTTGATATATTATTACCTCCACCAAGGACGTTATGTTTTTGCCGGTGTTTGTCTGTTGGTCTGTGTTCAAGATAACTCAAGAACTTATAGACGGATTTTGATGAAATTTTCAGGATATGTTGGAAATGTAAACAGGAAGAACTGATTTCATTTTGGGGGTGATCGGGGTTGGGAGGGGGGAGGTCTGCCTTGGTGGAGGTCTGCGCTCTCAGACTACTTTTCTAGTTGAATTTATGATTTTTATTCTCTGCATGATGTCAAAAATATGAACTTTATATCAAATGATTGCATTTGTTTTTTTGTTAAACTGGTACTTCTGGTTAACTTATAAAACCAAGCTTACAGTTAAACCTGAATATATGAGTTCCTCATCTGCCAGGTATCCATGATTTCTCCCTCAGTTTGTCACACGTCTGCCTTTTTTTAATAGCCTGATATCTGATAGATGACAGTAATAATAAGGATAATAAAAGACTAACGGCTCCCCGGTGTCCCCTTATTCATTATTTAGCATCTCTGTGAGAAACCTAATAAATGGTGGAAGTTTAGAGTCACACAGGCGAATATAGAGGAGCTCAGGCTCAGGGTGGGGTAGGGTCAGTGCACACTATGAATGGGGAGCAAATTGAGGAGATTGAGGATAAGAGTGGACCCGAGGTGGTATTGGTATGCCATTTTTTTAAATTTGTTCAGACGTTTGAGTTCAGTTGTGACTTCCTTTGTATCTCTTTGAAAAAGGTGAAATACAGTATAAGTCACTGAATGGTTCAGTTGTCCCCTCCCTCCGTATACTTTTGTCTCTCACTTCTTTTTTTTCTCGTTCCACTCACTCATTGACTCACTGGAGGCAGGGTGGGGTTTCCATGGCAACTGTACCCACTCCCCATCTGCGTCAAAAGCCTCTTAAACTCATAGTCCACTTTCTTTCATTCCTTACCTCTTCTTTGAGTCGTTGTCTGTCTAATTTCAGAGTGCAGGTCAGGAATTTTTGAGAAGACGCTGGAGTCATTGAGTAAGTGGAGTTAAAACAGCTTGTTTGAAGTCACTGCTATTGGAAACATACTTTGAATTAATAAAATCATGTTCAACACTGCCGGATGATCCTTAACTTTTGAGAAATTTGTTACTTTGACAGGTAATATCCGGTCTGCCATCACCCATGCCTGTTTTAGCGTAGGGGGATGTAGACACATGACTGTATAGAATAATTGTGAGGCAGTGAGGGGTTGACTGACAAGGTGGGACACAGATGTGGATGTGCCGCTTGGTGAGCGTGACACAATGCTCGATGTTCGTTAGCAGATGTGTCCTACAGACATGGTGAAGGGGAGGTGTGAAATTTGCTCTCTAATTGGCCTTCATCACAGAAAGTCACTCCCCCTCCCCCTCCCCTTCTCCCTCCAACTCCTTCTGTACTCTTCTCTTATCAGTGGTGATGGATAGACAAATCCATCAGGTGGTCCGCCTGCAGTCACCTCACCACTGTCTGTCGTGAAATCTCCCAGCATTGTCTCCAGTCTAATGATCTGATGTCTTTGGGGAAATGAGCAAGGTACCTATACAGTGGAGGAAGTAAGGTAGTTATATGAAACCTTGATCCATCCGAAGGGACCTCTTCCACTTTAGGTTTTAACAATGCACCTGCAATGCAGTAGCCTACACGTATTGTTTTTTTTTTCTTTTTGGAAACACTTTAAATGGTATCTATAATTCCTGAACTGTCATCCCACATTAAGACAAGTTTCACATGTGTGGCATGTCAGATCATTCATTTCCTAACTTAGTAATTTTGTATAAGATATACGGCACTGATGGCTTTGCAGCCAGATCTTAATAGAGCTGAGTTCCCTAGTACCTTCTCGTTCCCTTGACATGTGACAGCATGTTGAATTTTCCAGGAAAGCATCTGTGAGATGGCAGTGATAAAAAAATGACAGCGCCTTTAAGCTGGAAAGCAGAGATAATCAAAAAGTGGTTCATGGAAGAGTAGAAATGGACATTGGCTCACTTAATTGTGTCCACGAGGAGCAGTTTAAGTACATGTTCTTTAGAACATACTGTCACCACACAGCCCTGGGTGTGATAAAAAAAAGACAAACCTGAGCTTGGCCAGTCAGAAGCGAGGCACATCTTTGAGACACAGAGTGAAACTGTAGCAGTGGGAAGATGTGAGAATAAAGTAATCTGGAATGTTTGTTTGTGTTTAAAAAATGAGCTGGATCCTTACTCCTTACACCTTTGCTGCAAATGTTCACACCCACATCTGACTTTAGAGAGAGCAATATATCAACACAACAAATGCATCAATGGAGTACAGAATCAGTGCATACAGTATCTGGGACATTTGAACCTTGGCTTCTCTCATGTGGGGCGACTGCAGTCCTTTTTCACACAACCATAAAAAAAACACCAAACCTGCAGGTAGAGGAATGTGTTTCATTAGTGTTCCAGTGTTTTTAGTTATACCATTTTAAACAGTCCCAGCTGCATTTCTTCAGCTCTTCTCCTTGTGCCATCTTTCTTCTAAATGCTTGGTATACATTTTGGCAGGATAGCACACATTTGTGCACAGCACACACCAAGGTTTAGTGTGTGCTGGTCTTATCTCTGGAGAGGTAAATGGAACTGAAAAACTGAGGCCATCACTTTAACCCAGCTTTAACTTAACAAGAGAGTTTTCTGCTCCTTTTTAAACAATGGTGCAGTAGATTCTGGGGTTTAGAGCTAAGACTAGAGAGTCTTTTTTTTTTTATCAGAACTTGTTTTTGAGATGAGGTATGGGAAGACTAAGGACACATGGGGGGTTCTATGTGCTGGATGAACAAGTTACATGTACCTTTTCTGGTGAATGACTTTTAGAAATGTCTGTTACATAGCTACTGGTCCTCTCTTGGTTCCTAATTGACCTCGCTTCTCATTCCATGTGTCATGTCAACCTCTCGTCATTCTTGTAAACATGGAATTCAAGGTAATTTTCTGTTATCTGAGGACTCAGGGGTGTGTTTGATTTAGTCCACAGAGAAGCCTGAGGACACACAAGCCCACAGCATGAATATTTACCCTAGAGTCTTTGGCCAAAGTTTGCTTCTTTGGCAAACTGTGGAGCAAAATATTATCTCACGAGTGGAGCTGCACACATAAAAACAACACTCTTAGGAATTCTGTTAAAGTCCATTTACATCCAGTGCAATAACCAGATTATGATCATAGGAAGACTGGACTCCAATTACTGTGATTGTCACATAAACAGCTTAATCATAATATCTTCTGGAGGAAGCAAAAGTCAATAAACGGATGTCCATTTTTCATCAAGTACTGCAGTAATGTTTGACAGGGAGACATCTTAAATATTATCAATTTGTATCTGTACCATAAAGATGTGGAGCACTAATCTAGTACATTCACAGTGTTTCCATGAATACATTTTAAAGTATTACCTTAAAATCTGTTTAAAGAAATAGCAAAATGCAGCAGGTGTCATCAGGCATGTGGGGATGACCCCCAGTGGTTCTGTGATGTTGCAAAAAACATGGTGTACACATGTGAACCAGGACTGGACTCACTGTCTGCAGCCAATGTAATTCGTGCTTTACTGAGCAGTTTCTGCCAGGTGACAAAAATGTAGGTAAAACAGAGGCCTGCAAACCACACAGTTCACAATTGTGTAGGATTGTCACTGTTTAGGTTTGCATCACATGCTTGAAATCAGCTGATCTGGAATGTACTCAATATTCCATATGGCCAGATCATAACAACATTTTCCTTTGGCACTTTTATATGAGTATCTCTTAACCAGAAGTCACTTCTAGATCATGATAAAAATGTTAATGTATAAACAGTTGAAATAACAGCTGTTCATCTTTATGCAATTATTTGTAGAAACATGATCTATTATTTAATTTTTTTGTCAGTGCAACTTCAGTGCTATTTAGTCAGGGACATTTAAATTCACTTCAGATTTAATGACACTCGTCATTATTTGGATATGTGTGTGCATGCGTGTGTGTGTGTGTAAAAATCATAATAAGCTTTTTGATGTGTATATCCGTCAAAAGCCCATGCATTTTGCTGTATTAAGACACTGTTTCTTTTTATTTATTAATTTTTGCGATTAACAGAATCCATTGTAGAGAATGGAGCAGTCAGTAAGGCCAGAAACGAGAGGAGAGGATCCCCAGGGTCTGTCTCATTAGAGACAATTTCACTGTCACAACTCTCTAGTCTTAGCAGCATTAGGTTTCACTATCCCTCATGTTAATTACTGAGGCTATATGAATAATTGGCTGCTCTTGGATACTAAAAAGCTAAAGGGGAGGATTGGACTGAGTAAGAAGGGAACAGGGTGAAGCTTAGACCACAGCTTATTTTCATGCATACAAGTTTTCAACATTTGAAGGCAAGATTAAGGATTATTCTATTCCATATCTGCTTCTACACACAATAATTCATTCACTCTATGCAAACAAGTTCTGTTCTGCTCCTTTACGAAGATAATATTTACCCTCCTCCCATGTGCTTTTTCAAGTGTGGTATACCGTCACCTGGGCTGACCATATATAATACCCAGTTGGGAAATATTGCACATCATATTTGAAAAAAAAAACCCACACACACCCTACAGCTTGGGTTTATTTTAACCCTTGCATTCTTGAAATATTCCAATAATAATCTAGTCTGGGAGGTGTGTGCAATCAGAGGTTCAATCTGTGTACTGCATTTGTTGCTCTCTGTAGCTTCAGGTTTCGGCGAGACAACCGCTTAGGGTCCTCCTCCAGCTCACTCACACAGACAAATCAGAACTCTGATTTGGTTTATCAAAGCCCTAATGAAATATTTGTTGCTATTACTGTGAAGGGGATTGAATGTGTAGAGGCAGTTTGTCCATCTCACACTGTGACCTACTGGATAAGGGGAAACAGAATGACAGATTGTCTGTTATATTATTTGCTGTGATGGGCACAAATAAGCTTATTCAATTTGAAAGGTAGCATGTTTTGTCTGTAAGTGTTTGCACTTTCTCAGATGATGATACTATGCATGGATGTAACAGAAACAAACTGTGTGCATCTTAATTGATACAGAGCTCAGGTCTCAACTGAGATGAAGTGTTTCGTAATTATAGTACACAGTGAAAACGAAATATAGCAGACCGTACATGTTAGATACTGGCGTTGTAAGGTGTATGGTGCTGAATGTCTTGGTTGGGTAACATAGTTGTCATGCAAAAAACCCAAAATAAGCTCCATATTCTGTAGCTCTGGAAAAAAAAAAAACCCTGAAATAATCACTTTCTCCAATTTTACCATTTGTAGGTACGTGTTTGAGTAAAATGAACATGTTTTTTTTTTTTATTGTCTAAACCACTAACTACTGATTTCCCCCACATTCCAAATAAAAATGTTGTTAATTCCAGCATGTATTTGCAGAACACAACACATGGTCAAAAATAACAAAATTATTTCTAAATTACACAAAACTATTGTTGTAACTATTTTTTAGTGGAATAACCCTGATTTTCAATGACAGCTTTCATGTGTCTTGGCTCTCCTCCATTGTTGTTGGATGACTTTATGCAGCTCCTGGCAGAGAAATTCAAAATGCTCAGTAATATTCGATGGCTTGTAACCATCCGGCATTGTCCTGATAGAAAAAACAGTCCTCAGAGTTTGGGAACATTGTCAGAGCAAAACTCTGGGAGTTTTCAATAGTTATTTTTTTATTCTAATTACATTCCTTCTTCAACAAGACTTGGTTTAGATATGTATTACTGTACGTACAATAAGGTGTGCTTGTGTTAGAATTAAACAGACATAAGAATAGAATGGCCTTCATACATGCAGACATGCTGATTTCAGTGGAAATTGCAGTGGTCTCATAATGTTTTCTATATTTGTATCCACTCTTTGTGTTTTTGCTTCCAGATAGATGCTGAATTAAATAGAAATTACAAATTTGCATAATGCATATTACTGTTTACCATTATGACTGTTACATTAACAGTCATAATGGTAAACAGTAATAAGATTTTCCCATTTTGAGATGGTGATGGTTTCATTAATGCCACAAAATTACTTTTAGTGTCCTAACTCGAATATGCCTAGCATTGGGGTAATACATATGCTAACTTAACTGATTCTGTAATGGAAATGTTTTGATGCTACTATGCAACAGTTGGCTTTAAGGGGGTCATAAGCACATAAACCTAAGTCAGTAAGTTTGTATGATACCTTATGTTTTTAATCAGGTGCATCATGTTTTCTATGTCACAGCTCCCACAGGCTTCAGTTTATCTTCAGATCAGACTGGGTCAAAACACAGTAATGTCCCCTCAGAGACGTAACTTTAATTGATTGCCATTCTGTCATTCATTTCAGTATCAAGTGTATTTTGGTTTTGGTGCAACTGAAGCAAAAACATTTAGCAACACTAACACTAATTTTACCCACATTGGTGTGAAACATCATTTTAATGTCTGTGAACTCTTAATATTGGTAAAATACCCATCTTCAGATCCATTTATTTTATTGAATTTCTCTGCAGAATTTATTTAGTTCTACTATGTATGTAAATGCCATTGTCTGTACTGTATTCAGTGGTATAATAAATCCATCATTAACGAATATGACATGCTTTTTAATGAAGTATATACTAGGGCTTTGACTTTGAATTTTGACATTCAAATATAATTCAAATGTTATAAAAAAAAAAAAGAGACGTTCAAATGAATATTAGGCAGCTCTTAATATTTGAACCTGTATATGGTGTCATTAGGCCTATTTATTTTACTTTTGTGAATGTGGTTGTAAACGTTTTCAGTTCAGGTTGCATTATTTTTTTCTATTACATCTGGGGAAATACGTGAATCGCAAATACGAAGGTCATTATCTTTTATCTTATCTGAGCACCTGTAGATGGCACGTAACCCACAGCAGAGTGGTCACTGGTCACTCCCATGTATTCATGAACAATTGCTGAGGTAGATGAAGCGTTGGAGATATAATTAATGTAATATAATTAATAAATATTCAAATATTATTTGAATATATACATTGATTTCCAAATGAAATTTGAATGTGATTTTTGGGCAGAAGTCACAGAATTTAGCTTTTTTTCTTATTGACCAGAGAAATTCAGGTTCTCGGGAAAATTATAGCAATTAATTTATCGATTAATCAACTACTGATTAATGGATAAATTGATTTTTTTTCTCACTGCAACATGATCAGTTATTGGAAGCAGTGATTGTAATCATTGTTCTTTTGATGGCAAATAATAGTTTCATTTTTTTAAATGTGGAGTTTGTCATGTTAAACATCTGTTTCACTGTGGATAAAATATTAAAGTGAGTTTAATTAGGGCACTAAAATCTGCATGCTATACTCAAAAAGTCTTAGTTTGCGTGTCCTGTGGAAATTAGAGTTTTTGAAAATTAAACCATGCCGGTATCGGCCTCTTCTAATTTGTTTCTCATAAGGTTACAACTTCATAAAGGTGTAGAATTAAAGCCATGGGACACCTTCTTCAAAGATATCATTCAATTATTAGCTAACAGCATCAAGCCTCAAACAGACTTTATCTTATTTCTCTTTTTGACTTCATCAACATAAATTGTCCCTTCACTCTCTTTCATCTTAATGTGAATTCTTAAAATGTTTATTTTCATTTTACTTTTAAGAGGCACATGAAATATCAAAGAGAATAAGGACAATTATATATTTACTGCGCAAAGAAAATTCTCTGAGGTATGTAAGGAATGGGAGTTAAATTACTAATTAATTATCTTTTAACAATGTTAAAATGACTATTAATTCTGCATTTTGAGTAGGTTCACTTATCCACAAATGTTAACCCTATTATTTTAGCAGAACAAATTGTAATTTAATTCAGTTGGAGTTGTGACATTAGCAGTTCTTAGTTATTTAGATTAATTAATTAATTTGCAATGCAACAAGCTCCAAATAACTAGGATGGACTTCTATCACATCATGCAGCACATTTCTGTCTGTATTGCTTTTGTTTTTAATTTGTTTTGCTTAGCAATAGTGCATTTCTTGATGTGATCTTGCCATGCCTGCAATGTTTTCACTGTTCAGTATAAAAAAAAAGAAAACAACTGATTGGCATTTCATTTCCCAAGTCCACAGGACACATAACCACACCTGTTTGATTCTTGCTTGATTTTGCTAAAGTTCACATTTTCCCACCACAGAAAATTTCAGGTTCTATTCCAATCCAGTGTCACTCACATGGTGTATGAACGTTTGGTGGTGGTCAGAGGGGCTGCCATGCTTCTGTCAGTCTGCCCCAGGGCAACTGCAGATACAAATGTAGTTTATGACCACCAGAGGGAGAATGTGAGAGTGAATGAATGTAAAGCGTGCTTTGAGTGGCCAAAAAAAACACTTCATCAATCCAATCCATTATCATTATTATTATTCAATCTTCCATATCGACGTACTGTAGAAATAGAAATACCTGGAAGTTTTACAGGGCTTTGTTTTTATCTTTTACTTCTCTGTCACATGTACCCCTCCTCTTTTTCCAAAGCATGCCATTGCACAGGAAGATGATTTTGTTGCTCAAGGTTAGAATGTTATACTGACCAGCACAGAGCAAGAAGATGTTTCCTTTTGTTTGACATGAGCAGTCGTCCTTCCCTGACAAATAGGTTACACAGTGCATTTATTGCAGACGTAGGAAGTGAATGTGCTGCCCAGGGACTAGAGGCGGACACTGTTAAATAACATAAAGTCTCAATGGTAGTTATGTTCTGGAGTTTCTGAGTTGGCAAAATACCCAGTGCTAAGAATAAACTAAAGAATGAGGTGTTATTTTTAGGCTCCACTAATGGGGATAATCATAAGCCTTTTATGACGACAGATAATATGAGTTATAGCTGGTGTATGTGAACTCTGTAGGTAAATTTAACCAGAGTGATGAGTCAGATGTACTTTAAAACTGTAACTGTATCCATGTCATTTAACCATCTGACTTGATTGACAGCCAATAGATTTCTAACATACAAATAGTTTATTATAAAACTGGCACAGAGAAAAAGAAATGCTGTCTGCTGCAGATGTAGTGAACCAAAATAGATGTGTTTTGGCTCATGAAATTAAAATGGTGAAATAGTTGGAGCTGAGGAAAACTGCAGAGGTGAGCGGTGGTTTTTAGAGGAATCATCACTTCATAGAGCAATTCTATTCTGAATTTTGGCAGAGGTCTCCACTCTCTGAGTGCTTTTATAGTTTTTATTCTGTTTGTTTTGGATGATCACAGCTAAAATAACCAGAGTTGGAAGTAAACTGTCAGTAAGCATCTATGAATAATGTCAAACCTTTAATAGCATGAGTGTCACTGTAGCTACTTTATGTTACAGTTGTTCTCCACTGGTTTGGCTTATTTCTTGAAACAGAAATTGGAATGAGTTGTTGGTATCAATGAAGCATTTCTTCTGGTAACATTTAACAGTAGACTGTCGTACCCCCTCTAATGAAAGGTTGCAAAAGCTTCAGGAGGTAGGGAAAAGATAAATGAGTGTTTCATTTTCACTTCTGCGAGCCATGACCTATTGACCAAAGCATGTTTTCTCTTGGTAAGGTTTTGCTGCCATACCATATATTTGATACAAAAAACAAGAATAGACCTACATATTAGACTTAGCAATATTAATGAAATAACCATGAAATGACACCTTTAAAAATTCTAAATTCAAGACTTTAATATGCAGTGTTATTGAATGCATTGTGTGTTGGTTCTATTTTTATTTTTATTTTTAAAAACCCTCCGGATTGCTGTAACTGTTTTTGGATGATAGAAAATTGACTTGAGGTCAAACAACAGAGTTAACCGGTACTTCCACATACATGTCCATGACACAGTAATGAGGCGTCTCTGATTGGCTAAGAATGCATGAAGGAACCTTCCCAGAGTAGCATCTAGCTAGGTTTGATAGAGGAGAGAAAGAGGGGGTAGGGTGAATGAGAGATGGCAGGTGGTGTTGATGGAAACAAACATGGTGGTCATATGCTGCGTTTCCACTGGTACTCGATTCGACTCAACTCTGTATTCAAGAAGAGCTTTTCCATTACAGGATAGTACTGACTTTACAGTACCCGTTCATCAGAGTGGGATGGCGTGTACTTCTGTGTCATCTGCTCAGAGAATTGTTGATAAACTCTGTCATTTTGTGTTGTTTCGTCTAAATTTTAAGGACTGAATCTCCTGGATTGACCATGGTGTTGTTTTGGGATGTCATCATGTGGATCATCCTACCACTGTATTTACTGTCTATTTTGTGAACCTACAGGGTCACAGAGAAAACCGTCTGACCAGTCAGAGTCTGTAGGGTTTATACATCACAATTTAGCATCACTTGGTGGAAGTGATACCAAAAAACTATTACCAGGTGCCAGGTTCCAGGTCCTTTTTCATAATGGAAACAAAAAAATGGCTGTACAGAGTTGAGTCGAGTCGAGGTGTGTTGAGCCAGTACCAGTGGAAACATAACATTATGTGGCCATTAACCAAGTGTCAATGAGACATCTTGTGCTTGTCAAGCATAAAAAGGCTAATGGTTTATGGGTTTGTTTTGGCTTGAGGCCGGTTATATTAACACTAGAAGTGAACTGACCAAGAGTCTGTTTGGAAACATAGGTGGTCTTGATCTGATTGTTTGATTTGAATCAGAGATCACATGTTTGTATTCACATCTAAAAAAAAAAAGGCTGGTCTTTTGGAAGAACAAACTGGTCAATTTTAGACCAAACGAAATAGGTCTGAATTCAATCTATGTCAGTGAGTATGTCATGGCTCAATAATTAATAGTATTTTCATTATTAAATGTTATTATTAAATTATTAAATGCTTTTGCAATTTGGTTATTTTCTCCCTTAAAAATGTTGAAGAGAGACCAACCAACACATCCCATAAACACTGTCGTGACTGCTTATGGAGCCAACAAATGGTGAAACATTTTTAAAACATTTTAGTTTTATAGACAGCATACATTTCAGTGATATCAAAGCAACATCTAAATAAATCCGACAATGTATTTGATAAATTATTGATATGGAGTTCAATGGTGGAAAGCCAGGCTGAGCACTAAGTGGCTAACTTGTCAGTGTTCAGAAACACAAAGGCCACTTCCCTGAGGCTTTGTCACTATGCTGAGGTGTCCATGTCTGGTCTCATTAGAGTCTTTTGTCTCACACTCCCACACATGCAGGCACACTTTGACACGCACGCTGTGAAAACGTGATTTAATTTGGTCAGCACTGGTCTTACTCTGGAATATGTGGGTGGATACTTAGTTCTTGAGTTTTCAGCAGAAGTTAGTTCACTGGTAACAGTAGATGTACATAGACTATGTCATTGTTTTGCTTTTTTTAGTGAATGGTCATTGGCTGTTACACTCAGGCACATTTTTGACCTTCCAAAGGCAGGTCAACCTGTTTTTCTAACATAACAGAGGTTGCAATAAAGCTATAACATCCCTGCAGCAATAGAGCCAGTGTTTGGCTTGTATTAAAGCTTGAGTGATGGCATCTGTAGGGAATTGTTGAGAGTCAATTATGAAACCATTATGCTGATTAATGGGATTATAGTTGGTACCTCTCCTGATACATACTTAAAAATGTAAATAGACCCTTCCTTGCTCAAACTTGCAGAGAAATTAGACTTTAGTCGTTTCCCTTCAACTGAGTGAATGCAACTCTGAGACACAAAAACCTTTATTTTCTTTATGATAAGTGGCCGATCCTCATGTTTTAGAAGGTGTGGTCATGGTTGGTGGTTTATTTATTTCAATAAGGGATACTGACTTACTTAGCTTTGTTTAACCACGTGGATCACTCTCATTTACAAAGGTCTACCCAAGAAGCAAATAAAATGTAGATCTGTTGTGGTGTCTCTTCAGATGAGGGTGATGAGTGGATGAGGAAGAAGGCTTTGCTTAATTTTATAAGATGATTTATTCACAAAAAGATTGGTATCATACATGCGCCATGGTCTACCTGTTAGCCAATATGAGGCTCCCCTGCTAATCTGATGCTCCCCAATATGAAGTCCCTCAACAACCTATACATTGGTTTGGTTGTTTATCATAAACATTTGGTATCCTTCATAGCTTCACAGAACCCTCAACATTGTTGACCCAGAATCCTCAGAGCCCATTAAAACATGCCTATCAAAGGCCTTTCCTTCAACCAACATATCCAAGAGCCCTTTCTTCAAACTTACATATTCAAGGACTTGTTTTCAAGCATACATATCAAACCATTTAAGACCTCTCAGACACTACACTCTATAACGTGAAATAATGTCATGTAAAAATACGAAAACAAATAAGTGGTGTCAGGCATAACAAACCCTGCCCCTCGCAAATGTTTTACTTGATTTACCCTATGTCTGAACATTATAAAAACACATTTTTGGTGATCTTGACTTTGGCCTTTGACCTACATTCATCACCATTTAATGGGATCTATTCTGGACGACCTTACACTGTCATGACCTCCGCTCCAGTGACCTTTCCCCCAATCTCCACACTCACCTGGTCCTGCACTGCGCAGCTGCAAGCCGTTCCTAATCGGTGGCTATATAAGCAGTAAGGCTTGTAGCTGCCAGTGCAGGACCATTCAGATATGTCACCTCCATAACCCGGACTTTTGCTTCCATCTCCCCAATCACCATAACCCGGACACTCATCATCACCACGGACTCTGGCCGTCCACCCCCAGGTTGTGTTTGTCTTGTTTTTATGTTGTTTTGTTATTAAATTATTTTGCCCTTCAGTACTGTGCATTGGAGTCCTCCTTTCACCTCACCCCGATCCGTGACAGAATGGTCCTGCCACCATCTGGACTCCGCCAGTGCTGAAGGGACCCTTTTTTTTTAGTTTTCCCCGTTTTGTTCTGTCTAAAGTCTGTCCAGTCTTGCGTTCTGTCCCTGTCTGTGTATTTCCCAGTTAGTTGTTTCCCTGCCCCAACATTCAGTTTATCTGCCCAGCGTCCTGTATATCCTTCCTAGCGTTCTGTGTTCCTTCCTTAAGCGTTCTGTGTTTCTGGCTTAAGCGTTCTGTGTTCCTGGCTTAAGCGTTCTGTGTCTCTGTCCCGTTCTGTGTCTCTGTCCCGTTCTGTGTCTCTGTCCCGTTCTGTGTCTCTGTCCCGTTCTGTGTCTCTGTCCCGTTCTGTGTCTCTGTCCCGTTCTGTGTCTCTGTCCTGTTCTGTGTCGCTTTCTAGCGTTCTGTGTCGCTTTCTAGCGTTCTGTGTCGCTTTCTAGCGTTCTGTGTCGCTTTCTAGCGTTCTGTGTCGCTTTCTAGCGTTCTGTGTCGCTTTCTAGCGTTCTGTGTCGCTTTCTAGCGTTTTGTGTCGCTTTCTAGCGTTTTGTGTCGCTTTCTAGCGTTTTGTGTCGCTTTCTAGCGTTCTGTGTCGCTTTCTAGCGTTCTGTGTCTCTGGCTTAAGCGGTCTGTGTCTCTGTCTCGTTCTGTGTTTTCTTGCCCAGTGTTCTGTGTATCTGGTTTAAGCGTTCTGTGTATCTGGCTTAAGCGTTCTGTGTATCTGGCTTAAGCGTTCTGTGTTTCTGGATTAGCGTTCTGTGTTTCTGGATTAGCGTTCTGTGTATTTCCCAGCTAGTTATGTGTCCCTGCCCGTGCGTTCTGTGTTTTTGGCTAGCGTTCTGTGTATTTCCCAGCTAGCTGTGTCCCTGCCCGTGCGTTCTGTGTTTTTGGCTAGCGTTCTGTGTTTTTGGCTAGCGTTCTGTGTTTTTGGCTAGCGTTCCGAGTTTATGGCTAGCGTTCCGAGTTTATGGCTAGCGTTCCGAGTTTATGGCTAGCGTTCCGAGTTTATGGCTAGCGTTCCGAGTTTATGGCTAGCGTTCCGAGTTTATGGCTAGCGTTCCGAGTTTATGGCTAGCGTTCCGAGTTTATGGCTAGCGTTCCGAGTTTATGGCTAGCGTTCCGAGTTTATGGCTAGCGTTCCGAGTTTATGGCTAGCGTTCCGAGTTTATGGCTAGCGTTCCGAGTTTATGGCTAGCGTTCCGAGTTTATGGCTAGCGTTCCGAGTTTATGGCTAGCGTTCCGAGTTTATGGCTAGCGTTCCGTGTTTCTGGCTAGCGTTCCGTGTTTCTGGCTAGCGTTCCGTGTTTCTGGCTAGCGTTCCGTGTTTCTGGCTAGCGTTCCGAGTTTCTGGCTTTTTGTCTTGTCTTCTGGCTTTTTGTCTTGTCTTCTGGCTTTTTGTCTTGTCTTCTGGCTTTTTGTCTTGTCTTCTGGCTTGTTGTCTTGTCTTCTGGCTTGTTGTCTTGTCTTCTGGTTTGTTGTCTTGTCTTCTGGTTTGTTGTCTTGTCTTCTGGTTTGTTGTCTTGTCTTCTGGTTTGTTGTCTTGTCTTCTGGTTTGTTGTCTTGTCTTCTGGTTTGTTGTCTTGTCTTCTGGCTTGTTGTCTTGTCTTCTGGCTTGTTGTCTTGTCTTCTGGCTTGTTGTCTTGTCTTCTGGCTTGTTGTCTTGTCTTCTGGCTTGTTGTCTTGTCTTCTGGCTTGTTGTCTTGTCTTCTGGCTTGTTGTCTTGTCTTCTGGCTTGTTGTCTTGTCTTCTGGCTTGTTGTCTTGTCTTCTGGCTTGTTGTCTTGTCTTCTGGCTTGTTGTCTTGTCTTCTGGCTTGTTGTCTTGTCTTCTGGCTTGTTGTCCTGTCTTCTGGCTAGTTGTCCTGTCGCCTGGCGTTGTGTCTTTTCGTCGGTCTTGGTCTGTTGTTGGTCTTTTCTGTCTGTTCCTGTCCCTGATTCTTGCCCGTTGCTCGCTTCTGTCCTCTGTCCCTGCCTGTTGCCCGTGGTTGGCTTCTGTTCCCTGTCCCTGCCTGTTGCCCGTGGTTGGCTTCTGTTCCCTGTCCCTGCCTGTTGCCCGTGGTTGGCTTCTGTCCCCTGTCCCTGCCTGTTGCCCGTGGTTGGCTTCTGTTCCCTGTCCCTGCCTGTTGCCCGTGGTTGGCTTCTGTCCCCTGTCCCTGCCTGTTGCCCGTTGCTGGCTTCTGTCCCCGGTCCCTGCCTGTTGCCCGTGGTTGGCTTCTGTTCCCTGTCCCTGCCTGTTGCCCGTGGTTGGCTTCTGTTCCCTGTCCCTGCCTGTTGCCCGTTGCTGGCTTCTGTCCCCGGTCCCTGCCTGTTGCCCGTTGCTGGTTTCTGTCCCCTGTCCTTGCTTGTTGTTCGTTTCTGCCTGCCTGTTTCCTGTCCCTGCCTGTTGCCCGTTTCTTCGTTTTGTCTTGTTCCTGTCTCAGCCAGAGTCCGTGGTGACCCCACCCAATCAGTCTCCTTGGTCCTCAGTCAGACCAGTCCAGTTGCTCCTGCTACCAACCCAGACCTCTCAGGCCACTCAGTCCTGAGGGTCTTCCGCCCGGAAGGGTTCAACGCCGCCCTACTCAGGGGGTTTCCACACCGCCCTGCCCAGAGGGATGCCACACCGCTCTGCCCAGAGGGTACTCCGCCCAGGGGGTTTCCACACCGCCCTGCCCAGAAGGATGCCACACCGCTCTGCTCAGAGGGTACTCCGCCAGGGGGTTTTCACACCGCCCTGCCCAGAAGGGATTCCACACCGCTCTGCCCAGAGGGTACTCCGCCCAGGGGGTTTCCACACCGCCCTGCCCAGAAGGATGCCACACCGCTCTGCCCAGAGGGTACTCCGCCAGGGGGTTTCCACACCGCCCTGCCCAGAAGGGATTCCACACCGCTCTGCCCAGAGGGTACTCCGCCCAGGGGGTTTCCACACCGCCCTGCCCAGAAGGATGCCACACCGCTCTGCCCAGAGGGTACTCCGCCAGGGGGTTTCCACACCGCCCTGCTCAGAAGGGATTCCACACCGCTCCGCCCAGAGGGTACTCCGCCCAGGGGGTTTCCACACCGCCCTGCCTAGAAGGATGCCACACCGCTCTGCCCAGAGGGTACTCCGACCAGGAGGTTACCATGCCGCCCTGCTCGGTGAAATACTACTTAAAAATGTTTTTATTTTTGAGCTCTGGACAACGGGGGGGGGGGGGTGGGGGGGGGGGGGTGTTTGTGGGTTTTTTTGTTTGTTTGTTTTTTAGGGGCTTCAGGAGCCGCCCCTTAGGGGGGGGGTACTGTCATGACCTCCGCTCCAGTGACCTTTCCCCCAATCTCCACACTCACCTGGTCCTGCACTGCGCAGCTGCAAGCCGTTCCTAATCGGTGGCTATATAAGCAGTAAGGCTTGTAGCTGCCAGTGCAGGACCATTCAGATATGTCACCTCCATAACCCGGACTTTTGCTTCCATCTCCCCAATCACCATAACCCGGACACTCATCATCACCACGGACTCTGGCCGTCCACCCCCAGGTTGTGTTTGTCTTGTTTTTATGTTGTTTTGTTATTAAATTATTTTGCCCTTCAGTACTGTGCATTGGAGTCCTCCTTTCACCTCACCCCGATCCGTGACATACACCTTTCCTGAAAATTTCATGGAAATTGGTCCAGTAGTTTTTGTGCAGAGTTGTTGACAACAGACATACAAACAAACCAACCCAAAGCCAAGCAAAACAAATCGTGCCTCTTGCAAACATTTTAGCTCTTAATTGATATGTGCCTCTCAAAAATGTGAGACTATGGGTTTGTCCTTTCAAGGTTCCTCAAAGTCAAAGGTCATGATGTGATTTTGGAGTCCACATGTAGTTTCCTATCTGTCAACAATAGAAACTGAGTACTTATCACCATTGTTTTTGGAGTGACGACCATTTGAAATCATGTGACCTTGATTTTGACCTTTTAAGGTCACTCAAACTCAAAGGTCATGAGACCATTTTGAAGCCCATGCCAGGTCTCCTATATGTCAAAAATACTATTATAGACCATTTTACTTTTTTAAATTTAGTGACCTCTGACCTCTTGGGTCAACAATAGGTCAAAATCTATACACAAGATACAGAATTAAAAGACCAGCATTTTGGAAGTCTCTAAGATGAAGAGCTCAAAAGTTATACCCAAAATTAAAATTTGACCTTTGTTGTGTCTAGTATTGTGTCTACAGCAGTGGTGTCCAACCCTGGTCGTCAAGTACCACTGTCCTGCATGTTTTGAATGTTCCCTCTTCCAGCATAGTTGATAGTCATTATCAGACTTCTGCAGAACTTGATGATAATTTTATCATTTGAATCACATGAGTTGGAAGAGGGATACATATAAAACATGCAGGACGGTAGCTCTCGAGGACCAGGATTGGACACCCCTGGTCTAGTATCTTGAAATTGGGCCTTCAAGGTTAGAGCATGGCAACCCAATTGAAGCCCGACGGGCCCTGTTAGAATCTAACAGGCTCGTCGGTTTTTGAACAAAAATTTAGAATGTATGCTTGGACTCGGGTCTGAGCATACAGTGCAAATGGGTTCATGCGCTTGTTACAGCGTTGATGTGTTGTGTATAAGTTCAGGATGTTGTTTTCAGTTGGTGGATTAAACCACAGAAACTTTCCACACACAAAACCCTCTGTATTTTGATAATAATAGGCCTAACCTTTGAAAATAGTGTGATTTGAATAGTTTCAGGCTTCCATCAGGGTCGGACACAAATATTTTAATTCACATCGGGCTCGGGTCAATTTCGAGAAGCAATCTGTTGGATGTGGGCCAGGCTCGGACAGGAAAAATTGGTCCAAGCCACACTCCAGTGTCAGTGCACATCAACGGTTTGAGCAAAAAGAAGTGAAACAATGAAAAGGAAATTCATGATTTTCTCTGTCGCTGATCCATTGTGAAAACATATTTTTAGTGACCTTTGACCTACATACACCAAAATTTAATTTAATTCTATTCTGGAGCACCTCACAACTTTCCTGATAATTTCATGGAAATTAGTCCAGTGGTGTTTGCGTATGATGACAAACAAATCCCAACCAAAACCAATACCCCCAGCTTCCCAATTTTTTTTTTTTTTTTTGGGGGGGGGGGGGGTGGGTGCAACCAAGAACAATACCGTCACCTCCCCTTTCAGGGGATGGGTTGAAAAAATATTGATAATCCCTGGTAACACAAAAGATAAATGCAATGATCATTGGCTATTGTTTAAACAGGAAGTTTTGATGAGCATTCTGATTTTGAGCTTTTGTTGTAATTGGTTTCAGCAGCACACGAGAAGTAAACCAATTTCAGGGATGAGCAGGGCAACACCTGAAGGTACAGCTGTTGTTGAGATGTTGAGCAATGAGTGGGCATACGATTAAAAAGAAAAGAAAACAAAAGAAAAGAAAACAAAAGAAAAGAAAAGAAAAGAAAAAAGAAAAGAATAATGGAGGTCTAATGATAGAATTCAGTCAATAAGATAATGGCTAATTGGATGTATGATAAGCCTTTCTTTAAAAAAAAATGGCTTTCAGGATGCTTTAAAACACATTTTTGTTGGTACTTAAAAGAGAAACATAACTCACCTTTCATCAGATTCTGTGGTTGCTGGTATCACTGAACCGTCTAATCTGCAGCAGTTCATTAACTTAATGTCATTCAGTGTTTGTACAATATTTGTCTTTCAGCCATTTTCTTGTCTGGTTCAGAAACTCTTGAACCTCTTAAAAGTCCTCCTTTCTGCTCTTAAAAATGTTTACCTTGAGACTCCTCTTAAAGGCTAAGAGGCTTTTTTAATCTTAGCCTGTGTTTCATCTTTACCAGAATCTACTCTGATTTCTTGTTCATTCAGGTGGAATCGAACTCAACACCACCTTTGCCCTCCTCTGTGGATGCCGCTTAAAATATGGACAAACTGTCAATGGTGTATTTTGTGTGGGTGTGTGTTTTAAGCTTTCTAGTTGGTTAGTGTTTAGTGTATTTGGTATATTAACTGTGGTTCGTGGTCAACTATTGTATATTTCAGCGATGTGTTTTACACACAAACAGGTGTTACAAACAGCTGTCAGAACTAACTCAATGTTATTCAGTGTTATTGAAGAGAAGTAATTGTTTGAGTACCATTTTAATGCTTTTAATTTTTTTAATGCTGTTTGTTGTAAAATGTATTAAGTATCAGATTGTAAAACTATACACTTGAACCCTAAGGTCATGTCATCATAGCTGTTTCTGTCCACAATCTGCTTAAAGTCACTAAAGATGTCTCCACAGCATTAACATGACCAGACCAGTATTTTTCCAACTCACTGTTAACGATTAAAATACAATACAAATACAATTACAATATTAATATTAAAATAACCAAGTCAGCAGATGTTTTGGTGAAATGAGATGCTTAATGCAAAATTAGATGTTTCTTATTTCATCTTTGTAATAAACGGTGACTTTTGTAGCTCGTAAAATTCTCTTTTAAATGGATACAATTATATGTAATTCTATTCTTAGCTCAACTTGCTTATTTCTTTTTTCCATTATTCAAATTGGATAAAAACAGTATTTGTTTCTCACCAATGACCTCCATTTACAGGATATATTTACTGGATGTTGTGTCCCATGTGGCACAGTGTAACATCTATATTTGTGACGTGACTTCAAATTTAACAGCAAATCTTTTCTATTCCATGAAAGTACACATCTGATATATCTTCCCTGATGGTGGTTTTGGATTTTTTTAGATAGATTTTCTCAACTGGTCTTGTCTTATCACTTTGTTTATAATAGGTTTGATGTAAACAAATGTCCATGTTTATTATGAAGAACTAGAAGAAATAAAGAGCCTCCTGTTTAGGAGTGGATGATGGAAGTGGGAAAAGTAAGGGCATGTGAAAGAATGTCATATAAGATGCAGGGCAAAGCACAAACATATCATTTGAAAAGGGGCAAATACAGATATATTCTGAAAATATGATTCCACATATATATATATGTGTGTGTGTGTGTGTGTGTGTAAAGTGGACATCTCTGTATTGATATGTATAATGTATGTCTGTATTATTTACATAGGGACTCATGGTGCGTATGTATGGGATAAAAAAATACTGTATTGATAGGAATACCCCCCACCCCCTCCGTTTTGTTGCAGGTGGGTGTGCGGTTGGGTAGTTTATCATTATTTGAATTTGTTAGATTTGCGATGATGTGATCTGTTTGGAGGAAGACATTTTTTTTAAATGCAAGTCAAAATAAATATATACATGTGATTGACAGCTGCAGAAACATGGCAGCACAACACGACTCCACAGAAGAAGACCTGCCCCCTCTGTCATTGTAGACCTTTCATTTAACAGTAATAACTTGCAAGAAATTGAAAATAAGTGATTCGTGATTTATTGAGAAAATTATTTCATACACAGCACGTACATATGCTGATACACTCATATAAATATTAATATAATTTTTTTCCCCTACTTAATTACATACTCTTCAATCTTAGACTTTGGGTCTTTAACTGTAAAGCCAAAATGTTAGAAAACACATAAGTCCAAGTTTATTTGTTTGTTTGTTTTGTTTTGTTTTTATTGTATTTGGTCATTCTGAATATCACACGCACGTTTGACTTTGCTACTTCTGCAAAACCCCACAAAGTTGCCCTGTTGGAAGTGAGGCTGAAAAATAAGGACAGCAGAGTGGCCCTGTCCTCATATCGTCTCTCCTCTATCCAGTCCTCCCCGGGGTCTGCTCCACAGTGTAACGCCCTTTATGCTCAGACACAGAGACCTCTAGTGGTATCCTACCTGTCTGTTGGAGCATCTGCAGTCATGTTGATCAAGTCTGTGCTTAGTTTCTAATGTGCATTTTAATTCTGTTTTAATATTTGAGCCAGTGAGCGCATCACAGCCCAACATACACTAGTGATATGTGGCCTCTTTTCCTGCCAAAACACTGCAGCTCTGCCAACAGTCATGTGTCTGTCAACATCCAAAGCTGCTTGCTCTGAGTCCTCTAATATTTATAAAACCAAAAATACAAACATGAAAAAACCCTATTGTGCCTGTCACCATCTTAATAAAAAAAAGAGAGTTCTTCAAACTTTTAACTACCCTGCAGCTTTTTCACTATCAAACTTCACCATTTCTAACCCATGGAATGTATCGATTATCGATATCTATTTTCCTGATTCTGAAAACAAAATTCAAATCTATTTTCAATTCAATATGTCCATAAACCTCATTATTTCTTACTGTTTTGCATCATTCTTCTCAGCTGTGCCTATGTATTACTGCCACTTAAATTGAGATACTCTTACACCAGCCCTGATCCAAGACTGTCACTATGTGTCACTTGTTAGTTTCCTGTCTGCAGGTATTCATAAAAGATGTTATGATACTTCTTAGTGACTCATAGGGAAGAAAAAAAGAACAGGTGTAGATGGTTTAAAGTAAGCAAAACATGGTAAAGGGCCATCACTTCATGTCTGAAGTGATTAGTCACAAAGTATATTGACAGAAAATGAACAAACATTGTGTTATTTAATAAACATTTTATGATTTGATTGAACTGTCATGCATAAAAACATAGTTTCAGCTTCTAAAATACAGATAATTAAACTTTTTTCCACTTCTCATAGCATTGTACATGGACTATTTTTTATGTTTTTAGGCAATCCAGATAATCAACCACTACAGTTCTGAGAAGACTTTCACTGTTTTTGAACTTCTCCAAAATCTGAAACAGTCAATTAATGAAGTGAAAATAAGTGGAGGATAACTATTGAGAATTACCCCGAGAAAGTCCAGGCAGTCCATTTAAAATGTGTGCACAGTAAGTGATTGATGTACTGTACATGTTTAATAGTGCACCATGTGCCTTAAGCAGAGCTACATTGTGTGTGTAGTACTATGCTTAGTGATGGGGTGTGTGTGTGTGTGTGTGTGTGGGGGGGGGTGGTGGTGGTTGTGAATGGTGTAATACAGTGTTTTGCTCCGGGCTACATTCATTATTGATACTTACATCAGGGTTGGATGCCTCTCAGTGCAAGTCAGGTCTGCTCAGGTGACTTTAATTCTAGCTTTGGCTACTCAGACACACACATTTGTACGGCTTTGAGGGCAACATTTCAAAAGGTGACATCATATCAAGATTCAACTGCTGTTGTTGTTCTGGTGCAGCAGCCTTTTGGTGAGGCTCAAGCGTGTGTGTGTTTGTGTGTGTATGCGCTTTGTGTTCCCAGCTCTGTGCACGATCCATCCCTGTGAGAGACATTGTACCCACAGCGTGACTCATTTAGGCACTGGGCAGCTCAGAGCACACACTCCCCCTAATCTCCATGCTCCCTGGAGCAGAGAAAATGGCTGCTGTTAGCCAATTAGAGCACTGGGACTGGATTAGGTCGACTAGCGTTATGCCTGCAAAAGAACAACACCGATAAAGGATGCATGAACATGTGCAAAATATATATGTATTGCCAGAACCCACACACACAGAATATACAAATGGCTATGTAAAGTGCACAGGCTCTGTAGTGGTGGAGGTGTTGTTGTTACAAAGAAAGGCCAACAAAGCAGAAGAATCAGTACTCCTTATGTTTCTAGTAGAGAACATGAAGAAGCAGAAGACAGCCTGTGAGGCTACTTTGATGAATCAACTGAAGTGTTTGGTGTGGTAAACAGGTACAATACAGCTTCCATCTGCTAAATTCTACATTCCCTCCCAGAAATGGAAACCTAATGCTCTATACTTCAGAGTATGTTAGCAGCCCGCTGATATTTGGAGCAAAAAGCAATGAGGAAAAACAAAATAGGAGTGCAGGTAAAAAAATAACACAAACAAAAAAAAAAAGAAAGGGCTTGAGAATGTGCTGCAGTCAAATAGTATGTGACACCAAGTAGGCCACTGTTTTCTCTTTGCTTTGCTTTTTTATCTTGATCCATGTCGCGGCTAATTATTCAACATTCTTTTATTCTTTTGTTTTGCTTTGTTCTTCATTCTCTGCCTCTTTGTTTTTTTCTCAGCAAAAAAGAAGTGGATTTAATACCATCTGAGACTAACCAGAAACTGCTTTGATAATTCTGTCACTCTTCCCTCCATCTCTTTTCATCCATCCCAATGCCTATATTTAGACGGGTGACTTTACGAAGCGGATAGGTCAAAGCTGTTGAGAAATATACAAGATGGTCATATTGTGTGGGATTCCTCACAACTCATTTGGAGGCTTAAGCCAGGCCTGGATGGTTGGCCTCATTTCTCACTGAACAGCATGTATCACAGCTATGACAGATAAATTCAGGTTGAATCTTAGGTCCAAACATACATTTGTGTTGACGTTACACCATCACTTAACTAACCTCTGTTATTAAATCCTTGTTTCTTAACAGCTGCCAAAACACACAGTCAAACCCAGCAAGGAATGCCTCATGAAAGTAAGATCAGTGTCCTGGAATGGTCCTGGACTTAATCCTGTAGATGAATCTATGAAACGAAACGGATTGGTCTTATTTTATGACCATATTTTTTCCACATTCTTGGATGTTGCTTTTGGACTTGAGTGTGTTTTTGGGACAGATCTACTGTGAAGCACTAACTGGGTGTGCACACATTCCCATGTGGATTCCCAAGTAAACAGTAAGATTGGTGCGCTGCATTGAAGAAGAACTGCACAGATTTTCACATTTTCTAACCATTTCATCACCACTGAGACAAAACAAACCTGCTTAGACTGCAGACGAGTTTAGGGAAAACAAAGCCGAACCTTGAAAACCAAAAGACCCGGAGAATATTATAGTAGTAAACAACGATGAGTCAGTAGTGTTAGAAATATTAAAATGCAGACAGATTTGATTTCAGTAAGATTCCACACTAGGTAAGTACACATAACAGTGAGTTTAACACTGATAAATACAAGGAAAATATTTTAAGACATCCTGCAGATGAGCTTGAAGTGTGCTACAATAACAATTATTTAGATGTAGTCACATTCACATCCAAATACATATTTCCAAGTTAATATCAATTAATACTGAAAGATAAATTGTACAAATATCTTATGTGAGCTCAGGAAATCTGCTTACAAAATTTTGGAAGATTAGCTTCCTCAGACACGCTTAGACTACATTTGTAGTTTAAGTACAGTTGTAGAAACATGCTTCGATAAAACAAATAATAATTCTGGTCAAGGTCTTCCACCTACAATTGTTGACACGAAGGTTATGCTAAGTCAATACTCTATTCATTTGCTTCAGGGAATGTAGACAGGTTTTTGTGTGTAATGCAAAGTCTGTCCATTTTATTGAACTTGTACTTATCTTCTTGTCTGACATTAGAACTAAAGCGATCTCTCTTTTTCAGGTGATAATGTTCTAACCAGTCTGTCATTTCTTCGATTTTTTTCATTTAGTGCTGACACACATAAGACAGACTTCAATAAGGCAAACTTTATTTGCAGAGTGATGATCGTGCTGAACTTTAAGGAGATGTCCTTTAAAGTCACTGAGTTATAACCTTTTACACAGAAATTAATCAGGAATATTTCCTTCCAGCCATTGCCAAAGTTTGATTATTTGTTGTTTCCTGGATTTGAAAAGTTTTTAGGTCAAACGAAAGTAGCCACAATGGACTTTTCTTCAAAGTGTAGAACTGACTTACATAGTAAAGGGTGTCTGTAGACCACACCTGGGGTCGGCTTATCATATTCATTTGTTTTTTTTCCCCTTTTTGCTGACCATCTGTCCTGCCCTTGCCTTCCTCCTTTGGCGTCTGTTAGCTCTCTGTTCAGGGAACAGTCCAAAGCTTTAGTCCAATAGGCTTTAATGTCACCGTTGGCTCCTGTGACATTTGTGCTCAAAGGCTATATTTCGCCTGATACCGACTGACTGTTGACAAAACTGAGAGACATGGCGGTGGTGAGCGTGCCGCTGGCTGCTGTGAGTATTTGTGTGTATGCACGTGTCTGCCCGTCCATCTATAGCTTCTGATATTAGTATGCAGAGCTGGTAGCTTCCTGACACTATGTTCCTTCACGCCTCTCCTAGAGGATTTCCGACACTCTCTTTCTCTGTGTCTGTCTCTCTCTATCTCCGTCTCTCTTCCTCTCCTCACACGGCCTGCTTCCAGACACCAGCAGCCTACGTTTCTTCCACATTGCCATGGAGACAGACGTGATGTCAGTGCTGGTCTGCAGAGGTTTGTCAGACTATAAACTCATTCCCCCTCTATAATCAGCATAGCCCTAAAGATTATTAAAGCGCACATTACCTACCTGGGCCACCTGGCGCCAAAATTAAATGTTTTCCGAAGGACTGGCGATCGATAAACTCCCCAGATGGAACAAGACGTCTTATTTGGCTACCTTTAACAGCGTGGGGAGCAAAGCATTGGTTGCTTGTTATTTAGAGACATAGTGGAAAGGGATGATCTGCAACAAGCGCAGGTGGTGGTGGAGCACTATTATGTTTGATTCTTTGTAACAGGAGGAGAGGTGCTGCATAAATAAATTGGCTCCTCTTTTCACTTTCTAAACTAAAGAAATAGTTTCACATGAAGATCACTCACTTGATAACATGTTTAAAGGGTGCCTGTAGTGAATTTTCATTGCTAGCTATTTCAAAAGATCACGTATAATACTAAAGGTTCTCTCAGGTCACTTTTGACATAGCACATTGTCAATTACACGCAAATGCTAAGATACTGCGCTGTCAGTCAGACATTCACAGACTGTTACAGGTGGGTAATCCCAGCTCCGTAGAGTCATAGTCCTGCCATGTAGTGGTTTCACCTGGTCACTTAACACAGATGATTCCACAAATTATCCCATTTACCTGGATGAGGAAAGAGGAGTTGTGTGCATCAAAATGGGCTGGTACAATGGGTGGTTGGAACAATTACATGGCAGGACTTTTACTCTATAGTGCTTTGATTGCCCACCTCTGGTTACAGTATGAATAGTGATGGAGACCCGTTGTATTGTCTGATTATATGGGCTGCAAAGGAGAATATAGTGCAAAGCTTACAGCTGCACAAACAGCAAGTATGAACACATGTTTTCCACTAAGTCTTGCTCACTGACTGCAGGTTGTTTCCTTGCACTTGATCATAACACTGGTACATCACTGCTGACGAGCAATGGCTGCTCCAAATAGGTTCTGCCCCATTGCAAATTAACATAATAAAAAGGTCCAGTGTGGTGCATTTATATTGTATACTTTAATATGGACCACACACATTATTATTATACTATTTATCTCTACATTATAATAGTACAGTTTAGCAAGTCATCTCCCATTTAATAATATTCCTTTAAGTAATAAGACACATAATGTAATTCAATGATCTAGATTCTACTTGCAACTTTTTTTTAATTACCTAAAAATATTATTTGAGTGTTTAGAATGAAGATTGATGAGGTTATGATAGAGCATTAGATTGTAGGGATAAATGGACTGAACAAACTGACACCAACATATCAGAAGACTTATGTACCTACTAGAGTTAGTAGTGAGTCACTGTCCTGGTGGGGCTTTGACCAAAACGAGAATGTGACAAGATATGATGAAAACCTCTAAGAAAGTATAGGCACTGGTTTTTATTCCACTTGACACATCTTTTCATGAAAAGATTGGAGTGTAATGCTGAAATGGCAGAATTTATGAAGGTTTCAAGTTATATTATCATATTTGCTCATTTCAACATTCTTTATCAGTGGTTCAGACTAAATTTTGGTGGTTTTGACCTTGTTTGGACTCCAACATGAACAGTGTGTTACTTTTCATTTATTGAGGTAAAATGTTGTTGTTAGCAAAATACATTCTATTCATTCTGAAAATATAATTTTAGCTGGCAGGATGAGAAATGGGCTTAGGACTGAAGGGTTAAAAATTTAAATGATAAATGGTCTTCATGGTGCTCAAACCGCTTTACATTAGCCTCACATTCACCCATTCACACACAGTAGGTTTCTAAAGTCAAAGGTCAGTCCTACTGGGGGCCTAAGTTAGGGTTCAGTGTCTTGCCCAAGAACACTTCGACATGTGGACAGCCAGAGCTGGGACGCAAACCGCCAACCTCACGGTCATTGGGCGACCCACTCTACCAACTGAGCCACAGCCACCCAATTAGGAAAATTAAAAAATTTGCCTAATTGTTTCAAGACAGATTGTCACAGAAATTTTGCTGTTCAGCTGAGCCGAAAACAATCATCATTTAAAAAAAAAAAAAAAAAACGCAATCAGGTTTTTACTAATTGTCTGGCGATTATAGAATAATTGGCTTGTAGAGTAAAACAAGGGAAACAATATTGGAGCGCAAACACTTCCTAAAACCCCAATAATTATTATCTGTGTCACAGACCAGATTGTCGTGGAGTGCATCCTGTCCACATGTGACTTCTTTAAACTGGATTTAATTAATTGTGTTGGTCACAGCTGCAGTGAAGGGCAGCCAATAAAGCCCTCAGCCTAGTCAACACCTCTGTCTGATCCTTAAAATGAGTCCTGATGGCTAAATATTGGGTATGATCAGTCCAAATGTCTCCCCAGCCTAATTGCACCCTCCGTCACTGGGTCTCAGGTGCTAAAGTAAAGATGTTACAAACTTAAGTCACTGAAGCAGCAGCACTGCATTCACATTTAAATTACATGCCTGTTGCCATGTGGAGGAGAAACCTTTTCAGTCACAAAGCTCTACATGCTGGCACCCAGCTGTATTTCACCAGACGTTTTCTTTTTGACTGTGTTAATTTCTCATGAAAATGTGTTACTGTAGAATATTACAGTACTACATTATATTACAGTACTACATTATATTACGGTACTACATTATATTACAGTACTACATTATATTACGGTACTACATTATATTACAGTACTACATTATATTACAGTACTACATTATATTACGGTACTACATTATATTACAGTACTACATTATATTACAGTACTACATTCATCGACATCAAATATTTGTGAGTTTTACTAAAGCTCTGTATTGATCTATTTGTGCTTGACATTGCATCAGGTAAATCTAAATAGAAGGTTTTGGCACAACTTCAACTATGTTCAAAGTGTGTGATGAAAGAGAAATCAATAACTCCAACAGAATGTGTATACAGTAGAACAGAATAGAACAGAACAGAAAGGAACATGAAATCACTGCTTGACCACTAGGGAATTTAGAAAGATCCCCCCCCCCTTTTTTTTTTTTTTTTTTTTTTTTAAGTAGATAAAGTTGTTACCTATAATAACTTGGTCGAGTTCTTAATATGTAATTCTGTATCAGGTACCTTGTATGATTCTTTTATGAAGAGAATTGAATGATTTCTCGATAGTTTCATCGTGCTCATCGTGAGTGTATTTTTTGTCCTTTTTATTCTGTTGGATAAAAGCAGAGCTCAGTGTGAACTTCTGCTGTGTGTCACAGCTTTTAGATCAAACTCAATGTAACCTTTTGGGGCACTGTGTAAATGAGTCCGAGTTAAATTAATTAACAAGTGGCATTTTCACCGCTAAGGAAAACATATTGGAATTGTAAATATCCCTCCAAGACCCACTTAAAATGTGCATATTTTTTAAGCATTTGCAATCAATATTAATTTTGTTAACATGAACGGATAACCTAGTCATTAGATGTCAAAGGGATTATGCTGTTACTGTGTTGTTACTTGTCTTAATGGGATCATGGGATTAATGCTGCAGCATCAAAGTTAAGAGTACATGCATGGACATAACTAGGCCTGTCATAATTATAATATAATCATCATCTCACAAGACTTTTTCAATCCATTTTTATTTATAGAACAGGAATTTAAACAACCACAAGGGATCCAAAGTGCTGTACAATAAAATAAACATAATGAAAAGATAAAAAACACAATAAAACATAATAAAACATTAAAAATGTTAAGATGACAACACAAGAAAACGTGATAAATTAACAAAATAGACTGTCCACATCAGATAATTTAACATCCTACATTGTATAAAAACCCAACGAGAATAGGTGGGTTTTAAGAAGGGCTTTAAAATCATACAGTAAGGATGTCTGTCTAATGTGCAGCGGCAGTTCATTCTAAAGCTTTGAAGCCGTAACAGAGAACGCTCAGTCCCCTCTGAGCTTCCACCTCATTTTCCAAACCTCCAGGAGCAGCTGATCAGCTGACCTGAGGGTGAGGGTGGGTGTGTAGGAGAGGAGAAGCTCAGGAAGGCAGGCTGAGGCCAGATCATCTAAGCATTTTAAATTAAATTAAATTATTTTTAAATTAATTCTAAAATGGATAGGAAGGCAGTGAGTGAAGTGAAGCTGAAATCAGTGTAATGTGTTCAAATTTCCTTGTGCCAGTTAAGAGACGTGCAGCAGCAATTTGTACCATTTTACATAATTGTCCCCATTCAACTGTTTGAAAACAGGTGGATGAAACAAATGAAATATATTTTTTAATCACTATTTACATATTATTTATCACTGTTTGACTGTTTATTTTTTATTTAAAGACATGGTCTTGCATGTCTCATATTGTAGTTTGTGAACATTACTGTTGCAGTATGGGTGCACAGTAGACCCCTCTCCAATACAAGAGACAAAAGAGCTTTCAGACACAAAAAATTTGCACCCAGGCACAACCCACAGGAGTAAATTTCAAATCCTGAAAAGAATCAACACCTTCCCTCAGAGCTACTCAGAGCACCTTCCCCGTGGGCTACTTTTAAAATGACGAGGACAAAATTATATGAGTGAACTATATTTTAATATATATAATTAAATAGCTCAGTAGGTAATACTTGCTGGCACATTTGGGCAGCTGGGTAGCTAAGTGGGTAAAACATAGGACTCAGACATAGGAGACAAGGGTTCGAATCCTGACGTGAATGGGAGCAATTGTGTGAGTCTCTGGAATAATTAAAAAAAAATGTTTTAATGCCATGCAATTTAACCTCCCTACCTTCACCCTTGGTGTTCCAGTAGAAGGACCAAGGACATGCCTGACTTAACAATAGTCATGGAAAAATGTGCATGTATGAAAAATATAATATATAAAAAATAAATGACTGAAAATACATACTATGTATTTTCAAATAGTGGTGCATGTGTTTTCTCATGATAATATATGGTTATAGTGCATCTGAAAACTGTCATACTGCACTCATCCAAAAAAAAAGTAAAAATCACTGTCAATGTCTATTTCATATGCTTCAACATCCTATGATAATAATTTTATATTGTTTTTCCTAAGGTAATCAAGCTATCAATAAAACTTATATTACAAAATTATGAAGTTATACATTGAAGGTGAAGAAAGACATAAAAAAAAACTACTTATTTTAACGTTAATATATTTTTCCCTCTTTTGTTTTTACACATTAATATTGTTCATCACAGTTCTATCATATTGTAACAGTTCTCATACATAAGTATGGGCAGCCAGTGTGCTCTATACAGAGAGAGACAGAGTAAAGGTTTGAAGCCTTAGTTGAGTTGCAGTCACACATCTGTGCAGTGATGTTAGAGCAATACTTAATTTCCTGTCTATTGGAAACCATTTGTTTGCTTGAGAATCTGACAGGTATCCAAATCTGAAACATAATACACCCAAATGTTTGTGTATGACCTGAATGAGAATAAAAAACAACAACTGTCTTTTAACAACGAGGAAAAGTCTCTACTACATTACATGTAGAGTACATCATTTCATAGTAACATTGATATAAGTCTATTATTAAACCCTGTGGGGCTGTTGATTCTACTTTGTCTGATGTATTACAACATCACAAAACCACCTATAAGCATCAATGTGGGAGTATGTTCCACTGATGTCGTTTGTTTCAGTTTTACAAACATTCACTTTGGTTCACAGTTGTCTAAACTCATACAAACCTAAGGCTAACAAGTCACATACTGTATATGGTTGTTAGACATGCTCACACACACACACACACACACACACACACACACTCACACTGAAGAGGAATTTAGGGCATTGCCATAGTGATGACTGACTGAAGGTCCCTCTATAGAATCCATGAGGATTACTGATCAGAGAAGGATTTGCAGATGATGATGTGTACAGGAGTCGGGGTAGGCGCTTGGGTTGCCGACAGGGCATGTGTTGTGCTTTATTTGTATATTGTCTATCTGTGTGCAAGACTGTGTAGTTCTCCCCCCTGAGAAGCTAATGATGAATATATGCCGCTCTCTGCAGCTGCCTTGAGTTGATTCAGCCCGACGCTGTTCTCTGATGTGCTCACACACATGCACACGCTGTCTTGCACACACTGCGTCTCATACAAAGACACGCTTGCACATTATTTTAGATGCTTGAAAAGGTCCGTGAAAGACTCTGTGCATGAATTGGCACACTTTCAAACACTAAGGTGAATGCAGACAGGTGGAAGTGCACGTTGAAACTATTGCAGGTAAAAAAAACCATTGCTGTTATAAAAGAATGACTCACCCAATATCTTTATGTTGGACTGGTCATAGTTTACCTGAGGACAAACGTCAGACGTCAGTTACTGTGAGACAAAAATATTAAATTCATGTAATGTCGTCTGTACAAAACCAGCAATACATACAGGCAAATAATATAATAATACAAACCCTAATGAGGCCAAAAGTGAGTTAATATTGGGAATACACACAACCACAAAAGGTAAACTAAGCTAGATGAAGTCAATGTGTCAGACCTCAGACCATTTAATAATCATGTCAGTATTTTTTTTTGTTTCTCACACACATTTGTATTGCATCCTCTCACCATAAAAATGTGAAATTCTTTCTTAACTTGCTGTATTCCCATCACTTGTTTTTTTTTTTTTTCTTTTCTTGATAACATCAAAGTCGAACCATGTCTGCTCAGAAACAATGAGCCTTTTCAACTGCCAACTTATTGTGCACGCACAGGAGACAAATAGGGGAATGGTGTTGTGAACACGATGTCTGATCAAATACCTGGGCTTCATGCAGAAGTTATGAGTGAGTGATGAAAGATCAACGCCGCATTTGAGCGGTGACTTTAATTTTAATGATGCTGAAATATTCATTTGTTACAATATGTGTTACACACCTACTTTATCCTGGGAGGCCTTCAAGTGGTGTGTTATGTCTAGTATAATACATGCAGAGGAATCAATCAAAATGATCTCTCCATGCTTTCCTTTGTAGAGATGAACCTATTTCTGGTCAGGACAAGGAAGATGGGCCTTAATTCAGTCTCCAATTAAAAATCAGGTCAGCCCCTTAGTAACAGCGATTGCATAATGGCTGAGCTCCGTCATTATGTAATACAATGCAGATGAAATGAGCTACGCTATTTGATATGATTACTGGCCCAGATGTCTTGCTGTATCATGCATGGTCATGAATCCAAGACTTGTTCTGTTGTCAGTTTTCTCAGCGAATGCACACATCTCTGAAGTCTCTCTAATGTATGTTATATCATTATTACAGTGAGTATGTCTTTTATGTGTGGTGACGTTTTAGGGTCACATAGAACAACTTCAACATAGACCAACTTAGAGGACTTCACTTACATATACTTAGCGCCATTGAAAATGCACCGTCCAAACATGTGGTGCGGGGGCCTATTTTGTATATGTTGCTCGAGAGATGAGTAACATAGTTAACAGCTGTATTTTTTTTTGTTCCCAACATGTCAGAACATTTGTTGTACAGAGTCATGCTTGACTGGTAACTGTAGCGAGAGAACAAGCTATTGGTGTTTTAGGTGCAGGTCTAAGCTGCGCTGTCATCACTGTACAATCAGCCATCTGAGTGATTGGATCCCTCAGGACACGATCATCAGACCACGTGTCGTCGCTGCACTGCTGATTTGGAAGGCAGAGGTGAACAAGACTGATACTGAAAAATGACACTTGTACTGTACCTGTATTCAATGTTAAGTTTGTCCACATTTCAGTCTCTAATGACAAAGGCTTCTTCGTTTAATATGAAGGTAACCCCAAACTAATTAATTTAATATATCTCCAAATATACATTATATACATATATTATTCTGACCCTTGCATTTTTAATAGTGATAGTACAGTATATATGGAAATTTGGTTAATTGGTGGTGTTGCCCTTACAGACGTAAATAGGTGCTAGCAAGAGAAAGCATCTTCTACTGTAAAATGTGTATGATTTTCACAGTGTCTCCACTTATGCATTTAAATAATTCAAATGAATGCAGTTGCTCTGCTTTTCAGTACCATCATATATGATCCATTTGGATGTTCAAACAGGTTTTGGTAAAATAAGTTCCTTGAATATCCTTGAATTTACTGAACCTTTATGGTCATCTACATGATTAGTAAGTTTAATGGGGACAAATAATAGATTTTCACTAATATTATAATTAATGATGATAAGTCACATCGGAATGGTTAAATATAGAGAACATTTCATTTGGAAATCACCACACAAATACTTCAGTCTTAGCATGTTACCTTTTTGCCACCACTACTTTAAGTATAATAATAGTTGCTTATACACTTAATGAACAAGAAGGTCCTTCATCTGATACTTTACTTTACTTTACCATGACAGATGAATATATTCTAAACATGCAAACATGTTACAGACATAATGGATCAAGGTGGAAACTGTAAATGTTTAAGTCCAAGTGAATGAGAATGAGATGCAACAAATAATGGCAATAAAACTGAAATAGTCCAGTGGAATCTGGAAATGATGAAATATGTTACTTTTCCCCAAAGTGTTTTTTTTTATTTTAGTTTTGATTTGAATGATTTATTTCAAACATGTGCAAAGTGCAACAATAATCCATACAACAATAATAATAATAACAATGACATGTCCAAAAAGGAGTAGGATGAAGCATAAGCTTATTTAATCCTACCCCTTCTTCACTTCCCCAATAACCTGAATTCATCTTATAGCAATATAGTGCATAGTACAAAAATGATGATAATAATAACAATAATAACAATAACAATAATAACAATACCAATAATAAATAACCGAAGTACTAAACATATTTTTCTACGTATGAGTGGACATGACTTTCAAAGAATTGTAATATGATGATCATGTAATAATGGTGACAAATCTGTATCACATGCTGTAAACATGTTTTAGTTTTTAATAGGTGATGATAACACCCTGTGTGTAGATACTAGTGGTTGTAAAACAAGCTTCATCCATTTGACCTTCAACCCCAACATTAAAAACCATAGAGATGATAAAAATATACCAACAGATTTTTCCCTAAATATTATTTAAGTGATTTTTGACATTATGTTCACAGACATTGTAGATGTAGGACATAATTAAAACAGTAAATTATTTCTAAATCTGATTAGTTTGTGTCAACTTATCGATGGTTTTAGTAAAAACCATATAATGTGCAGGATCATATACAGAAAGCATGTCATCATTACAGTGCAATTCCTGCTGAGTTTTAATTAGTCCACATCATCTATCACATCACCTTGATCATATTTGTTTCTTTTTAGAGTCCCAAGTTAGGTAAATTATATTCACTGTGCAGTGGGGAGAGAATGTACATACTACATCTGCTGAGCGATCATGTAAGAAGCAATTTAGACAAGGTTTGGTGATAATGAAGTTGATCACAGGATTTTAGTCCACATCAGGGAGTGTCTTCTAAATGGTTATGAGCTTGAGAACAGCGTTGGCAACTGTATTCTATGTGATAATGAGTTAAAGAGCAACAATAGACACTGCAGTCAAAGTCATTCTTTTAACAGTGAAGAAGTGGATGTGACTAAACCATGACACAACACAAAAAAGTCTTTTACACCTACTAACACATCCAGAATAGTTTCTTACATCTTGGGAACTGTAGCGTTACTAAATTAATTTAAGTTATTTGCTTCCACAGACCACAGTAATGTCACATAGGGGCGTTATGACTAGGGTGAACTACTATAACCCCTGTAGTAGCACACTACAGGCACACTTCACATCTCTAATTTCAATGGCTCTTACTCCCAACAGGAAGTAAATAAACTTGACCTAGTCACTTTTTGTGTTGGAAGCATCTGCTCTGAACAGGAAACAAGATGGAAATAGTCAGTAAACCCAGTCTAGCCTCTCTACACAGCCTGTTGACTGTTTTACCTCTCAGCATTTCAGGAAACTTGAAAACGGTCTTGGCCTGACACACATTAGAGGCTCCGCTCACGTTTTTCTGTCCTTGTTTCTCTGTCAGAGTTCCACTTCTAGAGAGTGGACCTGTCCTCGCTTCTCCTTTATCTACTCCCTCTCCCTGGGGTCTGCTTGAGAGAAATGAGCTCTACACAGTGCAATGCCCCTCTCATGCAGAGAGTGTCCGTTTGAGTCGTGTGTCAGCTTGGCAGACATGTTGGTCAAGTGTGCGGTTCATTTTTAATGTATGTTGGTGCCAGAGAGAGCATCATAGCCCAATACAGACCAGTGATATGTGGCCTGTTCTCATGCCAAGCCTCAGCAGCTCAGCCAACAGTCACGTGTCTGTCAAACTACATCCAAAGCTTTTCTGCCTGTGCTTCCTCTTCCAGTATTTATGATAAAAAAAAAAAAAAAAAAAAAAAACAATCTTGGAAAAACTGTGTATGTTAATTTTGGCTCATGCGTGCTATAAAAGAAAACAGTAAATTAGAAATCCAAAACATAAAATTGAAATATTCATTGTAATAAATTATTATTGCCAGTTTCTGCATGTCTTATGGAACCATTAGTGCAAATACAGTTTGTGTTTGTTTCACCAGGGGATTTAGTCGTTTTACAGTTTTCACTTTCACGGGTGAATGATACCAGATACAACACACAGATTGGTGAGAATGTGAGGCAAAAACAGCAACTGAAGCAAGTAACTATTACAGTCAGTCTGTCGGCTTTGTTTTCCATACAATTGGAACAAGCTGTCATACCCCAAGATAGGAATTAACTAAACAACAAAAAAAGAAAAGAAAAAGACTGTTAAGGAAACCAAACCAAAAACCATCTGCTTATCTTCACCTGCCAGAATCCTTTGTCCTACTACAGGATTCTAAAAATAAACTGAAGTATCTCCGGTTCCTTTTTTTTCTTTTTTTTAGGGGGCGGGGGGTGTAATAAGTTACAGACAACACCGTATAATTGTAATACTTAACAGTGATTGAGACTGTATTCATAAATTACAGATGTTGGCCATTTTCAACAGGTTACATAAATCTACTGTTTTAGGTAAAATGATTATGCATGTAATATAACATCCATTCTGTTTTGTTGCTTCTGTTCACAATGTAGCATTGCTTTCTTTTTGGCAGATTTCAAGACAACACAGTTTAATAAATCCACTGGGACAAATTGTAGTGCAACGCCAACACATACAAGGAGCTGTTTCTGTTTCTAGACAGGCTCCAATCATTTAGCAGCATGTGCTCAAATTGTGAACATTGTGTTAAATGAAACTTCTTGTTTGAACGTGCATCACTTTTGATCTGCCAATCAAATCAATTGCCAAAGCATTCAAAATGTGTAGGTCTTTGTATGTAATAAGTTATATTACTATGATGAGATTATCCCATTATCAAGATGTAATGTCAGTTCTTATTTTTTGATTCAATACTGTGCATTCTTTTGTATTTATTTGCTAGACTCTGTCCCTGAATCCATAAAAGAACATTGTCTACAACTTGCCATGCAATATTAAAGAGCAAAGGAAGTTATGAAGTTAATAAGAAAACTTACAAGTGAAGGACAGAAAAATTTAGTCTGCCAAACTGGCCAAACTTTATGCATTACATTGATAAAAAAAAATAAATAAAGCTTGCATGAGGTCTTTTGCATCAAACTGTATGTTTGTCAGCAATTTATCTATGCAGTCCAGCTCAGAGGGGGAAAAAAATATTTTATCAACACACAGCAGAGCTCAAAGTGAAGTGATACACAGCTTTAATGCTCAGACAGTATTTGTTAAAAATGACTATAGAATGTGCAGTTATATCTGTATTTCATATAAATGACTGACCTTAGCCCCTTCTGAACCCTGACTGATATATTTAAGAACAAAGGTTGAGTAAATGAACTTATGGTAACATATGGTTTTGTGCCAAACTCCACGTACATAGAAACCACCATCACTTTCACCATCACTATACGTACTTGTTGTACCTTCTAAGTGCTTGGAGTTGCTGAATTTTGTCAATTTGAGCATTGAATGGAACCTCTCTCCTTCTCATTGGGTAGTGTAGAATACTACTAGTACTATCTCCAGGTCAGGTCATCCAAAATAAACTAGGGTGGGTCATACTGTAGTATCCCATGTTGGCCTTGCACACTGGGATTAATGCACCTTGTCCTGCTCTGAAGATGGTCATTTCAATGTTATGCCAACCAGATGGCAGAGACAAAAAGAGGTATGTTGAGGAGCAGATACAAATACAAAACTAGAGGCAGTGTCTACATGTTTACAGTTTCTACGCCCCAATTTGCTTTGAATTGTTTCTGACCTTGAGACAGTAGGCTTCTAAACTGACCAATCATTCAACGTGACCCCCAGACTAACAAAATTCAGCAACTGTTAGCACTTAGGAGGCACAGACAATGACAGTGAGAATGCAACAAATGATCACAAGCGCACAGAGTGACAGCAAGTGCATAGATAGTAGGAGTGAGTGTGCAGAGATTGGGATTAGTGCACGCTGATTATGGTTTTTACATGCACCCATTATGCTTTCTATAAGCGCAAATTTTAGCACTAAATTATCACTATAATAAGGTCTGTGCTGGTAACTGACTGACTGGACACAGAAATGACATTTAAGACACTATATTGTAACTGATATTGTGTAGAATGGTCAATATTCCAGCTCTAAAAGAAATGTCACCTAACTATACTGAGCTTTTTGGCCTCTTCTAGCTTGTTTGTTTTGGTTCCCACAGACAGCAGAAGGTCTACCCAATAAAGGCACTACACACCACCTCCCAGCTTCAAACAGCAGATGGAAAAAAATTAGCAACCAACTGGTAGACTTTGTTAATATAGCTTAAAAGAAAGCCAATATTAGATATTAAAAAATCATCAGGTGCACAGATACAAGCTGTGAAAGTATGCTAATATGTGTCACTGTAAAAAAAAAATAAAAATACAAAAATAAAAGAAACAAATATGTTTTTGATTAGGGGCAGGAACAAATACCGGTCAAAGGCTTCCTCAGAGACATTAATGCTTAAGTAATTTTATAAGGGCAATACTTGTGTGTGAAGGTCTATTGTTGTTTAAAGGGATTTTGTAGTAATGAATATGTCTATTTATGTTTGAGAGCTACTCAAAGGGAGCTTAGAGCAGCCGTGTGGTAGTGGTGCATATAATAACAACAGTGAAAGCAGCTAGAGCATCACTCTTGTTTTGCTGCTTCTAATCATTAGACATTCAGCTCAGAGGCATCCAGACTTTTGCTCAATGACTCTCAAGGTTGGAGCAGTGATGTAAAGGGACACCACTGCGACGACTATAAATACCTCCATCCTGATAACTGTAGTAGGAGTTCTGTGAAATTTCTATTTTACTCTTTCCTTCTCCTTTCTGTGTCTAATTTCTCCAGTTTTCACCTCATCGCTTCCTTTGTTGTATCTATTGCAGAGCGTTCTCGTTGTCAGGCTCGAATGAAAGCAGCTCCTCTGGACAAAATGTAATCCCAACATTTGTCTCTATCGTGCTGGTGGACACATATAGGCAGCCCCTAAACCTCCATACCTGGTAAACAGATCTATTTAATAGCAGTCCCTACTAGAAATTCAGGCAGTGACTGATTTGTCTTAGGCCTTGCTCAGTTCCCCAAGGTCAGCTGCTGTGCGTAAACCAATACTGCCTGTGTTAAGGGACAAACCGAACAGAGAGACGAACGCCGTCTTGATTCCTTACCAAGGCTCAGAGCCAATAAGCTGCTGCTTGAGATGTATGGGAGCATTACAGCTGCACCCAGACAGAACACAGGAGTTTAGTTTGTTTGTTTCAGCAAGTGTGTTTCTTTGTGTTTTTGTTTTTACCTATTAATGTTTATTGATGCCTCTTTCTGCTTGTGAATCTTTACTTTTGTGGAGCTGGGATTTAAATAGTTTTTTTTTATTAATGCCTATATTTTGGCATGCAAATTTTCCACCAATTAGTACTTATATATTAATAGAAACCACAAGCAGATTATACTATAAAATGCAAAGTAGGTGTGAATGAGGCAAAAAAAGGAGCGAAAACAAGGAAAACTGAACAGTCATATCAACCTAAAGGAATCAAGAAAGAAGGAGGCATATTTACCATAAACAAGGACATTTCTGCAGCTGTTTCTGTGAACTAAGAAAATTAAATTATCACATTTAATTTAATTGTGTATTACATGTAATTATGTAAAGTAAACTCAATTTGTATGTTTTATACATTGCTGACAATATTTAACCTGACTCACGTCATCTGGCTGTGTTTCGCTACGCTCACGCTACCATCTGAGTACTGTTAGGTTCAGGTTTTCTTCAAAATGAAGGAGCCAATCAGTGTCGCAGGGTGGGACTACCTGGCGGTGTTGTGGCTGGTGTGACGTAAAGCAAAAGCGACGGCCGTGTAATCTTTTCAGATACACAACAATGGCAGCGTGCGTTAGGTATCCCAGGGTCCATATAGACTCTGCTATTTCCACTGTTTTGTCTACTGCATGTTCATTCCTGAAAGGGCAAACAGAGGATGGCTTTGGAAGTGTTTGTTAATGGAAATTACGTAATTGCTTTTTTTCCGACCGGGTTTGGCAAGAGTTTGATCTATCAGATGGCTCCACTGGTGGATAAAGAAGTAGGAGAAGTGCAGAAACCCATGGTTATTGTGGTATTCCCCCCTGGGGGGCTGGTAAACTTGGGCTGACAGCAATAGAAGTGAGAGGAAGAAATGACAACCACATCCCCAACAGATGTTACCAGCTAATGTTCGGTACCCAGTCAGTCAAGATAACGGACAGATTCTTCATCTAATCACATGAAAGGATTTTAGATAAAGCCCCTCCTTTGAAAACAGATCGGTTGTGGAAGGGTCCCAGATGGTATTGTGAAATACCATCTGGCAACAGAACAGAACAAAACAATTATTATTAGCAAGATAACTAAAATAGCTGAAAATTTCAGGAAATGTTGATACTGGGACAAGGAACAAGTGATAAAATTTTGATTGGTGAATGGGGGGGGAGGGGGCTGATCTACCTTGGCAGAGTCTGCACTCTCCAAGTGCTTAGTTAGATTATTTGACTGAACAGCTGATAAAGCTGCAACATTGCTTAATAGTCAACAGAGATGACCTCACCCCAAGTTAAGCAATGGAAATATAGCAAACAATTGTTTCAAATATGATTAGTGACATGCAGAGGATTTAAAATTGGATAATGTAGTTTGAAAACAATGTAATTTAATTCCTCTGAAAACATCTCCCTCAAAATATGTATACTGTATACTTCTAAAATGCTCTGCCAAATGGGCCTCATAGGAAATTAAGTTGGCCTGAAGGCAGCATATTTTTTGCATTCCAGCAAATGTGAGCTGTGTCTCTACATTAGTTTTAATAATTGGGTGTGTAAAGCACTTTAGATGGACATGTAAATGTTTTATCATCTATGTAGTCTAAGGAACTATTAATTAGGATGTTGAGGTGGTTGTTAAAGTTTTTGTTTTATATTTACCTTTCAAGAAAGTTTTTAGCCTTCACTATCCATCCATCCACCTGGTCATTGTAAGCCATATAGACCACAGACAACTTGGCTTTGCAGAGGACCAGACTTTTACCTCTAGCATCTTCTTTCAGCTCCACCTGGGGCATTCACTGCTGCTTTCAGGTCATTTGGGAGTCATAATCCCTCTAGTGACTCTTTGGTCTGCCCTGGGACCTTCACTCATTAGACTGTGTGTGGTAGACCTCCAGATGGAGGCCATTTTTATCAGGTACCCAAAACCCTTCAACTGACTCCTCTCAGTGTGCAGCAACAGCAGGTCTACTATTGGTCTTTGTTGGAGTTCCAGTCCTCACTTGATCTTGCAAGAGGAGGCTCAGTCACCCTATGCCAAACTCTTATTTCATAGCTGATTAAGAACTTAAATTCATCATGTCATTGCCACAGAACTGCCAAGTACCCATACAATGGTGAAAAACATTGTATGGGCTGAAAGCCTTTCTGACAACGGACCACTATGTTATGTATTTGTACTAATCTGTGGCTATACTTGTTGCCAGAGGTGGTTAATCCCAGATTGATCAAGTCAAAGTCCTGCCATGTATTTTGTTCACTGCACATAGGTGATTTTACTAATTATCCTGGATGAGACATTGTGCTTTTCAAAATGGGCTGGTTCAATGAACAGGTTGCAACCAATACATGGCAGGACTTTGACTTGATCAACCTGGGATTATACACCTCTGCTTGGTGCTAGTATAAAACAGCTCTCATTGAAACCTGTTATCAGGTGTGTTTGTTTGTTTTTTCACTTCTTTGCACCTATAATCATTGACAAGAATGTAGACCGTCAAATTCGGAACTTTACCTTATACGTAACTGAGATCTCTCTTTTTCCTCAATATCTCTTAAAATGGCTTCAGAAGCTGTATTTGACCCACAGTTGATCTCAAAGTCATCACAGTAAGATATATGAACTCCTTAGTTAGTCTTGCAATGGTACCAAAAAGACACAATCAACTACCAAGAACAAACATGTGACCCCCTGATCCCCAAGTTGAAGACCTTCATCACATAGACATCACATAGTCTGTAAAAAGCACAAGCGGGGCTTAAGACTGGTTGTTCACTGTCATTGTTGTTGTGTTTCATGGTTAATTTTTCTCCTCCATGCCACTTACTTGAGCTGAGTTTGAAAAAACACACAAAACAACCTGTTTCAGAAACTTAACTGGCCTGCACATGATGAGGTCTTATTTTGTTTTAAAGCAAATCATGATGTGCAGTGGTCCTTAATGCAGAGCATACATACTCTGTGCTCACTCAAAATGTACAGTGACCGAACAACAAATGGCCCTGACACGGGTCAAAGCACCCTTGACAGAATCCCCCCGGGAACTTTGACATAAACCTTCTGAAAGTCCATAAAACACAGACACACAGGGTTCACTCGGAGTCTCAGCCCTTCTCAGTTGTAAATGACAGAGTAAAGAGGTTGTCCACTGTACTGGGACCCTTGTGACATCGACAGACCTTGTCTTATTCTTGCTGAATCTGAGGCTCAACTATCAGTCTTTACAATACCCTGGAATATAATTTACCAGGAGGGCTGAGGAAGATGATAACCCTGTAGATAGCACACCCTTAAAGATCCTCTTTATTAAAACTGATTGATCTCTATATTTATGTTATTATTTTTAGTGGCACAAAATTAAGCTCAAGTTGGCATTTTCTGTATTGTGCTATCGAGTTTACGAAAGTTCCAAGGTAGTATGGACATTTCAGAAAAAAAAAAAATGAACAAAACCTTGACTTTCTCAAACCTAAAAGAAAAATTCAGAAGTTGAAAATGGGAGTCATAGGTTACTTTTTATTGCTGGGTGCAGATCTGAAGAAAAACGAATCAAACACAAAGGCACACAATGTTTTTGCTGCAAAACTATATAACTGAAATCTGTTGAGTATATTTGTACTTTTCATGTGGTTATTTGCTTTATGAGAAAGGCTTGTTATGTGTCCTTGAGTCGTCTTATTCAGTACAGGGCTTTGTGAGCTTCCTCCAACGTTCCAAGAACATCAGTCACAGTGATCAGATACTAGTCTGCTCGCCACTCTTGAGTAACTCCCTGACAGACTGGACTGCTGCAGAGAGTGTGTGGGTCTGTGTGTCCATACCTGAGTGTGAGTCAGTGTATATTTATATAAAAATTCAAAGGAAAAAATAGAGACAGGGGAGCTGAATGAGGTTGGAAAAGCAAAGGAGAATCAAGATGGCAAATGAAATGATTGAGGAGGTTGGTTATTTGGTCGGAGAGGGAAAGTTAAAGTTCATTTGAGAGGTGGATGAAGCAAAGTGATGTGCTTTTAAGAGTTATAAACAGGTGAGAAGAGCCAGAAATATAAGCTGCAGGGCCCAAATGTTGGTTTCAGGGGAACTACTGTTAATAATGGTTCCATATTTGTACCCTATAGCTATTTTATTTGTAACCTAAGGTGGCCCAAACTTCATCTTTCCAACTATTTCAGCCATAAAAGTGTTTCCTGGGTTCTTTCATAGACAGCTCCTATTACAGGTCAAAAATTCAGCCACTTGATCAAATACAGACAAGTTTAAAGTGTATGCCTGTGTCCATTTCATTGTCTGAGTGCAGGACAAGTGTGTGTTGAATGAGAGAAAATAGAAGTAGCGGAGAGCAAACAGAACAGGGCAGAGGATTGTACAATATTTATGTAAGTGCCCACGAAACAAAAAAACAAAAAACTGTGTGAAGAGTCTCTGAATGTTCAATGCGGTAAACCAGTTTGGCATTGTGTCTGGCCCAGATAAAAATGGAGCATTAACTGCCGCAGACAGCGTAAGATCAATTGACTGTGAATGATTAAATGGACAGCTTCAGATTTTCCCATCTTGAAAGCTCCAGACGCAACTTGATTTCACTTTCAAGAACCCTTGAAATATAAAGTTGTGATTCAGTAATATCCTGTACTCAAAATATATTATGAAGACTTGAATTTCCACACATCAAGCATATTTCAGAACAGTCAAAGAACACTCAGATGTGTGTTTGTGACTTTCTGTAATCTGTTAGAGGTACATATATACCTTGATACAGTGTTGGAAGAATGTCTAATGATTTGTCTGTTGACTTGAAATTACATGAATTCTGAGTTTGCTTGAGATATTTTGTGACTTCATCAAAAGCATTGAGCAGTGGATGATGGTAACCAAGATGAGGAGCCACATAGAGCAACACTATGAGACTATGGCACCCTGGTAGAGGACTGTAGTAGTCAACACCCTTTGTCATTGCTTTAAAAAATGCAAAAAGCTATTTTTTCTTCTTCTTAGCTTCAGGACACTAGAAACTAGTCCATTGTATTGCTGCCCTCTACTGATAATATTCCTCTTGACAGCTATTTATATATTTCATATAACGTTTTTTTCTGGACCTTTTCCAAAAATGAAATGAGTTCATCTTTGGACATTGCTCTACCCTGTCACTAAGATACTAAAGTATTTTACAGAATTCTTCTGGCACACAAACAACCCTATCAATGGCCACAACCACATCCTTAAACTGAAGCTAGTGTCGATACATCTTAATACGTACAAACACCTAACAGGGGCTGTGTGTTGGCTCCAAAAAAATCAAGGCAAAAAAAAAGCCACTTTTGTCTAGCATTATTACAAAATAGAGACAAAATTGCATTTCCTGGAGTTTTTCAAGTTTTGATTTATTTAAATCCTGTATCAAAAATACAGGCAGCCTTTTTTTTAAAAAAATATCTTCTTTGTTAATATGATTTTGTGCGTTGATGTTTACTATGTGAGCTTTGATTTACAACTCACTCAGTTGAAGAGTGTGTTTTTCTGACCCTCTGTTTTTCAGGAAAATTGCATTTAGTGTGTTGCTGAAATCATGTGGCTGTGTTTTTATCTTTACAGGAGAATAAAGATAAGATTAAATAAACCCTTATTGATTCCCCGTCTGTCAAATTCAGTTTCTCACAGCAGCTGAATGTAATGGAGGAAAATGTAGAGTAAGAACAACAGCACAGCAAAGACCAAAAATAAAAATACTATATAGTAATCATTTGGATTGTGATCATTATTTTTGATAAATTAGTGGATGTCTATGTGCTAGCTTGGTAAGTTTAGTCCTTCATCCCTGCCTTTTCCTCAGCCCTCTCATCCAGATATAGTTGCTTCAGGCTCCAAAAGGCCAATATGACAATGGTCAAATGTCACATTGGAAGCTACAAAGCAGTTGACAAACCAACAGGTAATGCTTTGGTGCTTATGTCTGCTGGTTTTATAAAGTCCATCAAAACAAGAACCAGACCAAAAAAGGAAAAAAAAATGGACATTAGGTCTGTTGAGTCATTGCAGAACATAATTTTTAACATGCTGGGTAATCTGAAAAAACAACCCACAACACTCTTAACATAGGTTTAAGTATGATAACAACTTGGTTGATTACAGTAAAAATGTCAGAGAAAATGTGAATACTAGTCTCCTGTGTGTAAGTCATTTGGCATTTTCCATAACCACCCCAACCATAGTAAGGGCTTTGCTACTTAAGACGTCAGCGCCAATGTCTGACATTTAAGGCCTTACATCAACTTCTGTTGGGTATCCTACACGTCACAAACTGACACTTCAGATACCCAGGCTGCAAAAAGGGACACCAAAAAACGCTTGATCAAGCAGCTGTATGTGACAGCTAGGGAAAGAAAACAACTCAAAAGACATATTTGCCACTTTTCCATTGACAGTATCAGTTCAACACAACATGACTTTACGTTTCAACTATGTGAGAACCCTGACCGCCATGTTCCCTAAGATACTAATTCTGTCACCGTCTTCCCAAAGGTTCCAAGCCAACCAAAAGCATATTAAATAGAATGTACACAGAATGGTTACTCTATTAATATATGCACAAAAATTTAATTCCCTTTTGTTGTTGCCTCACTCATAGATACAGCGACACTAAAGTTAATGTCTGAGTAGTTGCGTATGTTGTCACTAAGGTTGCAGCTGCAGTGAGGGAGTACTGTCAAACTGAGTCAAGTCAAGGCAAACTGAGCTGACTGCATCAATGGAAAAGCTACAGTTGATTTCTAAAATCTCTTTAAAGACTCATATTCAATAACTCAGCCTCTTTGTCTGTGTCAGCTCTTGTTTAATGATCCCTGTCTGCTGAATGAATGTTGAGAACTGCTGTGTCCTTTTGTTGCTGTTTACCTTATGGTTCACAGTGGGTGCACTGCAGTGATGCTTCTCTAACATCACTGCTTTTCAGAGCAAAATTGTTCTGATGAAAAGGCCTGTGAGGTTCTTACAAGTGCTGTGTGACCCGATATCTGAATATATCCATCGTAAGGAAGATATATGGGATGCAGAAATGAAAATTAGAGAGTGCAAAGAAACAGAAAATAGAAGAGATTAGAAAGACAGTGAATGATAGAGCAATCACAATGAGTGTGAGAAAGTGGAAGGTTATTACATGTGGCTGCTTTGCCCATCTGTAGCCATTTAAAGATAAGTCAGTCAGATAGCTGATAGGGGATAGAGGGAACAGGAGAACGAGCTCTTCTCAGATAGGTGATGTATATTAAGATGAGCTACATCAAAGATTCCCAGCATGTTTTCATGTCTACTTTCAACTAGTATCACTCAAGGTAAAATGCAGTGATAAACAGAAATCCTTCATTAACATGCTGCCAGAACTTCTACCCACTGCGGTATGCTCTGATTGCACTCAGGATGGGATCATTCAGGCTGGGCTGCTCATGTCATCGCCCCTGCTTCCACACAACAGCTCTCCATTCTTCCCTGCTCCCACAGTCCCTTGCTCTTTCCTTTTCTACCCACATGAGGGAAGGGGGTGGAGCAGCGAGAAGGAAAAGTCCATCCAAATGTCAAGTAGTTTGTGCTTCAGTGAAAAATGCATGTCAAGCCTGGTCTCTGCTGAATGCAGCCTTGGTATTGGTCTTGGTTATGACTCTGTACAATTGACTCCACTATCTTGTGCTCCCTGACACACTTTCAGACTCATGCTCTGATTTGCTTTGCCATTGACAACAGCAGCCCAGCCAACAAACTTTTTATGTAAGCTGATCGCTGAATGACAAGGATGGAGATTTGGCACCATCATGAAAAAATAGATCCAAAAGGACATCCACCAAAATAGGAAACACAGGGAACAGTGTGGAAAATGTTGTGGTGAAATTAAAATTTACTTTGACTTGAATTCCTTTGTAAACAGCATGAACGCAAATATTTAATTTAGTAATTTTGTTAGTAAATATACTTTCATATATGACATTCAGATTTCTACATATTCAAGAATAAAATGGAACAAGAGTACTTTATAGCTAATAATGCACTGAATTACTTAAATGCTGTGTGATTTTAAACTGGCTATGTGAACAGGAGATAAGGAGTCCATGTGATTATTGCCAAGATGAATTAATGATGGGTTTTGAGGTCATATTTTGATGGATTAGAGATCTTGATGTTCAATGTAGGCTTGAACCTTAGATCTTTATGCAGTGAAATAGATCCACATGTCTTGATGCTTTTCATTCTGTTCTACAGGGTAAAATATCCAAATCCCCGACTATATTTCTTGGTGAAACATTGTTTTTAATAATTTCATTGATTTTCTCAAACATTTGCTCCTGAAGGACTAAACCTTTCCTGGATGCAGCTTTCATGCTGAATCGTGATTACAATCACAATCACAACCACTTAACCCTCCAGAGGGTATGTACCTATGTATGTATGAGTGATTTAGACTAACCTTTGAATGTATTAGTGCTTGTCAATTGATAGTGGGATGTGGAAACTCCACATAGAAAGCCATAAGCCAAAGAATGGAACAGTGAATTGTCATTATGAACATTATGAACTAGGTTCAGGCCCAGGATGGACCCTACCTCTGCCTATAGATGTGATAGGCTCCAGCAACACTGTAATAATAAAATGAAAGAATGTTGAATAGGTGGAATATGGATTAAATATATGTTGTGTTGAAATTGAAATGCCCTCTTATCAGGTTGAAATACATGTTCATGTTATTGCACTCCTTTCTTAATTTGCATTTTCCATACTCTTTGTGCCCCACAGACCCTGTGACTAGCCTAGCTGTGGCTGGCTAGTGCTGACGGCAGTACATGTAATGTGCTACAGTAGTAGTCTAGTTATCCTCGAGTTGATTCACCTTTTGACTAGATTTCCCTGAAACTGTCCGACGAATCACGGTGAAGTATAGAGTCAGAGGGCGGGCGTAACAAAGTGATTCTGCAATGATACAGAGACAAACAACCGGAAGCTGTCGTGTTCATTAACGGTAATAATAGACAACAAGCAGCTGTGTTGCACTTAGCTTAAACTTTATTTTTCTTGCTCTCTCGCTACATCCGGCACTCCCCATGTCACTCACATATCCTGTCTGATGCCTATAGCGCCCTCACATGGCTACATGACGTCTAGCAGCATTCAACCATAAATATGTATATCAACATAAGATAACACCACAGAAGCAACGATAAAAGAACAATCTTTTATCAAAGATGAGTGAAGAATGTGAGAAAACCTCAGCAATCTTTAAATTCTTTTTACAGAAGTGACAATAGTCATTAAGCTCCATAATCCACCATTTTGTTTAGTCATTCCTAACTTTCTCCAGACTCCTCCGTGAACTTTCCAGCGTCTAACTATTGTACATCATCCTAAAGATTACTCTGATTGGTTGTAGTACCATCCTATTGCATACAGAGGGATTTGAAAGACAACCTTTTAGCCCCGCCTCCCCTGACAATGAAGCGTTCCTAGACCCATACATGTAATGAATAGGTATAGCGCAGCTAGGCAGTTGTTATTTGCAGTTGTATTAAAGCTCAACTACGCTATGGAGGGAGGACGGTGAAAAGCAGATTGGCTTTATTTTTTTATTTTTGCATTGAAATAGTTTAAACGTTTAGTTTTTTAAAAGTAAAAACATAAAAATCACTGACAGGAGGAACAATATGGCTCCTTAATAAATCAACACACAAAGTGATTTTGACAGAATTATATTACTGACACTTATCACTTCTGAGTTTATAATTAAAGCTTCAGGACATGGGGTCAGTGTGAAAGACACCAGATATAGAAAAGATATACCTTTCTTGTGCAGCTCTTTGCTCTCATGTCAAGTTAAAATATTAAGACTAAATACAGAGAGTCACTATGTAAAAGTCCAAGAGTTGTATGCGGTGTGAATATTGTAGTGTGTGCTTCTAAAAAATAAGAAAAGATAGAGGGAGAGGGAAAATAAATAAATAAATAACCAAAAATACTCATTACATAGGTGAGATTAAATGAGAAAGAGGGAATGGAAGAGGAGAGAGAAAGGAGAACAGAGCAGAATAAAGATGAAAATGTAAATTTAAAATGCAATTTATCCAAATACTATCATTGTTTGTGTGGTAATAGATAAGGAGCATTGAACAGTATTTCTCTGAACTTGTGACTTTAACGTTGATCATATCACACTTTATGATTAATTCAGGCAGAAAGACTAATATATTTTATATTTTATACATTTTTCTTGACACTATCATGTTTATAATACATTTCTCTAAAGTCATTTCTGGTTTAATAGTAGTTCTGATTTGTTTTCTTTTTTGGAAATCTTGGTAAATCAAGTCAAGAATTTTAACTTGATTGACTTATTTTAAATATTAATGGAAACTAGACTTGAATGGATTTATCAAATTGGCTGATTATCTGTTGCCAGTAGAATGGCAAGATCTGTGTTATCTGGCTCTGGGAGGAACCAATGTTTAATAGAAAACATATGAAGTAAAACTGACTTTTAGGGCAAATGATAGTTTAAAAGATAAAAATGGCACCCAGCATCAAACACATGTTCTCTTATTCATTTTTTATTCATTATTTCATGTTTAGTTGCACATTTGTTAATTAATTGCTGAGTTGGAGGGTCAGTAAGATAGATTGATGTATTGATTTTATTTATTCTTTCATGCATTTCTTACTTTGATTTAGGAATTTATTTTTGGTCTAGTTTATAATTAAACTTTGTGAATCTTTCAGTATTGTGGTAATATTAGTTGAATGATTCCCTCTTTCTCTAAATAAACTAATATTAATGCATTAAGCCTTCATCATCATTCAGCTTCTAATATCAGTATTTCCAACAACATATATTGCCACCCTGAAACATTTATATTTCAGATAAGGCATGTTAACAACATAATCATATAATCTTTAGTATATTGTTTCCTTATTCTAACAGTTTTTTTTCTCTAAACCTATTCTTTCAGAACTTTTGGATTTGAAAAATTGCCAAAGCACAACCATACACATGAGGTCATTCCAGTGATGGAGCAAAACGTATGAAACTCATAAAATAGCAAGATGATAATATCTTAATATCACATTTGGCTACCCTTCATAATGAAGTGACAAGATGACAGATAGGATGTCTGGTCAGCATTTTTTGTGCTGTTTCTGGACTTATGTTGCTGTCTTTTCTTTCTGCCACATGCTGATACGTTGCCAATGTTGCACTCAACTGTCTCTAACATGCCTTTTAGTGTCAGGAAACATGTTATTTCACCAGTACAAACATTAGGTTTAATGTTTATTTTACTTCTTGCTGATTCTTTTTTTAGTTTGACTACAACATGTTAGAGATCCCTTGTTACGTGTCATTTGTCACTCAGAGAGATTCCCTGAATTCCTCTACTACTTCCTTCTTGTGTTTTGCTTTACATACGTCTTTTCATGTTTCCAGCTGTTTGACATACACTTCTCCCAGCCTTTATGCTGGTATATAGGCCACGACAGTACAACACTAAGAGTATATTATTATATTATTACGTTACTGGCAAAAGTAGTTATAGCCCCAACTGAAACTAATCTGGATTTCAATCCATTCCATCCACTCTAGGTTATCAGGTAATTGGAGATGAGGGAAGGAGAGAGGAAATTTAGAGAATTAGTATATGCTCAATGATACTGTAGAGAAAACATAATAGGCAGCTGTGTTAGGAAAAAAAATAGACTTATAATTTATACCTTGGCTTGTGCCTCACATAGAGCCATGTTTACATATGTAGATCCAAACACCACAGACTTTTGCAGAATGACATAAATAAATACCATTCCATAAAACAGGGCGGATCGCTATGATGCCTTCAACATCAGAATGACTGTCGGTTTCAGACAATGGAAGACTGGTTTTACTCTTTCAGCTTGTTTTTGTTTCAGGTTTTGTTATGAATGTGGGTACTGCTGTTGTTTTTCATGTAGACAATAGATTGTTCTTTATTGTCCTGCAGTTGGAAGTGTTTGAGCTTTGTCTGCTGGAGTGACAATTGCTTGTCCCTTTAACATATTAAAGAGTCTTTTGTCTAGTTTAGATAATGTACCTAGTAGACAAGATCAGCCAGCCATTTTCATGACAACTATGGAGACATGATTTATTTGATCATTGCTGTAGGAAACTGATGCACAAGAATTAAAGCTTAGTCACAAAGGAGTCATATAACCTGTATACATCTAGTAAATGAATCGTGTTGCACATTCCAGCAGGATAAGTAAATTAGACTCTAGTTGTGATGTTAAAGGTGTCATTCCGCTGAAAAACACTTTTGCACGCTTCTTTTGGAATCTGACGTCAGATGGACTTGAACGTCAACCACGTGAGATTAAGCCAGTCCTCCAATTGCAGCGAATCTGAAGTAGCATTAGCATTAGCATCTACAAGAGAAGGCGGCGCCCCAGTAGCTGCTGCGACTTGCTCAAACTGGTTCATGTGCTCTCTGTGGAAATAAAGCCTAGTTTTTTTCCCTACACATTTTCAGAACAAGCAACGGCATGAAATCTAGCGGGATGATACTCTGTTAAGGTAAACACACACAGAGAGCGAGAGGGGTGGGGGAGTGTTCTTTTACGCATTCTGAGCCAATCAGAGACGCTTTGTCATCGCGTCATGGACATGTATGAGGAAGTACCGGTAAACTTTGTTGTTCGACCTCAAGTCATTTTTCTACCGTGCAAAAACAGCTGGAAACAAAACAATCTGGATGTTTTTTAAATAGAACCAACACACAATGTATTCGATAACAATGGAGAACACAATAATATTAATGAAATAACCATGGCTCACTATTAATATGCTACCAATATTACAGATACCAGAGCATTGTTTTTTTACTGCAGCTATCATCCATCTCATCATCTTTTCAGATGCTATTCTTCTGAAGGATTGAAGTTCACTCTGTCACTGAATATCCATGGTACACGAGTCTCCTAAATTTGCATCTGAAATTCTATGGATAATCCATTAATCATCATCAGCCATCCTCCATAATCCAGAGACAGAAATAAAAGATGTTACAAATGATTCCCAAAACACAGACATGCTGGTTCACACTTGATTAATACTATTACAGGATGTCTGTGTCCATTAAAATAGTAATTTGCAGTGTAAATTTTAATTTATAGATTAAAAACATAACAGATTCACACTGCACCAAGACCTTAGGACATGGCAGCTTTTACTGTTTTTCAACATTTAAAACAACATTTTGGTACGAGAGTAATTATTAGCTTGCATTCATTTTGACATTAGACATGAGGAGAACTCATTCAGATATTGCTAATATGGTTAAACAAAAAAAAAACAACAATGGCCAAATGCCACAAAAAGCTTTACTGTCCAGTTTTAATATGGTTGTATCTTGTAACATAGAATTGCTTGTAGTTTCAGTCCCCAAAGATAGAATTCTTCCATATACAGTATTATACACAATATATAGTTTTGCATTATAAAATTAGTCTCTCATGAGGTTTTTTCCTCTTTCTGTTTTGTAGAATCTCATAACACTCCTCTTTTGGGAAAAGTCACATTTCTTCTCTTGGGAACTTTTACATCTCTAACCAGCAACCCCAATAATGCAGATGATGAGACTGTAGCAGTCACAGCAAAAGAGTCAGGTTATATCACTATGAGGCCAAGGGGTGAATCAGTAACCCTGCAGGTGAATTATTCAGGGGATGAGATGTAGACCTTCAGCTCTGAGACCTGGCCAAGGCTAACATTCATTTAGAGCTGTCATGGTCTATTCAGTGGTGCGGCACTCGCACAAGCTGCTCCATACCTGCCTTTTTTTTGCTGTCTTTTTTTTTTTTGTAAAGTATGAGCTTATTAAACTGTTATTTTTCACTTTTCTCACCCTGTGATCCTCCACCTTCTGTGCTCTCCACAGGAATTGTATCGTAGGTGCTGTCGATCTTATTTAAGCTGAAATTGGGCTGGGACAACAACTTTATGGATAAATGAAAACACATTTGAGAGGGGATGTAAAGCTCTGCAAGAGGGAAAATGGATTTTCTCCGATGTGGTTCAGTAAATTACTTAAGTTAGATGCACCTAAATAAGCTTTATAAAATGTTCCGTCCTCATAAATTATGTTTCTATATGGATATTTTCTTTCTTCTTCTTTTTTTTTTTTTTTTTTTGAGAGGGGGGGTTAATGTACAGGCAGCCTTTGTCTTCTAAAATATCTCAATCCATACAATGATGCAAAACTGACTATAAACTGGTACAAACCTTTGTTTCTGTTGGATGTGAAACTATGGGCGCTGTGGATAAAACCAGAGGCTTTAATCTGTTACAAAGGTGAGCAGCAGCAGCAGCAAGTTCTGAGGAGTGTAGAGTTGTAATGATGTCATGGTGTTACAATTAATCACAATTTAAAACATCACAGTTGATTAATCATTATGGCTGCTAAAAATCATCTCCTAAAGTACAGTAGATTACGAGCGAACCAAAGACACGCCAATATACACTTTAGCACAGAAGAAAATCTACATTAAAAAAGCACTGCATTCAATGTTCCATGAGTGAAAATGACAGAGAAGGAAAACAAGCTTCTCATTTAGAAATTTAGAAAAAAGTAATCTAAGTCTGAATTGTTTTAACCGTAAATATATTTTCAATGTAGTCTATATTTCATTTCCACACTTTACTTTTAATAATGATGTATGTAAGATATATCCCATGGACTTCAAAGGTCCTTACATTTTATATTGACGCAGATGTTGTAGGATCCAAATATAAAAAATCTGACTTTTCATTTACATATTAATCTTATGGAATTTTTCAGATTGTGCAGTTGGTGCACGTGCCCTTTTATGAATGTTATCTCTCGATGCTTGACCTTCCCCCTGTCATTAGCATCAGCTGTGACTCAGACATGCTCTATCAGGACATTGGGACACACACACTGCGTTCACATTCATTCACTGTCCATCAGATAGTGAATGAATGAGATTATTTGGCTCAAAGTAAAGACTTCCATGCTTCAGTGAGCATTAGTATTTACTGTTAGTGTAATAGGCCTAACTAAACTAAACATTAACTCATAACAAGTGGTGCCAGGCAAAACAAACCCCGCCTCCCATTACACACATTTGACCTGATTTTACCCTATCTCTTATCATATGTGAAAAAAACATTTGTGGTGACCTTTGACCTACATTAACCAAAATGTAATGGGATCTATTCTGGACCACTTTGACAAACCAAACCAAAAACAAAACCCTCTGCCCTTTGGGAGCAGGGTATTGGTTTTTTTTAATGTATTATATAAGTACGGTATCTGATTGGGACTCGGTATCGGCTGATTACTCAAACTCAAAGAACTCAGTGGCAAAAAAGCTTGAACGGAACATCTCCGGAGGTTCATAAAGATTGATGATTCCATTGATGAAAGGATCTTTTTTTTTCTTTTTCACACTCAGATTACAGTCTTTCTGATAATTACAACATTTAAAATAAAGTGTCATCCATGGTTACAAATCACTGGGCAAACGTCAGCACAATGCCTTCAAATTTTATTGACACATTTGTCAATTTGTGGGGTTTTTCCATTATTGAAATAAGTAATTAAATATGCATAGTGTAAACTAAACAGAGAAGCAAATGGAGCTCCTTTCACTTTAGTTTTTTCCCTACATTTTTTAGAAAACAGTACAAAGGAGGGTTCATCTTTCTTTCTACCAAAAAAAGTCATTAAACAAACATGTTTATCTACACATTTCCACAATCTGTTTGACTAGAGAAAAAGGTCAAAAATACACATTTGGTATTCATTTTCAAGTCGTCTCTGCAGTGTAGGCTTCCAAATAAATAAAAAAACAAAGAAAAAAAACTCAGTATCATAGATCTATGAACTATAAGTTCAGAAAAGACTTTCAGAAGTGTTGTAAGAGAGTCATCCACGGTTACAAATCAGTGTGTGAGACAGAGCTTGAATCACAGCTTTAGTCTAAACATCATTCTGTGATAGTTATGTACAGTCTCACTGAAAAATTTATTTTCTAACACCAGGAGGATAGAACAGGGTAGATGCTCATCAAAATTCCAGAATAAATGTTCATTCTAGCACTAGTGTGACCATTTGAACAGTTTTAAAAACACCTACACAAAATCTAGGTGCACACCTTCAAATTCAGAGGTAAGACACATTAAATCAGCTATTGGACCACTCCAATGGAAGAACATACAATCCATTCTCTTTTTTAATCTCAGCCATGAACCATGTAAACAAAGGGTGTAATAAGGATGTTGACATAGGTGGGGAGATAATTTGACCCCCTACCACCCATGCCATGCAACACATCATAATTGTAGCATATACTGTATACACAGGATTTTTGTATTATTTAGATTTTTTAATAATAATAATAATAATAATAATAATAATAATAATAATAATAATAATAATAATAATAATAATAATAATAATAATAATAATAGTATTTTAATGTTGGCAAGTGTTTATTACAGTAATAACACATTGATTGTCCTTTGTTATTATTATACTAGTTTTATGGAGGGACCTGGGGTAAAGATGCATTAGAATGGATTGTGATAAAAACAGCTCAATAATCTTTAAGTGTGTACCCCACTTTAGAAGTAGGTGTTTTTCTGCACTTCCATGGCATCAGCTCCTTTGTCCTTGTCTGAATTCTGATCATCTGTATCGGTGTCAGTCTGACGTTTCTTTCCATAAATGAAACTATAGTTTACTTCACTTTTGGTGTTTCACATGTGGTGATGGACACAAAAATAGACGCAGATGCGCCGAGTTAGAAAATCTAGTAGCACTGCCCCCCTCCCAAAAAAACCCCCAAAAAGGACAAAATGACTCTAGTTTGGAGCTGTGATTTTTCTCTGATTGTTTTTGGCAGCAGAATTGCAGATTCTTTTTTAGGATCCATTATAACCTGCATTAATAAGATGGAAATGACCCATTAAACCTTATAATCATGTCACACTTGGTGTAGACAGAAACTGAAAGTAGCCATGACAACGGTAGTTATGCCTCAGCGTGGTCACAACAGTATCTGACTTAATCTTGTTTTCATCTGACGTGAATGTGAATTGTGGTCTAATGGACAATGTGAAAGAAATGAAAGTTTACTGTTTAAAACCCACATACAAAAGCAAACCACTTGGAAGAGAAATGATGGTATTGAACCATGTAAATTACAGATATATTTTGTAAATTGGAAATGTATTCAGCATTATATATGATTTCACAGAAAGTGAGACCAGATGGGTCAACAGGGCCTGGTACTAAAAGATTCTGACTTAATGACATTGGACATTTTAATTTTAGAACAAGTCCTGCGATCCATTAGTTAATCAGAGTTAAGAACCTTAGGCTCACTTTAACTTACTCAGAATGTCATGTTTCAAGTATTTAAGAAGAAACCAGGTTTTTGAGGACATTAGTGTACTATGTCCTCCCACATATGTATTATTAAATTGTAAGAACTGCGATATAATGTGACAAAAATCATACAATGTATGTTTTTATGGAATTTTAATGAGTGTGTGTGTGACGAATTGCTCAGGCCTTTTGAGTTTCAACAATTATTGCTGTAATCTTCCACGTGTACTTGAGTGCTTTTCCTATGAGATAGTTGAATGGTTTTCTTCAAACTTTTGCTGCAGCAATTATACAGTACTCTAAACAACCAGGTTGCTTGTCCAATTTTCAGACCTAATCTGGTTTGCTGTTCTGTCTACATTTGTATTATTGAAGAACACAATCTGTAAGCAACAATACAGGTGTTAAACACACACACTTGTCACAATTCTATAATATTTAACAGACCCATTGAGCAGATTAGCAAATGAACAGATAGATGGCATACACTGTGATAATACTTTCAAGATGAAACCCTGTTACCATCTACTCTAATCATTTGGAATAATACTGTATGCTACTGTCTCTGCACGTACTCATGTTTTTTGCTTGTTATTACCTGCAGGCTTCACTCATTATAGACTATTTGAGGAATCACTGGTGTTGAAAAAATTACACTACCTCAAAGTCTTCTCAACTTCACTCATCATAGTCGGCTTTTTGTAAATCTCAATTTTACAAGTGTCCCACTAGGTGTTTTTTGTTCTCTTCATCTCCCCCATCTTCTCTCTTGACAAGTTTCCTGCAGGGATGTGGGAAGCTCAGATTGATCTGCAGCTCTTGCTGTGTGGTCAGCCCCATAGGAAATGTTTGTGTAATGGGTTCTATACGAGCGCTGTCAAAGCAGATGAGGATCCAGTGCTCTCGGCGGCCAGCGCAAGCACTGTGTCGACAAGCCGCAGCAGGAAACACTAAGCCCCCTTTTAACCCCTGCCACTTTGTCACTTCCATTGGGCCTCCTCATTAATTCAACATGACTGTGTGTTTTTCTTATAGTGAGTCACAAGCTCTCAGTGAGCAAATGATGCTGGAGTTGATTTAAGCATGTTTGTAACTCATGAAATATGCATATGAGGGTGTTTAGGTCATATCTTATGTATGTGTGAGTGCTGTTTGTGACCGCGTCTATAAATTATTTAAATATAAAGCTAATAGTTGTTCTCTATTCGCTCTCGTTTCACAATACGTTTTGTTTTGTTTTTTCTCTCAAGGCACTTGTTGTCATCTGTCTCTTTTTTGTTGTTGTTTCACTCCTTTTCAATGTCAAATGTGTGTTTACCACTTTGCCTTTCTACTCTCATTCCATGTACGCAAAGCTTCAGACACCTTTGCTTCTTGTTTGCGTGCTGTGCTGTATCATTGTCTTCGGTAAAAACAGTGAAATCTAGACAGAAAAACGAACAGAAACCAATGTTTTCTCCTGTCATCCTCTTATCACTGTTGTTTTTTCCTCGATTCCTTCACAACGCATTCATCTGCAGGTCTTCCTCACATTGCAATTCTCTACTCAATATTTCTTTTCTTCATCTTGGTTCCTTCCTCCTCATCCTCCTGTTTTCTTTCCTTTTCCTGTCTATTCGAAGTCGATGGTAATATGCCAGTGTAGTCTTTCCTTGGCCCATCCGTCACTCCACATCAAAGCCTCTCTTGTTTTCCAGCTCTCTCTTCTTCATGGTCTATTACTTTACCCTCTCTTGTTGACAGAGAGATGCTGTTTAGTGTGTGTGCGTGCATGCATAGTTAAAGGGACTTCTCTGTCTTCATTTGCATGGCCTAAAGGACCGGTCCACTGACTCGAGATGTGTTTTACTTCTATGGCTGACAGTGGACTTGCCCTATGGTCTGCAGCAGAATGGCAATCACTCAGCACTGCTTTTCATGGAACACTGCTTTCAGAGATCTAAGTTACTCATTTAGCTGAAAGTTCAAGGAGAGAAACATGTGTTTGTGAGAAGTCAAGAAGCTTTGAGGCTTTCATCAGCTTTTCCAGAGCTTATTCACACCGAACCAAATTAAAAGTGTCAGTCTGGGTAAAACCAGATTGAGCAGTGTTTTTCTTTGTTGATTTCATCCTTTCAGCATAATTTTTGCTGAGTAAAATCTAGGACATGACATTTTCTTTTCAGCTTTACTAGTGCAGATACAAAACAAGAATTACTATTGTGTTTTACTGCTGTCTCTATTCCAGTTTGAGGAACATGTCATCTGCGCAGTTGGTCTCAAAAGTGAAAGCAGGTGTAAATCTTTAAAATGGATGTTTTTCCCCATATCAGACACAACAAACTGTATGTAACATATTGTACAGTGTTAGGCACAAAGATTACTCTTCTTATCTTATCTTTCCAATCTAAGGACAAAAATCACAGAATACTTGAGTAGTCTCTCTAAAAACAAACAAACATTCAATTCAATATCTCCCTCCACACATTTAAATTCAGTCTGTGGAGCTGTACAATTTGTTTTTGTGACATTTTTGTGTTGCATCTCTGTATATTTTATCCTAAACCTTTATAGTTTCTCAACAGGAGATGCAAACATGTGCTGTCATGCACATGTTTGGCTGATTTCATTCTATGGTTTAAATAGAATCCATCCATCTTAGATCAGTGACTAGACTCAGGGTAAATATTCTATATTTCCTGCCACTAACACAGGGTTGGGAAATTATACTTATTTCATATTTGTAGTTACATCAGCTGAGAAGGTTGTCCTGTAGCTTTTTAACGATAGGGTAGGAGATTCTGGAAAGCAAGCAAGCTATATTTTGAAAATACACAATTCAAAAGTCCGAACCCCTTTCTTCAGACCTTCCCCCAAAGCCACATCTCCAAAGTGCCGGAACACGCAGTGCTATTTCTGAGGCCTCACAAGCACAGTGCAGCACCAATTCAAATAGAGGTACAAGCAGAGGGGGGAGGGACAAACTGTAGTTGAGTTTGACCAACTTATCACCATTCAGTCATTTCAATGGACTAGTTAAAGTAACTGGATGGTATTTAACAGATGACTAATATAGTTTATTTTTGTGTCAGAGCATTTTATTAATTGTTTGCAATTGGTATGAAGGGAATTGTAAGCAATGTAGTAAAAAAATGCTCTAGAAAAACATCTCCTACCCCACGCAAGTTCATGCAACATAATGCTTCTAGCAATATATATATTCTGTACATCCATGTGAATAGAAGTATGTAAGCTTAAGAACTCGGCAAAACAAATTGTCATACAACAGAACACAATCCAAATAACAAGTACTTAAATGAGCAAATATCTAAAACAAGCTAATAGTCTGAGGCCAGCATATGTCATGAATACTTTACAAAAAACAATACACCAATGGGACATACTTGGCAGCAGTAAGCTTAACACTGAGTTGCTCAACAATACAACCTTTATTTCTCTTCTGAAATTATGAAGTGGTGATCATGTATTTCACAACTGAGTTTAAATGAATGAAGTTTCTTCTATTGACTAATCTGTTGTTTCGTGTTATGGTGAAACAATTCCCACATGAAACAAGTGCTCATGGCTTAACAGGATTTATTAATACTGTGATCTCCCAAAGACTGCAAAACTCACAGTAGCACAACAGAAGTAGTGTTTTAAGCTCCATCTCCAAGCTTAATCAGTTCCATCAGTCACAAAACACTCCATGTTAGCCAATTACATGCTAGCTGTCAAACTTTTCAATTGGTTCCTGCACCCGTTCACTGCCTCACTTCAGTTGTCTGGTCCTATTTGAAGTCTTACACATCACATCCTCAGTTCTATCCATCTCCATCACCACCACCACCAGCGTTAAGCCAATGTTTAAGACCTTATTTATATGATCACTCCACATGTTCCTTCTGCTTGGGTCTAAACATAAATTCTTGTGCCTGATTATTCATTAAACCCCCTCCGTCCTCAAGTCTCTCATGGTTGAAGTTGGTTAGCAATTTTATAAAGTTTCCAGTCAACCATTTTATTATTTTCATTTATTCATTTTTACAAAAGTGAAAACCTAATTATTGTGGGATGTTATACATTACTTTGTATGGAGTTAACAACATGAAGCAATTCATGTTCATTTTCAATGGTATTAAATCAGGAATAATGGTTGTGAAACAAATATCCACACTTGTGGTTTCATGATCCATGTTAGGATTTTACATACATTCACTCCAAAACATTATAAAAACATTACATTACATTATTCAGTTCTTCCACATGCAACACCTTACAGGTAAATGCTTGACTTAAAGTTCATTAGACTTTCAACCTGAGGTGTAGGTAGAGCGTCAGTAATGCACAGGGTATACAATGACTCACTGAAACTGATTCTTGTGTATGTATGAAGTGGCAGCTTGTGGTGACAATTTGAATGGACCCTTCACATATGAATGAAGCCAAATAACATATAATCATCATCCATCTGCCAGAACTCAGGCTTTAGCCCCTGTTGTGGTAATGGCCAATCTCTACTGGAACCTAGAGGGCTATAATAAGGTTAAACACCATACCTTAGAAAATAACCCTGGACGTCATTGTCCCCTTGTAGTCCACTAGTGGAAGCTAATTGGCTAATATGGGTCGATTTGCCTCCAGGGCCAATTTCTCTCTTTTAGTACCTAATGTAACAGATCTCTTTCTGTCCCATCTCTGTCTGAATGGTTTGACCCCAGTGGGCTGAATAGAGATGGTGCACCGTAATCACTACTTACTGGAGCATCAAAGATGGCCCATCAAGACATTTAAAGTGCTACGTGGTTTGTGACACTTCACAAGTAGCAGAATCACCTCACCTGACCTACCGGTCTCTGCAAATGCCACATGAGCTCGGCCCTCAGGTCGTCCAGCCTTTCATGACTTTGAACAAAACTCTTCACGGACTCTCGATGCTGACTCCTCCTGCGTTTTTATTTTTCTAAAAAGTGAGGGAGGGTTGCCTCCAGTTGCTAAGAACACAGGCACTCAGCAAAATGACACGCTGGCCACTTGGCTCCCTGAGTGCTTCTGCATAATTTGCCATTTGATTCTTACCCAGCTCTCTTCCTTGAAAGTAGATACTCATCAAAGAAAGGTAGATAATGAACAATGGCCTTGACAACCACCAAATCTGAAGCTCACCCTTCTCTTTGACTCTTTATTTTTAATTTACTGCAGGGTGGTAGCAGTAAGGAGGGAATAACGTTTCCATTGGGTCTGTCTCAGATCCATCTTTTATAAGATTCATGCATTAATTTGCCAGTCACTGTGGGTACATGTATCTATGAACACATGGCATGGCTATAGTTGGAATGTTGGTATCATTTGTACGATTTGAGTTTTAATTAACCTGAATCATGCTTGCTTTTTAAGTTGATGTTGGTACAGTAAATCATAACATTTAGTAACTTCATTTCAGACCTTTTCCTCTTAATAGAAACAAATATGTTTAATAACACATTAAGGCAGGACATGCAATATGGTTTCACAGATGAATTAATAAATAAACTACAAAATTAAAATATTCACAGGTTCGTTTGGTGTCTGCTCAGAAATATCTCACGTAAGGATTGGGTTTGGGGAAATGGTGACCTTGGTATTTCTAAATTCATGACTGTGCCTTGAGTGCATGTACTTGCATGTGGCTGTGAATAGAAGAAGTTAACCTTCACTCATACACTCCCTCTTGACCTGTGGATGATTTTTTATGTGATGGCTGCCTGTGAAATGTCACCATATTTCAATGTTTTTAATGAGACAGAAGCAGAGGAGAAAGTTACTGTCAAGGCAAATGACAGACTGTGTAGCAGAGAAAGCATAAATATCTATGAAGAGGGTTTAATATATCATATTTATTGTGTGCTTAAATGACACAGTGTAATTTAGGAAGAATAAATTAAATATGTGAACAAAAATGCTTAAAAATTACTATTTTAACAGAAACCTCCAGTGGTTTTGATGTAGCCATTCGAAAATAAATGGCTGTTATAATCAAGACTTAAAGGCGGTGTTGTATTGACAATCAGATATTGATAGAAATCATGCATAGGAAAATGCATAATTTAAAGCACCTGCAACAAAATTTTAGTATTTTGAGGAACAAAATTGATCTCTACTTGACATTGATAATACACACTTACTGAATGTGTTGTTGCTTTTACTGCATAGGCTATTAAGAAAAAATTGTATGCGTTTTATATTTGTCTCCAAAATACTAAACAATATGCTTCTGTCTGCTTGAGAAACAAGTGTTCACTTTACTAGGATGAAGAGAAAAATACAAAAAATAGCAGTGTTAAGACAATACCTTCATCCATGTGGAAAACAGTCAAATGATTCGAACCTAACTTTAGTGCTTAGGTGCATCCTCATTGCTCAAGTGCTTGCTCTTTATTTCGCCACTCAACTTTCTAATCTGAAGACTTTCAGTTGTGAATTGTAACTGTTGTTCACTGGCTTGGTGGCCAAGGCTGCTGCCAAGACGTTCCCAAATGTACACTCTACATTCTGTTGTTTTTTTCTCACTAGCTCATTAACACTTGCACAGAAAAATCACACAAACTCACACACACTTAAGCATATTCCTCCAAAGCTGTAGCCTCACACATCCACGCTGGCACACACGATAGCAGAAGGGTATGAATTCATGTTTAACTTTGCTCATAAAACTCCGCAGCACGTCAGAGGTAGCTTGTATCATGTTTAAACTGGACAGCAAAACACTTTTCACATATGCTTCCACGCCTCTATTAACACACGCCCACTAAATTATCATGGCAGACGCAGGCCAGCACTGACACACCATGTTAAAATACTGTAGTGGTGACAGACGTTGACAGTATGATACAGTACAAATGAAGACCAGTGGAGTGTGAAAGCTCAGCAATGTTGGAGTCATTTGGTAGATGCTAAGATAGAAGAGAGGTTTTATCAAGTGTGCAGGACAGATTAGAGTCGAATAAAACCTGAATGGAGTGAGATGTGCAATAGGTTTGAAGTAGATATATCTTCGTTTCTTTTTTCTGTCCCCAACACACACACACACACACACACACACACACACACACACACACACACACACACACACACACACACACACCACTTAAATTCACATGAATCTTCTACTTGATACTGTATAAGCACATAATTAGAAGTGATGACAAACCCTTTCTCCTTCCCTCATCATCTCCCCCTCTCTTTCCAAGGTTGTTTGTGAGTCTCTCCTTGGCAGTCTCGTGTCCCATGGCACAGAATGTCTATTACAAAGCCTTTAGCTGTAGATTAATGGAAAATAATGAGAATGGGGCCATAAATATGCATTGCCACCCTGTTGGGAAACTTAATGGGTTTTGCTTAATTTAGACACAAACACACAGTAGTGACACATGTACCAAATACAATGACAGCAGAAAATTAATCAACAGACGTTTTGACATTCGATTAAAGGTCCAATGTGTAATATTTTGGAGAAAGTGTAATATAATATTCTGCATCATGTCTTAAATAATGTATAAAATGAGCCGAATCAAATGGACACAACCGTTTGCATGCACTGTTTTTGTGTTTGGACACGTAAACACCATATTAGTTTTAAAACGAATACTCTATTTGGATCCAGGTTAGTGCCAGTCAAATATCAGAAGTACAAACATGGTGTATTGTTGAAATATACCTGGTGGATTATGATGAAAGTATCACAGAGCTAATGATGACTTACTGCCATCAGTCTGCGCCTTCATCCTCATCTTATGTAGTGACAGTGGCAGAACCTGTTGATCTCGTCTCTTGTTACTGGCATTAGATGAATCCTGATAACTCAAATCCATAACCTGTGATCAGCAATAAATCAAATTGTCTTTTTTTTCTATATCCTTGGTAAGTTTAAAGTTTGGCAGCAGCTACTGAACTGTCAGAATAAATGAGTATGTTCTGTTATAAATGTTGCCGGTTCCTGCACAGACTATAGCAATAATGAGTCCAGATTTCTAGGAGTACCATAAAAAACATCTCACATATGATCAAAACCAAGATAAACCTCATAACCAGGATATTATCGTGCATGAAATTACAGTCAGGGAGGGGTTTTCATGTTTTTAGGGACCACATTCCTTTTACGCTTCAGAGCCAATATTCTTTTATTGTCTGTCTTCACTCATACCTTTCTAGTCAAATCAACTCAGGTCCACTTTCAGACATAGTGTGCACCTGTAAAACATGTTCACACATGGCACCATATCTTCATCGAACCTATTCCCTCTTTGAATAAAAACAGTTCATTGCACAGTAATAAAAATATAATGATCCTTATTTTCATGGGATTATACAGAAATGCATACATCATTAAGAAAATTATGTAGTTGAATCATTCTCATCTAGTACATTGTTAAACGCTAGTGGGGAATATGAGCAGAAAGGGTTTGAAATACAGGGGACATACTGTAGTACTATTGTAGCAAATCCTTTCATCTATTTCTTCTACATGAAAAACATATTTTAAGATGTCCATTAAATGAGGGAAATGATAACATGTCATATGTCATGTCCATTAGGCTGACAGTCTCCAAGATTTGACGTAAAACTTTGCAGGTTTTAAAAATGTATTTACACCACATGAAGTGTTGGGAAATTATAGACTTTTAGAGTAGAGTTAAAAAAAAAAAAACAGCCTTACACATTGAATGATCGCTTTGTGTGGTTTTCTGCTCAATTTTCAATATGCAGTAACCCAATGAGAAAGTTCAGGTTTCACAATGCACTTCTGTAAGGTACAGTGACAACTTATCAGAACTGAATTGGATCAAATTAAATACCCACTCCAGCCTCTCTCCAGCGCCCACTTTTTTTTCTCTTCGCTTTCATCTACCCATGCATAGCCCTGATTTTTTTCCTAATTAGTCTCCACTATTATTCTGGCCCTTTGTCTGAGTTTGGTGTTGGTAGGAAGTCACTGCGGCACAGAGAGTAGGAGTAGCCACAGGAAGAAAAAGAATGAAAACATCAAGGCCATGATGTGGAACAAGAGCAGAAGATCCAAACAATATGAACATGAAATAAACATGCACATGCATATAGATGACTACATTGTTATAATTTCTTATATTCTTTATTTGGTTCTTGTTTATTTGTCTAAAAAAATTACTTCTTAGCCCATTGAAAGTATCCATACTGCACATTTTAAAATATGCTTAATTTCCCTTTATTACATTTAGAGTAAATTTACCCTTTTACAACTTAGAATAAAATTAGTTGAAGGTGATCAATTGTTGTTATAAAATGCTGCCTTTAGTTATAAAGGGGTAAGAAGTATATGCACTAATTGCTTTTTTCCAGTCCAGATGATCAGGGTTTTGACTAAAAACTGAAGCTCCATTTAGAATGCAAATATATTAAGTGTCACACTGGCTAAATGATTTCACCCCAAAATAAGATGTCATTTGATCAGAAAGTCCTGAAAAAGGGCCATGAAATGATGCAGATGTGCTCCATAGAAGGTTGGATTTAATTTAGATTTTAGTATGTATGTTTGAAATAGGACCAATTGAGATTCTGTGTTTTTACCCCCCCCTCCTCAAAAAAAAAAAAAAAAGAAAGAAAAAATTACGGTCTAACATTACAACAACGTGATGATATAATAGGAACAACACAGTGGTGTTAGACTATGGAGCGTGGGTGTGTGTGTGTGTGTGTGTGTGTGTGTGTGTGTGTTGCCTTAACCAGTGAATTTCCAGATTATGGGATCAATAAAGTTATCTTAAATTTACTATGGCAAAAATGAGAGGTGACTTTAGAAGAGGTGAACCTGTATGGGTTAACAAGTGTCAGACTATTGAATTAGTCAAGATTCTGCATTAGACAGACTTATTTAGGGTTATTTTAAAACTATTAAGACTTGAGGTTTTATTACATCAGAATACAATGCATGAATCCCCACTGTAAATACATAAACATATATTTTACTAGACCAGATCTCCGTACACATCTGCTTAGTTATCCATATTTATTTTATAATATGATTCAACCCATTCTTGTCCTTGTCTCTCGTCCAATATTTGGTTATATTAGGTCTATGTTTCTGTGTGTTCATGTTTGTGTTGAAATAGTACATTGTGAGTTAAGAAAAACTGAAGCCAAATTCCTTGTGTGTGTTCACTGCTTGGCCAATAACGCTGATCGTGATTAATATGATCATATTGGGTAGAGCATATTAATTTCCTGATTCGTATATATATATATATATATATATATATATATATATATATATATATATATATATATATATATATATATATATATATATATATATATATATATATATACTAACAATTTCCATACTATCATTAAACACTGATTAAGACATTGTTGAAGTTCAGTCATTAGTAAGTACTAACAATGAATACTAATTAACCACTTAATGGTTCGTCTTTGAGTATGTATCTTAACACTTCTAATTATGTCTGAACTATTTATATTAAGGTTAAAGGGTGCTTCACTTCATTATCTCTGTAGGGAAATTCAGTGTCTGTATTTTTACTCATCATAATATATACACAGTACCTCGCATTAACCACAATTAACATCCACATACGATATATAAATATGTAGACGCTCACTATGGCTGCTTCTGTCTCAATTTTAAAGAATAGGATGTAAAAGCTTTCAAAGAGTAGAAAATAACTACATTCTGGCCACATTGAAACTGCAGGCATCATCAGTGACAGAGGCAGACAGTTACCATGACATCACTTCAGTGACTTTAAGGAGTGGAGTCTTTATATTCACTCATAAGGTAAACAGTTTAACCATAAACTGATGTTCTTGACTCACATGACAAATAAATGTGTAAATGTTTTATGACGGTGATAAATTGTCATAATTAGTTTATTTACAGTAATGCGGCCACATGGCACATAACAGAGGAACAGGACTTCATCTGTTCATAATGTAAAATGTATATAAATGTAAAGACACAATAAAGATACATTTTCATGACAAAAGACATTTAATATATAAAGTGTTGTCACATGCAGTTTCAGATTTTCATAAATGGACATTTAAATGTTTAATTTAAATGTCTATGGCATTACAAAAGACAAACCACAGAAGAACTGTATTCACCTACAGAAAATACACCTAATTTTATGGACATTATACTTGTATCTACAAGGAGCTTTGGTGTGTTAGCATATTAATACTGTATTGTGACTTCATGTCTACATGTTTGACTGGATCTAGTTTCTGTCATTGTGCTTCGTGTCAGAGGTCACTGTTCTCCTACATATCCATCAGCTTCTGTACAGAGCCATCTGTCAATCAAACTGAAAACCACCCATCATGATGTGCTGGTAATAAGACCAGATGTTCAGGATGTTCTATTTTAATGCTGCGCTTACACCTTTCCATGTGTTTTTTTTTTAATCCATTTTCTCAGATTTGTCAGGTAGAAAGAGAATTTTAGCTTCAACATAAGGAATGTAACACAAATTATGTGTACTGTATAACAGCGAAGACTGTCGAGTAGGTAATCTAAGAATAATTTTCTGCTGCATCACTTAAGTATGGCAATAGATGATTATTCACATGTCTTAAAATAGCAAAAGAATTAACATTACATTTTCCCGGATGCCAAAATGGTCTAATTATGTTGTTTTTACATCCAACCAACAGTCCAATACCAAAAACCCCTTTAGAAAGATACAAAACAGAAACAAGAAGCCAGTCTTCTCATCTGTATCGTCTCTCTAGAAACCCTCAGTATCCACAGAAGTCTAATCTTTGAGTCTAATGACTCTCTCATGCCCAATCGTCAACATCTTCTCTCCTTTGTCTTCTTTTTTCCTTTTCTTTTCATTGCACTTCCTCCTTTTGAGTCGACTGAGCTTTTAGATGGAAATGAGCCGTCCCATCTCCAGGGACTTGAGGAAAATCTCATAATGTCCCATGATGCTTAGCTCTATACTACCCCCCATGGGATTACAGGCGATAAAGGAAACGCCGGTGACCCCTCCTTTTTTTGCACATTGCAGATGTATCCCTCACTGATTGTGTTAATAACAGCCTGTGTTCTTATATTCTCATGACAGTGTCTGCAACGTGCATTTATAGCCCTCTCTTGTCTTTCTGCCTTTCATTTCCCTCTCGTTTTCAATCGTGATACAGCCACTTTATGTTCTGCTTCCACTCAGCATCCAACTACCATCTATCACCAGCTGGTAATAGCTTAATTCTATCAAAGAACCAGGACTTATATTATCGTGGTGAATATTTCCCTACCCCCATCCTCTTAAAGTCTCTTTCATTTTTTCCCCATCTAGGACATTAAGGTCTAGGCACTTGCTCATAAACAAACACAAATGCATGCAGCATCTCCAGAGGAAAATATCGGTTTCTTGGAGTTCTTTTCATTACTTTTCTGCATATTTTATTTATTTTTGCTTTACTTTTCTGCCGGCGGTTTGAGTTGAGGGATGGGAGGCGCTGAGGGTCTGTGATAAGGGCCTTCCATCCACTCCATGCAGAGACAGGGTAGATAGGTGAATACTAAGCTCTGCACTGCATGGTTATCTGCCAGCATACACACATACACACACACACACACATACACACACACACACACACAGACAGACCTACTTTTTCACACGAGTATATATGTGCCTCGAGACATAGAATAAAACACATACAGAAAAGGCTCATGATTACTTTATCCATTTTTTTTTTTTAAATTGGTAATTTCTGTTTCATTTTTATAAAAGCTTAAAATGCAGCAGTTTGTCTGCCACCTTTGATCTCATTAACTTTATTTTTATTTTTTACAACAATAGTAGCTCATTTGTATTAGCAATAATAAAAACATTTATGGTGCATTTGAATAAAAAAAAAAAAATCTTTGAAAATATCTTAAAAACAGCAAAGACTTTTTTATTGTAATTATTTTATAGAACTCAAGCTATAATGACTTTGATGTGGTCCTCTTTCAGTGGTGTTAGTGTATCTTGCAGTGATCCAAATGAATGTTAAACATTATTTGCAGTTATTTCACTAGAATCAAATGGCACAGCATCTATATATACCACTAAAGGCAACATGAATGACACTTTTGTGAGAAGTTACATCTTAGTGACGTACTCTGAGTGACTATGTTCAGTGTCAGAGCTTTTATTGCAACAGGCAACAAGCAGTCAGTCTACAATGGAAGACAATTTACATCATCCAACAAATGGCAGGTCCATTAAGCACTTTAAATCTCTTATGAAAGGGTACCTATTTGTACTGTGACTTTTATTTTGCTTTTTTTTTTTAAATTCATTTCTACTGGTTGTGGTTTTAAATGCTACTTATAATATTGTGCATCTGGGTTTATCATCTTGAGTATATCTTATTTTTTATAGTTTTAGCATATCTTGTATTTCTATCCACATCTTTGTGCAGCACTTTGAACACTTGGAGTTGTTTTACATGTGCGATATAAATAAATTGGACAGAAAATGTGTGCACTAAAAGGAATGGTGTAGCAAAACTTATCTTAGCCAGCCTGTGCTGTATATGACTTTGTATATTGATTTGATTTTGCATTAATGGAACTAAAATGACACCAAAACATAAACTAAATATTTGCAATTGTCAAAATTGTCATTTCTGTTGTTAGGGGTTGTTGCTACCTAATGTCTTCATCTTAAATCTTACATATTCATTATGTTAAGTAAATATTAGGGATGTCAAAATGCATGTGGATTAATCCATCATCATGAATAATTTGATTAAACATGTTAACGCAATTAATCCATCTGCAGCCCCAAATGACTCTGAACATCTAACGAAAAATGTCATATGCACGAATGGCCAGTTGATCTGGTAGTGACAGGCAGCAGAACTAATTCACAAATATGGAGGATGATAAACAGCACGTTGGCGTCTGGATGGAAATATGAGGACAAGAAAAACCAAAACAGAATATTTGACTGATGTGAATTATTATGCACGATCTATAAGAAAAGAGTTTTCTTTTCACCCAAAGCACTCACCCATACCACATTAATGTGAAGTATACATTCATCTGGGATTCTGCTAGCACTTAAGGTAACATGTTGCCCAGGTTGGGACAAACACATTGAGTGCATATACAGTATATTCTCCCATTTATTGACTCTGTTTAGTCAGACAGAAATGAAATATAGATTGATTAATATAGATTAAAAAGGATTTCATCATAATTAATACAAACTAATCCACAGCAACAATGTGATTAATCTGATTAAAAATGGAATCATTTGACAGCACAAGTAAATAGATAAGATACAATTACTGATTTTTTTTTAATGCCCTGAGAGGAACTTCTCCAGGATTTAACCCACTGCGATTGGCTCCATACAACCCCTGTGACACTGGTGAGGGTGGAGTGGGTTCAGAAAATGGATGGGTGTATTTTTTATTTTTTTGGGGGGGGGTAGAACTAAATTTGTAACATCAGTCAAAATAGAACATAATCATTTGGAAATGTTCATTAATATATCAAAGGTATTATTTATTTATTATACACATATTTAGTGTAAAATATGCCTCATCAACATAGTACCTTTTTTTGCAAAGTTTTCTTGAAGCAACCAGTAGCTTTGCTTGATCTTGAAAAGATGGGTGTCCTGTTTAAATATTTAATACCTTAAACCTGCTTAAATCTGCAGACAGGATGTGTGTTCCTTGTCAATATTTAATCAAAAACACTATCTCTTCATAACATTTACAGAATGTTAAGGGTGCCTATGTGAAGAATGAACTCCGGTGTGTAATTCCTGTGCTTTTTCAACACCATGTACCCTCCCCACCCACCACCCACGTCCATATCTATGTTCTATTTTGGGACAGAGTGAGATGGATGTACGTCTTGATTATATGTACACAAATATAATGTACTTTGATGCTAAATTGCACCTTTAGCCTTCATCCTCCCCAGACATACTGTGATCACCCAGGCACAAACCCACTAGACTACCTGCACATTCTCTGTACACACCTGCCTCTCAGGAGGGTTTTGCATGGCCTTTACCTGTGTGCAGCCCACACGCTCCATTCATCTGTCATTAGTGCTAACACAAGGAGGCAGATTAATGTGTGAGGTTTCCAGCAGGTGTGAGAGGGAGAAAGGTTAACATAACAGGAGTGATGAATGAATCACTTTGAACGCCATCACTTCGTACCTCTCCGCTATTGTGGTCATAATCATGTTTTGTGCCACTTAGAAAATGTCCTTTAGTCTTAATCAGAATGGATTTTATTTCCATTTCACCTTTTGTGCTGCACTAGTGTGGCAAGGAATGCGTTGCATATGTCTGAATGTGATTAAGTGTATTTAATTAAGCTGTGGCCAGATGGTCCTTCTGGTGATATTATGCTGATGTATGTTTCATCGTAAGCATTATAACCTTGTGCAACATTTTAACATCATAAATGTGAAGGAAGTGAATCATGTATTGTTCTTTGTTTTGCAGCCATTATAATGTTCCCTCTATTCACCTCTTTCCATTCTGTTGGCTGCCATTATTTTACAAATATAACAATTCTACACTAACTCCACCTGTTATTTTTTGGAGCTAAAATATCAATAAATAGATACACCACTGTAGTCACTGTGGTCTTGATCACTACCCTGTAGTTTATATGGGATGCACTTGTATCACTTCCTTTTCTTTTGTTATTCTCTTTTTTGGTAGCATTAGGTATGTGAAATTTAGGAAATTTTAATAAAATGATGATGATGATGATGATGATGATGATCAATTTTAACAAATTAAGTTTCACGACATTAGTAAAAAATGAAAAATATTAAATATAATAAAGGTAAGAGGGGACTTTTGGGCTCCTATTTCACACAAGCTCAAGGAAAACTGACCAAGTGTTTGGGTTTTTTGAATGTATATAAATATAAGAACATTTGCAACCAGCAAGTGTTTACATTTGCTAACTTAACATCATGATTTAGCAATTGTTATGTAGCATTTAATTAGCTAAAATGCACAAACTATATTTTGCATGTTGCATTGTGTCATCGGAGTAATGACAGTATGGTTGTTTTTAAAAAATACCTCCACTCAGTCTGACTTTCTAATATTTTATTTGTAATGTATCATCATACTTTAGATCATTTTCACAACAGGTTAAATGCAAACTGTGCTCAATATATAAAAGTAAACTTACTGTAGGGTCATATTATATGTGTGTGATTCAATTTTGATCTGTGAAACCCTTACTAGCAAAGACAATGCTTTACTTACACATAGTTTAATTAACCTTTGTCCTTTACATTCTTGTCATAAACGGGGGTAAGGAATGAAATGTCCCTTTCACTGGGTCTGAGTAACACTCTAATGACCACTGCCTCTGGCATCTTTTGGAGAAGACATGTCCAATCATTTGGTCTTATGGGTGATAATGGATTGCCCTGCTGTTTCAGCAACAGTCATTTTTAAAACCAAGATGATCAGTCTTCATGATGAGCACACGTTGGAATTGACTTTGTGGTCTGAACAAGTGTATAGTTTTTGCTGCTTAGGTATGAAATGTCAGACCAGTCAACTAGAATTACAGAATGCCCTTTCTCACCTAGCTGAGTCACCCATCTATCTACTGTGAGACCATATTGTCATGTCAATTTCCAGCACCTTCTTTCTTCTACGACAGTCTCTTCCTTCCCTATCAGATTTTTCGAGGGTGTGTCTGGATTTATTAGTATTAAGCTGCTTACTGTTCTCCCATCATCCATTCATCCTTGTGACTGTTCCACTACCTTTTGATAGAGTACTTATACATATATTATTCATTTGATTGACTTCTCCTATTCTCCTCACAAGTGGTAGAAATTAATCATTATGGGAATCCCATCATTTACATTCTATCCTGGGAGTCTTGGGATGACGGTGTGTTGGGAATTGTGTTTCTTCTTCTGCCTCAGTCAGGATAGGCAACTGAAAAGATTCAAGCTTGAGACAGATAGTAGCAGCCAGGGAGAGCAACTTTGCTCACAGCCAAAAAAATCAATGAGGCTGGATATTCAACACTACACTATGGTTTTTATGGTGGCCCATAAAAACCCCATTGAAAAAGTATATATGGCATGAGATGATTTCTGTGTGGGTGAAATTGGATTAAGCCTCGTGTAAAATGGAGAGTTTGGCCTTTTTTTTTTTTTGTACTGTGCGAGTACTCCCTCTCTGTGTTTCTTAGTCTCTTTCTCACTCCTTCTCTTCCTTGACTCACCCGACCCTCAACCATTAAACTCTATAGGAAGAGAAACCTAATTACATGGCTGAAAGTGGCCATAGTGAGCACTATTAAAAGGATCCAATTAAAGTTTGTGCGGCGCTGGCAGCAGCATTCTGGTGAGGGATTATTTGTGGAGGTGGAATTTGATCTGTCGCACACAGACATCCATTGGCCAAGCTACCCCAGATGGATGGTGAGAGGGAGGGGCCTCAGAGCAGTCCAAGTAATTGGATCCTGAATTAATGGATGCTTGTATCAAAGAGGGAATGAAGGAGAGTGACAGTGTCAAAGAGAAAAAAGATGGTGAGCAAAGGAAAGCAAGACCATTGCAGTTTGGCATTGTGTACGGGAATTCAAAGAGAGGACATGAATGCATGTTCTGCTGTTTAAAATTATAAATACATGATCAACAAAGGAAACTTGTGGATGTCAAGGTTTCAATTTAAGTTCTTGCTGCAAACACAGGTAACAAAGAGGGAGAAGACATTTCTGATTCCAACTATGAAAAAAAATGCTTTAATATACATTGTGGTAGAACCACGACTGGATTTATAATAAGGCAGAGTGGGCATTGGCCCGCTGGCCTGCAAAGCCAGCTGGCCTCCTGGCTTACTTTTTTTTTAACGACGTGAAATATAATATTAATAATTTAACATCTTGCTATAGGCTTGGAGAGAGAGAGTGGCGACATCTCTGTTTATTGCAATGGTTCAGTTTTTTCACAGCAATGGCGGAACATGGAGTTCCTCAAAATTTTCCGGAAGTTAGTAAATGCTAACTGTCGCTCAAGGTATTTCAAATCAGAGCATGTACGGAGCAACACTTATTCCAGGTAAAACATTTAAAAATTACATTTTCATATCAGTAGGGCATCGGAATTAAATTGACACAAATAATTAATTATATTAATGTATTTTCTCTGTCTAGATTATAGGATTTAGAAAATGTTAATAGGTAAAAGTTTGATCTTCAAGTCCGGTGGACATGTTTCTTTCAGTTGTTAAGATTCATTTCTGGTTTACTCAACTAGCTTCGGGTCAAAATTCGATAAAACGGGAAACGGCCATTATCCGTTTTTTCCATTATTCATTTAAACACAAAAATTAAAAAACGGATCGTTATCCGTTTTTTCATTTTGGTTTTGGAAACAAATAATTAAGAAACAAGTTGTTTTTTCATTGTGTTATTTTTGGTTTCATTTTGAAAAACGAATGAACGAATGATACACGGATTACCCAGAAATCACTTTGGTACAAAAGTGCTATATTCCCATCTCTGTCTTGGAGGGAATAGCTGTAGCTCCTACAATAACTTGAGCAAACTGGATCAATGGCAACTTAATGTTTGAACAAAGTCAAAAGTATTAAATGGAAAATATATTCATTCATATTCTAAGGTGAGGATAAGGAAAAGTTATTGATAAAATGTAACAAGACCAATTTTTTGCACAGTGCTGTGAGCGAGTATTGTGATGAGATCTGGATTGCAGTCGTATGTTCTATTACCATGATTTATCTATCAATGAAAAAAGAAAGTAAAATGTTCACTCATTTATCTGCAAATAAAAGTTGCAGTCCCTCATATTTATGCCTTGACAAATAGGTTAAAATTTCAAGAACACAAAAAATAAATCTTTATCAGACATTATCTGTATAACATGTTCCATCAGTTTGTATCTTACAACTAGAAATATTATGTAGTTTTTGTCCTCCATTTTATTATTGTATACTTTTTACTGTGTGGCTGAAATCCTTTTTCAAGTCACAAAGGTTTTGTTTTGTTTTGTTTTGTTTTATTTTGTTTTGTTTTGTTCCTTTTAATTTGTCCTACTGGCATCCCCAGGTCATGACATATCCTCCTAAGACTCAATAAAGTTCAAGTATAGACTTCTTTTTCCTTTCTTTTATTTTACATTAAATAATTGTCTGAAATGGAAATAGCATGTTACTTTTTTTTCCCAATACATTTTCTTGTTAAGTAAAGCTGTCAAACCATACAAAGGACCAACATGCATGGCCTTCTGCTATCTAATAATAGCAGAATCTTCTCACAACACTATAAATGCTTTGTCAATATACAGCCATAGTATAGTAAATGTAAACATATGCAGATCCACACCTAAGCCTGAACAACCTTGGAACCTTGGATAAAGGGTTAATCAAATGATGAATATTGTATTCATATGAGGCTTGAAACGTGTTTTTACACACATGCATACAGAGTGATTTAGTGTGGGTCCAATCGCAGGGAAGGGTCAAAGGTGACTGCAGTATGAGAAAGCTTAGCCTCTGGTGTTAAAGAGGCAAGAGGTCTCACTATGAGATGATTACCACCATGCAGAGTGTGATGATTATTCCAGCCTCTCTGACCTACTGGGCTGTCGGTTCAAATCCCTAGATTTATCCAAAGAGGTTACAGACACACACAAACAGGCTTTCCTAAAGTTGGAGGGTAGGGTACTAGTACTGGTATTAAGGACTGGGGGGTAGATAGTGCCAGATATAAGAAGGGTTCAAATGGAGTTTGATGGAATACAGGGCAGCTTGTTTTTGGTTAAATGACCAGTCTGAGCCTTGGGGCTAAGCAGTCGTGACGGGGCGTTACGAATGAATAAAAGTGGTGCGGACTGTCCTGACAAACAGATTGTGTCATTGGGTGGTAATGTGCTCGAGCCGGCGTGGCCCTGGCTGGGGGGATTAGGCTGACACAGCAGCACGTTCACATCCCTGATCACTGAACACACATATAAACACACACACACACAGTGAAAAACAGCCACCCTAGGGCCACATATCCAAACAGATGACATCAGCTTTGGCTTAATCTCTGTCTCACTGTCCTCTGTGGCTCTTTCCTCCACTTCTTTCCCTCCTTTCATACCTACCCACTGTTGGCTGTGTGAGTCTGGTCCTCTATGGAATTATGGAAAAGCCAGAGTAGCTGCAGAGAAACGGAACCCATTCTTCTTCTGTGCTCTAATGGGTGCCTGTTTTGTTTTGTTGTGTTTTATGGTTTTTGGATCTCCCTGGCCTAAAGTTGGATGCTGTGAACATTCACATTTCTCCTGCCTGTCAAGCATCTTCTCCACAGATGTGAAATATTCGTTTTGTTTTTCTTCATTTCTACCCTCTCCTCCTCCTGCAACATGATGGCTTTGATTACTGTGGATGCTGCAATATGGAACAAGACTAAAGGCCATCCCTTTTAGCGAATTGTTGGCGAAGAAAAACAAAATACAGGGAGTATTAGATCTGATGAAAGGGTCCTTTCACATCTTCCAACAACAGACGGGAGGAAAGATAGAGGAGCTCTGATTTGCTTCTCAATGATAACAGACATCAAGATGACATCCCTGTGTAGGGGTAGGTTTTCTCGGTCATCGGTCAACTTGTTAATTCACTGTGTCGTACTTCTGGTGCAGGCCTAGTGATGCTTACTTACAACTTGAATATGATGACTTCTGTATGACGAACCTCACTATGTTGCTGCCAATTTGCTACAACACCTCATCCTAAATGTGTCTTTTGCAAATAGCTCTTTACAATTAGAGACATGTGACAAGACAATCTGTCAGTGTAACAGAGTTTGTGCTGCTTTCATTTGTTCAATGTGTTTGTATGCTGTGTATGGAGCTGGGAAGCTGGTATTTATTCGAGTAGATTAGGAAGAAAATGTCTTTACTATTGAGGATGGAGAGCAGGGTTGAATCAAAGATTACTGTCCTTTAGAACTTTAACCATTATTCACTTCAGCAATTAATTATTTGAAAATGTGATCATTGTTTGTGTTGATAATTCACTAATTGTTTCAGTGACTCAAGCAGAAAGACATTGCCATGTGAAAAATGGGTTTCTCCCAATGTTGTTATACAAGAATTGGTTCTTCATTTTAGGTTTTGGACTTGTTTGATGAGAAAAAGAAAGACTAGTTTTGCCACTAACGACTAATCTTTTTCAATTGGACGACTAATCTAAATTACTAATTAAAAGAAACAAATAGGGAGAACTTTAGACACTTATAAGATGGGATGTATCTCTCTCAGTTCCAGGTAGATCCTGTTCCTAGTTTGAAATGGAAGGGAAACCAAAAATAGGTAGGTCACCAAAAGTATGACACATCACATAAAAAAAATTACCATCAATTCATTTTCATGGTTGATTACATCAACTCCATCGACTAATCATAGCAGCACTATTGAAGACACCACTGATGACTACAGGAGAAATTATTGGACAAAATAATAACTTGATTAATAGATAATGTGTAAAATGTTTACGTACAATCTGACTCTTATGAACAAATTTCTGTTGGCTTGGCTGTTTTTATAGATTATTAGTCTGTGTACAGTATCACAAAATTGAGAACATGGAAATCTGTAAATTTTTTCCATCATCAATGATGAAAACAGCTGCTGTTCCACACCCTGAGGAGTTAGAATTTCATCTCTAATTAGAAGTCGAGCCAAAGCCCTTCATGTCTGTTGTTTCTATGATCTTTTGGATGTGACAGCATATGGTTAAATACAATATAGGCTTAGAATAAATAGAAGACGCATTACAAGTAGTGTCAGTAATATTTGTACACATCTTCAAGTACTCTATTTAGTCATTTTACTTTGGAAAAGGTCAATTAATTGTGCTCGATTATGTTATTTACTGATTACATTACCCTGATATGTTAACTGGAGATAAAAAGGTCTTAGGTAATTTTAAATGTAAAGATTGATTTATGCCAACGAATAATTAAATGTTCCAATTATTACTTGCATGCAAGATATTAAACTCTTAATCTTAATGTCACATCTGATGAAAATCAGATATACTCACTGCAAGATTAATATATCTTGGGCCCATTTGCACAGGAGTCTCTTTGATAAGATAGAACATTATCAGATGCTACACCCTGGGCTCACATGATGTATGTTGGCAGGATTTTAAGGCTTCTGCTCCAGGTCTACATAGACTTGCATGTTTGAGTAAATTACATTGCATGCAGCACTCCTTGATCTTCCTACATGAATTTGCACTAACCACATTAATGATTTTTCAGACCACTAGCCTTTATACATTCTAGTATGTGTGAGTGTTCTTCTGAGGCCCTGCTTTCATATATGTGACCCGCTGACCCGTTCAGAGCTACAGCCAAATTTAGGCTGGAAGGAGATTTCTTATTTGTGTTTACATCGTATCAAAAAACGGTACCTTAACACCTCTATTTTCAGTTCCTGTGGTCATTACATTGAAATCCAATCAATAAAGGTGTTTATTGAGTCAATTATTTAAGCGGCGACAAAAGTTCAGAGATTGCTGAGCAAAGACAAAGACGAATTCCACCTCTTTTCGCCGAACAAAACGATCTCCATTCCGTGGGTAAACACCCAAGTGTTCGGTACGAGGTAAAAGCCTATATTGAATGCTCTGTCCAATGGGGTTAGCCAAATGATTGTAATACGTCGCACTTCTGTCCTATTATTATAATATATAAAACTTCTATGACATGTCCATCAGAGTGTCCTTTAACATCTGTGAATAATTTGTGTCAATCGGATACAAATTATTATGCGTTGCTAAGGACTTCCTACCCCAAAACAGTCCAAAACTTTGACAGACAATATCTAAAAATATGCAAATTGCAAAATATGTCCAAATGTGGATATTAAAATCACCATAACTTTGGTTCTACTTGTGATAGAAACATAATTTTTTCACCATCTTAAACCTTAGTTTCCACTCTACCAAGCTACACAGATAACTCAGTTTTGATTTCCAGACACTTATGCCTGGTTTCGTGGTGGTGGGTCACATATGTGGATATTCCATTTTGCGTTTCTTGTACCTTACACCTTATTGTTCATAAGTTATGATCATATCTAGTGGAAACTACACAATTAAATTAGTAAAAACAATATGTAGCCAAACTCTCAAATCAAAAATCATATCTATGACAACTGCTAGAACTCTTGATTCTAAATGGGATAACAAGTTAAGAAAGAGTATGTTAACCTCCTTTAAATGTTAAGATCATAGGTATATGTGTTTGACAGGGCTGTCTATGAACATTATCATTGAGCAGTGGATGCTCACAATATCCTTATCATTCTTAGCGCAGATGGCCTTTCAGAACTAAGATCTGTGTTACTATGGGAACAGTCTATTAAATTAACCAGTGGCATCAAGTGATGAAGACAAAAATATGGGTCATAACAAAGAGAATCTAAGAGAAAAAATTCTGATCTTTAGGTGCAGACACATTGTGATTCAGAGGTAGTTCTGACTAAATTAGTCCTGTAGGAGAAAGACTTAACTCAAATTACTCCTTTTTGGTAAAAACAGTTGGTTTGATAACAAGTTGATAACCTATATGATAATGTTTAACATCTTATCCATAAACTAGCAAATGATGGCGCCACCTGAATTAAATAATATAAAATTAACACTAGAAAAATACTCTGAGAGCGCAGACCTCCGCCAAGGTAGACCCCCCCCCCCCCCCCCCCCCGGATCACCACCAAAATGAAATCAGTTCTTCCTGTTCACATTTCCAACATATCCTGAAAATTTTATCAAAATCCGTCCATAAGTTTTTTTAGTTATCTTGAACACAGACAGACAAACAGACAAATCGTTAAACACTGGCAAAAACATGTTCATTGTGTGAGATAAACCACAGCTTGAAGTGTCACTACAGATACCCATTTACTGAAGCTGCAGTTGTTGATCAAAATGTATGTTTGTTCATTTTCATTTATTCATTATTACTGTAGCTGCAGTAAAAAAAAAAAAGTCAACAAAACCATCAAGCGCATCAGGAATCTCTATTACCATAATAGAAAAATTTGGCGTTCTGCACCATAGGATTCCTGTAACATAGGATGATGTTGGAGAACTGATATAATTTCCGAACACTGATATTGTACCTGTGACCATGTTTCAGCCAATTAGCAGCAGATTAATTGTTATGTTTCCACCACTGGTGAAACAGCAGATTGAAATCTTTCCTCATTAATCACATCATCTTTAGTCATATTTTGTGGTTTGCCATTTAATAATAATAATGCACAAGAGGAAGGGTCTGCATTTTCTGAGTTTACTTATAGTTTTAGATTTTTTGGAGTGAAACTAAAGTACAAATGATGAACTGATATCTTTTAGGATAATTTTTAAGTTGTTAAAAGCCCCCTGCTCCTGCTTCTTTTAGTGCCTCTATCTCTTCATCAGCCATCTCTTCTGATCTCTCTTCCTTTTGTCTTTGCTTGTGGGGAAGGTGCAGTCATCAATATCGCAAACGGTGTTACAGGCGGTCCACCCAACACCTCCTGGAGGGCAGAACTATTAATGGAATTCAGGGGAGGGTGGCAGAGGGCCAACAGGCTGGGGGAGTATGGTTCATTGCCTGGCTTTTTCCAATCTATCCCACATTACTGGTTGTCAATAAGCAGGGGAACAACTCGCAGTCATTCCCTCTGAACTTGACTGAACTCGAAAGAACCTGAAATCTCATTAGGTGGGGTTGAAGAAAACTAAAATCTTTGCACTTTGGTCAAGAACAGAGAGTGAAGTTTTGTACTGAGGGTTTGCCAGAGAAACAAAACAGTCCCAGTCGATATAATTAGATTGCAAAGGAGAGATATTAACTTTCATCATTAGTTCAATGAAAACCACAGCTTGATCTACGCTCCCTGCTCAATAGACTTTATTACTGCATAAATGATATGTAATCACAGTTGATTAAGACCTTACATCATCAGTGAAAACGGTGAATAAGCACATCACCACAGTTGCACACTGTCAAGGCAAAGTGCAGTGAAAGCACCTTTCGGTGCTATGGTGCGGCAGAGCACAGTCCTCCATCAGTCCATTTGGCCACAGGCGGCAGCCAGGCGCTCAATGGCAAACTAATCCATTGCTCTAATGCAAGGGCATTACAGCTGCCCGTCACTTCCTAATTGGCTAATGGCTAGATTAGGATGGTTACAATAGGCCATGCTGACACTTATTGGCCAGTCATAACAGAGGGTTTAGGGCATAAAAGGTCAGAACCTGCCTTCTACATCCGGCTGAAGCTTTTGTCCACAACACTGACCTGCTGTAATAACACAGTAAAGCATGCTCTGGAGGATAGGAGGTAGCTGGCTGACTGCAAGCACTGGTTCATCTTTATAACTCTTGTTACAACATAACCAGGCCAGAGTTTTTTCACTCTCGAGACAATAATAATCCCTTTTCAATCTGCACTTATGACCAACTGGAAGCATGTGGTTGTCTGTTTACCTGTACAGTAGCTGCTCTCAGACTAGTATCTTATTACCCTTTGTGCCAAAGGTAAACAGGGTATTGTTTGTGTGTATGTGTGTGTGTGTGTATGTGTGTGTGATCACTTAAAGTCACCAACAGATACATCAATCTCTGTACATCTATTGACTGAATGAATATCTGGGGCCCTTTAACTTTTCCTGGCATGTTAAAATCAACCATTCGTCAATATACACAACACTATTCGTAACAGGTAGAATTTATGGGCCCTGTGGTATTCTAACAGACAGAAATCCTCGTCTGAAAAACTCAATGAGTGTCGTGGCTTTGTCAAACACACTAAAATCTGTTTATAATTCTTAATAGTTTATTTGTTTCCTTATTGAATATATGTGATACACAATTTAATGGGCTTATAGTCTGCAGTATTTCTCTTGAACTCACCAGGTGGAATTGGTTGTTTGTGTAGATTTGTAATTGTAACAGTGATTAAATATGGGCCCTGATTTGTGTAGAACCATCTGGCTAAAAGATCGTATGATTGTCTCTTGAGGTACAATTCTGGTCAACAACCTGAATTATAATTTTCCTGTTTATTATGAAATGTAGGTGTGTCGCAACAAAACTATAACAGATTTTCTCCTAGATCCTTAGATTCTGGATTATGTGGGTTTAGTTGGTGTTACTTAAATTGAAGTTGTTTTATGAACACCATTATAATATTGACAATATGCACATGAAGTAATCACAAGTCACATATTGCTTCCGTGTTTCCAGTAATTATCTGGTATCATTTCTCCTGTCCAATATTAACAGTGATTCTGACAGTCTAATGCTGCATTTCCACTTCAAAGTACCGGCTTGACTTGACCCAACTCAACTTATCCTTTTTTGTTTCCATTACATACAGTAAATGAATCTGCAATCTGGTACTGGTTCTATTGTTGTTGTTTTTTTGTTTTTTTTTAACATGCTCAGCTAAGGTTTCAAAATGATTTCAGAGATATTAAAATGTGATGTGTAATCATTGCTGACCACTGATTGGTCAGAGAGTTGCCTCTGTGCCACACCATTTTTTTTTATTTATTTTTTTTTTTTTTGACTGTTTCGGAAGTTTATAGTAAATGTCTCACTAGGCAAGTCCATGATGATACAATAATACACAAAATTATACATTGGTCAGTCAAGGAGGTTCAGACATTCTGGTTTCTGATAAATAAAGTCAGTATGAGGGCAGGGCAGCTGTGGCTACATATGTAGGTTACCACCACCAGAGGGTGCATGTGAGAGTGGATGAATAATGAGTCACTGTGGAGTGCTTTGAGTGGCCAAAAAAGTACTATATAAATCCAATTCATGATTATTATTATTATTAGTAGTAGTAGTAGTAGTAGTAGGGCTCAAACGCTCATTCAGTGTTTGATGTGTATTCTTTACATGATGTGGATTTGTCCATCTTCCAAAGATATCTGTGCTTATCTCATAAACTCGAGTTCTTAAAAAAAACAAAAAACATTTGATCTCACCTAAAACAATTCAATTTGCAAAATATCCACAATATTGCAGCCAGAAAATGAAACACTGGTTATTTTTATGAGTCTTTTGAAGGTTAGGTAAACCTATAATAAATAAATTCACTGTAGTTTATGTTTCATAACAAACCCTGTAGTTTACTCTGTGTTTAAAGCAGGAGGGACACGAGCACTTTAAATATGTAATTTCCTAGATGTAATGTCCACCTGAAACTACAACAATAACAGTAAACTATGTGTGGAGCTTTAGTTAATTAATTAATTTAACATCACCACATATTCTCAGCACATTAGGAAAAAAAACTCACCTGTTTATTTACTCTACCAAAGGAAACTATAAGATCCAGTCGACTTTATATTTGTTTGTATTTCAACTTGCCCAAATGGCAGACCTTCAGTTTGTCCCTCAGTCTTCAAAAAAAAGCATGAAGACTTCAATAAAAAGCAATGTGTTTCAGTTTGAAGTCTGACTGCATTTATATCACTATAAGCTTTAGCCTGAACTGATAAATGGTTGATATGACGAAGTGAGTTCAAACAGGTCACCAGTGACTCATTCTGGGGTTAAGTTCAGGGATACATTTGACCAATGTTAAAATGATATAGTTTAGATTGTGTGGAAGTCAAATGTTAAATACAGAAGTTAGAATATGAACATATACAATACAGTATATTGTACTTATTGTTATTCTAATTAGACCTAGGAGAGGGTTCGATGGTTCCAAAAGAGACTTTAAAAGGTTAAATAATGGCAGTAAAGTCCTAATGTCTAGAATATAGGCCATCTGTCTGATGCTTCACAGCCTGTAGGAAGGTTTTAAAAAGGAGGGAATGTGTGAAATTGGTTCAGTTTCAGTGAATACCAGGCTGAAGTGTTAGGAACTGGTCTTAGATATGGATCAGGTTCTGAAGGAACAGCAACAGAGCAGGCAACTCATTTTACCATGCAGTACATTCAGTAACTTTGCTAGTGTGTGTAAAGTAGTAAAGCAGCTGTGTTTTCAAATTCAGCTCTTTGTTATGCAATGCTTTCCACATAATATCTGAAATATAAAACTAATTAGTCACTCCAGACTAAAATTTTTTATGCACTCATGAAAACTGAAGTGAAATTTAGAATTGAACCTGAAGTGGAAACTAGAAAAAGTAACAAAAAACTGTAAGTATACTGCTCTGTACATCTAAAATGTAATAAACATGCTAAACAGAGACTGGCTTGTGTTAATCTGAATAGGAAGTCATAATAATAATAGAAAATTGACTGACTGTAAAATGAAAAACTGTTCTATAAAATCTCTTATATAAAATATATAAAATCCTATTTTCGATGTTTTCCAATCAGGTGTTTGCTTTGAAATTTTGGTCAGAGACAGGTGTTTGTTTTTTTACTGAGAAACAAAAGCCCATCAAGCTTTCAGTTGTAGCCAGAGGAGGAGCACAGTGTCATTTTTACCAAACATCAAGCCAAAACAATCAGAGAAAGACCAGGAACATTATGTCCTCTTTCTCCCTCAGACTGATTCTCCTTGTTTTCTCCATCCCTGAGCTGCACCCCTTTTTTATCTGTGGTCTTATACCTTTAATAAATACAAATGCACTTTGTCTTGTATTGTGGTTTGTTCATATATATATATATATATATATATATATATATATATATATATATATATATATATATATATATATATATATATATAAAATAAAAAAATGTTCCTCTCGCCGCACGTGGGCGGTGTTTCCTTCAGACTCGGGTCCTCTACCAGAGGCCTGGGAGCCTCTTTTGTACAGAGATCTCTGATGTTGTTCCTGGTATCTGCTGGAGCCATTCTCCCAGCTTGGGGGTCACTGCCCCTAGTGCTCCGATCACTACTGGTACCACTGTTGCCTTCACACTCCACATTTTCTCTAACTCCTCTTTCAGCCCTTGGTATTTCTCAAGCTTCTCATGTTCTTTCTTTCTGATGTTGCTATCACTGGGGACTGCTACATCTATCACCACCACTGTCTTCTCATGTTTATCCACCACCACTATGTCAGGCTGATTGGCCATCACCATCTTGTCAGTCTGGATCTGGAAGTCCCACAGGATCTTGGCCTGTTTGTTCTCTGTCACCTTTGGGGGGTTCTCCCATCTTGACCCTGGGACCTCCAGTCCATACTCTTTACAGATGTTCCTGTATCTTACACCCTGCTGTGATGTGCTGGACTGTTTCAGGGGCTTCTCTACACAGTCTACACCTGGGGTCCTGTCTGATGTGGTAGACCCCGGCCTCTATTGCTCTGGTGTTCAGGGCTTGTTCTTGTGCAGCCATGAGTAGTGCCTCTGTGCTGTCCTTTAGTCCAGCCTTTTCCAGACACTGGTATGTCTTTTCCATATCAGCCACTTCCTCAATTTGCCGATGGTACACGCCATGCAAGGGTTTGTCCCTCCATGATAGCCCCTCTGGTTCCTCGACCTTACTGGGCTTTTGTTGCCTGAGGCATTCACTTAGCAGTTGGTCATTGGGGGCCATTTTCTTGATGTATTCCTGGAGGTTCGCCGTTTCCTCCTGGACAGTAGTTCTGACACTTACTAGTCCTCGGCCCCCTTCCTTTCGCTTAGTGTACAGCCTCAGGACACTGGACTTGGGGTGGAACCCTCCATGCATGGTAAGGAGTTTCCTTGTCTTGATATCAGTGACTTGTATCTCTTCCAGTGGCCAGGATATTATCCCAGCTGGGTATCTGATTACTGGCAGGGCATAGGTGTTAATGGCCTGGATCTTATTTTTGCCGTTCAGCTGACTTTTCAGGACCTGCCTTACCCTCTGTAGGTATTTGGCTGTGGCTGACTTCCGAGCTGCCTCCTCATGATTACCATTTGTCTGTAACTTTCCTGCACATCTGTGATGTTCCCTTCAGGTAGGTCAACCCCTTCAGTTGTGATCACCTTTCCTCTTCTAGATATCATCCGCCCACATTTATCTAGTCCGAATGACATCCCAATGTCTTTGCTGTAGATCCGGGTGAGGTGAATTAGGGAATCAATGTCACGCTCATTCTTGGCATACAGCTTGATGTCATCCATGTAGAGGAGGTGGTTGATGGATGTTCCACTTCGGAACTGGTATCCGAAGCCACTCTTTGAGATGATCTGGCTGAGGGGGTTTAGGCCTATGCAGAACAGCAGGGGGGACAGAGCATCTCCTTGGTAAATGCCACATCTGATGCTCACTTGTGCAATGGTTTTGAGTTGGCCTCCAGAGTTGTCTTCCACAGCCTCATTGAGTTCTGGATGAACTCTCTTAGTGTCCTGTTGATGTTATACAGTTTTAAGCATTCCAGTATCCATGTATGTGGCATTGAGTCATAGGCTTTCTTGTAGTCAATCCAGGCAGTGCACAGGTTGGTGTTCCTCGTCTTGCAATCTCGGGCAATTGCCCTGTCCACCAGTAGCTGGTGTTTGGCTCCCCTGGTGTTGTTGCCTATTCCTTTCTGTGCTCTGCTCATGTATTGCTCCATGTGCCTACTCATCTTAGTCGCTATGATGCCTGATAGAAGCTTCCATGTAGTGCTGAGGCAGGTTATAGGCCGGTAGTTAGATGGTATTGTTCCCTTCTGGGGGTCCTTCATTATGGGGACTGTCCGGCCCTTGGTTAGCCACTCTGGGTGGTTTCCCGATATCAGCAGCTGGTTCATCTGTGCTGCTAGGCGTTCATGGAGTGCTGTCAGTTTCTTAAGCCAGTAGGTATGAATCATGTCGGGCCCTGGTGCTGTCCAGCTCTTCATTTTGGACACTCTGGTTTGGATGTCTGCTAGTGTGATGACTACTAGGTCTTGTTCTGGGAGTTGGCTGTGCTCTGCCTGTAAGTCTGTCAGCCATTGGGCATTGGTGTTATGTGTTACCTCCTCCTCCCAGATGCTCTTCCAGTATTGCTCAGTCTCAGCCCTAGGTGGGTCCGTTGTCACCTTGCCCCCCTGCCATTGAGAGTGGACCTTAGCTGGGTTGGTGGAGAACACCTGGTTTATTCTCCTGGCCTCTACCTCTCTTGTGTATCTCTTTAGGCGGGTAGCTAGTGCTGTGAGCCTTTGCTTAGCAGTCTCCAGTGCTTCAGCTGTGGACAGTTTGTTGTATTTCTTGGGTAGGGCTTTCCTCAGATTCACACCTCTGCTTAGTTCTGTTAAAACACTGACTTCTCTCCTTGCTGCCATGATCTTTGCCTCTAGCCTTCTCCTCCATGGGGCAACCTTCTGGCTGCTCTGGCTGTTCATCTTGTAGCCAAGCATCTCTAGGATTACGGTTGCTGCTGCGTACATCAGCTGATTGGTCTCAGTGATGGTAGTGGTAGGGACAGTTTGCAGTGCAGTGTTCAGGTCCTAAAGTAGAGACTGGTCTGGTACTTTGTACTTTAGCCTTGGCAAGCAGGTAGTTGTGTTCCCCCAGGATTTCATGATTCTCTTTCTCAGGTCAGCTGCCCTTGTGTTTAGTCTTTCTGGGGCTTGGTACCCAATCTCGATATTTGGGGGTGGTGAAACCACCCCCAAGCTGACCTGTCGTCCTGGCTCCCCCTTGCCGTAGCATCTTTGTACCGTGGATGAGGTACAACGCTGTACCTCATCAATCTGTAGCTGTGATAGCAACCTCTTATTGCGGATATTCGAACACTGAGCTAGGAGCTGTTTCTTAGTCAGTGAGGATGTGGGGTTTCGAAGCAACCATTTCTCCCACATCCTCTGCATGTACCCTCTCTCACTGGGGTTACTCCCATAGTAACACTGCCCTGCTCCATGAATGTCTTGTTCCAGTAGCCAATTTAACATCAGGGTGTCCTGGTTCCTCAACCCTTAACGCGGACCTTGTTGTCCCGGGCGCCGTCCGAGCCGTCTATATATATATATATATATATATATATATATATATATATATATATATATATATATATATATATATATATATATATATTTACTAAATGTGCCATTACAAACAACTGGTGGTGCCAATAGATACATTAGAGACAAAAGTTTCTGTGTCACTTCTGATCTTTTAATACATTATGTTTTGAGTGTTTTTGTTTTTTCTGGCTACATAACTTAATGGAGATGAAATGTTCATGCTATAATGATTTCCTCAGGGTCTTTATTCCAGTGTCACTCCCTGTCATGAATTCAGAGTATAATCTCACTGTTGCCGCAGGTTATTCTCTGACTATAACTCCTTTGTTTTAAAAAAGGCCAATGTTTCTGCTTTCCAGAGATTGTTCAGATCCCTGTTGTGCCCTTTTCTTATTGCCCACAGTTATCCCAGGTTTTTTATGCAGGCTCAGGTCATGTTTTTAATGTTCACTGTGTAAAGTCAAGCACAGGAGTCATACATTAAATACACTGTGTTTGATTTACATACAGATAGCCTAGAGATGTATTAATGTATTCAGTTGGAATACTAGTCCCAGTATGAGACCACTAAAGCTGTTAGCTGTGGCCAAGCCATGCAGTAATGATGCTCAGCTGCACAAGTGAGAGTTGCACTTGTGGCCTGTGGTTGTGGAGTTGAATCTGCCTTGAGGACATAGTGGAAGGTGTGGGCTACAGGAGCCTCAGCCCACTCTACATCTCACACAATCCATGCCACTTCCTGCCTCGTTTCATACATCCCTGTTTCAACCTGTGCTACTACGTCCATATGCGTGGCCTTTTTATTTTGATGTTTTTTTTCTTGTGCTCAATCATTACTACTGAATAGGAAGAGCAGGAATAGTTATAGAAAAACACTGATGACCTTCTATTCACTAGCCATGCTCTCTCTGTTGCTATTAGATATAAGAGAAAGTGCAACAAATTGTTGTATTTCTCGATGTATTATGCTTCAAAAGGCAATGCCATAAGACTATTTAATGCCTCAGCTGTAGTAGTAGTAGGAGTTTGGTACATTCATTTACTCAAGGCTCACTCACTAATGCTGTTATGAATGGCTACTAACACCATGCAAATGATTTATGGACCATTTCATACGACCATCTCGAGATGACTTATAAGAATGGGGTGTTCAGGGACCATTCCTAAGTTCATAGCCAGGTGAGCGATCCTGTCCAAGATTTTCCACAAACGAAGTATGACACTTCCTTTTGCAAGGCACACTACGAATGCCTCATAAACAATGTAAGAACAATCCACAACTTTAATGAGTCAGGAGGCCATTCCACAATCCATGTTCCTGCACTGACCACAAGTAGATCACAAAAACACATTCCATTTTTTATTAGGCATCCGTACAGTGTTCACATGAAGAGATGTACAAACCAGTGTTGTCTTTCAAAGACGGGGAAGGGCATTGTTGGCTTACCTCATGAAAGGTGTCAATTTATTTATTTGTAATTTCAAGTAAATGGTCTGTGAGCTAGCTTAGTTCACTTATAATTTCATTAGATTCATTAGTTCATTCCAACTAATAGTTGGAATGAACTAATGAATCTAATATTAAACTAAAGAAAATTTAAATTGTGCTAATCTAAAACAAGGAAATGCTATGAGTGTGTTTTATTTACATTACAGTGCAAGAAATAAACAAATAATTTTGCAGAGTAAATACCAACAAATGGTTTGCAGTTTGTCTTTTGACTTCCAAAACCTGTGATGGGTCTGAGCTGAGCTGTCAAATAATGTAGTATATCTCAAAATACTTGTCCATTAAAATGGGATTCAGACTTTCAACTAATCATCCAATCATCTTGCTGAAGCTCAGTGTCCAGGCCAGCCTAGGCCCCGCCCACAGCTCCATTCACCCCTATGATCATTGAGTTTTGAGGCAATGAAAAAAACCTGTTCTATTCAATCCCATTGAAGTGCATGGAAGCTCAACTTCAACGGACAAATGCATTGATTATAGACCATAGAAGAAAACAGCACTATAGGAATGTATCAGAAGTGAACAACATCAATTCAATTCAATTCATGAAAAGTACTGTAGCTGATTCTGAACCAACTCACCTTCAAGATGAATGTGTTCATCTGTTCATTTGTAGTTAATGAAATATTAACACACTATACAAAATCCATAGTTGACCATTTAATTTTGGGGGAAGCTGAGCTGTCCTTGTAGTCTTAAAGTAATCGCCTCTGATCCAGACAGACTCCCACACTGTTCTTATGTTTAACATGAGGTGTTTTGATCACTGTCAACAACCTTCACCAGACCATGCAACATTCCTAAAAAACTGCCTCTTCTTTGTATACCTCAAACATGAGTAGTTTTTTTTTTCCCAGAAGGTGTCACTGTGCTAAGGCTCATTTTGATATACCATCATAACATGCTAATGCTCATTCATCTGCCTTCATGATGAATATGATTGAGTCAACCTTAAAAAGAATGTGACAGATAGAAAGGGTATGCTACTGTATTTATTTATACTCACAGCTTCCCACACTCTAGAATTGTCCCAAACCTTTTTCATATTCAAACCTCCTGCAGGATGGTAGCACAGTGACAAAATGATGGATGCAGTATTTAACCATAAATACTGCATTTAACCACCCCATTTTTACTAATCAAAGCTTCATAAGTAATAATTATATACACCATTTTTTTTTTAATTAAAAATATTATGCTTGGTTTTTTAAAATTTTGAGAACCACTGTTTTGCAGTAAAGGATCATGACCCATATACAAAGGAGTGAGAATGGAGAGGCATTGTGTTGCCTCCTTTTAGAGATTGTCACAGGAGAGTAGTCCCCACCAGAAGATGCTGCTAAATATAGATTTGTAACATCAAAGGTCCTCTTTGAAATTTGTGTGTGCTGCTCAGTCAGTAGCTCTGCCTGTGAGTGAGGGTAATCTGACGAGTACACAAGCCCCCATACAGACACACACAATCAAGAAACTCTCCACTGGAGGTGCAGCGGTAAAAAAAAAAAAAACATCTACTCACTCACTGGTTTTTGAGCAAATAACAACGTTCCCTGCTGCTCATTTGCTCTTATAAGCTCTTACAAATTACTCAGTCAGCAGGATCTAGTTTGATGTTTTAACTTTGGGGCATGTCATCAGTATATCTCTGGAGGTCTAAGAAATGCAAACGACATGTCACTTTATTTCATATGGTAGTCATATTTGACAACTTGATTGCTTCACAAGGAAATTGACTTCTTGCAAAAGAAAATGGGGTGTAAACAAAAAACTGAACTCACCCACCACAGTCTGCATCAGACAAGCTGTCGCATATCTAGTTTTTCCATGTACACACCAATGACTCAGTATAGTAACAAGTCAGCTTCAGAAAGGCCCAAGCAACAGTTTAATCTGACAGGAAATGTTGCAAGTAGTAGCGAAGCTAGCCAAAATATTATGCATCATCTGTCTTACACTTCTGGTTTTGTCCTGTTATTTTTGCAGTTATGCAGTTTTTGGGTTTTTTTGTTCTGTTGAATCAATGAAGGTGTAATACTATGAATTTCATTGATTTTTGTGTCAAATACTGCAGCATGTCAGCTTTTGGTTTGAAAACAAAAACTACAGAAATTAGCTGCAGGAAATTTTTACAGCACAAATACTTGTCTACTATGCATTTGGTTGTGTTTTTGTCGGTACTGAGGTTTACACTTTATCAGGAGTTTGTTTGAGTGTAGCATGATGGCATGGTGTATTACAAGAAAAACAAACTTTACGAGCAATCAGATGCATCCACTATCCATCATAATCTGAAATGTTAAATTACGGTCAAGAATGTGTTGTGTGAGGTCACAGCCAACTTGACCTTTGGTCCCCAAAATTTGTGTCAAATACGACATTTTCTCCATTCTGGAGATATTGCATTTATAAGAATCAACCAACATGAGACTGTAAGCTTGACCTTCAATCTTGGACCAATAAATACTATTGGTTAATCTTGGAGTTGAAGTGAATATTTGTAGTGAATTATATGGTAGTGTCACGCTGTTACTGTGATATTGTCTTTTAAATGTAATAAAGCCACTTATAAACAAATCTAAAAAGAGTTAGCCCCTTTAAATGATCATTCTGTTTCTGAATTTGTAACGTTTGTCATTTATGGAGTGTCTGAGGGTCATCTGTCTGTCTGTCCACCTACACCACTGCATGGTAACGCCAGAGCATCTTTCACAGCCTGAATTATTGATGTGGGAACAATGTCAGATGGTTTTTAAAGGGATATCGCCCACACATCACATATCAGAGGTGATCAGCGGCACAGTTGTTCCCCTACTGACTTTAAAACCCACAGATGGATACTTTATATGGCATAGTGAGGGTGTAACAAGTGTGCTTTACAGACTCGGCTTTTAGTGAACAACCCTTGCTCAGATGTGAAAACCCATTTAGCACCTTGGGGGTAGAGTGCCTGTGTGTTATCACAGGCAGGATCAGCTTTAACAAGTCTAATTAGCACACGGTGTTTAGGAAGTCATTTTTATGTCTGTTAAACATCATAAATATTTTGGCACACATTGTGTCAGTGGCTGTGGTGATGATTGTCATGTCAGCTGAACTGGACTTAAAAATTCTGGTATTACAGGACATATTATTTTTATCACTCCTGCATTGCAGTCAAACGACAGAGCTGCAGTTCCTGTCAGGGAGTCCTCGACATGCTGTCAGCTCCATGCAAATTGACTTGATTTCCCCTCTTGGTGTCCAAATTGCATCACTTAGCTACCTAGCCACTCCTGTGCTCGAAACTCGCTGTTCAAATATGCAATCCGGGCTATATACAGGTAGGAAAAAGACAAAACTGGAATAAAGAGGGCACTTAATGAATCGAACTAAGTCGGGGTCAGTGTGTCTCAGCTCTGGTATGTTTTGATCTTTTCCAAAACACTGACAAAGACCCTCTCTCACTTATAGTCTCCTCTCGTTCAGCAGTTATGAGGAGTCCACAGTTTCTAACGGTGGCTCCCTTCTCTTTTCTCTTATCTGCTGCAGGCACAACCAGGCAGCCCAAGGAAGGAGAGGTCCCTGGGGTGGATTATAATTTCGTGACCGTTGACCGGTTTATGGAATTGGAGAAAAGTGGAGCCTTGCTAGAAAGTGGAACATATGAAGGTAAGGATTTAGTGAAGTCACGGTTAACAATGCATGTAATTGTGGTCATCCCCTCTTTGTGATATTTCACTTTTTTCTGGAATTTATACTTTAGTGTGACATGCCAGACATTTTTCAGTGTGAGTGACAAAGTTTTGAATGGATGCTGAGATGGGCTCATCACTCTCCGTTCATACACAACCTTATACACTCACAAGTATGCAGCTCGTCCATCCATCTTTGGTCTTTCTGGAGACAACAGCGTCATCAGCCATGGAGGACTGTGATATGAATGATGAAAATTGACGTATATGCATCCAAGCAGTAGCTATAGGTTGACTCTCTGTTGCCCTGGCCCTTGAGCCTGAGTTGCTGTGGAGTTTCACTTGGCTAAACATAATAAACAGACACTCTATCCTTCCTGTCTTTCCTCCTGTGGTCAGACCAGCCTGAGGCATAGATTTCTAAACTTCTCAAAAAACACTCACCCTCCTCTGCCCGGCCACCTCCACCTCTCTGGGGACCCGTACCATCACAAAGATAACACACAACAGCTGACTTTTCCTTTTTCCTACCTGACTTCAGCCTCTGTCGTCTTGTCGCCACTGCAGGAAGGAGAAAAAAAAAGGCACAATTGCAGGTGGCCAATTTAACGGTTGAGTGCCAGAAGCAATGTTAGATCCTTTCGGCAGTAGAAGCCTTGCATCACTTTCACCGGACGTCTTCCACAGGGAGAGAGATAAAGTTTGTTCTGCATAGTTGCTCAGCCCTCTTTCCCTATTTTATATATTTAAATAATTTAACGGCCAATTAGCTGTTGAAGAAAGGGAGAGGGGTGGATTTTAGAGAAAAGGCTGAAGGGAGAATCCTCTGGCTGCAGAAATGTTTAAACTTCACTGAGGTGATACCATTAGTTTGGGCTTTTATTTAGATTATGATAAACAGCCTACTTTCACTTGAAGAAACTTTTACTTCACCAATTCTGGATATTGCACAACATAGAAGCTGAAATACTATGATATGACAAGCATATTGTATACCTCTAGGTGTATTTTTTTCATCTGTGTGAAAGATCGTTTAGTTTATTTATTTATTTTTTTTACTCTACAATACCCATAAATGATGATGCCTCAGCAGATTCAGCAGCATGATTCAGAGTGTAGGATGCAAAACTCTACAGGGAAGTACGTTCTGCATTAATCCTGCAATGACAGAGGTGGGAAGGAGCAAAATACAGATATTTCATTACTGTGCCGTATGTTATTTTCATTTATTTTTCTGACACGTTCTTCCTTTTACTCTACGTATGAACCATTTATACAACAGTCATAGAAATACTCCAAAATTCAAACTTTAAACCTTTAAACCACTATTGGAGGGCATATCAAGTCTTTACGTTAAGAAATCTTTCAAAACGTTGTATTATGTCGAAAATCAAGTATAAATTAAAAAAAAAAAAAATTTAATTCAGGGGGAAAAAATGTTAAGAAGCATATATAAAAAAAAATCGAGAACACTTTAAAACATCTCTTTTAGAAGATTAGAAACATGCTTATCCAGACACCTGTCAACATCCACATTATTCTTTTGAATATCGTTAATTATTATACCATTACTTCATGGTACCTAACAAAGCAGGTACTGTATACTCAGTGTTGATTAAGGTGGACCATACAGACCATGGAGACCACATTGGACCTGAGAGTGTAGATCAGGGGTGCACCAATCCTGGTCCTCAAGAGCTACTATCCCGCATGTTTTAGATGTATCCCCCTTCCAACACACGTGATTCAAATGATAAACCTCTCATCAAGTTTTGCAGAAGTCTGATAATGACCATCAGGTGTGTTGGAAGAGGGATCGCACATATAAAACATGCAGGATAGTAGTAGTAGGTAGTAGTAGTGTAGACTCACTGTCCTCAGTTTGGCTCTTGCTGTCACTGTCTCATAATGTGTGCAGAAATGACCAAAAATAGTCACTTCTCCAGTTAAGGGTTAAACATATCTATACTTCCAACTCTTTACATTCTCAAAAGGTTTGTTACTTTAGATCTGGTGCCTCCAAAGAGAGATTGTTAATTATTTTTCAGCACATCTACTATGTCAAATCCAACTTCGACCTCTATGGCCAAAACAGTAACAGAGAAAAGGCTACCATGGCAGATGTAGCAGCATTAAAGATGTAACAGGACAAAACAAACAAGAGAGGGAGACTTCACCACACAGAAAAGGTGTTGTTTTTTTAATGAGACCTTGACATGCAAGGTTCAGTCGCTTCCAGAGACATAAACCCAACTGTGAGTGTGATTTTGCTTGTAATTTTATTTTTTAAAATGTATTAATATTATTATTTTTACTGTTAGTTGTTTTGTTTTTTTCACCTGAGGAGATGATTACTGTTTGGAAGAAGACAGTAATGCACCTTAATGATAAATGTCATTTAATATATAGAAGAGGAGAAAGTACCTCCTGAATCACTGATTGACAGTTTCTTTTCTGTAGAACGTAGAATGCTGTATTTATATGTTCATGTGTATGTGAATCTTATTTTTGATCAAATGTATATGTGGAAAAAACTGGTGAAAATATATGAATTGCATGCTACAAGACAAACAGACACACTTATTTTCAGGCAATAATACACCAAGAAAAACACAACTTTAATGATAATTATATCTAATTAGTGCAGTTCGATGCCCCTGGATCTTACACACCAAACCTTAAAAGGTGTTCACAATAGAATGAACACAACACAGTAATTAGGTGTTTTTCTTCTAGAAAGTCACAAGATATTTTGTGGCTCACTTGCTACCCTTTAGCACTGATTATTTAGCTTTGCTGTATGTTCATCCAAGCATTGTCTTGCAAAACCCAATCAGTGAAATGACTGATCATATCAGCACATCTAGTATTACAGATATATACAATATCTTCGTTTCTGTTGACCTGTAATTAGCCAAGAATGTGTAGATATGACTGAAAAATTTGTAACAACATTTATATTTCCCAGTTTGTCTACCAAAGTGGTGACAAGTTTACTTTCTCACATGAATTATATCTCTCTGTCAAAATTGTTTCATTAAACATTAGATCGTTGTATTCTATTTTGTCCTTTTATCCATCTGTGTCTCAGGATACTTTTGGGACTGTAGACTGAAAACACCAAAGCTTGGATGTGACAGTCTTTTCTTAACTGTAGGGATATTTGAGTTCACCTAAGGAGCGCACCGTTCGCTTTCTTCTCAGAGCCAAATCTTCAGCTCATTAAGGCTCCAGGATTTGTGTCTGTGGTTCGGGGGCCCTAATCCCAACAGTCACCGTAATCTTTTTACAGATACTCTCCTCCATTTTTTATTGCTGCCTTCATGTCTTTCCAGAACGTTAACATGACGTTTCAATTGGTCTTTAGGCTGCAGAGGGAGACACCAAATGCTTTTTTTCATCTCTTTGTCTATTTTTCATTTCTGTAAACTGTCTGCAGTCAGAGCCTAATACTCAAGCCAAATGCATTAGAATAATCTCTAAGGATGGTCATACATGTCCTCTTCTTATTTATTTACTTCTATTCCATGCACAGACACCTCAGTGGATCTGAAAGGAAAGCTACTATAAGCTAATCTTATAGCAGACCTACTGCATTGAATACTGCAGTTGGAAGCTATGGTGGACTTCAGTCTCTGTGCTCTTACTACAAAAATGTATTCCTCTTTCTCTTATGATTTTAAATGTAATAAGTCTTTACAGGCCAAAAATGTCTCATCTTGTTAAACCAGTGTTTCCCAAACTGTGGGATGGGGGTGCCAGAGGCTTGCCAGGGGGATCATTTCCTTGTTTTAGCAGTGAAGCACCCTGGATTCATTTTAGGGACATACAATGAACAAATCTACTGCCATAGTGATTTGTCACCAGACTAGACAAAGAGTATTTTAGTTTGGAAAATGGACAAGGATTGGACTGGAAGTGAAAGTATGTCATGTTTTTATTTTATAGTTTCCACTTTAATGTTTTGAGATGTGCAATATAGATAGGCAGCCACTGATATTGTTAAAATGTTCATCTTTATTACCAACATTTGTTTGTTGTTCTAAAAAAAAATTACTTCATTGTCATAGTTGTAAGATAATTTCCCATTTTTAATTGAAAAATATCATCTCAGGGAGCAGTCGTGTTAAGGTTATTTGTACAAAGTGAAAATATAATATATGTTTAATTTGCACAACAAATCACAAAGCACACAATGTTGTTATAATATTGATGTTTCTTTCAATAAAAATGTGAATAGCACCACTGTTACAGTGTTGTTGGGATTGAGGGGGGCCTGGAGATTTTTTGTGCTCCAAAGGGGTCCGACAGGAAAAAAATTGAGAACCACTGTGTTAAACAAAAAAACATTGCTCTTGATAAATACTTCATTTCATGCGGTGTTTAACTCCAGTACTTGTGTCTGAAAAACAAAATGTTGCAGTTATACCATGAAACCCTTCAACATGTCCAAATCAAACATACCACTATAGAGTTTGACTTGATAAAAATATATATATTCTCCAGTTAATTCACTGGGATTCATAGGTCTTCATCAAACAGACAATATGTATCATTTTAAGAACATGTCAGTTCACCCAGTTAAACGCTTCCACCACTGCAAAATAAAAGATTTTCCTGTCCAAGCCCCAAAAAAAAACATTTGAAAGGTTTCATACTTAAATGTCTTTACAGAAGAAAACTCCTGCTTATCTACATAATCTAGAGACTTCACTGTCAGGCCTTTTCAGTGCTTTCAACCTTTAAGAGGAAATATCTTCAAAAAGAAAATCTTGTCAATGACCCTTAAAGCTTAAAAACACTCAAATCACCTAACAGAAAGTTATGGGGTTTTCACAATGACTGATGGAGACTGTCAGAGTGACTGGGCGGCTGCCAGCAGACAAACTGAAGGATAGAGAAATGTTAAATCAACATATAAGACTGGAAGAGGCGGTTGACTCAGAGCCAAGTAAAAAACTGCAGTTCCCAGAGGTGCATAGTTGGCTCTGACAAGACATCGAAACTAAGGGGGAAATGCAGTTATTCTTCATTCCAAATTCTGCAAAATTCATATGCCAAAGAAATGGATGCATAGTCTGACATGCAGAAAAGATTGAGTTAATGATCAGTAAACAGTGGTGGAAGTTGTGGGACAGGGTATGTTTATGCAAATACCATTGTGCAGATCTCAGAGAAGCTTTACCGTTGTTGGACATGGTGGGATATTAGGCTTAAGCCCCCAGTCTGTGTTCACAGATCAGCTGGCTCAGCATGTTGGGTGTCGGGACACCTCATCTTTCCTGTGGATGGGTGTGAGGAATCACAAGTCCCAGTCAATTCATGGTCACACTAAGAAACCTGAACAGACTTGCATTCTCCTTATGTATTGTATCTGTGGTTTACTTTTGATGTGTGCACTGCTGTGTACAATAATTTGTCCCTCTGGGATTATAAAGGACCTTGAACCTTACTGAGAATTTTAGACATTTTCTGCAGGTGATTAACTTTTTAAGCACAAATCACCCATAACCTATGATGAATTTGCTGAATTTTTTCCATGTTTCCTTAAAAAATCCTATTGAAAACTTTCATGTACAAATTTTCATTGTGATTTCCAGAAACTGAACACTCATTTAAAATATACAAATATATAAATTTTGCATATGACTCTGTCTAAAACCTCCCACTTGTTCCTCTTTTCACCTGCAGATAACTTTTATGGCACCCCAAAGCCTCCGGCCGAGCCCAGTACTCTGCTGCTAAATGTAACAGACCAGCTGCTGCCGGGCGCCAGACCCAGCTCTGAGGGCAAGAGGAAGCGTAACAAGTCAGTCAGCAACATGGAGAAAGCCAGCATCGAGCCCCCTGAGGAGGAAGAGGAGGAGAGACCCATCGTCAATGGCAACGGTGTTGCTGTCACCCCAGGTCAGCCCCGACAATGACCTCCGCAGATGTAGAAGCAAAGGTCACCAAAGCCAGAAGCCTCATAGTGACAGAGAGGTCTGAGGTCATGAAGCAGAGCACCCTCGTTTGTTGAGGTTGATCGTCTGGTTTGAGTCACAGTAACGGTCTCTTTTCGATCTGTTTCCTAGCAACAGAGTCTAACAGATGCTTTCACATGTATCTTTTTTGAAAATTATTTTGTGGAAGATGATCACATTTAATTAATTGAACACATTGTTTATACACAAAAACTATCTTGGTATTCCACATAATGCTAGTAAGTGAAACCTCATAGTGACTGATGTTGTCCACCTGATACCGTTCATCACACATTATTTTAAGCACTGTCTCACCTTAGAGAGCTGGAGGGTCTCCTCCATAATGTTGCTTCACAGTTTAACAGCCATGTTCAGGCTGTATAAAAATCATCTAGGACATTAGTAGTACATTTTTCTTTTCCTTGTAAATCACCCTTTTCAAGATAGACAGATGTGGCATTTAACTCAGCCAGCAGCAAGGCCAAACCTCTTGTAGTTTTTCTTATTCAGAAATAAAAGAAACAAGCCACTTGTATCTTGTACAACATTTACGTTACTTTTAATAACAACATACAGAAAAAAAATAGCGACTAAGACACACTTGAAACAACAGTATAAAGAGGTTAACAGTCATTCAGTGTGTTCACATATGTGCTTATGGACACAGGAAACCACTGAATACATCCCATGATCACATGAAGAGACGATTATCAAAGGAGGCATTATGAGTTTGATTTTTGTTGTTCTAAATCCAAAACCATGCTTAGGTCCTGTGACTTCCTAAGCTGGATTTATGACCTGAGGACAACCACATCTTTCACAGTATCAAACAGAACTACATGAACATTTAAAGACAAAGTCCCAGTCAGTTCCTGTAGTTGACAGTAAGTTTTAATTCTATGCCAATTCTGCAAGGCATTTTACAATTCAAATATGAGATTTTGGTTTTCTACTCACAAGGAGCTCAAAGGAGGTAGGATTTTTTTTTTCCTTTTAAGGGAGATTTATGTAGATATTGTGACATTTCTGATTAACTGTATAGTATAGAATTGTAATATGACCCGTTTAGTTAAATGTCACCTTGACTTATAAAATGTATTACAGGATTTAAAAAAAAGTATGAAAGACAGACTGATTATATAAATGGAGTGAATTAGAGAAAAGCAAAAATATGTCTGAAGTTAAGTCTTAAAATAAAAGGGAATGTATTACAAATTAAAAAAAAACATAAAAACTGCTTTTAAAATGAAGTTAATGTAAAATAAGTCAGTGTATTTACTCAGATAATTAGCTCAGGTTGTCCAGTCTTTGGCATAACGTTTTGTCTCCGGACGTGATTTAAGAACAATTAGCAAAGCTTTATTTGAAGATTGAAGTGTAGTACACTGGCTTATTGAAGTTCTTTTACCTACCAACCAGTGTGTAAATTGTTCTGTACGTTCAGTGTAAAGAAGCAGATGATGCTAAATTTAGCCGTGAGAGCAGAAAGCAAATGCAGGAAATGTTTTGAACTTATCTCTATCCACAGGCTGTCCTGTGCAATGAGGCATGTTGGATGTTAAAGTGGGCTGCTGTGCTCAGCTCAGGAGGAGTTTTCTCAGTAGATGGACAGAGTGTGGGCTGACCGGAGACCTGAAGGGGAATCGATAGAACACAGCAGGCTCATGTGATCGAAGCAGATAGCAACCCCACTCTTTACCTCCCATGGATTATCTCTCAAGTCCCTGCTCTCATTTGTCCCCTCCAGACTTCCCATGCCTAATTTTCCTCCAGAAGCTCATGCACCTACTTTTCATCCTCTGTCTATATCGCATGTGAACCATTTCACATGCTCATACCTTTGCATCACTGCCTTCATTGTCTCTAAATCTTAATGTGCTGTTAACCTCCCCTTCACCTCAACAACTTATGCTTCTCCTTCTTTTTCTGATCATTTTCACCCTTTTTTTTCCCCTGCCCCAGCCCTGATCTTGATACTCTACTTCCCATCCTTCACTTCACTACACGTCACCCCCAAATCCCACCCCCTCCCTCCAGAACAATAATATTGTGTATGACTCATGTTTGCCCTGTTGTCACCTCAGAGTCAAGCGAACATGAGGACAAGAGCACAGACGCTTCAGGAGACATCGCCCCCCAGATCATCCCAGCAGAAGTCACAACTGAGGTGTCAAAAGAGGACAGACAGTCACCGAAGACAGCGGTGCCCAAACCAGAGGAGAACGATGAGCTAGGGCCTCTGCCAGACAACTGGGAGATGGCATACACCGAGAAGGGAGAGGTCTACTTTATAGAGTAAGTGTCACTGTTAACTTAATCATGGAGTTTATCGCATAGGGACACTAGAGTCAGCCTCGCCAACTTAGCTTTTTACTCACTTGGTGATTTTTAGATCACTTTAGTGGCTAGAGGTTGGTGATGTCTTTAGGCAAATTTCTGCTTCTCTCCTTTAAGAGTAATAAATGTATCCCAGGAATGTAATGTCTACACTGACTGTGTTCAGTGATTGAACACAAGAGAAGCAACTCATTCTATTAGCAAATCAGTAGCCAGACAGATATGTATACAAGCTGTGAATGGATGTACCTTTTTACAAAAAGCCTCCAATTCCAGTTATTTGCAAGACACACACACACACACACACACACACACACACATATATATATATATATATATATATATATATATATATATGCCAACATAGGATCATAAATAGCCATATTAGTTTGTGATCACAGATAGTATAAAGACAAAGTATGACTCACTGAATTCAGGTTTTATGACAACTGATTTTATTTTGTAGAGTTTATTTTGTTTACATTGTTGTGTGCCCTTTCCTTAATTGAAGAAAATGTTTACATTTTATTTGTCACTGCACAGCTCACGGTCCCATTTACGAAATGTTTGTCAAATTCTGTATCCATATAGTGTCTTCAACTCACTCAAGGAAACCATGGTAATTAGTAAGACATTACATGGACTTTTTTTTCATAAAATGTTTTTAGTCTCACAACATATTATTGCACAGGACATCATTGATACAAAGTACACTGTGTGTCAATATTGCTCACAGAAAAAAAGAAAGAAAAGGTCATTTTTGAATCATTGTTGCATGAATAATGTCATATAAATATAGACTTTTCAGTCCAATATATAACAGAGGAATAATTTATGGAAATCAATATGACATGGACATTTTGATCATAATAATATAAATCAACAGGAATGGGATGACCTACAAGCTGTACAAATAATGTTTCCCTAGTATTTTGTTTATATAGTGCAGCGGTTCTCAATATTTTTCTGTTGGGGCCCCCACTTTTGAGCATGAAAAATATCCTGGCCCCAACAACATTGTAACAGTGGTGCAATTAAAAAAAAATTATTGAAAGAAATATCAATATTGTAACAACTCCTTTTGCTTTTCCTTGAATAATTTGTTGTGCAAATTAAAATTTTCACTTTTGCAAATAACCTCAACAAGACTGATCCCTGAGACAATATTTCTCAACTAAAAATAGAAAATGTGCAATTATCAGGATGACAATAAAGTTTGGTATTTTTGGTAAATTTTTGGCAAATTTTGGTAAGATGAGTATTTTAACAACATCAGTAGCTGCTTATCTTTATTGCACATCTCAAAATATTGAAGTACAAATTGTACAAACATAAACATTTCCAATCCAATACTTGCCCATTCTTCAAACCTAAACTCAGTATCTAGTCTGGTGACAGATCACCATGGCACTAAATTTGTTTATTATATGTCCCTAAAATGAGTCCAGGGTGCTCCACTGCTAAAACAAGAAAGAAAAAATCCCATACCTCCTCTGGCAAGCCATCGCATTCCCCTGGGGGACCCACCCCACAGTTTGCAAAACACTGATATGACTTTAATATTTCCATTTCCATTGAATAAAGACAACTACACTGAGTGAAGGGTAAGCATGTTGTTTGTTCATAGTGTTAAGCAGCTCTAAGGTTGATCCACATTTAAATCAGAGGACTTGATCCAAAGTTATCATCAATTCAGACCAAGTTAAGATTACATCGATCTAAAACTTAGTCAAGTTAATGTAATAGTTTCATGCAATAACATGCGAGTGATCATTTCAGTGGCTGATACACATACAGTATCAGGTAGCCTGGCTTTCGCAGACCCTCGTGTGTTTCCACACAGCCTCGTGAGCTCACAAGAGGATCTGGAAAAGCACATTCTGCTGTCTACAGCCAAATTGTGGACGGACCAATCAGGATTACTGGGCGTGATTTTAACAGTTATGATGTAAGGAAGACGTTCGAGACAGTAGCTTTGAAACACATGGCAGCTAGCATGGAGGAGATTGAACTTGGCTTTGATTCTGCAATTTCAATGGTGTTGTCGAAACTACTACATATTGATTCTTTAAAAGATGAACAGAGAACAGTTTTGAAAGAATTTATTGGTGGCAAGGATGTTATGGCTCTTCTCCCAACTGGGTATGGTAAGAGCATCTACTTCTATCATCTACGTTACATGCTGCTTTTGATGTGATTCGTTAAAATAGTATGTCATTCAAAATGACAAGCATCTGGTTTCTCCAATCAGGGCGAATGATTTTGATTGACAGCTGCACCTTAACAAAGAGAAGCTAATGGTGCTTTCCCAGATGTAAAATACGAGCAGCCATGTGAAGCATCTATACATCTGGCAAGAGTCAGGTTACATAACAGGTACTAAAAAAATCTGAATCTGTGTTTGTGTTTATCTTTATTAGCTCATACATGGTATGTTTTCATTGTTTTTATCAGCAATCTGCAGTTATTGTTTGCTTGTATTAAACCAGTAAGTATTTCAGTATTGTTGGTTCATACATTCAGACTAGGGGGGCTAACGGTGAACCCGTTTGTACGCAACCATTTCAAATCCATGGAGCCTATGTGAAGAATGCAGACACCTTAATTTTTCAGACAAACCTTGAAGTGGAACACACACAGTATGAGCAGGGTGGCCACAAGCAGAAACCATGGGCAATGTATGATATCCTAGACAGATGTGTAAGCTGTACCTACATTATACCAAGGATGCTCAATGCTGGTCCTCGAAAGCCACTATCCTGCATGTTTTAGATGTATCCTCCTTCCAACACACCAGATTCAAATGATAAACCTCTCATCATTCTCTGCAGAATCCTAATAATGACCATCAAGTGTGTTGATAGAGGAATACAACTAAAACATGCAGGATAGTGGCTCTCAAGGACCAGGATTGAGCACCTGCATTATACACATGCTGAAGGTGAACTAGTATGGCAGTTCAGAGCAGTGTCACAGATACATACAAAGCCAGAGTTGAAGTTCCCTCCATCTAAGGTCTCCGGTTTGGTAGCACGTGGGATTCCCTGTCAGTTTTGTCAGTGGAGAGTTACAAGTCAACCAAACAAGAGTGGTGTTGCCAGCACTGTTTTATGAAGACCACTTAAATTTCTGGTAGCACTTCAAATTTCATAGTGCATTTAAGATCCACATCATATTATGAAAACTTCAAACTAATTTGTTCAGAATATGGTAGATTTTTATGTAAATAAAGTTTTTAAGTAAATGTTTTGGGTTTTTTTACCCTTTTTTCCGAATGAGTGGCAAGGATCATTTTTTGGTTTGTTCGTCTATTAGTATGTCAGCCAATTTATGTGGAAAAAAATATCTCACCAATTTCCATAAAATTTTCGGGAAATATTTATGGTGGTCCAGAATAGATCCCATTAAACTTTGGTGAATGTAGGTCAAAGGTCAAGGTCATCAAAATGTATTTTCACAATAGTAAAACATATGGCAAATCAGCAATTTCCTTGTTATGTTTGTATACTCATTTTTTCATATAGCTTCTTTTTGCTATGTCTGTTGATGTACATTGATATCAGAACCTTGATGATCAAGGTCAAAGTCAAGGTCACAATAAAGGTCCAAATCAAATTTTGGTTATACTTTTTTAACTATTTAACTTAGAAACTTCCAATGAACACCAAAATGCTTATCTTCCAATTATATCTTGTGTGTATAGAGTTTGACTTGTTGTTGACCAGCGGTGTTGGGGTCACTCAGGTAATACTTTGAGAAAGAGACTTAGTGACTATTATTGAAAGATAGGAAATAGACTTCAAAATGACATTAGGACCTTTGACTTTGAGTGACTTTGAAAGGTCACTTCACAGGGTCAAGGTCACATGATTTCATAACTCCAAAAAGAGTATTTATAGACAGATAGAAAACCAGGTATGGGTTTCAAAATTGCATCATGACCTTTGACCTTGAGCAACCTTGAAATGTCAAACCCATAGTCTCACAATTTGATAGGGATATGTCCGTTAAGAGCTAAAACGTTTGCAGAGGGCGGGTTTTGTTGTGCCTGGCACCACTTGTTTTAATTGAATTGGTCTCTTTAACCATGAAGAAAGTATATGGAAAATATATTGAACCGCAGACCCCTGTACCAAAAACATACAAACCATGTTTTTCTGTAAGGTTACATCCTGATTTCAGAAGCATAATCATTTACTGAATTTGTTTCCACTTCTCCAAAGTTTAAATATCCTAAAATTTTCAATGTAAAGGCAGAAAAAAAATTAGCATAGTACCAACAAAAACAAACAAACAAATAAACATAGTGCCAGCAATGCACACCGACTGCAGTAACTATCTCATCTGATTAGCTCAAGAAAGCAGTGTTAGTTAACATGAGGGTCTGTTCATCTTTGCAGTTTAAGATCACTTACTCTAATGGACTAAATGTTCACTCTTAAATTCTTTTCTCTCTTCCTGGGTGCTCAACAACCTTCTAACAGTGTTCCTTTAACTAATTTAAAAAATGTCCAAGTCAGTGTATCAAGGCCAAGCAGCACTTAAATTTACTTCTGTATATTCACTTCTGTCTCCAAACACAAGCACACAAAGAGGCTATAATTGATGCTTGGTAGTTTAATGAGATTTAGAGGTCCCTAGAAACACCTTGCTACACAGAATTCTATTATAGAAGCTTTAAAGTTTAATTCATTGGTGTTGTTAGGGTTTTACAACAGCTGTAAAAACTTGAGGTGAGTCTTCATTACACCCAAATACCGAAAAAGGCTCCGCATTTGGCTATAGTGTTGTTGAGGGAGGGTGTTGTGCTTGTGTGTTGACCTGGTATTTTGTTTATCATTAACAAATCTAGTGCCAATAGGAGATTATTTGCCCGTACAAAAGCTTTTATTGTATCATTTAATCATTTGAGTCATGAGGCTGAATCACTCTGTGGTATCTCAGTCTCATAGAATGCACTTCTCTCAAATCTGTACAATACCAGTCTATAAAATGAGAACATGATGCAATTGTCATTCAGCTAAACACACGCTAACACATGTTCTTGTGTTTTTGCCACAGAGCAAGACTTTTAATTGTCCGCACAGCAGAAAACTCACTATGTCTCACTATATGTTAAGCAAAGAAACATTATGCTTCTACGTCTATAGAATTAATGCAGTTATCTGACTAAATTTGTAGCTTCAAGTGGGGTGGGGGTGGGTTACCGTGCCAAAGTGATAGCAGTTCCAAAGAAAATGCTTCCCTTTGATTGGCCTCCATACAAGATCAATTCGTTTACCTAGAGCTCTTAAAATGAGGCATCTAAGAGGATGAAGAAGAGGGAGGGAGGTAGCAGGAAAAGAAAGAAGGATGTTTAAAAAGCAAAGAAAAGCAGAATAAAATGATAGAAAATAATCAAGTAAATTCTAATATATTTTCTTCTTTGAAACTGTTCTTGTATTTCACTCTGTATAAAGTGTTAAGACAGTCTGTCTAGGATCTTATGCGTCTCCTGTTGATTTCATTTCCTTTTATAATGTTAGCATTTACATAAATTCCTAAACTGTGCTTGTATGGGCAGATGGGTGTCAAATTAAAATAAATACCATTTGGTAGTGGTCTGATGAAATGATATGAGTAGTGTGAAAATGAACGAAATCACGTGTTCCAGGTTTGAGAAGATTCAGGATCTCAATTCAAATGACTGCTGATAGAAGTTCTTGGACCAAAGTGTTAGATAGTGCTCTCCAACTCATCAAAACAAACCCCATCAAAAACACCAGAGGGGAGTATCTTTTGAGAGAATGGTATTCATCCCTACAGAGGACTTCACAAACTTGTAGAATCCTTGATGCAAAGGCACTCTGAAGCCGTAAGATGCTTAATGTTGGTTTTCCTTTAATTCACCTGTTTTTTTATGGTGATGCTGCATTCACTGACACAGTACAGGGTGAATGTTTTTCAAAGTAAGCAGCTAACACGTAATTATCAGTCAACATGGATGTACTTAGTGTTTTCGTTTAGTTTCGTTTAGTGTTTTCGTTAGTATACTGACTGAATTTCATATATCAAAAAGGTTCCTCCGATATTTCCTGCAGGGGGAAGCTATTCTCACCAAAAACAAAAAGTACACTATCTTTATAGCATCAAACAGTATCTGAGATGATGGTGGAGAAACCTACTTCCAACCAGCTAAAGTGATATATTTACATGTGCTTCAGCTGTAACATGTTCTTCAATTATAACCAATGTGATCACTTCTGTCTTTCACTTCTGTCACTTATGTCTTTCAATGAAGAAATGTCATGTGGTCTCATGAGTCCACACTGACAATTGATTACCAGAGGGGGTCAGAGTACTCACATTCTATACTTAAGTAGAAGTGCAGCTACTTGTGAGAAAAAAATACTCTGGTAAAAGTAGAAGTACGAATTCAACTCCTTTACTGAAATAAAAGTAAAAGAAGTTCAATTTCTTAATTGTAAAAACGTACAACTTTTTTATGCTATGGATGAAATAATACTTATTTAAGCAGCAAAAACCAGAAAAATGTCAAAAATATCTAGAAAAATAATCCCTTTAGAAGTGAATTAGTGTGTAGATGATGTGTTTTATTGGGTCACAGTACTCAGTTTAGTGGATATGGACAGGACATAGAAGAAAAATTCAAAAGTCATAAATAGAAATTAAAAAATTACCCATAATTATGAGATTTAAAAAAATCTAAATTGTGAGATAAAAAGTCAAAATTATGAGAAAAATCATAATTATGAGATAAGAAGTCAAAATTATAATATAGTCAGTCACAATTTCTGATTTACTGATTAACGCAGAGGTGGGCAACTCCGCTCCTCGAGGGCCGGAATCCTACAGGTTTTCGATATTTCCCTCTTCCAACACACCTGATTCAGTTAATGATCAGCTAATTATCCAGCTCAGCAGAAGCCTGATAATTATGGAATGGCTTCCAGGTGCGATGGAAGAGGGAAACATCCAAAACTTGCAGGATACCGGCCCTCGAGGCCTGGAGTTGCCCACCCCTGGATTAACGTCACATTTGTCTAGTTTGAAAGAGTAATGTAAAGAGTATAAACTACAGATATTTATACAAAAATGTAGGAAGTAAAAGTAGAAAGTTGCCAGAAAAATGCTCAAATAAAGTATAAATACCTAAAAAATCTACTTAAGTACAGTGAAGAAAGTACTTTTACTACGTTACAAGACACTAAACTCTTAGGAACAGAAGCAACTTGTGTCTAATTTTCTTTAGACCAGGGGTCTCCAACCTGTTCCACAAAGGGCCGGTGTGGCTGCAGGTTTTTGTTCCAACCAAACAGCAAGACATCAGATGTCAATCAATTAATCAACTGATCTCAGTCTTCAGAGAGTTAATTGGTCAAACTGTGAACTCTTGGTTGGTTGGAACAAAAACCTGCAGCCACACCGGCCCTTTGTGGAACAGGTTGGAGACCCCTGCTTTAGACATTTCAGGTTGTTCACATTTTATTGCTACATGATAGTTTGTAGATGTAAATATTATCATAATTTAATATTAGTTTTTGCAGTAAAACAATGACAAAAAATTGGAAGTTTTCATCATTTATAGGCCAAAAAAATTTGAAGAAAACATGGAGTTATTTATTAGGTTGTTATGCTCTTCATCCCACAGCCCACATTGGAACCATTGGTGGGCCGCATGTTTGAGACCCCTGTTTTAGATGTTTCCCTCTTTGAACACACCTGACGGTCATTATCATTCTTGTGCAAAGCTGCATGACAGGCTGATCATTTAAATCAGATGTGTTTGGAGACAGAAACATCTAACCTTTCAATCACAGACACACAAGATCTTTTCCCACAGTCAAAGCTAAATATCATCAATTTAAATATTTATTGTATGACTTTTTAAGTTGTTTTTTTTTTTAAATGCAATAGACTAAAGCACACTCCATCTGAATTACCTCTGGATTCCACCAGGGCATTTTTCACATTGACCGCTGCTTTGCCCAGTTTGTGTGATTCCACCAGGTGTTCCAGAAAAGGATCAACATTCTGCTTCACTAAAAATACATTCCAAGTCTATCTTTGACGAAAAACCACATCAAGATGCTCAGAACAGATGACGCAGGCAGGAAGCCTGATCCAAACAGTGTAGAAAATCCATAAACATTACATTTCCTGTACATACAGAAGTACGTTTATTACATATCTATGAACCACAATGTAGAACAGCAGGAGATATTGACTCTTCTTATTGGATCCTTTTCCTTGACCTTCCCACCTCGCTTTAGACCCTTTGTCCCTGTCCGAGCCCTTTCCGCTCTGTACTTTTGTACCGTCATCATGAAGGGAGCTCATTGTAGGTTTAAAGCTTCAGACGAGTTGCAGAGATGCATCAAGTTTCCCTGGCACATCATCATATCTGATCTAGATCCAGCTCTGCCCGAGGCTGTGGATGACTGTGCCAAGCTCACAGCTGTTCCCCTCCATCACTCCCTCAGCCACCCCTCTATCTCTTTTTCTGCCCCTTCTCCTCCCTCCTCTGCCTGCTAATGAGAGACAGTAAGCAAATTAAAAGTATCGATTGACATTTTGTAAACCTAAAGCCTTTTTACCCCCCCCTCAAGTCTTCCTCATCACCTTTTTTGAGGCCAGACACTCAAGGGAGGTTGATTTTTCCTCTCTAAAATGGCTCTGTGGCTGAATTAAAAATCCACCAACCTCTTTCTTTCTTTCTGCCAAGTCTCTTCTTTCTCGCCATCTATCACACTCCCTCTCACTCTCTCTCTGTCGTCGCTTCACAGCCACAACACCAAGACGACATCGTGGCTGGACCCGAGGCTAGCCAAGAAGGCAAAGCCGCCTGAGGAATGCAAAGAAGATGGTGAGTACTGCATCTCTATCTCCTATTTTTCCCACTCAGCTCTTTCTAAATCCGTTTTAAATAGACAAGTTGCCCACAGCATAAATTTTACATGATTTAAACTTTGCCTGATGATGCAGCAGTGTCAGATGATTTTATTCAACGCTTCCTTATTTCCTAATTTTTACACACTGATAAAGTATATATATGTGTGTGTGTGTGTGTGTGTATGTGTGCGTTTTGTGTCGTATTGATGTGTGTCACTGTAGATAAGACAAACCGTGTGTTCAAAGGGAACATCTATAGAGACTAGAGGTTACAAAGACTTCTTTATCCACAATTGTAAGAGATATATAGAGTGTCCTTCATTCATCCACCCACACACTCACAGAATAAAACACACCAAAAGAGGGTGAAAGTTAGTGGCGCAATATCTGTGGAAGAATCAACATGGTTAAGTAAACTATGCTCTGTTGTCTGATTCATCTCTTTATTATGTGCACAGGAAAGTGTATTCTAGATTCCTACTACAGAGTAATTTTATATAGAGGTAGTGATTAAATAGAAAGGGAGCAGTAGGAGAGTTGGTTTTTTTGGGTGTATGTGTATGTTTTGTACTGTATGTCTTTGAACGCACTGTGGGAGGGTGTCGATGTTGCTGTGTATATTCCTGTCATGACGACATGGCTTGAGTTTCTCTAAAAATACTTTTGGCCTCACTCACTCATAGCCTACTTGCAGACAGCAACACCAAAGCAAGTAAACAAATGCATTCTGGGTTGCATTACCAATACATGTAGTTTACAAAATTACACTTGCACACAAATATTAATTAAAGTGAAGATAATACTAAGGTCATCTTTAACAGTTCAGAAAATAACAGAATGAAACTGTAAATTATCATATTTCAGGAGCTAAATCCAGTTAGTAGTCCTTATTTGTGTTTGGTAATATCTCATCATTCACTTTACTGACTGGTAAAATAATCAGTGTTTACCATGACAGTGCAAGGAGTTTCATGTGAAAGAGTAACATTTGTAAAATGCAACACTAACTCAATGTACTGTCATTATTCCTGAACATGCTAGCTACTCTTTGGCCAGAATAAAATAAATGTTAAGTGGTATTTGCAGATTATATTTGTCTTGGAAAGGACAGAATAAGAGCTTTGGAAATGGCAGTTGGTCTGACTGTGTTTGCAGTGTGTGGTGGCATTAAACACTGGGATGCTTCCTGTTGACTCATTGCCAGATTTACCCTTCTTAGAGAATTGCCATCCTGTTGTTGCATTTTATTCAGAAGACTTCCATGAAGTCACCGAAACTTCTCTCTCTCTCTCTCTCTCTCTCTCTCTCTCTCTCTCTCTCTCTCTCTCTCTCTCTCTCTCTCTCTCTCTCTCTCTCTCTCTCTCTCTCTCTCTCTCTCTCTCTCTCTCTCTCTCTCTCTCTCTCTCTCTCTCTCTCTCTCTCTCTCTCTATAAATCGTTACAAATTAAAGAAAGAAAGCATCACATGATGAAATGGCAGCAAAACAAATACAGTGGCCCTTGTGACAAATTAGTCAAAATGGAATCGCACTTTTAGCATCACAGCTTCAAATCCTTTTGATCCATTAAGGACGTTCCACAGGAGGAGATGCAGCGATGTTTGTGAGAACTGCTATTGATCTTGTTGCGTGATTTATCCAGTTAGTCCCAGATTAAAGGATCGGGCTGCAGCATGGTGACTGCATCTCTCTAAAGACACATTATGATTGTTGGGTCACTTTAGTGGACCAAATCTGATGCACTCCAGGATGGTTAGTCAGTAGATAAAAACATTCAGTGAGTTTTTTTTGGGAGTGTTACAAAATATCACTATGTAAACTATCATGATATTTATTCTTACAATGGATTATCAATGTGCTGTTGCATATATATATATATATATATATATATATATATATATATATATATATATATATATATATATATATATATATATATATATATATATATACATGTATGTATGTATGTATGTATATGAGCAGCATGGTGGTGCAGTGGGTTAGCACTCATGCCTCACAGCAAGAAAGACCCTGGTTTGATTGATTTCCACACCAGACCTTTCTATGTGGGGTTTGCATGGTCTCCCTGTGTCTGCGTGGGTTTTCTCCAGGTACTCCAGTTTCCTCCCACCATCCAAACATATGCACTGATAGGTTCATTGGTTAATCTAAATCTAAATCTAAATCACCGATAGTTTTCACTTTCATTTCACTTCCTTCTTAATAAGTTGAGTCAGTATTTTACATGCCAACCAGGGTTGCTCCATTTGCAAAGTAGGGTTAGGGTGCAAGTTACAGAAAATTGGACCCAAGCCACAGATGAAGTAAAAACAAACAGTGCTAATATGGTGGACTAGTGCAGTGAAGTTAAATTGGAAGATGCACTGTCATCATTTACATCCAAAGGGTGGACTCACTTTGGCTTTTGTAGTGTGGATGGGACAAAGCTGGAGAAGGACTTTGTAGTATGTAAGAAGTAAGAACTGTCTCATGAGAATGTGATACAGAGGAAAAGACATGAGATGTTCTAGAGCTTCCTAAGGGGCAGTGGGGGTGGAAAAAGTTTTGCAAGAAAGACAAACTTTTATTTTAAAAAATTCATAAAACGTTCTCAAAGTTTAGCACAGTTTTTGTTTTTTTCCCTCCTTTTTCTCGCAAAAGTTTATCTTTTGAGCGGCACGGTGGTGCAGTGGTTAACACTTATGTCTCACAGCAAGAAGGACCCTGGTTTGATTGATTCCCACACCAGACCTTTCTGTGTGGGGTTTGCATGTTCTCCCAGTGTTGTCCCAGTGGGTTTTCTCCAGGTACTCCAGTTTCCTCCCACCATCCAAACACATGCACTGATAGGTTCATTGTCCATAGGTGTGAATGTGAGTGTGATTGTTTGTTTATATATGTTCAGCCCTGAGATGAACTGGAGACTCATACAGGGTGTGAGAGATAAGTTTGTCTATTTTGTGTGTGTGTCTGTGTGTGTGTGTGTGTGTGTGTGTGTGTGTGTGTGGTGGTGGGGGGTGGGGTACTACTAAAAGTGACAGAGGATCTTTTCATTGCACTCCATATTCGGATCTTGTGGTAGCTGCTGATTTGATTAAAAATCAAATGCAATACTCCACACAGTTTCACAGGTATAGATGGATATATGCAAAATGCAGAGAATATGGAATACAAGTGAGGAAAGAAGATGTGAGAACTGTGCATCCATTTATACCCATGAAGATGCTGTTAACCCATAAAGGCCCAAACATCCACTACTGACCAAAATCCTCTCATGATCCTGTTTAATACCTATTGATCCACTACTCCTATTAACACATGTAAATACTTCATGCAAAGTACACTGTCATCTTTTCATGGTCATATGGCCCATTTGGTGACACTCTGTAGTTCCTGTAGAAACACCATCACTTTCTATAACACTGATTTACCAGTAAAATTTATGGGATTGGATCAATAACAGTGACAGGAGATATTTGTTTTTTGTTCTAGTTAATTATATATTTTACTGAAAAAGTCACTTTTTTCCACCATTTAACTCTGTTTTAGAATCTATAATAGCCGTCAACTTTAATCTGAGCTTTTATAAATATCTACATGATTACTAATTTAAATACAAGAAAATTACTGATTTATAATTACAAATTACAAATACAGAGCATAATATTCTAAAAAAAAAAAATTGTGTAAGAGTTTTCTAAGTGTATCAGCATCGGCCGATTCGCATGTGGTTTTGCCGATTAACCCCCCCACACATATACACACCCAGCATCATTTACAGACAAACCACACAAGGTTAGGTTTGTGTTGCCGGAAGATCCACAATGGCTGCTGTGTCACCCCTCCCCCACTGATAAAGTAAACAGCACTTGAAGCTACAGCCAGGTTAAGTTTTATTCCTTCAGAGCCTCTAACACTTTTGAAGTGTACATTAGTTTGAAACCACCCAATTTTAATTTGGAAACATGAATGCCATGTCATGTGCATGTAATACATGTGCCTGGAAGTTCAACTGTTTTAATTGTAATTAAGTATTTGATGTTATACAGGTTGTTTAAATGTTACAAGTTCTACCTCAACTTGTTTTTTTTTTAATTTTGTTACTGTTAAATGTTTATATTTAACTTGAAACCTGGAATATATGTAATTTTTTATTTATTTATTTTTTACCCATATCAGCCCCAAATATGGGCTTAACCCTTGTGCGGTCCTCCACACAAGGCGCACAGGCTGTGTCCTATGATCAGGTCTTAAAGACCCAGATTCCAAAGTTCAGTTCCAAAGACTCATTACTCCATCCCTCAAGGATATCTTACTGTTTTCATTAGTAAGCAATGGCACCATACAGTACGTATGAAAAGGCACATTTGTGGACCACTGGGTCACTTTGACCTGAAGGACCGCACAAGGGTAAATCAGCAGTCCAAGGGTGGTGGAAAAAAATCAGGATCGGCCATTAAAATACCTGTTTCGGTCGATCCTTAAAATAGTGAAAAGTATCTTAATTAAGAAAGGTTAGATGAGAGAGACGTCTGAAAGATTCTTCAGCAGGAAGCACTTTCTTGTCATGAAGTTCATTCGGATCTTGTGGTCCTGAATGACTTCATTAAGAACCAACTGCAATACTCCAGATAGCTGCACAGGTATAGATGGATGTACACTTCCTTTAATGTCACTCTCACATCCTCTTTCCTCACCTGCACTCCATATTCTCTGCCAATTAAAAGTACTGTGTATATTCATGTCAATCATGTTATCATGTTTAAAATGTCTCTGTGTCTGACTGTTTATCAGACACCTACTGTAAAAAACAAAAAATCCTCTTTACAGTTATGTTGAACTAAAACAATGTTATTATTTTTGCAATATTGCTGTTTGTATTCTGGTTAAATTATGCTATAAAATATAAACTATGTCTATTCTTTTTTGTTTGTTTGTGATTAACCCCTATAAATACACAGATGTATTGTAGATTATTAAAAGCAATATTGAGATACTACTATTATCGTTATTATATCATATCATATCATGAAGTACTCTGAGCTTCTCAGCCCGAGTTGTTTTAAAGTGTAATCAAACCTGCATATATCCTATCCTCTCAATATATATTGACTTCCTCTACAAGCTTTCATCCAGCTATTAAATTTTAATAGCCAGAGCCAGCAGCAGGTGTGGTTCTAGTGGAATCTGGTTATCACAGTGTGTTTTTTCTTCATTTTGCTGATTATAATGTTTAAGAACATACCTGTATATCCTAGTTAATCAGTATGTGGATGTACAGTATGTATGATGTCTACTTCTATGCATGACTGTCTTTAGAGCTTTCCATCTCAGGCCTTTTCTATATCATATCTATACTTTCAAATTACATTCCTATTTTTTTCTTTTCCTAATATCAGTTCAATTTAGTTATATAATGTATGACTGTAATCATTGTCTTTGAACTCAGCCACTGCTCATGTTTTTTTCATTTGGATGACAATAACATAAACTTCGTAAAGTATATTTGCTACTAAGCTGTAGGAGAGATGGTGTGAGAGCTGAGCTCAGTTAGGGAGTAACAAAAGCTGCCTCTTTAAATTTGGTATTGATTGGTGGAAAAGGTGGATGTGTGGGTCGTTTCTGTGTGTGTGTGTGTGTGTGTGTGTGTGTGTGTGTGTGTGTGTGTACAGTATGTGTGTCTGTGTTTGGACCTGAGCCATGCTCTGATAAACGCTAACAGGATCTCAGGGTGGAGTCTGTGAGCTGTGACGGGACAACAGGCGGAGAGGAGGAAGAGGAAGAGGAAGAGGAGAGATACAGTATTACCTGGGCTCTGAGGACAGACACACAAACACATAACGTATACACACACTGTATGTAGAGCCCTTACTTGAAGGCGTTGAAAACAATTGCGTCACTGGTATTTGTGATGTCACAGACATGTTTGCACTAGTCAATCTAAAAACAGATTCACATAACAAAATATTGACTCAAGTGTCCATGCTACAGTGAATCAAATCAGATCAAAATGTACAAAAAATAGTTCATAGGATTTGAGATCATCTGAGAACAATTTTCTGTTTTAATTATGTTTTTAATATTTTTAATATTTTACTATATAGGGACTTCAGATACAATTAAGTTCTCTTAAAAAACTAATTTAAGAGGTTTTAGCTACAAAATCTGCAAAATGTTCCTGTTTATTAAGAAGAAAGTACCTAATTTGGGTGGAATTCTTTATTTTTCATTTATTTTGTACAAACCGAGCCCCAAATACATGCTCATACACAAATATGACCAGTATATATCAACTTAATGGTTAGACACACATGGTTAAATACTACAAGCAGTTGCTGGTTCAGTGCCTTGATCAAGCGTATAGCTTTCAGACAGACACTTTTCAGGTTCAGGTTCAGTTTCCTGACCTTGGTGCTTTCAGGCAAACCAGTCCACCAGTTTTAAAAGCAGAAGTGATAGAACATTACTCAGCATTCTATATTGTGTTCCTCTACTTCCTGCTTGGATTGACAACCTTGGTTGTGAGACACCCACTGATGATGTCATAGTTAGCTTTAGAATACTGGAGTCAAACAGAACAGTGTGAAAACTCTACAAAAAGCATCAGTCAGGCACAGATGAGTAAATAAAGGATAAATAAGTAAATCACGAATCACAGCAATGACTGCATTTAATCTCACATTAAACTAAAACAGCATGAAATCAAACATTCAATTACATTTTATTTATAGAGCCCCAAATCATAACAATGTCGTCTCACAGGACTTTACAGGAGAGAACAATCAACCACAGAAATAGATGAAGTCCTAAGCATCCCGGGTCCTTAGACCCTTCTTCTCTGCAATAACAAACTCCAAAACCCAGTGGGGAAAAAAAGAAATCTTGAGAATCAAAGTGATGGAGAGATCCACTTCTATGGACGGACAGGCTGTAGATGAACATCCATTTGCAAATGAAAGGAAGAGGGGGGGGGGGGGGGGGGTCCATCCATCAGACAGGTGGGGGGTAGTGGGGAAAGAGGACGCCAGGTGAATAGTCATGAACAGACTTGGTATAGATTTAAGAAATTACAAATACAGATGAGAGAGAGAAAGAGACGGACTCAGTGCCTGTACTTCCCTCAGAATTCTAGCTCCTAGGGCAGGAAACAGGAACATTTTCAACCTACTTTTAAATATAGAGACTGTGTTGGCCTCTTTAATGTTAAATAGAAGCTGATTATATAAGAAATATACCGATAAACATACATGTATTATTTCTTTTTCAAATATATGGCTTTTAACAAATTTTTTACAAATTTGAGCTTAGTTCACATTTTTTCACTCAAGTGACGTTATGAATTTACGTTTACATAAATATTTCACCATCTTTCATTTAATGGCCTACACCAAAGATTTGGGACCAAGCATTTTGTAGCATCATAGGTAATTACAGTAGGTGGACTGGCCCATCTCAACTCAGCTTAAGCCATCTTACATTTAAGCTATTTTACACTCACCAGCAGTGGGATTTAGAAAGTTGCATCGTGATGCGTGTTTTTTTTCCCCTCAAAGTTTATGGGCTGTAGATTCACCATTGTCATAAGCTCTTCCCCCAGTAAGTACTGTCTCAATTGTTTGTTTTCTCTGCTTATTAGAGGTGACACCATCTTTTCTAAACAACAGCAGTGCTCTAAGAATAGACTGAGGAATTCACAACCCCCAGTTTTCACCATTTCTTCAATACCAGAAAATCAACTGTAGCAAATAATTCATTATTATCATTTTTATTCATTTTCAAAATGCTAGATACATAGGTTAATACTACTACTACAAATAATAATAATAATAATAATAATAATAATAATAATAGTAATAATACATAAATAAATAATTCTCTCTGTTATTTGTTGTATTGCTCTGAACTGGCATATTCTTACAAATTAACTTAAAATGTGTGTTTTGTAGAATTATTTTCATATTTTTTCCTAAAAAAAGAGTCTGTATGAAAGTACTCCTTCCTCAAACAGATATCATCCTTCCTAAGCATTAATGGTTCCATTTCTCTAAAAGATGGGGTAATAGAAGTTTAAAGAAGCATGAAATGACAAGACATCCTTAATATGAAGCTAGGATGCAGCACCATGCTTGAGTTAATGTTTTCACCACTGGAAAAGACAACTTGTTCCCTCTTATGTTTAAATCCAGTTGCAACACATACAACCAAGTTCTGTCAAAATATGCAGGGAAATGTGTGTTCGATTTAGCTCGTTCATTGCTGTGTGTTCAAAGGAGCGTCTGCACCAGTGAAGACAGAGCAGTTGACATCACAGGCGCCTTGTAGTTACATAACTCACTCTATATTTCTCTCTCTACCTCCATCTTTCTCACCTCACCTCCCTACCTCCCCATCCATCTCCTTCCTCTCTCCTGTCCTCCTGTCTCTACATTTTGTGTTGGTAGTCAAAAAAGAACAAGGACAGGCTCTTTGCAGAACCTCACTGTTTGCTTTAATCCCCCCTCTCTCACACTCTCAGAGTTGGTTGTTTTTTGTTTTTTTTTTCAGTCCTGCCAAATATTTGTTGGCTGGGAAAAGTGAAACTGCGCTAGCCTGCTGTTGTTTCATTTGATCCTTTACTTGACAGTGTATACCCTCCTGTTTTCACCTTAGGTATGCCAACACAGGTAGGGAGAATCCCCCTCATAAGTGAATTAAAAGCCAACAAAACTGCAAGTGTCACTGTACCCCTTGACAATGTCAAGGAGTATGTGAAGAAGCACATTTATTACTGGATATACAGCGCATGAATAAACATAAACATAGAGAGGGATTACAACTGTGATGATGCTCAGGTTTGAAGGATTTTAATCTATTTGGAGTCAGTCTTTTTCTCTCTTCTAGCACACCAGACAGCCTTTGTGTACATGCTTTGCCAAGGCACTGTAAGACTTGTAATTACATTCCGGTCATGTGAGAAGCTTCAGAGGCAAAGAGACAAAGTTATTATCATCTCTCACAGACCAGCATTGGCCTAACATCCCCTTCTAGTCCCCTCTCCAGGGGAAATTGCACAGCACATGATTTTTCTATCTTTTTTTTCATGTCTGCAGTTAAAAAAGCCACCGTGTGTGTGTGTGTGTGTGTGTGTGTGTGTGTGTGTGTGTGTGTGTGTGTGTGTGCGTGTGTGCGCGCGTGTGTGTTTTTCTTCAGTACTTCATCACTTATGTCCAGATGGATTCTACGGTACAGGGCAAAGCTTCTCTAGCCTAGGAAGTGCTGTCTTTCCTGTTGTCCTTTAAGCTGGCTCAGTGGGACTTAGAAATGTATGTGGTGGATTTTGAAAGATGCAGGAAGTTGAATACACACAGTGTGCGCCATGCAGAGGGTGTACAGGTACTGCATAGACAGGTGAGTTATCATAGAGGGAGAGACCCTGCACCCTTCATCACCTTGAGACTCCTACAACAGCCGCAGGCAGAGTCACAGGGAGGGGCGGGTGTAGCTGTCTGCACAGTGATTGATGGGTGTATTTGGAGCATCCCCACCAGAGCATGCCTGAGGCTTGGAGATTGGAAGGAGGAGTCCAAAGACTTTGTGTGTCAGGTGTGTGTGATGTGTGCATGCTAAATTAGCTGTCAGCATGTGTACATCAGCTGCAGAATTTTTTTTTTAGGTTGACATATACCTAGTATAACAGTGCAGTAAATCAATGTACTGCTCTATCATGTCATGGGTTTGGTCATCAAAACACCAACATGTTTCATATCAACTGATATTTTGTATTTTTGCATTTTGAACTTATGACATTAAAATCTGAAGTAATGTTTTATAATCAGGTCCTTGCAATAAGTGCCAAAATATGGTACTTCATAACTGGAATAGAATAGAATAGATTTTATTGTCGTTACAGTCATTACTAAGACTGTATAAGCAATAATCACATCAGAGATGTATTTATTACAAATTTATGATAATAATAATAATAATATAATTGATTACTTTTCTACTGTATGTACATACATACTTAAAGTGCACACTGGATCCATTATTCATTCACTCTCACATGCTCCCTCTGGTGGTAGTAAACTACATTTGTAGCCACAGTTGCCCTGGGGCAGACTGACAGATCCATACACATTCATACACCAGTGTGAGCACTGGAGGCAAGGAGGGTGAAGTGTCTTGCCCAAGGACACAACAACAGATGACTAGGTGTGAGCGGGATTTCAACCACCAACTTTTCGGTCATTGGATGACCCACTCTAACCAACTGAGCCACACCTGCAATTTCTAGGTCCTTAATAGTTTTTAGGCTGCTTAAAGTGTTTTTTAAAAATCTGGCTTACTGCCTTTATTGTGTCCATTAAGAAATGTGTTGTTTGAATTTTACAAATTTTGGACCTACTATGAACATTAATGATTAGCATATTAGGAGTAGTGACCTGCTATTGAACATGCTCAAGGTTCAACTCCAGGCCTTCATGAGCATATTGTTCAAGAGTATGAACCATATTTAGATTGTGTACACCCCAGGTCAAGGCCGTTACAAAATAGAAAACAGACTGAACCACTGGCCAGCAAAGAAATATGTGTTTATTAACTGAAGGGAAATAACATTAAAAACATACTTATGGTGCAGTGTGTCAGTCAGTAGAATAAGTTGTTACATCAGTAGTGTAATTTTAGATGTGTGAATGTATGTTGTAGTGTAAAGAACAGAACCAAAATTACAAAAACAGGGCGTGTGCAGTTGCAGGAGTCATGGCAAAGTAATAGAAGCCCTGGATGGAGGCACCTTGTTTTATACATAGGAGTGCAGGCCCAAACGCTTCAGACAGGTGGGAACACACCTGTGGAATAAAACAAAATTGGTAAAAGCTGTCTCTGTACTGAAGCGACTGGTATAATATTCAGTGAATGACTATGTTTGAACCTTCACGGTGCTTTTTTGAACTGCCATTTTAAAGTCAGGAGTGTGCATTTTGGCCATCACCATCTTGGCTTTTTAGGACTGGAAGTGGAGTTGAGGCAGTGCAAAGGGTGAGCCAGTGTTAGATGTTAGTTTAATTATATTGTAAAACTGCACAACCTTGTTATTATAATTATAAATATGCTGTTTAGGGTTGTATATGTTTAATACATGTAAGCTCCAAGTCGCAAGGGAGCTGTCAATCACATCTATCAATTAAAACCTTCAGTTGACATCAAAACCTCTGAAACCAGTAACTAGGACTCTCATTGATTCAGCCAGGAGTGAATGATTAAATCCAGAAGGAAGCTGTAATGCTACTTCAAAGATTCCAACTGTGAGGAAGCCAAAGCAGAAAAGTAGATCTAAAGTGAAAGTGGGAAACACTCCCTGTTGTAACTCCATCTGACTTGTTCACCTTGAGCCAGAAGAAGACTGGTTGGTTATCAGCCATTTATGAAAGTTAGAAGTATGTCTTACTGATTAGATATAATATGTTCTCCACTGAGGTGAAGACCTGCTGATATGCTCTTTGTAAAAGTGAAACAAAATAATAAAAACAGCTCGATTTTCTAACTCAAATCAGTAATATCTAGTTAAGTCTTTTCAGATATTTCTGTAACCAAATCAAAATGTGGTTTAACAAAATTCATAATAAAGAGAGCGGAACATCAAGGCGAGCCTCATATATTTTATTAAGTTTCCTATGACAAAGCACATTTGTTCAGCACCAAAAGGCAGCCAGACCACCATTCTGTTGTTAGAATGCTGAACAAGACAAATAATAGGGGGAAAAAAATAACATCATTGCTTAAAATTGCTTTAAAAATTAGGTGAATATAATTAACCTGAATCCGTAATGTTACCTTATCAACAGTATTCAGGAGACCATCATGCACTTTTACCTAATTATCATATTTAACTTTTAGTATTTAAAAGAGGTTTCAGAAAATAGCACTTTGTCTGCTAGTCTCCTGACCCCAGAGGGAAAAAGGGGAGGTCTAAATGGAGTAAATGTGCTGATGGGAATTAAAAGTGGTAAACATATGTATGCTGCTCATTTTCAGAGCTAGTAAGACAAGCCAGAACTTTGGAGGCAAAAGAGAAGAAAGTAAACAAGCCGGGTTACAGTTCAGTAAAGATCCTCTTGGTCCCTGCAGAGTCTCGATAAGCTTACAGCCTTGAATGTTCAATTCTTCTTATTTTTATTCTGCTGCTTTACTATTGTCTATTTGCACAGAGAAAGAGACACCGGTGGGACTCTGTGAATGAGGGGATGTAAGGACACAGATTTCACCTTGTAACACAGGTGCATTAAACAGGAAGGAAACATTTGGTGTAAAAAGCAGCGGCTCATTGAAAGGGAGCATAACAAAAGCAGAGTAGCGTTGCCAGCAAGTGGCGCAATTAATAGATTTGTTGTCAAATCCACAATGTTTGCTTGGACTGTTTGTGTCACAATCAGGTATAATGGCTTGTCAATCGCCTTTTTAAAAACTTGAATCAATAAATATAATTTCTAGCTAATGTTTGTCAATGTGGAATGAGAATGAATGAAAGTGAATCTCAGTGTATCAGTCCATGTCAAAACCATTTCCAGCTTCTTTTATCAGGCAATGATTTGATTGCTTTTTGTGTGGTTTAGTTTGGAAAGGCGTTTAGTGTGTTCAAGTCAAAGGTACATCCAGAGCTTGTATTAATTCAGTTATTTTACAAACTATACCTGTTTTTAAGAGTTTTTTAGTTCTTGTGCCAAGGGTTGTAAGGTCTTAGATACAGATTTAAACAAGTCAACTGGTCACTGAATACTTATGATACACCAAACTACTGGAATACCATCTCATATAAAGACAGACAGCCACTTCAGGTTCTATGAAGAATCAGTAACCTTGAATTTGCAAGGTTATCAGGTTCTGCCACTATGTTAGAGTCTTGTGGTGTTGATGCAGGAGACTAATCTCCCAACAGAATTAATCAATCCAATTTTATTTTTATAGTACTGCATCATAACAAACGTTATCTGATGACACTTTACGTTTGGAGCTGGTTTAAACCAGATTCTTAAACCAATTCACAGATTCCCAACAGAATCCTCCAATAGTAAACATTTGGTGACATTGCTGAGGAAAAACTTCTTAACAGGCAGAACTAACCCCACATGTACCTGTGCACCCATCTCCTGTACCTCACAATTCATTCTGCAGATAGTGTAGGCCAGACTGGGGACAGTGGAAACGGGTCAGTTGTACCACCTGTAATTGCTCTGATCAGGAACAACTTTGGGTTAACCTAATTCACTCTGCACATGCTCAGTTTGTTCCTTACTCCACATGGGAAGTTGTAGCCACACATCCACATTTATGAGGGAAAACATAATTTTGTGCATTATTTTTGTGATTCATAGTTTGTTTGTAGTTGGACTCATTAATGCCAGGTCTCACTGACATTTTAAAGTATTATTTACCAAACACATTTTATTTCACTTATATAATATAGACAAATCTTTGTCATTAGTCTGTTCTCCCCAGCATAAAAACTACTGTACCTACAACCTGTTGTTCACCATGGATCAAATATTAGTCTGATATCAGAATAGATTTATAATAGAATATCAGAAAAGTCGTGTCAGCTATCTTTGTGAGATAAAGATTTATGTAACTGTTAATCCACATGTCCATAATTACCTCGTATAAGATGATTGTATCCCATGTAGATAAATGTTATTATTTCATATACTGTATTAGCCAACAGGATATCGGCCAATATTGGATATATTAGATATCAGGGTTTTTTTACCCTCCAATGTCAGTATTGGCTCCAAAGATCCAATATCAGTCGGGCTCTAGTATCACCGTGTCCTGAAAATGTCATCAACATCTTTGTGTAACTTTTTGTGTTATCTTGTTAACAGACAGACAAACAGGTAAATAAACCCCAATGAAATCATAACCTCTGCTCTCCTTGTTGGAGGTAAAATATACATAAAAATAGTTTAGTGTGGCAGCCAGGGCACTTTTCCTAATAATTCAGTTACCTCCTCCCTCACACACAAACAGGTTTGTTACCCCACCCCCCAAAAGGGTAGAAGAGTATGTTTTTTTTGTGTGTGGGGGGGTCCATCTGTCTGTTTGTCAGCAACTTTGTGCAACAACTACTTTCCCTGAAATGTTCAGGAAAGGTGCAAGGTGGTCCAGAATAAATCTCATTGGTTTAATTTGCTTAATGTAGATTGAATGTCATAATGACCAAAAATGTATTTTCTCAATATAACAAATAAGGCAAATCAGGTCAAATGTGTGTGAAGGGGCGAGGTTTGATGTGTCTGGCACCACTGTATATCTCTGCTCTGAATATTTTCCAGAAAGCCTCCTGCTGTTTCATACCTATGGTTGTGTAAAATATGCAAGACACTGAACTCCAATATATGTATGAATCAGCTGTAAAAAAAAAAAAAAAAAAAAAAAAAAAAAAAGATTGAATAATGGATGAAATATTGAATAGTTAAATAATAAAATGATCATCAAAGAGACCAAAACAGCCAAAAAGGTTCACTTAAGACATAATTACAGTGCACCTCAATTCTAACAAAACTGTTGACTTTATGCTATCAGTGGAAAGTATCTGTGACAGTAAAATCACTTGACAAGTTCTTTGGTGTCCACCTAACTCAAGACTTTGTAAATATTTTTACTCTCTTGAGTTCCTTTCCCTCTGAGACAGTCCTATTATACTTGACTCTCCTCTTAAGTACAACACAAGCTCCTAAATATTGTTTTTGATAAGACCAGTGTAGAACATTCCTATTATTCGTAACTTTGATTGTGATTTTCTTGGAGACTGGCGGCATAGTTATTATCAATTTAAAAAATGGGAAAAAATGTTTCTCTTGTTGATTGGAAAGGCTCAGAGCGTGTAAATTATAGGCTGTGCTGGGTGAGGACAAACTGAAGCAGTTCCTTAGGACTGTCAGGTACTCAGAATAGGTTATTTTATCACAATCAGAAAACTTTAGATCTGTATATATTTTCAATTCAGGCTCCTGGAAAAAGGAAAAAAAAACACTGATAAAATAAATAAGACAGATGATTCATAAAACATCATAACCAAGCAGTAAGTTCTGTTTACTTTTCACACTGTGGGTTCCTCAGTAGATCTATCAAGAGGTTAGCTGAGGTTCACATCTCTAAAATGCCTGTTATTCTTCACAGGGAACCTGAAACCTTTATTAAAATAAATGGCCTTTGTTTCTGCAAACACCACTATTTATCACTTTGAACATGGTGGGAATTGGATTCACAGGTGGTCTGAGTTTATTAATGTTTAGTTGGGTGAATGGACAGCTAGTTTGTTGCTACTACTGAATAAAATATATACTCCTGTTATTTCTTTTGTTAGAACTATTATATTACATCATTAATAATTTCATTTTTGTACCATCACTAGTACAGTATATTTTTTCATTCAGAATCTAATGAACTCTTCCTGCTAAAACAAGTATAGTCATTCTCAGCAAATACTGTAGGTTTGGTCTCTGAAAGATACTTCACATCACCTATAACTTTTGTAATCTGTGTTTACGTCCACAGGTCAAAATGGAGAAAAAAAACTGGAACAAAATGTGCAGTCAAATAGATTTCTGTTGGAGTAGTCAGAAAGGAACATCCTGTAATTAAAGCTGCAGTTGTTGCTACTGTGACTCTTCTGACATGGCATTTCAGAGACTAAAATCAGAATCTTTATTGTCATTATACACAAGGTACAACAAAATTGTGCAAAAGTGAGTGCTATCCAAATACAATGCAAATAAATGTATTACTATTATCTGCAAAATAACATGTCATATTGCAGAGGTGAATAGTATTGAATATATACATTCATACTTTAGATAACTGAAGGTGGACTCAAGTTGTTTTTTTACACAGTGGGGGAGTCGGATCCTCTGACTATTTGCCAAACCAGTTAGACATAACTTATTTGTTTGTTTGGAAAATGAACAAGGTAAAGTACTTTATTTGTCATTATACACTGTACAATGAAATCTGTAGCCCATCCTTCATGCCATTGAGGCACCCTGTAAGGAGCAGTGGGCAGCCATGCGTGGTGCCCAGTGGCCCATCTCCTGCTGTATATTATAGTAGTTCTTTAGGCAGTGCTTTCAATAGTGTTTTTTTAAAAAACAGAGCTTGACCATTGGATTGTGTATCTGACCAACACACGTTTTCAATAATCAGTCCAGCGAGGTTTTACATAGTGCACTGCAGTGTGACATAATAAATGACTTCTATATCTAACAAGAAAGAACTTTTTTTTTTTATTGGTAACCACCAAAGGCTTGAGGGTCTGAAAATTATTCAGTCCAGTTGATTTGAAAATGAAGAAAGGAAAGGTATGAATAAAGTCCTTTGGTGTCTGTCAGTCTACTCCTCAGACGAAAAAATGCACAAGCTTAGGAGCATAAAACTTGACTCTAAAAATGCCCATTTTCTGTGAAACAACAGGTATAAGGAGATACGTAGTGTGCAAGAATAGCCAGAGATGGAAAGACAAGAGTTAGAGGGGAAAAGAAAGCGATTATTGAGTGGTACTGATGAGAGCAGTGGGGAAGAGGCCAGGATGCCTCCTGCTGGTGGTTTGAAGCCTTCCACCTGTGACTGCAGGATGGATATTGTGGCAAGACTAGAAGTCACACACATTATTCTATTCTCTTCAGGGCTCCATCATAAGAGCTCCCACCTGAAAATTTCACACCAGTTTGACATTTCCTTTCTGGGCACATGAAGCATTGCTGCGATAAGCAGAGCAGGCTTTATGTGGCAGATACACACACACAGTGTTTGTCTTCTTGTCCAGGAGAGTTAGCACTCCATCGCAACCCACTGATGGAGGGGTTATGGATGTCACTCAGTGAAGCCCGACAAAGGGAACAAGTAAAGAAACAATCCTGTAGGTTCAACATTTTTCGGTTTCAATGGGAGTAGCAGTGCTATAGTGTGTGTGTGTGTGTGTGTGTGTGTGTGTGTGTGTGTGTGTGTGTGTGGCACTGCACCTACGACATTTAAAAAAAACATATTATTGTTGCAGTCAATTAACTCTGCTGGTAATAACATACAGAACATATTCAATATTTATCAGTAATTTTTTTATCAGTTAATCTCATTAGAAACAAGATGGTTGACTCCAATAATAGAAATAACACTTGGAACTGGAGCTTGCATATTTCTTGTATATTCATTAAAGGTGTAATTCCTCTAAAAAACACTTTTTCACGCTCCTTTTAGAATCTTATGGGTCACCCCGAGTTACCAACACATGCTGCGGTTGAAAGAGCTGTGTCCCCTCCACTGGCTGTATTTATCATTCATGGAAAACCACACAGAGAAAGTAGCGACTCAGAAAAAGCCTGTCCACATTATGTACCGTGGACACTGGCATCACCCATGTGGGGTTAAGCCTGCCCACAGAATGCAGGTGACACTTCCTCCAGCCCATCCTCCATTGCAGCGAATCTGAAGTAGCATTAGCATTAGCATCTAAAAGAGAAGACTGCACCACAGTAGCTGCTGCACAAACCAGAAATTCATGCGTTCTTTGTGGAAATAAATCTTTTTTTTTTTTTTTTTTTTTTCAAAACAAGCAATGTCACGATACCTAGCTAGATGCTACTCTGGGATGGTAAACACGCACAGAGCAAGAGGGGAGGGGGGGTTCCTTCACACATTCTGAGCCAATGAGAGACACGTCATCACCACGTCATGAACATATATGAAGAAGTACAGATAAACTCTGTTGTTCGACCTCAAGTCAGTTTTCTACCGTGCAAAAATAGCGGGGAACAAAGCAACCCAAACTTTTTTTTTAAATACAACCAACGCACAATGCATTCAATAGCAATAGAGAACACAGCAAAATTAATGAAGTAACCATGAAATGACACCTTTAAGTGTAAATTATTGCATTATTTTATTCATCTGATGTCAACTGATGATGACTTGGAATGTCTAGTGGGTGGTTCACATGATGTGTTCTCCTATTTGTCAGCTCATAGATAATAGCATATAATGTTATTAGCTTAGCATTAAGCCTGGAAGAGTCGACGCAATTACGTATTATCCTTGTAACGGATCAGACAAACTTATGGACCCAAATGCAGGACTTGAACACTGGGACTGGATTTTACAATATTTATTATCAAGAATAATAAATGCAATAAATAATGCAAATTATCTGGTGAATGGGATCATCTGGTTAGATGCAACAACACCAGGCGTTGTAACTGGAGAAGAATCGAGAGTCAGACAAGCAAAGTTCATACACAAGTGTACCTGTACCTGTCTTCAGTCTTGGTTGACTAAGCTAATGGTTCATCTTTTGTCTAATACCCCAAATACTATATATGACTATAGTATTATTGGTGTGATATATTTGTAACTGACTGAAATTTATGAATCAAGGTTTGAACAGGATACTCAATGTGTGTTATATCTTTTTAAGTTTAGTTGTCATATGTAGCACAGTTTCAACAATCCCATCTCACTGCAACAGAAAACACACAACAGTTCTGGTTTCCTGAAGCTTTTCCTGTGGACGTTTTATTAAAAAAGCTTTTCATTAGAGGACTGCTGAAATACATGACAACTCTTTGATCTCTTGTATTTGTGTGCCTGCTGGTGTGCATATGCAAAAAAGTGTAAACTACTAGAACAATGTGCATGCGTGCGTGCGTGCGTGCGTGCGTGTGTGTGTGTGAAGCCCAGTAAAGGTGAGAACATGAAACACTCTCTTTCATATTTAATGAGTGGAGATGGGTCTAAGGAATGCTGCAGTGTTCACAGGAGGTATTCCCATGGGCTGTCAACCTGCTCACAGCACTCTGTTGTATCACTCACTATCGTGTGTGTGTGTGTGTGTGTGTGTGTGTGTGTGTTAAGCATGCATTTAGTGAGTGTGCAGGCAAAAAATAGTGCATCCTACTGAAAGTTTAATCATTTGTTTCGAGGGGATGGGGGCAGGGGTTCAGAGAAGCATATGGCACATGCATGAGCACTGCACCAGCATTGTTTTGATATTTCTCCTCAGTGTATACGAACTGAGAGAGATGAAAGTATGGGGAGTTCTATTGAATCTGCAAACTAGGCCATGCATTAATAGAGTGTGACACATGCATTTAACATAGTTTTACATACCATATATTTGATGCACGACCGTAGCGTGTCACAGATGTCATGCCCTCCCAGTACCCGCAGAATCCTGATGGGCCTGAGGTGTTTCTTCTGTTTCTGATTAAGAAGCGTTTTTTTCTTCTTTTATCTCTGCTCTCATCCTGATTAACTTTGCATTGTCACTAATCAAAGCTGGTCTGATTCTGCCGTGGAACACACTGTCCTAGAGCTCTGTGATGGATTTAGCTTGAATTTTTTTTTTTTTTCAGCAGGAGCCTCACACAGTTTATTCCCAATTTAGTTTTGAATGATTGCACTATTATGCTAAAACACCATTTGGGTATATTCCTTAAATGCTAATTTCTCATCATCTGAAACGCAAATGGGGAACTCCTGGAGGTGCCGTGCTCTGTTTGGGAGCTGTGGGGAGAGGAAACAGGAAGAGAGGAGATGGCTCGCTCAAAGGTCTTGACATGTTTGACTGATGACTGTCAGGCTTTAAAGAAACATTAGCTTTGATCAGTAAGAACAAAAACAGCACCTTCCACCTTGCAAGCTTCACAGAGGATGATAGAGCCGAAATATATCTGACTCTGCATTCTGACAGCACTATTGAAACTTATGGGGAACACTAAATCAAGTTTTCTGAGCAAGTTTTTCGAACTTATTATTTAACCCAGTACTGTGTATCTTTGTAATGCAGCATTTCACCATGGCTGCGAGATAATACATACAGTAATGTGTGGTATTTTTTTCTTCTCTATGACTGTCATGCAGTGCATCAACATATAACAGTGATACTATTAACGTGGGTAATATTTGTCATTTTACTATCATCTGAGTTACTCTGGGATTCCTACCAGTAATAACCTCTAATCTAATATACGAATGACATTGAGGAAGAAAAATTAATATAACAGAAAAGCGCATGCATCAATTAACTGTGCGTAGTTTCCGCCCTGAAGTCGTTTAGTTTAATATGCCGCTGCCTCATTTTATTTTATTGTTCTCTTGTTTCTCCATGCATCCTTCAGAATACAGCTGAAAAACACATTTTAATGTTGATATTTATTCCCTTAGTAGATTATAGACATGAAGATAATGTACCCTTGACCTGTAGTCCATGCCAGGGTTTCCTTGTCATTCAGTATTTACAGTAGAAAACATCCCTCTTCAAAACCATATCAGTAACATGTTCTAGTTAAACTATACGTAAAAGAAATAGCTGCTGCACCCTTTCTTAGCTAAATTGTGTCTTCAAAGATGATGTTTTGATCCACTTCAGACCTTCATCCGGTTACATATATAAAAAAAATACAACGCTGTAAAATACAGTTCAAAGTTGTTTATTTGAGAATATTTTGTGTTAAATTAGTTGTGAAATCAAATATAGCTGTAGTTTTACAGAAAGAGTATGTTATTATATATATATATATATATATATATATATATATATATATATATATATATATATATATATATATATATATATATATATATATATATATATATATATATATATATATATATATATATAAAATGTTCCTCTCGCCCCACGTGGGCGGTGTCTCCTTCAGGCTCGGGTCCTCTACCAGAGGCCTGGGAGCCTGAGGGTTCTGCGCAGGATCTTAGCTGTTCCTAGCAATGCGCTCTTTTGTACAGAGATCTCTGATGTTGTTCCTGGTATCTGCTGGAGCCATTCTCCCAGCTTGGGGGTCACTGCCCCTAATGCTCCGATCACTACTGGTACCACTGTTGCCTTCACACTCCACATTTTCTCTAACTCCTCTTTCAGCCCTTGGTATTTCTCAAGCTTCTCATGTTCTTTCTTTCTGATGTTGCTATCACTGGGGACTGCTACATCTATCACCACCACTGTCTTCTCATGTTTATCCACCACCACTATGTCAGGCTGATTGGCCATCACCATCTTGTCAGTCTGGATCTGGAAGTCCCACAGGATCTTGGCCTGTTTGTTCTCTGTCACCTTTGGGGGGTTCTCCCATCTTGACCCTGGGACCTCCAGTCCATACTCTTTACAGATGTTCCTGTACAGTATGCCCGCTACCTGGTTATGCCTCTCCATGTATGCCTTGCCTGCCAGCATCTTACACCCTGCTGTGATGTGCTGGACTGTTTCAGGGGCTTCTCTACACAGCCTACACCTTGGGTCCTGTCTGATGTGGTAGACCCCGGCCTCTATTGCTCTGGTGTTCAGGGCTTGTTCTTGTGCAGCCATGAGTAGCGCCTCTGTGCTGTCCTTTAGTCCAGCCTTTTCCAGCCACTGGTATGTCTTTTCCATATCAGCCACTTCCTCAATTTGTCGATGGTACACGCCATGCAAGGGTTTGTCCCTCCATGATAGCCCCTCTGGTTCCTCGACCTTACTGGGCTTTTGTTGCCTGAGGCATTCACTTAGCAGTTGGTCATTGGGGGCCATTTTCTTGATGTATTCCTGGAGGTTCGCCGTTTCCTCTTGGACAGTAGTTCTGACACTTACTAGTCCTCGGCCCCCTTCCTTTCGCTTAGTGTACAGCCTCAGGACACTGGACTTGGGGTGGAACCCTCCATGCATGGTAAGGAGTTTCCTTGTCTTGATATCAGTGGCTTGTATCTCTTCCAGTGGCCAGGATATTATCCCAGCTGGGTATCTGATTACTGGCAGGGCATAGGTGTTAATGGCCTGGATCTTATTTTTGCCGTTCAGCTGGCTTTTCAGGACCTGTCTTACCCTCTGTAGGTATTTGGCTGTGGCTGACTTCCGAGCTGCCTCCTCATGATTACCATTTGTCTGTGGGATCCCTAGGTATTTGTAACTTTCCTGCACATCTGTGATATTCCCTTCAGGTAGGTCAACCCCTTCAGTTGTGATCACCTTTCCTCTTCTAGATATCATCCGCCCACATTTATCTAGTCCGAATGACATCCCAATGTCTTTGCTGTAGATCCGGGTGAGGTGAATTAGGGAATCAATGTCACGCTCATTCTTGGCATACAGCTTGATGTCATCCATGTAGAGGAGGTGGTTGATGGATGTTCCACTTCGGAACTGGTATCCGAAGCCACTCTTTGAGATGATCTGGCTGAGGGGGTTTAGGCCTATGCAGAACAGCAGGGGGGACAGAGCATCTCCTTGGTAAATGCCGCATCTGATGTTCACCTGTGCAATTGGCTTTGAGTTGGCCTCCAGAGTTGTCTTCCACAGCCTCATTGAGTTCTGGATGAACTCTCTTAGTGTCCTGTTGATGTTATACAGTTTTAAGCATTCCAGTATCCATGTATGTGGCATTGAGTCATAGGCTTTCTTGTAATCAATCCAGGCAGTGCACAGGTTGGTGTTCCTCGTCTTGCAATCTCGGGCAATTGCTCTGTCAACCAGTAGCTGGTGTTTGGCTCCCCTGGTGTTGTTGCCTATTCCTTTCTGTGCTCTGCTCATGTATTGCTCCATGTGCCTACTCATCTTAGTCGCTATGATGCCTGATAGAAGCTTCCATGTGGTGCTGAGGCAGGTTATAGGCCGGTAGTTAGATGGTATTGTTCCCTTCTGGGGGTCCTTCATTATGAGGACTGTCCGGCCCTGGGTTAGCCACTCTGGGTGGTTTCCCGATATCAGCAGCTGGTTCATCTGTGCTGCTAGGCGTTCATGGAGTGCTGTCAGTTTCTTAAGCCAGTAGGTATGAATCATGTCGGGCCCTGGTGCTGTCCAGCTCTTCATTTTGGACACTCTGGTTTGGATGTCTGCTAGTGTGATGACTACTGGGTCTTGTTCTGGGAGTTGGCTGTGCTCTGCCTGTAAGTCTGTCAGCCATTGGGCATTGGTGTTATGTGTTGCCTCCTTCTCCCAGATGCTCTTCCAGTATTGCTCAGTTTCAGCCCTAGGTGGGTCTGTTGTCACCTTGCCCCCCTGCCATTGAGAGTAGACCTTAGCTGGGTTGGTGGAGAACACCTGGTTTATTCTCCTGGCCTCTACCTCTCTTGTGTATCTCTTTAGGCGGGTAGCTAGTGCTGTGAGCCTTTGCTTAGCAGTCTCCAGTGCCTCAGCTGTGGACAGTTTGTTGTATTTCTTGGGCAGTTCTTTCCTCAGATTCACACCTCTGCTTAGTTCTGTTAAAACACTGACTTCTCTCCGTGCTGCCATGATCTTTGCCTCTAGCCTTCTCCTCCATGGGGCAACATTCTGGCTGCTCTGGCTGTTCATCTTGTAGCCAAGCATCTCAAGGATTACGGTTGCTGCTGCATACATCAGCTGATTGGTCTCAGTGATGGTAGTGGTAGGGACAGTTTGCAGTGCAGTGTTCAGGTCCTCCAGTAGAGACTGGTCTGGTACTTTGTTCTTTAGCCTTGGCAAGCAGGTAGTTGTGTTCCCCCAGGATTTCATGATTCTCTTTCTCAGGTCAGCTGCCCTTGTGTTTAGTCTTTCTGGGGCTTGGTACCCAGAAAGACTAAACAATAGTCAACAATATATTGACAATAACAATATATACATATATATATATATATATATATATATATATATATATATATATATATATATATATATATATATATGTATGTATATTATTATTACCTCCACCAAGAACTAGAATGTAATACCTCCTTGGCGGACCTCTCTTCCTTCACAGGGGGGTGGTCTGCCTCTGCAGAGGTACTTTTGTAGTTTCATTGTAACTTGAATTTTAATTTGAACTGTGAAGCTGTGAGCAGGAAGGGTCACCAACATCTATTCTGTTTAAGGAAACTGTCCCACTTCCACATCAATAGAACTATGATGAAACTTTTTTTTATTGTGCTTTTATTTGATCATTTTTACTCATGTCATGGTTCAGACACATGCCCCTCAAAGACAGGAACACAGTGGCCCAGATCATCAAATGGTGGAGTTGTATAATTGGGCAGTCTGAGCTGAGGCTGGAGGCCCTGTACACCAGGCAGGTACAGCAGCAGTGTCACATCCATCTCAGCTGATGACTCCCATCCTTTGGCCACAGAGCTCCAGCTCCTCCCATTGGGATGGAGATTTAAAGTCCCCAAATCCAGGAGCACTCTGCTACAGAAACAGCTTTGTTCCTGCTGCTGTTTCTCTTTTAAATATATTCTGAGGCATGACACTTTGTTTTATTTCTTAGGCCTGGTTTATTTTAATGTGGTCTTAAAATAATTATTATCTTTATCTCTTGTTCCTTGTATGATTTTTATGGTTTGTACGCTTTTTATGGGTTGTTTTTTTAGTCTGGCTTATAACAGGTTTGTATTGGAATTTTTACAGGCATTTTTTAAGGATATCTCATTTCATTTAATGATTCTTATTCACTAATTTTAGTGTGTTTTTTTTGTGTGATTTTAACCCTTGATCAATGAGCTACTGGAGGTACTTGTTTATGTCTTTGTCTGTGCTGTTCTTAATTGTCCACACAATTGTCCTGTTTTTTTAATATTTTATTGTTTATTGTTTGTGATGCCCTTTTCTGAACTGTAACAAAACTCTACCTACATGTATTAATAAAGTCACCTTGACCTTGACTTTGACCATGTTAACAAAAGCAGATTTGTTTGTAGAAATTATGTATTTCTATTGTTTTATGGAAATAAAACTAAAGTGGAAAATAATGTGGGGAAGTTTAAGTTACACCGTGACAATGTTATAATAACAGGCTATTCGCATAAAAATATATACTTTTCAAGTAATAAAGAAGTAAGCATTTAATTTTAAATAGAGTAACCAACAGGTGACTGTGCTCCAGTTTGTAGAGTGGGTCGTAGAATGACCAAAGGGTTGGCAGTTCAAATCCTAGCTCTGATTCTATTTCTTGTTAAATGTACATGTTTAATATGTTAAATCTACATGTTAAAAATGTTAATTCCACAAATTACTTTTGTAAATCTGTTTACTGTTTGGTGTGTTTTTTATTCTGGCAACCACAGCTGTCATTTGTTTTTCTCAGAATTTATTTTGTACAGGACAGTTGCCATGGTGACAGCAATTGTTTCAGTGAACTTGATTTAGCGTGGATTTATACAGATTGTGTTAATGTGTGTTTCCTTTTTGAATTCTTCCCATATTGGAGCACTGATACCCACCCTTTTATTATCAGTCATTCATGGTGTTTTCACAGCAGTTGTGCTGTTTGGTCTGTCTGTCTGTCTGTCTGTCTGTCTGTCTTTCAGTAATTAAGCATCATGTGCTTTTTGGCAGTGATTGTATTTAATATGTAACTCTTGACACATGGAGCCAAACTGTAACACCCTAGTGTAAAAATATACACCCCTTCATACAGTGAAGGTTAATCACCCTGAGGGTTTGTGCTTGTTCTGTTGTTAAAGCTGATAATCTATGCAAAGTGCTCACATCAAAACACAATATTTACAGTATAAATAAGATGCAGAGCATAAATTTCACTGATTTAGTTTCAGCCACTAGATCTATCAAAATTTGATGTTATTTTGCAACTTTCTCTCAAGAAGGGGCGCATTTGATCCAAAGCTTTAAAGAGGAAGTAGCCCCTTTAAATCAATCAACATAACGAGCCGTTGAGTAAACACATCGTTAGATTTTTTTTTCTAAACATTTTTATCTTGTGTCTTGTTGCAACCAAATTTTCTATAAAATATAAAACATCAGAATATAAAAGAGAAAACGTCAGAATATTCATATAAGTCTAATCATACAGCCTGCTAAGAAAGCATCCATGCTTCAGTTCCAGTTAACACGTTATTGTGCCACTAAAAAGTCTGATAATTACACATGTAAAGATGCTGCTTAAAAGTTATTCTTTTCATGTAAGATCAATATGTGGTTTCAAGTTCAGTGAATAAACAAGTTCTTCATTATTGTTGTCCCACTGCTGTTGTTTTTTACAGAGCTTCCGTACGGCTGGGAGAAAATCGATGACCCCATTTATGGCAGCTACTATGTCGAGTAAGTCGGGTACATCTTTAATATGTAATGGCTTGCTTTTGATTTTCAGTGTAGCCCAGTGGTGCTGCATTAATCATATTTATTAGGAGAAGACTGGTGTTGCAGCCAGGAAGTAGCTGCTCCCTTTTGCCAGCCCGCTGATGGCTTACTGTTTTTATTTGTCTATGCATACATGTCCCTCTGTCTCAAACACTTACAATGAACTAAGTTTATGAGCAGAAATCGGTGTTTGTTGAACCATTCTGCCCTTGTTTTTAGTATGTGTGTGCCTATCTGTCAACCACAGCAGCAGCTTGTCAGTGCAGTCGACTATCCTCTGTATTGAACTACATGTCCCCTCTCTGTTCAGAGGTGTCACTTTTTTGGCTAGATGCTCCTCACTCTGGGGCGAAGGGACAGAGCTCTATTTTTAGACAGGCAGGGGGAGTCATTTGGCTCGACTTTCCTCAAGAAAACCTCCAGAGTGACATCCAGTCACAGGCTGCCTTATGAAATGCTCTATTCACTTGAAATGTTTGTACTTCAGTGCTAGTTTCATGTAAGAGGTTGCAAGAGTTTGACATTATGTAAGCATGTAAAAAATACAGTCAAGCTGTTTTGATAATTAGCACAATACTGGAGCGTTCATTAATGATAAAATGGTAATGTATGTGTCTGTGTGCACAAAGACATCTCAAAGAATGAAGGAAGTATCTAATGATGACTCATTATTTCACACTGGGAAATTGCACTTTTAGTTTTCGGTGACTATGTTCCCCCTTACAAACTAAATTAAGAAGAATGTGGGATGTTAGAGGAAATCACTGCTTCATGTGCAGGTTTCCTCCTCGTCACTGATTCACATGCTCCTGCTTAGTGACAAGCTGAATTTAGGAAGGAAAGCTCCATGTCAGACATTTGTTCCCTTTACTCAGCAAAGCTGTTCTGCAGCTCTCTTACATAATCTGGGGACCAGCCGTTTAATTAATCATCAGAGCAATATCTGCTTTAGCACCACGGTTTTTAGGTCTGGCTGTTGCAGAGAGGGTTAGTTTGAGACCCTGTTTGCTCTTGTGTTCTCACATCTGAAGTCTATTCTGTTGTTTTTGTTGTTGTTGTTTTGTTTTGTTTTTAAATCATAGCCATATAAATAGAAGAACCCAGTTTGAGAACCCAGTACTGGAGGCCAAGAGGAGACTCCAGCAGCAGCAGCAGATGCAAAGCCAGGGTCTGTCTTCACTGCCCCTTCCCACCATCTACAGAGGTAAGACCACCCTGTTGGGTTTACACAACACCTTTCAATGTAATCATTCTTCAGTATGTTTCTACAGTGTAGTGTACAAACTACTGTGCTGTGTCCTTCATTTTCACCTTGAAGTAATTTCTTTACAGATCTACAGAATATGTTCACGTGTACAGATGTATTTCGCTTCCTCATTTCAACTGTATGAAATTACAGAAACAAAAGATCTGAATAGCAGTGGTGAAGATGAACCTATGTATCATGTATATAAGTATATTTTCCTGTGTATTTTATTTCTTTATTTGTTAATGGACAGTAGCGAGATGACTAAAAAGCATTAAATATGGATGAAACACACAGAACTGAAGGCCCAAAGCCATGTTGCATTTCATAGGTATTGTCCTAAATCATTCTGCTTCCAGGTCATGTGAAGTCTGTGCTGGATCCATTGTCATTGTCAGCCAACAATTGGCTTACAACCAATAAATTACATTAAAACAGCATCAGGGCAACAACCATGAACTGTATTATCCATGGTTCTAGGATGGCAGTTCCTGTGTCTCCACCTTTTCTGTTTCCTCTATACTGACATCTGGCACAAAAATGCCTGAAACTTAAAACTAAAAAAGGAGGATAGTTTCTTTCTTGGGTTACAGTAGTAATAATGACAATTATTCTCAAGGGTGATAGGAGTAATATTGTGTAAATTGATAACAGTTGGTTCATTTGTAAGAAATGTGACAAAGTTTTTGGAACTAATTAGTCAACTTTAGCCTCAGGTGAAACAATATTTTTATGCTCTCCTTTTTAATTACTGTTTTCCTGCTATCTGATTGAAGTGATCATGTTCCATTCACTCACCACTGTTTTCGTAGCAGCAGGACATACTTGGTAGGCAAACTGTCTGGACTGGATGGTGCAGCGGAGGTTTGTTTCCGTAGTAACGTAGTAGCACAGAACTGTGAGTAGAGAGCCTGTCTCTGTGGTTACACTGTGTACATTCCAGTGAGGCTCTCTTTCCTCCCTCCTCTTTCCTCCTACTTTCCCCCTTTAAAATGTTGGTGCCAGTGGAAGATGCCAGCCCCTTTGCAACCCTCCCCAGATCCTTCCTCGCTCAGGTCAGCCCTGTGCCTGAGCGCTGCCACAGTCTTGGCGACCTCTCCCGCTCGCCGACTACAGGTCGCAGGGCCGCTGCATACAACACATCCTCCTCCGCCAACGTCTCCCCACTCCGGCGTGTTCTGACTCGCCGGATGAATATGTGCCCCCACCAGCAGCAGCAGCCACTTCCTGCCTCCGCCTGCACTGTGGTGCTAGAGCAGCCTGTCTGTAGCCCCTTCTCCCTGTGGCACTTTGTCAGTAAGTAGGCCAAGGCAGAAGCAAAGAAGGCTGACTGTCGTTCTCATGGCTGCCTGCGCTCGTTTGACTTACTGTAAGCATGCTAGCTTGCAAGTGAGCTTTCCCCTTGAGGCAGCTAAAGGATCGGTGTGGTGATCGTGTACCATGACATGTCTTATCGCTTGGCATAAGCAGACACAAAGTGTAATCACTCAGTCTATGTTTGGACCAGTGACAGCAAAAGGATGTAAACTAGTACGCTATCCACGTCTCTTTGTGAGGTGAAAAGATTGGAGATTTAGTTAAGTGTGACTAAGCTTGCTGGCTGAGATCCTTTCATTCCTCAAATGACACCCTTCCTCCAAAAATCTCCCGACTCTCCCTCCTGCAGAAATCTCCCAGTTCTTTCCTAGCTGTCCTGAGCATCTTCTCTTGGATCTTATCCCTGACTGGCAGCATGTCATTTTCTGAGTTTGCTGCTTCCCTGGTGGCCTTGGGACTGAAGAATTGCATCATTGACCTGCACCCCTTCTGACCACCATATCCCAGCATGGGACACAGGAAAGGACAATGGTTTTGTATATGTAAGATAGGGAAGGATTTTGCATTTATAGTTGGCATAGGAGCAAACCTATTGAACCACACCTGCACCTTTCAGCATCACAGCCCCACCTCTTTCCAAGTTTTGCAGTTAATATTATACCCTGCCAGTTTTCCTGCAGCTACACCCGTATCTTTAATGGACAAGCTTCACCTGTGCCCCCACCCATTGAGCACTGCCCTGCACCAGCTTTAACGGTCCCTCCTGTCTTTTCTTTGAAGCCCTCATGCTGACATTTGTAAATGGTTAATTTATTATATCTGTGTCGTTTATAGAGAAGCCGTTGTTCACGCGGGACCCCACTCAACTGAAAGGCAGTTTCTTATCCACATCGCTCCAAAAGAGCAACATGGGCTTTGGATTCACCATAATCGGAGGGGACGAACCTGATGAATTCCTGCAGGTTAAGAGTGTTATCCCTGATGGACCTGCTGCAGCAGATGGAAAGATGGCCACAGGTAAGCCTCAGGCATGGATGAAACATAGCTTGAGAATAAGGCAAGCCAAACACACAAACAAAAACACATTTTCTCGGCCTGTATTCATAGATGGGAGCAAAATGACTTACTTTACAGATTACATTTGGTCTCATAGTAAAGTTTCCTGATTTAGATACTTTTAATATTTATTTTACTGAACTATGTTTACCTTGGTACAATAGGTTATGTTTAAATTACCAGGGTTACATTAAGACAGTGCTTCTCAATCTTTTTTCTGTTGGACCCCCCTGTGAGAGACAAAAAAAATCTCCAGGCCCCCACTCAACCCCACCAACCCTGTAACAGTGGTCCAATTATACCTGTTATTTAAATAAACATCCATAATGTAAAAGAATGTTTTGCTTTTCATTGAATAATTTGCTATGCAAATTAAAAATAACAATTGAACAATACAAATAAATTACAAGACTACTCCGAGAATATATTTTCCTAAATGGAAATCGGAAATGCACAAATACATAACTATGACAATAAAGTTCCTTTTACAACAACAAACACATTTTGGTAACATAATGAACATTTTAACAGTGTCAGTAGATACAATGAGCCCATTTACAATGCACATCTCAGAACATTCTAATACAAACTGAGCAAAAACAGAAACATTTTTCTTCTTTCAGTTCAATCCTTATTCACTTTCCAAACCTTAACTCTTTGTCTAGTGACAGATAACCATGGCAATAGATTTGTTCGTTATATGCCCATAGTCTACAGTGCTCCAACGCTAAAACATTTGTTCCACCAGCTACATTTTCTAACCTTAAAAAAATACCCAGGGGAGATGCCATGCCCCCATGGGAAGCCTTCACTTTTATAACCCATAGTTTGAAGAAAAACTGCATTAAGAGAAGTTATGTAGTCTGTCTGCATTAACAAAATGTTGGGAAATAACTTTATAAGCAAAGACAGCTCATCGAGGTGAAGATGGAGATGATGTCAGAGAGATGAAATAGTGTAAAAACAAATCACTGCACAAGACATAAATTAATCTCAATCCCAAACATGTAAATAGGAAGAAATCCCTTGGTCTCATTTAAGGGATTGTTTCATTTTTTACTTTCTCTCAGACTTGATAGAGGATGCTGTATGTGTAGGACTATGAATGATGTGAAAAATCACTTTGATTATCCACACAATATGAAAAGAGTTTTTACCAATATTACATTTTATTAATTATTTGGGGGTTTTATTGTTTTGGCAGAACTAATTCCACTGTCACCATAGTAACAGTATGTGTACTTGTTTCCTACCTGGTGTCATACCTACTCTGCACTCTGTCACGTTTCCCCTCATTCTATTCATCTATTTCACATTTGGTTCTCACACACTAGTTCTCATCACTTCACACTATTTAAGCTCAGTGCTGTGTTCCAATATTCATACTGTCATGAGTACACTTACACACAGTACACTTTCTGTACGTACTAAGTGTACATTTTTCAGTGGGTAAATGCTGTTCCAATTCCAATACTGGATCTGATTCTGCCTTCTGCACTTACTGGAAATGGTGTCAGAAACCGCAAAAAAATCATTTTTTTTTTCTTACCAAAATAGATGCTATTGTAAAACTTATTTTTCACACAACTTTTAATACAAACCGTCACTGATGTTTTAACGCTGTAAACATAAGAACTTACATCTGTAGGTTGTAGGGGTCGTTTGGCTCGAGGTAAAAATATGGTAAAGATATTTACACACAAAGATGTATGTGCAGTACACAGTGGGTACTATGTGCTGTCGGTTCACAGATAAACACACTTTATTTACTGCAACTATATATATATATATATATATATATATACACAGTGCACATTTTGTGTGTGCGTGTGTTGTATGCATGTCTTTGTACATCTTTGTACATGGAAATGCGCAGGTGTAACTTGCAAGCATACATTGTGTGTCCGTGTGTATGTCTGTGTCTGTACTTGTGTGTGCACCATCTGCAACACTTTACTCCTTCATTAATCATGAAGGGACTTTATAGGTTCCATAACTCCTGGCTGTGGCCACATGGGGGAGGAACTGTAGCATGTATGATCAGATACACGCAAACCTGTACACACTGTGGGACAGAGCAGCTGTATTAAAGGTCAAGAGAAAAGAGTAGAAGGTTTGTCAGTTCTCTCGATATGCAATGTTTTTATCTGTGGAGGCTGGAGCAAACACGGTGCATAAAGTGGTCATTTATCACACATAAAGTAAAACACTGAGGGAGCTTCCTTTATGCTAAAATAACAGAGGCTTGCTTTATTAAACAGTCTATAACACTGGGTCATAAATGTGTTACGCTTTTTAACGTATGGGTGTATGAGCCAAAAGTATTTTCTCTGATTACAAACAAAGCTTATCCCTAGACATAAAACATTTTCTGATGACATTCACAAGGTAAAGTCAGTTTTATAAGAGCTAGTGCTTGGTTCAGAGAACACGAGATAAAAAAACAGTTTTCTTTTAGCCATTGATAGACGGTTACTGTGTAATTAAATTAACACTAGCAGTTTCAAATTAACTTAACTAATATTTGAATATGTTGAATTGTAATGCTTTTATCTGATTTGTTTAAAAACACACTGAAGGTAACTGCTTTTTTAATCTAAAGTTTCGATTTTCACTGTCGCTATAATAGATGATATTTGTTTAAAAAGTTATCTTTTCACTCCATGGTCTATGTTTAAATATATTGAACAATCATTATCTTTGTTCTACAGAGAAGAGTGATCAACACTCTGATTGTAAGCATGTTTTAATTAATAGCACTTAAAGGAGACAAATCTTAAGATGAGGCCAAACAAATCTCTTTCTAATTACTCCTGCAAATATGATGCAGCTGTAATGAGTTTTGGAGTGCATGCCATTCTCTTTGGTCTGACCTTCGAAGATACAAAACACTGAAATGATGGCAGCTTCTCACAAATGGTTGCACCCCGCTGAGGCTTTAAACAGTGCCGTTATTATGGCCTTGTCTCTGCAGAGCCACAGAGACCTCCTTTATGTCAGCGGGCTGCACTCAACACTAAGCACAGAAGAATATGTTATAAAGAATAGACAAGGATGGCAGTGTTAAAGGTAACGTACCTGTGGGTGTGGGTCTTGCCATGAGTATGTTTACAGTGAGTTGGAAGGTCAGTGTGTGGCAGGGGGGCTTGTGGTGAATGGAGGGAAGACTCTGCTTTGTGTGTTGATAGAATGTGTGTATGTCTGGAGTTTATAGGGATCAGTTCAAACACATATTTTTTTAATCGTCTTGAAAAGTTTGCAGCCATGCACACAATGCCTTACTTGCTCAGATCTTGAGGTCTATTTACTTAGGATAAGCAAGAGAGAATTGACAGATTTTTTCAAAGAGGGTGTTCAATAGGTTATGATATCAGCATTCATATATTTTTGTTAAATACTGTAACTTCACAACAGAAGGTAAAAATTAATCCAGACTAAACTCTCACTTACATCAATGTCTATCAATTTTCAACTTTTTTAAAATGTTCGACGTGTATATTTTGTGTCGTCTTCCTTTAAAATAGCTTATTGCAAACAACAGAATATTGTCCAAACCACTCCTATGGCTGTAACATAGAGTACAAGAGGCAGAGTTTTTCTCATTTTCCACTACTTGTATCAGCACGACTTACCTTTGTTCGCCACAACTTTTTGGACATTTCCTATTAGATCATATATAGTATTTCTACTATAGGTTTCAAGCAGGGGAAAGCAATTTAAATATATATTGATCCATTCAGAATTGTCAGAATGTACATGTGTTACTGAGTTGCATTATGGAATACCACACTGAGAGAGAAATTTCTGAAAACAATTTTGATAAATCAACCACATATTTGAAGTCGAAACAAGCATATTTTCACCTGGAAAATTTTGATATAATATTTCATTTTAGAAATTCTAACACAGATTTAAGACAAGGAGCCTGATTTGCATTGCCAACAATAATTCAGACATGTTCCAGATGCTTGTTGGAATAAAAAATAACAATATAATAATAAAATAAAACAAGATAACAAAAAATAACTTGACCTCCAGGTTGTGGACTGTGCTTCTATGTCCTGTTCAACCACTTGAGTTTGTTAATACAAACAATAACTGAACATGTTAGGTAATCAGCTCAAAGTTTGGACATATTTTCAATATGGACTACAACCTCTGCTGCCAAACAATGATGGTGTACTCATGTTCATCAGAAGGCTTGACCTTATGATCTATGTAATGATGTAACTAGTTACAGATGTGACAAATTAAGAATGGATTGAAACAGGCTGTAGATTTTTGCCAAAGTGAATATAAAGATAGGTTGACAGCACTTAAAAGATTAAAATTTTATTTATGAATTTTTTTACTTTTAGGGCCCAAATACAGAAATGTAACAAAGACTAATAAAACTGGGTTTAGCAAAATAATGCCTCTTTAATGGTGGATATATTCTGCCATGGGAACTAAAACAGAAGTGGGATCTGAACATAATGATGCTTCAAAACACAATCATATATATATTCAATAGCTGTGCACATAGTCACATAGGTAGAGGTTTGGGTTATGTTGAAGCATAAGACTATATACAGCACAAACATTTCCTGTGTCTGTAAAATAACTTGCCACTGTTCCTGTCTTCTCATAAAGAATGAGATCTGTGAGCATAGTGAGGGTGATTTGAGGTCATGACTCTATCATTTGTTTTCTGCTGCTGTGCTCCGCTATTGATTCTGACACCAGCTCTCAAGGCAAATGTCGTCCACGTTTACCCAGATTAATTAAAAAGTCCCACATGTCATGTTGCCTCAAGGTGTGAGCTCACTTTGTCAATACCGGTAGACTGTTAAAATTTGTAAAGCCAGTGCTCGACTGCTACCCAAAATGGTTTACAGTAAGAGTGTGAATGTCTTAGTTATGTCTCAACCTGCAGTTACACGTGCTACTGAGTGGTTAACGGTACTCAGCTGCAACATCCAATCCAGAAAATCAATATAAATTGCCATGTTGTTTGAGTAAAAGTGTCATTGATCAAATCATTAGTGCTTTTATAATCTCCTGTTCTTGTTTCCGGGGAATTGGATGGGATGTAGCTCAGGGTTAGTGAGGTGAAAGCCAATCACTAAGCACATGCTTTATTATTAATCATGAAGGATCTTTGCATTTCACCATCTCACTCTTCAGTACACACTCACAGACAGACAGGTCTTGGCTCAAAAGAACCTGGCAATTATTGCAATTAGAAAATAATTGTTTTCATTATCAACCCAGGTAATGGTGTTTGCCAGCCTTTAATACTGATTGTGCACTGTGTTTTAAAAAATCTACAAGGTGCCTGCACCAGTGGAGCACAACAGACTATATTTAGTAATTTGGTTGAGGCGAAGATAAGTGTGGATGTGGAGCAGTTTTGTATGAGAACATTTAATTGTCAGCTACTTTTTATCTAGAGTGTAGTGTGTTGCAGTCAGCACATAAAAGCATTTGGTCCCATAAAAGGCAAACATTTTAGCCACTTGTCATCTGTACTATTTTACCCACAAAAGGCAGATAAGACATTATCTTTGGTCATGTTTATCTGTAGACATGGTTTATAGCTGGAAGGGAAATGTAGGAAGATACCAGGGCTGTAGTCTATGAGGAAGCCAGAGCCTTTAATCACAGAATGAACAGATGCTATAGCGGGAGTTTTTGTAATTTATATTTATTAATATCTTACAAATGTATCGTTTTTTTGCAACATCTTGAAAGAAAGACTTTCTTTCATCAGTCTTTCTTTACCTGTTATGGCTGACCATATACAAATATCACACTATTACATGGTGCATGACGTTGCTAGTCATTAATATTTTAATCATTTTTATTTAGTTAAAGCCTTTAGCAAGTTTTTTTTTTTTTTTTTAGAATCATAATAAAATACACCATCACCATACTCTCCTGTCTTTTTGTCTTTCTCATTTTGTCAGTCTTTGTAAATGTAGTCTTTAACTATAAGTCAAATCTAGTAAAAGGCTGGTGCCAAGAAGTATTCACTTAAGGAAACTTAAGACTAAAATAAAGATTGTTTCATCTATTTTTCTTTAAGTTCCTTTCCCAGATCAGACAATGGAGTGAAATGCCTACAAATCAAACTGCTAGGCATTGAAGATAATGCAGCTCATTATATGATAAAGCTGGGTTATTAGTAAAAAGTATTATACAAATGTCATTTTGATGGAGTTTTCATGTTTGTAATAAAATCTGGAAGTTGTGTTTTGACTTTTACTTTCTCCAGCTGTACCTACACTGCCACTCATGTTTCTCTGTGTCCTTTCTCCCCTCCTCAGGTGATGTAATTGTCTACATCAATGACGTGTGTGTCCTTGGCACCACCCACGCTGATGTGGTCAAACTCTTCCAGTCGGTACCCATCGGTCAAAGCGTCACTCTGGTTTTGTGTCGTGGATACCCTTTACCCTACGATCCAGAGGACGCTGCCAACACTAACAATAACACCACCACCATTATCTCCCCACTGGGCATCATGGACCAGCGGCCGATCATGGTCAATGGCAGGACGGGTTATGATAACTACCTGGACTATCTCTCTCGCACGGCCCGCTTCGTCACAGACCCCACTCAAGAGCAGGTCAACGCCCAACAACAGCTGCTCACCCCTCATCCGGGTGATACCCATTTAGACGGCTCACTTCCTCCCACTACTGGAACTACGCCCCCTGACAGCGTATCCATGGCGTCATCAGGGGCGACACAGGGCGAGCTGTTGTCGCTCACCATGGTGAAGGGCATGGACGGGTTTGGTTTCACTATTGCGGACAGTGCTACAGGCCAACGAGTGAAGCAGGTCCTGGAGCCTCAGGGCTGCCCAGGTCTCTGCGAGGGGGATCTGATAGTGGAGATAAACAAGCAGCCAGTGCAGGGATTCACACACACACAGGTGGTGGAGCTGCTCAAAGAGTGCGCCGTGGGAGCCGAGACCAGCCTGGTGGTTCAGCGAGGGGGAACAGGTAAGATCAGATGAGTGGTTGCAGGTTGGGACGGTTCAGCAGCAGCACATTAATCTTTCCTCTTTGACTCTGTATTTGTCCTTCTATCTGCTTGTGAGTTGATCATCACCATCTTTTTGCTGTTTTAGACAAATGTGTCTGTGTGTTCATTCTAATCCAAGTACCACAGAAACCTCTCATACAGTTAGTTCTGCAGTGCACAACAATGGCTGACTGATAACAGCCTCCTCTCTAGTGCTATTCCTGAATGCATTTCACGCTGAGAAAGGATTTTACATTAAAAAAACTTTCAGAGAAATTTCTGAAAACTGATTTTGGAGCTTATTGCAAACTCCTACAGAAAAAAATATGCAGACGAACTTCAATGTTAGTAAATTTTCACATGCAGTAAAATACATTTGGTCAATGAATTCCTTTTATCCAGCATATACTGTTAATTGCTGTTGTATCGATGACTAAGACACACAACCCGGGCTGTTTGTGTGCACTATTTCTGTGCATTTGGCAATGATTCGAGCATCCCAGAAGCATGACATTACCAAGTACAACAAAGGTAAGAATATCATCATGAATTGCAAATGGTTATTTAAAAAAATAATCATCTCCCATTTTAGAGAGGAATGGCAATGGGAAATGGTCACCTCAACCGCACTGCCTGTCTCTCAGTGTTGATTGCTTCGTGATTGTTGTGTGTTTTGTCTTGTGGATGTGTGGGGAAAGTGACCACGACAGGGTTTCAAAATGCCATCCCAAAAATCTGTTGTTTTTTTTTTTTTTTTTTTTTTTAATGAAACAAGACAACATGGAATTTGTCCTTGTGCATAGCAGTTATGCAGACATGCAGACGTTATGTAGACATTTTGTGTTGCTACACCATATTTAAGGTGTTGAGAAGAGGCTTTTAGTCTTTTGTTTTACTGCTATTTGGTAAAATGTTTGTTCACCCCATTACTTTGCCCTACACTGAGGCCAAGTGATTGAGAAATTGCACTTCACTGATGTTCATGGACAGTACTGAGTTGTTTTCAAACCCTGTTTTTGTTTTTGTCAGATTTACATGTAAGTCAAACACTACTTCCTCCTTTTAGCTCAGAATAAATGCACCTAAAATTAAAGCATGTCAAAAGTAGTAGCCTTTTCTACACAGCTCTTGTACAAAACACTGCAAATGGCTCTGAAGTGCTTTCTCCCCAATGTATTTCAAAATGTGTGGCCCTCTGACAATCATAATTATGCACTGCACTTTCCTGTGAGTCACACATGGGGTTGTTATTTGTAGAATCAACCGGGAGAAAACTGTTTTTATGATCTGTTGAGTGTATAGCATATTGTATGTTGTGAAGACAGTGTGAAGTGCGTAGTAAAATTTGTCTGGCCAACCTCAAAAACACTAGAAGACATAGCTCTCTTGTACTGGCAATGTCTTTGAAAGGGAGATGGCACTTATCGTCATGTCTTTTCAACATCCCAAATGACAGCACTTTAGTTGTGTGTAAACCTGATGTGCTCTTCCTATAAAATGAGATTCCTTTTGAGCTGTGTATCTGTCAGCAGTGACTCAACCAAAGCACTGACGATGAAGATTAAAACATTAGATTTTAATTAAATCTCAAAACAGCAACAGCAGTTTTTCATCAAGCCACTAGATGAGATCTGTCTTTGTAAGCTTATTGTAAATTGTGAGACACTTCCCCTCTTTGGATTTACATGTCCTTGATTGGTCATGGCTTGATGAGACAAACTACACAGATGTTCACAGCCAAAACTACAGTGAAACAGTTTGTAGTTCTGACGTTTTCCACTTTATTGTTGTGTAATGTCACATACCAATCATAATGCCAACTGCCTGGTGGGACAGACGCCACTGAGACTCACCCACAAAGGTCAGCAGCATCCTCTGAATAGATTGATTGCCATTTTGATTCTTTATTGGGCTGCTTTGGTCTGTTAGTGAGCTGAAAACCAATGAGCAGTGAAAATATGATCAAAGCAAGCAAAGTTTCAGATTATATCATAATGGGTGTAGTATAGGATAGAGGACACAAACATACTCAGATGAACATTTGCAAAGGTTTTTGTGAAATATTACACAAGTAGTGATCAGGCTGTGGGACAAGTGAAGAGGGCAGGTTGAAGGCTCAGGATCATCAGGGCTATGAAGAGTCAGAACCACAGACCACACATGTAGTGCACATTATGTAATAACTATGCAATATGTAATAATGTAAGTATTTTACACCTCATTATCTAATAATGCCACATTTTATAATAAATGGACAGCACTTCTATCGCACTTTTCCACCTCAAACCACTTTACATTAGCCTCACATTCACACACACACCAGCAACGTTCTGCCAGACCTACTGGGAGCCTAATTCTGGGTTCAGTGTCCACATATGGACAGCCAGAGCTGGGACACGAACTGCTCACCCTTCAGTCATTGGACGACCCGCTCTACCAACTGAGTCACAGCCGCCCAGGTCTTGAACACATTTTGAAATTAACTTTGTTAAATTTTATAATAATGTATTCCAGATGGCAACAGTTATTATAAAATATGAGTGTAGCACTTTGTTAAAAGGAAATGTAATAATCCGGTGCATGATATTATTATTGTAAACCATCAACATTGATGGCTTGATTGGAAAACTCATCATACCAGTAGAACAATAAGCTTTCTAGCTTAATTAAAATCATATTTTTTTTAATTTGTAAAGGCTAAATCAAATGTAATCATATTAATTATAATAGAGAATGATTTTGCAAACTAGAGCCAATACACACACTAAGGATTACTGAGAAGAACCGTACTGATGCACTCAAATTTGGACACAATAATTATAAAAATAATTACATACAGAATTGCACCATTATTACATAAAGTGTTGCTACAAGGAAGGTAGATCCCTCACTGAGGCGATGCTGAAAACTAAGATGTGGTCTCAGAGAAGCCAAGACCAGTAAGCAGAACATTGTCACAGGCAAATGAGAGAACAGGACAAACAAAGGGAGATCTCATAGTCAGGGATGGAAGGTGGGTTGGTTTACCAAGGCAGAGACGAAAAACGTGAACAGAATCAAATGGGGTCAGAAGTCAAGAATGAACAGAGCCCTGGAATGTCAAGTATTACACAGTGGCAGCTGCTGGTCTTTGAAAGAGTGGAAGGCCATTGTCGCCTTACATCATAAAATCTGTCAATTTATTATGTAAATTCTGCCTCCGTTCCTGTTCTATAATGTGGTCTGTGAGTCAAGGCCCTGCCCAAGACTCCATTCACCCCCAGAGACATTGGCTGTCTGGGGGTGGGACAAAATCATAGCATTTAACCAATGATCGTCAAAAAAAAAACTGCGCTCTAGGGCTCCATTGAATTGTATGGATGCTGAACTTCTATGGGAAAATGCATGGCAGAAAACGTGTCTATAGGAATATATGACAAATAAACTTCAGATCAGCCGATTTGTGACAAGTAGTTGATTCTGAATGAACTCATCTAAGAGGTAAATGTGCTCTATCACATTTGTAGTTAATGAAATGTGATAGAACCGTATATATTTTACCTTTTCATTTTTTATATCTTAGGCGAAGCTGAGCGTCAACCTGACACTGAGCAGGTGAATAAGCAAAGTGAGGGAGGAGACGGCTTTGAACCAAACTGTGACATATATGAGACTGATATCTCAGGAGCCCTGTCCACATTTAAAGAGGAAAGAGTAAATGTAGTTGGTTCTGGTACTGGGGTTACTGGGTATGTTACCCAATTATCAGAATTTAGTCTTAAAGTGTTTAAATATAAGGTTAGGAGTTAAATGATTAAGTTGGATTTTCAGGATCTAACCACATAAATGGGACATAGTTTGTATTTTATTTGGAATACATATTCTTTTTTCTATTTTATCAGGGTATAATGATCTCAAAACAGCACTAACCTGGTTTTTAGCTCATCCGGATGAAGTTGCGATGAGCTATTGACATCGTGCTTCGTCCGTCTGTCCGTTGTCCATCCGTCGACGTCCGTCGGCATCATTCACAATTCACTAAAATCACTTTTACTCCCTCAATTCTCAACGGATTCCAATTCTGATTGATTCATGAGATAGATCGAAGCATTAGACACAAATCGTATCACTTTGTTTGTCGACGTTTGTTTACAACTTTATTTTTCCAGTCTGCACCTAAAATCACTTCTCCTTCCTCAATTGTCATCAGATTTTAAGTCTGATTTTATGATCCCTTTTGTTGATAGCCAGACATCACAGCTGTGAGGTCCAGATGAGCACAGGTCCATTGGCACTGTCTTCGTTACTGTAGAATGAGCCTTTGAGTAGGTCCTCTTCAGTATGTCTACAGTTAAAAAAAAAAAAAGCAAAGGCTAGTGTTTTGGTTTATGCCTGTGACAGACTGTAGTAGTTAAAACGAGGGTTTCCCTATAAGTACAGTAATGGAGTTTTATTGTTGTTGTAAATGTTTTTGTTAGATTTGTCACTCTGTTTGAGGGTGCTTTGGACTTTTTTCAGGCTGTATTGTTGCACAACTTCCCTTTCTGACTATTATTACCCTCCCCCACACACCCTTTTTTCAGTATAGTTTTTTGCCCTTTGACACTTTCATTTAATTTGGGTAAAAAAAACAACCTAATATGATCATTTGATTTTAATTTCATGTCTATATCATGTTCATCATCAAAGATTTGGTGAAATATGGCTCAAAATGTTTCATCATTGTCTTACAAAGTCTCAAATATAATGCATTGATCTTTACAATTTCTCTGGTGAGTTAACAGTTTTCAGCTACTGTCTCCAAAATCTGCAATCTCTTAACACAGATATACACTGTAGAATTTGCAGTGTTAATTTGGAGACAATTGGACCAAATACACTCTAGAAGAAGTTAAATAAACTCTCTAAGTGTTGATTTAACACTGCAAAATTTACTGTGTACAGAAATACACACTCCTCCCATCTGTGCAGATTGCTAAGAGTGAAGCGCTCTCACCATCTGTCCGGGGTCTTCACTCAGAGCACAGCTTTAGAAGGTCGAAGCGAGGACTCCTGTCTAAAAAGCCGCCTGTTGGCCCGTGGAGAGAACGGCAGCTTTATTTACATGCTGTATCGCTCTCATTATTCCACAACTGGATATGACTTAGCTTCACTATACAACAATACTCCAGGGTGCAGTGTCACATCTGTTTGTGTTGATTTCCTGTGACATGACAAGCTGTGGGTGCTTAAGGTGAAAAAAGTGTCAGTGCCACCCAGTCTGCAGTTACACTATCATGGCTGCATGTGTCACAAATATGTGTGGAAAGAAGTAAAGCTAAGAGAAGATGCCAGTATATTAAATATTATTTCTCAGTGTGATTAAAGACATCTCCTAAGAGTATGTTTGGGATTTAACCAGGAAAACACAGTCAGATGTTGAGCTCATTAAGATCAGAGACTTCATGCACTCCTGGGAGACAATGGTCGCAATAAGGTTTTGCATTTTTCCCCCCCTGTGAATTCTTTTATTCATGATGTAGGTAAATAAGGAGTAGAGCAACGCCACAGGAAACCACATTTCCAGATTATTTATGTGGTAAAGCAAAGGTTCTGTTATTTTTGTTAAGCTGTTATATTCATTTGTTGGATTTTACCTCTGTGATTTTCCCTGTAGATAGAATATGACATTATAGTGAGGCATTGTTATGCACACAGCAGCTGCACAAAGTACTCGTCAACAGATCAATTCACTGATAAGAATTTGCTCAACTTGCTTACAGAATACTTGACGTATTTTGATTTACAATATATAGCATCTGAGAGATGCAGCCCATAGTACTTCACAGAACACAATTAACAAACAAACACATTAAAAACACTAGTAGACAACAATAATATAAAATTTAACCACACTATAAAACTAGAAGAAAAACAATCCAAGATGAACTAATGCAAATGCCAATTAATGTATACTGCACACACACACACACACACACACACACACACACACACACACACTAAAACGCCACCAAATTAAAAAGATGGGTCCAACATCAGCCTGTGGAAGTCTATTAATATTGATATATTCATTTTAAAGTTTGTTAGTTTGCATGAACATTGAGACACTCGTTTCAAATACATGTTTTTAGTTTTTAGTTTTTTTTATTATCAGTAATTCATTGGTCAGACCAGATGTTTGTTCCTTCCAAATGAAAAGTGAGGATTTTATTATATTTTCTGTCTTATAGGACCGCATATTAAAGTCATAAAACAAAAGGACCACTTCAGAGTTGTATGTTTACTGTACTGTATTTGGACACACTATTTTCAGACACACAGGAAAAAATAATGAAGTGATAAATTGATCAAATAATACTGAAGACAGATTATGATCTTATCCATTAAAACTCCATTGAACTGTGTTCAGTTACTACTAAATTCAGTATTATAGGAATTATATTTCATTAGATTTGAGAAACAAAGACATGTGGCCTTCAGTTTCCAGGTTGGAGTGTGACCTGTGTTTGACTCTCACTCGTTCCAAGATCTGAGGTGCAGCTGATTCTTTTTCACACCTAACGTCCTCAGAGAGACCCGCTTTGAGCGTTTAGCCAAGCTATTACCAGACGTAATAAAACTGTCACCATGCTGCTGGAGTGATGCACCACCTTTTAACACCACACAATTTGGCTCCATCCTCAGGACCACTGGACACTGGCCACAGTCTAATTGAACCCACTGTGTCTCTTGTTGAAGACACCACTAGTCAGTCACGTTATTTTAGAGCTAATCACCTGATGATATCACCAAACAACTCTCGTGGATGCATTTCTTCAAATATTTACCAGTTCAGGGAAAAGCCCACACCGCAGCTCATCACTTTTTCCAAAAACACGATCTGCGGTGTGGCAACTGGACGAGCACCGAGAGCAAGTATGCATATTTGTACAATGACTGAATTATTATTATCCTGTAGACAGAGCTTTCATTTCACAAGAAAGAGACACAAACAAGCTCACACTGCATAGAATGAAAAGCAGACATGGCTTTCCACCTTTCTTACTCCCACAGCCAGAGTCCAACAGGTTGTGCCCTCCACCCCCACCCCCCGTTGCTATGACGACATACTCCTTGTCCAGTACCAGGGGAAAAAAAAATCACAAGTGACTGTGAAGGCGGAGATGGTCTACAGTTGGAGTCTCATCAGTAATTATCCATGTAGATTTCTGTCTGTCACATCCACCTTCTGTGTTTGCCTCAGATCTTTAACTGCATGACAATAAATTCACATATGTGGATACATGTACAGAGGAGACAACAGAGGGGAAGGTGATGAAACTGAATCATTGAAGTAGAAACAGAAAGGAGATTAGAGCTGAGAAATAATGGGCAGGTAATGTAACTACAGAGTGAAAAATGAAATGGTAGAGAGGCAGAGTTCTCTACTCTGTGCTCGGTGAAGCTCCTCTGCCACGACTTGGTGTTGTCATGGATACGGCAAAGAATGAAGCAGCAGCGTATTGTTAAAATGCAGAACGAACACATAGCTTTTCAGCAGTGCATTAATACCACATCCATGTTAACACATGTTTATTACATGTGGAAAGATAGGTTATAATATCAGTCTTGTTTGTCTGAATGTTCTACTGTCAACCTTAATAAGAACAAAGCACTGGCAAAACACAAACGGAAAAAAAATGTGTAGCACAGAAAATGCAAAATAAACAAGAAAGTTTACTGAGGTTTTTCAAACCACCCAGACAGCCACATCCCAAACAAGCTAAGCTTGCAGAGGACAATGATAACTATTTTTCAACGACTTGTTGTGTATGTTTGTGTTTGCTATTTTATCCAGGTACATCCCTGTCATTCACTGGCTTTAGTTATATTATATTGTCTTGCTTATTGTCTATACAGCATTAAACATAGGAATTTGTACTCTGTCCAGATTTGGTGTGACTAATGCTATTATAATAGTCCTACATGCACAGTTTACACACCCAGGTGTGGTGCACAGCATTGTTCGCAAGCTCCTCCACCCACACCTTTTTTTTTTCTTGCACCGGATGCACTACTTCAGGACCTTGCACTTTACAAATTAAGCACTGGGTAAAGGGAAGACATTTTTTATCAACTGCTTTTTGTAACAATTTTTGCTGTTTTGTTGACCTAGTACTGTAATTCTTGTGAACTTTGGTTTAGATATGCACTCTTCCATTTGATAAAAGACTATTGTCAAGAGGAACTTCTCATGTACTTTAAAATGTTCAGCTCAACTTCAGGTTTTCCTGTTTCACAGAAATAAACCTTCGCAATAGATTCATGTCTATGTAGGAGTCCAATGCAGCATACTGCATGTTTATCCTTTTTAGTAAAAGAAAATGCTCGCTGAGTCCATTTGCTTGTCATATGTACACCAAGCCTGATATCAGTTTGGATTACCAGTGTATGTCTCTTTATTTATTAATATATTCATAATCATTTGTTGATGAAGTTCTTTTGTTTGGATTCAGCTAGTCAGTAGTGAAAGATGTGTTTTTCTCATGGAGTTGTTCTATTAGATATTAGGCCATTCATCAACAAAAACTGTTCAACTCCTGTTAAAAACATGAACAACTGCATTTTTCACACCACCATGGTCTCCTTTGGCTGCTATTATTCATCAGTTTTATCTTAAGAGAATGCTTTGAAATATTACTAAAGCATAAAATATGTTTGTTAAACTGCAGATAGAATTATATGAATACACTTTAATGAATCAAAGCATTAATGTAAGTGACAGTGAACATAAAAATATGTGAAATCTGCATTTTTTATGTAAAAACAATTACCCACTTCCCCTTTGAAAATAACATATTTAATACAACTCTATATGAAATTCTCACTAAGAAATATACATTTTTCCACCAACAATCACATCTCAGTTCTGTTTTTTTCACCATGTACTTTCTGTAAAACAATACTGACTACATGTTTCACTACTTTTCTTTGCACTCCTCATATATTCTGTACTGACACATTAATGTGACATTGCACTTTACCTTTTTTGCGCCTCACTGTTTGTCTGTTTATTTATATGTTGAATGCTGCTGTTGTTGCAAAGCAATTTCACAATTGTGGGATCAATAAAATACTTCTATTCATAACGAAATTATGAAAACTAGAATCGTAAAAAGATTTTAACCGAAAGAAATTAAAACCCTAATTAAGAGGAAAATATATCACTAACTGATTCTCAACAGTGACTTTTCATCTTGGTCACTGTTGAATTGATATGAAAATTATATTATAAAAAGGTTTACATTAACAAACTATCCTTTAACAAAGAAATTGGAAGAACCTGAACAATCTGATATTTGTAAAGAAACTTGAATATAATATTAATAATACCATACCTCAGTTTATCACCAACACATGTGCATTATGACTTGTAATTTCCAGTGGATCTACAAAGACACAAAACATTTAGTAACAGGCAGCTGGAACTGAAAAATACAGCATTTGCTTTGATGAGCAAGACTCAGTAACAGCCTTGACTTCCATTACTTTTGCATTATATTGCAGATAGAGAGGATAAACAATCTGTAGTCTTTTACAAATAAAGACTACATCTGACTCATACTTCCTGAATAACTTAACTAGTCTCTTCCATTTCAGGGTGGTTTACAGTAGTATGTTACTAGAATAGTGCAAATGAACATTAACATTTACTCGCCCACCCATTCTTTAATAGCTCCTAGTGTGTTTTTTATGCTCGTCCTGGCATGTGCTGCAGCAACAAAGAGTTTGTCATCTGAGGTGGGACAGCAGGGCTGAGCTGACTGCCTCTTTCCTGGCCAGATATGAAGCTATTCATGATCAAACAAACCAGTCAATTAAGCCTTATCACCATGAAAACGTCCATATTGGTGATAATGTTATGATATTAAGCCATCCCTTGAATTCCAGTTTGACTCCCCAGCCATTTTTGTCCAACAAATGGGCACTATGTCTCTCATCACTGGTAATTATAGAGCTTATGTGGGCAAAGCAGCATTTTCCTGTGTGTGCATGGCAGTCAGCCTCATTAGTGGCTATCTAGACCATTAAAAGGCTGTGTCCTGGTTGCCACACCAGTAGAGACACAGGACTGCAATTAGCTGTAGAGTTTGGACTTGTTCACATGTGCACATTTATTTAGTTTTAGTTTTTAATATGTCGCATCGCCCTCTCTCACCACCACGCACCCGCCTGCACAGACACACACACAGACACACACACACACACATGGTTTGATTCCCATAGGTTGTACACTAACCTACACAACGGGTAGATACTACAGTATATGCCAGAGGTCTCAAACGTGTCCCGGGGACCAAATGCAACTCCTGGGATGAATTTGTAAAGTGCAATAATTCTATAGTCAATGCTGTGAAACTCATTTTATTTCAGGTCCCACATACAGAGCAATATGATCCCACATACAGAGCAATATGATCTACAGTCAAATAACATAAAAACGACAAAAAATAATAAATCCCTGTGAAAAACATTTAACATCATGCCGATAATGACAACTTCAAATTTTTATCTTTGTTTTAGTTTTTTAAAAATAACGTGAAAATATGGAAATATTTACATTTGCAAACTATAATGTAACAATAAAATGTGAAAAACCTGAACAAGTATGAACAACATGAAATGTCTAAAGAAAATTAACAATGAAAATATTGTTACTGAATTTTTTTGGACACTTCATGTTTTTCAAATTGCATTGATTTTTCCTATGAAATTTATCTTTTTTTCTGGTTGTTCACATCTTTTTTGTTTGTATAGTATGTAAAAAAACTATTTTCATTTTTTAATGGAGGCCACAGACCTGGTGCATGCAAAGTGCAGACAAGCTACGTCACGCCAACAGGTTGTGTCCAGACAAGTTTTGCAAGTTTCACCCGCAGCACACACTGGTGCAAGTCCACCCACTTTCCAACTCCTTTCCTCCCACTGGCGTAAGTGGGAATGAGGGAGGAGAAAGGGCATGCAATGGATTTAACACAGCTGATTCAGATCTCCACTAATCACATGAGCGCCTCTCCTTCCCCTTAAATGTGGTGCAGTGAGGTGCACTGCAAGTTTTGTCATTTCTCCATGGACGCCACAGTCAGATGCCCAAACTTCTCCCAGAAGAAGACATGTTTTGGTCCAGAAGGTCCCAAAACATTTGCCTGAATATATGGAACTGCGAGCAGAACCTCCACGGGCTGATGAAACAAAAGTATCCTGGGAGGAGGAGGAGGAGGAGGTCACAAATATCATGAATGAAGTTTGCCCTGATACACTGAGAACTGTTGCCCTGTGTAAAAAATGGTTCAATGATAAAAATAGCAGAGCAGAAGAGACAGGAGAGAGACCAGGAGAGCACACGTGCCACAGGGGAGCGTATCAGAGGCACATCACCATGTGGACCACCGCAAAGGTTAGATGTAATTTGTTCCTGTGTAATAAATACTGATAATTGACAATTGTATTGCACGGCAGTATTCCAGTCATTATTCATGTGGCCCACCTGGAATTCAGTTCTGACATTCCCAAATAAGATGACCTTTGATGGTACATCCTCTCTGCGTACGTCCTCCTCCTCCTCACAATAATGTTCTCCATCTTTGTAGATAAAATTAAGTTAACACATTTGATCTGTAAACAGATGTCACGGAACAGTCAATATAGATATATATTTGCTTGCTGGTTCAGATCATTACATAAAGTAGTGATTGTTGGGATTATTTATTGCATTGAAATGTGTCTGACACTCTGGAAACCTGCCTGTGAGGTTGTGGTGACATGTGCCCTCTGCACGCCGGTCAGCCAAACTACCACTCGCCCGGCTGTGTTGGCCTTGTACCAGAAGTAGACCTGCTTTCAGCTGGTGAGCTTTTGGCACACTGTTGGTGCTGTCACACCACCAAGCTGAATCAGTGGTCACCTCCCACGAGTGTACCGCCACACCCATCTTGGTACATCGTCATCTGCCAATCTATCAAACTGATCGTGTGGTGTCCTGTGCTGCATGAAACTAGCACTGCACGAGGTCCACCACCCTGCACTACCCTGCGCCGCACCAGGAAACTGGAGCCCATTATTTACATGCTATTGTATTATTTTACTGGACCGCCCACTGGAAATCAAACTGGGCTGAATGTGGCCCTTGAAAGAAAATGACTTTGAGACCCCTGCTATATACCATTGATGCAAAACCAAAGGAGAAGAATAGTTTGATTCACTGAACCTCTTCCAGCCTCCCAGGGAATCAGTGTGTAATAAGACAGTGATTCATTGGATGTGTGTGTGCAAGACAGAATAGTTGGAAACAAAAGAGAGAAAGAAGAGGAGGAGGGTAAGAGAGTGATGAGTTTGGTTTTCTGCCAGCAGATCACAGACTGTCAGCCATGTTCGCACTTACAGCTCTGTCCTCACCATCGCTGCCCTAGACCTGGATCAGCTGCTCGCCAGGGATCGATGACCCAGGAAGACAGCCAAGAGCTTTGTGCATGAAGGGCAAGGTGTTGAGATCAAATCATAGCAGAGGCAGAAGGAGTTAAACCAGGTCAACGCGGTGTGGCCACAGTGTCTTTGGAATGACATCACAGGAGCAGACGTTAGTGTTGTATGTGTAGGAGGAGCAGAGTTATACTAACCTTGGTTTTGTACTTTTAAGATTTAACAGAACAGAGTGGTCATTATATATATTGCATGAGCATGTTTAAGCAAATTAGGCTGTTTCAAGTTTTAACCTGATGCATACTGAGTAATGTAGCTTTTAAATATTTTATTTTCTACACTGCTACAATGCAGATGGTTTTTAAGGCCAACATGGATCGGACACTTAGAAATGAAGTGCATACAATCCATTTTCTGCTCATGATGTTATCTGATGTGAAGCTGCCTACATCCCCCATGTAACAGTAATACATATTCATAAAGGGTTATCATAGTCTCATTTGAATAATTGAGGGGCTAGTGTTAACTTCTTCTTGGAAAATTAAAGAGATCTGTGTTTTTGAGTGGGTGAGCAAATGTAGTAGTAGGAGCGTGCGTGCGTGCAACGTTTCTGTTCATTATTTATTCACACAATTTTACTCATCAGAATTTATGCTTAGGATTTTTTTTCTTCAAATGTTGCTAATTTGGTTATGCGGTTATTTAATTGGGGCAGCCATGGCTCAGGAGGTAGAACGAGTCGTCCAGTAGCCAATTTGGAACCCCATTCTATCTTAGTTGTCTGTTTATGCGTCCTTGGGCAAGACACCTCACCCTCCTTGCCTCCAGCTACTCACACTGGTATATGAATACATATGAATGCTTGGCAGTGGTCAAAGGGGGCAATGGTGTTGATTGGCAGGCACGCTTCCATCAGCCTGCCCCAGGGCAGCTGTGGCTACATATGTAGTTTACCACCACCAGTGTGTGTGTGTGTGTGTGTGTGTGTGTGTCACAGGTCACTGTTCATTACTTTTTCATCCAATTTTACTCGTCAGTGTTTTTCCTCTGGATTTTGTTGTTCTTCAAATATTGTTATGGCAGATATGGCTGAGTAAAGGATCTATATAGTACATGCTTTGAGTATGTGTTAACAGAAAATCACTATATAGATCTAATCCATTCATTTAGAGACAACACATTTCTTAATGTTTAAAGGATGTATTGGTGTTTTTAAAATAATATAATTTTTGCGGTTTAGAAATAGTCATCACTCCACATTGCACAATCAGCCCATACATCTCATGATGTACAGTGGAGTCTATATTGTAACAGAGAAAACCATCACATTCTTGCACCTACATGAAGTTAGCATACTGATCCATTCACTTGGTTCTGTCCAGTAGTAGTATCGCCACCTACTATTTCTCCTCCTGATCATTTCTGACTAAATGGTCAGGCTGGGTGTGAAATTGTCTTTGTCTGTCAAACAATAACTGTAACTGAAGTAAACAGCCTACCAATTATTTATGCAGATCATAAGTCAAACTGTGCAAAAAGGATTAGTCATCAATCTATGTAAGTCCGACAACATGACAGTAATGGCACTAATAATAGTTATAATCATCATCATCTTGTTTGTATAGACCATCATCATCATCATCATTATTTGTTTAGAGCTTTTCTAAATCTATGCATGGTGTTAAAGCTCTGTGAGAAAGCATGGGGTATTATAAGCTTTGATTTTTAGCTAAATGTGCTGTGGGATTGGGAGCCAGTTGAGGTTCTGAATGGGAACAGGTATAGGTTGCAGGAAGTACTACTTTTGAAAGTATTGGAGCTTATTAAGGATGCACAGTAAAGGATAGTACTGCAGTCACTGAGTCCAGATGTGATAAAAGTAGTTGGTATGTATACTAAATCCTCCCTTTGCATTTCCTTGTTTAGGGGTGACATCAACAATTCACCTTTATTATATAATGTCATCCACCTGTGTTGATAGCCAGAGGTATTTTGTGGATCTCAATCGTACAAATTGCACAGCTGAAGTGTAAATTCAAAATATTTCCTTATTATTTTGTTGTCATACTGCACAGTGTGGTGCTGAGTCTGATCAGTGCTGCATCATTAATACTGGATGAAATAGGTGACTCTGCAGCTATGAAACAAAAATGCTCTCCAGTTCAGATATGTTTAATTGAATATTTATGCAGAAAATGAAGACAAAGCACAACTCCAACTTCATTCCTCATTACCTAACTCATTGCCTGGGTTTAGGAGGAGATAAACAACACAACAAAATAATAGTTTGTTTGGATTTTGGGATTCTTGCCTGAAAAGGTCTGATTCTTTGTCTCTTGTCATCGAATGGGTGACAGCTATAACACAGGGGAACACAATTTTTGTTGAGTTAGACCTGACAGCCTAAATCCAAAACTGATCTCAGTTTTTCTCTGTCGTGTCAAGTTTTTGAACTATATGATCCCTGTTTTCTTAAAACGTATTAAAAATACTGTACTTAACAGATATGTGCTTGTTATCTAACAATTTTTACAATTTTGACATACAATGACATATGAAAGAAATAGGGACTACTTATGTTTATTTAACACCGTTATGTTTTTATAAAGGCTATGTCTACAGTAATTCTACTCTCATTATACTGGCCTATTGGGCTAAAACCTCTCACCACACTGTCTCCTTGGTAACTGCATAAACAAGTTTCCACATAGCCGTAGATGAGTCCAATGGGCTGGAAAGCTAATCAGTGGAATTTGGCTTGTCTGAAGGGTGAGCTGTGGAGAAAAAAACTTGATGTGCTAGAATCAGTGTTGGGAATAATAACGTTAGAGTATAACAGCGTTACTATTACTGTATCAATGTTACTGTTACTCAGGAAATAATGTGACGCGTTACAATTTGATGAATTCAGGCACAGGTGTACCCTGGGTACAGACAACAACTCAGAGTTTTGGCAACACCGTCGGTGCCGCATATGTCTGCATCAAGTTCACATTCAGCTCAGTGTAGAACTCCACTTGCATGCATAAGTTGAAAGAAGTTGGATAGGCGGGGTCTCAACTGTCTTGTTCCCACACACACAAGTCAAATACACACACAGATGCTGGCAGCACAAAGTCACAAGGTCACATTTCAGCTCCCTTTGTTAAAAATTGCAATTGCACTATTAATATTTGCTTTTCTCTTTGCCAATTTCTTTTCTAAGCAAGTTTCTGTGCCTTAATATAAAGAGTTTTTACACTTCAAATTCATGTGTATGTGTATATGTATGTGAATTCTCATGAACTTGTTCATGAGAATTCAGTATATACATGTATAATAGGAGAGGAATATACAGACATCATTGTATTACTTTTTTCCAGTAATAATAGAATAAGAATTTACAGACATGATTTAATCACAACCTGTTCACCTGTATACTTAAATGCAAAGTTAAAGAATATTAAACAAAGGCAATAACTTTTAACAAATATTAGATTTTTAATATTTAAAATGTATTTCCTGTTTATAATATATTGCAGGTTGAAATTTGTTCATTTTGAATAAATAAATGTTATGCAAGTCGCCATTAGTGCTGTAGTTTGTGGAGATTTGAACTGGATTGACTAACGCCATCACTAACCTAAACTCAAGCAGCTTTAGTTCTATTATAAACGTCTATGGGTCTGCACACACTGCACACACACAGTTTACAGCATTGTCATAACGTGGTTTATTTCTGTTAGTTTAACTTTTACCACTGATAATAGGTCATAAAGATCTTTGATTGTGTTTTTAAGGAAGCATCTTAAATCACATCCAAAGTAACATCACAGAACAAGGATCAATACCCTGTTTAACTTTTTTAAAATTTCTTTGACACTTTTAAGCAAAAAAAAAAAAAGGAACGTACAAATAATTTTCCCGGTAACTAATTTCTTTGCTACTGAGTAATGCAGTTAGTAACTCAATTTTTTTTGGGGGGGGGTAACAAGTAATTGTAATTAATTACTTTTTCAAAGTAACTGGCTAGAATAAAACTGAGTACAATGTTGGACTCAGTGTGACAATTTTAGTTTTAATCAGCATAAAAATCTAACTCAACAGAAATTGTTTTTCAAATTATTCACCAGTGTAAATGGATGGATCACTGCTTGGTTTTAGTAGTTTAACCTCCTGAGAGCCAGCAATGCATTTTTGTCAGCTGCAGTGGACAAAAGTTTTACTTAAATAATGCCATCTTTTGCAATTTTTCCATTAAAATAGATAAATAAATTAAAAGAATTTAAAAATTGTACGGAGAAAAAATGTTTCATTATGCAGTTTCCAATCAAGACAACTGTTTAATGCAAAAAAAACCCAAAAAAAACGTTCACTTTCCTAGGTCTCAGGAGCTTAATGGAATACTGCAAGGCTCAAAGCAGCAGAGTTGTTATAGTGATGTTCAGCAGGACCTTCAGCACCACGGACAGCTCTTCTGAACCAACTTGTGGTTTAGTTTAGTTTTTTTCTTTTCCTGTTTCTTCTTTCATTTCCTTTTTTTTTGTGATCATGGGACACGTTCAACTAAATAGCTGGTACGCCTCAGTTAGCAGTGGCTGTGCCCTGAGGATCAGCTCGGTCAGTGATGCCCTCTCCCTTCTGTCTGTCCAGCTGAGCTCAAGCTGTCACACACTTCAACAACTGCTCTGCTCGTGAATCTTTTACTCACAAAGTCTTTACTGGCTCAGACACAGGCATTCTACACTGAAACCCATTTAATCTGACCTGTTTTTTTTTTAAAAAAAAAAGCTTTTCTTTTTGCCTTACACTGTGTATTTCCTCCTCATTTTCAGTTGATAAAATACTCCCATGTCCTCTGAAGATGAAATTGACATGAGTTAAAGTTGTTGTAATGGTGTTGTTTCTTACTTGGCCTATTTTGACTGAGAGAAACTGACAGTGTAGAAAACATTGCTACATTTCTTTGTGTTGCTTTTGTTAATTTCCACGTTGTCACCTCTCCACTGGCAGCTCAGCGAGACAAATGTTTTTACAGTGTGATTGGTTTCACCAGTCCAAGACGGGAAAGCCTGGCACATAATTCAAGTAGTCACTCCATAATTTGATCCCTCCATTTGCATATGCTTGAAGCTTCCCAGAGGGGAGACTGTGGCAGCGCTTGAAAGACAGGAGGGAAAGAAATTGAATCAGGAGTACAGAGCATTGCACCTTTTATTACAAGCTCTTGAATTTGGCTACAGAAATAACACTAAAGCACACATGTCATTACTCTACATGTATATATCAGCTGTTTTGTTTTTTTTGTTTTTGTTGGTTTGTTTTTTAATAATTGACTCATTTTGCAATTCGAGGTGGATTTCTGGATGTTTTCCAACACTGTTGTAAACTCCAAAAACATGCACCTTTTTAAAGGTCACATTGAGACGAATGTGAAAGCCAAAGGAGAATGCATGCCCTTTACCTGCCTGCACTGTATTAAAGTGAAAGCACTTTGTTGCGAGGTTTATTCATGCTAGACCTTTGATTTCCAGATCCTGTTGCTATTAGAGTTCCACCTCTGGAGCCCCTAACAGATTCATCACATACAGTATTTTCATTTACAGGTCATGAAATTCTGAGCAACACATGCTGGTTCATATGTGTCTGGGTACTTTTCCTAAAGATTTGCAGATCAGAGAGTGGATTTGGTGAACTATCCCTGTTTTAATGCCTTATCAAACCATGTTTATAAGAAGAATCAAGTTACTCATGTCTGTTATATCCTTCATCAAGAATATGAGGTCTGTTTTGTTTTAATGGTTTGAGCAACATGACCAATTTTTGCTGATATATTTTAAAATTTTGTGTGTAAAACAGAATTTAACCATTTGTGCAGTACCATTATTTTATATTTAATTGTGATCCTTGTTTTCAATTTCAGTTTAAAGTAATTTATAATAATAATAATCCATATATTTATAAAATATTTCCCATCAAACTACTGTATGACAAATAGAATATAAGATCACCAACACTAAACTGGATTAAATTAAAAGCACTTCAGTGAAAACAGTTAAGAGCAGGTTGTGGTCACAATAAAAATGTTAATAGAAACAGTAAAACTCAGCAACACAAAATAATTGGGTGTCTGTCAGACTTATTACTCCAGTTGGTGGAATAGTGTAGATATGTTGAAAAGGCTTAGTTGTATTTTAGTTTCATTGCTATTTTTAATAGTTTTTTTTAACCTCATGTCCATTGTTTTGTTGAAGTTAGAAACACTCAGTGAATGACCCCACACTTGTCTATATTATAAGGTTTTGTGTTAAATTCATGATAAGCACACATTTGTGAATCAGAAAATAAATCACATCCTTAGTAGAATCCATGTTACTTGTGCAAAAGACTGTTGTTTGTAGAGTCTTTAAACCTTGTAAGTACTCAGGTCAATAAGTCGTCAAACATAAACGTGTCACACAGACAGTGCTTTGCATCAGTGCATTTTTCAACACATACATTTGACTGTGATTCTCAGTACCTGATCTGTCCTTTTTGGTTTTACTCCACTTCTCCAGTTCTTTTTCTTTGACTGTGTGCAGTCATTGTTACATTTGTATTTATTTAATGTTTAAAACGTAGATATACGTTCACACATTTCATAATTTTTTTTTTCTCATTATGATTTGATTTTTTTTTTTTTTTTTTCAGTCTAAAGCATGTTTTTGTTCTCTCAACACTACAGGTCACTATTCACCCTGGAAGACCCCTAAACAGGTAACATACATCAGACTCCAAAATCTAAACTGTCCTCATGTCTGCTTTTTAACCAATACTACAGAATCCCACTATAATGGCCGTTTCTGCAGTGTATGTATGTGCTGTAACTGGAATGAGCAAAATACTGCCTTTACACTTTGTCTTCTGTCATAGTTTAGAAGACGCAGGATTTTACCGTCCTGCCTTTGTCCTACTAACTCCTGATAATTCACTATGTGGTCCTGTGTCTTTTACAGCAGCTAGCCTCTTTTGACATTCAACCATTCTTTATTGTCATAAGACGGCAAAAAGGTCAAGTAGCCATCTCATAACTTCACTAGACATTTGATTCTAACAGTCTGACCTGATTCATAGCCTGACTCAGTACCGTCAGGGTTGTCCATGAAGTACACTACAGCTAAAGTGCTGCTCTGTCTGCTTTGCCATGACCCAGATGCACTTGTATTCTCCATTTAATCTTTATTTCATAATGTTTTCTTTTTCTTTCTTTCTTTTTTTTTTTACATTTCTCAAAGCATATTTGCAATTATCCATGACCTTACATTTGCCTCTTGTCCTTTATTTATTTTTAACACTGAAGTGAAATCTTTCATGTTTTATCTCTACAGACTTGCAGTCATATCTTCCTTTTCCTTTTATTTTTTTAACCACAATAAAACCTTAATGTGCCGCCTTACTATCATGGGCTCTCTGCGGCCTCCTAACAGCTCTACACTAAATATCCTCTTAGATCAGGCTTTGTCTTTATGTGTATTTGTCATGCTCACATGCCTGCACACAAGTGTATCCGCTAGTCGCTCATTGTTTCTCTTTGCGCGGCTATGTGTGTAATCCATTTCATGCCTGGACGTCCTCCCAGTGTGGCACTGACCAGCCTCTGACCCCAGCTCATTGGCACAGCTATTGTCCTGATGCCAAATCACAAATAACAATGCCCTAAAACATCATCCGAGTCATCCATTGTGCTTAACATAGTGGCTTTTAAGATGCATGTCTCTTGATATCTGCTCATTGTTCATCATTTCTGTTCCCTAACAGATCTAAACAATCTCTTCCATCTACATCAGAATAATAGAAATTTTCGCTCTGAGGAAAAAAGCTTTTAACATCACACAGCAGAAGCCAAGCGGAGCTTTTCTCATCTTCCTGTCTGTTCACCATCTCCCTCTCTTTTTACTCCCCAGTGTTTATTTGCCTCTCTCTGCCCCTCTTACCCAGATGCTTAAACCCTCACACAGCAACACACCAGAGTTCAGTCTCGGTTTAATTGGGTTTTATTCATTGCAGGAAGACTTTTGTAGCTCTGAAAAAGAAAAAAAAATATAGAAATATGTGACTAATAGGGAAGACGAGGGAATTGTCTAATTGTTATATCGACCGGAAATCGAGTGATAGCTCAGCCTGCAACTCCTGAGACATTTGTTTGCAAATGAGCTTATAGAGAAGTGTCTGTCAGAAACTATTGGAAATAACACACACATCAGGAGCCTGTACAGAAGCAGCCTCACTGGACCCCAGGACCAAAAGTAATGATTGGTTTCATTATCAGTTATTCTGCCAATTACTTCCTTGATTAACCCGCCTTGACGGACAGACACTTTGTAATTTTCAACAGCCAGTATGAACTAGGTCCTCTCAGTCAGTAACAAAATATGAAACAGCATCTGATGAAAAGTTTTAAAGGTTTATTCACAACAGATTGAGTGATATATGTTGACATTATGCCATTTAATTTAAATTAAAAAGGAAGTAACATTAACGACATTGCTAGGTGACCAAATAACATTAACTAAATATTAAATAAAATGTACCCAGATGTTTTAATAGATATTGTATTGTAGAAATGTTGACATATGCATGGTTTTAAATTGAATAATAATAACATTCAGGCAACAGTCACAGTTTGTTATGTTATCAATACACTATCAGTAGTCTGCAAATGTGATAACACTTTATGTAAGGCTTTTTCTATGTTTTTTTTAATAGGCTCTCCATATGTCGGAGTCCTGTAGAGTTTTATCCACTGTTTCCCCACCATGACACTCCTACATGTGTCCATAGCACCTGGACATCAACCAGGCTGCCATTGACCCCACAAAGCTTGAATATAGACCTCCACAATGTTCCTTTGAGCAAATATAAATTGTCCATATTTTTCAATTTGGATATTTTTAAGATAATGATGAGAACTAAAGAACAATTCATCATAAAATCAGAACACATATCAAAGATTATTTATCTTTGTGTAGTCCACAGGTGGGCAGTTTGGATTTAAAGATGTCAGGATTGAGAAACCTTTCTTGTGTATGGTTCTAGATCGTCGTAATGTTGAGGGTATATTATACTTTAGTTATACATGAAGTCATGTATATATGTTGAAGTAGCAGTGTCATTGTACTGCATATCTGCACTGTGTCAAGTCAGCAGCGTAAATCAAATGAAAAAGCTGTCATTCAACTAACATTGTAGTTCAACTAAAGTAGTCGATGTTAGCTATTTCATCATTACTAATCAATAGCACAGATTATAGGACGCAGCAGCCTGGTCTCTACAAACATGAGTTTTACATGAGTAGGCAACGTAACGGTTGCTTTTATGGTGCTGAAATATTTATTCACAGTAGGTTTGAAATGGGTGCCAAGTATCTCTCAATATTAAATTCTGCCATATGCAGCCAGTCTACGTTTGAAAAGCTTGTCATTCCCTCTGGATCTGTCTGGCACATTTCTGACATGTCTACATGTCATCTTGGCGATCTGCTTAATGCCACACCATGATTCAAACAACCCGGCGTATCTGACACATCAATGCTGACACCCTGACTGACTGGTGTTGTCACAACTGCTGGTGTCATCTGAATCACTTGACAGCACATTTTCAAATATGTTTTTTGGATGAACAATTTGGAAATAACACTACACATATACATCTGCATTGTAAACGCCTCCGCAACCTGTGATATGTTTTTTCATTATTAATTACATGTTTCCATATGTTCTTCTCATTACACTGCTTTGACATTGAAAAAGGGCAGGTACCAGCTGCACATATTTCCCTCGCTTCAACCACTAACCTCACTAACTGTCTGACCTTCTGTCTGTCTAACTTGGAATTCCATCAAGGCAAATGCTGTGCTTCAGCGTTGCCATCCCAGTTAGGAGTGAACAGGCTTTCAGGACATTACTGACCCTTCACCTCATGCCGCTGTGCTTTACAGGTGCTGGAGCAGTGGGAGTCCCATCAGGGCCAGAGCAGCCCCGCTCAGACAAGCCTGTCTGCACCCGTTATCCCCCACAGCGCCCCCTTCCCAACACACCATCTTCACAGGGCCTCGGTCCCAGACTCAGCCTCCGAGGCCTTGGCCTTGGCTAAACCAGACCCTTATGACCTTTACGAGAAGTCCAGGGCTATCTATGAGAATAGGCGTAAGTACCAGAGCTGATCCTGTAGGCTGCAGCACTTTGACGAACACTCCTTTGTGGAGTTAAATGACTTGTCATTGAAAGGAAAGAATTATACATACGTACTGGATTCTTTTTTTTTTTCATACTTTGCACCTTCACTGATAAGCTCTCCATTTTCTTCACCAGATTTCTTCACTTGGACCAATGCATCAAACAGCGATAATAAACTTTGCATATAGATTTTCTTATTAGACTTTGCAGCTGGTTAACATATTCTTGCTTTTTACCAGCCCACACATGTTGATATGCACAGAAACAAAGCCTCCTCTCAGCTGGTAGCTTCTTTACCGGCTGTGAACATCTTTACATCCAGATATTTACTTTCTGTTCATTGCAGCATGAGTAAACCAGGCATTTACACACACAACAACATGCTGAGACAGAATGTCTTGGTGTAGCAGTGTAATCTTCTTCTGACCTAATGTAGACAAAGTCATACTGGGTTATTATGTTCTCATCATCGTTTTACCCTGCAGGAACTAAAGCTGAAAAGCAGCTTTTGTGATCATTTAGATCCTGCGTGTGTGTTTGAATGTATGTGAAAGTGTTGCTCTTCACTAAATAGTCAGACAACCTGTCAGTTTGTTGTAGGGTGCCTCTACTTTCTTTATGTTTGCCTCTGTTGACATGAGGTAGAAAACTTCAGGCACCTGTTGTTCAGCATGTTTTATTTATGTTTTATTTATCCATCCTCTCACAGTATTTTTGTGCCTTATTTTGGTGTGGTGGAGTATAATAGCATAATGTTTCTTTCAGTAAAGGTCAGAAGTTTGAGTCTAGAGAGGCTCAGCAGGGAAAAGACGCAGCTGTCTTTGAAGAGGCCACTGTTTTGGGATCCCATTGTTGTGGGTGGTTTAGGTCAAGACCCTTTTGGCAGTGTCACAGCCTCCACTGGCTGCTTGGTGGACACTTGGAGAAATGTCTTTGACTTTGAATGAATGTGAGAATTTGTATAAACAGCTTAAGTACAGATTTATTTTTTTTCTCTTAGCTCTAGTGGGAGAGGCGGATTTGATTCCTATTCTCCTCTAACCCTTGGTCTGCATAGAACTGGAGGTGTTATATCTGCAATGAAATAGTCTACTGAGTTTTTTTGTTTGTTTTGGTATATGTTTTTTAATGTGATTGTATAAACTGATGTGAAATCTATATTTTTTTCTTCAGTATGTAGAGCGATACCTCAGTATCAGCATTGAGGAATGCATCATTGTTTTATGGAATTCTATAGCAGTGGTAGAAAAAAAAAAAAAAAGTCATCATTAACCAGCTTTCTTTTCCCCTCTCCACTTATTTTTTTTTTTTTTTACATATATATTTAATCATTTTGTGTGATTTTATGTTTATTTCTAACTTTGGAAACAACAATTACTGTAAACAAAACTTTCATCTCAGCACAAATGTAGTCACTAATAAAAGATTTTTAAAAAAAACCTCAAACAACTTAATTTTTTTTTTTAATTTGATCATTTACTGCACACATCAAACTGTATATTGATGAACCCTTTCAAGCATGAAATTCACAAATATCTGACAATATGCAATACTTTTGTTATATTAGGTGGACATTGTTTAAAGCATTTTCAATTGTTTTGAAATCTCTTTACAAAGCGCTGTATGTGGTTTCTGTGGTAATAGCTGCATCACTCTTCTTCTCTGTCGTCATGAACACTGTGATTTTCTCTTTCCCATCTTTCCTGCTGAGTCCCAGCAGAGTGCTCAGTGTGATTAAAACAGTTACAATTGGAATCAATTTTTCATTCGCCACCGCACGTCTCCGGTTGAGTTCATTTTGCTACTTTGCAGATCATGAAGTTGTGTAAAGCTCCTGATTGCAGATCAGTGGTTGCATCCCACTGAATACTGTAAATAAGGCACGGGTATATTACATGCTGTAAGCACTTCCTGACTTTTATGGATGATGCTGAAATTCTGCAGTGACAGTAATGCTGAGGAAGGGCATTTCTGCCTTATTCTAGGCTTTCCTGGAGTCCTTGTGTTTTATGGTGCTGTGTGTGTGTGTGTGTGTGTGTGTGTGTGTGTGTGTGTGTGTGTGTGTGTGTGTGTGTGTGTGTGTGTGTGTGTGTGTGTGCTTTCCCAGTGTATGTACAATATTTGTGCATTTGTTATTGTTTATGGCTGTTCTCTACATTTTTTTCTATCTAGAGCCCAGCCAGCCAAGGACTGTTTATCCAATGGACTCTTCAGGTAAATACTTTACCTCTGCAGTGACAGTATTCAGAATTGTACTGTTTGTTCCAAACAAAATAATGATTCCTGAGGCAACTGTGACATTTCACTTCAGGTGCAGAGTACCAGGACATCGAGGTCCACCTCCGCCGACAGAAGTCCGGGTTTGGTTTTCGGGTCCTGGGTGGGGACGAGGCAGGACAGCCCGTGAGTCCGGAGACGCGTGAGAAGGCTCGTATGGTGATGGGCGTGGAACCCTGTCATTTTTTCCTCTCTAACCCACTACACTGACTGTGTATACCTAACCCTTGACCTTTAACCCCTGAGAGAATGATGTCTTCTTTGGTGCTGTTGTTGTACTGTCTCTTACAGTAACATAATATTATATCAGTCATATTATGTATTTATAACAACCACCCTAACACCCACTGCATGTGACATTGAAAAGCTGTCATCCCATATACGTCCTGCTTCATCTCTAAAATAACATGTATTTGATAATAGATTTTAATTGGGGCCATCATTGAGAAGAGTCCAGCAGACTTAGACGGCCGGCTGCGCCCCGGTGATGAGCTGCTGTTTGTGGATGGGATCCCTGTGATGGGGAAGCCACACAGATACGTCATCGACCTGATGCACGGGGCAGCACGTAATGGCCAAGTCAATCTGGTCATCAGGAGGAGAGTCCAGCCAACAGGTGAGACAGAAAAGATCCTGTATGCTGTGATTATTTTACAACTTCTTTCATTTCACCTTCTTCCCTTTACTTAACCAGGTTAAGTTAAGTTGTTGATATTTATTTGTTGGACAAAGAAGCTGAAATAGAGATAAAGTGTAAACAAACAAAGTTGGAGACTGTGGCCATAAAAATAAAAAAGAAGCTTAAAAATACATGAAATAATCAGAAATAACTTGTCAAGATCATTAATAGTCACTAGTATCAGTATGTAAAACAATCAAACAGAACACTTCCAAGTCACTGAATTCTAACTTACATGAATTCATCAATTGATTGATGAACTTTAAAACTAAACAGATATTGTATAAAGCACAAAATAAATAAATGACTACCTTACAGTTTTCTGAGTGTATTTGAGGTTGTTGTGGACTGAAAAGGTGAAAATGATAAACAAAAGAGGAAGGTACGAACATAAAAAGAAAAAGCAGACATATAATTAATTTGACATATACATATATATATATATATATATATATATATAGTTTGCAGAAACACAGGACGAGTTGTAGTTATCCTTTATGTGCCAGCGTGTACTAAGAATGCCATATATATATATATATATATATATATATATATATATATATATATATATATATATATATATATATATATATATATATATATATATATATATATATAGTTGTGTTAATTTCCACATTTAACAAAACGTTTTTTCCAAAGGTGGTGAATGTATATAAATATGACATGTTAAAGCAGTATATGTTTGTCTTTTAGGCTAAAATATTCTTGTTTCTTTTATTCTATTAATAACTAGCAAACTGTAGTTTTTGTTTAAGGCTGCTTTAACCTAAATAACTGCTTGTTTAGATATGTACAAAGTGTAGTTATAACAAGCTCAGCACTACACTTTTTCAGTCACACTTTTTTTTTTCTTCTACTTTAATGTAATTTAGGGTCTTTGTGTTCAGTACGCTTCTGGAAACATTTCAATCGATACTGGAAGGAATGGAAGTGAACCAGTCACTTTGAGTATATCTGATAAAACTGCCTCCTTAAGTGCCTTATATGTCTTCTTGCCAGTTCAGTTCAAGGCATGGATAGAAATAGAAGGGATGCACCCTGGGTCTTAAGATTTACTTTTGTGTCAGACATAGATGATAGTCTGTGGATAAATAAGACAGACCATCTAACATGAGGAAACATCAAACAGTGAGGCCTGTACCATTTGTCACAATCTTCTTTTTTTATCTTTGTTATTTAGGTGATCATTTTATTACCTTCACCAAGGAGGTTAGGATTTGTCTGTCTGACAGTTAGCAAGATAACTCAAAAAGTTATGGACGGATCTTGATGAAAATTTCCTGATGTGTTGGGGGTGTCACAAGGAACAAATGATTAGATTTTGGTGATGATCCGGAAGAGATCCTGGATTCTGGATCATTTTGAAATTTTACATTGTGGTAAATGGAGAATACATTTCAAAGTGATCCAGAATCCAGGATCTCCTCTAGATCTTTACCAAAATCTAATTGATTGATCCTTGTATCATTCCCAAGCAATCCTGAAGGTTTCATCGAAATCCGTCCATAACATTTTGAGTTATGTTGTACACAGCCAGACTGACAGGTGGACGCCGGCAAAAACATAACCTCCTTGGTGGAGATAACAAAACCTGTATTAGCCTCATTTTGTAATATGTTTCCTTTTCCTTCCTTAAATTTTGTAAGACTATTACATATTGTAGTACCCCCAGCACGTCATGAAATTTTCATCAAGATCCATCCATAACTTTTTGAGTTATCTTGCTAACTGACAGACAGACAGACAGACAAACTCTGGCAAAAACATAACCTCCCTGGCGGACCTCTCTTCATTTGAAGGGGGGGGGTCTGCCTCTGCAGAGGTTTGTGCTGTCACAGTGCTTTTCTAGTTATTATTTGTAATGTGCTTTTGAGTATGTTTGGCCATTTTTAATGCCTGAGTGTGGTTTTAAAATGTTGTCTTACAGCCGTGACAAAAGAGGAATTTCTGTTTTTACTCAGAACAGACAATAAAGCTGTCTGTCTGTCTGTCTGTCTGTCTGTCTCGAAATGAGTGTATAGTTTATTCAAATTAATTATATGTTGCAAAATAATGTATGTAAAACACATTTAAGTGAAGTTTCTTAAAATAATTCCATGAGTAATGACAGATGATGTGCCAACATTTCACGCAAAACTATATATGTGGTTTATATTTGAGAATGAAAGAAAGGACTTGGATGTGATTCACCTTATTATGTGCCCTTGAATATTCCAGTTAAGTACATTAGCTGTAGTGTATATAATGTATGCTCTGCTCACATCATGTTCTCATAACATTTACAAACGGTGTTTACTTAGTTCAGCATAAAAGGATGATTATGCTTCCACTCTCCACTTTTACTATTAATTCTATATGGATGACTTATGACAAGGGACATATACTCCATGATTTACCACATTTTATGTTTGAACTCTTCAGAACATGAAATGGGTTGTTAATACAGACATAGGTTTTCCTTTGTCCCCCGGTCTGTGAGTCAAGAGGCGAACGCCTACATGTTTACATCCTTAACATAAAAGCTCTCAGATTGGTGTTTCCTCTGTTCACTGACAATAAAACAACACTGTCTTCTTTTACTGACATTCAGACAAGTGGTGGCAAACCTCTTCAAGTGGAGAATTGTTTAGAGTTTAAATGGAAGTGTTCAGGGTTGCAGCATCTAACGGCCAAGACAGACACCAACAAAATTCACTTCCATCTTGTCTTTCACATCTGCTTTTCTATGCTTCACCATTCTTCTCCTGTAAGGAAACAATAATTAATCAGCCTAATCCAGCTGAGTTTTTACGCTGAGGCCTCTTCCATAAAACACATTAACACCCTGCTACTCTGATAGACACAGTCTGGCCCTTATTGAAGCTTCTACCTTTGAGCTGGGAAAGCGGCGTAACTGTTCCTCCTGTGCACTCTGGCCTCCCCTGTCCTCATTACTACTGCCTTCACTTACACACATATAGACACATACACATGCACACTTCTCAACGATCCACTTCTTCCCACTCTATTCCGTCCTCTCTTGTCAATTTCTCCTCAGCAAAGGCTACCGTCTGACTCATGCATGGCCTCCATTGCGGCCCGTACTTCCATCCTAATTGTCTGACTCCCACTAGCACTTTGTGAGGTGTCAGATTATGCTCTCTGCTCTCAGCTCACCCTTCTGCCTGTACCCAGTGCCCCCCATTTTACACAATCCATTCCACCTCTTTAAAAAAAAAAAAAATTTCTACTTTTTTCCTTCCAAAAAATAAATAAATAATGACTTGTTATTGTAGACAAATACTACATATGGTGTCGGACCCTTGGATTTTTAAGTGAGGGATAGTGCACAAACATAAATTGAACTCAGTTTGAATGTATAAATATGAAGCTAAAACAAAATGAATCACTACTTCCTGATGAGCTACAAACAATAACACAATATTCACAGATGTGTTTGCACACTCTGGATGGACTGACGCTGCATTTTAATTATGGTTTTAACCCCCCTGTGACTTTTTTCTTTCTTGTGTCTGCTTCTTTTTCTCCAGAAGATTGGAATTTGGCTCCAGTTTTGACGGAAAAAGTTTTTGTTTAAATTAATTGTTTGTTGACATACACTATGATAATCAGATTGTCAGTATAATGTATTTTGTTAACTACTTTCCATCTAACAACCGCACAGAGGTGGTTAGAATCTTAAATTGGCTTGAGTTAAAAGTAAGGATATGTAGTCACTGAGCAGCTGAATTAACATTCTAAAATTAGGCTTGTTTTTCGATTGAATCCTTGTTTCCCCAGCCCACTAGACAGAAGCCTGCAGTACTGTACTGTATGTAAAGTCTGTTTTTGGAAGAAACACACAGATGTGCAGTGCTTCCAGAAAGTATTCAACTCCCTTCACTTGTTCCCTGTTTTATTAAATTATTGCCTTATTCTGATTTTTTTCCCTCATCAATCTACACACAATATCCCATAATGACAAATTTGGAAAAAGTCTTGAAGAATATTTGAAATATATGAAATATCATATGTATCAACTTATTCGTCCATAAAGTCCAAGTTAAGTCGACGGTTCGTGATGACCGACGGCTCTAAAACTGGACTGTCCAGACATCTTGTCACACGTCCTCACTTTTTATATTAAGAACAAAAAGTTTAAGTCAACAGCTGCCAACACACACACCACACTGTCCACATCATGTTTTGAAAATAAAGAGCATGTTGTCTTCTTTCCACACATGTGATGTGTGTCTGTCATTCCTTTGTTTTGTCAGACCCACCAACCACCCCCTGTTTTTACCTGCAGCAGTCATGTCTCCTCTGGTTTAGGTCTGACTGGTCTGTGTTTACACGCCGAAGGAGTGAGAAAGAATAACAGACGACTCCTCCAAATTTAAGTGGACTTGTGCTACGGGTCTCGACGTGTCAACTAGTCAATATTTCTGTTAATGCCCTAATTTGTACACAAGTATTCAATCCTGTTCTTTGTTATGATACCTTTGACAGCGATTACAGCCTCAAGTCTTCTTGGTCGTGATGCTGTTAGCTCAGCTCACCTGTAGTTAGGGTATTTTCCCATTCTTCTCTGTAGATCATCTCAAGCTATGTTGGCTTAGATGGGGAGTGTGAAAATGCACAGCTTTTTTACGGTCTTTCCAAAGATGTTCATTAAGGTTCAGGTCCGGACTCTGCCTGGGCCACTCAAGAACATTCACAGGCCTGTGCTGAAGCCACTACTTCATTATCTCAGCTCTGTGCTTCAGTGTGTTGTCCTGTTGGAAGGTGAACCTTCACCCCAGTCTGAGGTCCTGAGTACTCTGGAGCAGGTTTTCATCGAGGATGTCTCTATATGTTTTTCATTCATCTTTCCTTCCATCCTGACTAGTATCCCAGTTCATGTAGCTGAAAAATATTCCTTAAAAATGATGCTGCCACCACCACGCTTCACTGTAGGACTGGGATTTTCCAGGTGATGAGCAGTTTCCTCCAGATGTGACACTTGGTATTCAGGCCAAATGGTTCAGTCTTGATTTCATCAGACCAGAGAATCTTTCTTCTCAGATAATGAGAATCTCTCATTAAGGTTCAGGTCCGGAATGAGAATCTCTCATTATCTGAGAGTCCTTTAGGTGCCTTTTGTCAAACTCTTAAGTGAGCTGTCATGTTCCTTTTACTGAGGAGAGGCTTCCATCTGGCCACTCTACCATACATAAAGGCCTGATGGGTAGAGTGGTGCAGAAGTAGCTGTCCTTCAACCCCATTGGGTTCTTGGTCTCCTCCCTGACCAAGGCCCTTCTCCCCTGATTGCCGAGTTTGGATGGGTGCCCAGCTCTATGAGGAGTCCAGGCGGTTCCAAAATACTTCCATTTATGAATGATGGAGGCTACTACGCTCTTCAGGACCTTCAATGCTGCAGAAATCCCCAGATATGTGCCTTATACAATCTTATCTTGGAGTTCTCCAGACAATTCCTTTGGTTTTATGTTTTGGTTTCTGCTCTGACATGCACTGTCAGCTGTTGGACCTTATAAGGGTCATTCTACTGAATTGGTTCAAATTGCAGTCCCACTATAAAAAACACATTTTAAAAAACAATTAGGTATTCTGATTTTACATGTGCACAAATATCATATTATGGTCTAATGAAAAACAGTATATTAGTTGAGTTAAAACAAAATTAAATGTATTAAAAAATTACCTTTATATGTCGCTTTCTACTGGAAGGTGGCTGTCCCACCCTCGAACTCCTAAATTTCAACTCATAAAAATAATACTAAAATGACTTTCTCCACTTTTCTAAATGTAGTTTTTGAATACACCCATTTGATTTATTTTATGGAGAAGTTGATATAATGAGATTGATTGTGTGGATATTTTTAATTCAAATGTTTCATCTAAAATCTACTGTCCTATCTTTTATGTCACTCCCGAAACACAAAGTAAGTTGAGCTTGGTTTTAGCCATGCCCTAAATCTTTCATCCATAAACACAAACATAGATGTGGTGAAACATGGATTTAGTCCAAATTTTTCCAACATAGCAAAAACGTTTCAACAATTTGAACCAGTTTGGTAGAATGGCCCATATAGACAGATGTGGGACTTTCCAAATCCACATCAAGTCCAATCAATTGAATTTACCACAGGTGGTTGTAGAAACATCATAAGGATAATCAATGGAAACAGGATATGTCCCAGCTCAGTTTTAACCATTGTAGCAAAGGGGCGTGAATACTTATGTACATCTGATATTTCAGCGATGTATTTTTAATACATTTGTAAAGAAAGGAGAAAGAAAAAATTTCACTTTGATGAAAAAAATATTTTACAATAATGCTGTAACAATTTTTCGGATACACTGTATGCATATCCTCTACTTTAGTGCTTTAACTATCCACATCACTTTTGAACTGTAGATGGGGCGTTAGAAGTGAACACAGGGTTATCTGTAGATGTAGGCGGTCCCATCTGGTTTAGGTTGAACAAAGTGCAGCAACAGATGCCATCTGGACTGGGAAATGTTGCTCCTCCTCCTTATTTGTAAAGCTGAAGGAACCATCTCCAGAGTCCACCTTTTAGATTTCCACCATATGTTTCTAAGTCTAAAAGTCCTTCAGACAGATGATTCTTTTCCCTTTTTTTTATTTAGAGCCATTTAGAGGTTGTTCAAAAGATGAAGACGGAATCTTTCCCTTTTTTCTGTATCTAAAAAAAGTCCTGTATCTGATTTTACCTTCATATATTTTTCAGTAAACATGTCTTCTTCCCACTCCTCTGTCCTGTTCTCCAGGTTCTTGTTCACCTGAACAAGCAGAAGTTTCCTTCAGGAACAGGAATGGAGAGGCAGGCATATCTCAGTCTCTAGCCCTTTTATTTGCCTGTGAAAAGTCCTCTTGTTCTGTTCAGATCCAGTTGCAGGTATTTGTTCTGTTATGGTGCCAGTTTCAGGTTCAGGGTTCCTGCAGACCCCTGGTTTAGGTGGTGCAAAAGCTGGAGCTGTGGATGTTTGTAGTTTCGTGAGCTGAATGGTGGAAGAAACTCTTCATCAGGAACTGACCTTCTTACTCTCACAGGTTTCTAATCTAACTAAAGTTGCCTCCTTACAGTTTTTTCTTCTGGTTGGCCAGATAAAGGCCCCACAGATTGCTGAGCAGTTATGCCCTTATTCCTCCAGATTGTTTTATTCTTGCCTGTGTTGTCTTTTCAGATCTTTCAGTGCTGTTGGCCTCAAAGTTGGTTTCAGATGGTGTGTTTATTCCCTTGTATTCTTACTTCAAGTGTGTTCGCTGCTTTATTCTACAGTAACTAAAGAAAAACATAAATTGAAATACTGATATTTTATTGCATTTATTTTTAGAAATAATTTCTGTAAAATTTCTTTTTTAAGTTTTAGACATCAACAATACTTGGAATGAGGAAAAATAAAATATATTAGGGCTTACTATCATACAGAAAAATTGGCAAGATGGGATTTTAAAAATGGCTCACAATATAGTCAGTAAAGCAAAACACAATGTTTTACTAAGCTGAGCCAAAACTGATTTATTTTAAAGGGTAGAGTTGGAAGAGATTTTCTCTGTCAAGGAAATCCAAAAATGTTGTTGAGAAAATCATAAACACACATATTTAACAGCTGTATTGTTTACTGGCGACTGAGTCGGTTTCCCCAAATCCTCCTGAGAACCAGAAAAGCCTGTGGTACATTAAATAATTGTCTTATATGGAAACAGCATGCAGCAACATTTTTTATCTTTAATTTTTCTATGGAATTCCCTTTGAGTGGACATTGTTACTTAAGCTATGAAACTCTTGTTCCTTACAGAGAACAAAAATGTATTGCTGGGTCTCAAGACGATATGACATAAAACAGTACAGGGCTTGTTCTTTTCAAAGTTTATAAAAATGCTGTTTGTGTGTGGTGAATAAAAATATAAAAGCACATTTCCTGGTTAAGTGTGCATATAAAAGTAGTCCATACCTTTGCTTCTCTCAAATACAATGAGATGGGTCAGTTACCAAGGGGCGACTGTGGGTCAGTTGATAGATCAGGTCAAAACAATGAACCCTAAATTGTTCCTTATAGGTTTGGCAGCACCTTGCATGGCAGCAGCACCCACTCGTGTATGAGTGTGTGTGAATGTGAGCATTTTGAACACCATGAAGGTGAAAAAGCGCTATGTCCTGTAAATGCAGTCCATTTACCATTTTACCAATGAAGTAGATCAACACCTGGATGTCCAGACACCTGCTCAGCTCTCCTCCTGTTTCAACAGGTGAACCGTGTCCAGAGAATGGTCGCAGCCCAGGCTCTGTGTCTACGCAGCACAGCTCCCCACACAGTGACTTCACGTACGCCAACAGCACCCAGGCACCCAACACCAGCATGGGCATCAGTGCCATTTCAGACGGGACATCCACCCCAAACATACAACCCAGTGACGTCGTCATCAATCGGAAAGAGAGCGAAGGCTTTGGGTTCGTCATCATCAGCTCTCTCAACCGGCCTGAGGCGGCCGCTGCCAACAGTGAGTCCACAGATCGGTTATACCGTCAGTCATCCTCTACAATTACAACATCTGCTTAAACTGCTTTGCTTCATAGCCAAGCTCTTAGACACATGTAAACTAGCAGGTAATCTGTACATAGTGCCAAGATAAGAGTCAGACTTAAGTATAAGAAGAGGTCACGCCTCAGTGCGAAATGATACACCTCTTATTTTATCTCCTCAATTTTACATGCCCTCCCACTGCACGTCAGTCACACACATTGGTGGTGTGCAGCCGTAAGCATCAGCACATCGCCCACACACATGGAAAAAAAACCTGGATGCCTTACATAAGCCTGGGGTGAACAGCAAAATGAGAGAGACAGAGAAACAGGCAGTCAGTCAGTGAGTGGTGTGTGAGCACAGACAGGCGTAATCCTCCAATCTGCTGCTACTCGGTGAGTCTTTACTTGCTGGGCGTTGTGTTTGAATCCTCCAACAGCTGTGCCCCATAAAATTGGCCGCATCATCGAGGGCAGCCCAGCAGACCGCTGCGGGAAGCTGAAGGTAGGAGACAGGATACTGGCGGTTAACACTCAGTCCATCGTCAACATGCCGCACGCCGACATCGTCAAGCTGATCAAGGATGCAGGCCTCAGCGTCACCCTGAGGATCATACCACAGGAAGGTAAGACAGCACCTGGACACACACACAGAACTTTGTGCTAGACAGTGATTTATGACGGGAATTGAATTATCACTCTGAGATGAAATTTGCAATATGACTGGAGCAAAATATGATTCTTTTTTGATTAAATGTCACTTGTCATCGTCACAAGTTATGATGTATCGGTCTACAAAGTCTCCTCACTCTTTTGAAATCTGTGTGAGCTGTAGAAAACAGAATATGATATTAATAAACCTCTGAAATATTGTATTTCCATTCTTCTCTGGATATTTTAAGCCTTAATAATAGTTTTATCAGTTTGCTGAAAGAAAGTGAATAATCCATATATTTAAAGATAGAAAAAATATGGTTTATTTGTCTCCCAGTGCAAAAAGGATTTTAAGAAATCAGTGTTATTAACATTGATCTGACCTTAACTTCTTCTTATCCTTATCCTCCAGACTGATCTTTAGTTCATATCAATATGTACTAATGCAGTAGTTTGTACATTCAGTATGTGTGGAATTTATGGTGTGTGGGTTGTCAAGACTTATTTGTATTTCAGTGCTTTTACATAGATGTGTTTAGTTTTTGACTGCTGTGCATATTTATCTAGCAGTAGTAGATAGAAATGACCTATTACCTAAATCATCATCTCTTATAAAAAAATTATGTTTTTATTTTTTAGACTATAGTTGAATAGTGACACTGGTGGCTTCTCCTCTATGGTGTCACCCTGCCTTGCTTTTGTCTTGGTGTGAACTTGACACGGCCTGACACCACTGTCTTTCTTCTTACTGTCCTGCTTGTGACAAAAGTAGCAGTTCAGCTCAGCAATGTCTGACTTCACATTTCTAGGCAGCATAGAAACTCTGAATGAGTGTTTTCAGTGCATTGTATAATCACTGACAGCAGATACAGGCAGACATGTTAGTGTTGAGTGTGCACAGTGTAAGCACATGTTCGGTTCAAATGAGGAATCATTTATAATTAAATCTATTTTCTCTATTTGTGAAGAAAGCGTGTGAATTATCCAGACAGCACATACAGTATGTAAATGTATAATTTAACATGGGATAATTAAATATGATGATGTTTTCCTATAAAATGTGTAAGTCCATATGAATATTTCAACATTACATGCCTCCATTTATCATATGAAGTCAGTACATGCGTGTGCTTCCATTTGAAGCTAGATGTGATATATGTTCCACAAATATGTTAATACACTCTAGTAATATGTGAGTGTGTATAAAAAAAAACATAAGCGTGACAAAAATGAGATCCTTTATAATTTAAAACAGGACCTGACCTTCTTAAATAAAGGTTGAAACTACTTGTAATTAAATTTTCTCATGTTCCTGTCCTCTTGTCTGACTCACAGAGATCAGCAATCCCCCATCAGCCCCCAGCTCAGAGAAGCAGAGCCCTATGGCCCACCAGCACAGCCCCAAGACCCAGGCCAGCACCACCTCCGCCTCCCAGTCCAGCTCGGCACCGACAGATCCCGGCCAGTCCATAAGCCAGCCCAACCCCCTGCCCCACCAGAGTCCTGCGACCCAGCTACCAGCCCCTCCGCCACAGACCTACACCCACGAGAGCAGGTTTGGTGCATGGCATGGTTATTTTTAAAGTGGTGGCTTATAATCAAAGCTGCTTCATCCTCGTGCTGCTGTCAAATTGTAGTATCAGATTTGGAGCCGTCTCAATTTTCTGATGCAGTGAATTGTTTTATGGACTATCCCTCTATCTGTCTCTGGGGCAAAACACTGCTCCTGTGAGGATACAGGTATGAGTCAGTCACACACTTTCATCTTCCTCTCCCCAATTCTTTCTACCTGCATTTCAAGTTTTCATACTCTTGCTTTAGTGTGCTCCTCTTGCTTTCTTTTTCCACTTATATTGTCTTTTCAGCCTCTTCTCTCTCTCACTTTTTAGTTTCTTTTCTATCTGTTAGTGTCTCCTCCTCTCTCCCTACCAAGTTAGTTGTATAACATCACTTAACTCTTATGGAGTGCTGAATTATTTACTTAAATTGCTGCTTTATCGAGATCTGTTGAATATTTTACTAAAGAACTACAGTCCAAATTTACAGTGTCATCGGCTGCACAGGATTTTTTTACTCACCATTACTTTTTTATATGATAAACATTTTATACGCTTAATTTGCCTATTTAAGTCTTGTTTAATGACTTTCACCAGCTGTGTAGAGATCATAACGGCAATAATGTGTTATCCTCAGGTGATGTAGGCTCACTTTCTTACATTTGGTTGGTCTGTTAGTTACAGGTCAGAGGTGAAGGCCAGGCAGGATGTCAAACCAGACATCCGGCAGCCCTCGTTCACAGATTATCGCCAGCCCCCAGTGGACTACCGCCACCCCCCTGTGGCCGACTACAGGCAACCACCCACGTTGGAGTACAGACATCCACCACTGCTCGACTACAGACAGTTAGCCACCGATGCCAGACAGTTCACCATACCAGAGTACAGAATGCCACCAGTTCAAGTAAGAGAGTTTGTAATAACACAAGACTGGTTCTTCACTACATAATGCTGGATGTGCTAGGCTGACACACAATAAAAATATGGGATATATTACTTAAATGGCTCATATTTTGTCAAACCCACTTTTATTCATCTTTGCACTGCAATAATCTAAAGTTTATCAAGTGTATGTTTGTATGTTTGTCATCTCATCACAATTAAAAGAAGACATAATCACCTAAAGAATTAACTTTTCAGTGAGATATAAGGAAATTATTTTTAGACAATAGATATGGAAAAACTTATTTCAAGAAATCTGACCAAGATTATTTTCACTTGTTCTATTGGCAGATTCTTTTTTTGTTTGAATTAAGTGAAAAAATCCTGAATTAGTCATGGATTTAGAGACTTACTGTAGACTTTATTAGTCCCGAATGGCAGATTTGTTTCCACTTGACTGTCCATACAAATTATCACACACACACATCTACATCAAAATAAAATAAGAAATACAAATACATTTAGTTGTGGCAGGCATAGCGACAGTTCTTAGAATGAGGAGAATTTCAATGGGATTTACTGTTGCTGCTGGGATTCAGCTCCTTCCCAAGTGAGGGCTTTTAAAAGAGAGTATCCGATTCTTTTGAATGTGCAACGTGTCTTATGGATCTGTTGTTGAGTAGTGAGGTTAATTCAACAAAAAAAAATCAATGTTTTAATCTATGCTTATGTCTCATTTTAAGTGTGAGAAAAATATACTTCATAAGGCTTATATTTTTGCAGTGAACTCAGGAGCCTTCTTTCCTAAAAACCCTGTCCAGGGAATAAGACCATACTCAGTGGGACAACTCTGAAAATCATATAAACTGTACTTTTATTATACATAAATGATACATTTGTGAGGCCAACTTTACTTTAACAAGCTAAATAAATAGATTTGAAAATGTTTGTGCTTTTTTGACGTAATCATAGTTAAAGTGTTTAATCGTAGTTAAAGTGTTTATATGTAATATAGATATTCCAAACTCTCATGATGAGATCATTGTATCCAGACATCTGTATTATGGTATTATTATGGTTTCATAATAAGATTTATTCAGACAAAAACTCACAGCCAGTGTTTGACAGTCCAAATAACACTGTATTTTATAATGTTCACATGCTTCATCAGCTTATAATTTACATTATGGCTCTGTTAGCGCTGCCCTGTTTCTTAACAGAAAACAGCCACAGTAAAAATACACATCACCTCTGTTTTCTGGTTGGTTTGTGTTTTCAATAGTTGCACTAAACATCTGTTTGGAATCATCCAAACAAGATCAAAACTGTCACAATTCATTCTGAAATATGGATCAACAAATGGCAAATTTAATGAACATACAAATATAATATAGTGACTGTTTATTGGTGGATGAAACCACCAACCTTCCTACAGTCCTTCAAATGTTAAATAAATGTCATGTGTTACACTTAAATACATGTTTGTATTGGACCATTCACCATCACTGATTCAATCTACGGATTTTACCAACCTGGTTATTAACATTTCAGGCTCTTCTCATGTTAAAATTGTTGAAGGATAACTTGTTTCCCACTCTCTTCTAAATCATCACATAAATTATGAGCCTTTCTTTTATAAAAACTGAATTCATATATTTCTGTTTAAAGGTTCCATTGATTTCCCAAAGAAACCATCAATACAATTTACCCTTTTCTAGGCTTTGTGTCATTTTTATTTGAGCAGTTATGGTTATAGTTATTTTTGCATTTTGTAAAAGTGAACTATGTGAAAAGCTGACGGACAGAGACATCACTCCCACTTCACCCGAAATGTGTCACTTTTACAGAGTCCTCAAGCTATTTTTTGCTATAATGGTCCAAAAGTAACATAATACTCAGATAACAAAATCTAATCATAACTGATCTCTGCTTGTCTCAGCTTTCACAGGACTTTGACTTCTTCACAGTGGAGCTGGAAAAAAGTGTGAAAGGTTTCGGTTTTAGCATCCGTGGTGGCCGGGAGTACAAGATGGACCTGTTTGTGCTCCGACTGGCTGAGGATGGACCCGCAATCCGCAACGGGAGAATGAGGGTAAGTGTGATGATGTCACTTCCCTTAACAACACTATTACACCCCTTCAGAGGTTAAGCTTCTCTCTATCTTTCTGGATTATATGGCAGGCGCTCACTGTAATTGTCTGATGTTATCAAAGCTGGAACAGCAAGTTTTCAAACTGCTTAAAAAGAAAGTCTGTCAAAATAACTCTGTGATGGTTAGTCCATCTTCTGTTGAAGGTTGTTTCCTCCCACATTTGCTGCTCCATGAAACTAATTTCACCCCTGTGTTTAGATACAAATAGATAAAAGTCGGCGGACTTAAAACAAAAAATTCCCCATCTGGCTGTAATTGCTACTGAGCTATTTGATCAGAGAATGGTTAAAGTAATAGATAAACAAGGCAGTTAGAGACAGCAGACCTCTGTCAAGACTTGACGTGACGTGATGGAGCCATAGGTGTTGACCCATCTGATGTCTGAGGGTGAGACCATGTGAATGAAAAAAAAACGCCAGATTCTATCTTGTCTGAATCCTGAGATATTTCCACTTATGTGTTTTAGCTTTTGACCTTTAGTGGGACCTTGACCTTTGACCTTCATTGCTCAACATCGAATGGGTTCTTCCTTGACCCATTATCTATCATTCCTGAAACTTTAAGCAAAATCCGTTCAGAACCTTTTGCGTAATCCTGCTGACAGACAGACAAACAGACAAAGAAACGGACCCAAATTGAATACCTCCTAAAAAGAATGATTGTAATAAAGCAGATGAGTCCACTTCTCTATGCTCCCTCATTTTAACCACTACTTTTCTTTCCTCTGTTCCTGGCAGCAGAATACAAAACAACAGCGCCTCACTTCATAACACTATAGATTATAACTTTTCAATGCAGGTTTAATCCTGCCACCATCATCTCTCTCATTCTTAATCTCCTACTTTCTGTACTTCTTTGTCCATTTCTTGCATGTCCTTCAGGCTGATAACACACATCTGCTCATCATTGCTTATCTGTAATGGGCCTGTCAAAGATAATGTGTGCCAAATGTCCCTGGGGGAGGAATCACTTTTCCTCCTTGGTGGTGCAGTCGATGAGGTCCAGTGGGCTCGGGCACCACATGGAGGAGGAGGAGGAGGAGGAGGAGGAGGAGAAGGAGGGAATCCCTCTTGAGCACCACTGAAAGTCAGCATATAGGTTACAGTGAGCCTTGATTTGTCTGTTTGATTTCCAGAGAGTAATTGTGCTCTTAGGATATTCAAAGATGAGCAATACAACCAAATGAATCTGTTGACATTCAAACCCTTTTTAGATCCTCATGGCAGAGTGTGAAGAGGGAGCAATCTACATTCAGCTGAAACATAAATGTGAGATAATGATTGAAAAGTATTTTCCACACCTGCCACTTTAGCTTTTAATGTTTCTTTGAAAGCTAGTAAGGTGCAGAAACCAAAAGCCTTCTTGGCAAGGAACGCCTGCAGTTACCCTGACATTTTTAACAAGTGATTTCTCCCTAACAGGTCATATATTTGAAAGAGGAAAAGACTTCATACTGACTTGTGATTCAGGCTACTCATTGCAAACTCATTCACTAACTTGTGATTTAAAAAAAAAATGCCCTCAAAATGTTAACAAACTCCAGAGCTAGAGCAGAAGCTTTTAAGAAAATTGTGCCAAGTTATTACAGATAATCATTCTGCCCATTTAATTACCAAGCTAAGCTTTAAACCTCAATAAAAGACTGAGTTATGCTCAGGCTTGGGCTGCACACTTCCTCATCATGCACGTGCCGTCCTTTCAACTTTGCTCCCTTTTTATTAAAGATGAAAATGGAGATCATTCTCCACTGTGAGAAGGTGAGGATTAATGAGCAGACTGTCTTGCCTTCCACCTCTTCTCAGACCACAGTAATGACACCTAATGGCTCCCCATCTCTTGACTGGAGTCCGTTCCTGATGTTGAAATTACCCCGGCCATTACCGGAGGCCCTGTCCATTTGTTAGTGTAATTGGCCGACATGTTTTGTCCTGTTCCCTGCAAATCCTCCCCATTAGTCAGTCCATGACATCTACTGAAGTGAGAGTCATGACTGACATTTGACGCATCCTAACTGATGTCACAGAGAAGTCACAACCTGAGTGTGGAGCTGGAAAGGAGGGTTGGTTCAGCTCTGGTTACATAAACATTGAGGTGAATATTGTCAAGTTGGAGCTTTAGTCATCAGGTCATCTGTGCTCATAACGATTTGCTTTAGCTTAGTCTGATATGAATATGTTTAAAATTACACAGCCAAGATACTGTCAGCGCCAATGCCTATTAATTCACACACCTATGAGAACAATGAAATATAGTTGTACATTGACCCTTACAAATTACTGTCATCTCCAAAGAAACAAGCCTACTACTGTTCTGTTTCGTGTGATCGGTGTTCATTTCCAAACAGATCACATTATTGACTGTCTTTTACAAATGCAAACCATCGAGATGTGTCTTATTAGAAGCTATGTGAACTTTGACATTGAGCGTTCAATCACAGACCCAGAGGACAGATTTATAATAGTTACATTATCCGTTAAAGATATGAAGTAATGATTTGCAAACATACATGAGCCGAATATTCATGACCCTTCGTTCTGTCACTCATTTTTCACATCACTCTCTTGTCCACTACATGGTATCAGCTCGACTCAACTTCGACTCGGGTACCACATTTTATCCCTTGAGATACTATACTGTAGTACCCAGATGTCATTGTGAGGCACAGCGTAACTCCCATGTGGTAAACTCGCTCATTGCATGTTGCCCAATCAAGCTCACACTGCATTTTTTCATCAACCACCAAAAACATAAATGTCTCAACCTCCACGACCGACTACGTTATTGTTTTGTGGACTGGCATTATTGAGGTGCATGAAAACACACCAAAGTGAGCCAAGTCAAGTAGAGTCAAGCTAAGCCGATACCAGTGGAAACGTAGTATATGATTACTTGGATTGTACACTCATTATCAGAGGGGACACAGTTCTTGACCCTGGAGTCTCATTGGAAATAAAAGACAGGATCAATCCTCAGAAGTTGTTAATACATGAAGGATTTTGGTCTTTGTGATGTTTGGCACTCTCACCATCACAACCACTCATATTCTAGATTATTATTATTATTATTAATAATAATAATAATAATAATAATAATAACCATTATTATTAATAATAATAATAATAATAATAATAATAATAATAATAATAATAATAATAATAATAATAATAATAATAATAATAATAATAATAATAATAATAATAATGGATTAGATTTCTATAGCACTTTTCAAGGAATCCAAAGGGCTTTACATTATTCACTCACTCTCACATGCTCGGTCTGATGGTGGTAAACTACATATGTAGCCACAGTTACCCTGGGGCAGACCGACAGCCATTTTGCACCTACGGTCTCTCCGACCACCATCGAACATTCACACCCATTCATACACCAGTGTGAGTGACACTGGAGGCAAGGAGGGTGAAGCGTCTTGCCCAAGGACACAACAGACTGACTAGGACAGAGTGGGAATCAAACTACCAACCCGGTTGGTTAATAGATGACCCACTCCACCAACTGAGCAATGGCCAATAGATTGGATTATTTCCTAACCACCAGCTCTCTAATGAGTGATATATCCAAAAACCATAATGTATCCTATCTCCATCAGTGACCATGCTCCAGTGTTGCTCACTCTGGTTAATAAGAACGCTAAGCCACCAACTAGAAACTGGAGATTTGTCACAATATGTCACTGCTGAAAGACCCAGAATTTTCCAGCTTCATTAAAAGAGAATGACCTATATACATAGAAGAAAAACAATTTACCAGAAACATTAGTGTGTGTTCTCTGGCAGGAAGGGAAGGCAGTAATACATGGGAAAATAATCTTGTCTCATAAGAAAAAGATAGAGACTTCAAGAATATCAGAGTAGGGTATAGTAAAATCATTAGAGAGCACTCACTGAACAATATAAGGAAAACTAAATTGGAACTTAATGAAATAATAAGAAAACACAATTCCCAGTGCAAAGGCTTCGCTTGGATAACTTTGAATATAGTAACAAATCTGGGAAATTATTTGCTATTCGATTAAAAACGAATAAAGAGAAAACAACTATTTACTCTGTTAAAGATGCAGCAGGATCTGACAAAATAAATAACACTTTCAGGGATTTCTATAAAGCATTATACACAAAAACAACAAAAACAGACCTATTAGAAAATAATATTACCCTGGTTCTATTCCCAAACCAGACCTTTCTGTGTGGGTTTTCTCCAGGTACTCCAGTTTCCTCCCACCATCCAAACACATGCACTGATAGGTTAATTGGTTCATTTAAATTGTCCATAAGTGTGAATGTGAGAGTGATTGTTTGTCTATATATGTTCAGCCCTGAGATGAACTGGAGACTCATACAGGGTGTACCCCCACCTTCACCCATTGTAGCTGGATTAGGCCCCCAGTGACCCTCGTGACTGTAGTGAGGATAAAGCAGGTTCAGACGAGATGAGAGAAAATAATATTGATCAATTTCTTAATAATATGATAATATATGACAATATTAATAATATTACAACAGGAACAGAGAATCTCTCATGGCTTATTACTGTTTGTTGGTGAATTCCAATAAGCGCTCCAGCATATGCCCACTAATAAAGCCCCAGGCTCAGATGGTTTTCCTACAGAATTCTACAAAGAATTCTGGACTACACTGGTTCCCACTTTACAAAATGGTATTAGAAATAAGAGAGAAAAATAAAATCCCTGTAAATATTAACTTAGCTAACATAACTCTGTTATTAAAACCAGTTTAAAATATTAAAGACATTTTAAAAAAGATTAATAATTTAAAAAATAACATTAAAAAAGTAATGTGTAAAATTAATCATTAGCAATAGTATTATTTCTATGTATTTTTTTTATTTTTGTATATATAGCATGAATTTTACCAACTTCCAAGCTTGATCCTCTTCTACTATACAAACACCACATTTCAATCTTTTTGTCTTTTTTTTGCATATTTCCTTATTTTTGCATGCTCCAATTGTTAAGGAGCTGGGGATCATTAGTTTTTTGTTTGTGGTTTTGTGCTGCTTCACAGTTGCTGATCATAGCATTTTAATGACATTTAAATCTGTAAACACAGCATCAGTTCTGATACAGTTCTTGGGTTTTTTTGGCAGCTCTGAAGTCTCAGAGTGTTTAAAAGTGACTAAAATAAAACCTTCAGCTTGAACTGTCAGAAACAAAGAGACTACTTTAAGTAAAGGAGCAATCTATGACCCAACTTGTGTGGAATCAATGTTAATATTTAATATCATTCCACACAAAGGAGACATCCCCTCTCTTCTTTTTTTCTCTTAGATGTCTAGTTTGGCTTCCTGTCTAAAACTGCATAGGTATGACATCTGTGCTCCACATATTTTTGATTACAGACTGCATATTTATTATGCACCAGGATGTAAAATTTGACTTCAAATGATAGAGCATTTGCATGACATACGACTGACATTGAATGCATCATCCACGATGAGACAAAATGCCTTCAGCCTTTTGCAAAGATGATAAAAGTACAATCATTTCTATCTGATTCAGTGTCTCCTGGATACATGACTACTTCTCAAGTATGTTTTCAGTGGTGTTGCAGTGTATTTGTATACAATATGAATCACCAATGACACTATTGTGTTTGTGATGATCACATTCATGCTTTTAACTCATATTTCGAGGAAACACAGAAAAACGTTATCTCTTAAATAGTATTCAGAGAATGCCAATCTCAAATTTCTATGACAACCAGTTCATTAATGTGACCTTTCTTCTAAATGCGACCTTTACCTTTGACCTTTGACCTTTTTCAATATTGATCATTTTGTTACATGTATAAATGCGTCAGTGTGTGTAATATTATGATAATATATCCAGTGTTGATTAAGTTATAGCGTGATATGTCTATGCTTGACACACACAATGTTATAGAAGTTAATTTTGCAACATGTCACCTTTGACCTCCAGAGATCTCAAAAACTATGGGTCATAGGTGATAACACCAATTATGACAATTGTAGAAATCTTCATTCCACATCGTATGGTACCAATCTGAAAGTTCTGTGACCCTCTGTTCTTGAGTTCTAACCGATGATAACTGATTTTGACCTTTAATCTTTACTCAAATGGATCATTGAATCTGATGCGCATTACCTACAGTATATGTATATTTCATGGTGATACAGTATCTCAAGTATTCATTGAGTTATAGCATGATATGTCTCTGCAGACACACACTGATTGCAATAATCTCTCCCAGCCAATGTTGGACGAGATTAATTAATACATAATCAGTGGTTTTGGTACCTTTAAATATGGACAATATAACACTGTTTCCTCCCACTGAGTAAAGATTAATCTAAATCTCATGGCTACAAAATCTGTCATCTTTTATGATGTAATTTGGAGCCAAAGTGTGCACTGTGAAAAATTATAAATCTTAGCAAGTGTATTTTTGTCATTTCTAGTCAAAATGTGTCATCACACTTAAAATAAGACATAATCACGTTTCATAATAATAATAATAATGATAATGATAATGTGAATAATAACTTTATTTATATAGAACTTTGACAGCCAAGCAGACAGGCACAACAGCAGAATAAAACTGAAAACTAGAAAAGCACTTGGAAAGTACAGACTCCATCAAGGCAGATTAGCCCCCCTCCTGAAAGCACCGAGTGTGCTCCCCTTCACACCAAACTTTTATCACTTGTTCCTTGTGTCAGTATCAACATTTCCTGAAAATTTCAGCCAAATCCATCCACAGTTTTTTTAGTTATCTTGCTAAAAATCAGACAAACAAACAGACAGATGATTACATTCCTTGGTGCCGTAACACAAGAGATGAGAACAGCAACACAAAGTATGAGTTGAGGTATATAGGGCAGAAATAGCACACCATGCTAGTGTTAGATCCATGCAATATAATGGAATGGAATAAAACAGCATTATGTATCTCAACCAAACAGGGTAAAAATAAAATTCAAACAAACTTGTAAAAATGTAAAAGGTTAAAAGAGACAACATCACATAAAAGGCAGTCTATAAAAATTTATTTTAAGAAGTGATTTAAAAGATACCCCTGATTCTGCAAACCTTATCTCCTCAAGCAGGCCATTCCAAAGTCAAAGGGGCCTGATGGAAAAGGCACTGTCACCTTTGGATTTGCACCTTGACTTTTGAACAGCCCAGCGCCTGCATATTGGCTCACACTGTAGTAGGCTAGTAAATCAGCAATGTAGCTAGGAGCCAGACCCATTTGGGCTTTAAAAGTGATCAATAAAAAGTTAAAATCAATTGTAAAAGGCACAGGAAGCCAGTGAAGGGATGCCAGGACTGTAGTTACAGTATGTGCTGTCCGTTACAACCCATGAAAAACCTAGCTGTTGTATAGTTTGTGGCTGATGCCGGACAGAAGTGAGTTCTACGTAGTAGTCAAGTGTTGTGAATATGAAAGAGTGGATGTCTGTATCCAGCTCTGATTGTGGGTTGAACTGATTAGATTTTTGATTGGGTTCTTAAGTGGAGGAAACAGGCCTGAACCTGATGTCTGAATCAAATATTACACCAAGGTGTTTAGCAGTGGGTGTTATATTTCTGGGGAGAGGACCGAGGCTATTTATGATGGGAGTGATGGAGTTTGGTGGATTGAAGAGTAAAACTTCTGATTTGGAGTTGTTAGGATGAAGAACGTTTTGGGCCATCTATCACTTTTATGTCACTTTTATGTATGTGTACTGTGTCACAGTCAGGACCAGATTCAGTATTATCTAAACCAGTGGTTCTCAAATCCGGTCCTCGTGGCCCAGTGTCCTCCATGTGTTAGCTATTTCCGTCTTCTATCACACTTAGTTCAGTTATTGATCAGCTCTTCAGAAGCCTGATAATGATGTAATGGCTTCCAGGTTTGATGGAAGTTAAATGAAAAAAATAAATAAATAAATAAACAAACACGCACAATAATGACAGACGTCAGCTTCTTTTTTTTCATGTTTCACCACTTGATGTCACTAAATGTTGCAGTCATACTCTAAAGTCCTACAAATGTAGACAGAATTTCCTTCCCATTTCCATGGCTTTTTGCATTTTTTAAATTTCTTGTCACCCTCTTCCAGGTTGGGGACCAAATCATTGAGATCAATGGAGAGTCAACCCGTGACATGACCCATGCCAGGGCCATTGAGCTGATTAAATCTGGAGGAAGGCGGGTCCGTCTTCTCCTAAAGCGGGGCACAGGGCAGGTCCCAGAGTACGGTAAGTATCGAGAACTTAAAACAAATTTTCTTCAGGATCATTTCTTCCTCTGTCTCTTCTTTAACTACTCCTTATTCTCCTAACCTCTCTTAACATTTTAACTTCTGATAACATATTTGTGTTATATCTGCCTTTTATACTCTATTGTACTCTTAAAGTCACTTTGATGCTAAGAAACTAATAATATAACTGTCCGGACTAACAATAATTTATCTTCTGTCCATTTCAGTGATCTATCACTAATTGATTGGTCTAGGTTGTTACTTCCCCTTCTATAGGAATGGTATCTTCCAGTCTCTCCATGTGCATGAAAAGTGACAAGCATGGCTCCCCCTATTTCTTCCTAATGGGCCACTCTAAAGACACGGTTTGTGACCATAAAAAAGTTTTTTTGTTTGTTTTTGGGTTTTTTTATCTTAACCCTGGCTTTCTGTGCTGTGGTTTTGCATGGCGTGCGCTCTGTTGTGACTTCGACCTGTGGGTGGTTTATAAGTGAATACTCCAGCCCTGACCACAAGATTCATCAGCAGCTGATGGCACCAAAAATATAGCAATAATAATGTTCTCTCCAAATCACTCAGAGGAGATGGATGTGAAATGTGACAACATTTACTTACTGGAAAAACAGGGGGGAAATCACAATCTTACCAGGTGTATTTCTAGTCAAAATATCTCATATACATCAATGTAACAAGTGAAATTTATCTTGATAGATTTTTTTGAAATAGGATTTTCAATATCTATCATCTAAAAATGACTTTAGGTGATTATGTCTTATTTTAAGTGTGATGAGATATTTTGACTAGAAATGAGAAAAAAAAAAACACTTGGTAAGATTTAGCTTCTTGCAGTGCGCCGTGTATTTAAAAAGTTTATTAACCTTTATTTAACCAGTCGAAAGAAATCCCAATGAGATTAAGACCCTGTTTTACAAGGGAGTCCTGGCCAAGATGGCAGCAAATCCAAAACAAGATTGCACCATTAAAATGCAGACAGCTGCCACATTTAAAATAGCAAGTAAAAAATAACATTCACAAGCAGATTAAGAAAAACAAGTGCAAAAAATTATAGAGTTGGCATCAAGAAATCCCAGTTTCGACTTAAAATCACTCAATGGATTTAAATTAGTTAGTTTCCAGACTTTGTGAAAAGTAAATGAAAGCCCTTTGACCCCCAGAGAGAATACATATCAGAATTTCTCTCTATAATTAAAGTGTAAATGTACTATTTACTATTTACTCAGTGAAGCCTTAACAGGGGCATTTTATAGTGTGACAAAAAGCAACTGATGCATCATTCAGTCCTTCTGCACCAACACAATGCTTGCTTTTTCTACAAGAGTGTCATGGCAGAAAGTTTCGAGCAACACTGTGACACTAAAGCCCTCGGTGACACTCATTCATCACCCCCCAGCCCTTAAACACAGGACATTGCGGGTGATGTTGTTTTCTCTGTGTCAGTCTTTTTCTGCTAGCAGCCCTCCAGCCAGGAAGTTAATCTCTCTGTATGGAAAGTCTTTGTGATTCTTGCCTTGAGGTTGTTATAAAGCTTTGAAATATGCACATGGAATCTCACTGTGGTCAACCATAGGACATGGCAATCTATCATTATATATCCTCCTCCTGTGTTAAGTTCCTTTGTTACCTAAATGAAAAACAGCATTTTAACCCACAGGTTGTGCTGTGTGGAGGGGCTTTATTCAGCGTTTTACACTGATAGTTTACAAGCTCTATATTTGCACACCAGAAGGTTATGCAAATCACTTACACTGATTAATTTGGCTATTTAAAACATTAGCATATTAATGTTCAAAGCAGAAGAATTATTTATGTTAGAGGTGCTTCTATGCTTTTTATGGAAAAGATAAAATGAGAAATGTAACAACAAAATCGGGAGTGTAACGTTGGCATCAAGCCATATGTCTGTGGGCATGTGCATGAATATGACTGTACACTTTTCTGTGTGTGGCATTGTGTCTGTTTTAAGCACTAAGAAATCGCACCAATAAAAGTCAGAGCAAAATTAAAACAGTTCTAATAGCAAATAATTATCAAACATCACTTACTTGTGCTTTGAAAGGAGAGAGGAATTTTGAAAGTTGAGGGGAAAAAACACTAAAAACAGGCATTCAACCCAAATCCCTAATAGACATGTCAATGTTTGTTGATTTATTTTCTAGATTTTTATGGTTTGCTAAAGTTAAATGAATAAATTTATGAATATCCCAACAGTAAGTAGAAATCTGAAAGTTTAGCCACTCTGAAGAGAAAATAGATGGGGGTAAAAGACAAGAATCTACATTTCCATTGTTACATGTATATTTTAGTTTTAATGTGGCTTATAGTCAGTGTTTAGTTTTCAACTTCCACAGTTTCGATGACAGACTCTCCATTAAAATATAGTATATTTCAAAGGCAAGGAAAGATGAGACCATAGAATACTGGACACTTAACCTCAATGAGAGTAATGAAGTAAATAACATTAACAATATATATTTAATGTAACATGTAAAATTGGTGACAGTTCATTGTTTAGATGTTCTTTAGTATTTCAAGTAAAAAGAAAAGCAAGAAATATTTTCACATTGAAATGTCTAAGTAGAGGTGTAAGAGGTAAACCTACATGACATACAAACTGACTCAAGACATTTCACTCATATTATGTAGAGCATGTATTTAGTTTTCTTGCTTGCTCATTCTAAGGTCAATAATTAATGTTCACTTCACACTTAAATTTACAGCACATAATGATGAATGTGAAGTTAATATAATATCAGAATTGTATACAGTGTCTAATAATGAAGGGTGTATACATACCCTTATTCTGTACTTAAGGAGAAATAAAGACAGGAAATAACAGCAAAAACAAAAACTAAACACAGCAAATGTACAAGTACTGATTTTGCTTGTTTTTTTGTTTTGTTTTTTGTAACTCCAACTGAACCTGCTGTCGTTTTAGTTTACCTCAGGTAACATAAACAGAAGTACAAACATTATGGTGCCTTTTTCTCCAGTGTCCACTCTTCCCTTTGTTTTTTACATTGTTTGGTACAGTACCTTATGATGCAGGGCAGACACCAAAGGCTTTTCTTTTCTATGTGATGCAAAATACAGATTTAATGGAATGTAACTAGTAGAATAGAAATAATTGATCTCATTATTAAAATACCAGCAGTAAACCTAGAATAAAACAGGAAACTCTACTTTACAATAACATTAAGCACAGTCAGGCATTTAGACTTGATTGCTTTCAACCTCTACACACACCTACCTGCACATTCACACACACACACACACACACACACACACACACACACATAAGAGCCCACAGAGGTCTAATTTTCACCAGAGTACCAGGCGTTGGTCAAAGCCGACCATAATGGGCGACTATGACATGTGTTTAGAAATCATCAGGTTTACCTCTCCGCCCTCTAAGCCTACAATCTAATATGCTGCAGCGCTGTGTGTGAGTCCTCTTATAATTGGACCTCATGGCGCTCATGTAGCCGGCCCAGCCTCTGCCCCCTGCCTACCCCGCTGAAAATGACTGATGGCCGAGGGACTGAGAGTCAGCAGTGCAGAAACAGAAGCTAACAGTCCATGAGAGTGGCGAGTTTTTGGAGGAGCGTGCAGTAGATTCACCGCAGCTGCTACTCCGGATGCAGACTTCTTCAGACTTAAGAGAGAGAGAGGGACTTGGCCCCTGAGGTTTTCATTCTCGCTAAAGCACCACCCTATTGGGCACATCATCCATTTCATTAAACCTGTTTTCGATTTTCCGCCAAGGTTTTAGATTGGCCAGGGCTTTAAAGAGAGCTGTGGGAGGCAGATTGATGTTGTCTAAAAGCAGACTTGTCCTGTGACACAGTCGGAAGTAGGTTGTAGTGCTGCTCTGATTTTTCCTTTAATGCTTTTAGCTTGTAGAAACGGAATGATTGTTGTAACGATTATTTTTGTTTTGCATTTAGTTGTGCAGTGGCATGTGTGTAAGCTTTTAAGTAGAGTGTTAGAGTGTTGCTTCATTATTATTGACTGTGTGTTTGTGTGATCCAGACAATGCCACCCCATGGGATGCTCGCCCTTCAGCCTCCCCAAGCCTGTCGGAAGTAGCCCCTCCCATCGACAGCCTCTCCATGTCATCGCCTTCATCTCATCTGGCCCCGGCCCCCGACCCGCCTCACCTGCAGCCTCTGGATGTCCCTCGAGACCCCATGGCACGAGACAACAGGATGGAGCGTTCCAAGAGCCCGCAGAAGGCCGAGCTGCTGAATCCAGACCCGATCAGCCAGGGGAGGAAGGCGGCGCCGACAAGTGGGAGCAGTAGAGCCAAGAAAGAGGGTGGCAGGTCCACCCGCAAGGGGGAAGGGGGCAAGGAGGGTCAGAGTGGGGAGCTCAAACCCTCCAAGGGCAACAGAGGGAGATCCAAGGAGAGAAACACTGGGGACAGCAGCTTTTCTAGCAGGAAGCGAGAATCCACCCAGTCTCCCAGCAGCTGCAGGCTCCCACACACTAATGGGAACAGCAGGGAACATGTGGAGCATTACAGTGGTGGTGGGCAGCAGGTGGAGCCAGAGCAGAGCAAGCTGAGGCAGAGGGAACTGGACCGGGGCCTGGGAGAGAGTCGACTCAGCCTGCCCAACAAGAGCACCAGCAGCGGCAGCGCAGCAGGGAGGAAGGCCACGGTCTCTCCTGGGCCTTGGAAGATCCCAGGGTCAGACAAACTGCCCAGCACGCTGCGCACAGGCACGTCCACATTGAGCAGATAACCCCCCGGCTCTGTCACAGTGGCAATCCAGACTAAACCAACCCCATCTAGATGAAACTACCCCCTCCCCATTACCTTCCTGTGCCCTTGCTCCCCCTTTAACCCCCTCTGATCCCTCTTTCTCATAGACCACAGGGACAAACTCTGAGGGGGGACTGAGTGATCTGGATCATGTATTTTTAGAACAACTTTTTATTTATGATGCCGTACTCTAAATTATTTTGAAGAATATTTTACACCCACCACCTTAAAAAACTGGAAAACCATCCACTTTAAAAAAAAAAAATTCAATAAAAAGTATAAAAAAAACCAAACAAACAAACAAAACAAAAACAAAAATAGAAGAGTAAGTGGACTGAGAAGAATGTGTGAGTGTAGTGTGATGGGGAGCCATTTGCAAGATGCAGAACATTGAAAAACTCTATTTTGAGTTCCCCCAAATTTCTGGAGCAACAGAACTGGGGAACAAACATGCAAATATAAACAACTAAAAAGAAGCAGTTGCTATTGATTTTTTTTATATCTACACAATGGGAGTTTATTTTATGAAATGGAATGTTAAAAAAAAAGATTGTTTGCCTGGTTTTGACAAGCGCGAATGAATCAGAGTGACAACAGAAGTGAAATTTTACTTATCAACAGAACTTTGCCTTAACAGAGACTGTGTGGGCCTCAACCTGTCTTGAAAATCTATCAGAAGATTATAGACATAGATATATTATAATGGATATGAATATGTGGGATCATTTTGTAAATAAGATCATCTTTAAGTAAACAGAATCTTAAACTGAGACAATGGAATTTCTTGCTCATGTGTAGATGAGCAAAGCGGCGGCGAGTTCTGGACCAGATCTTTCATTGCTTCATCCGTGCTCCCATTCAGCCCTGTGATTGCAAGTTTGGCGTCTCTGCAGGCCTGCTGCGGTTGTGCTTGAATCTCCTGTAGTTCAGCTGAAGTGTTGTCCGTTCACATGATGAGCTCCCATGATTCTGAAGGGCAGAGTGCCTTAGACTGACAGAAGAAGTCGGATTTTAGGTCAAAGGTTCAACTCCGAAACACAGTAGTGGGTTCAAAACAGGCTGCTATACAACACCAATTTTACAGATACCAATAATATACTGTATTTTTTAGAGTGTAATACAGTGAAATATAATTAATTTCAAGTATATGTATAAAATGACTCCATAACCAGAGGTATTGATGGTTCATTTTTGTTGAAGTGTTTCCTTTTGGGTCATAATAGTTTTTATAACAGATTTCTTAATGACGTCTGACAATAGTCATTTTCAGACAGAATGGCTTATATATGTCAAGTGTCAGCACAGAGCAGAGCTTTGCACCCAAACTAAACCAAATTAATACAAAATATTGACTTGTCACAGTCAATGAATAAATCTTACTTGTCAAAATCATGTTCATCTAACAATCTGTACCCCTGTACTTCAGTGGCTTCATTTAAGAATAAAACATCTCTATCATTCCCAGAGCACTTGATGAGAGGTTGTACATGTCCGCTCATGTCTTGAATCTGCTTTAGGTCAATAGGATCTACACTGTGTGATGAAGATCTCCACACCAAAGTACTCTGTAGGTTTTCTGAAATCATCTGTATGCTCTTGTACAACAAACTAGATGGTTCCTTTCAGGGTGATGATTTGAGTGGTGAATCTTCATTTAAATGAGCCAATATTAACACAAAAGAAAAGGAAAGAATGACTTAAACAGACAAATGTTTCCTCTGCTTCTACTCATGAGGGAAGTGCAAACAGTGTTTAAAGAATAAGAGCTAAGGGAAACATGTCATTATGTTTGACACTGTAATCCATAATTACACAAGGAATACACAGAATGACTTTAAAGCACAATCTCGCACAGAGGGTTTGGAATATGAATTATTGTGTCAGGAAAAATCATCAGGCCAGGCACAAATGGTTCACACCTTCAATCACTTAAGGATTGTGTCCAAGGTTAATCACAAAAACGGGAATAAATAAATAAATCAATCAATCAATCAAACCAAAACCTAACATTTTTCAGACAAAAAGAAGTCATCTTTCTTGTCATCACTTGACTGGACTGCTCCTTTATTTGTGACTTCTGTGTGAAGTAGAAATTAAAATATGTCCATATGTTTTGCTCAGCCTTTGCACAACTCACTGCTTTCCACATCTGAGCTGTAACTGTTGAGCCAAATTGTCAGTAGTTTTCTACAGAAAACAGAGAGAGGGAAAAAAAAAAAACTTCATCTATAGGTGTATTAAAGGTGTGTGTGTTGAAATGACAGCGCACACTGCACCATAACCCCCCACCCCCACCCCAAGCAGCTCAGCATCACTGTGTAGTGCTATTGCAGTGTGTAGACCCTGAAGAAATATCTCTATAAATATGACTCAGTGTACTATTGATGGTCACAAAGACTGTAAGTGAAGCAACTATTTTTTATGAAATGCAACACTATGGATATATTAACTTTTGCAAAAATCTTGTTTACCTGTATGATATTCTGAAAAATTGTCAAAATAAAAAAAAATCTTGACACAACATAAATGGTTAATTTAGGGTGTGCTGCTGTGTGACATGTTTTGAGTGTCTAATTGTATCACACTGAAGATGATGTAATGAAAATATGTGGGTGAAAGTGCAGGTTGATGATGATCCTGTAGAAGATGGAGAAAAATTGTCACCTTTTTAAAATAATGGTCTCAGTCACATTCATGGGTTTCAAGACAAATTCATTCATTCAGTTTAGTTTATTTTTAATGTGTCATAGAGAAAAGAAAACAAACAACTAAAGAAACAAAACAACCAAATAAATAAATACATAAATGGCACAGTAGTCAGATTTGTTGTACAATTCTATAACACATTGAAAGGAAGTGGGAGGAAGTAAAACTTGTCAAATCCTACCCCTTCTTCATCAATTTCAAAAATAATTATTCTTTGCTTCCTGATGTGAAACAATAGTAACATTTCAATTCAACTCCAAATTTATATTTTTCATATATTTGCAAAAAATCTTACTCGTGTTTATCTTTTTAAAATGTCATTATATCTTCACGTTGTTTTAAATCTTTATTTAACCCACTGCACATTTTAATCCCACACTTTGAAATACAAAAATATTTCAGTGTTCTCTGTATCTATTGAAACCCTGAACCTATGTCATACACTACTATATTTGGTTCACTGTGTTATATGTAAAAGTTTGAAAAAGGTGATGAAATGTTGAAATAATCATCAGATGTAATTCCCTCTGTTGGCCACAGGGGGGCACCTAATGCATAAGGTTTACTGTGTAGATCATGCTTTAAAAACATCTTATGCCTTTGCTTCCATGGTGTTATATTAAATATTCTGTTGTTGCAGGTGCTATTTGCTGCAGGAGATAATGGCAGTAAATATCAACTGTATGGTTACTGACAGGACCAGGTTTACCTGTGGCAGATTCCCTACTGGTGTACATACTGTCTGCACTAGAGGGCAGTATAGACCAGCCCTGTGTATCTGCAGCTTCGTTTCATAATTGTTGAAATTACATAAAGTTATTAGGCAGACGTTTTTCCTCTTATTGCATGTTACAGGGATTTTGTCATGCAGTGTGATGTTGTGTTTTCAGTGCATCACATTTTATTCAAATGTATAAAGAAATGACATGTTTCTACTTTATCTTACATCAGCTTAGGCCTTTTTTTCCCCAGCTACATTTCTCCATACTGCAACTGTGGTTTTCACACAAACATCCTGTTAATTTACACATGACAAACACATAAAGAATATGGTGTCAGTGTGTGTGTTCAAGGGTAGATATGACATATTAGCAAAACAATATTTTGTATTTAATTTTTTCCTTTGCTGATTTCATTTCTAAAGTGTAAATGGAAATAGCAGTGCACAAGGCTGAGAGGAAAAGGAAAGAAACAGCAGGCGAGAGATGAACGGCACAACGAGATGTCCTGCAGAGGTGGTGCTGGCTGAGGATGTTCACTGCCTGCTGGAGGCTGCTGGTTGGTGCCTGTGTTCTCCACAGGAGTGAATCAATCCACAGCTGTACTCATCTGTACACTGGGAGAACAGAAACCATGTGTACAAGAGCTGAAGAAACACTGTCATCATGTTAAGCAAATGCCATCAAAAGGCGGCTTTTTTTATTCGGTGAGCTTCAATTATTTGTAATCATAGATGCAGTTAAATATTAAACAGTGTAATAGGTTTATGGGCTGACACTGTCAATCTGCAAAGAGGATCAGTGTGCATCGCATCATTGAATCTCAACTATATATGAGTGCATTCTACACTGTCTTAATGTATGTCCAGACAACATACATAGTCATGGAACTGACTGTAGGCAATAGGCATGACTCAGATTTTCACACCAGTGTTTGATGGATGGTTTTCCCTCCTCTGTCGATAGCTCTGTTTGTTCCTGCTCACTGAAATGCTTCATTCTGTAACATCATAAACACTAAACATACTGCCAGTAAAAGAACTGCAGTGCAGACATAATACTGTGTATAATGTCTTAGTCTGTGATGAACAACAACATCCATACAAGTGACTCCACTGATGAAAGATTTTAATATCCAGGACTGGGTTTGTTTCATATTATTCTGCAGCAACTCAATGTGTCCACCTACATCTGAAGTGGTGAATTATTTTCTGCAACCCTTTTGGTGGATTTCAGAAGGTAACCCACAGAAGCAATGCAGTTTAACAGAAAAAAAAGGTCTGTTTGTTGTTCATTAACCAAATGGATTATGTGACAGTTGCAGGAAAAAATAAACAACTATAGTTACAGTGGATGGAATGCAGGCTTTTCAAAGTCCTGAGTGTGCAGTGTTGTGCTCTGAAAACACAATGTGAACACATTAGAGCCGTTTCTGTGGGATGAAGTAATGTGTGCCAAACTATCTGTCATGGCTTAATTTCTGCTACTCACTTCTGCAAAGTACAACCTGCATGAAAGTGAAGCGGTTAAATCTGCTGTTAATCCCACAAACGTAATAACTTTCCCACAAACATAATAGCATTTGCCTACCATAAATGGAAATCCCAATTTACCCACAAACTTAAGAATTATTACATTTGTGGGAATGACTTACATTTGTGGGATGGTAAAAAAAAAAAAACACCCTCCAAAACTATAATAATTTCCTGCCTTTTTTCCCTACAAATGTAATAATCATTATGTTATAGGTGTTTCATTTGTGGTATGTGACTGCTATTATGTTTATGGGAAAGTTATTACATTTATGGGATAATTACATTAAGAGCCGCAAATTTTTATTGCATTTGTGGGAGGATAAAAATATTTACCTCCCAAAATTTTAATAAGTTTCAGATTTTTTTTCTCCACAAATGTTAATCATTATATTTACAGGGAAATTAGGTGTTTCATTTGTGGTGACTGCTATTATGTTTATGGGAAAGTTATTACATTTATGGGATTATTACATTAAAAGCTGCAAATTTTTATTTCGTTTGTGGGGTTAACAGCTGCTGCAAAAGATAATAAAGGTTTAAGGCGCAACAAATAGGATGTTTGTTCAGGAAGGTCACACAGAGGGTTGTGTGCTCTGTGTTAAAGACAGAAGTGGTCTAGTCAGTGTGCATTCAACACCAGCATGTGAGGGTCACTGAGGATTGTGGTTTCAGTCTGAACTTCACTGTCACACTGTACAGCACGGGTGTCAAACTCATGTTAGTTCAGGGGCCATGTTCAGATAAATTTGATCTGAAATGGAATAATAACTATGAAATAATAACCGAATAGTACATAAATAAAGTCAAGTCTAAACTTTTCTCTATGTTTTAGAGTGAAAAAAGTTAAATTGAACAAGGAAAATGTTTATATCCACAAACAACCCTTTAAAACAATGTGAATAACATTAACAAACTGAAAGAATAAGCAGAATTTTAACACTGTTATGCTTTTGTTTATCATTTCCACATGTTCATTATAACTTGCAGATCACAGTGGATTAAATATGAACACACAAAACATTTAATATCAGGCAGAATATTGTTAAATTTGCATTGACTTCTCTTCAAACATTTCAGATTCTTCATATTGGCTCATTTATTCATTTTTTGACAACATTATACTGTGTTTTAGTGTAAATATGTGAACACATTAATATTTACAAAGAGAAAAAAATTGATTTATGAGTATTTCGAGATTATTATGATTATTATTTTAGGGGTCTGACCCACTTCAGATTGAATTTTTCTGAATCTGGAACCTGAACTAAAATGTTCATATCTTAATTTTTGCATTTCACAAAGTCATCCCAATGGCACATGTGTGACACCTGTGCTGTAGAGTATTTTGTGTTAACATGGAACAAATTATGGGAAACACCAACAAATGACGCAGAGAAAACAATGATAGATAATAATCCTTTCCTAAGCCTTCCAGAAGAGCCAGTTCTGCCACATTCATTCATCCTACCGGTGCATGGATTCATTGTTTTCAGACTTTTGCAAAACTACTTGACGTCAAATGTAGACAGATTCTTTCTCGCTCTGCTATTTCCTGCCACACTACACGGAGAATCACAAACAAAACTACTCAGTAAAGGCACTTTGTGTAATGTAAAGTGTTCTCCAGGTGACAGGCTGGATGGAATAACCAGTACACTGGTATCTGATGCCTCACACTGCTTGATAATTTTAATTATACATGGGTAATATGCAACCAGGAGAGCAAAGGATCTGCCCAGTGTGTGTTTCTGTAGGTGTGAGGAAGGGCCCATAAGGACAGTATGTTTTAACTGCAAAACCAAAAGTTGCTTCAGTGTAAGAGAAGTCTATGGGTTGTTTTAGTAAAGAAACATTGGTATTCACTGTAATGAAAAGACATTTAAGGTGGTTTATGACAACATGTAACAGTGATAATGTTTAGGCTGTGAGACAGGTTAGATTTTTACTTGATATAGACCAGGGTCACATACAGCCCAGAGTGATCTGAAGTGAATCAGACCAGTAACAACACCACTATAACCTATAAATAATGAGGATATGAGAATAATGTTTTCTTCTTCATTCTTTTAGAGCACAATAGTTTCATCCAGTTGTGAAAATGTTCACGTTTCACAAAAATACAAGTAATGTGAACAACTTGAATATTTCCCTCAGGCAGTTTCTTAAGAAATATAAGTGGAACTTGAACTTACTTTAGTCTCAAACTCCAAATTTTTATAACTTTATGCATATTAACCCTTCACTGTTAATATTGTCAGTGTCATTTTTGTACTTCATAAATTCCTCCTGTTTACTGTATGATTCTGATCTGCTGTCAATGACCAGTAATACATGTGTTTATAAAAACAATAAACAACTGCATTAGTTCAACTCACAATGTTTAACTATGGAAACAACAAACCATATGTTCTCATGTAATACACAACTACTACTAATAGTAGTAGTAGTAGTAGTAATAGTAAAAGTAGTAATGGTAGTAGTAATAGCAGTAGTAGTAACAGTAGTAGTAGCATTATTAATAGTAGTAATAGTTCTAGTAGCAAAAGTATTAGTCGTAGTAATAGTAGTAGTAGTCAGTAGTAATAGTAGTAGTAGTCAGTAGTAATAGTAGTAGTAGTCAGTAGTAATAGGTAGTAGTCAGTAGTAATAGTAGTAGTAGTCAGTAGTAATAGTAGTTGTAGTCAGTAGTAATAGTAGTGGTAGTAGTAGTAATCAGTAGTAATAGTAGTAGTAGTCAGTAGTAATCAGTAGTAATAGTAGTAGTAGTCAGTAGTAATAGTAGTAGTAATCAGTAGTAATAGTAGTAGTAGTCAGTATTAATAGTAGTAGTAGCCAGTAGTAAAAGTAGTGGTAGTCAGTAGTCATAGTAGTAGTAGTAGTCAGTAGTGATAGTAGTAGTAATCAGTAGTAATAGTAGTAGTAGTCAGTAGTAATAGTAGTAGTACTCAGTATTAATAGTAGTAGTATTCAGTAGTAATAGTAGTGGTAGTCAGTTGTAGTAGTCAGTAGTGATAGTAGTAGTAATCAGTAGTAATAGTAGTAGTAGTCAGTAGTAATCAGTAGTAATAGTAGTAGTAGTCAGTAGTAATAGTAGTAGTAATCAGTAGTAATAGTAGTAGTAGTCAGTATTAATAGTAGTAGTAGTCAGTAGTAAAAGTAGTGGTAGTCAGTAGTAATAGTAGTGGTAGTCAGTAGTAATAGTAGTAGTAGTAGTAGTAGTAGTAGTAATCAGTAGTAATAGTAGTAGTAGTAGTCAGTAGTAATCAGTAGTAATAGTAGTAGTAGTCAGTAGTAATAGTAGTAGTAATCAGTAGTAATAATAGTAGTAGTCAGTATTAATAGTAGTAGTAGTCAGTAGTAAAAGTAGTGGTAGTCAGTAGTCATAGTAGTAGTAGTAGTCAGTAGTGATAGTAGTAGTAATCAGTAGTAATAGTAGTAGTAGTCAGTAGTAATAGTAGTAGTACTCAGTATTAATAGTAGTAGTACTCAGTATTAATAGTAGTAATCAGTAGCAATTGTAGTAGTAGTCAGTAGTGATAGTAGTAGTAGTCAGTAGTAATAGTAGTAGTAGTCAGTAGTAATAGTAGTAGTAGTCAGTAGTAATCAGTAGTAATAGTAGTAGTAGTCAGTAGTAATTGTAGTAGTAGTCAGTAGTAATAGTAGTAGTAATCAGTAGTTATAGTAGTAGTAGTCAGTAGTAATAGTAGTAGTAGTCAGTAGTAATCAGTAGTAATAGTAGTAGTAGTCAGTAGTAATAGTAGTAGTAATCAGTAGTAATAGTAGTAGTAGTCAGTAGTAATAGTAGTAGTAATCAGTAGTAATAGTAGTAGTAGTCAGTAGTCATAGTAGTAGTAGTAGTCAGTAGTGATAGTAGTAGTAATCAGTAGTAATAGTAGTAGTAGTCAGTAGTAATAGTAGTAGTACTCAGTATTAATAGTAGTAGTACTCAGTATTAATAGTAGTAGTATTCAGTAGTAATAGTAGTAGTACTCAGTATTAATAGTAGTAGTATTCAGTAGTAATAGTAGTAATCAGTAGTAATTGTAGTAGTAGTCAGTAGTGATAGTAGTAGTAGTCAGTAGTAATAGTAGTAGTAGTCAGTAGTAATAGTAGTAGTAGTCAGTAGTAATCAGTAGTAATAGTAGTAGTAGTCAGTAGTAATTGTAGTAGTAGTCAGTAGTAATCAGTAGTAATAGTAGTAGTAATCAGTAGTTATAGTAGTAGTAGTCAGTAGTAACAGTAGTAGTAGTCAGTAGTAATAGTAGTAGTAGTCAGTAGTAATAGTAGTAGTAGTCAGTAGTAATCAGTAGTAATAGTAGTAGTAATCAGTAGTTATAGTAGTAGTAGTCAGTAGTAACAGTAGTAGTAGTCAGTAGTAATCAGTAGTAATAGTAGTAGTAGTCAGTAGTAATCAGTAGTAATAGTAGTAGTAGTCAGTATTAATAGTAGTAGTAGACAGTGTTAATAGTAGTAGTAGACAATAACTGTATTTTACAGGAACATTCTATCAGGGTTGTCAAACGTATGGTCCATGGGTCAGTGACTGGTCTACCAAATGTTCTCGTGTGGCCCATAGGAATAATGTGAGAGTGAAAACGTGAAACTGAAGATATCAACAGTCAATGGTGTCAAACTCAATTTAGTTCTAAATTAATTCCAAAACATTTTAACAATAATTGTGCTAATTACTAAATATTTTGTGCTTTTGCTGATCCACTATTTGTAATCCAAATGTATTAAATGCTAAATTGAGGCACAGGATTTATTATTTTTTGTAACAAATTAAATTTTTGTGAAAGTGTACTTTGTAAATAAATATTTGATATAACGTATAAACGTTAGGGTTTTTATTATTTAAAGGCTATTAAGCTGTGTATTTGACTGGTTTGATCCAAATTAGGTCAAACAGACTATAATCAACATGGTTTTTAAACTAAAATATGTTTAAACCGTCTGCCTTTCATTAAAACAGTAGCTGTTTGTCTCCTGTAGGGGACAAGACTTTCACAGCTGGACTTAAAAACAAATGGGATAAACATTTTTAAAGGACATAAGACATTACAATAAATAAATAAATAAATAAATAGACAGATAAATGATGTAAAAGCCCTGAGATTGAATGGTTGTGTTCAAGGCTCAGGGTTTGGGGATCTTCTGTTTAACAGGATCATCTTCCTCCTGGACTGGCTTCACATTCACTCCATGTATTTGAACACATAACTCTTCTTATCTTGTTTCGTCCCACGCGGTTTCCGTTCTGCTCCACAGAACTGCGTGTACCGGCAGATCCAGGGGCCGGCCCACGGGCGTGGAGACACGCCCTGCCCACTCGGTACCATCCAACATTTGTGTAACAGTGCGTGTCCGTCCGGCTGCTCTCGTGTGCAGACGGAGCGCGCGCGTCGCGGGTGTTTGATCGGTGAGGTGTCCCAGCAGCCAGAGCCCAGGGGCGGCCGGTGGGAGGAGGCAGAGAGTCTGCAGCTGCCGCACCGCACTGCCTCTTTGACAGCCGCTAGAGGAAGGAGCCGCCCGCATCCACTCATGACAACGGTAAAGACGTATTTTATATTCTGTTTTCAAGAAAACCGCGTCTGCTGAGTTGACTGGACGTGTCATATGAACCGGCCGGGGTATCGGTGTGTGGTAGCGCGCGGCTGGAGAACCGTGTGTCGGTGTTTTTATCCGATGTGTGGTCGTATCCACTGGGCTGAGCATCAGCACGCCGGGGCTGGGGCCACTGATAATGTCTCCGTGAAAACCCCTCTGGTAAAAATAAAAAATATATATATAAGTAGGAGACAGTAAATATATAATCTATAGTGAGCTTTCGTGTGAACGTAGTGGTTGTGTGAGCTCTAGGGGGAGGCGAGGGGGGGTGGGGGGGGGTGGCGAGGTCAGCACAAAGCCGCTGCCGCCTGTGGTGGCAGGGCGGCGGGATAGTTGGAGCCGCAGTCAGCGTGGAGCAGCTGTGTCAAGTGAAGTGACCGTTAGCGCCGACAAAACCGGAAGTTTGGAGGCTGGCATTTAGAAGAAAACACGATGAAAAGCCACAATGTCGGTAGTGGAATTAAATTAAACATGAAGACGAACTGTTAGAGTTGTACAACTGAATCCACAGGTTGTGAATAAGCGGAGAATTTATGTTTTTTTTTTACCCGGAGCATGGTTAAATAAAACCAGATTTAATATTAATTTAGCATTAACACACGTACACCATTTTACGAGTCAGTTCTTAATTGGGTGAGTTGGAGGAAATGATCTAAATGACAATGTAATGTATTTTAAGGTTTTCATTTTGTATATTTAATCTAAACGCACGAATTCCTTTCGATCGGCTGTCTTCCTTTATGGTACTTTCCTTTGAAAAGTTTAACCGGAAGTGGCTTCTTCACAATATGTTGGACTTTGTATTTTTTCCGCGTTGGCACGGATTCGTCAAAATACAAAATTCGCTATATGTAAGGCTACGTTGTTTTCCATCTGTCACAGGAGTAAATCTCTGTGCTTGTGTTGAAAGGGAAGACGTTCTGTTTCCCACCGTGTTTGTTGTACGTTTGACATGTGGAGGCGAGTCGTCTCACGCGCCTCTTAGCTAATGTGATGTGTTGCTTTGTGGTCTAATAAAAAGCCCAGCTGACTCACTGAAAGCACGGATGAGGACCTGCATGGGTAGCATCTTTGTCTTCAGATCAGACCTTGGTCCACCAGATTGAACAGACCACTGAACCCAAATTGTGACGTTAGGATTACTTAACTTTGTGAATGAGCTTCCTCTTTTACTTCCACACCTACAGTATTTTGTAAGATCTCTGTCACACAGATCAGTAGTAAGTGTATAATCATGAACCATAATTAGACTTTGAACCAGATGTGTCAAGACTACTTAAATCAAGTGTTTTACCTCCTTGTATGTTTGTATGGATGAGCACACTGCAAAACAAAAATACACCCTAGTTACACTTTCCATTGTTTTTTTATTCCTTTAAGGCCCATATAAAACATCTGTAGCCTACATGTGGTGCAATATCTTTTAGAAGAGGCATTTGGTATAATTTGCATATAAAATGCCTCTCATCATCTTGGTTGAGGCTTAGAAGCAACATTTAAAAATGTTTAAATGAGCATCTCAAAAAATATTATCATAAGTGTATAGCCTGTATTATGCTCTTTGGTAAGTCTTCAGGAATGGGTGCTCATTTATATATTCATAGAGACACTAAGCATGATCTTGTGCCATTCGCATTCACTTGTGTGACCCATGTAGGCTGTTAATGTTACTGCAGTTAGATTTCTTTAGAAAGCTCCCTCCTTTCATTATCCTCTTTTATCCATCTCTAAATCTCTATTTCCCTACTTGACACAGGTCCCTGTTCTTTTCCTTTCTCTGGTGTTGCGTTTGTTTTTTAAATTCCTGTTGAGTATATGTTTCCCTTCTTTGCAGTCTTCTTCTGTAGATCCTCATCATAAAGAGTTGTAGTAGATAAAGTAAGTGCACAGGCATGGGGGTGGGGAGCTGTGGGACCAGTTCCTACATTGCATCTCCATGTGCACAGTTCTAAACCACTGGATTCCAGTGCATGTTTCCTCTTTATTTTCCAGCAGATAAACCAACATTGCAACAGTGTAAATCGTTTTATATGGTCTCTGTTAGTCAGAGCTGGCGTAGGAGTGAGCTGTGCACTGTCCATTCTAATTAATGTACACACAGGACTTTAACATTTCATAAAATACTGTAAATGCCACTGGGCATTTGTGTGCATAAATTAGAATTTTATATACATTTTTTTATCCAAGATTTGTATTCTGGTAGGCCTATAGGTTCATACTTCTTTGTATGATTATTGTATGTAATTGACTTATGAAGACAGATGTAGTTGTTTGTTTACCAGTTTTACTAGCTACTAGTTTCTACTTCCTGTAGCCTTCGTCAGAACAACCCTCCACCAACCATCCTAAGCAGCCTATAAGAAGTGTCACAGCAACATCGTGACCTTTCTGACGAAGGTTACAGGAAGTGGCTGAAACTAGTAAAGTAAGTAAACAAGCAACTACCCCTGTCTTGATAAATTAATTACCTACAGTAAGATTTACATTTGCAACATATTCTGTTGTGGGTGAGAATAATAAAAAAAAAGGCTAGTCATCACTTTTAGCAGTGTGTGGTGGTGTATTGACCTGCAGAGATCTTACCCTCTTGTATTTTTTTTTGTTTTGTTTTCCTCCTGTTTTGCTGTTTTTGGGATATTCGGGGTGTCATCCTTTGGGTAGTGAATCTGTGTCTTTACTTAATAACATGAAGCAGTATCTTAGAATGGAACAATAAACTTGGTTACACAATATCCTGTATGACACAGAAAATCATGTGTCTTAAACACAACTGACGTATCAACAACATTTGACAGGCATGAGGAAGCAGTACCTTTAGAAAATTGTCATTGAGTTACTTAAAGGTATATGCGTGTATGTGGGGGGGGGGGTGCAGCTGTCCCAGCTACCTACGAGTGAGGGTGGTGTACAACCTGGATGATTTGCCCGTTCATGACAGGGCCGACATAGAGACAAATAATCAAATACTCATACTCAACCCGGGTCGCGGGTGCAGCAGCCTCAGCAAAGAAGCCCAGACTTCCCTCAATCCCTCAATCATTCTCACATCCATATCTGTGGAGAGTTTAAATGAACCAATTAACCCCTCAGTGCATGTGTTTGGAGGATAGGAGGAAGCTGGGGTACCCGGGGAAAACCCAGACACACGCAGGGAGAAGATACTAACTCTACACAGAAAGACCCCTGATTAGAATTAAACTCAGGATGGCAACAGGAAAAGTTTATATATATATATATATATATATATATATATATATATATATATATATATATATATATATATATAAATGGTTATTTTGTTGTTGCTGGAGTCTTTTTTTTAAATGAATTTCACTCACTTGGAGACAGTAATAGCCTGTTCTTTAAACTGGTTTGTGTTGGAGATCTGAGTTAGGTTTTCTTCACGCTCTTAAAACTCAATCTCAAGTTTTTACCTGCCTGTTGTGTGAAATGCAGATGCTTTTGTAATTTTGAGGTTCTATCCCTTCTATAATTTTTAAAGCACATGCTTGAATATTTTTGTCATTTAGGTACAACTGTGTCATGTAAAAACAGGAAAGAAAAACAAAAAGGGTGCGTCAACACAGATTTTAATAAACAAATGTTTTTTTTTTCGGTGGAAGTTTCACATAAAACAAAATATGTGATAAATGAAACCATGATGATTCAAACCCTTTCTTCGTTGAACTGTATCTGACCATATTTTTTATGGTCCCCAGCTCTCACAAATTATTTATCCAAAATCTACTTTTTTCCCCTTTTTTTCTTTTTTTTTAGATTGACTAGCCTACTTGGTGTGATTACCATATAGTTATGGTGTGTCATGGTTTTAGTTTTTTTAATGTACATTCGAATGGGGGACTTTGTCTTCATGCCAAATGTATCAAATATCTTCTAAGTCTTCTCTAACTGATGTACAGTTACAGGATGCTTTGTCATTCTTGTGTTGCAATTATACTCTTTTTTTTTTTTTTTTTTTTTCTTTTTCTCCATAGTCATTTTTTAGAAGCCAGAAACAATGTGGCGCTGGAACTCAAGAATAAAGAAAACGCTGCGTATCCTTTTAAATACAACACAAAGTGCAGGCGTTTAATGAAAAAAGGCTAAAGGGAATTTAGAGTAAATCAAATAAAGATGTGCACACGGTGTATCTGTTAGCTGTGCCATCTCTTTTGAGCCGGGTGAGGCAGTAATGAGGGAGTTGCGTCCCTGCACCTGTGGTTGGAGGCTCCTCATGGGAAACCTCAGATAGTCTGAAACAGCATTATGTGGAAGAGCTATGGATAAGGAGCAGAAATGAGCAGAGAAAAGGGAGGCCAGAACTGTGATGGTGCGTGGGTCCAGTTTTCACTTTGAAGATGGTGTGAAGAAGGACGTTGTTGCAGGTTTGTTGATGTTTTGACTGTAGAATTGTGCATATTGCCTTTTTTACAAAGAATTTTAGGCGCATTGTTACTTTTCATATTGAAAGATTTAGATGTAGCCTGAAATATTGAAGCCGAGTTTATTCTTTTAGTGCTACCTGAAATGTAGCTCATCTGCCAACGCACCATATGGACTTAATAAATATACTTTTATTGCTTTAATGTTCTTGCTGAATGATAGTTGCTTGTCCAAACTGTTATTTTAGTTGCTGTATCTTATCTCCCTGATGTTATTTGATATTTACATCAACATTTGGAGGGTTTCACTTCTTTTTTATTTACACGAACACCATGTTTTTCACAATAAAAATTGAGTCCAATTATAAATAAACACTATTAGGGTAATTACATGTATTTGTCTGTTTATTGGAAACCAGTGAGTGCCTAGAGTCATGAAATATTAATCTAGAATGTATAGCAAGTTTGGCCAGTTTTGCGGCTCTAATGTTAAATTGATAGTTCACTATTTTTCACATGAATTTGTTGAGAATCAGTGTCTTTACTCTGGTGCACCCAGTGAGTTGAGTTTTGGTCAAAGCAAAAGTAGTCCCAGGTCACGAAAATGAAACGTGTTTCTTCTCAAAACAATATGCATTTGAATGAGTGATTTATTTGCATAACAAAGCCATCACAGAACAAAAACCCACACCTGGTAATTGCTTGGAGCTATTGAGCTAGCGATTAATGCGCGTTGTCACTGTTAACAGCTGTGCGCCTTAGCAAACTACTTTCATCAGTTGTTCGGCAGTGTGCGCGGCTGCTATGTGCAGTGCACAGCTGTTAGCAGTGACAACGCACATTGATCACTATGGAGAGAAAGTAGCTCCAAGCAATTACGAGGTGTGAGTTTTTGTTCCGTGATGGTTTTATTATGCAAATAAATCACTCATTCAAACACATACTGTTTTGAGAAGATGCACGTTTTCATTTTGTGACCCCATCAAACCTGCCGGGACTACTTTTGCTTTGACCAAAACCGGACCAGAACTTGACTCATAGGACACTGTCGGGGGGTAAGTCACTGTAGTGCACCAGAGTAAAGATGATGATTCTATACAAATTCATGTGAAAAATAGTGAACTATCCCTTTAAGCAGTCAAGATGTAAATTAACTTGAATGTACAAAACCATTAATGTGGACCCATTTGAAATAAATGGCCAAGCATATATAAATGAACACTACTCACCTAGTGGTACTTTCTCTGTCTGTGTTGCTGTAGGTCTCTTAGCTGTTCATAACCACAGGGTCACAACTGTGCTGCTCTGAATTTTATGACATTGAATCCCACATGGACATACTCTGCTAAATGCATGTCACAAGAGGGTAATGGACAGGATTTAGAGGCTGCTTTGGCACTGGGTCCCTGGTGTTAATTAACTTAGCTACTGACCACCACTTATGACATATCCTGTGTGGCATCATGTTCTAAGTAAAAGTGTTAATAAATTCAGTAGGAATGGAAATGGATAGCAGTGATCATAAGGTAATTAAAACACAGTGTTGCTGCTCAACAGCAGAGTCTTGAATAATAGTTGCACTATAAGGAACTCATATGCACAACAGTCAATATTGGTTCACCTATACACTAGCGTCGTATTGTCCTATAATTGTATTACACATAAGTCTGACCTTTTGTGCTGTTAACTTTGTAAGTGAATTTGCTTGTGTTGAGTGAAGGCTCCGGTCTAACCTCCCAGCTCCAAAGCAACTTTATTTATTGAGTATGTACATGTTGCAATGTTACTTTCCCAGTTGAATGGTGTTATTTTGTCCCACAGAAATGTGATGCCACAGATATTGTTACCACTACAATATTCACAAATTACTACTCCACATACAGTATAGGCTATATCCATTTGCTTCCCATGCATCTGACCACATGTAAGACACAAGGCTTGACTGAAAGACAATATTTCACTTGCTGTCTAACTTCATGAGCTTAATTTTAGGTTCTAGCTGACAGAGTGTTATTACAGTATGACAGTTATTATTAAAGATGTTATTTTCACTTTCTTGAATTATTAATAGAAAAAAATAACAGGAGGGAAAATATGTCACTCTGAAGACTACAGAGCACCCGCGTAGGTGAGAGCTGTTTGCATTTATGGAAGGTGCAGTTGGGAGGGATTTATTTAACTTAAGATACAGTAGACATTTGAGTTTACTCATGTTTTCTTATTTATTTAAACCTTTATTTAACCAAGCGTGTCCCATTGAGATCATTGATCTCTTTTTCAAGGGAGACCTGCCCTATCAGTGCACATGTTTGGATGGTGGGAGGAAACCAGAGTACCTGGAGAAAACCCACACAGACACAGGGAGAACATTCAAACTCCACACAGAAAGGTCTGCTATGGGCATCGAACCAGGGTCCTTCTTGCTGTGAGGCACGAGTGCTAACCACTGCACCATCATGCTGCCCATGTTAGCTTGTGCAATAAGAAACAGCAGACATAAAAGAGTAGAGTTCCTCAGGAAAAGGACAGTTGTTTATTTTATGCTTTTGGTTGCAATTTAAAATCTTAATCAACAGTATAGATACTTGGTGGGAGTACAATATACAGTAGGCCCAAACTAAGCTGCAGGAGAAATAATTGAAAGGAAGTTTTTTGGTTCAGCCATAATAATTTATGTTTTACCACCCCATCTAATAAGATTTCAATTGCTGCGCTGTTAGACACTGTTCAGGCCTGACATTAACCTGACATGCATACTGATCTGATGCTGGGCTTTAATGCCAGTTGTGAAATTTTTAGGTCACTTTAAGGTTTGATTATTCAAGACAAGTTTTGGGACACCTACTGGGTTGTCCGGATGAGCAGCTTAATTTGGAGGGGTTGTGTGTTTGTGTAGGACCCCATATGGTTGGTTGCCTTGGTTGTGTGGCCCAACATCGCTGTCAACATCTGGGACACTTCTGGATGAATGCCCAGATATGGCCAACAGCTAAAGCTATGCATAGTCTCCTCTGATGCTTATAGTCCTTTTCTTTCGATAAGATCTGAGCGTACATATCCACCAGGCTAGATTCTGTATATTGTCTCATTTGTCAAACAAAAGCATGAATGACCTTATTGTGGTTACATCCTCCGCAAAGGCAACACAGCTAAGCACAGAGGACACACATGCGGACATTTTCTTTGAAGTAAACCATGAAGCAATTTGTTAAAGTAAGAATACAGGCTGAATCAAGCTGGTGTTTACCTGGTCTTTAATAAAACCCTTTTAGCTAGTTGTTAATGACTGCAGGCCCTATAATTTATTCTTCCCTGTAAGGTTTGTGCATGTCATAACACCACCACCCCCACCTCCCCCCAAAAAAGGGGGAGAGGTGTTTGAGTTAGTTAGTTAGTTAGTTAGTGTGTTGGTCTGTTTGTAAGCAGCTTTATGCGAAAACTACTGGACCAATTTCTATGGATTTTTCAGGAAAGGTGCAAGGTGGTCCAAAATAGATCCCATTATATTTTGGGGAATGTAGGTCAAAGGTCACAGTCACCAAAAATGTGTTTTTGTAATGATAAGAGATAGGGCAAATGAGGTAAAATGTGTGCAAGGGGGGCTGGGGTTGTTGTGCCTGGCACCACTTGTTTTCGTTAATAAACATACATTTCTTAGAATCACTTGTACATTTTAGTTCACATTACATGGTTTTCCCCAGAAATCTTGCTCAGCCTGGTGGTAGAACTTCAATGGAAATTTTTTAAATGCATCTGAAAAAACTGTTGCATTGTACTGTTTCCAAAAAAGGCAATTATTTAAAGTAAAAAAAAAAAAAAAAAAAGGCAAAACTTGTACTTTCCTTGGCCTCAAGAGGTTAAAATGTGTAAATGTGTGTTGTGGGATGTGTCAAAGACAGATTTCTGTCATCATTTGTGACAAACAATAAAATATTCTATTCATAAACTGTATGGAAGTGTGTACTGTAGTAATGTGGATCAGTGAGCCAATCGGCATGTGTACCTGTAGTTCCTGATGGATGATAATCATCATCTTTAACCATATCAGCCCTTTTCACTGTTTCAGTTCATCACATTTACTGGGCTTTTTGAAAAAAAAAAAAAACAACAAAAAAACGGGGACTCGTCTGTCTGACATTTAGTGTGAGCAAAGTAACTTCTAATTTCAGCTAAAGTTAACTAAACAACAAATCAGAGCAAATGATTAATATTTAGAATCAACAACAGGGCGTCTACTACATGTGGACTGATGGTACCGGACATGTGACAGAAATACCATTGTTACAGAGTCCTGTACGGTCCACTTTACAAACCCATACTCGCATACATTAGATCCGTAACCCAACTTCAGGATTTCCCCCAGACATCTTGCTAAGCCTGGTAGGGCTGTGAGTGAAACACACTGGTGGCCCAACATGTATTAAATTATATTCATTACGTGTTATTGTACAACATTTAACCATACTTATACCAACTGCTAACAAAAATGCACATTCTGAAATACACCTTATTCGCCTTTAATAATAAATAAAAATGTCAATGACAGAATCCACAAAATGGTACAAGTGGAATATTTTTTTGTCATATTGAGGCTTGAGTTTAATTATGTTTTTAATAGAATATATATATATATATATATATATATATATATATATATATATATATATATACAAGCAAACAAACAAACCTGACAACCAACATCACAGTAGAGACAAGTAATATAAATATATAATATGTTCAGTAATATGTAGCAAGTGTTTACTTCATATAGTTATTGCCAATACTGTCATAATTGTGGTTTGCAGTGATACAAAAATGCAGTTTCTAGTCAGGTTTTAATAAAGTTAAAAAGTGATGCTTGGGGATAACCCATAGTTTCCTATATTTTGAGGTGATGCCAAGTGTGTATCATGATTCTATTTCAAGTGATCATGATGTGATCTTTTCAATAGATCACTTAGAGCTATGTGATAATCAAAACAAGTTAGGTTATTAGAGTTGAATGTATAGAGGTTAAATGTATTAATACACATTCTCATGATTAGCATTTTGTTTTGCTCTGTCATTAAAAATCCACAACCAAACCTTACCATATTTTAGTGATAAGTGCTAATCACCAGTAGAAAAACACTTGCCAAATAAAATAAATGTCATCTTGATTATGGGTTACATCAGACATGTTAACTGGAACATTCAGCTCCTCGTATCCCATCGGAGACCACCTTCTCAGTCTGATCCCAGGAAGAGAGCAGCCTGTCTCCTAATCTCTCTGCCTGCTCTTGTACTCAGACCGCCAAAGCTGATTGCATCCTCTTTTCCCTGAAACACGCACACACACTCCTACATCAGCAACTCTGTCCTCCTGGCCCAGATTCAATTCTGTTCAACAAAATTGGCAACAACAACAAATGTGTGTCTTGTGTGTTTTTAAAAGTTGTTGCTCTGGTCTAGACAGAAATTCAGATTTTTATTAGATGTTTGAGATCCTATGTGATTCATTGGGGGTGTCAAATTCATATATCCCAAAAAAAGTAAATGGTGTATGGTTGAAATACTTTTCCATTACGGTTTCATAATCTGTCCATTGGCAACATACATCCAAAATAATCTGGATCTTCATGCTTCTCGTGTTTAAAATCAGCAGTGTTTTTGTGATGTTTCCAACCCCAGTCTCTAATCTGCATTTGGGATGGATGGATGGATGGATGGATGGATGACACTTTTGAACAGCTCAACAACTAATGCCAAAGTATTCCTGTCATTAATTATAGACCCCAGTTGACAGCATTACAGAGTGAAGTGCATTACTCTTACGTACTATGTGTTCTTTGTAACCTATCTTTGCACCGGATACCTGATAAAATCACTCTGTCACAGATATCGCTTCCCATGCTAGTGATCTGTTTGCTGTCAACAGCTGCACTAACTCATTAAGTAGAAGATGTATAGCAAATATATCATCAAATTCATCTTAGTTTGTCAAAATATGAACATGTAACCTATCCAACTCTTTCCAATTAAAGTACTTGAGTAAGGTTGTAACGTGGCACTCTATACCACACTGTTTTGTTTCGGGGCCTTTGATACAATACAGAGCTATACTGAACAAATACACGAGCCTATGTGAAGAATGCAAACACTTGAGAAACAGGGTGGCCACAAGCAGAACCCATGTGCAGGATTTCCCCTATATACATTCTGTAGTGGCACTGCACTGCTGCTGAATTCTCATTTGAGGCTGAGGCACTAATAAGGGGGGAGGGTAGTAAATGGGACAGCACAGAGGATAACAGAGGTACAGAAGCCAGGTTAGGCATGGGAAGTGTGTTAAGTTTCACTTTGGGTTTTTGGTACTTATGGAGTGCACTCCCATTCCCCTTCACTGTACAAAAAAATACAAAATGAAGAACCAAAGAACCCTGTAATGAAAACCGTAAAATGTTTCTGTCCCATTATACCCCTATTGTTGAACAATAATTTCCGTACCTTCTGGAAAATATGGTAAAGTTGAGCTGAAATCAGGACAACAAATGCCTCGGTCGGAAAATGTGTTTGAACTAGTCAAACTTGACCCCTTAATGGTGTATTCTTGAACTTCAAAGTACATGTTTTCTTCTCCAGCAAGTGTGACATATCAGATAATCATTTAATTTGAAACCACTATAATTTAGATGCTAGGTCTGGTCTTATATACTGAAATGAATTTAGTACTCTGGATCTGAACTGGTGAAAATATTGTGATTTATAGGGCTTTCATTATATTGAGATTTTTGTTTCATTCAAGTCCACAATTTTTTGGAAATTAACTGCACCAGAGACAACATGTGCTAAACCTTGACATGCTTTAATGACATAAATTAGAAAAGCATGGTTTCTGAAATGCAGATGGATAGATAAAACTTTATTAATCTCCCAAGGGAGCAATTCACGTGTCCGGCAGCAAAAATGCAGTCACACACCATTAACTAACGAATGGACAACAACAAAACAAACAAAAACAATGAGTACAAATAAAGTGTTCATATCCTTTCTGTCTAACTAGTCCAATTCATTCAAGCAGATCTGTTGAACCGCCTGATAGCAGCAGGGACGAACAACCTCCTAAAGCGTTCAGTCCTGCAACACAGTGAGAGGAGTCTGTCACTGCAGCGGCTGCTCTTCTGGGCTGCCACCATGTCATGTAGGGGGTGCCTGGAGTTTCTCAGGATGCCCTGCATTAAAGCATTAGAGTATGACAGGGTTATTAGACACCATTTATAAAATAGTTTTTGCTTGCAGCTTGGGCTGCATGATTTTGGGCAAAGATAAAATCCAGATTTTTTTATCCTCTAAAAATGTGATTTTTGATTTACATTTTTGGGTGAAACTACAAAAGACAGCAGAAGTTGACATGTTGTATTCATGTGCAGCCCACAATGCAACACGCTGCGCCCTACCTGAAATCTGTGATCTTATCATGGAATCACTGAAACTTCTGTGATAGCCCACCTAAGTTCTACCAATATAAGTCGGTGTATGCATGCATGGACCAGTGATCCCTGTGCAGTTATATTTAAATTGAGGGATCCATGGATGGAGGAGACCAAGAGGCCGACCCAGGACCTGTTGGAGGGATTGTATCTCTCTGGGCTGGCCTGAGAATGCCTCAGGATTCCCCTAGAGCTGGCGGATGTGGGGAGAGGGCTGTCTGGGCTCCTCTGCTGAGGCTGCCAGACCTGGATCAGAAAGAAGACTGTATGGTATGGATCTGTTGGTGAACAACATAAGATGAGTGATACGCATGTAATTATATTTGAATTGGGGGATCTGTGTGTAGACCACAGACACAAATCTGTAGCACCTTCACAGATTTAAAGTCTGTGGTCATTACATGGTGTTCTGTGAAACGATGCTTTCACAGTTAGGAGGAGGAGCCTATGGTAGCCTGGAGCAGTGTGCCCCAGAGACATGAGAGAGAGATGAAGTCAATTTCACAATTTCCCTTTTTTAAAAATCATCCTATTTTTAAATAAAAAAAAAAAATAATAATAATTTAAAAAATTTAAATTTAACATCAATTAATCTTACAGCCCTACGTACAGCCCAGTGAACAGCACACATGCTGTACAGAGCAGTGAAGGTGTCATCGAGGAACGGCTTGCTGAGCTCTAGTGATACTATGATCCATGCCTCTTTCCACATTAGGAAAATGAGTCTGCAAGCTAAGTGACACGGTAGCTGTGCCCTAACCCATTTGTGTCTCACTGACGAGAGGCTGTAACTGCCACAGCAATTAAAGACTGCATCATCACTGCATATCTACGTACAGTTGAGATTGTCAGGCTGGTGAGAGCATGGGCCTTCTGTTAGCCATAGTGATGATGGCTGCCTCAACTGAATATTCAATAATATGCCTTTTTGCTGATGAAGTTTGACTAAATTGTGATATTTCTACTGTGGACCATCCTGAGCATGTTTTTGTATTAAATTCAATAGGAAGTTTTAAAAAAATGGCATTTTGAAGGGGTCATTTCAGTGCAGTTTGTAAAGAGGATCGAGATGATGGAGACCACAGAACAGGTTCATGACCTCTAAGGCCTGCTACAGCTCTGCGTTTGATTCAAAGTCTGGGCCTGAGCCAGTTGTAAGCTGACACTGCAGCACTGTGTCACTCTGAGACGGCTGGTGTAATTACAGAATCTGCCTGCCATCAGACAATGTAGACAACACAATGATGCATTTGTATGTGAACACTTGGAAACAGAAGGTCTTACACACATATCCTCCTGTGACCACAGATCTGACTGAATATTTGTGTAGGTCTGAACGTGGTCGGTATAATTGATGAATTATGGTTCAGAAGAAGAAAATCTCAGAATTAAAGAGACTGCTTTACACTAAAAAAATCCACAACTAATAGTATTATTTGTAATTAAAGTAGCTATTAGCTGTCTTGGCAAAATATGCAGCAGAAGAGAAGACCTGCTGGGTTTTGTGTTCTAATGCAATCCTGAATGAGAGTCCTTAAACCCACAGCACAATTACATGGGCTGTGTAAGGGACAATGTTAGCAGGGGAGCTGATTTAGAGATGCAGTAAAAGGTTTTAATATGGATGACATGACTGAGTAGGGTTGACCGGATTCTTGTCATGTACAAATTCACTAAAGTTTTTTTTTTCCCTGAGTTCTAAATTTCATCATCTTCAATTGTCCCCTCCATCTGTCAAATGTAAAAGTATCTTTTTCCACAAAAAGCTATATGATTGTGAAATTAATCTTAACAGATCATTACCCCACCCTCATCCTCAAAATCAGACAAGCTAATTTCCTGTCTACTTGAGACTGTAACAATGACAAGAAGCAGAAAATTCCACATAAAGCATAGGCAGAACACTCCTTTATGATAGGCTTTTGTACCTCACTGTTCCTCCTTGCTGACTAAGACCCACTCAGGTGGGTAATGTAGATGCAGAACATGCTGGTTCCTGTAGTGAGTGAAGCTTTCCTTAATGGGATATTTTACATCGCAGATGAGATGACTAGGATGGATCCAACAACCATTTTAGCCTTTTAGTCCTTTATCACACAATGAGTGCAACTTGATTCACATAAATACATCTAATAAAGTTTTAATATAACTAGACACAACAGTGGAATGATGGACAAACCGACAAATACCCCTCTCCCTTTTGGAGGGGAGGGGTAATAAACATCAGCTTTTCCCATTGGTATCTGTCATTTGATTTACTAGGTAGATGTCAACATGATGAATATTGTTAGTCCCTGAGATGAGACTTGTTTGGCACCAGAAACCTTCCTGTCTCCAGGTTTGAGATGACTATTTGGACCTTTTCAAAGATGTGCATGTTGGACCCGATATTTTAAAGAGACTGCCCACTGTGTTATTTCACTGAGTTGAACCTTTCAGGGTCTTCTACACTGATAGTACAGTGTTACTTAGTGAAAGGGACTGACTTTTCCTTTGTGTTGCCTGGCCCCGGTATTCAAGTTGACTAATGCTGCCTTAATTATTGGCTGTATTTTGCTCTGTTTCCCACATTCTCTCCCTCCCTTCCTCCCTCAGTCAGCTTTTGTCCATTTATAATGGGTCTTAGCCAGTGTACAGCTGTAGAGCTTGAATTTTTTTCCTGTGTCTCCAGCAGCACTCAGCTGACCCACTAATGGAGGGGTTGTGAGGAAAAGCCAGAGGCAACAGAAGGACTGCAGAGCTGCAGCTCAATACATCCTGCCTTTGACAAATGACATAGACCTCCTAGAGAGAGAAGCCTTGAGAGGGTTTTTTTTTTTGGGGGGGGTGCAACTATTCCTTTATAATATTTAGTCAAAAGAAAAACTAAAGATCAAGTAAAACTAGATCCTATCATCATTAGCTGAAGAAAACTGTAAACCTCTTCACCTTAAATATGTTTGCATGCCTTTGGTATTTGTTAACTTTATTATAGAAGTGACCCTCAGTGACTTTGGACATGCTGCAGTACTTTGTCAAGATGGCATCACCACCTGAGAAGTTAGTCCCTTAAGACTTTAGTGCATGTCCTTGATGCCCACTTTTGTAATAATAGTGGAGATTCTAAAAAGAATGCTTTCTTATTCCTCAGTGACAGCACAGAGTTGATGTTTAACTTAATTCTGCTTGTGTCTACTTTCAATATGATTGACTAGAACAGATGGAAAATGTACATGATCATTAAAAATTCAAGAAAGTCAAGTATATTGCAAAAGTAATTTATGTGCAAATAAGAACACATAGCTGAAATATCATGTTAAACATCACAACCAGGAAACACATTTTAGTGCATTCTCTCCTGTCAAGATACTGCTTGTCTGATGTTGCATTGTGTGATGCTTTTCCTTCCTGATCTCTGAGAACGGCTAACAAAAAATACTTGACAGCTGTATGTGAGACTGTAGCATGTATGTTTGACATAAACAACAAAAAAATTGCAAAGTGACATTTCCACAAATCCTGTTAATTTGGCTATAATTGTTGTAAATGTTTGGTCACTGTCTTTTTATAGACTTTACCCAGCCTTGATAATAATGCTATTATCCTACAGACACAGCAAGACTAGAGGCAGGGTCATGTAACCTCACAAGAATGCTATATGGGTGCGTATTTAAGTATTACTGTTCAGGGATGTAAGCTGCTTCATTCCAACATGTTTCCCGCTGCAGGAGCATTTACATTGTTTGGTGTTAATCCATAGTGACTTTCAGCCCTCCCTACCCTAACCCTCATGTCCACAGGGATTCTGAATTGCCCTCTGAAGCACATCACTGGAATGTTTGGGGCCTGAGCAGATAACCTTGACTTTGACATTATTTTGGTATCTGTTGACACAGAGAACAAATTTGTACATATTACCTTGTCAGAGATATAGTGCTAATCCCTGAAAAAAGGATTAAAATAATATCTGTGTGAAATTGGTCCATATTTCATGCAGCAGTTGTGGATAAATCTAAAGCTTAGAACAATTTGATTTCATTTGTTTTGAAACCTTTAGTTTGTTGATGTTTTCAGTGGGAAAATGAATCAAATATACCTATAGCTTTTTCAGTTGATGTGTAAGGGTTTGTTGCTCAGTTTTGAATAGAAGAAAAACGCGTAAATACAAGATTGTTTTTGTTATTTGGGCCACATTTGGCTCAGGAGGATTTGGTTTCTGTCCTGTGTCTTTGAGCAGACTTGTGGAGAATCGGCTTCTTTTATCGTCTCTCCTGGATTGCAGAGGGAAAAATCTCATGTTGTGTACAAATCACAGCCCTACTGAACCACTTAAACTGGTGATGAAGCATCGACCTTGGTGAAATGTTGCACTATTGTTGCCAAGTGCAACATTTTACAAATAGGCATCCCATCAGTCCTGCATTTCAACAGGCTAGTTGGCACAGGTTGGACAGGCCTGTAAGTGGCATGACTGTTATGTAGCTGCTTCAGTGACTGGCAAGACAAAAAGTGTGATGCCAACCAGAAACTGTTATGCACTCTTTAAGAGGCCTACGGTGTATCAGCATTGTTGTCTTGGTTACTCACAAATGAGCAGCAACATTGGCATCATAGCTGAGTTCAGCCCACGCATCGCTTTGATGGGAGAAACTTGTAGCAGCAGCCCGCTACTTTGAGTCACAAGGAAAAAGAAAATACCATCTCTGAAGTCACATAAATCCCTCAGTTAATGTTTTTTTTATTTTTATTATGGTCCAAAGCAAACAAGAGTAAAGTCCAGAATAGTAAATGTTTGGCCATGCTATATAATGCTCCAATAAAAAACAGAAACTGCAACAACATCCACAATGTTAGGTTTTACTTTTATGTGAATGCGTTTTATAAAGTTAGGTCAATTATGAACCATGCAAGCCTGTGTTGGTACTCCACTCAGAAACTCCCAGAGGTGTAATTGTTAAGATGGATGTTTTTGGTAATGACATCCATGCTTTTATCAGTGGCCTACTCACACTTCCTGATGTAACAACAGCTAAACATACACTGACCAGGGTATTTGTAATCATAACATTTATGCCAGGCTTCCCTGTTTCTTAAGCTCAGCCTTGATGAACTTCCCACGTATCCAATCATGTCCTCAAGATCTTTTCATCAGTTTTTTTTAAAACATGTTTTTTAAAAAAAATGACATTATATTACTAAGTGTGTATGTGATGCATGTGTGACTTAAGCACTTTACTGGAGAAGCATTACATTTTGTTGTATTTTATATGCAATGACAATAAAGGCATTCATTTCAAAATATGTAGTGGCATTGCTACTGCCCAATCTCATTTGTCATGGGTTTGAAACAACACACAAAATGGTATGTGTATTTCAGCATACAAATGAAGTGAGGGTCGTGAGGGATTACGTTAAATGAGTCTCTGCATGTCTTGACATGTGTGGTGCAGTTTCCCTTTAATCCTTTCTGTAGGTGTCTAAAACTTGATCATCATGACAAGCTGGTTGTCTATTATTTGAATTTTGGCTCCGCAGGTTTTATTTTGTTCCCACAGGCAGGCCTATGAAATGTGGCGTACGCAAGACCACTTGTCCAGTTGGCATCATGCCAGGGTCCGGTCTTCTCAGATTTGGGTTCTTTGAATGCAGCCCAAAGTGGGTGATAAACTCCATCTGAGGCTAAATACTGACACCAGACCGATAGTCAACAAGTACCTGAAGGGAAAGTTGAAAAGAACTTTGAAGAAAGAGTTCAAGAGGGTGTGAAACTGAGAGGTAAACGGGTGGGGTCCGCACAGTCCGTCTGGGAGATTCAACCTCAGTGAGTCTGGGTCTGCCACTCTGTGTCCCTCGCAGGACATACCCCTGGGTCTGGCTTGTGTCCCCACCAGGGGCATTTCCTCCCTGGGGGTGCGCCGCGACCAGCTCCGGGTTGGCCAGGAAGGGTCCGGGGGGTGAAGGTGGCTTGCCGCTTTGGCAGTGAGCTTTACAGCGCCCTCCACCCCAACTTCGCCACTTCCCAGACTCGCCGTGCTAGAATTCATCCGATTACTTGATTAATCTATGAAAAAAATGCATGTTGCAGCCCTAGATGAAAGGTACGGAAATTAAAAAATTCCTTCCGTGATCAGCAGTGATTGGCAATTGGCAGATCAAGTTTTGTGGTGATGGGTATTGGTGATCAGGCCAAAAAATGCTTATTGGTGCATCACTAATTACGTCTTCAACTTGGTGAACCAATCATAGCAAATATTACGGGTAGTGGCGCGCTTTCTTATGCTGCAGCCACGCCAAATGCGAATTCACAATTTTGTGTGTCAAGATTACATACAAAGTCAATGCAGATTTTCCCTGGGAGAGGCATTGGACACGTTTGCTGCGGCGCGTCCAGCGTGTCCTCGTGGCGCATTTGCCACAAATACGCATAAATGCTTGGGTTGAAAATATTGAACTTTTCCACAACAAATGCAGACAGGGAGATGAATCCTCTTGAATGGTGGTAAGTCCATGAGGGAAATTTTCCACAAGTTGGCCAATTGACTCAAAAGTATCTGTGCATTCCAGCAACAAGCGCTCCCTCAGAACAAGACTTCAGCACAAGTGGAAACTTGCAAAAGGCTTCTCTCAAGCCAGACAGACAAACTAGTTATATGATATTTTTGCCATGTCGCACGTCCCTATGTTGTGGCCAACCAGGCCCTCCAGTGAATGTGGCTTTGTAGCTGTTGTATGCAAGGTTCATCATGCAAGGATAATCTGAGTCAACATAAGTATTATTCTAACAAACCCCTTACACACATCAAAACTAGTGTTTCACTATTTTAGACAAAATATGAAAGAGAATTTAAATTGATGACGGTCATCCTTATTGAACCTTGAATATTATTACTCATTTTCTTAGATATTTATACTTTGTGTAACACATGATATGAAGAACAGTATGATCATTACTGAATTATGAATAGCATCAACTTCTGACTTCCATGCACTTGTCGCAATACAATGGTACACTATAACCACAACAGGAAATTCTGGATGATGAGCTATTCATAGGCAGGTAAATGCGTAACAAATAAAAAATGTGCCCAGTGCAGTTACTACAATGTGATTTAGATTCTATGTCAACCAGACATTTAGTGACTGTGGTTGGAATTACCTTCCTAAGAAGAAAGGAATGAAGCTGTTGGATTTTTAATTGTCACTTAGGAGTGTTTTTGTTGAGATGGAAGCTGCATGTTGCGTGCTGTTGTCTTGTGATATAAGTAAGTCTCCATGTTGTGAATTGCCTCCACAATGTCTCTCCAGTTACTTGGGATTGATTGATTGATTGATTGATACTTTATTGTATGATGGCTCAATTAGATACTATAAACAATATTTGAATCAAATATTTATCCTGACTTCGGTATGTCTTTTCCTCTGAAATGACCCAAACATAGCACAGAACATATCCTTTGTAGTTCGTGTCCAACTTTTGATATTTCCGAATTCTTCACTAATACTATCTGAAAATGGGCATAATTTTGTGCACTGCCAAAAAACATGTGCATGCCTTATATCCTGTCTACTGCACAACCTCCAGCAGTAATGATAGTGAAAGTCCAGCAAAATATTTTCCAATTTCTTGAATTAGATGTGGTTACTTTAGTTTCACATATTTCATGTGATGTGTCATCACTTATTTGTACAATCAGTTCTTTACTCCATTTATCTTGAAGTTGAAGTTTTTCATGTTGAACACCGATCCCTGATACAGTTAGGATATGACATTTTGTGCTTCGTTTTTATATGCTTCACTCAGAATTTAGCCTGGGAGGTCTAGTATGTTAGTCTAGTCTAGTTTAGTTCCATTCCCGCTACCCACCTGCACTTGATTTACCTTTGTCTATGCTGGTTCCCCTGAATTTTATTTGTTTCAGTTAACCCTAACCCTGACTTTCTTTGGTAGATTATCCTCTGTATTTTAATTTGTAAAAATGATGGATGGCCTTTAGAATTTTCGTCATCTTAAAAAAAAAAATAAAAATCCATCAATGGAATATGTTCATTTAATGCGACCTCTGCATTAAGGTTTGGGGGCATTCAGGGATATACCCTTAGCCAACGCTTCCGATGCCGTAAGCCTAGTTTTCTTGTATGTATATATATATATATATATATATATATATATATATATATATATATATATATATATATATTTATTTTTTTTTTTATTTTTTTTTTTATTTTTTTTTTGGTGTTGTGCTGCTTCTGGAACCTCAATTTCCTGAAGGTTCTGCCCAAGGGATCAATAAAGTTCTATCTAATTGAATCTAATCTAAAACATCTGCTTTCGTTCTTAAATTTAGGAATGTATTTTCTATATTACTAAAGATTACATTGAATAGGAAATGTTATGAAGGAAAAAAAGAATGAATAAATGAGAAAATGAATATATAGAATATTCTTCTCCGTCATGATTTTCTGTAGTTTGTAATTTTACCAAATATACAGACAAAGCTTCCCAAAGAGGCCCTTAAGGTTCATAGTGTTTCATGAGCATTACAAATTGTGCCTGAACATTGCCCTCTCTCTGTCTCATGTTATAAATATTCATATAATTTTCATACTAGTTTCATGTTTGTTCTAGCCGTTTGAAGGTCAGAACAGAGATAACAGCTCGGCTAATGCATTTTGAGTTGCTGGACGTGTGTGTTTTCTTTTTTCCCAGCCAAATGTCATATCACAGTGAAACAATTAAAGGTAGTACTATCCTCCTTCTCTTATCACCTTTCCAGTACTCACTGTATTGCCCTCCTTCCTTTGTAGGAGCTGGAAGGCCAGGACTTGGAGAGACTAGGAGAGCAGACATCTGAAGGACACACCATAGTGACGGACATCTGCAGTGACACAGCAGGCAGAAGCATGGCGTCCATAGCAGAATACTATGCTGGGAAGAATGTGCTAATCACAGGAGCTACAGGCTTCATGGGAAAAGTGCTTGTGGAAAAACTGCTGAGGTCCTGTCCTGAAGTCAAAGCCCTCTACATCCTTGTCAGACCCAAAGCTGGCCAGTCCATGCAGCAGAGAGTCAGCGATATGATGAAGTGCAAGGTAAGCCAAGGCTATATGTTGATATGATTGATCGCCATTTTCTAGATCTCTCAACTGTAAAACAGTCTAGAAAATGCCATCAAAGCCAAAATAGTGTTTGCACTTGTTTCCAATGATTTGAATAGTGATGACTTGTCAAGATGACATTCCAGTTACATGTTTATAGAGCTACAAAAATCTGCTTGTTAACTGTTGCAGCACTTCCTGTTGCCATGATGATATAGACTTCATGACCTCAGAAAAGTCCAGCAGTTCATCTTTCACCATCAGCAATAAGACACTAAGTTAACAAATAAGATAAGATGAGATAATCCTTTATTAGTCCCACAGTGGGGAAATTCTCATAAAATAAGGAAAAAAATATGGTGAAAAGTCTGATCAGGAACAGTAAAAGCTTACCTGAATTGAAAGCTGTTTCATTGAAACTGTCATTTTAAATGTTTTTTTATTGAGGCAAAAAAACTAAATTATTACAAAATTATCAAAGTGAATCAAGTATAGTATGTGTGTGTGTGTATGTATGTATATATATATATATATATATATATATATATATATACAGAATTCAATAAATTGAATAAAATGCCTTCATTCTTTTCTTTTTCTTTCCCAACTAGATCGAAAACACAAACAGTGAACAGTTGACATATGTAGAAAACACAAATGAAGAAAAAACAATGAAAAGTGAAATAGAACCAGAGTATGCACACTCTTAATCCTGCCTAACCCATTCAACCCACCCCACCTGACCCAACCCAACCTAGACCAACCGTCTTTTCACTGCTTTATGTTGAAGTGAGGAAGTTAGTTTCTACTGTGGGGGTGTGAGATCGTGAATGAGAGCTGACCAAATTTTATCAAAGTGTGGGAGATTATCCATAAGTGTACTTTATTCTCTCTAAGTGAAGATAGTTAGTCAGGTCACTGAGTCACATCTTTATGGTGGGAACCTCTTTCTCATTGAAAATGTCTGGCACGTAAGAGGGAGGGAAAAGTGAGAATGAGGAGGATGGATAATGAAGACGGGAAGGTTAGAGCACAGTGCGGTGAGGGGCAGGGTCCACAGAGGTCAGAGAGTAAGAGAAGGTGGGGGTTAAAAGGAAGGAGGCTGGCCAGACAAAAATGTCTGAGCACAAACTGTAGACAGGAAGGAGAGGTAAGGGTGTGATCCAAATATGTGGCGTCAGCTGTATTAGGACAAGCAGCAAAGCATGACTCAACAAAAACTTGCAAACTGTGTTGGACTTAATGAGGCCCAACACATTGACACTGGGCACGTATTGATGTACTCAGAAACAGCTGCTGTATGCTGTGGTTCTGCTCTGTTTGGGTGGTGTTGGCCTCAAACTGTCAGTACACCTAAGAAAATCACTTGTTTTGTATTCTTCCCTTTCTTTTTCTGTCTGCCTTTAATCGCATCTATTTTTATTGCTCTTGTTGAACTCCTAGTACTGCATTCATTACTCTGCTCACTGCTGCAATAGCATCACAGTAGTAGTTTGAACATTTGCCACTTAATCCATCCTTTCCATCCTTGCACTTGTGTTTTTGTAGGGATGAGGAGGGGCGGGGGGTGCTTTTTTTTCCTTATCCCCCTCCATCTGTGCCAAGGTTAGCATGATGTCCAGCCTTGATCCACACAATTCCTCTGCCTTTGCAATCAATTCATACTGACACAATAGTCGGGGCACTGGTTAACAAATCCCAAGCATTTTGCTTTGTTTGACAAAAAAATTCACATTAAGTTAGCCCTTGTTTTTTGAAATTCCTTTTGCAAATGATTCTCTCTGTTACTTTTGACTCCACTTCACTGCAGATATTGACATATGATTTATCCCCACTGGAATATGCCCCACTTCCAATTAATTTGCATTGAATTTGGCATCTCACTAATTGTGTCCACTATCTGGATACTGCCTGATCCTCTGCCAGGTTGTCTGGTTTCAGAAGTGATGTCATTAAATTTCAATGCCTGAGCCTCAAGTACCAATTGGTATTCATGTGAGTCCTCAGATCAGCATTATTCTTTCCCAGGATATTTCATGAAGGAGAATGGTGGTTTTGTTTCTCAGATAGCCTCTCATCCTTCAAACCACATGTTGCTAGGTAACAACCAAAATATCTGTCCCATGGTGTTTTTCCAAAGGATTCAATCAGGTGAGCTGCTTCAAGCAGGAAAAGGACAAACCGATAAGAATCTCATTGTCTCTGTGCATCTCTACTGCATTCACACTGACATTTAAGCAGTGTCTGTCTGTGTGGAGGCTAGTTGGATTCAATGGAAATGTTTAGATGCCTACAGCCTTTTCTGTGGTGCCAGGCACTGAATATCATGTCAGGCATTTGATACAATTAGGCCTCTGGGTAGCAGGGCCTCTGTCCTGATCTGTGGCATACTTGTACCACCTACTAGCGAGTTGTTGATCCAATAACAGTCGCGCATTCCAGCATCTTCATTTCACAAACCAAGATCTGTAGCTGTGAAGGATAGGTTCCAATGTTGAAGAAATAGGTGGGATGTAGTGGGTAGGATTGGGAAATGTGGAATTTTGCCTACAAGGCAGGATCCAGTGTAAGGGTGATTTGCTCAGTGCTACAGGACAATGACTATTGATCATAGCTTTCGAGGTTATTCAGTGACGATAGTGGTAGCTGATACACAAGTGGCTTTATATGAGGTTTGTCAGTTGGTTCAGACTGCAATCAGAATGGCCAGTAGAGTCTATAGAAAAGGGCAGTCCTCTGTCAAACTGTAAATAGAATTGATTGAAAATTAATCATCAAGATATATATTTTTTAAACATTTTCACACTATAATTTCTGGTGATCTGTGTTGTACTCTATATATTTTAACATCTGTCAGTGGTACACTCTCTATACGGATGGCGATGGCTCGGGAGGTAGAGCGGATTGACCAATAACTGAAGGGTTTGCAGTTCAAATCCTGCTCTGTCCTCGTCTGTCCATTGTGTCATCAGGCAAGACACTTGACCCTCCTCGCCTTCAGCGCCACTCATACTGGCATATGAGTGTTTAGTAGTTGTCACAGGGGGCGTAGGTGCAAATTGGCTGCCACTCTACTGTCAGTCTGTCCCAGGCAGCTGTAGCGACAAATGTAGTTTCACATTCTCACTTTGGTGGTGGCAGAGTGAATGAATAATGGAAAGCACTATAGAAATCAAATATATTATTATTATTATCATCATAAGTTCTGGAAGGGGGCAGTTACAGATGCATTTGTGATCACTTTGAAAGGATGAACTGAAAAGACTTTGGGAGGTTAAGGTGATTATTACCTTGTGTCTGTCTATCCTTGTAAGTGTGACGTATCATCAGTGTAAGTGTGACGTATCATCAATTTCTTCAGATTCCACAAATCTACTATACACCTTTGAAGCTTTAAATATGTAGCTTTCTTTGGTGTCCAAAGGTCATGGTTGTGATCACAATTCTGGCCACAACACCTATAAATAAGAGAATAGAATGAATTGACAGTGATGCAAGTGTGCATCTGATTGGACTTTTTATGTAACATTTCTCCAGGCATTTGGTCTGCTTGCCAAACACTTATAATCTGGAGATACTGTCTAAAATGATGCAAAAAAGTGTAATGGAAACACAGCTGTTGATTGGGTAGAGGTTAGAGAAATTCTACCTTAAACCATGATTTTAGCAGTCTCCTAGTTATGAACCATGTTTGGCAGCTGTCGGCACAATTTTCATCTTGCACTCTGTCCTCAATCTGGATTTGCATTTTGGAGACAATGGGTCTGCAGCCCAAGGTTTGCAGACCTATCGTGTGTAAATTATCTGCTTCTATCTCCTTTGGGAATGTGTGTACATGTGTCATTCTCTATGTTTTCTTTAGATTTGGTATACAACAAGGTCATAAGTATATTTTCACTATTCAGCCAATTATGGAGAGACACTAACCCCATCCCCCATCTTGAACCAATCACTGAGTCATAATACATGTACTACTATATGAGGTTTGTACAATGAGGAGTGCATTCAACCCTACTGTAGATTTTTCATTGTCCTGTACTGAGAAATCTCTGCTCACAACTTTGTTCCAAGAAGTGTTTGCTGGCCCTCAATGTATTTCTTTATCATCTCACTGACTAGTTCAAACTATTGTTGAACTACCAGCACATGTTTTGGCAAAATAAAATCAAATTCACCTTTTCCATGAGTGTTGTTTTCTATATAGTCTTGAAAACGCCAAGACAAAGCACTTGTTACCCCGTCCCCGAAGGGAAGAGGGGAATTGTTTTTGGTTTGGTTTTTCCATTTCTTGGTTTGTCTGTCAGCAGCTTTACACAAAAACTTTTGGACCAATTTCTGTGAAATTTTCAGGAAAGGTATGAGGTGGTCCAGAATAGATCTCATTAAATTTTGGTGAATGTAGGTAAAAGGTCACAGTCACCAAAAATGAGTTTTTGCAAGGATAAGAGATGGGGCAAATCAGGTTATGTGTGTGTGTGTGTGTGTGTGTCATCGTGATGTCACTGTTGGTATAAAAGAAATATCTGCCCATGTTTTCTCTGTTTTCTTTGTGTTGAGGGAAGGTTTGGTATGACACAAATGAAGGGTATGTCTGTTGAAATGTCTTCAACAAAATGATTTATACATAATACTGTAACTGTTTGCTGTTGTTGCTGCTAAACAAACAAAAAGGTCATAGTATCTTAGACCAAAACAGTGCTCCCTGCAAACTATGGCTGATATGGTTAATTTGAATGGAATACATTTTTGCAGTACTCCGATGTACACTCTGCGGGAAGGTCTAGCTTTGTGGTTTTCAGTCATTTTCACACATCATCACATGGATACATTGTTGTATGGATTTTCTTTTGTTTGAATTCAGAGTTGGATGATCTGTATAGCAGTAAATATTGAATATTCATTGATTGTTGCAGTCTCTAATAGGCAGTTCAATGTTTCCAATTGTGGGAATGATGAAATTGCTGCTGAACTTGTTAGAGGGGACATATCATGCAAAATGCACTTTTTAATGTTTTTACAACACAAATATGTGTTGCCTGTGTGTGAGAAGACCATCAAATTATTAAAAAAGAAAAAGATCCACTCTTTTTCTCCTGATACATTTCTTGTTGGAAGGGATGAAATTGCTCCATTTTGGATTTTCTGTGCTTTGTACATTACATGCATAGATTCATTTGAATACTCCACCCCACCAACTCAGCTAACCCCACTTACTGGTCACAGCCACCTCTGCTCGGACTCATAGATCCACCATTATTCTTTATCGGTCACCCCAGTGTGTGTCCAGTGTATTGGGGTCCGAGCCCTGGTCACTGTGTGTGCGCCTGGGTCCGTGGCTTGTCTGACCTGGGTAGATCGGACAGGCTGGTCCACGGGTGGCACTGCAACCGTGGTGTTGTGGCTCATCTGGCCAGCCCGGGTCCAGACAAGCCGGACCCAAATGCATGCTGAGGCTGTTAACAGACCAGGACCCAAAGGCACTGGGGCTGTAAAACTCAGCACTTGGTCCTCTTTGATTCCCTCCAGCTGATTTCATTTCATCTGTGTCTTTGTCTCTTTTTCTCTGCCTCAACTTTTTCAGGTTCCATTTCTCTTCTTCCTCTCAGTAGAATGGAGAAGAGAGGGGTGGGGTCAGCTGTGGCTCATTTGCATGAAAGCATGAGGCAGTTAAATAAAGTGTTTTGATAGGGCTGTTTCTCCAGGATGAAGAGGCTACTGTATCTCTGCATCAATGTGGTATTTTGACCAAAGCATGTCACAGACAGGTCATTGAGACACCAGGGAACTGTGTTAACTTGTGTAAAATGGACATGATATGTCCCCTTTAATGCCAAATGTGTCAGCACAGGCACAGCTGAAACATTCAGGAATCCTGAAGCAAGAACAGGCCATTTGCAGCATTCTTCACTGCCAACTTATTGCATTTTCCTGATTAAGACAAGTGAAGTCCTGTAGTTAATGTGCATGACTGTATGTCAAAGCATTTCAAGCTCTGTTAATATAGCACCTTTTACATTTGAAAGTGAAGTGGTTGACTTGGAACATTTGGTCTTGAGTCCTTCTCACCAACAGAGACTAAGTGGGTGCAGTTATGGATGTCAGACTGGCACAATACAAGATATTTGCCCCTCATCTACTTTTGTTTGCATGTCATGTAGCAGCCAAGGGAACTGAGAGGCAACCAATAGTCCTACAACTCCTCCCCTGAGAGAGGGGCAAGGGGGAACCAAAGCTTCTGTGTCTAATTAGGCCACAAATTAACTCCAGTTTATGAAACAAATTAGCACATTATATGTAGCTGGTGAAGCCATTAAGGCAGTGCAGACAGTGAAGTTCTTCAGGGGATTGACTTCCACCACAGCACATCAAGAATCTGCCAGCCATTTTTTTCTCTCTCTATGTCCATATGTTTCTACAGTCCTCTGTGGCACAAAGCCCTCTGATGAGATAAAGGGGCAGAACATTTGTCCTGGCCTATTATATATTATACACATGTATAATCACGGTGCAATTTATTTTAAAAAACAGAGGAGGGGTGGTGTTTTTGTTTTTTTCACAGAAATAAGCTTGTGTTAGATGCTATGACTCTCATTCCTGAATACATGAATGACATAAATGATACATTACTAAATGAACATTTCCAATGAACAGTTTTCTAGGGTGCAGTTCATGTGCTTTTCTGCTTGGGGTGTCATCTGGGTCCGTATATGTGGTGTTTATTTGCAACTCAGAGGGTCCCCCAGAAACCCCACGGCACAATGAAAGTGAAGATTGGTGCATGCAGATTGAGGTGGCCCGGGTGCACATAGGCAGCAAAATCAGTTGACCCTAATGGTGATGTCCAAAACCAGAGGGGAAGATGACCCCCCCCCCCCAGCAGTGTATAATAAGTCTAATGTGATGGTGATGTTTTTAACAGAGATGCTCGGGTTTATTGAAACCTTTATATTCAAATTCAACTACTTTCATTGTATGTGCATATTTAACACGGTCCTTTTAAGGAAGAGTATTGTTTCAATATTTATAGTTTTACTTTTAATTATACAGAATCTGCTGATATTTGTCATTGCCATAGTCTTGAAGATTGTCACAGCTTGAACATAATTATAGGGGAGAAGTACAGAGACTTCTATGTAACTTTGAAGACCACACAATGAAAGTTAGACTTTCATTAAATCATGAAAAAAACAAGATGCTGAGTACCTATTGAAAAACTTTTTTAGGTTTAGACATCATACCCCCCCCCCAAAAAAAAGACATATATTGTGCACTTTATAGTACTGCGTTATGAAAAGGGAATGTTATTTTTTCAGAGTTTAAAAGCAAGACACTCAATGTTTTATCACTCTAACATGTATTGTTTGTTGTTATTGTTTTCAACAGAGGCCATGTCATGCACCCTTGGAAGACAAGTCAGTGTTTCAGTAACTCTAGTCAGATTAAATTCTACTAAATTAAATGTATTTACTTTTCTTTATTATTATTTTTAACAAACGTTGCAGCAAATAAATACATGTACTTGTTAAAGTGACAATTTTTCTCAGGATAACAACCTACAGCAAATCTATCTTCAAATAAATAAGATTCTGAAAATCAGTTGGTGTTCAGAGTTTTATCTTGTGCTCTCTTGTTCGTAGTCAGGTTAAGATTGTATTGGGGTGAAAAGGCTTTGCATACTGTATAAACGGCACCATAATATGCTACAATAATACATTGTTTTTCCTACAGCTACATGAGAAAATATTAGCTGTCCAAAAGTGTACTAAAATGATTAGTGTAAAGTTGGCTAGTAATAATAATAATGATGATTTTTATATATTCCTTTTCTATGAATGTATAGTCGAGGCGTGTACAGTGGATCCATTATCCATTCGCTCTCACATTCTCTCTCTGGTAGTGATAAACAACATATGTAGACACAGCTGCCCTGAGGCAGACTGACAGAATCGTGGCTGACATTTTGCCCCTCTAACCACCAATGAACTTTCATACCCCAGTGTAAGTAGCAGCACTAGAGGCAAGGAGGGTGACGTGTCTTGCCCACAGATGCAAGAGCACATGACTAGGACAGAGTGGGACGCCCTGCCCTCGGTTACTGGATGAACAGCTCAACCTCCTGAGCCGAAAGTGTCAAATGTAATAATCAGTATTTATGAAAACATAGAACACAACTTACTGTCATGAACATTAAACCTGATTTGGGCTATTCTTGAAAGACTTTACTTTGAATTATCCCACAGGTTTTAAAATAGACCTTTCTATAAAAGCTAATTATTGATTTTCCCTGTTATTTTAAGCTGATCCATGTGACAGTTAATGTGAACACAAGGGTCTGGAGCACACATTATAAACTTGGTTTTATTTATGTCCATTTGTTCAGGGAGAGTAATAAGATTCTTCTTGTCTCAGCATGAGGTCACGGTCTAAAAGACTTGAATGTAATACCACCAGTATACTAAATATCAAGCCCACATTTGGTGACAGCATTGAGCTGTATACAGTGATAGCACAGAGGCAAATATAGATTTCCCTCCGTATTTGTTATTAGTTTGCTTTGATGAGCTGTTGCCTACATTCTTTGATCACTTCCCTCAGTTCTTAAGAAGTTACAGGATTGTGATTGAAAGCGTCAAATATGGTGTGCAATCATTGTCTCGTTTGGGTGGTCAGGAAAACATGTAACAATTGGTCCCCCCTGTTTTTGCAGCATTCTGGAGCTAATTAGTATTAATCAGTGATTCACAGCAGGTAGAATTTCCAGCTCAGACAATTGTGCTGCGTTTCCACTACGTGTTACCAGCTAGACTTGACTCGGATACCAGATACTATTCCTGGAGACAGTTTCCATTACAAGATGCTACAGACTTTAGAGTACCTGGATATCATAGTGACATCCAGGTAAGTTCCATGACGTATTCTCAAGGAGTTGCTGATAACTTCACTCACTCGTGTTGCACCGTCAAGCTCACGTTGAATTTTTTTGTCAGCCACCAAGGGCATAAATATTTGAACCTCCTCAACCGACATAGTGTAGTTTTACACAGGTTGCCATCATGTGGATTAACCTACTGGTATATTTACTGTGAAATTCTCAATCTGTTTTTGAAAATGTCACATACACATACGCAAAGACAACTCTCTGAGTGGTCTGCAATGTTTACACATCACGTTTCAGTTAAGGGTGTCAAATTAACACATTAATTAAGATTAATTAATTACAGTCATAATTAGTGTGTTGCCTTTTTCATGTGCATACTTGAAGCACCAGGATTGATGAGTGGGTTTTATTTGACATTATCTGAAGCACAGAAAACCCTAAAGGTTGAGTGTTCAATACTCGTATTGTTCAGAAAAGTGTTTTTACTGTTTTTGGATGTGTTCACTTGTAGCACTTTATAAGGACCTAATGTTTTATTTTTTCTAATTATTTAGAAATCAACAAAATAACACAGCAATATTCCCCCTGGTGGTGGAAAGTAAATATTGCAGGCAGCCCTTGGGACTTGTCTCAATTACAGCAGAATGTAAATGGCTATGACTCCATTTTTAACTTTTTTTTTATTATTATATATCAATCTTTTGATTTGCCACAATAATGTAATGAACTAAAGTGAACATATCTCAAGTTGTGGACCTTTTGCAGCAATTTTTGAGATTTCAAAAGAGATTAATTAGATCAATAAATTATCAATAATAATTAATTAATCTCATATATTTTTTTACATCTCTTGACAGCACTAGTTTTAGTATCTCATCACCCCTTTTGTAGCCTCAGTCAAGTAAATAAAAAAAACTTAGTACCAGATTTAATGTCCTTTTACATAATGGAAACACAGAAAGGCTCAGTTGAGCTGGTACCACGTAGTATAAATGTAGCATCATGGCTTTTGAGAATTGTGTTTTGTGTGTAGTGAATTCTTATGGCTCTTTGAGAGAGGCAAAGATGGGTTTGGGTAGAATACAGAGACAATTAAAGAAAACCCCATTTTCTTCTTAATACGCTGATACCTGCCCCAGGAGTTAGTCATGTCAGTGCTTCTTTCCAGCTTCTTATGAGACATTACATATTTTGTATCTTCACAGGCTAACAATATGGCATATGGGGAAGATGATCTCAGTTTGAGAAATAATGATTTTTTTTGCCCACGTGCTCTATCATGTAGTTCCTCTTGTGCCAATACTCATTCTCAACAACACTGGAGGAGTTTCAGCTATGCTAATATATTTAGAAAAAAACTCCCTGTTTTAGACTGTAATCCTACTCACAACCTATTATTTGACTAATTTAGACAGTGCATGTCAGGAAATGGAGGTCAGCACTGAGGGTGCAGCCGTTAATTGCTTCTGTCTGACACACTTTGGCAGACCTCTAGCTACAGTAAATTTTCCGACCTGTTTTTCTCTGATTGGTGCTGTCCAGCTTACTCAGCAGGCAAAGACCAATTGTACTGCAGACAACAGCTGCTTCATAGGCTCATACTAAAGAGAAATTGAATCCAAACTGAAGTGCTTACTTTATGTACTTCAGTACTTTATGGAATTTGTGCATGTGTGATAACCTAATCTATTTTTTTTATTATTTCAGATACTGAATTTATCCCTCTGTCAGTGACTGCCGTATGCTTAAAAACATTTTTTTAAACAGCACCAAACAATAATCTGCATGCAGTGGTGTGTACTGCGCCTATTGATAGACTGTTCTCCCTCACTATATGTGTATCTGCTCTAACATGCTATGCAGAATTATCACGGAACATTATAAACGTCTTACTAAATAAAGGGTATACTTGACTATAGCCTCCATTATCACTTTCTCATACCTTTTGACCTTCTTCTACTTTTTATCTTGAGCTGTCCCTTTCTTTCTCTCTGTTGTCCCTTGGCTCAAGGGAGAGGCCTCCAAGAACGAGGTTGTGAAAAGAGTGGAGCGGTTAAAGGGCAGTTAGTGAGAAGAGAGGCTGTTTAAATGGCATCTCAGGTTGCTTGGCTGAAAGGAAAGTGCCATTAGTGTTGGGTTTCTGTGAAGGTCCATGGAGGGGCCACTTCAGGCACCCCTGATGAAAGAGTTATTGCCCTCACACTCTTAATATGGCATTGTCCAGTGCAAAAAAAAAGGACAAATGATGACCCCATGCACACATCTCACTCGCACTAATAAATGAGAGCAAGATCTTTTCAGTAAAAGTGACTTTTATCGCTAGTCTTGACTGTTTTTGTTCATGCATATACATATTTGCTCTTTGGCTATATGTGAAGCATAATTTTATTATAATAACTGCAAGATGGGCTATTCATAATCTCTTTCTGGAGGCATTCCTGTGGTGATGGTTTTCTTCCTTGCAGAGTGTTCAGGAAATGCAAACTGGTGGACTATTGTCTTTCTGTACAAGGCAGTTTGCTCACTGGTGCCTGTGGGCTGGAGGAGGGTGTAGCAGTGAACGCTGGCACAAAGACCACTTATCATCGAAAGAGCCCTTTTACAACAAAGTACCACAGTCCAACAATGCTTTTTTTTCCCTCTCTGTGCCCATAACAAAGACTGCTCTGAAGCCCATACCCCGCAGCTTCAGTCACCTCTCTGACCCTTTTTGCTGGGTCTTTTCAACAGTTGCAGATACTGTCTTCCTTCATTCACACCTGCTGCACTATGATTTTAGCAAGACTAAATCATGAATGATAATATAAATAACCATTAATTTTTCATCTTTAAAGTTTACTGTAAGTGATTGAGTTAATAGGTGGAAGTGAGAGTGAGAGCTGTTTTGCACAACCTACAGTGGTAGCATTGGTAACTGTGAACAGCTGAGCTTTAAGAAAGAATTCAACATTAAGTGTGTGAATATATTCTCACACTTGATGATGGACTTTCTCCAAAGCTTGTTGAGGAACTCGGTGTATTATGGTTTGGAGTTCCTCAGCCAGCACAACTTTCCATCACAGCACTGTTGAGGTTATTTCCTTTTGCTGCTGTGAGACTGATGAGGCACATTAGTCTGTTTTGTCACCAGGAGGCCTTAATGGAAAAGAAATGCTCCTCTTCTTTGTTTTATGATTGGCACTGTTCTTGTTACCACGTCCGTCCTTACCAGATGACAGACTCAGACTCTTTTATTATCAATCCATCAATGCTCCACAATAAAATGAAATATAGTTACCAAGTCTCAGTTTTAGCACAAGAAAAGAAAAAAAAAATGAAATGAAAAATTTAATATGTATATGGTATAGAGTAGAATAAAGCTATCATTTAAAAAATAATTAAAGAAAAAATGATGGATGTATTTGAGTACATGAGGATATACATTTGATGGAAGGATACATTTTTGAAGACTTTCAGTTAAAGTAACAACCCACATTTTTGTGGACCCTGCCAAAAACTATGTGGTTTATTTTTATTTTTCTTGCTAAGCTACACACCCTAAAGAGGATGTTGAATTGGGGATGTTGCATGACATCAACCATTCCATGAATCATGCAGTTAAAGAAGAAATGCCAAAACACATAGTAATTGGGAACTTATTTAGCACTGCACACTCCCTTCTACTACTGCTGTTCTCTACAGACTGTAGGTCTCGGTTACTACCAGCTGTTGGTCTACAGTTCTAAAGGAGGAAACACTATTATTTTTGCATTACATAATCAATGTAGTACCACACTGTAAAATACAAAATGTTACACCCATCCCCCTCCCCTTTGCTGGGTTGGGTTAGGTTATGACATGACACACTGTAAATCAGGACTTGTGCCTAATATGGGCAGGTCTGAGTATTTGGAGTAGAGAGTACAAGCATTACAAAGCACAAGATTGATTGCAATACCGAACATGAATATAAACAGCTGTTTGAAACTGTTTAAATAAACATCTATCTTCCTTGGCAAGAGTGGTCTCAGACTGCGGACGTCCACAAACTCCTGGCTCTTGTTTTATAATAGTGAGCGCACATGTTAATGCTAGTCCCTTAGCTTCCCAACTTGTCTCACAGTCTTCCTCTTAATGTTCTCTTTATGTTTACAAATGCAGCTGACAGTCAGCCTGAAAGGGGGGGGGGGGCAGTAACACTTTTAGCTGCTCCTTATTAGAAATATGTAGAAAAGTACATGACACACTGTGACATCTGTGTTGCCTTTGGTTATCTGTCTGTGCTGCACAACTGCCTCACAAAGAGAAGGAAACAGTCTCGCACTGTGATGCACAGTCCCAAAGGGATGGTGACACAGTGCAGGGTCCTGCAGAGGGGCTTGTGTTAGCTGGTAAATGTAGACGAGAGTTCACTTAATCCTCCTCCATGTTGGAATGTCGTCTGGAGCTCTCAGTGAGCAAACAGCAGTGTAAACAGGTGCAATCGTATCACACAAGACAGGCTTTGTGTTGGGTTACACATGGTGTACTGTGGAGAATATGACACTCGTCGTCATCACACTGGGACTTCTTGATACACAGAATGAACATTTTGCTTGTTCTGAAAGTATTAATAGAAAAGAAATGAATATCCACTCAGGATTGTTTTGAATTACTGAAAAAAAAACTATTTAAAGACCTCAGTTTTACTGTTAGAAATTTAAATGAGCCTTCCTCTCTATGATCAGATTAGTTTTCTGCTGAGAGTTGCACACATTCTTCATCACATGCGTTTTGTCTCAGATTCTGCTAACCAGCATCAAAGGTATTCAATCTTACATTATGAGATGCATATGTTTGGTATGTACTGATAGTTCTGTTTTTGCAAAGGGAGTGTGTGGAGTGATATGTTTACTCTGTTCAGGGTAGTACATTTATCAAGGAACACACCTCAGTCTGACTCATTGGAATGAAAAAGCAAACCCATTGTCCACATCAGCAACTGTTCCGTCTGAACTACATGTGCAACTTAATTTCTGACTCTCAAATGGGCTTCTGGCATTTTATTTATCACATAAAAATACAAATACTGCTTTACTGCTCATTTTTTACAAATAAAATTAAGAACTTAATTGGTAATGCAGTATATTTAAGGTTCTGATCACTCTGTTTGACTTATGAGTTACTGCAGCAGTTACTTTTTTTTAACCCATAGACATAAATATGAAGAACAACTCTTTATTTTTTATCACAACTATGTTGACTATGTTTACCACATATTGTATGCTTTCCTTCAGGTGTTACAATGTAGTGGCTGCCTAAATGTGTCAACTATCAGCTTATATAAAGGATTTGTCTCACTTTTAAATTTGTTTCCTTAATTTTTTTTTTGTCTGTTTGCAATGACAATTCTTATATGAATGGTTTTGGTGAATCTGCACATTATATTCCCATTCAACAGTATTATTTTGAAGACTGTATGAATTGGCTGTCAACAAAATATCCTTTGTCATTATCTTTTTATTAATTTCCCATTCGTCAAGGTAAAGCTAAAGGGAAACCACCTGCCAGTCAAATCCTACAAGGAGTATTGGTTATGTCTTCAATATAGATTTCTTTTCCTCTAAATTGTTTGAACCACACATCAACTCCACACTGATTTATTAGTAGCTTACTGTGTATGTACTCAGTCAAACAGTGTCCTAGTGGAAGGTTATATGCTGTCATTGCGATGACATGTCATTGACGTGTCCACTATGACAGTTCCTGCTCACTAACCCACTTGACTAATGTGACTCTTGTTACAAAGCAAGACAGAACCTTCAGATCGGAAACAAATCTAGTGGGCATATGGAAATGGTATAGGTATACGAAGATGATTTTCCTTTGAGTAATTATGTAAAATAACAAATGGGCTGAGTTGAGATCATTTGCATTCCTTGTCATGTTATTTTAGTGTGTTGCCTCTGTGCTGTCGATTCCTGGGTCTGCTTATGACAGACCTGCCCTTAAGCTCTTATGCAATATGGTCATCATCATATGTGACATTTAAGTCAGCCATTTTATTGGTTTGTTGCATTATGCCAGGGACAGCATGTAAAGTTAGAATTCTGTGTGCGCTCTTGCAGCTTTTTGACCGTGTGCGGGAGGATAACCCTGACTTTCACCAGAAGATCATCCCCATCAGCAGTGAGCTGATGCAGCCTGGCCTGGCCATCAGCCCAGAAGATGTGGAGAAGCTCACTACCTGCATCAACATCGTCTTCCACTGTGCTGCCACCATCCGCTTTGACGAGCCACTCAAGTGAGGATCATTGTGTGCACATATACGCAATACTCTTTGTTTTTTTACTCTCCTTAATTTGTATACACAATCACAATATACTCCCTAATGCTCTGACTTATCGTTGCTTCTGATTGCCGCCATTTTTTTTTCCTTTTACACCATTTGTCACAATTTTCAAACTTGGAAATTTTAATAACGTTCAATATACAATAACAAACCACAATTGATGTCTTCATCTATACATGTTATATTTTTAACAATTAAAGTTAGTTTGTCTGCCAAAAATCATCCACAGTTTTGTATCTAGTAGGATTTCCCACTTCGGTGTTCTTTTGGCCTGCGCTCTCAGAGTGCTTTTCTAGTTGTAAATACGATGAAGGTTTACTGCATTAGTCAGGGTGTTTTTCAAATTTGGTATCTTTATATAATGTATTCAAAATGCAAGTGGTGAACTACATGGTGCAGTGCAAAGAGCTGCAAGGGGCAAATGCATGTTCACCATCTCTATTGTTGGAAGCGTTCCTTATAGCAGGAAGTTCCTGTTTTGTCATCACAAAGGATGTACAGCACAGTGAACTGGCTGTTGTATTTCATTGATTTAACACAAAGAGGATGTAGAAATGTTTATGCGATGGGATGAGAATGAGGAGAAGTTAACCATTCAGTCTCAAAGCCATCTTTATTTTCACTTCATTCTGTCAAATAATAGACAGTTCCTCCTTTTACTGAAGCTAATGTGATCAACCCAGAAGATACCTGAACAATAAGACCAGCAGGGATTTTGAGGTCCCAGGTGGAAAGTGGTGTGATCCTAATTGGTGTGGTGATATTCAGCTTACACATATGAGGTGATTCTTATCTTTACTTATGTTTCAATTACACTGGCCTATGGGATTATAGAGAGATAAGTAGATAAAACTGATTATAATGTGTTGATTACTGAGGACAGTGGGTCCTCTATATGACCTGAACTGTAAGACTTTACAATGTGGACAGTGTGTTCCTAGTGCCGCTGACTGTTATTGAATCCTGGTGGGGAAACTGTATTATTTGATGGTGACCTAGTTCTGTTTCTTTTGTCACTCAGTAGGGCTTCAGTAAATCACATCTGAGTCTCCGACTCTATGTCTTTTAAAGCACCAACAATGCTTAGATTAGCTGCCCTTAGCCTTGACAGGTTTAACTAAAAAAAAAAAAAAATAAATAAATAAATGTTCACCTTTAAAACTAGAAAAGCACTCAGAGACTGCAGACTTTGGCAGATCAGAACCCCTCCCTCTTAAATAATCCTAGATATCATTTTCACTTCTGCAACTGTCTGTTTGCCCCAACCTAACTAATTAAAAGATACGCATGTGTGCCCCTGCTCCCTTCTCCTCACTGATCTCCATCAAATTCTCCATCACTTATTCCTTGTGCCAGTATCAACAGTTCCTGAAAATTTCAGCCAAATCTGTCCATGACTTTTTGAGTTATCTTGCTACGAAACACCCATGTTACCAACAAAATGACAGCGGCTATCGTAGTAAATTTTGGTAACAGTAAATTTTTGGCTCATCACCCAGGCCTAATTCAAATTAATATTTCATTGTGATCAATTGAAATTAATCCACAGTGGCCCTCTGATTAATCCGATTACAAATTTTAAACATTTGACAGTACTACTTATAGTAAATGTTGTAACATTAAAAAGTCCACTCCGTACCTCTGAAATGCATTTAGGAAAAATAGCGAAAAGTTAAAGCCAGGGTTTTAAAGGTTCTGTGTTGTATATCACCACTGGAGTTGGGTGTGAATTTGGCAATTTGGAAAGTAGGAAATATTTCATTACAATTACTTCATAGGACCAGAATCAACTTTACATATTGCACAAGTTCGTCTAAAGTTTCACAACTGAAAATTCATGTGAAATTGGTTGTTCATGTTAGAGTTGTGTTTGGATGATGAAGATGGGTAGTGGGAGCAGAACACCTGTTAGGTTTGAATGACAGTTCACTTAGGATAAAGCTGCTCAACTGCACTCTTATATTGATCTGTTAGTGCTTTTACCATCTCTCTCTCTGTGCTCTCTGTCACTTTACTCTCCATCTTCCACTCTGAGTGGCTTTAACCTTTTGCTTTCTTTTCGTCTCTCCTCCGACTCTACATTTAGCCTCTTCTTCTATCTTTACTCTTTTTCTCTTCCTTCCCTCCCATTTGTGTCATCTCTCTTGAGCCATTGCTCTGTTTGTGCAGCCTGCAGCCTTGTAACCAGCGCAGGAAGATAAATCAGACCAAACTGGTCTGTTTAGGTTTTGGGATTCAGTCCAAGGCTGTTCATGCCATAGAGCAGTGTTGTCCTCTGTAGATCTTTATCCACATTCAAACACTTTCATTTCAATAGTGGCACCATTTATTAGCTGTGGCCAATTACAGTTGTTTTTGAAGAACTGTACGAAACACAATTTCCTTTGTTAGGTCTTGTGACAGGCCAAATGACAATAAAGATAATTCTGATTACTGTTCAATTCATGCTGTTTATTTCAGTGTGATACTGATTAATACTAAATGATCAATATTTGGAAAACCTTATATACATCTCTTGTAAAAAAAAAAAACAATTTTTTTTAAAAATTATGTGTAATTTCTCTTAAATTGCTGGAAATTAATAAAGTCCAGCCCAATAAGATTTTGAGGGAGGAGTAATGATTTTAATGAGCAACTGGAAAAATAAACAAAGTTGTAAACAAGTTGTTTACAAAGGTACACTTTGACAAACAAAGTGATAAGTGTTGTGCCCAGTGCTTATATCTATCTAATGAATCAATCCGAATTGAAATCCGTTAAGAAATGAGGGAGAAGTGATTGTAGTGAATTGTGGACGACTGATGCCAACGGACGGACGAAGCAAGATGGCAATAGTTCATCCCTGGATGAGCTAATAATAATAAATGACAAGGCATCAAAACTCTTCTAGACAAGAATGACTGGCTTGGTTCCCTGTAAAACAGGACAAACAACCAACAGACAAGAGGGAAACACCGACTACACACACACACACACACACACACACACACACATAAGGGCAGGGATACAACGAGACACGTGTGACACACATCAGGACAAGGAACAATCAGCACACATGGGCAAACAAGGGTAAAGGTTAGACTAGACAGAGGACAGAACACAATAGGAAATCTATCAAAATAAACAGGAAGTGACAGACAAACATAGAAACAAAACACTAAATAATACTCTGTGATGTCCTTGATATGACATTTTGTGTAACTAACCACACAGTGTTATAGACAAGACATTGCTCAAGACCATAAAGTCGTGGATCAAAGATTTTGGTAAGTGCACTACAGCCAAAGTGGAGCTTTTTTTATTTTATTTTTATGCTGATAAATGGCTCAAAATATTGAAATGTTTTTTTTTTCTCTCAGCGTGATAATTAAATCTTAAATTGTTTTAAATCTGCAACCTTGGAAATGTTATCAGAACTATATGCTATTTCAATACAACAGGACAAGTTTGATTAATGTGGCTTCTTAAATTGAGTGTGTTATGAAACTTTATTGAAATATGTCATGAAAATAATTAAATGTAACAGTATGGTAATACATAATAGTAATAAAATTAAAGAATTGCTGCATTTCTCTTTAGTTGGATGTATTTCAGAATATCATAGTGCTTTCACTCACAGGTCAACCATATTCCCTGATCCAAACAATTTCTGATTTATTATTACAAATTGTTAAAACTATACGCCACATAAACACTTGGAACAGTCTGTGTTCCTTGGGTAGATCAACTATGCCGGCCTGTAGTTGATGCATCTAAATTATGATAGGTGAAGCAGATGGGTGATGAGTCACATACAGGATAAAGACACAGTGGTGTGTCCATCTTTCATGACTGGGCTACTGGCGTGATGCCCTACATATGGTCCCAGGAGGCAGTGGGAGGATGGCACACCCACACACACATACAGTAATTGCCACTGCCTCACCACCTCCACCTTTCTTCCCTCTCAATGCATCTGTCATCACTTTGCTTGTTCAGCTAACAAGCTGGCACTGCCGGACCACATCTGACTCATGTCTGCAGACCCATCGCCCACCACACACTAACATACACTGTCCATCTTCATCTGCCTCACATACACACCTTGAAAAGTACCACCCACACAATCTAGGAGAACCACTCTGTCTTTCAGCGTCTGGTTAAACTGGTCCTTTTCTTACTTTCACCGCAGGCAAAATGAACTCTGTTATTGCTCAGTTAGTACACCACTGCCATAGATCCACTGCTGCAAGCAGAAGTTTAACAAGGAATGGAATGAACGTCTAGTGCTGCAGTGATATAGAAGGAGGGGACTGAGATCATAGTTTTCTTTAACAAGAATATATTTTTTAATTCTGATTTTTTGTTATCTAAAATGGATTATATATATTTTTTCATCTCCACAGTCACCGTGTTTGTTAAATAAATAATTTACATAAAATCATTCAGGTCAAAATATACAAAATTGCTCAATGGTTTTATTCTGTTTTCTGTCTTCTTTAGAGGTGAAACAATTCTTCCAGGAATTTGAGTAATTCAAATAAAAAAATGTTCGAGGCAGATTCATTGCCTTGAAGATTAATTTAATTCATGTCAAATTTTATCTTGTTGCTGTTGTATCACTCTGGCACCCCCGCTATCATTGTTTCATACGGGCTATTTGTACTACTGTACGTCTGTAAATGTCAAAGATGTTCAGCAGTGCAGTACACTCAACCTTGTACACAACTGTCAGTGAAAATGGCACAAAGTAGTGGCATGTGTAAAAAAACTAAACATGTTGGAAGTTTGAACTGTTTTACCCTGCGTAAGGCAGATAACGGTGTGCGCATGACAAAATAGCATTAGCTTTAGTCTAGCACTGCTGTACTTCATTAATGCTGTCACACCTGAACCAAAAGCATCCACCCTAGATTGTATATAAAATATGGATGAAGCTTCCGTTCATGTGACCCATTGGTGTCTGATGAGCTAAAATGAAAGAAAGTGGCAAAAGTTGCAATAATAATAAGAGTGTGGGGAAGACTGATTGATACTTACGTATTAAACTCTGCACTACCTGTAGTTAAAAGCTAACCTGGAGCCAATAGAGGTAGACAGACTAAAGGACTCACTGCGCCCTCCATCCTCCACTAATCCAAAATATTGAGTGACAATCAATCACTCAAATTTTATTTGTATAGCACCTTACAACACCAAAAGCTGCACAAGGTGCATTCCAAAATGAGATAAAAACAAGTAACAATTATAAAAACAAGATAAAAGCAAAGACAAAACAAGTTATAAAACCATAGCAACAACATAAAAAAAGACATGGACAGTCGACTACATGTCAAACGCTTCCCTAAATAAATATGTTTTTAACTGAGATTTAAAAACGGCTAGCTCAGTCATTGATTGTAATTGTGCTGGAAGCACATTCCACAGCCTTGGGCCAAAAACTGCAAATGAACGATCACCATATTTTTTGTACTTTGTTTGGGGACAACCCCTGGAGCAGCAGGAGAGCAGCAACTGCCCCCCAGCGGCCAAGCCTGCTTGATGTATATAAATATAATTTCACTTACTGAATAAACTGAAGCACAGACTCCTAGGACAGTCTCTTGTCGCAGAGGAATTTGCCCAATAAGTGCACGGCAAATGAAACCAAGAGGTCCACTTCAGTGAAACCAAATGGCTGAAGTGGTTTAACATGAGGCTGAGGCCTTTCCAGGAGCTAGCCAGCAATACTAGCACTGGCATCTGACAATGCAGTGTTGCATCTGACACCTGTCAATCAAAATGACACATGCCTAATTATGCATAACTTTAAAATTAAATTACATCTAAACAGATGAGTTATTTTATAAAAAAAAAAATAAAAAATCACCCCTTGACAGTTGTCATGAAGGTAAGCTTGAGCTATTAAAGCTAAAATGTTTTTTGAACTAGGATGAAAAGGTTTATTTCTGTTTTATATTTGGCCTTTTTAACATGGGAATCTATGAGAATTGACTCCCTTTTGCAGCAGCCACCTATAAGAGCATGATAAACTACAGGTTTTGTCACTTCTGGGTTGGCTTCACTTCTGTCTGCCTGAGCTTGGCACTTGGACATCAACAGTACCTCCTCAAAGCCGACTTAGAGCTTATACGTATTGCTAGCATATCGCTAACTGGTGAATACTAGCACCTTTTAGAATGTAGCCTTAAATGTTATTATTTTTAGTAATAGTACCAAAGTAGTGTAGGCTACATCCCCTCTTATATTCTGTATCCAGGCACACGCCTGTGCACAGATGCATGCACACACACCTCAAAATACTGCAGCCTTCTTCCATCCCCTTTTATTGATGTATCTAGTTTTTAAAAAAAAAAAAATTTATCCGATTACTTGATTAATTGATGAAAAAACAGTCGCAGCCCAAGTGTACTTTGAGTATGTAAATAACTTGAGTAAATTGTAGCCTAACAGGGATGTTTTTTCCAAATACATGTTACACTGAAGACAAATTTAGTTGCTTAATTTTTTGTGTTTACATTCTTGCAATGTTTTACACTACCCAAGTTTTCCTTCAGTGACCCTTTCACTAATGCACATTTCCCATGCCAGGTCACCTTGTCAGTAGTTGATTCATTTAGCTTGACTGGACAAGTCTCCTGCTAAATACCACCACAATCACAAACAACCTTAAAATATTAAGAAGAGGAAAAAAATGATGCAAAGCTATTTTCTAGGATGAACATACTAGGAATGAGTGTAGTGAGGTTGAAAATTGAAATTGTGACTTTTAATTATGCAGCCCTCTGGCATGTACATCAAGTCAACGGGGTAAGTGGTAGCGTAAGTTGAAAACACTGCTCTGCAAAAATAACGATGAGGTGAACATATTTGTCAGACAGAGCAGATGTTTTCTTATTTCCATCTCATTCAGTCTTGTCCTCCCTCCCTCCTCAGTGTTTGTTTCATCATCACTTACTGCCGTTCAGCTGAGGGCTTAGGACTATGTACTGGAAATTCCTACACGTCTGCAGATTTTCATTTGAATGAAACACAGCAAACACACACATTCTTGCATGCAAAAGCTTAAACGGAGATATAAGAAATCTGGCGAATAAGTACACAATGCTTTCTTTACATGCATATTTAATCTTAGGCATACACAAATCTTTTCCTCTCTCACACACACACACAAGAGTTACACTATTTGACAGCGTATCTCATCTCTTTGGCAGACACGCCCTGCAGCTGAATGTGATCGCCACACAGCAGCTCCTCAGTCTGGCCCAGCAGATGCACCACCTCGAGGCCTTCATTCATATCTCCACTGCCTATGCAAACTGCAACCGCAAACACATTGATGAGGTCATCTACCCACCACCCGTCGAGCCTAAGAAACTCATCGAGTCCCTTGAGTGAGTGGATAGGCTTTGGTTTTTATTTCTTCAGGTTTGGGAACCACCTAACAAGTATTTCATAAGAATGACCGAATGTGAGAAGATATGTGTCTGCCACACCTGTGAAGTCTTACTGTTTTTTAATGACTCATGTTGTAGCCATGACGAGTTTATGCCAAATTGCAGTAAGTTTGCAGTTCACCAAATGAAGAACAACAGTTTATTGGTGTTGAACACTGGCACACATTCAATGAAGTGTATTTCTGTGTGAAATATCTTTGAAGTCATATACAAAGAAATTGCAAACAAGTGGTGCCAGGCATAACAAACCCTGCCTCCTCTGTTAACAATGTGAAAACATATGTTTGGTGTCTGTGACCTTGATCTTTGACCTACATTAACCAAAATTTTATTGGATCTATTCTGAAAATGTCATGTCTAAAGTCAGTCTAGTAGTTTTTGCATAAAGTTGCTGACAAACAGACAAAAAAAAAAAAAAAACATACCATTTTCCCCTTTTGGGGGGCAGGGTAATAATGATGGATACCAATAAATATTTAATGACTCAAGATGAAGATCAAATATAAAAATGTTTTGAATCTTCACATTTATCCAAAAATAGTTAAAATCGGTGCAAATGATTGTTATAATGCTGTAGATGATTTAAAAAAGCTATAGAAACAACGAGAAAGAAACAACGAGCAGTTATTTTGACTGTTCGGTGCCTCAGTGCTCAGCACCATCCATACTGACTGTCCACAATTCCTGACTTTAGATGGATGGATGATGGCATTGTGCGTGACATCACACCACGGCTTATCGGCGACAGGCCTAACACGTACACCTACACCAAAGCCCTGGCCGAGTATGTGGTGCAGCAGGAGCAAGATAAGCTCAACATCGGCATCGTCAGACCCTCTATTGTGGGAGCCAGCTGGCAGGAGCCTTTCCCTGTGAGTCTATTTCACATTCCCTATCTTCCATCTTACAGCACTGCATAATCAATACACGTTGTTGGATGTTATTGTATATCCATATCCCAGTACAGACATGTATCTCGTTTAATCTCTGTAGAAGTCTCACAATGGGAGAGACTGAAATATTCTGCTTATTTTGCAGGCTGTAGTTAATGTTCATCAAAAGATTTGATGCTTGTCAATGACTTATGGGTCCCATGCTCATTATGGTCTTGTTGTGAAGTAGAAGTTATGGGAATGGAAATGGCATAGCATTGGAATCAATTTATTGAGTCTCTGTGGGTTTAAACTTAAATGGCCCAGGATTTAGGGCAAATGTTGAATGTCTCAGGAAAATAACTCAGGTCCTGAGTCCTAAGACCTGGCGATATCTGGAGCACCAAGCAGAATTGTGATTGCATAAATATCACACACTGAGAGTGCAGAAAGTTCATATGAAGGTTAACCCAAAGGTTTGGTTTTGATCTTAGAGACTGAGTGTTGAGTAGTGCAACACTTCATGCTTAAGCTGCTTTCAGACTGGCAGATGCTGCAGGCACACTCATTCCTTCAGTATTTGCATTTTACTGAGGTGAAGATTTCAGCTGTGTCAGCGACTGGAAATGTTTTCCAAATATTCAGTCAAATTTTACAAAGAGGATTAATCCATAATTAGGCAACTTTATCTTTTTAAGTTATTAACAATGGATGATTCAGCCTTTAAATGTACCATTGACTAAATTTGAAAGAATGTAAAATTATGAGACTGGACTTATTATATTTTATTGTACTGGCTAAGAAATTCTGCTTAATTAAAAAAAAAAACATACACACATAGGAGTGGTTGTTTATCTTGTCCCTGGATATGTAGGCTTTGTGTTTGTGTCTTGTGGTTCTGACTGCAGGGTCCTATCTCTGTGCTCAGCCTTCATTTGTTGTAAGCCTGGTCTGGCTACAACTCCTCAATAGGCCTCACTCAGGCTTGGCCATGCAATCACCCTGGCAGTCCATGCCAGCAGGCACTGTGAGACAAGGGGAATGCATTTGCATATTTATGTATTTGTGTTTATGTGCACTTGGTTTACAAACAAACCATACAGAATGTAATGCCCATATAAGTTCATCATTTGTGACTCACAATATCCCAGTTCAAGTATGTATGTCCCTGTCAAACATGGCAGGGCAGCATTCACAGCTCAGGGCCCTAAAAACACTTTTGGTCTGTTCTTCTACTGTGCACTTTAGCATCAGACAGAGTATATTATTAGACTCAAGACAAGCATCATCCTTGACCACATAATGGGCTCCAGTCCCACACACTGGAAGACGTAGTGGTCTATAACCAGTAGTTTCATCTATTTTTAATGGAGCCTAATTGAAGTCGACAATCACTGCCACCAAGCATGCTCTGTTCTCCCACCACAGGAAGTAACATGACCCTGAACAGCTGATAACAGCTTACATACACACAAATGCATTCATGTCACTGCTGAGATCTATAACCTCATGTCTAAACTCTTGTGGCCATAAAGAGCAAATTGCTGTGAGGAAAACAATCTCTTAACATGCATTTCCTCTGCTCTCATTACTCAGGGTTGGATTGACAACTTCAATGGACCAAGTGGTGTTTTTATTGCTGTAAGTGAAAAGCAATCACTTATTTCTGAACATTTAGCTTCTGCTTTTAATGACTGGCTATGACAGAAAATCCTGTCTTATATCAGGCTGGAAAGGGCATCTTGCGCACCATGAGAGCCAACAATGATGCTGTAGCCGACCTGATCCCTGTCGACGTGGTCATCAACCTCACCCTGGCTGCTGGCTGGTACACTGCTGTACACAGGTGTGTACATGACCCAGAAACCCAGTAAGAACTTCTAGTCTGTGACCAAAACAGTGAAAGTTTGGTGATTGTGAGACTTCTCATCCCAAGAATTAAGAGATAATGAAACCGAAAGTATGGCTAGATGTTCATTTATCCACATGGAAGACAGTCATCTGTGTTACATTTTGAACTACACACAGTTTCTCAGAGATATTTTTTGCTGTATTGGACCAGAAAGATTGTCTAAGTGTATATTCTATGTATTTTATTTAAATATGTCTTATTTTAATTAAACTGCTGCTCCAAAATGAAATGAAAACTGGGCCATGACAAGGTTTTTTTCCTTGGTCACAAATCTTATGCAGTATTTCACCACAAAATGGTTTATTCTATTTGCTTTGCCAGAGTTGACTGTATTATTTTCCAAACTGGAAACAATGACTGTAAGATGTATTTTTCACTCCCATATATTGTGAAAAATGGTGAGAGTGAATTGCATTCAGATAATTGATTACAAGTGTATCACGTCTCAAAGAAGCTGGTGATGGTAAAGTGTGATGTTATACCAGCATAATGTGGATATTACTTCAATGAGATATTGATTCAGTTTTGACCTGTGACAACTCTAAAGATCTCAAGTTATGAGTTTGAACACTATATTGCACATTTATTTCATAGCTTGTATAGAGTAGTTGTACGTTCCAAGCTTTTCGCTTGGATTTTCTTAAACTATATTTTGACACCTCTTCTTCCACACATCTTTCAGACCTAAAACCGCCCTGGTCTACAACTGCACAACTGGTGGCATCAACCCCTTCCACTGGGGAGAGATTGGTAGGTGGACTGTTTTCTTTCTTAAAGTAATAAATCCTGCTCCTGCAGATGGATATTTATAGAGCTGTTTTGTCTGTGCAATCTAACAACCTGCAATAGTGTTGTCCTGGGTTGCTTTTATCATCACAAATCAATACTCCAGTGTTGTGACATAACGTCTGTGATGTGAGCAACATGTAGTCCATTTTCTACTGGTGGGTAGTGTCTGCCACCTACTGGACACTAGAGAGAGGGTTTCAACATTTAAAGGAAATGAGTGATACTTAATTCATGTTTACTGTAAAAGCAGGTTTTATACATGATGAATGTATTCTTTAGAAGTATAATTAAAAGGCTTTCTAGTATCTATGTATTTTACTTCATAGTTTAGATCAATCCTATGTCTAATCCCTCACCTCAGCATCATGTTTGTCTCGGACAATGAAGAGGTAGAGATATTTGCATTACACAACCTGACCACATTTCCTTTTTTTAAACACAGTACTTCATATTGTTTTAAATATGATACATATCTTATGATCAAAGTAGCATGGTTGCACTGATTAAAATAAAGATTAACCTTTTCAATTCCTAAATTTTAGAAAACCATTTTCTATAAAACTTATTTTACTTATGAGCAGTCTTATCTATAGTCACGTTTGCATCATTAAGGTTTATTTTTAAAATGTGCATGTATTTCTGTAGTCATCTTCTTGTGGACATAAAATTGTGCTGAGCACCTTTTAATATTTGTCACAGTTTGTCATCATAATGAAATTGCAAATGACTTACAGGAGTAAAAGAATTTCCATGCCAGTGATCATGAGGGGGATTAGAGGACTGTGCATGTCAGGCTGGCAGGATGACAGGAGACCCCCTCTCTCCTGTTTCCTCTCAGATTAGCAAATGTGCTCCTTTCACCGAGGAAATTGCTACCAGATGGCTTAGAGTGGGATTAGGTCTCATCACTGTTATGAAAGTGGAACTGTAGACTCTAATCACACTGGTCTAAATTAGTGCAACAAATGAAGCTAATCTAAAACAAGAAGATCGATGTAAAGCAAATAACAAAAGAGGACCTATTGGGGGAGGGAGGGGTGCCATGCATTTTTCCTTCTGTCTTGTTGGTGTCCTCTTTAGCAAAGAATTGTGGGTACTCCAGTAAAGCAGAGGCTCTTACTCTGGTGAGTGTTTGTGGCGATCCTCCCAGCCAAGCTGCGAGGAGCCACACCACAGCTGGCTGTCACCTCAGATCTGGTCATTTTGCACCCTGTAACCACTACATATCTGTTGCCATGGAAACAAACAGTGCAGGCCTAGATTGCACACTGTGTGTGATGTAATATCTATAGTCACGTGGCCGCTCTCTGGATCTGTGGATGGCTGCTGCTGGATTCTGGGAGGAGGGGCTGCCTGTGTTGCCCACTGGGAGAAATGATTCTGTAGCTGCTTCTGCCTGAAATTCTCCTGAGAAGCAGTGCTGAAAATCAGGTTATGTTTAAGGCCATTTCCTGGAAGTCATGATCTTGGTATAAAAATAAATACATGTCTACCTATTTAATTTTTTCTGCTGGTTCATGGATGTGGATCATATTGATCATATAAAACACCATGATGAACCCTGTGTTTTATGTGGGCTGTAACCAGCTCTATTATAACACATACATCCACTGTCTAGGTTTTTTTAATTTCATCATAAAATTAGTATTTGAATGAAAATTATTTTTGCTTGGTTTCATTAAAAAGCCTCCTCGTTTGTGATAAGTTATCTGAATTTTCTGCCATTATCTAAAGTGTAAATGTTCCGCAGAATATCATGTCATGTCGACCTTTAAGAGGAATCCTCTAGAGCAGGCGTTCCGCAGGCCCAATGCCAACATCACCTCCAACTACCTGATCAACCAGTACTGGATCCTGGTCAGCCACAAGTTCCCTGCCCTCATCTACGACCTTTTCTTGCGTCTGTCTGGACAGAAGCCACAGTAAGACCAGCTAAATGTTGACCAGATGTGGTTAAAATTTCAAGATGGGTTTGATTGTGTAGTAACTCCTGGTCTTCATACTTCACTGTAGGATGATGCGTATCTTTAATCGTCTGCACAAAGCCATCAGTCTGCTGGAGTACTTCAGCAATCAGGACTGGGAATGGAACTCGGAGAACATGAGTATGCTGATGAGCCACCTAACCCCAGAGGACAGGAAGGTAGATCCCTGCGTATGCATTAAAAACGATGAACCACAGACCTTCAAATTGAAATTCTTTGTTGAATTTCTTTCATTTAAATTGGTCTAATGCTTGTAAACTCTGTTGTTGTTGCTATTTATCCCTGGTGTTTGAGACAAGTTCCTTGCTGGAGCATAATGCATCTCAGCAGTAATAACAACAACAGTCCTGCTCCATCTAGTGGCTGAAAGTGGAGTTACAATAATGATATGAATGATGACACAGTTGATTTTGCCTCTTATCACGGCAGGTTTTCACACTCTTTTCATTGTTACAGACATTTAACTTTGATGTGCGCCAGTTGAACTGGCCTGAGTACATTGAAAACTACTGCATTGGCACCAAGAAGTACGTTCTGAATGAAGATATGTCTGACATCCCTGCTGCCAGACAGCATCTGAGGAAGTAAGTACAGATGAGTGAGACATATTCACCCCGCTCTTCAAAGCAAGAGTTTTTAATTGCAGTGTTTTTCAGTAGATGTTTTATTTACTCTGTGATTCCTTTCCCCCCTGCCATATTAACCCAGATTGAGGAACATCCGATACACCTTCAACACCCTGTTGGTGGTATTCATCTGGAGGGTATTTATTGCCCGCTCCCAGATGGCCAGAAACATCTGGTACTTTGTGGTCAGCCTCTGTTTCAAGTTCCTCTCCTACTTCCGTGCATCCAGCACCTTAACTAACTGAGTCTTCCTCACCGCCTCAATCCGGAGATGCAGCCCTCATCCGAAACATCTCATACTCTGTGGACACTCACAAAGGACGTTCCAAATCCTCCTTCAACGTGAACACAGAGGGCTCTCATCAGGGCTGTGTATGAGTGAAGCACACAGAAAGGGAAAAAAGAGGTCTACTAGCCATGAAGTCTTTTAGATTGGAAATCTCATTAGTACATACACTTTGACATTAAGTGTCACCAAGCCCCGTCCAGAAAAAGGTGTTCTCATTTATTTTGTACCTACTGCTTTCCTCTTAAAGTGGCCAATTATATATGCAACAAGAAGCCTTTTGTGTGACTTCCATTTTCTTTTCCACTCCATCGTTTCCATCCTTCTGAATCTAGGTACATTGCCTTGCCTTGTGATAATTTTTTTCATACTTGAAATGTGGCAGTGCTTCAGTGGAGGAAAATTTCTACAAGATTATTTTGGTCCTGTTTTTTACTGTGAGGATGGCTAAGCCTCTGTTTAATACACAGATGATTCGGATATCTGTATGTCTTGCTTTATGGGTATCTACTGCCTTTTTAAGATTTCACACAAAAACCGTTCATGTATCTCAAGGCCAATCTAAAATGAGTCGGCACTTGACTAGTATTAATACATACATAACAATTATATTGCAAGAGCATACAGATCTGCCATCTTTCCTGTTTGTTATTTACTATCCTAAATAACTCATCATTATGTCTTTAAATATTGTTTGAATGCTCATCCACTTTCTGCCTGTTTGTACAGCAGTTTGTATTGAAACTAAGTTTACTACTTTTACATCTTTATACTCGGGTCAAAAGCTAGTCTGATACATGGTAGACCTTGGCAGTGTAATATATATATATATATATATATATATATATATATATATATATATATATATATATATATATATGGGTGTGTGTATATGTATAAATAACAGTACATCAGAGACAGAGTTTATTTGTATAACCGTATCCTACAGTTGACAGTTAACTAAGCTCAACCTTTCTATCTGAGGGGAAACAACATTTTCTTTTGGTGGGTTGGGTGACAAAAAGCCATCAAATAAGACATTTGAAATTCTAAATCAGCATTAATATGAGGAAATGCCAAGTGCAACCATGAAAACATAACAATGGATCCATTAATGTATGAAAACATTGAAATGAACAAATCCAACTAATAGATTTGGTTAACTCCAGTGTTTGTGCTTCACACTGTTGTATTACCATTTTGTGAAGTGCAGGGACCAGGACTAGAGGTCTGTAGGGAGTAGTGGAGAATGGGGCGGTGGTTTAGTGAAGTAAGGAGCAGAGAAAACAAGCAGGGAAGAACCATTGCATGTTGACATATACAATATTGGGTTTTTTTGCCTGAAAATCTAAGTTCTTGAGGCAGGCCTTAGGATCTTTAAAGGTTCATGAGGTTTGTTTTGTGAGAAGGGTTGTCATTGGCCAAGGCATGAATGGGAATGTAATTCAGGGATGTTAAGATTGGACAAATCTGTAAGTGCTCGTTGAATTCTCCTGTTTTTTTGTTTTGTTTGTTACATTTGTGATAAAAGAGCTTTTTGATGGTGACAACATTATGGCTGATGACAATGTTGATTTATGCTGCAGCTGTAAGGACTTTACCAAACAGATATGTAAATATCAAAGTACACAACCAAGTACAGAGAATCAATTGACACAGTACTTTATGAGATAGAGCAAGAAAGATATAGACATGATGTATTTCTCAGACAGGACCTAAACCACATGAACTAGTCTTGCCCTTCTGGTAATTACTGTAGACCTTAAATCTATGTTTGGAAGTTCTGTAAATAGCTGAACATATTATTCTTATAGACTACCAAAAACTGTATTTGAATATTGTTTTGTTTTTTTGTTTTTCTTTGCTTGGTGAGTGTCAGCACTAGATCCACCACAGAGCTTCCTTCGAATCTACCAAAAGTGTTAAGTATGTGTGACGGACATGTCTGACTTTGACTAAACAAATGAAAAAACTGTGTACAGTGTTGTATGTGTTGTGAAGCTTGACTCTTGACAACACATATACATAACAGTGATGAGCCTATACGGGAATAAAAGGGATAAACTAAATGCTTATGCAAAGCCCCCCCATCTGTGGTGTAACCATGGTAACTGTCCTCTTATTTTCAAAAGGGGGATTATGAACCAAAATATTTGCAGCCGTACAGGCCTGTATGATGAGTTGGTTGCATAAGATTTGTCCTTACAGAGCTACAGGGCTATTGCAATGGTGTCCTCATTAACAGAGTTATTGCTCTTCCGTGTCCATCTGACAATAAAATGCTGTCTTTGCTCCCCAAACTGAATCCAGAACACTGTCAGGACAGCGACACCCAGGCTGGAGTTACTGTTATTGACAAGACATAACTGATGAATCCATCTTTTTTCTTTGTAATGTAATTTGCAAAATGTCTGACCACCTTTAATTCCTTACTCTGACACACCATTCAAATTTGCTTGGCAAAACTCAAATAAAGTAGAGGAGAAATATTGAAAGTCTGGTGCAGTTCATTAAACCTTCCAACCTCTCACATTTGTGCAATATATAAAATGTGGTTTCTAGGCTTAATAAAATGCTAGTTGTGCTTCTCGAACACCTTGTCAGTTAATAACTGTACTGTATGTCCATTTAACAAAAAGGGCATCTCCACCTGCTACACTGGATTTCAACATACAAGTCAAGATGCCGCTTTATGGAATGTACTGTCAATGAAAGCTGAGGGTTCAGTACCTGTAACACTGGTCTGCAATTAAAATGTCTATAGAATAAAAGTAGTGAAGCGTTGCCAGGTTTGAAACCCTAATAAATCAAACTTAAGTCACAAATGCCGGTTGGCTGTAACTTCAATGATGCAGTCTAGGGTTAAAACATGAAATTGTCAAAAATAATTATAGAATGGGTTTTACTCCAAAGGAATGTTCAAATCATCATCTGCACTTCAGAAGTTCTTTCTTGTGAAAGATTTATAGATATATTGTATAAATGCAGATAAACTAATATAGTGTAATAACACTTAATCATATCCATTGAAAACATCAGATAAGTGGCACTTTTGTCATTTGTTTTCCAGTTCATCTTATTTATATAATACTTAGATTAAATGTACTGAGGCAGATTTCTACAGAAAGAAACAACAATTATGGACCAATGTCATCAAATATGTCTGCTGCAGGATGTTGGAGTAGATCAACATGAAACTACATATCTCCTAGAAATATCAGCTCAATGGGTGATCATTCAAGTACAATTTAATGCTGAACACCATATTTCACGCGATTAAACTAACATGGACACTTCTGCTGCAGGCCAATGCTCAAAATGTTGTAAGTCATACATATGTCATCAGTATTTCATTTTAATGGAGTTTGAAAAAAAAAAACAAAAAAAAAACATGACACAGCAAAAATCTCCCATAATGAAATAAACAGTCTCAAAACAAAGGTTTAAATACATATGAAAAAATACAGACAAGACAGAAATCATCCTTAAAATACAATAAACAATTGAAAACATCTTTAATGGTCCAGTGTCAAACAGATAGCGTCACATTTTCAGTAGGAAAACAGTTCAAGACATAATAGCAAATTGAAAAATGATAAGTTATGGTGTAATGTGCAAGTGATTGACCCAAACCATCTTTAGTTGACCTCAGGATCTCCTCAACACTGCACCCTTCAGACAGATGAGTCTGTTTGTTTACTAATAAAACAGATTTACTCTTGTGGTGCGTGGTCCGCCAGCAGAGAAGTCTGGTGATGATTCAGGTTGTTCATCTCATGTGGCTGCATATCCTGGAAACCCATTTAATCTATTTCTTATTCTGTTCAATTACGGTGAATTAGTTGAAGAAAACTGACATGATGCTCTACGACTAATAAAAGCTCATACTAAGAGTAAAACCTCCACAATACGAACAGATCAGCAACTTATTTCCAATGCATAATACATTTAGAGTGAATGTTTCTAAAGCAGCTGTTTGGAACATTAATATAAGTGGAAGGGGTGTGGACTCACCTCTCTCAGTCTGTAAATTCCCAGCTTAAAGCGGCAGCAAATGACGTCAAAACAGAAACCAACAAGCCCATGGAGCATCCCTTTGAAGACAGAGGAACAAACTATAGAAACGATTACTCAATAACCCTCATTTTCTGCTGAGCGTGGATTGGATAGAGGCTAAACTTGCCTGTGGTGGAGAAAATTCCACCAACGATACCACACAGTCGGACCAGAAATTGCCACATGGGCATGTGCTGCTCGCTGACAGTGACCATGAGGGAGCTGGTGTCGTACTTTACAAAGATGCCAGAAACGCCGTGGCTTCCTGCTGCATGGTTTATGACCCGCTCCTTTGTGAAAAGGACATATACAGTAAAAGAGCAGAAATCAGTGTAGTATTCAGGGTCTCTGTTGCTTCTTCACTTTTATGCACATTTAATGCAATGTGATTGATTTTTGGTTCTTTTCTTTTAATAAATACTCACCCGCTCAGTCACAGAAAATTGGTGTGTGTCTGCAGATATCTTGTATGTGTTGAGTCTGGTGGGAACTACAGTGATGAAGTACTGGAACATCTGGTTGTCTAGGATATGAGTGAACAAAATCTGTCTAAATACACTGCATACCCTATCACATGGCTCATCCACTTTTATCTGTGGAAGCAGCAAAGGATACTCACTGTTAAAGGTGATTTTCTCTGTGCCGTCCAGAGGATTGATGATGCCTGGTATTTCTTCGCCAAATGATAAATGGTCTATTCGATGGGAGAAGTTGTACGCTGTAAAACAATGGTGAAGGGAGGCTGAGATTCAGTCAAGGTAGCATAGCCTTATTAAATGAGGCAGGACAATAAAATACTCTGCACTTTCAGGCCTGTGTACAGTGCAGCTTAAGGTTCAACAGATTACATTAGAGGTCAACATTTACAAGAGACAAACCCTAAACCCTTCAATAAACATGGGTTATTTCAATGCAACTCAACCAGAATACAAAGAAAAATTTTACTTTTACCAAAACACATGAAAGACTATGAATGATTTAGGCAAGTCTAATTAGAGAGAATGTTGTCCTTACTTTCATGACTCACAAAAGCTGCAATGTGTGCATGGCCCTGTGGATGATGAATAGGTCTGAAAAAGGCAAAATACAGTATTAAAAGTAACCCAACATCTTCTTTACAACATCAATTATGTCTTTCAATGTGTTTTACACTTCTTACTTTCCCACAGTGATGTGCAGGTTTCCAGCCACTTTGTTGACATAAACATGTCCATATATTCTGCAAGCATTGAGCGGCTCCATTGATCCATCCTCACTGTAGGTACAGATAATCACTAAGCATGCAAATTATTTGCAATTGAATATCGCTTGAAAAATAAAACGGAGGTTATACATGACATTAACAATTTCAAGAAGACGGCAGAATAAACATGCAAGGTATGCATGATGTTTCCTGGATCATTTAGTCACTTCTATACAAAATGTGACATTAAAATGTGACACTCCCACCATATTGCAATTGAATGTGGCTCGTGATAACTCAATTACAATTTCCAAATTCTGTTATGCTGCTATGTTTTTGATTGCAATTCATCATTTCCTGATAGAGCAACGGACACTGATTATCAGACATAAAAAGAATTTTTTATAGATGACACCTATGAACCGCCGATACATGGCATGTAAATCATGCATGTTATAAAATAGAACTACTTTATTGATCCCACAATTGGGAAATGTTCTGCCTTGTGGTTTTCTTGATAATTGTAAAAAACCTACAGTGCTTTTTTGGAGACACCCTGTACAATATTTGTGTATGGTCCTACATCTTTGGGAATGTGAAACTCACCGTGGCGGCAGAGAAGTGGGCGCTCCTTTGAGCAGAGTTTTGTAAAGGACTTCCTGAAGAGCATGTTCCTCTCTAAGCCTGTTCTGTATGAGAAGCAATGTCCTGCAGACAAATAATAGAAATGTGGTTATAAGCCAAATCTATCACGTTAACACAATGACACTTCACCTGGATCAATTAAACGCACATCCCAAAAGGAAAAGAAATCTAGATAGACCAGATTAGCAATGGCGGCTTGAAAATATAATAAGCTTTCCTTGGAAGAGCCCTAACAAGTTTTATCTCCTAAAACATATGCCTGCTTCAATTTCCCACCACCTTAACTCCAGCCCACATACAAAAAATTAACCAAAAAACTTAGTTTCAGTTTTTACAAAAAAAAAAGGCACTGTGTTTTATGAGCTGTCCAACCCCTCTATGCCAACAGACGCAACCATATTTGATACAGTTCTCTCTTTACATCCATCTTGAAAAAAAGCTGTCTCTAATTTATATATCTTAATCCTGGCTCAAGGGAGTGCAGCTCTGGACAAGTTTAAGACTCCATCGGATGAGGACCTGGACCTCTCTGTATCGGAAAACACTTGGACCTCCATTCTAAAACTAGTTAACTCGACCTCACAGCCTCATCCATTTCAAAAAGGTACACAGCACTCATATTTCCAATGTCCAATTAATTACCTTTTACCCTGATGGTAGCTTACTGTGTTAAATGTAAAATTTCTGAAGCTTCTCTTATTCAGATGTATTGGGCAAATTATGTATGGAGCTCTTTCAAACTTTATCCTAGGTGTTGACGGTACAATTGAAGCCAAACGCTCTCATTGCTCTTTTTGAGAAGGGAGGTCAGATTATCTGTTGAAAAATTACAAACTGTAGCATTTTCCTGTCAATCCTCTTCAGGTGGAGGGATCTCACTCCACTCTCTCATACAAAAGACCTGACAAATATCATGTCCTGGCTGAAGCTAAAAAAAATTTAAAAAGTCAGATATTCACTTTGGCACTCAAATTGAAAGATCCAAAAGGCATGGGAACCTCTTTAAACATGTTTCCATTCTTGTGAAAATTTAAGATCATAACAATTTACCAATCCATGCTTAATGCATCAATATGACAGGCTAATACAGATTCAAAAACTCACCGACAGTGAGTGATTTTTCGTATTTGTTTTATTTTCTTTCATTTTGTTTTTTTGTTCTAGTATTACTCTTCCTTATTCATAATATGCTAAGATGTTGTAATAACTGAACAGCTGTCCCCTAGGTCCTTAAAAAAAGATTTTTTTTTTAATGAAACACCCCCCCCCTCCACACACACACACACACACACACACACACAGAGTGTCTTTTGATTAATATCTTTGTAAAACTTACCTTTGCCAAAGTCTCTGTTGTGGGGTCAGGTCAAAAATAACCTTGTTAAATACACAAAAACAAGAGACACAGATATAATGGAGAACAGACAGGAGCCTCAGTGACACAAATTAAATTAACAATATCATGCTTTACTTACAGATTCATATTGGAGTTCGCTGGATGTTATCATTGTCTCAGCCAAGTCCAAAATGTCTGCTCCAACATCTGCATTTAATGTATCATCATTGTATTAACATTTGTACAACTTCATTTTAAATAAATACTTTAAAAGAAAAGAAGCCAGATACTTACGCTGACATCTCATGGCAACAGTAATGTCAATATTTATCCTCAATTTACTGTAAATAATAGAGAACATAAAAAATTATGTTGTTTACCAATCATTCTGTTAAAAAAAATATTCTCAGAGACTAAACATATAATGAATCTGAATTAAAGTTCACCTGGAGAAATCTTTGTCAACTTCATATTCATACTTCATCCAAGTGTCACGATAAACAAAAAACTCTAAGATAGCCAGAAGTGCCATGGCACTAAAAGCTATCAGTGAGACTGTAGGACAGATACACACAGATGATTACTTCTCTACCACAGGTGGTTCTTCAAATCTGGCTTGTTTTTGGAGGGTGAGCTGACCTGTTCCTCCTGTGGCTGATGTCTCTACATAGCTCTCTGACACTTTTGGGAAGGCATCCAGCTCCTTCACCAGGTTCAGGGCTTTTTTTCGGGACAGACGTCTCATCTTTAGGTTCAGGGCACTTCTTTGTCTAGTTTTCAACAGAATAAATTCATCCTTCTCACATACAGGAGAGCTATAACATCATCGAAGTATCTCATTTTAACCTGATCATAATCTAAAATTTAGCGGATCATTTCTAGGTGTATTATGCATTAGTATTTTTTTTTTTTGTTAAGATGATTTTCGATTAACAGAGCAATCATTTGCTTTATAAAATGCCCTAACATTAAGAAAACGTGTTTCCTCAGATTAATCGTAACGTCCTCAAATGGCTTTGCCTATTTGGTCACACCAAAGAGACATTTAATTCAGCATCAAAATCAGATAATATTAAATGATGAAAAAAAATTTCCTCCCGTTTTTTTCTTTAAAATCTCAAAACAATTACCAATTATCTAAATATCTCGCATTGATCATTGTAACTCATTGCACAATAATGAGTACTACTGTGTCCAACTACAACAGTGATTATTTAACGATTGCATTCATACATTTATCAACCTCAAACATCAACGGAAACTCTTTATGTGCAGTATATTGAGAATAAAACCCTATTAGAAATAAGAAAATTCTGCAAAGTCTAGGGGTGCTTACTGATGTAAATGGATCTATCGGTGGCTATTTCAGTACTGAAGACAGATTTACTGTTAACCGTCATGCTAACGTTATAATAGCTTTGACTAAATACACAATAAACATTTTACCTTTTCCCCTCAGCGAGTTACATGTGAAATAGCAGAAACGTATCCGCTGAAGCCATACTCACACCTCCTTCGATGGTGTTTAGGGTAAACATTAGTGCAGCTGAAGGCGGCGCTACCACTTCCTGTTTGGGTAAAACGTGACGTGTGGAGCGCGCAGACCGCGTGCTCGTTGCTAAACTTGTGAACGCGCAGCCAACACATTTATTGTTCAGCCAGCAGATGGCGCTTCTATACTACGACGCATTTAGACAAAGTAAATAGTATTTAAATACAAAATAATCAAATCGCTTTATTTTACAGCTGTGGATGATATATTAAGACAGAAATTTTGTGAAAGGAAAGTTTAATTATTTTTATGGTTGTGATGGAAAAGACCCGAACACATTTATTACATCTATCAGTCTATTTCGTACATGTTTTTGAAATAGTTGTACGAATTTTAATAAATATGTGTAGTTTTATATAATGTTTAACTCAAACTCACATTCTATAATAAAGCATATATGAAACTTTTATCAAAATTGCAGGTGAATCATCATCTACAAAAAGCTAAATCTGATTCATAAATAAGTATACATCTACTTTGCACTTTGGACCATCCAGTTTGTAAAAAATTAAAATAATAATAACGTTTTAAAAATAAAATATATGCCTCAAGAGTTAAGTGTTTATGAAATTCGTACTACCAGCATTGACTCACTCTCACAAAACTATAAACTCATATACTTTTGTGCAAAAACGAAGCACATACTATAAAAGTGTTCTATCAGCAAAATTCTGGCAGTTTACTCTTAGTCTTTAAACTATTTTCCCATCGTTCCATTTGCTGGTTATTTGGGGAATTTTGGCAAGATCTGGTTAGACATGGCACAATAAAAACCTAAACACAGAATCAGCCCCTGGTATGTCTCCATAGAGCGTGTCTGACATGCCCTACGTGCTTGTGTGGTGAATAGCAATGGGACCACCGACCCACAGCTTGATCTGTGCACTGACAGCACCCATCCCCCCACACACCCATCTGTCCAGCTCTGCATAGACAAGCAGGCATGGCCCATGCAGACACTCAGGAGCAGTGACTGCACAGAATACACATGTGACTCACAGGCTTCTTCTGCAAATGTGTGATTTTGTTTCAGGTTGCATTCTCAGCATACAGCAGGGTGTAAATACCCCCCTTTTTCCTCAGGACAATAATAGAAACCTGCATCACTTGGTAGTACATTACTATCCTGCCTTCATAGTTTTTTTTTCTTGTCAAACTGGTGTGATCTCTGCAACTCCAAGTCTGGTATAAACCACAAGTTTATAAACACAACTCCTGAAAGTTAATTATCACCTGTAAATTGTCATTGTCACTGTTGATGGAGATGACAGAAGCAGTTTTAGAACAAGTAAAGTACTTTGAAGCCATACACTTTAACACTCCTTTATGGATCATAATGATTGAAGGCACTCACAACTTGTGATACATGTAGGAATGTTTTTAAGACATACCTCAAAACAACACTAATGCTCACACATTATTCAGAACATAAACAAGCAACCCTAACCTGCCTGAATGCAGCACATGCAGTAAAATATAATTAAACATTAAAATATTTGCCTCAAAAATGTTTTGATGTTGATGAGGTTTAAAATATAGGACAAGCATGGGAAAACAGGAACAAGAGGACAAACTTAATAGTTAGATGGTGACCATGGAAACACAATGTAACGAGTAATTTTTCTCATACTGAGTTTATGAAGGTATGTTGCCTTGCAAAATTATTCACTATCAAATGTACTGTGTTCAAACTATGCAATGACCTATTTATGTTCAGTTGGTATGTTGACTTAAAATAATCGTTTGATTCCAAAAGCAGTTAACGTGTGATGTATGATAGTGTGACTGAGTAAATGAACTGAATATACTAAATCATGGCTGAAGTAATTTTCAGTGGTATAACATTTGAAGAAATATAAATTTGATGGATACGTATTGTACATAATTTTGATGTGAATTTCCTTATAACTGCAGTGTTGATGATATACTGGTATTGTATTTGTCATGGTCACATCTAAAAATGTCACAGAAAGATTTTGCTTCTGATAAAATGTAGCTTTCTTCATAGATTGACAGATTTCATATGTAGTTGGGTTGGTACATCATGGGAAATTGACGATCAAATGACACTGTTATCCCTAAATCATTTCAGTAGTAGGTACAGTGGACAGTACTTGTGCATCATAGTTAAAAGGTTTTAGGTTTGATTCGAACACCAGTCAGAGGGACCTTTCTGTGTGGAGTTTGCATCTTGTTGGTGTGGGTTCTCCCCTCGTACTTAGACTTCCTCCCACCATCCAAAGACACGCATTGATAAGTTAGCATAGGTGTGAGAGGTTTTGTTTGTCTCTATGTTCAGCCCCGAGATGAACTGGTTGGTGACTTATCCAGGGTGTACTCCACTTTTACCCTTAAGTAGCTGGGATAGGCTCCATGTGACCCTAGTTAGCATAAAACAGGCTCAGAAAATCAATGGATGGATGTTTATTATTACCTCAGCCAAGGAGGTATTACATTTGAGTCCGTCTGTCAGTAGGATTATGCAAAAAGTTTGGAACGGATTTTAATTAAACTTTCAGGAATGATAGACAATGTATCAAGGAAGAACCCATTAGATTTGAGCAATGAAGGTCAAAGGTCAAGGTCACACTAAATGTCAACAGCTAAAACACATAAGTGGTAATATCTCAGGATTCAGACAAGATAGAATCTTGTGGGTTTTTTTGCATTCACATCGTCTCACCATCGGACATCAGATGAGTCAACACCTATGGTTCGATCACGTCATGTGTGAATGAAAAATCAATTCTTACCTGAGATCTGCTGTCTCTGCCTGTCTTGTTTGAATTTCATCTCAGTTTTTGTTTGTGTCCTTATTTTGTATTGTATCTGTGTGTATTTTAGCTTTATGTTTCACAAAGGAAAACGAGCACTCCCTTATGTATTTATATATTACCACACGTGTCTCTTTAGTTCAGTTAAAATAGTGGAAACATTATGTGAAGCCTCCTCGACCTGATCAGATGAATAATGTGGGCAGTGACGTCAGAGGTGGGATTGCCTCGAATGGCGGATCTCGAGTGTTTCTGGACGCTGGGTTAAATCCCCGCCCCGCTTCATTCCTGCGTTGTTTGGGGACAGTAGGAAGATGGCGGCGGCCCCGCTGTACTGTGTCTGCCGGCAGCCCTACGATGTGAGCCGGTTTATGATCGAATGTGACATCTGTAAGGACTGGTTCCACGGCAGGTACGCTGGTTTTACTGTTCTCGACAAACAAGGTCTTCTTCAAACGACAAACGGAGGTCGTTTATAGAAGAAAGGCGACGGTTCTGTAGCGGTGTTGACTGGGAGCTAACTTAGCATGCTAACGAGGTAGCGGTTGGCGACGGGGTTTAAAGCGTCTATTGAACTGACTAAACGAGAGAAAGTGGAGTTGCGTCTTCTGAAATGGACTTAAATGGGCTCTGTCGTACGTCTGGTTGTTGTAAAACACATGGCAAGCCTCTAGTTTGTTTTGGTAGCCAACATTATCGATTAAATTAAAGCCTCACGGCAAGTAGTTTTTTTACGTACTGATATACGGATTGGTGAGACCTGCCAAGCTGTGTCAGTCAGCAGGATCTGGCTTGGGTCATCATGACATACTAACACAATGTTTGACTCTCTGACACAGTTATGTTAACGATTTGTGAAACGTTTGTCAAATTGAGTTTCGGCAGATTAAAAAATAAGATTAATCAGATAAATTACGCCTGTGTATTTGTTGGAGCGCACCGGGTACTTCTACGTCAGGTTATTGAGGGTAATGTTAACACCAGATCGACTTTAGCTGCTCTTTAAATTTATTTATATAAGATATAGTCACTAAATAACATCTGTTTGTGTTGAGACAATCCCCAGGTTATTGTTGTGCTAGATCACTTAAATTCTTATCATTGATTCTTAAATGGTCGGATTTAAACTGTTTTACATTTTGCTAAGTTATTAGTGTTTAATTTTATTGTAAAGAATCATGGCTAGAACAAGGAGCTTGTTATGGTTGGGCTGTTGATTGACAGCTTGAGAAATTTAAATCCCCTCTCAAAAAGAAGAGGCACATGGTTAGAGACCCCTAGTGTTGGACTGGGGAATTATTTAAAGGTACCAGGCAGGCACATGTCCCTAGATTACATCTGTGATGCTTTTACGTCCTACGTTATCTTCCTGATAATGTATTCTCATTAGTTTTTGTCAGTGGGCTGGTGGTGTCAATGCTTTTTACATCCCACCTTGTGGGTGGGTGGGTGGTTGGACGCTGACCCTGATGTTTTTTGTTTGTTTTGTTTTTGTTGTGCAATACAACCTTATTGCGTATCTATGCTAAAATGTCAGATTCCCGTCATACATGCCATAGATGACACCTCCTATCAATCTGAAGATTTAGAACACTTATAACTGTGAAATGCTATGGGGTTACAGACAGGTCTGTATAAAATTGTTGTATAGGACTTAGACTTAGAGGTTCCCGTGTCTCACGAGGCAGTCAAGTTATATAGGCTGTAGCTTTAATGTCTTTGAGTGTGTAAGTATGTCAAAACATTCATGAAGCCACCTAGCGAGGAGCTATACACTATTTGATTATAAAGGGACAGAGAATTATTCTTGATATTGGCTATTTCTAAAAAAATACATGTTTTAAGGTCCTTCGGACTTCATTATGCATTCTAGAAAAAAGATTTCCCAATACGGATTAAGATAATAGGTTGGAAAATCATGTCAAGACTCAAACACTGGTAATCAGTAAGTCTTTAGCCTACCTTATGTAACTTGTATTGTTATCAGTATGCACTTAAGTCCACAGGCTGACTAAGACAAAACTTACATCTCCCCTGTTTTTTTTCCCACTTCTTTGAATTGGCTTGTGTAGGCACATATCCACGGTAACTGTTTATGAATACAATAATCTGTTTTGCTCATGTTGAAATGACGGAAGCCATTGCGTAACAACATTAAGCGTGTTGCCAGAAAACTTGGCGGCCAGAATCTGTGGTGTATTGGAGCCAAAACAGACTGGCTGTGTGTCATGTGCCAGCAAAAAAGGAACAAATGTTGGAGCTTCCCCCATTGATGACTAATAAGCAGATACACAGACTCACAGCAGAGCTCCAAAATCAGCCACATTTCCAGCCTCTTTCCCACGAGGCTGGCCAGAAGGAAAGGGATCTTCTCTGGCTCTGGATGATGGCATGCCAAAGCAGGGGAAAGGAGAGGAGTTCAACCTCCTGGTACTTGTTTGTCAGCAGGCTAGAAAGGGTTGAACTGCTATTTGTGTTTGTATGGGGACTTTGTCTCACTGCTTTAGTTTCTGGAGAGCATCCTGTTTTCCATCACCTGTATCTCAACATCTCTGTACCACCTGGGACTGTGATGAACTGAGGATGCATAAACGGAGCACTGTGTGGTTTACTGTTGTTGACGTAATTAGCAGAGAACTAAATTGAAAGGAGAAAAAGGAAGTGAATGTCAAGCTGAGGTTATACCTGTACCTAAGACGTGTCTCATATTTTACTGACATGCGGCTTCATCATGGATCATGTAATGGTCACTGACATAGATGTACATTTAACTTGATGAGTGATCCTCATATGATACAGCAATTCTGTAGTACCAGATACACTGGATGAACATGATGTATAATATATAATAATGCCTGTGTAACAGAAGAAGGCAAAAATCTGAAATTGTATGTTATGTTACTGCACTGTGGGGTCGGCTTCTCCACATTTGTCACTGGAACTGAAGCAATATAGTCTGCCACACAGGAAGCTATCTGTTGGAATAATTCTGCCAGCAGTTGAATATTTCCTGTCCTTCGGGTTTCTGTACTTGACCAGTTTCAGCTACTAAAAATGCTGAAAATGGCAGATTTTGAATTTGATTTACAATAATGCAATCCTGCTTTGTTCTTTGTGGCATTTTTTTTGGGTGGTATCTGTTTTCATGCCAGGACTTTATCTCACAAAGTGCCAGTTTTCCACCAAAACAAGTTCCCCCTTTCGTAATCTTTGCTAAAGCACTGTCACAACACCCAAGGTTTATTATTGCCCAAGAATATTGTAGTTAAAAGATTTTTTCAAAGTGGCAAGGGACCATGGTAAGAGCATCTGCTTATTTTTGTAAAATAATTAACGAGGAGTTAATGCAGCATGTTTACATATAACTATTTTTTGCCCACCTTTAGTCATTGAGCAGTACTTTCCAGTAAATGAAGTCACATTTCAAGGTTGTTCATAATAAGTGTATACTTATGTAAAGTTTGTAATGTATGTAAGCTTATGTAAAAAAAAAAAACCCAAAAAACTAGTCGGCTATAACAGGCTAATGTCAACAGACATTAGCCGACTCCATATTTCTGCTCATAGTATGTAGTTTTTGAGCTGACCAAAAAAGAGAGCAATGAAGAACTTGGGAACAAGTGTGTGGACTGCTCAACTGAGTCCTCTACATAGAAATTGGTTCTCGGGCTGTTATAGATGTAGGCCTTTGTATCTGTTGGATAATTTCAACAAATAATTGGATCATGGAATGAAACAGACTCCAGAATGAACTACATTTAAGTGCTTGTCATGTACATAGGCGCTTTTTTTTTTTTTTATCACAGGCAAGATCTTAGTGTTTTTTTTTCTAGAACTCCTGGCAAATGCTTCATGAAACTTTATGATATGGACTACAAATGTTTTCTATTCATCAATATACAGGACTCTATCAATTATAACATGTGCTTCTATAAAGGAATTGATTCCAAGAGCTCATTTAAATGAACACCATCCATGTTGGTGTTCTGGAAATCTTCACTGGGTAATGTCAGATCACAGGATATGCCTCATTGTTGCTATTACGCTCTTGGGGCAGCTCGTTGTCTGAATTAGGTGTAGATGTGGGGGTGATAATAGACCAGGGGGCTTGATGGGACAAGGCAAGTGATTGATGGGAACTGAGCCAAGTTCAATGCATGATCTGTCATTGTCACACGGTGTGCACACACTAAAGAGAGATGGATAGTCTCTACAGACTGCTTTCTTTAGTGTTTACGTTAAGCGGATGGACAGATGATAGGATTGATTTGTCTTTTAACAATCACCTATGAAGGACATTTCACATCTTCTGTTTGTCTAGTAACTTAACTGGGCAAAGTCTCAACTTCTGTTAAAGGCTGTGCTAATGTTTATTAGCAGGGCCATCTCTTGGGGGCAGAGAATTGCATGACTTTTGGCACAGATGAATTGCTCAATATTGAACAGGGGGAAATGGCCTTGTGGATTATTCAGCAGTTGGTTTAAGTGAGAGTGATTCTAAATTCATTGATTGCATGTAACTCTAAACATTTATGAAATAGAACTCCTGAATTATTATTTGTACCATATGTTGAATATTAAACCAGTTAAATAAACATAACATAAGAATGTTAGGAAAGTGATCTACTTCTGTTGTCATGCTCAGAAAAGTAATCTTATTGTAATTCCTTATATATAATGTTTTTCAACGAGTTGGTCTCATTAACCATATCTTAGCATGAGCTCTATTACCTCTGTTAGCCCAGGGTTAGGGTTAGCTTTGCTAGCTTAATCGTCAGTCATAAGACTGACTTTCAGATTGAACAAGTGTAGAGGGGCGTAAAGACAAGCACATTGAAGACATGTGTGAAAGCAGAGCCTCAGTGTGAGGAGCCTTAAGGCAGTTCAACCTGAACCAAAAACAATTAAGTTGTTAAACCTCCCCAGGGCTGCCTGACGCCCCATAAACAACAAAGTGAACCTCTTTTGTTGTTTACCAGCTAACTACAGAGGCCCCTGTCTCTCTTTAAAGCTGTAACCATTGCAGAGATGTTATGTGACTTTTACAGATTTCATCATAAAATAAAATGATCTAACCAATAAGGGTGAAATGACAGATTCTTATCCATCTGTCAAGGCTCAGTAGCTCTAACTGCTTTGAGAACCTAGCACTGCTTATATAAGTAACTGAGTGAGTGCAATAAGAAAAGGTCTGGCAGAGTCAGGTGCTCCTCTGGGGTAGATAAAGATAGCCAGGTGTGTTTAACTGCCCTCATCACCTCTGTTTCTCTACCACCCATCCATTAAGGATCTGCTATTTTGGCTCTCTAATGTAGGTGTGACTGTGCCCCATGCAGGTTATTTAGTGCTTAAAATAATGGCAATGCCAGCCTACTGCCTTTTGTGTTTCTGCACTGATCATTGAGGACAATGTACCCCTCACAGTGCATGGACTAATGAATAAGCCCCCTCAGTCACACAGGAAGGAGGTCCTTGATGAGAGGAAGTGGAGGCAGAGGGAGTGTTGATGGTGGGGGTTTAGCCAAGTACACACATCTCCTCTCATTCAGGAAGAGATGTTTGGCTTGGTAATCTGCCGCAGTGTTGTCACAGACTGTCTGAATAACACCCCACACTGAATAAGTTCACGTTTTGTTTTGGTCTTTCTGTGCTGCAGGGTCTGTCCTGTCTCTTCTGTTCTAATATGCTCTGTTGTTGTTGAGTGTATGATAAGGCTGTGTGATATGACTAAAAACGTCATATCCTGAAATATTTACCTTCACATCCAGATAACAATGCATATCCTAAAGAACATTTTTGAGAACTCATTTGGGGTACAGAAATCTGGTCTGTGACAAGTTTTTCTTATTCTGTTTATTTCATAATGACTTGTTGGAGAATGCAAATTGAGCAAGTAAGAAAAAAAAACATAAAATATTTGTGAAAGGATTATTAGTATTGGAGAAAATAAAATGTTCCTCTATCATCATAGGTATATTGCCATATGAGACTGCCCGTAACACTTAAATTAAGTCTTCAGATAATCATTACATTTGTTTCAGTCTGATCTTTGCTTTGTGTGCAGTTTGCACATTCACCATCATTGTGGTGATGCAATACATCTCCATCTCTGAGCAAGACAGGAATTTCTTGGCCCCCTTTCCCTTTCAGCTGAATTTCCTCCCCTCTGTTATTTTGTCTCAAGCCTACACCGTTTCACAAGCTGCCTGGGTGCCTTTTTACAGAGGTAATCATCACAGGTGACACATAAGCTGACTCAGGCCTGTATATGTGGCACAGTGCCCTCATTTCCCAATGTGGCATTACATAAAGGTACTAAGTGAGATGAGGACAACGAGGTCATCTCAGTAGAATATAAACTGCTGGCTGTGGCGGCAGCAGAGAGCTGTGACTCATGCTTTCCCCAGCGAGCAGCCACGCTTTCGAACCAAGATTCCTGATACATGAGCTATGTTTAATACTACAGCCAAGCACTGTACAGTGTTATTGTTGGTCATCCACTTGCTCACGTGCTGGAGCAGGAGTGTTTGGAAGTGATAAGCGAAATCAACAAACATAAAGCATGACACTATATATAATTTTTAAAAGATAATGAGAATAATACACTCATAGCTACTGGTTGGATGAAGCCATTTTATTGTCAGACAAATGTGTTTGCACTTTATATCATAAATACCCTAATTCTTAATCCTCTGTATTGGCCCCTTTAATATCAGTGAGAGCTTGAAGTCTTTAGGGTTGTTGTGATTGAGACACTTATCAGATGGTAAATCGGTCCATTATTATTGACAAAACATCTTCAGTTCTTTTAAGATTTTGGATTTTCTTGCATGAACTGAAGGTTTGACGCCTTCCCAATGGTGGTTCAATGAGACTAAGGTTTGAGTTGTTTGAGTTTTGAAGACGAAGTGAGATTAAAAACAAAAATTGCATTAGCAATTTATTGAAAACAAGTGAACTGAAATAGGCTGTCCATTAGCTCTGAATATTTGTCATGTCATGAAAAGATATAGGATGAAATTAGGTTTGCACAGTTTCTCCAAAACTAGTGTGGGTTGCTTCCAATTCAAGGCACAACAAGATCAACTTCTATAGTTATTTCATTTATATGCTGTGGTCACCATTATGGTTGTATGCATTGTGCATCAGTTCTGTGAAAAATGAGGTCATAGTTGTCTTGTTTCCAGCTATTTTCTGTGAGCTAGAACAGGGACTAGTGGTTGAACGACTGGCTTTTCCGGTGTTCCTCATGAATATTTGTGACATGTTAATAAGGCACCTCTGATTGGTTTCTAAACAAGAAAAAAAACAAACAGGAAAGGTCAAACCCCCAGCTGAGTGGTCCCAGCTCGCAGCAGCCTGTGTATGACTTTTTCTGCTGTTTCATAGCTTCACCGAAAGTTTGTGGATTAGGGCCTGTATCCACATGATGCATTTTTAGCACAGTCGGCGCCAGTTTTCAAATACAAATCTTATGTAGTTCAGCGTCAAGAGCACAAAGCACCTTCAGTGCTAAAAAACCCAGAGAGACTGTTTTGGACCGCTGCGAGTTGGAAATAGTTAAACTTTTAGAACAGCGCTGCACTCATCAATGTCACAATTCTCTTACTGACCAATCAAAAGTAAGGAGGAGGCGGGACAACTACAGTAAACTATGGCCTTAACATTTTGTTTCTGTTACTGCAGCATTTTTGTCTTGCAATGCACTTCTGTTGCTTTTGTTTTATGTGTTTGTGTTTTTGGTTGTGCATCTTTCTTGTGTTTGCAGAGTTTTGTCAATGCAGTGAGTTTGCCCTTGTCGGCCACTGTACAATGCAAGTCAATGCAGCATTCTTTCCAAGTGAAATGTAATACAAGTAATGACACATTCAGGGCTCTACAGTGCGCCCATTTCACTCGCATTTGCGAACAAATATTTCATCATGCGAACGAGGAAAACAAAACAGTCGCACATGTGCGAGTGCTTCTTGCAGCACACAATAAGGCACACAGACCCGAGGAGCTAATGAAAGTCTACTAGAAATGAATTAAAACTGTGTGAACAGCTCCGCATAGTCGAGACGATCACGGCACATATTGAAAGGATTAACCCTTTAACTCCTGATGCGTCAGCGCTGACACGTTCTGACTGGATGGTTTAGTTTAAAAATTCAGACAAATTCAAGTCTTTTTTTAACTGTCATTTTACTGAGAATTTTGTTCATGGAACTGATGTACAGGTGTCGAAAAGCAAGTGATTAAGAAAAAGAAAAAGCCCAAACTAAAACTACTGGAACCAAATTACAACACTAATTATTTATTCCTTTTTTTTTTTACTTCATTTTGGGTTTTGTTTTTTGCCCTTTTTTCCACGTTATTTCTTATTTTGTGAATATATATTAATTTCTGTTGATGTTGCTTATTTTGTTTATTTTTCTGTTTTTTTATTTTATTATTTTTCTTTTTGTTCTGTTAGTGTCTTACTTTGTTCATGTTACATATTATTTTGTTGGTTTATTATTCATTTTTATTCATTTTACTGATCACTTTGACTGTTTTTTGTTCATTGTGTTGCTTATTTTCTCTTATTTTATTTTTTACTGTGTCTCAGTCTCAGGAGTTAAAGGGTTAATCATTCTAAAATGTATCTAATAACAAGGCAGCCAATACAACGTTCTAAAATGTATCAAAGGACAAAGCATCCCATAATACAAAGTTATGTTATGGTCTGCTCTAAATTAACACAAATGACAGCAGTCATTCAAGAATGTTGGTATCTGTGCGCAAGTACTGCACTGTAAATAAATAAACATTTAAAACTAAAACCGACTTGTGCCCCTATTTTTTTTGTGTGCTCCTAAATTTTTTAACTTAGGGGCACGTGTGCTCCTGGAAAAAAAAGTTAGTGTAGAGCCCTGGACACATTTGAAATTAGTATTCTATATTCGAGCGTATCACGAACATTTAAAAATCATGTCCCATCCCTATAGTGAGAACATCCAAACATAATTGCGTAGTGCCACACGAGAGCCATAGTGGGAGGTAATGAATGCTCCCTCAGGAGAAAATATGTCTGAGAAATTTGGTGACCGGGTTACTGAATAGTAGAGTGTGAACAACAAAGCAATAAAAGCTGTGAGTTGGACAGTCAAAGCATGTTTAAGTTTACCCCAGTTATGGCATGGGAGGAATGAATAAATTGGGGAATACATAACAGCAGAGGGGGGAATAATTCAAAGAGAGGAGGGAGAGACTTCTCCATAATTGCTGCAACACATGCATTTCTTTGTCTCTGTCTCTGATGTCTTCACAACTAACTTATAAGCAATGGAAAATTTAAGCTTGATAAATAATACTGATTTGATTTATATCATGATGTATATTGATATTGCCTGATATGGGAAAAAATATCAGGAATTTTAAGTGTGATGTTGTTTAGAACATTAAAAGAGGTCTAAAAATGGTGTTTCATGTCAGCAAAAAAGATATGCCCTAAGCACTTCCATGCTAACAGTTTGGCTCAAAAATGCAAAATCGAAATTTCTCAACGCACATCCAAATTGTGTGATTTTGATATCAACTATATGTATGTACTCCCAATCATCTAAAAATGAGATAAACTGATTTTTACTCTGGATAATCCCTTTAACATGTTAAACTTTACATGTTTGCACTTTAAAGACAAGTGAAAGTGTACTTTACAGGCTCTTATGTTATTTATTTTACAGTTATGTTTCACGTGACATTGATTGAGAGGTCTTTTTTTATATTAATAAAAATAATGCATTTGGTTGCAGTAGCTTTTGGATGAATTCTTATTGTCAATGAATGCATTGGTTAGTGTCCCAGCTGGAGTCCATCATTGCAGATATAGACACCTCTGTGATGTCCTGTGTTTATTGTTCTTGGAGGTGGATTGATCCTGACCATTTTCACCAGTCTTACAGCCATCACTAAATACCAATCCTTATGATTTGCTGTTAAATGTTTTGCGTTCCTCGTCCATTCTGAGTGTGAAGTTTGGCAACCATATTGTTTGAAGTCACAATGCATTCGCTCATCCCCTGAACATTTTAAAAGTTAAAAAGATTAGGCATTCGCTGAATATTTGTTATATATTGCAATATATATATTTTAGGGTTAAAAAAATATTGTCAGTTTATTCCACTATTGTGCTTCTGTAGTGTGTGTAAAGCTCTCTCCAGAAATTCTGAGCAAGAACAGGGTGGTTCAGCACCTGCTCACCAGAACCCCCCCCCCTGGTCAGCAATGCTTCGTGCACGCCTTACACTTGGTCATGTTTTGCATCAGCTGGAGTTTATGGGAAATTTTACATGGAAAATGGCTTTTTAAGTGTTTGCACAATGTCACTATTTTCACTGATGACAGTGCGTTATTTCTTAATGTCATGCTTAACTGACCAATGAAATGCAAATCTGGCACTTTGTAACATCATGAGCTGATGCCACTCGTAAGAGTTCACAAGCATGATGCCAGAGGGTTGAAAGATGGAAAGGATGTGCTATTTCAGATAATAGTGCATTGCTGTTTTGTTTTGGATTAAGTATGTAGTAATTAAGTATGGTGAAAGCATGTAAACACTACTGTACTATATACACTATTATTGCACACTACACCATAAAAATTGATCAGAACAATGTATGTGCAATGTGAAGAAGCATCCCAAAAGCTTTGTTTAAATTTGATCATTGTATTTAGAACGTAATACCACAGGATACATACAAACGTATTGTATTTGTGGTCTTGTCCTTTCCCAGAAAATAGTAAATTGACAAAAATGAGAAACAAAAATGGGTAACTGAGGAAAATAACACAAATAAGGCTCTCTTTGCCTTGCTGAATTCTGCAAACCTGTAGATAAACCTGTGAAATCGTTAACTTTTTTTACAATACTGTAAACATGGATGAGAAAGTTAATAATATTGTCGTTCATACAAAACATTGTTTTTGGACTTTTGACCTAAATGCGTTTGATGAAAAAATTATTATAAATAGTATAAAAAAATAATGACACTAAATAAATGTATTATGTTTTCATATAATGGTGCCATCATTTAATCATAGACGCTGGGATAATAATAATTTTAAAAAAAAGCTCAAAGTTGTATTTAGAAATTATTCAGTGGTTTTTATCTCATATTTTAAACTTGCGTGAGGATTTTAAGCTACTTTCAAACAGAAGTTCCATTTGCGTTGGGTATCTATGAAAAGGTCATTCCCTTCCCTCTACAACTTAGTATAGTACAGTACCTGGTCGTCATAGTGGTGTCGTGCACTTCCATGTCCTGCTGTCAGGTGATGATAAACTCACTTGTTTCATGTTATCTTGTGTGAATTTTTGGGCTCATGTGGATTGATGTGTCGCTATATTTACTGTTAACGTCCACATTTGTAACAGGTGCTGGACTGCTGATGACGTAACAGGTTACGAAGTGTTGTCCCATTTCTTTAGGGGTATATTTAAAATCCTGCGCCTTGCCAATCATTTTCAAGGGGCAGTATGGTTAAGGGGAGTATTGGGGTTCAGCCTTTGTCTCATTAGATATGCTTTTTCCTACTGTGGAAATGTTTGCTGTGTAGCCATTAATGACACCTGGTTGTTTACAGTAAACTACCTAGAGGGAGCTATTGTTGATATCCTTGGTGCACTGCAATTATTAGGGCCAGCATTCACACAAGCTCACCATTTCCTGATGAGTTAATTACCCTCAGCTTTATTTCCTTCACAATTTCCTGCAATTCCTCCTAGATCAAAGCTGATAGCAGACTGCATTCAGCTTCATGTCTCCTGCAGCCTTTCCACTTTTAAACTCTAGTTTGGTGCTGGTCATATTGGCAAGAAAGTATTTTCTGAGCTGTGTCACAATGCTGTTATTGTGAGACACCTGAGGTGTATCACCTAAGTCAGAGACCAAGGTTTACGATGATCTGAAGAGTAAGTGTTATACATTATGTGTTCTGGTCATTTTCAGATTCACATTATGACACATACAGTAGTGATGTGTGAACTGTGTCTTTATAAAGTTCAGAAATAGAACTGTTGAGCATGGAGGGACCTTGTCCTGGCATCTCTTGCTTGTTGCCTAAACGTAGGAATGACCTGTATGCAACAAACATGATGCTTACAGTTTACACTTTAGGTATTGTTTTGCATTAAGTGCAGAGTTGCAACTTTGTTGCTATTTGACTCATGCTGCTCTGGTATGTAACAGAAGAATGTGTGTGTGTTGCCTGTGGTTTGGCTGATGCAGGACAATTGGGGGTAGTGCTGTAATTGAGATAAATATGGTTATAGATACAATGAAGAAAAGTGCAAAACACACTGTATGAGAAATGACAGTGTTTATAGCTAGGTATGACTTTTTTCACCAATTTTTCATCAAATCTGTAAAACCTCAGTCATAGACTAAGGTCCAATCCTAATTCATTTCTCACCTCTACCCGTTACCCCTACTCCTTCAAAATGAGCTGCAACGGGTAGGTGGTTGAAATATCCCCCTCAAGAAATGGGACAGCACTTTGCAACCTGTTACATCATCAGCAGTCCCGTATGCGGAAGTTGAATATATTGGTAGATTAATTCACATGATGGCAGCCCAAAACTACACCTTGGTCAATCCAGGAAATTCAGTCCTTGATGGCCGATGTAAAAATTTCAAATAAGACAACACGAAATGAGCTTATCAGCAAGTCTGAGCAGATGTCAGTGAAGTGCACCGCACCAACATGACGACCAGGTACTGTACTGAGCCTAGTCAAGCTGGTTCTGCGGAATGGAAATGAAATAGATGCTGCTATTGACAGAAATGAAAGCTTTATTACCTAATGTATTAGGAAATAAAGTAGATATGCTTACACCAGTAGCTGTAAGCATCTCTGTTTTGGTCATATTTTTGCAACCATCAACCAAAATGCAATCTATTACACAACACAGTAATAATGATCAATCAAATGATTAGTTTTACAAAGAAAATATGCACATTTGTCTGTTTCTTTCATCACTGCTGCACTTTTTGGCTGTTTTTCCTCCATCTAGCTGATTATTTGAACAGAATTATGGGAAATTACTTCTACTCCTCCATTTGTAGTGTGATCCTGATTTGTCATCATTTCAAGTGCTATACCTCTAAGTGAGAATTGGGACAACTCTACCCCTTCACATGAATGTGCAAAATGTAGGGGTAAGGGGTAAATTGGGATTTAGCCTTTGTATCATATATCCATTAGTCGTTCTGTGATTACACACCAGAATAACTTCACCATTAACAACTTTTAACTTGACTCCATCACAAGCAGTCCATTTGTTTGGACAAGCCGGTAGGTCAGTGGCATTTTTAGAAATTTGTTGTGAAGTCAAGTGTGGAAATGGGAATTCCACATAGCAACAACAAACATGGAAATGGCTTCATTCCTGTTTGTCTATTGGCAAGATAACTCAAAAGGTTATTGACAGATTTCTTTTCCAGTTTATAAAATGGATCAGAGACTTGGACTCTTGTTAGTGTTTGTTTGTTATACATGTAATTAACCCTTAACTCTTGTAATAGGCCTGGGACTTAACAATGTTTGATAAACGCTGGGGCAAGATTAACAACCTGTCTGTTAATCAAAATTGTCTCAGCACTACACTACACTTGGAAAATGTTCAAGGATTTGACAGACTTTTGCATCTAGTTGCATAATGTACTGTGTACTGTAATGTACTGTACTTACACTAGTCTGACTCAAAAGCTAGTATAATGCCCCATCCTTTTTTTAATCTATATATTTCTGTAATTTTTTGTTGTTGTTTAGAGCTGGAAATGTATAGTTGGAAATATATGTAAAATATCTCATCGTCCTCAATTCAGCCAACATGCTAAATGATATCTTTTTGTTTGTATGCAGCTGTGTGCAGGTAGAAGAGCATCATGCTGTGGATATCGATGTTTACCACTGTCCCAACTGTGATGTTATACATGGACCCTCCCTGAGTGAGTAATTCTTTCTTCTTAGTGATGCCGTTCATTTGATTTACCTTTTGTCTGTGTCCCCTTCAGTTCTACCATCTATGTTAATCATTGCTGTCTTCTGATTCTCTGATTTACATTTATATGTTTAACATTCTCTCCATTCAGTCATTTTCCTCCCACCCCTGTCTCTGTATGTTAGCCTGGTCCCAGGGGATAAGGCCACTCTCAGCAGTGTTATTCAAGTCTGATATTTTTTTTCAGTGGGGGAGGGGAATGGGTTAACCTCCAAGAGCCCGGAGGACAGACATTAACAAGCTAATTGAATGGTGTTGCAGGCTCTTGACTTTGATTGGACAACCCCTCCTTTTCTTGGCACAAGGGTTGAGTAGTGAATTAATGTCCTTTATAAAAAGTGGTGCTGATGTGCATAATTTACCACTTTGTTGGGACAGCAAGCTTCAGGCAGTAGTGGCACACTAAAATTAAAATGTAACTATCCTTAAAAGTATTTCTGTTTGTTTGTAGTGAAAAAGCGCAACAACTGGCATCGGCATGATTACACAGAGCCAGATGATGGAACGAAACCGGTCCAAGCTGGCACCCCAGTGTTTGTCAAAGAACTGCAGACCAGGACATTTGCCAGGTATTTTTTAAATGGGGTGTAGCAAAAATCACTCTTGTCAAACTTAACCATGCGTTAATCACAACGGGGTGAAAATAATGGAACTACATTTTGGGGGGTTTGTTTATGTATGCATGTACTTCATGGCTCATGAAAAAATACCCATACTATCCACACTACTTTGGGATATCGTCTCCTCACAGAATAAAGGATTCATATAAGTTTGAAGATATCACATGATGTTACTTTTCTAAATATCAATAAAACTACCTCCTACATCACCCACTTCTTGTGATTTTTAGCCTTTTTGCTTGGCCAGGCATTGACGTTTTCTCAGATTAATTCCATTTTTATCAAGTGACTACATAGATAGAAAGTTGCAGTAATATTTTCGAACCTAACCCTCACTAGATCTGAAGCAATGGAAGAAACTTAACAAGCATAATGTAATTAAATGAAGCAAGACCCACCTGTATGGCTTTATATAGCTACAGATGAGCAATTTCCCAATCGTGTGATCAATGAAGTACTTACAAAGCAGATTCTAGATGACAAAGTACAATTACTTGCAGTTTAGGTGAACTAACTATTTAGAATAGTTGAATTATGAATTAGTAATGGATATTGAACTTCTTCCAGTGGTGAGGAGATTATGATGCAGATGAAAGGTGAGCAGGTGACACGCCGGTACCTGGAGAGGCACGGCTTCAACTACCCTATCGTAGTCACGGAGATGGAGGGTCTGGGGCTGAAGCTACCTGCTCCTACTTTCTCCGTCAAAGATGTGGAGCAGTATGTGGGTAAGGATCCTTTTTTTCCCCTATAGTTGAGCATTTGGTATCCACTGTATCACATTGGTGATAATGCATTAAGCATTATCCTTTGGGGAGGATGTGGGCTCTGATTGGAATAAACAGTAGACTCAATCAGTTTACAGAGCTTATGAAACCACCCAACACTAGCCAGCTAAGTGGCCATCTCTCTGTAGGCGCCATCTGTGTGTCAATATGAACAGGTTTCCAGGTTCATGGAGTTTTAACCCACTTATCAGTCATCAGACGATGGCTGAACGACTTCTAAATGAGTGATGGCTTAGCTTTCACTGCCCTCTTGATGACCACTAGGTTTCCTTATTGAAACAGCCTGCCACTTCCCAGCTCCTATTACAAGCCCATTACCAAGCCCACTGGTGTTTTTATCATTAAGTTCATATTACAGACTGCCATTCTTGCTTTATCTTTTTCTCCCATGCCCTATTGAACATTAAGCCAAGGCACAGGTGTTGTGACCAGGGAGTGAGTCTCGGGTTACATTTCTTACAGTTGGAGGACAATGAGACAACAGGAGTTAACGCTGATGTCTTCTGTTTCTCACTAGTGTCAGTCTAAGCATTTGTGCCACCAAATTGTTGTGTGGTAAATAACTAGGCACAGTAAAAGAGTACTGATTATGTGTTAGTGGGGACTCACTGAATACAGTAGGGGTGCAACAGTACATGTCGTACACATCGGTATGCCCCTAGTGGTTAAGTATGAAGATGTATTGCGGTACGGCTCATTTCTCATGTTCAAATGACATTTCCAGACAACTTGCATTTATATTAGAGTTTTAAAAAGACAACTGACTTGTGTAATTTCACTGTCAATGGTTGAAGCTGGATGCAGAGCTTGGCAGTGTCCTTCACCCAGCCTGGTTGACTTAAATGGAACTCAGATCTTGTTCTGAGTAAGGGCTCATTTATGCTCTATGTTAAAGATGTAGATGGATATGAACAGAGTCCTCCCTTCTCTGCATACATTACGTATGTAATTCTGTCCACTTTCCAGACAGACAGAAGATTGTGGATACATACCCAGAAGGAGAATACAGAGCAGTACCATCAGAAACCATGGAGGCAGTGTTGAGATTTAAAACAGATTTCCATGAACAGCAGAACTTTCTAAAGAGCAACTGTGTGAGTTAGTGAAAAACTACAAACATATTTATGATGACACCCCTGTTAATATCAACATTACTATTCACCTTAGTAAAACCTCTTTTATTTTTACTATGTTTGTTTTTATTGATTTTCTTATTCTTCTTCTCAAAAAAACTTTACTCTTTGGCCAGTATGGTAATTAGAGTGGTGCCCTCTCGTGGATTGATTGCAAAATACTCATTCCAATACACAGGAAGGATAGGAGTATGAAGGCGGTGACGCATGACATCAGAAACAGATGTACATATTTACGTACCTGTACCAGTTATGTTTCAATTAACAGCTGGGCTCCAATCAGCTTCCAGCTGGCCTTTGTGTCCCAACCATACCATGCATCGTGAGTCAAGAACTGCAATATGTACTGAACCATGCATAAGTTATACCAGTACATACCTAGAATGCACCTTAAGGATAGAAGTTGATATGGTTTACAGACTGAACACACACCAATAGCACTTTATGAAACATTGTTTCTGTTCATTTTAGGATCCATACTGCAAATATGATACAAAGTTGTGAGACTTGACAGTCAGTTATTACTTTAAATAGATAAAAACTTTAACATGCACATATAAAACTATCTTCTCTAAAGTACTGGAAAGGACTTTAAATGCATCCATACTTATTTCTTTTTTTATTCCCGGTATTATGTCAATTGTCATCGTTATGGTACAGTTAAGATGCAGTGTACTTTTCATACCCCTTGACCAAATATAGTGCAACATTCTTTTGAAAATTACTGTCCTATCATTTAGATTAGATTATCTTTGTGTAAAACTTATTACATATTTTTATTTGAAAGTACTCTGATATTAAAACTTCACACAGCTGTTTCAAGCAAACATATCACCTAGAAAAGTAGGTCAAGGTCACCCATTTTCAATAGGCTTCTCCTCTGTGCAAAAATGCATACACAGTATACATTTGGTGCAGATAATTCAATGCGTTCAAGCTCAAATTCTACATGTCAGAACATGAGCCTCCTAAATTGGCACCCAACATTCTTTTAAAAATCTGTTACATATGTTCAGAATAATTGACAGAACCCTGTAACCCAATTAACAATTTAATTAACTATTAAATATGTTGAATAAAATGCATGGAGGAAAAGAACAAACATTGTAAATCACAGAGAATTTGCTTTAACACAGGACTAATATTGCTACAGGACCTTAGTTTTTTCTAGCTGCATAGGTATGGTATCAAGATCATAAGGGACTAGCATTACATCTTAATTTCTGATAATTTTCTGTAATTGCAGTAATCACCTAAAATCACCATTATTTACAACAGTTACCTGTCATTAATGTCCTTTCAACAAAGCTGGCCCTAAACTATCATGAGTATTGTAGGGCAGTGGCCACCAACCCATCAATCAGAGGCTTTTCTAGTCAATGTTGGGACAGGAGGAAAGACATTGAATAATTATACAGAAATACTTGAAATACAGTGCAGTATCCGTGCGTTCATATTTGCATCTGTCTTCCGATAGGCCCACTAGATCTACAGCAGTCCCCCTCTGTGTCATAGGGTTTGACATAATTTCAACACTATGAGATAGTTCAAAGAGGATTGTAACATTATAAGTTGTTAAATTTCACACTTTTGAAAGATGACCGCACTGTTGATAGAAAATCTTGCAAAATATATCCAGATCACCGAGGACGACTCGAGATCTAAGTTTATTTTTTCAGTAGACTATATGACAAAGGTAAAGATGAATGTAATGTACAAAAACAGTGTGTGCAATGTTCATGGAATCAAAAGCATTTACCATTCATTTATTAGTGTATACTGTGTAGACTGTATAATATAATTCAACTGAGGTTCTTAAATATAACTGACTGAACATTGTCAAACATATCTGACTGACATATCTGACTCTTCTCCATTTGAACGAAAGAATGAGAGGTGAGGACATTTATGAGGTGTTTAAATACGAGTTAATACGAGTTAACATACTCATTCATAAACTTGTGACAATCACTATTGACGGGGCCCCAGTGATGTGCAGTGTGTCAGCTGGTTTTATAGCACTGTGCCGTAAAGATCCAGATTTTCTCAACTTCAAGAATCATCGAGTGGGGGAAGTTATGGACTTCATGTGTTATAAATAATATGGCGGGAAAAAAATAATGTTAATATTATTGTGATTGCCATTTGGTATTGACTGATGTATAGTTGTGTAATTGGGACATCAGAGGTTCTACTATTCAAGATACATTTATATAGGTAAAGATATATTCAAGATTCATAAAAAATTTCTGTTTTGGGTTTTACCTGTAAGAGAGAGATGATTTTCAATTACCTGTTATGTTTATATGCCTACTACCTATAGTATATAGTTTATATATGTACCTCTTTGTATTACTAGTTGATCTTGATAACAATCTGAGTCATTGGTGGTTCATTCATTCTGCTCATTACAGATGTACAGTAGATCTATATATTTTTGTGTATAGTTAATTTAAATTTTATGTTGTACTGAAATTATCATTTACTCAGATCTCACAAGAAATTAAAACATTGGACCAGGGTCTTTAATCATGATTTGATATAATTAGGTTAAATAAAACCCTCATCTTGAAACGGTCTCGTCTGGATTTGTTTTTCTGTAAATGCTTCAAGAGGTAGACCTTGCTGGCCATCTTGGCAGAGGTTGGTGACCACTGTTGTAGGGCATCGGGTAACTCTGGTTTAGTAGGGATGTGGATTTTTGCCCTGCTCCCTGAAAGCGGAGAGAAGAGTATTGTTTTGGAGTTTGTTTTTGTTTGTTTTTGTTGTTTTGGGGGGGGGGTTGTCCCTCTGTTTGTCAGCAACTTTATGCAAAAACAACTGGACCAATTTCCATGACATTTTCAGGGAAAGGTGCAAGGTGGTGTAGAACAGAGCCCTTTAAATTTTGGTGAATGTAGGTCAAAGGTCACAGTCACCAAGAATGTGTTTTCACAATGATAAGAGATGTGCTTAATCAGGTAAAACATTTGCAGGTGGTGGCATTTGTTGTGCCTGGCACCACTTGTTTTTCTTACATATGGGTTTTGTAGACTGTGGTCAGAGCTTGTGGTTTTGTGTTTTCAAGCCGTCTCTCAATGTGACTGACTACCCTTACTCCAGCTGTTCCCTGTCATCAGACGCTGGCCAGCTGGGCTCACAGAGAGCTGTGAGTGTGTGTGTGTGTGTGAGTGAGAGAGGGACTGAGAATGAACACACAGGGGTAATAAAAAGGTGTGTGGGAGGGGAGAGGGGAAAATACAACAACCAGCTGTCTTGCTATACACACACTCCACATCGCTCTTACTTCCGGTCCGATGTGTCACCCAAGTGTGATTTGTAGCATCCCAACTGTGAGTAGTGTGCTGCGAGTCTGCTTTCGACTTTGTCTTTTCCTTCCTTTAAAACATCTGTTTTCTGTCCTCCACACACAAACGTACAACATCCACTCTTTTCTCACATGTATACATGTAGTTCCCTCTTGGCCTTGATCTCCCACACACAGACATTAAACACCACAGTCCTCTCACCGCCGCCCACTCCCCCTCCTCAGGGACCACTAGTCTGGACAGAGTGACGGATCATCTCTCTTACCTCTCTGTGCAGCCCCTTCGCACACTGCCATATTGGTGCCAGTTTCCCTGAGGGCTTGATGTCGAAAAGCACATGGAGATGCCAGCAGGCCATTGACCCCATAGATCCCCACACCCACTCAACAGCCAATTAAAAATTTCCACACATTTTTAATTCAAGAGTTTATGCTTTATAGTTGACAGATAAAACCGTACATCTAGGTATCTTAACACGTCTTAACACTTCTTCTCAAATCTAGGTGGTGACAAAGTCATTGATGTGATCGATGTGGCACGTCAGGCTGACAGCAAGATGAAGCTCAGTGAGTTTGTCAAGTATTACACCAACCCTCATCGACCCAAGGTTCTCAACCTCATCAGCCTGGAGTTCTCTGACACCAAGTAAGATATACTGCTGTCTGTTTGCTATTTAGGTAAAAGTCACACAAATTTAAAGTAATAACTTCAGATCTTATAGTCCTTCCCTTGAATGAGTTCTTTTTAAATCTTCTCACGTCAGTCTGACATGGTTTGCCTTTGTTACAATTTGATGAATTATGTGTTGAATGTGATTTATATTTTCACTGTTAACTAAAAATGGATCAGTGTGCATTTATAACTTATAGCAGTCCAAACCAATGTGTGTTTTTAACATAAATTTTGGTGTGGTTATTTTTGTCCTTTCACACTGCAAGTCAGGGAGTAGATATAGACATGTTTCTGATTATCCTTGTAGAGTTTTTTTTTTTTTTTTTTTTTGCTTCGTTCCATTTACTGTCAATGATAGTCTTGCTTTATGTCATATGAAGTCTGAACTATCTAAATTCTGTTTTTACATTGCAAATGAGTTGAGTTGAGACCCCATCTTTTGGTCAGAAGAAAGACCAGCTGTTTGGTCCATCATCTTTCATGAGAGGTTTAATAACAACACATTTAGTCTGGACTTCAAACTATGAAGTTCAAAAGCCCAGAAAAAAATAGGTGTTCATGAAAACACCCGTGGAATCATTGATTAATGAAATGAGTGGTAAAGAAATGTGTTCTCTATTTGTGCTAAAACAAAGGAATCTGATTAATTGAATCTCTGGCCTTTGTCGGCATTCTTTTTAAAATCTTGAATCACCATACAGTCTGTACAACTTCATGTAGCTCACTTGTTTGTTTCCTCCACCCTGAAGGATGTCAGAGTTGGTGGAAGTCCCTGATGTGGCTCAGAAGATGTCCTGGGTTGAGAACTATTGGCCAGATGACTCCTTCTTTCCTAAACCTTTTGTTCAGAAGTACTGTCTTATGGGGGTCAAAGACAGCTACACAGATTTCCACATAGACTTCGGAGGCACCTCTGTCTGGTATCATGTTCTCTGGGTGAGTATTTGTGAAAAATGCTCCAAAGACAAAAATGTTGAAATATTTAGGCCATGTGCTTGTGCCCGAGTGGTTTTCCTGAAAGGTCACCATTGCTTTGCACATGTACCCAGCAGCACGGACGGTGATTTCAACTGCCCACTTCCATAAACTAGAACTGACATAAATTTTAATTTCAAAGTGTGTGTGTGTGTGTGTGTGTTCAGAAGCATCACAATGACAACTTAGCTCAAGTAAATGCCTACAATTCAAAGTGATCAGAATGATCATAATAGCTTGACCTTCTATCCTCTTTAATAGGGTGAGAAGATTTTCTATCTAATCAAGCCCACCCCCACCAACCTTGCACTATATGAGGCATGGAGTTCATCGCCAAATCAGAGTGAAGTGTTTTTTGGGGACAAAGTGGACAAGTGTTACAAGTGTGTTGTTACCCAAGGAACCACTCTGCTCATCCCTACAGGTCTGTATTATCTTTATAGTCTTGTGAAAAGTCTTTGATTGTTTAAAACAGAAGTGTCTACACTGCTGACCTTAACACATGTATATACACAAATTGAAAGAAAATCATGAATCCCATGCCTGTTGCCAGGAAAATACAGGCTGCTTAAAGGTCCTCTATTATTGCCAAAGGAAAATAACAGGGAATTTCATCCTGAGCAGCAATCCAAACAGTTCTTAATGTTAATCACAATGGAAAAATGGAAAAACTGTGCTCCTTTGTAATATAAAGCTGTAAATCACAGCTTTTTCTTCTTGCATTCCTCTAGTGACAACACTATTTTTGATGATTAGAAGTTCTGTTAAGAGGAGAAAAAGATGTTTGTTTGTTGTCACCAGCTGAATATGACATGGTTGCATTCACTATAGTGAAGCTAATGGCTCTTGTTATGCAGTGATTCATCTATCAGTCTCTCAGTGGACTTTTTAAAGCAAAGGAGTTCCTTTGCTCTCTAACTGAATCCACACAGACAAAGCTCAGTTCAGCCTGTCAACTGCTGGATGTCTTCAATCCGTCTTTAGCTGTGCTTTCTCAGCAGGGCTGAAACAGCACTGTAAAAGAAAGCTTTTGGCAGTGTGGGTGTAAGAGAGGTGGGAATTAAGCGGGGGTCAGAGAGCACAGTAGGTCAGTCAAACACAGCATTATCAGAGCTGTCTATCAGCCTTATACCCCCTTGTGTCCCCAGTCTCTGCTTTCTCTCACTTTGTGTTGTTTTAATGAGTTCTGTCTATGGGTAGGGGGTGGGGGCACATCATTGCAGTTGTTCTTAACTTAGACAATTTTATCTATGATCAGGTTTGATCATTCTGAATTTGTATGTATGTAACAGATGTAGATAATTTTACACATGTACACAAGCATCAGATATTTTACAGATAAGAATGCAGAACACTCTCCCCTGGTGTATATCTACTGCTATTACTGTTTGACTGTGCCTTCCTGCCTTTGGTCACAACATAGTTTCTAATCTTTAAAATGTGCTGGACTCTGGCACCACCTGCAGGCTGGATCCATGCTGTTCTCACCTCTCAGGATTGCATGGCATTTGGAGGAAACTTCCTTCACAACCTCAATATCGGCATGCAGCTCAGGTAAACAAATTGTGTTGTCGTCTTGTGGCATATTGTGTTGATGCATACATTTCTCCAGCTCATTGGCTGTCTGTCTTTTTATGCCAGGTGTTATGAAATGGAACGCCGCCTGAAAACACCAGATCTCTTTAAGTTTCCATACTTTGAGGCTATTTGTTGGTATGTGGCCAAGAATCTCTTGGAAACCTTAAAAGGTGAGGTTAAATACTGGAAAGGCTATTGTGGTTTTTGATAATGATTTAATTGTGTAGTAGTTCCAATACTTGAGGAACAATTGTTGTAATAGTCAGTGTAAACTAGCTCCCTGTATGAATGAACGTGAGGAAATAACTACATCTGAAGCATCTGCCCTGTAGAGGCCTCAGTAGTCCCACCTTATTGACTGGACTGTGTATTGGTCCTCCTAAAAGCCAGTCCTCTTTTACGATCTACATTATTTCCAGCCTATTGTTCCACCGTGGAGGTATTTTATAGATCTGTGTACAGTGTTCCTGTTTTTTTTAAATGATCCTGCTGGATTGTTGAAGTCCCACTAAAGTTAGCATTTACTGTTACTTTGTAAGTGGAGAGAAGCAATGGACTAGAAATGCTACACAAAAAGCAGAAGATTCTATAATTCTTTCCACATTCAAAATATAAGGTGGATATATTTAATTGTATCATTTAACCCTTTTTTTAATCCTTGATTTCAGAGCTTCGAGAGGACAACTGTCCACCACCAACATACTTGGTAGAGGGAGTTAAGGCTTTAATCATGGCACTGAAGACTTGGTTGAAAAGAGAGGTGAGAATCAGCCTTGGTGTTCTCACGGTCATCTGTCTACCTGCACCTGACTCTAGCCTGAGTATCTCTCGTCTGAATAGTTATTGTTGCATGGCAGATGAGGTCCAGTTAGAGGCGTCCTTAACATTTATTCTTATCTTCTGGATTTGTGCCATGAGTTGACAATGGGCTTCTTTCTGTTCACTTCTCCTGTGTGAATGTGGTCTGTTGTGGTTTTACAGGTGACTGAGCCCACTAGTGAAGTACCAGACAATATCAGGCCAACCCATCTCATTAAAGAGCTGACCAAGGAAATCCGCTACCTCGAGGTAAGAGAACGAAAAAGAAACTGTCACATAAAGCATTTTGAGTTCAGTTTTAAGGGAAATGTCAAGGTTTGAAGAATTCAGCTTACAATATTTTACCTTTTCTGCTTAATATTTTAAAGTGAATTGTTATTTGTTACAAAATTGTGATCTTTTTCTTTTTTAAATTGACAAGATATTTATTAAGATGTCCACCTCGAATCCTGTAGGATTGTTGGAAATGTAACATTATTATATAGATGAAACCTAATAATGTTGTACACATGTAGCTTTTTCATCTATTTGAATGGGACAAATACTCCAGATTTTAGCCAAAGGCTGGTTTTCATCCATTGTCCTACCTCTAAATTTCAGTACAGTAACTAGATATTTAAAGAAAAAATAAAACAAAAAAATGCACATATTTACACTTTTCAGTATTTTCTATATCATTACACTATCAAACTATATTCATAACACTGATCATGTCGAGTTCATACCACTATACCTGGGATTCTTTGTCGTTTTCTAAACAGGAGGAGCCAGGAAACGGTAGCAAACTAGTGAAATCTCAGGGAAGTGGGTGTACAGTAGGATCTGGGTCAAATGGGTGTCCAGCCACTCGTTCGACATTGGAGAGGCTATGCCAGGCCCGACGAGCAAGACGAGCTGCCAGGCGGCTGAGGGAGCAGCAGCGACAAGCCCCAAAGGTTCCCTCTAACTTGGACATCTTAGAGCAGCACACCAGAGAGGTCCTGAAAAGGCTGGAGGTGGGCCCACTTGAGGAGGTAAGTGTCTATCATTATTATTATTATTATTGATAAACTTACTTTTGAATCAGTGCTGAGAGTGAAGTGTGTCATCAGAATGTACAGACTGTAGCACTGACAATTTTTCAATTTTTATTAGAAATTATTTTTATTGTAGTTAATTTATTAATAGCCATTGTAGAGAAAAAGTATAACTGTAAATGTAAAAAGGTTCACATTTTCTGACTGGTGCTGTTCTTTTTCACTTAGGATCCAGCATTCTGTGCCAAGGTTCATGGAAAACTCAACAAAGCGTCAACTGCTTCGGCAGCTGCTGCTGCAGAGTCATTAGAAGATAACCACCTACGGCTAATGCTGGTTAACGGCAGAATTATCAGGTGAGAACTCTCACCTTTTCATTTAATGTTGGACATTGCAGTACTTGATCTACCAATTAATGCATAGTGGTAACAGAATAACAAAACCTATATATTAAATCATGACTTATGAACAAAATTAGGGGAGATGGAAATAGTAAGTTAGATGTCTTCGATTTGAAATTGGAGAATAAGTCATTAATCTTAAAAAGATTATTATAATCACCATGTGTGTTTGTCTGCAAAGACATATCATTCTATAACTCAATGAATACTTGAGATATCACCATGAAATTACATGGGCATATACATATAACTAATGTGCATCAGATGCAATGATCCATTTGAGTAAAGATCAAAATCACATTGTCTGTTATAACTCAAGAACAGAGGGTCACAGGACTTTCAGATTGCTATGAAAAGATGCAGAATGAAGATTTCTACAATTCTCATAATTAGTCTCATCACCTACGACCAATATTTTTTGAGATCTCTGGAGGTCAAAGGTGACATATCGCAAAATTAACTTCTGTAACATGTCAAGCATAGACATATGCTATAACTTAATCAATCCTAGATATAGTATCATAATATTGCACACACTGACACCTATATACATATAATGAAATTATCAATATTGTAAAAGGTCAAAATCACATTATTGGCTCTAATTCAAGAACGGGTTGTCATAGAAACTTGAGATTGGCACAAAATGGGGGCAAGATTAGGCATTCTCTGAATACTTGTTTTTGAATTCTGTTTTGAGGAAAAACTACTATTTAGACATCTAATTGTGTTTGCAGAGATATGAGGAGGCCAGGCACCAGCCCAGTGAAGACAGAGGGCGAAAGGCCAACTATTGGCCAAGGCCCACCAAAGAGTTGTGTGGATATCAAGTCAGAGAGGACGCAGGAAGGTCAACAGCAGTACAGTGTGGTTGAGAAAACCACACTGTTCAGTAAGTCCCTCACTGGTACTCTTACCCATGCTAGATGCGCCAGAGACATTTGCAACTATGTCTTCAGCGTCTACTTCTTAAGCTAATGTTTTGTTTTCCAGGGGGTCTGGAGAGGATGAAAACTGAACTCAGGGAAGATGCCTCAGGACACTCAAGTGTGTCAGACGTGGAGTCAGACAGCGACTTCCCCACAGAGGTAAGTACTGTTGTGATCTAAAATTCTGATGAATCTTGGTTTCAGTTTTTTTAAAATGAAGGGAAATTAATTTGGGAGTTTTATTGGAGTTTCTTGATGTAACATTAAGTTATTGTCTGATTGGTTTATTTTTTCTGTGTTACTATAAGCCCTTGAGTTTACGTGAATGTTAGCTGGAAAGGAAAGTAAACTAAGTGCATTGCATTCTAACAGTACTGTATTATCTGTTCATACAGTGCATCTATTTAAATGATGGGTTTATATAAATGTTATTTTACAAATGCAGGGTAAAGCTACATCGTCATCACCCTCTTCTGATGAGGATTCAGAGAGTTCCCAGGGGGAGGAAGAGGAGAGGGGCTCATCTCAGCAGAAAGGTTCAGGGCACACCATAGAACTGGACCAGTCTGGTCAGAAACTCAGGCACAAACACAAACCACTCAAACGGTGAGAATCTCATGTATACTTGATGAAAATGTATCAAGTCCATTGATTTAATGGAGGTGTAACCAAAGTCCTGGTATTGTTAAATGTTTGGTGACCCTGTATGTTTCCTGCAGAGAACGTCCTACCTCACCCAGTACAGAAGAGGCCATTCAGGGGATGCTGTCCATGGCTGGTCTGCTGTGTTCCTCCGAGCCAGAAAAGGTAGCCTCGTCCCAGGAGCCCTGGTGGTCCAGCCCGAGTCGGTGTTTGCCACTGGAGCAGAGGGAACCCGGGGAGCGTCAGCACCGACTGCAGGGGGACAAGAGCCCCATGGACAGCCAAGGAAACAGCAGCAGTGAAGCCTGGGACAATCAAGGGCTCCCCAGCCCTCTCAACCAGAGCCACATCACCACCCCAGAGACAGATTACCAATACTGTGACCCCTCGTTGTCTCCACCACTGCACCCCTCCAAGAGACATGCACCAAACCCCCCACCAATAAGCAATCAGGCTACAAAAGGTTTGGAAATCATACTATTTTAATACTACTTATCAGCAGAAAACTGATTAAACAATCACTATATATGGAAGATACATGAGCTAGATTATATACAAAATGTATATTTCAATTAAATACACTACTTTTAAAGGTGGATGTTGATACCAATCAATTAAATGCAAACCAAAACATTTCAGATGTGGAAATGACCAGGCCATCTCCAGATTTCTATTTTTAAAAATGCATAATTTAAATGTTTCCATATGCAATATTTATACATGCTACTGTGCTTGCATGAAATTTGAGTCACCATCACTGATTTTAGATGAGTCCTGTCATCATTAGGTAATTTTTAGCTTACAAGAGGTCCATGATGTTGGCAAATGACTTGCTTTCATCACAACGTGGATTCCAATGCAAACTTCACACAAGTGCACATTTTAAGTTTTAATATTTTAATCCATCACTGAAAATACTACTGACTAGTTCACTTTACTGTTTGGGAAAATGTTTGTATCATTTACTCTTATAATCACACTCTGAAATAAAACCTTCCTCTGCAATGGATCACATGTACAATTTATGTCTATTTACAATGTTTAAATAAGTATGTTTTCTCAAAATTCTGTTTTGCATTTGCTTAAAATTTATCTCAAACAGAATCATATTCAAGCACTTGATTATCTATATATATATATACACACACACACACACACTTGTAAATATATGGGACTTTGTATTCGTTTCTAAGCCCAATTCTTATGCTGTTCTGTTAATTAATGAAAGCCAATGACATCAGGGTCTCTTTGTTTTTATTTTTTTCAGGCAAGCGGCCCAAAAAAGGAATGGCCACTGCCAAGCAGAGACTGGGGAAGATCCTGAAACTCAACAGACACAGTCGGGTCTTTGTATAACGCTTGAAAACATTAGAGGCAAACTGAGAAGCGGGGGGAGTATTCTTGAAGAAAAAAAAATTAAGCGTTTGTGTATTTGTTACCAGACACTTTTGTGCTGTAGAAATTTTTTGGGGGAGGGGGGAGAAGACACTGCCTGGAGATGAAAGAATCTTGACACGTAAAAAGAACACGCTAACTGTGCATGCTTAGGAGACAGGGTATTGTATTTGAAACAAGCAAATGCACGAATTCACTACAAGCACACTAAGAACAAAGCTATGGGAAGTGGAGAAGACGAGCATGATTTGATTTTATGCTGCAGAGATCGGTGGGCTGCATTTATATAAACAATGGGGATTTAGGAATTTTACCAAACAACCAACCGAAATGCTTGCTTTGCGCAGAGATGGTGAGCTATCTACAGCTTCTGATGCCAAGACATCTGCATCACATTTTTTAATGTTTCCTCTGCTGAACACAATCTCCCATCCCATTTGCTTGACGGTTACATGCGATGAGTTGAACAGGAGAAAAAGAAGCAGAGGCCGGTTTGGGACACTGGCTCTCTGATTCGTGTCAGTATCCCACAGGGTCTTCCTCTGGCCCCGGGGAAATCGAGGTGCTAAAGAGGAGGCAGTGAACTGATATTTCAAAATGGTGCTTTTTGTGTGTATTTTCCTTCTCTCATGCTTGTCCCTTCCAGCCCTCACCTCCCTTTATCTCAATCACACCAGCAATAATGACTTTGAGGAGAGGAAAGACTACATACGAGGCAGCACTTTAGTGCCATCTTTCCTTTTTTTTTTGTCTTTTTATTGAGTTGGAGATATTTTTTGTAGAAAAATCTAAGTGGGTGTGTTGCAGACTCGCACAATTTAGTGCAAAATATACTCCGATACGTGCACTGTCATTTCGTAACCAGAATTGGGGGCCTGTCTTTGTGAACAATGTTTGGCTAAAGGGAAGGCGACGCTCAAAGTGCTGCCTCTCAGTGAATTAGTTTGAAATGGGATTTAAGGAGTCTTTCCTTAGGTCTAAAAAAAAAAAAAATCTTAAGATGAGAAATGACTCGCATGATATCCTGCTTAATTTATTTGTTTTATCTGTGATGTTTTTTTTTATTTGTTATTTCTATGAATTCTGAATGATGTATTTATTAATTGAAAGAGATGATGATTTTATTATATTTTGACCCAAACCAATTCTGAGGGTTTTCCTTCATAGGATTTTTTTTTCTTTAATGTTTATCCGATACTTTTTGTAAATGTGGATGTTTTAGAATTCATGTGATCATCTGTTGAGTAGCATTTTACCTACAAGTCTTGTATTACTTCTGTCTCCACCCACCCCTCCAGAACCCAGATCAATAGTTCCTGTGTTGATTTGTCTATTCTGGTTTCCTCTTCTGCCTGTAGCCAGAGGTGTTGGGCTATGTGCGAATAGAGAATAGGTTAGGTTGTGCATTTTGAAATGAAATGACAACTTTGATATCTATACCAGAGGTTTTTTTTTTTTAAACTAGTGCCACTTGTCATTTAGCAAAAAAAAAAGTATTCTGAGCCACTGTGGTCAATCCAAAGTAGTCAACGTGTTCAGAAGAAATGAACGTTTGAGGAACTTTAATGGGATGCATGAAGTTTTTTTTTCTGTTTTTGAATACCAGGGCTGAAGTGAGATGTGTGTTTTGCTTGGGGTGCGCAGTTCTTCACTCTCAGGGAATGATGCCATGGACATAACCTTTGATTAACCACCAGCCACATCATGGATGCAGACAGGATGCTCTCAATACTCACTTTATGACTTAACAGTTTGCTTCCTGCAGGTTTGTTGTTACTGATCAAAAGATGTTTTTTTTTTTTTTCTGGTTTGGGGCTTCAGATTGTAAGGATAAGCTGTGCTCTTGCTTTCAGTTATTTTACCTTAAGGCTAACTTTTATGACCCTTGTTTACACGCATTTGGTATTGTCCCCCACTGCTTCCTAACACACTTTCAGCTCAGTGTTTCAGAACACCGTTGTGGAGTTGACCCAAATGAGTATCACCCAGGCTAATGGTTGCCAAGTAGCTTTAAGACCACTCTTTGAACAGCGTGAGACTTTGGAAGCTTTGCTCAGGTTGACTTGTAGTGCACGTGACCAGCGAGTGACTGATCAATTACTCAACCCCTGATGTTTCACCTAATCTTACGACAATGAACCAACTTACAAAATTGGTGTTATTCACACTACCACCAATTCCTTCCTCCTCGCACACTTTCATCTTTGAACTCCTTGCATGTCAAATCATTGAAAACACAAGCTGGCCCGCAGGCAGGGTTTGTTATAAGCTGTAGTATTCATCGTACAGGATCTCTCCCTTTTGCTTTTGTATGCAGCTCTCTTGGCATTTATGTGCGGTCTTCGCAATAGTTTTTTTCCAGATTTAAATGGCTTATGATTTAAGATATACAAACACTGGCTAACTGTGACACTGTTAATGCATTGCATTTTGTTTCTGCATTTCAAAAATTGCGTGTAAATAAAAGAAAATGAAATAAAATACTTGTTTTGTTTTTTCTGGAAGATAACTACCAATATTTGGTCAATAATAGCTTTTTCTTAAGTTGCATCCCAAACTTGTAAGATAGAGGTACAGAATCAAACAAGAGTATTAAATATTTTAACATAAAGTTAGTTTTATTCCTCTATGTACAACAACTTTCAGATTGACAAGTTTGAAGGGTAATCCAGACATCTGCAAAGGAGAAACAAGTTTACAAATTAGTTCAGATACTAAAAGTAAGTAGCAATCACATTTACAGAAACAAGTTAGATGTGACAGACTTCTCGGCAAATCCAAGATGACTAAGTTACTGCAACATACCAAAAATGATACATGTACAAACAGGTGCTTGCACAGCTTAAAATTCTAACTATGATGATGAAGCTGAGGTCACAATGTTTAAACTGCTGATCAAACAGGCTAATGACTGAAAACTGCAAATCTGCATTTGTTATATTTTAAAAGATGTAACTTATTGATTAAAATATTAAGATGGGGACAAATCATATATTAAAGTAAATGGTTGTGCCAAGTTTAATTTTACCACTGGGCAGGACACAAACTCAAGTGTGGTGTTTGAAATGGTCCTGGAGGAACCACAGATTGAGATGTTTGTGCATTTTATACAAGTACATAATAGAGACGTCAATAATAATCTGAAATTCTGTACTATTTTCATATTTATCATTCTGCAGATTGTGTGAAGTTTTTTAATTCATTGTCCCTACTGTCCAGACAGATGTCATTTACCTGTTTAAAGTAACAGTGAAGTGTGAGGGTAGCAGTTTTTCAACATCTGTGATACATCTGCTTAATGACTTTGGGCCGCTTTAACAGCTTGTACAAAACAAAAGAACTTTTGTCCCCTATCTAAATTTTTCTTTGTTTCCATTCCACATTTTGTAGTTTACAAATACCTACATACCTCAATCACTCTTCATCATCAGCTGGAATTCCCAACTCTTCATCTGTCCACTCTGAGGCATCTGGCCATGGAAAGTGACCCTAGAGGAGAGATACATGGACAACATTTGACAAACCACATAATTTCAGGTTTGAACAATTACTAAATCTGCACACACTCAGTTGCTTTATTTTATGTGCACATAAAAAAATACAGAAAGTAAATAACTACAAGAATAAAACAGAATATAGAAATTAAATGACCTATATATGTGCCATAATGTGCTGGAGGCAGGAAAAAAAGCCATAAGGCTTGTTCAAGTTCACCTCCATTACAATGAAGAGCATAATTGATAACACAAATAAAGGAAAATATAGTTATTTATATGATCATGAAGATCCAAACTTATAAAATAATGAAAATGAATGTGCTAATGGGATTTTACTTTTATTTGTATATAAAATATCAAGTGTGGAAGCCACAACTCATAACAAATGTTATTACTTTTATTTCACAAAGTGGTGATTTAACTCGGATCTGGTAAAATGCTATGCTAGGCCATTCAAAGTCCGAAAGACAGTGGTCTTCTTGTTTTGCTGAAATATAGCCGTTTGACCAAATCTGGGAGGGCAATCCCTGCTCTTTTCAAATAGTTTCAGCACATAATGGAATCCACAATTCCAACAATGTATTTGAGCTCTAATGCTCATAGAGATATGACATTACCCCGATTGCAATTTTCTTAGTACCAAAAACCTACTCTCTTCAATACTTATTATATGGTGAGATGAAAAAGATGTGAGGCAAGCTGCTATTCAGCAGGACAATAATGCACAGCATTGTTCCAAGCAGGCCGCTGCCTTTCTGAAAACAACAGAAGCCGTGGTTTGCAGATATGACAGAAAATGTCACCTGATTTGAACTCTATGGTGGCAAGGAAGTGCAAAACACTATTTTATCTGAATCACTTCTACAAGTTTAACGAAATGCTTTTACAGACTTCTTTATAGGACTAGGTGTAATGGTCCCTACATGTTTATGGCAAGTGAATGAGTCTTAGGTGGAGTAGGATTTGGCACTGATGATCATGTGGTGCAACCAGCACTATGCATCATCAGTTGTGTGCCATGGCATCACTGGGTGTTTCAGCCATTTTCTCACCAGACACACTCTGCCAACGTTGGCACACCACAGGCTGATTAGTCCTGGTTGTGTGTGTAGTGCAGTTGCACCACATGGTCACTTGGCAGCTCACGATGTGCCACAACCAGTGAAAAACTTACCAAAACATTGGTGACCTTGGAACCAGTTTTATTTAAGTCGATTCATTTTATAGAACTCAAACCCAAGTTCAGTTCCTGGACAATGCAAGCCTTTCTGTGTGGAGTTTGCAAGTTTCTCTCCCTGTGTCTGGAAGGGGTTTCTTCCAAAAACAGGTTTGTTAGGGTAAAATCATCCAGCCTAGTGATTCTGACCATTAGCCTGGCTCTACAGTAGGAGATGGTTGCTCCAATGACATCAAAGAAAGAATGGGTTAAATGCTCAGGACAAATTTTGCTGTACAGTTGTATAATGACAACTACAGTACTTTACCTTTACATCCATGGCCCTTGGATCTAGTTCCAAATAATGCTAGTTCATCAAAGCCCCTCTAGCCCCACAGGAGCCGGACCTAACGCAGGGAAGTGGGGCTTGGAGGTCGGAGCACAGTTTGAGTTCTGGAAAATAAATCTAGTTCTATGATCCTGAGCTGGTTCCTGGTTCCTCAAGTACCACTAATGTTTCCATAGAAGTGTAAAAGTGTTTCAGGTAAATGTAATATTTTAAACTTCTTTCCCATCCACCTCTTGTGGAACACAATTGAGAGGAACGTTGGTTTCCTACTATCCCGCACCTCTGGTAGGTCATCAAAGACGAATATAAAAGTGGCATAAAAACCCTAGGTAACTTTAGGACCAATGTTGCTCTTAGAAAAAACAAACAACGGTTCTCACAAAAAAATATTGACGGTGTGGATACTGACGATATATAGACTGAACAAACTCGTCACCGCAGTTTTGAGAAAACGTAACATTTGACTGAATGCAATACCAGTTATGTTAAAGTATAACACGATGTCTACAGTTTAATGAACTTTGAGACAGTTCAATCATATACTGTACAAACTAATAAGCATGTACCCTGTTTGAGGTCTACCACTTACACGTTCATTAGAATGAAAGTCGTGTGTGGTCTAAATGCAAATGTGTGACTTCTACTTACCAGGACTGCGTCGGGTTCGTGCCAGCAATACCAAAGTATCCAAAACCACATGACACCACTGAGGATTTCGGACTCACGGACCTGCTTCTTGGTTATCTGTGGGTACTGTCGGTACTGTGGCTCAATATGCGGCCCGTCGCTAGCTCTACCAGAACGACAAATACACCACAAAGTCAGAAATAGCAGATTAGAATAAAATGAAACGTAATTCAAATAAACACTGTCATAGCATCTGAGTTTTGAGTCGCGAGTTGCAAACATTCTGCATCGCGTTTCTATGTCGAAGTCAAAGCTAACGTTGAAGCTAAGAAGCTATCGAGATGGACAATACTTACTTTCGGATCGTTATCCTTGTTGGGCCGCGTCTAAGCAGCTGAGCACCTGTCCGAAAAAAACCTAACGCCCTTCCAAAGGAAGACATATTTGCTTATAGTCAAGCAATGTCTTCTCTTTGACTATATACAACAAAATATTTGTCTGCCCGAGAAGTCACCTTCTCCTTTTGTCATTATCAGACCTCGTAAGAACCACGGTTGTGATTGGACAGAGAATACTGACGTTAACCAACATCCTGAGCTGATTGGTTGAACAACAGCCCGTTATTACAAACAGCGCCCCCATCTGTTCCGCTGAATATATCATTTAAATTCTTGTAAATTATTCTAAGATTCATTAGCTGTACAAAATTACAATGGCATTACATATTTTAATACGGTCAGTTTGTTTAATGTGTTTAATTGTTAATGTGAAATATAACATTTAGAAGAAAAAAGTCCAAAACCCATTGCACGGCGACTGAAAGTGTAAAATCAGCCCCCAGGCCCGTATTTATATTTCAAACAACCAAAAGAGCACATTTGAATAAAGAGGAACAAATTGGATTGGTAGTCATATAGACCACATTATATAAATAAAATGGTTTATGCCAAGATACGTTAATTTTTTCCCTATGTATGGAGACGTATTGGACACCCTGTATAAATAATGCATTCATTTTAGTCATTCTTATTAGTGGATTTATTTTTTGCCATGCATTATGCTGTTAATGATGCAAACATAACTTCAGGAATACAAGTATTCTGGTTTGTGTTTCAATTCAATTCTTTATTTATTTCAGCCAGTGCAACAACTTACATGCCCATATGTAAAATAAAATACAATTTTAAAAAAAGAGTATAAACAAGGGTAACAACATTTTGGATAAAATGATATAAAATATTCTTATCAGTCCACTTAAAAACAATACAACTGCTGCACAGCCTAGTTTCGGATCCAATATACACATCTGACTTGATTTTATATATATATATATATATATATATATATATATATATATATATATATATATATATATATATATATATATATATATAAACGCAGATTGTTGACAAATGATTCAAACTTGTTTTTAATTTCTATGTATTTTGCTCACATTACAAAAAAAATGTATATATAAAAGTGAATCCTGTATTTGCTCCGCTAGATGGGGACAATGGTTAAACAAAGCCATGAGCAAGACTGACCTCGTACTGGGGTTGTGTTGTGTTTTAAGTTATGCGGCCGTTTGACGAGTAAACGTCTATATTTAAGTTAAACGTGACGCTATGTGACGTGATTAAGCAACTGAGATTGATAAAACCATAGGACTGACGGCGCATGTATATGTCAATGCTGAACGTCAAATTTGGTTCGGACAATTCATCTTAAATTACAACAGATATATAACTGTAAAGTCTACTGTACAAAAGTCACATTGCAGTATTTGTGGTTGTCCACGAAATAAGGATGTCAACTTCCCGAAATATGAAAACAGGAAATAGCAGTGAGCCGTGAGCGCGCACGGCGCCGCCGCCGCCCATGACTGCTGGATCAATGCACTAAAAAGAAAAAAAATATTTCAGGACGCCATCTTGTTCCCAGTCGATGATGTTCACGTATTTTTTCAACGTAGGGAAGTCGCTGTATAATCGTTCGCTGTAAATAATCCACAGTCCGTTTGATGTGCAAATATGCAATTTCGCGTTAAGATGATGATATTTTAACACCCAGACCTCCTGTTGAAAGGACTAATTCGCCATAATGCCACATTGTTACCTAATGGCGCCTGGACGTCGTTGCTCTCCGGTTGCACCCCTCTCCCCTCGCAGCTCAGAGCCCGCCCACAAATACTAGCAGCATGATGTCATCAGAAACCCACAATTTCTCTAAAATGACAATTTTTCACCAGCAGTTGTGGACAAATGATAATCACTCGACAACATTAAGGCTTAATATAAAAATACGCTCGATCGGCTTGACCTTAGATCTGTGTAATATACGACCACCAGACCCAGTGTGGTCATGGAAAATCCATGCCACCCCCCCCAAAAAATCAAACGAATCTTTCAATATCTGTATCCTCCACGCTCGTTTACGAACATCTTCGATGGCAAGCTGGTGAGGGTGGCTCAGTTCTAACCTCCGTCCGCCCTCAAGTTTATTTCATACAACCACACTGCCCATTTCGCCATACAACGGCAGATGCAGCGATCCTCCTATAGTGCGCATGCGCGTGGGGATGCGGTTAAGAGTGGAGGAGGGTCAATAAATGGAAACGATGAGAACATCCTCTCGCTACATATGATGTCAAAGGGATTTCTACCGACATATTTCTGAATATGTGACCGCTGCAGGTTTATTATCACAATAAAAGTGTCAGAAAACGCGTTTGACTATGTTTTGCTTGTCAAAATGTTTCAGCGGTAGTGTAAGATTAAACCACAACGGGCGAAGTTCACAAACAATGCTATGGCATGAAATAGATAATGCGTCCTACGAAAATCACACAGGCTTTGAGAATATTTTTCAACAATGACTGCGCACAATGGATGTTAATTTCCATTTTAGTCTTAACATTGGAAGTCACCACCTTTTATATTACATATTCAATCAACTGTCTTCTACTTCAAGTCACATGTCTTAAATATCCAACTTGGAGCGGCCTTTAGTATGGGTGTGTGATTTGTGACACGTTCAATTACTAAGCCTAAATATGAGTATGTAACCTCTTGTCTTTGTACACATTTTGAGCTCCATGTTGAGTGTTTCATAGGCCGTCCCTTCCCAGCGTCAGTTTAATGCACAAAAAGCGGGTCTTGTGAAAGGGTTACATAACATCTTAGTTGCCTCCCACTGCGTTGAGTATCAGATTTAGGTCCTCCGTTGACTCATGGCAGTTGTAAAATGAAGATTTCACCTCAAATGGCCATATTTGAATCTAACTTTAGGTGACATTCACGTAAAATGTTTTTGCAGTGGTGAGAACAATGCATGGATACCGATATACTGTCCAATTAATCCAAATAGATAATGCAGTCAAGTCTCAACTAGGAAGCCTTGCCACGATGAGGTATAGCGTACAATAAAATGTGGAAAAACAGAACTGAATATGCAGAGTGCCCAAACCTGCTTCATCCTGTAGACAAGGCTTTGACATCCAGATTCAATTAACTTTACTTTCAAATGACAATTATATTATAGAATGAATGCTGCGCAAATTGTTAATTTATTATCCAATAACTACAGCACGTTAAGAAGCGTCATTAGTTCGTTCGTATGTGCAAGTACTCCAATTTACCAGGTATATAAAATAGTGCAGTACAAGTTATCCAAAGCTTCACCGACAGAAATAGCAAAAGCTTGTGAAATTATACCAGTGAACGCGCATGGAGCTCGGCCATGACGCCCCTGTGATTTCGGGCTTGTAGCCCCGCAGTATGTGGAGGCGGAGCTCCTGTTCGGTGATGGGGAGGGAGGGGGCTAGTGGGGGAGGCGGAGTCTCAGTAGTCCTGGCAGGGCCGCCATTTTTGCAAAGGGAAAAGAGACTGGTTTGAGGGGATCTAATTTCTAAAAGTCGCCGTTGATTAAGGCACTATTTTAACGGTTTTGGATTCATACCTAGTTAAATTAGGGTGCCCGCGTAAAACAAGAGCCAAGGAATTTTGACAGGGACGGTATTTGTGGAGGACACGTTTTAATACAAACAATTTAAAGCTTTGCTAGTGATCCGCAGTGTGGACAGAAGTATTGTTTTGGTTGTGGAAGCTCTGTGGAAAGCGACGGGGGTCTTACCCAGGTCCCCTTTTTCGCTATTCGGGTCTTCCAAAGTGGACATAAAACGGTGAGTAACCCGCATTAAGTAGTATTTGTAGGGTCAGCCCAAATCCGACCTAGAAAGCTATTGTTGGCTTTAGTTAGCTGGCTAGGCATATCATGCTGATGCTGGCTAACATAGTTGTAGTATCAGCTGAGTGTTACTGGCTAGCTAATGGATCACCACCGTTACTTTGGGATGTAGAAGCGTTTACTCATTTACATTTAACCTGTCAAAATGTGAAAACTGCAATCTAGATGACGTAAGTTTCCAGTGTAACTGTCCAGTTGGCAAGCGATACGCCAGGAGACCACTTGCTAGCTAGCGCATGCTATTAGCTGAATTAGCTTGAAACAGACCAAAAGATCTGAGTTTTCGTTGATAGAATGTCAGCACACGAGCAAATTGGTACATATTGTTTAAGAATTGCAATCATTAGTATACTTGTATACCATATTTTAGGTGTAACCTTTATAGTATTAACACATTAAAGTTAACCCCAATCGCATAATGTATTGCCATCGCTTCATATGCACCGTTAACAACAGTTAACATTACAGGCTGTGAACTTGCCTTTACAATATTGAGACATTATTCGTACGTTAACGAAATATAACTAGAACACAAGGGGATCTTACTGAGCCATACTTTGACACAGTGGCACTGCGGGCCATATTGCGCTTGGTTTCGTGGTGTAAATAGTGTAACCCCATAATGTTACGCGCTTTATTTATACAACACTTAATGTACATCGTACCAATTCGCGACTGCAGCGAGGAGCAAACGCGCCAATTTGATTGACTTATGTTACTCAAACACAATATTCGCAACATTGGTACACAGTAAAGAAAACTGTTAGATTAAGCATTGGTTACAAACTTGATTTTGTCGTGGTGGCTCCCATCCTGCTCAACCAGAGCACGAGACATTATTTCCGTTCAGCAAATTTCGTACAATGCCACTGTTCAAAGTCAAAGAACAAATGAACTTTTACATGCAGGTCAACAAAGGCATTAAAATTGCCTATTATGTGCTCGTCAAGTCAAAGCAGACGCGGCTCTAAAATGGTTTAAATTCCAAACTACATTGCGCAGTAATAACGTGTATGTCACTGAGCTTTAATACAAGCGCAGTTACAAGATCGAGAAAGAAACAAGATTAACGTCAGTGCAATACCCGACAAGCAGTATTTCATTGTAATCGGGCTTAAAGTACATTTCGCGATCACTTAATTTAGATTCAGGGTGTACTAGGTTCAAATGCTGCAAGCGTGGGGGAGGGGATGTTCCATTTGGGCATCTCGCCCCAGTCATACAATTTGTAACTCCCATCTCAGTTGGCAACCCCAGCCATACTGGACTATACTGTCGCACAAAGACGATTTTCATGACCTGAAACAAACGTCCAAATGGATGGGTAGTTTTTCATAGTCGACGCTGGTGGTGTCTCCCTTCACTGTCAGCGAAAAGCCAAGTATTAATCCACGTCTTTCGTGTCGGTCCTAGCTTACTTTGCTAACTTTAACCCACTACGCATTATGCTGGTAACCGTTAGCTTAGTGTATTCCCGTCCGCGGTTAATTTTGGCCTGTGTTTACATACCAATCATGAAAGCGATTCATATCCTACAGTGTTAAACGTTCCCCAACTATTTTTCGATCAATGGCTAAATACTAACATGTAAGGTATCCCGTGCTTCGACTGACCTGCTACCCAAATGCCATTACATATAGCCTGCTACATTTCGAGAGGCCATTGCTGGCCATAATTGCTAGCCGATTAGCTTGCTGGCTTTGCTTTCGACGAATTTACAAAAAGCCTATTTGTAACAACACAGAGACTGTAGCGACAGAGTGATACTTAAGGTAGAATGTATGAAAGAGGCGATTGAATGCATTCTTGGGGATTTTCTTCCCATGGCGAGGCTCCCCTGGTTTACACGATTGTCTCGCCGTCCTGAGAAAAGCGCTATGAAAATGGCGACAGCACCAGGGTGTTGTGGTAACATAATAGCAACGTTGTACCCTCCACACCCCTATCGGCAGGACTGACTGCAGCGCCGACATACTCGCTGTATAGCAACTACACAAAACATGATTTTTAGTTCAGCTCTAACATGACAATACGGCTACTAACGTGATAATGTGTACGTCATTTCTTTTTAAACCTGCAATCTATGCTTGCTGATGTATCGGCCAACGATTCGTGTCGTGCCTATTTCCAAATCGAATAACATAGTGGCCCTGTAACATGCGTCACGCCGTATGCTTGTGTTTCGTGATGTGAAATTGCATGTTTGATTAGAGAGATGTGCAGTGGTAGAACATTAGTTAAATAGACAGAGCCCTGTAAAGACCCAACTGATAAACATTCACAGGCATAGTAGTAGCAGTGTTTAGCAAAGTGAATTTATTTTACTCTCCCTTTGCCAAAGATAACCTCCCTGAAATTGTCTTAACAACATTATGTAGATTCTCCTCCACACATGGTTTTCATTTTCTCTGTAGTTTCCTTTTGTGTACATCGCAACACAAAGGCTAGGTAATAATAGGGAGTATGAATGTCATTCCAAATGGACACATATTTAAGACTTTCTATAGAAACTCAAATACTGGAGGACCCTCAGTTTAAAAGATGCTTAACATTGCACTTTATTTTAATGTCAAATAAGTGTCATTAGGATTTTTGTATTTCATTTGATTATTTTATTTCTCCCTAACGTGTATAATTGGAGCAGAGTACAGACTTCAAAACATCAATGAGAGCTGAATCAATAGGTCGCATTTTGTTTCTAGATAATAGAGAGTTACAGTGGCTATACACACACACACACACACACACATATATATATATAATCAGTCTAGGATCAATAATAATTGAGACATTTGTGTGGTTGCAGTCGAATCAAGGCTACTTTCTAGTATAGAGGTTTTAAGCTTGTCGCCTCACTAAGTCCTATGATTGTGTGGCACAGCTGTCCTTTCCTTTTACATCACCCTGTGGGACAAACTTTGGCTCAAATGCCGTTACTATTGCCAGAGAGCATTCCCCCCCCCTTTTTTTCATTTCATTTCTCCTGACAGTTCTGGTGTCATTTTGGGGAAGAGAAGGAATTTTGTAACGGCCGTTAAGAAGATTGAAGCATTAACTCTTGTCTTCCAGATTTTATACAACATAATATAATTTTATTTAAAATCATTAATAAATGTAAATACAAGCAAACTGACTATAAATTTCTATATTCTAATGTATTGTTCATAATGTCAACACTCACAGACACTATGAAGGTGATATCGATGTACAGTGATGCATTATATGGCACAGACTTCCAAAACTCCCCATCACTTTTCTGTCTGAAACTGGAAAGCTCGAGATAAATACACAAGGGCTGGGAAAAACTACTGTCTAATGCCAAGGGCAGTTGCATGGCCAGGGATGAACCAAATCATCAAACATTTCACTCCCTCTGTGGAGAGATTTTTCCCTCTGAGTAGGGTCCCTGTTGCCAGTAATCAGATGGCCTTTTTTCTGTTGAAGTGTAGAGACCTGTGTATGAGTGCTCACCCTTTTCATCTGTCTCCACAGTAATAAAGCCAACTATTTTAAATACCTGCAGAAAATGTGCCTGGTTGCCTTATATGTCATGTGTGTTTGCTTGCTGTATTGACAGATTTTGACTGAAACCCCCCCACTACAGGGACTGAGCACATTCTAGCAGGTGGCAATGAGACACAGTAGTCTCAAATGACACACCTCCACTCTAACCCCAACCCCTAGGCAGACGTCAAGACATGTATGATTTAAGATGTGCAAAAACAACTTCATGTTTTTAGTGTCAGATGAGGAGGAGAATAAAGGGGTCAAGCGTTGATAATATTTGTTGATGGTTTACATAATTGATAGGGCAGATGAAGATCATGGACTTGTCATCTTTCTCAATGACATCTCCTGTATTTGGGAGACCGCCTCTTGCTTTTCTGGTCTCGCTTGTCTCCACACAGTAAATGCTCAACCTCAAAATTGTAGCATCCCAGTCTAGGAGAATTGTGTTTGTCTGTAGATACACACCCATTTATGTGAGGCTAAGCAATGTGGCTACAGCAATGTCTCCAGTGATCTCACTTGTGTGATGCTCAGACCCCAAGAGATGAGGAGACAAAGCTGCCTGACTCTGGGGCCTGACATAGTCACATGACATCCCAGCTGGGAGGAGAAGCCAGGGCTCAGGTGACCTGTTTTTGTGTTGCTAGTTGTCCTGTAACAGATCCCTCTTTAAAATAGCAAGCTGCGTTCTCGACAGGTGGCTTTAGGGCCGAGGCTGCAGTCCTTCTACAGCTTGCCTTACCAGGTTCTGGTTGTAGCGCCCGTGTTACAGTATCGTTCATGGTTGATGGTTTGCACAAAGAGTGGATGTGGCATTGATGTTGGTGATGTAACAGCACTGTGGTTCAAGCTCAAAATTGATCATCAAACATTGCTGTAATGGAACCTGAATGGCTCTTACTGTCGGTTTGCTCTGTAGATGCACACACTGCTTACATTTAAGTTAAATGCACACCGTTTTCTCTAAATGCTGTAATTAGCTTGCAGCTGCACATGTGTCTTGTTACTCTGAAAATCAGAATTCATCCAGGGACATTGTGATATTGATCTTGGTCTCAAGGTCAGTCACTGAAATACATTTTAATATAATTTTCTTAGTTGAAATGAATAAATGTATGTGTAATTTACACATTTTCACTGAAATTCATCGTTGACCAAAAAGACTGCTGTGATACTTTGTAAGAAGAAATAAGTGCAATGAGGAAATTATACTCCAGGAGTTCTCCTGCACACATATTGCTCAGAATATACCAGGGTTGCCCCAGCTTTGTTACCAAACCATGTTCTTGGAGACTTTAACTAACTTAGATCCTGATTTAAAAAAAAAAAAAAAAGAGGACAGAAGGTGTTACATTGATTCTCATTGTTTTCCTTATCAAGACTTTGCCATTTTTAATATTTCTTGATAATGCATAATTTTTAGATGTCATATTTTTGTGCTTAAGATCTTAAAGTATCAGAGCAGCTTGAGGGTTGTGTTTCTTGCTTTGTTTCATCGTCAAACTGCACCACTACTGAAACCTGTTTTTTGTTGACTGATTAAGGTGGTATGATAAACCGGGATATGATCACTCCAACATCACTGTGCTTTATAATCTGAGATTAATGATGATATTTTTTTGCACTCGCAGGTATACAGTTCCTTTTGTAGCCACTAAAATTGCTTGTGTGGATGCTCCCATTCATATCTGCTCTGTATGATGTATGACCTCACCTTCACTGCTCAAGTACAGAGGGAGTACCGCCAGCCATGGGTACGCTGATTTATGAAGGACAGGGCAGATGCAGTGTGTCTCATTGTGGGCACATTGAAAAAGAGGACCAGGCCTACATTTGATCTGGGCTATGCTTCCTGTTATGCCTATATTTGTGTAATATAGTTTAATTTGTTGATTTGCTGAGTCATTGTAGTAGCTATAAGGTTCACCCACATCAGCTGTGGGATTCAGGTGGAATCCCTTGGTACTCCTACTTATCAAAAAACATAATCTATTGAGATTTGGCTGTGAAAACAAGAACAAAACTGCTCTTAGAAATTAGGCAGTGGTAATAAACTGAAGAGAAAGGGAAGCCATTTGTCTATAGCGGCACAGTTTAAGTGTTATGGTGTGGGTTTTCCCTCACTTACTTCAGTGCGGTTCTTGCTTAAAAGGATAGTTATTCCCCTCACAATGAAGTGACTGTGTCCCCTCAGTGAGGGAGGGTAGGAACGGAGACTGGTCTAGGATATGTGCTCTGCTCCGCCACCCAGAGTCCACCTAGGTCTAAGCTGTGTAGCGTCACTGTCAGACAGACCACATGAACACCTCCCCCCACTCCACTGCCCTCTGAAATGGTGGGGCTGTGGATGATTTCCGAAGCTTCCTACAGCATGGGGAAATCCGTTTCCAACATGAGCATATTCAAAGAAATCGGATCCCTAGTAAAACTAAAGCACAATCTGTTATACCGTTTTCAAATTTCTGTGTCTTTTTATGTATCCCTCTTAATACTCACCTGTCCCCGTGCATGTTCCCCATTCACCCACACTTTGCTCCTCTCATATGCTTCTATAACAGCAGTGGATTTAAATGGTTTCTTCCAATCTCCTTGTAATTGGGAACTGTGACACTCCCCTTCCCCTCTGCTCCCTGTTTCTCTCTTAGGTTTATTTAGGAAGTGCAAGGAGGGACAGAAATCCGGTTGGGTGGGGTGGCTGGGCACAGGAAGGAGGGTGGTAGGGTTTTTTTTTTCACCCCTCTCCTCTCTTTAGTTGTTTCTCTAAGGTGATAGACAGCTCTTCAAGAGGAAGTAGGAGGAGCAGCAGAGTCAGTAACAGTGCAGCTCAGATTTAGTCAGGAATGCAGCTGTACTGTACTTGTTTTTTTCTTTTTTTTTTCCTCACCGCCTTTTGTCAGTCATGACTGTGTCTGGCTGCAGTAGAGTGCACATATGTTTGCACACTACTCTGAGCCTCCTTATAGAGGAATGCTTAGCGGGCCAGGGGTTATCTGTGTGTGTGTGTGTGTGTGCACGCACATTCCTCAGCAGTGACAGCAGGATTCCCTGGATGAAGTGGAGGCAAACCTAATAGATGAAGGAACCAACTGGCTGCCTCAAAGGCGAGCTATTTAATAGTACTAAAACATTTTTTGGTGGGGGGGTGGAGTTACATCACCTTCCATCAACTAATGTTCTTCCCCATGATATAACCATGCTGTTTTATTACAGTCAGAAGTCACATAAAGAACAAGAGAATTTGGAAGGTGATCTTACAAATGCTCCTGGGTGACACGTACACCCAGGGGTCTTTTTCCTCCTATTAATTAGGCCTGAAGCTGACAGCTGTCATGTTTGTGAGTCTCCCACTTGTGCTTTTGGCATACAAGTGAACTTATGACAACCAGTCTTGGAAAATGTAATAATTGGGTGTTTTATTGATTTAAATATTCAAGATATTTTGTGATTTGATGTATTTACTGCTATGAAGAATCCTTACTTTATGTATTTCCATGATATAAATGAGAATTTACTTTTAGTAGCACCAGCAAGTAGTGAAATACACCTTTCCTGGAAACTGTGTGAAGGCATGTGCTTGAAATTGAAAGGGTATGCTTGTTGAAAGAGATTGTAAACATAATGGGTAAGCACAGACAGGTTTTGATGTGACATTATGATTGCTTGTGAAAAATGTCCCCATTTCATACATGTCTATACTTTGCCAACTTTTCTCCCATCTACACTGTGAGCTGTGATCTGAGCCTTTGTTTGGCCCCTGTGTGTATGAGCAGGCGGAGGTGTGACCTCCAGCCTATTTTGTCTTGGCATCTGTCCCTCCCACTAATCCCGCTTATCAACAGAGCTCTCTGTATCAGGGGCAGCCACACTGACACATATGCTCTCGTCTGGATTCAGATAGGCGCAAATACCTTGTTTAATAATTCTAACGACATACACTGGCCAGTGCATAAAGTATTAGCCTTCCATTGAGGGACTAAATGCATAATATATTCATAGTCTGACACTTAATGTTATTAATTATTGAATATTATATCTTGCATAAGATTTGGTGTGCATGGCTAGACATGCTAACAATAACGGTGGTAGTGTGTGTGTGTGCGTGGGGAGGGCAGCACATATAGAGGAAATTTTATGCGGTCTTAACAGGAAATGTTGTGTATATGCAAGTGCTCAGAATAGAGTGTCCAGCTTTTGGGGGGGGGGTGCTCTGAGTGTTGCCTTTTTTCCTCCCTCCTTTCATGGCGATAACTGCTCTGTGTTCTCTTGCTCCCCTATGTGGGTGCTTCCTTGCAGTGCAGCCTTCTGCATTCCTGGTAAACAGAGTGTAGAGGTCGCTTTAGCGCAGTCCACAGCAGCAGCAGTTCCAATATTGTATTCATTGCCTTTTACATTAGCCAGGAGTACAGCTTTTGAACAATGTCATAATCTGAGGGAATCCCCCTCGTCAATTTACTGGTGCGAAAGTTTTAATCATATACTAACATGTTGGAAATACCCCACTTTCACTATGATTTGTATTTTTAGGTTTGCTATAACCTAGTTATAGCAAGTAGCAACTGCACTGGTAAGTGCAGTTTTTTTCACAAAGAAAAATTGACACTGACCTGATTACCTGCTAAACAATGCTAACATGTTCTTTCTTGTCTCCCTCTGTTGGTCTTTATCATAACCCCCCCCCATTTCTTACTATATCTTCAGGCCTCGTGGATGCACTTAGATGTCTGCAATGAGTGCTGTGGCTGGCATGCCTCAGTGTTTTGGACTGCCATTCTCTGGACTCAGTAGGACAAGAACTGATCAGCAGAGAACGTCATGAGCATAGTCATCCCAGTAGGGGTGGACACAGCAGACACCTCATACCTGGACATGGCTGCGGGCTCAGAGTGAGTAATGCTGACTGCACACTAAACCATTACTGTTTACACATTTGATTCCCAATCTACCCCCTTTCCTCTCCTCATTTCTTCTGCATTTCTATCGGGTTTTTCCCCAACATTATTTTCCATTACATTTAATTTTGATTAATGACCTCTGCTCTGTATTATGTTATTGCCTGGTCCGTTATCTTGCGAGTTTTATTAAATGTACTTGTCTAGCATACACTTATTTGTAGTGTCACTACCACACTCTGCTACACATGCCCCAACATGCTCTTCATTATGAGCTTTGCCATTCTTTTTTTCTATATCTAGATCCCCTCTTGTTACAGTTAGTCAGAAAGGAATTTGCAGTCCATGTATGCAGGGTTGACTCGCTCTGTAGCAGTAGTGTCTGCTATAATGGATAGTTGTGTGTTACAGTACGATTGATTATACCTGCACTCAACTAGTGCTTATTGCATTGGCTTTCTTATTGGTCAGCTATTAACTACATCTGCCTATGTGAACTGGCTGTAAGCCCAGAACCTAGATGTATGTGTGTTGTCCGTGATGAAACACTTACTATGTGGAGAACACACAGGCATATACATGATTTTCCTCGATCCTTTTTCTTATGTTGCTTGAGTTGCTGTCAGCACTTGTGTACGCTGCATTCAGTCAGTGAAGTGGGATGGTGCACGCAGCCATGGCAACAAGCCTCCTTCTGCTCCTCCTCTTGATTTCCTATAGTCTTGTCAAGGACATTGCTATGGCCTTTTCTGGACAAATAAATTAAGCAAGAGGTTCTCGTATGACTAAAGACTAACACACGTCATCAACTTATGGAGGGGCTTCTGTCTCTTTAAAAGAGAGAGGGCCCTCCTCTGCCTTGATCAGAACTGTTGCCGTGACAGCTTGTGTTGCCATGGTATCTGCCCCTCACACCGCTCCCTCCCCTCTGCACTGCGCAGGGTCTGTTGCCATGGTCACTGGCCTGAGTGACAGGTGGCCCTCACATAGATATGGCATCTTGAACAGTCCCTCCGCTCCCCTGCCCCCTCCTCTTCTCAATGGAGCTGTGCTTCCACAGGGTGGGGGGGTGGCCTAAGCCCTCTGCCTTGACTCCCTCACTCACTCTTTGTCTGCCCATGACTTGTGTCCTACATGCTACAGATTTATTCACAAGCAGATAACAAGCTTGAAAGGGGCTTCCACCTGCTGCTACGCATGTTCCATCCACAGCAGAGGCACGTAGCTGGACAAACGTATACACAGAGAACACCTCTTGAAATATATGTGCGTGCCAGCTGAGTCTGGAACAGTGGGGCTGGCTACTCACCAGAGAAACAGCGTCACGTCGTTTCCACATCCCCCTGAAGTCTGCAGCAGCGTGACCAGCTGTTGGCTAATGCAGTGTGCATGTCCACAGTGACACACAGCCCCAGCGTGCGCGCTCACAAATGCGTAGTGTTGCCATGGCAGCAAGTAGGAGCTCTTAGGGAGTGAAGGCGTTGCCTCTGGCTGTTCAGTGCTGCTCTTTTTCTCTCCTGCTGTTGATCTCTCCATTCTTTACGCTTGTCCACCCTGCTCTATTAGCAGGTGTTTGCATTTTGAACGACAATCTGTTCTTGTTAAATACTGTTGACATTCATCTACTATAAATAGTACATACCGTATGTAGCTGCCACTTTCACTGAAACTATCATTGACCTTGTCTTTTCATTCCCTTCTATTTTACTCAACTTTCCCTGTTCGTGATCTATGCCATAGATGTGCTGGAGTCAAATCATGAATGATTGCATGTCTGCAAATGTCCCTTTGGCATGTGTGAAACATGAATGATACAAACCATCTAGCTATGCATACATACATTTAGAGCTGGAATGTAAACTCATAACTACTGAAATGCATGTTTTCCATTCATATTTGGGATCATTTAGTTTATATTTTTAGCTCTGACACAAAATAATACATCATTGTTGGGTTGTTTTTTGTTTGTTTGGCATCCTGTTTTTTTTTTGTAAATGAGCATCTCATCATGTTTGTTTTCAGTGTCCTTCCTACAGATTTTTAATATGTTGCTTGAAAAACGTCTGCCATGTTCTGACCATAATGGTTTAAAATCACATGTAAATCTTGTTTGCATTAAACTTTGAATTACAATGAAACATTAGCATTTAAACATGTAAGACATCCATAAGTATATAATTATATTTAATGATATCAAACATGTCATAATTAAGATTTTGGGGTATATTACCCATACCATTCAAACATGCGTATCCCTTTCTCACTAAAATGACAAGCCAAGTCACTAAATTTGTCTTCTGTGGAGTTGTTTTACTTTTTTTTCTCGTTACTTTTTGTGCAATTCATTCAGCTGGAAAGCCTGCAATAGCACAGTCCTGATTTGTCCTGTGAAGCCTTTTAAACTTTCCCTACTGACTGGTACGTTCCTAGATGATATCAAAGATGCCACTATAAGTGTAGACTTTGATCAATTTAATCATTGATGTTCAAAAGGATATTAACCTTACTGCTGAACATTTATTGTGTAATTTGGTTTAATTCACTTTTGGTTTTTAAAAGCTGTGTGGTGTATGAGTCAGAAATTGCATGGCAGTTATTGTCTTGAGTCCTACCTAATGATAGACCCGCCTTCATGCGTTTACTTGTGTTTTCAGTTTGACACTGAAGACTTGAGCAGCAGTACTCACAGGAAGTGTTGCACAGTGCTTTTACAGCATGCATCAACAGCAGTAGTGCAGAGAGTAGCTCTCAGGTGTCATACCACTACTTCACCTTGGGACTCCTTTTAAAAGACTTAAGGAAAACAAAGGACTATAAGCTGTGATAAAGGTAGACACATTTGTATTTTAAGTTGTAATGCCATTAATATTTGCTCATATTATTTGTGATCTATATTTGGGTGTTTTCTCTGAGTTTTCTGAATGAGATTTTAGTTAATGTCATTTGTGGAAGTAAGTTATATCAGAACAGTGACAAAAATGCTGCACATCCTGTTGTTCTTATCTTATTTACTATATACTTAGAAAACTAGCAGTGGTTGTCTCAATAAAGTTTGGTGTTTGAGTATTTTGTTAAATAGACCAAAGGACATCACCCTGTTAGCTGTCAAATAAATTATTTGATTCTTTATGGATCTCTTTGACCTTGGAGCAATTCCTTTTGACACATTGCAGTGAAAGAAATTCTTAGCAATTATTTCCCATGATTGAACCATTAACTCATGGGTATTACTCTCGCAGGAATAGCTACCTTACCTTAACTCAAACTTTGCTCGCTGCCATTATCTCTCACATGCCTTTTGGTCTGTTGTCTTCAATCTCTTTCAATTTCCCTCTCTTCCTCTTTGTACTGGTTTGTCTTGTCATGCCAGCCATGCCTCTAGAGGCAGCCCTCAGCAACTGTAGAATACATTAGTCATGTCATAATAAGGGTGGGTTGGTCTCAAACAGCCCAACAGGCTCTCTTCCTCAGTGAATCTGAATAAAGTGGATCTGCTGGTTTGATATGAATGAGTTTGAAAACCTGTGTGGCTGAGGTGGTGTTTTACTGATATCTGCCTTGCAGATACAAGTTTCTTTCTGCCCTAGCTTATTTCTGTATTACACTGGCATGACAGCAGCCACAATGTTTATGGATTTGCAGTGGCCCACTGCCCATTCTTTTATATCCCTGCCTCTGACATGTACACAGTTTCTTACAATACAGGAAGTCAAAAGACATAAGCTCATATAGTAATTATTGAGAATTAATTTATTTGTGTTTCTGTTCAACAGACCAGAATCGGTGGAGGCCAGCCCTGTGGTGGTGGAAAAGTCCAGCTACCCACACCAGATCTATAGCAGCAGTTCTCATCATTCCCACAGTTACATTGGCCTGCCCTATGCAGTGAGTATCCTCTTGAGACCCAGAAGGTGTCGGGAAAGTACACGTTTTTGCTTTTTGCAATTAAGCAATGGCCTATATTGGAAATATGATGCTTTTTAAAAATATATATATTTTATGGACTGTCCTATTGTGGTGGGTAGTTTTGTGTGTGTGTGTTTTGGGGTGTAAAAGGTGTAAATTCCTTGTTCTCAATTATGAGGTTAAGTACACAGATTATTCTTGCTCTCTTACAATACCTAGAACTCTTTCTTTCTGTTAATTGGATAGTGTAGTACAACTAGTATTTAGGTGTGCTATAAATGGTGTCCAGCTCCATACTGGCATTCTAAATTCTCCTGTGGTGGTAAGACATATTTACTTATTCAGTCATAATGACAAAAGTGATGAATGTAATGAGTATAAAAGGAAAAAATATATTGTAGTGTAACGGTGGTGGTGGTGGTGAGGATCTTAAGTTTGTTGACCATTTCAACCACATTTTTTGATGATGGCATCCTTCTGTCTCAGAAGATAATGGATCTGCGCCGAACTTTAAGTAGCTGGCTTGCAGTGCTTGTTGTGGCTGTGCAGTCCAATCCTGGAGTGGCAGACTGTTGCAGTTGATGCAGATGAACCAAATGTGTGGCACAAAATGTACAGCCGCACTGTTTTGTAAATTATTATTCCATAAAATTGTGATTCATCAACATTACATGTTTCGTCCAGGACCATAACTATGGGGCACGGCCCCCACCTACACCACCAGCTTCCCCTCCTCCCTTAATGTTGAACCGACAAGGAGAGGGGGGGTTGTTTGTGCCAGGCGGGCAGGACGAAGCATCCAGGGGCACTACGCTCAGCACTTCAGAGGATGGCAGCTATGGGGCTGACATCACCCGCTGCATCTGTGGATTCACCCACGATGATGGCTACATGATCTGCTGTGATAAATGCAGGTAAGACACCATTTTGACTCTGGCCCTTGTTTTGTATGTTAAGATGATGTGATTCATGATCATATTACTAAAGTTTTTATTTCATTTTTATTGTGTAAGAAAACTTAAATTTTCATTTTGATTTCCTCAGTGCCTGGCAGCATATAGACTGCATGGGCATCGACAGGCAGAACATTCCTGAGACCTACCTGTGTGAACGCTGCCAACCACGACACCTTGATAGAGAAAGGGCCATCCTCCTTCAGACCAGGAAAAGAGAATGTTTGTCTGGTAAGTCAGACCACACAAACTGCTATCTTTATTTGTGTGATTGATGCTCAAACATGAGATGTAAGCAAGTTTACCCCCCCCCCCCTCCCACACACACACACAGCTTTCCATGTTTGGCTACAGGGGACAAAACAAAGTGATATAATTAATTATTAACAATTTCTAGATATGGTTAATTTACACAGCCTTTTGAGTGTCATGGGCACCTTACTCTTGAGCCCTGCTTACAGTTTCTCCCTGCACAAGTCTTTTGTCCTCCACTATATGTGAAGATAATTTGATTATCACAATCAAATGTCTCTTTACAACACTACCTGGAGTCTGTAATTTTCAGACTCCTGGAGTCTATTTCAGTATATCCTGGATCTGGTTCAACAAAGCCTTTTCATCTCAGTAAGCAGCATCATCAATAAATTGTGTCATGAAAGTGTTTACCAAGCCACCTTGTAAACTCAGGGTTTCTGACTCTTGGATATTAACCTAAAACACACAGAGTTGTCAACTAACTTAAAAAAGCATACAATACAAAGATGGGTCTAAAGCTGCATATTTCTCACAAGAACAAATGCCTATGATAAACATTAAATGTCAAAGCTAGGAATGAAACTGGCCACTGTCCAAATGTGAAATATAATATTCTTAATATCACATGCTTGTAGTATGAGTGCATATGACTGTGCTGTTTATTATGTATTACATTACATTATTGTGCTTATGCTTGTATTCTTAGTCGGGGTGTGACAAGATCTCGTGTGATGAGATCTCGCAAGATTTTAATTTGGCCAGATTTGTCATCAGGTTAAAATTCTGTCTTGCAAGATTTGTAATCCAGCAAGCAGCCAGAATGACGTCAGAAAAACAGGTTTTACTATTGACGACACCCCCTACAACTTTCAAATCATTTGTTTGGCAACATTTTGGGTTCCTGGCAGAAATGATAAATGGCAAGAGGGTGACTGACACGACACAGACAATATGCAGACATTGTATGCAAACAATAGCGTACAACTTGGCTAATATGAGCACAATGCAGAGACATTTCAGGCAGCACCACAGCTCAGTACTCAATAAGCATCTTCACCTGCCAAGAAAACACCAACAAACCACATAACACTGACAAACTCATTCACACCTCAACTTCCACAGTCAAGGGCCACATTTGATTTTGAAAAAAAGAGAAATATATTATTTTATTTTATTTTATTTTAACTTTCATAACATTTTTAGGAAGAATCGACATGTCAGTGGCATACTTGGTCAGGCTCTGTTTGCACTATTTTCAGTCTGTATTGACAGACTTTTTATTTTGCACATATTGTCTGCACTTGAAAAATGGAGAAATATATAATTTCATTTCATTTGAACTTTTCTAACAATTTATTTTAGTTTCAATTTGTAGGGGAAGAAGTTCATTAAAGGAACAAGTTCATTAAAAGTTAATGCTTACAGAGTTATAAAATCCATGTGCAACTTGGTTAAATAAGTCTGTTGTGCATTCATATAATAAAAATATAATTATTTTTCTTAAAATCTCGTCCCAATCTCATGAACCCAATCTGTCTCGTCTCATGAGCTGAGTGTCTCATTGCACCCCTAATTCCTAGTGTTCAAGACCATTTAAACCTTCTGTGTATTATTCCGTTAGTTAACATCTGGCTCTCTTTTTAGACAGTGAGCAAGACAAGAAAAAAAAAACTGAAACAGAAATCACATCAGTGAATTAGCTGACTGTCAAATTTTACGAGGTCAACAGGAATAAAGCTTCAATTTTTTTAGACTGTTTTTAATATACAGGGTTTATCAGGAAAAAAAAGTAGAATCTCAAAAAACAACTACATAAAAACAAAATGTGAAGACATTTTGGAAAATCTGGTCATTTGTGTTTGACCATGTAATTCTTCCTTGATTGACACCAGTGTTGTGGGTCCATTTTTGATGTTTCAGCAAATAATACTAATTTGATTTGTGCAAAATAAATATGTTTTTCACATGGAATTATAAGTTTTAATATGGGATCTGTTGCCATAGATGACAAGTTTCATTTGTCTTTTATTTGCATACATGAAACAGGAGGAAAAAAATTCCATGATAACCCCCTACCATTCCTATATAGACTTCACTATGATGACAGCATGGGCATAGGTTTCTATACAGATGGTCATGACATGTCACAACCAATGTTTGGGGATTGCAAAATAGTCCCTACCAATATTTGTCATTTAAATTTAATATAGGAAAAATCTACATTCATTGAAAAATTTGAAATACTATTTGAATATACTACACATATGGGGGGTAGTAGCAATAGCAGTAGTAGCAATGTCCCTACCAAAGTTTAGGCCAAACCTACACGTACCCGTTGGTGACTATTCCAAATGCAACGGGTTGTGTGAGGATTGTTTTGAGTTGACCATTTGAAAATCTTAACATTTCGGTTGGCATACGCAGTTCATTGCATCATTACAGCTGGAGTGTAACTCTTATAAATACATATGGCCAGATTTTAACAATGTCTTCACATTTAGTTTTTTTCTCAGTCTACATTTTTCTAATACAACTTGTATATCATTTTGCTATACAGGGGAATGCCAAAGAGCATTGATGCTGTATTTGACTACTGTCTTATTCTGGACCCAGTGGCAGAATCCAGCTGTTGGAGGGGCTTTGCACTGCCTTGGAGGGGGCACTAGGGACATATTTTCAATGGGCCAGAAAATTTAGTATTTCTTATATGCAATTTCCTGCATTTTAATCAATCAGACACCCGACATAATAACAGGCCGAACTAAGAAATACAATTCTTTGCCTTCAGCACAATGATATCACAAGATCAGGAAATAAAAGTGTGTTTCACCAAACCTGCTGTAATTATTAAGACTAGTAAATGGCATTAATGCACTGCAAATCAGTAGTTCTTAACTGGAATACTCTTAAGGGAAGCTTGTGCAGAACTTGCAGTAGGGGAAACGAAATACTTTGTCTCTTTTCACAGAGTACTCCAGCCACTCTGTTTCTGTACCACTTGCTACTTTTTTTTTTCTTGTACAAAGGCATTTAGGATAGATTTTAAGGGTCACCTGGGTTGGTTTATCAGTACCAAGATCCTCCAAGTCCACACTCAAGTCAGACCCTCTGCTGTCAGATGATGACACAACAGTCTGGATCAGTGTCGACCCTTGATGATTGTCAGACTTGTTTTGAGTTTTGTCCTCCTCAGATTGTCTGAGGAATCGCTGTATGTCCAACTTATTTTCCATTGTTTTTTGTTGACTTTGAAATTTGTCTGACTTTGCTGCTCGTAGTAGTATCTGCTAAGGAATGTTCATGCTCATTTCTGTTGACAGAAGCCAAAATGCTAAACCACTTCTGTTTATACTGGATCATTACAAAACAACCAATCAGATTATGACAAATAGTTTTTAACACGTTTTAAATTAAGGACTTTTTTATTTTCATGCCCTTAAAAAAAATAAGAGTAATAAATTGTAGTCGACTGGGATTTATTTATTCGTCATTCATTTTAAAAAATAAAGTGTTAAGCTGTTTGCCTCAGTTTATGACAGCGTGGGCAGGTCCAGAATATGGCGGGCCCGGCCTGCTCATCTGGCCAGGCCTGTCTTATTCAGAGATCATCTCATTCTGTGCAAAGCACCAACTGCCCTTTTTTGTTTTTAGTCTCCAGTTCATGGTCAGTGGGGTCTTTTAGTAGAATTGCTTTGTCTGTAAGCAGTGAATCTTTTTAAACATGACTAGTTTAGAGGGATTCACCCTTCTAAGAAATAAACCATATTTGTGATGCTGAAACCTAATGTGTAACCAGAAGGTTTCTCATCAATCCCTCAGTCTTACTTCAAGACTCTGTTGTCTTTAGGAACCCAACTTCTATATTATCCAGTTAGGCATGTGCAGTTTTGTCCAGTACTTGCAGTGGAATATCTATCGTCTAGCTTATAAAAGGTACATTGTTTGTATATAGCAGGTTTTTCCCATTTCTGAAAGCTGTGATGAGCTTTGTGTATATCAAAGTTTTCAGTTCTGCTTCTTGACTTCCTTGCTGCAATAAATGGCTAGTTTGTTAGAGAACCAAAAACATTGTAGAATATGTCCGGCCACAGCCTCCTCCCCTCCAGGTCACCCAGGTTTTGTTCAGGCAAGGCCTGAAATATACTGACACCTGCTGGACAAGTAGCATACTTTTTCTGATCTTTATCACATACCTTATATTTTATTATTTTAGCTTCCATGTTGTTTTTGTTGCCTACAGTGGCTGTAGCTTCTTATAACTTTCTATCGGGAAGGTTTACTGAGCAAAGAAATTGTCATCAAATGTCTGATAACTGTGGTGTATTTGTTTGCTTGATCAGATGGGGACACCAGTGCAACAGAGAGTGGAGATGAGGTGCCACTAGAGCTCTACTCTACTTTTCAACACACACCTACCACAATCACCCTGACTACTGGACGCCTTGGCAATAAGCAGGCTGATAAAAAACGTAAAAAGAGTGGCGAAAGAGAGCCTCCTGCATCCTCTGCTCGAGCAAAGAAGGTCAGCTTTGACTCATAAGTGTCAAATGAAAGCTACACAAACTTTTGTCTTAGTTTACATTAAAGGCATGATTTCTTTATTTCTGTGGCAGGCCTTCAGAGAGGGATCCAGAAAATCCTCCAGAGTAAAGGTAAACTCTCAGAACAATGCACTTTCTTAGTGTGCATAGTGCTATATTCATCACTTCATCTTTACTATTATTCTTTTTTTCTTAGGGTGCAGCTCCAGAGCAGGATCCAACAGAGCACCCATCTCTGTGGGAGAACAAAATCAAGACGTGGATGGAGCGGTATGAGGAGGCAAACAGCAATCAGTATAGTGAGGACGTCCAGGTCCTGTTGCGTGTTAAAGAGCAAGGTGATGGCAAGAGCCTGGCATACAACACAAATCCAGCCTCTTTCAAACCACCTGTGGAGGTACAGTGTTCAGCATATATGCTCTTTTTTTGCGTTGTAACAATTCACATGCAGCCACTTAGTAATCCTAGTAATGATTTAAAATGCCAAACCATTCAGTCTGTTGCTAAAGCATTTGTCTTATCTAACCACTCTTTTGTTTCCAGAGTCAAGTTCAGAAGAACAAGAAGATCCTCAAGGCAGTGCGAGACTTGGCCCCAGACTCTCTTATCATTGAGTACAGGGGCAAGTTCATGCTTCGACAGCAATTTGAGGCCAATGGATACTTCTTCAAGAGGTCAGTTAAAAAGTATTTATCCCTGGATTTGTTTCTTGATGTGCAAGGGATTATAGCTATACTGTTGATACTGATGTACGAAGTAGTTAATTACTGTTTTTGTTCATGTCACTCTTCCATTACCTTCATCGTCTTTCCTGTAGGCCATACCCATTTGTGTTATTTTACTCTAAATTCGATGGACTGGAGATGTGTGTGGATGCTCGTAGTTTCGGCAATGAGGCACGCTTCATCCGCCGTTCTTGCACCCCTAATGCTGAGGTAACAACACATTGAATTGAGCCATAATTTATAATGGATTGTGTGTATTGGTCAATTAACTGTTTTCCAACTTTGTTCAGGTGAGACATGTCATCGAAGATGGCATGCTGCACTTATACATCTACTCACTGCGGCCCATAACTAAGGGCACAGAGATTACCATTGGTTTTGATTTTGACTATGGCAGCTGGTGAGTTAATTTTTATTTTTTTTTATTATTTTTTTTTTATTTGTAATAGCACTGCAACATTGTGCATTACCTTCAAAGCTCAAACTTGACTTCTCCCTTCCTCCCCATGTTAACTTTAGTAAATACAAGGTGGACTGTGCCTGTGTGAAGGGAAACCAAGAGTGCCCTGTGCTGAAGCACAACCAAGAGCCCACAGAAAACTTGGGCTCTGGGGGTAGGCGCCGTGGGAGTCGCAAAGACAAGGAAATTATTCGGGAGGACCAGGGCCAGAACCAGAACATGGGTTTGGATGGCGAAGCAAAGGGCAAGAGTGTAACCGATGGCAAGCAACGGAAACTGTCTCCTCTTCGCCTCTCCATCTCAAACAACCAGGCAAGAAAATTTTTATAAACCTCACATTTTCATTTAGTGTCACTCCTTTTATCATAGTATTACTCATTATATTTTAAAGGCTTCTGAGCATTTTAGTCTTGCATGACTTAAGTGAAATGTCATTTCTGTGCATGTGTTACCATTGTTGGTTACATTTTCGTTAGGGCTCCTTCTTTCCTCATCACCCCCTTATGTAATTACCTTTGTACTCCCAACTGGTAGTTTTCATCTTTTAGTTTAGGTTTTACAGTCTCATTCATGAGACACTTTGGTGCCACATGGCTGTTAGAAGTGTTTGTGTTAAAGAACATGTTCTCTGCAGAGAAACAGCTGTCTTTCTGATGCTAAATTAGGATAGATTTCTAAATATTTTCTGTAGTGTGCTCTCAACATCGATTGTCATGACAAGATCTACTTCCTTTTAACAGTATTAATTGGGGTCATTCATGTTTCTGTTTGAAATCAAACAATATTTGTGTCTTAACATGTATAACACAAGCATGAACAGCTAGGGAACCTAAACCTGTTTTGTTACAGATGCAAAAAGAGGAACCCCAAGATGCCTCAACTGAAGAGATACAAAGCATAAACAGCATTGCTATTACAACAATGTGTTCATTCCCAAGGGAGAGAATAATATATCTGTTGTTAAAAGGTTCAGAATGTAAGAAGGTGCGAAATCAGTTTGCTATACAACAGAAGGGAAATGATCACACTGTGGTGCACATGCAGGCTCATTGACCTTTATCTTTGAGGAACAGGGTACATTGTTTGATCAAAGACAAGTTCTGAGCAAATGTGTTGCACAGACTCACTATTGAAAAAACAAAAAACGACCACACCTATTTTCCCCTTCGCCTCCTTCAGATGACTCCCATTGCCCTCCTTCTCCCCCTACCTCCCCTCTTGCCTGTCTCCCTCTAGTCTGTAGCCAGACTGAATGATCAGCCATGATAAAGCGCCATACCCCCCTCTCCCCTCCTCTTACAGGATCCTGAGTTATATGAGGATCTAGAAGACAAAACCTCCGTTAGCAATGAAGTAGAGATGGAGTCAGAGGAGCAGATTGCAGAGAGGAGGAGGAAGATGGTAAGTGTGCAAAGCTAGGAGTTGCAGCTTTTTTGCCATGCAGTCACCCAGCAGAAAGAGAAAAAAAAAAATCAGCTGTCCCTTGTTTTTCGGGTGTGGACTCGTGGCTTGGATAGGAGTAGCTGTCCTGTGCCTCTCTGGTAAAACTACCCTCCTCTTCCTCACTTACCCTCTGCTAGTGCTCCAACCACTGTCAGTTTCCTTGACAGTTTGAAAACGTTTTTTTTTTTTTTTTTTTCTCCTCGCTTCACGAGCTTTGCCTTTTCCTCTTCCTTTTTTCTTATTTTTGTGCTTGCAAATAATTATGCAATTGCATCTTTCTTTCATTTACTTGCTTTTTTCCATCAGTATACAAAAACATGTAAGACTTTACTACCACAAGCCTGTTTGACACCCCCTCCTGTCATTTGGAACAAAACCTGCATAATGTGCCATTGTACATCTGGAACTGTCCCCACTGTGTGTAATGGTTTGAGCACAGCTCTCCTCTCACCTTCACTGCAGCCATGAGTTTTAAATGGCCTATTACTGGTTCAACCATTCTCCTCCCCTGCCAAAGCATCCGTATGTCCCTGAGAGATGGGATCAAACACACACACACACACACTAGAAATTACCCTGCAGTCAGCTTCATTTCACACGATGGACCCAAGGTGTAAAGTGCTGACTCATCGTTGGCCAACATACAGTTCTGCTAATCGGCCAGAAAGGGATATGTAGTTAGAGGGAGGGGGAGTGAAATGGATGGAGGAGGGACTGCGGAGGGTAGAGCTTTGTTGCCAGGGCCATATTGACTTTTGGAGATCCAGTAAACTGTTCTCTCTATGGAATGTAGCTCAGGTAGAGCTCTGGTGTTGTAGCAAGAAACGTGAATCCCAGCCAATCATCACAACTGTTGGCCTCCAAAGATCCAGGCTCTTGAAGTACATTCATAATGGTCTTAAAAAAGCAGTAATTGTTCACAAAGCACTTCTAAGATTAGAAGATCAATATGCATCAATACTATTAGTCATTTCACCAATTCATGACTACTGTATCTGTTTTGTCATAAATGTACATTATTTGAATTGGCACCTTCAGAGCTGTGATGAAGACCTGAAAGATTAAAGAAGACATTAAAACAGTTATTTTTCTTTGGGACAGAATGGGGAACATATAACAAAAAAATACAAGAAACAGACAGAAACTACCATTAGTTTTGGCCGAGAATTTGCACTGTTTTTTTTTGTTTGTCTTCACTGTAGCTTTTTGATACCCGTCTCTATTGTATTTTGCCTGATTGTTTTTTTAAAAAAAAAAAACAATCATATTGTAGTAATACGTGTCATTGTAAATGTGTTTTTAGTGTGCATTTTGGTTCATTAGGGACTGGATGAGTGACATTCTAGGGAAGGAGTCATGAAACCGTAACATCAGCTGTTTCAGAAACACCTTTTAAGAGTAGAGGTTAGAGCAAGTAGGTTGCTGATATATTGGCAGTGAATCTTTTTTCCTCCACTTTTTCTAAGTTGTGCAATCCAGACATCACCCAGTGTTCTGTACATTCTGTGTGATAGAAAATTACATTAATTAAATGCACCATGTGCAACACAAAGAAAAGTAATCAATGCAAACCTCTTATGCCTTCACCAAGTGACTCAGAGAGCTTGTGTGTCATTTGTGGAGAAGCGTCTATCTTAAACTGAGATGTTTCCCTATTGAACATTTTGACCAACCCAGTGGTGCCATCCCCCTCTGCCAGTCAGGGTGGATTTCAACTAGGTAAACTTCACCCAGCCAACCTAGCTTCACTCATTTTCCACCTCCCCACCCTAGAGGTGGTCCTACAAGCATACTCATTGCCACATTTATACAAACTATCTTCAACCCAATATTGTTTCTGTTTAAATATGTGTCGTGATCAAAGGTGGAGTTTCTTGGGTTTTTTGTTTTTTTTGTTGGAGATAGAGCTGGGTATGTGCAATCCAATTCTTTGGTGCTACCTTGTAATCTGTTGTATATGCCCCAATCATCTGAAGACATCTGCATATATTTCCTGTTTGAGCTTCTCTCCTTTTTATTTCTGTTGTTATGAAAATCAAAGGTCACTTCACCACTCGTCTCTGCGCTCGGCTAAATGGGCTTTCGCTACTTAGAATACATTAACATGTTGCATCCTTACCCTGGAGGGACTGTGGGAGAATTATACTCCATGGACTTACATCTTTGCTCCATGTTCCTTTCCTCATCACCTCCTCCTTCCATCCTCATGTCTTACTTTCTGCAGACACGAGAAGAGCGAAAGATGGAAGCCATACTGCAAGCCTTTGCCCGAATGGAGAAGAGAGAGAAACGCAGGGAGCAGGCTCTGGAGAGAATCGGTAGCAGGGGTGACATCAAAGAAGAACCCCCGGCCACGCCGGAAACCGCAGATTCTCCTGCTGTTGTACAGGTGAGAGCTCAGATAAGAGGGAAAAAAAAAAAAAAAAATAAAATATATATATATATATATATATATATATATATATATATATATATATATATATATATATATATATATATATATATATACTTACACTTACACAGTGCAACAAAGTGTAGAAGACCTCAAACTAACTGTATTACAAAGCTTAATGAATTTTTATTATCACAGTTTTATAGTTTTGTTTTAATCAGTATTTTATTATCAGGGATTCAAGTAAAGTTTGCAAATGTGCTGTATTGTCATATAGTCTAATATTACTGTCTCTTGTAGCCACTTCTGGAGGTGAAAGAGGAACCGGGACTAAAGCCAGCTAAGGTCAAAGGTTCAAGGAACAGAAAGAGCTTCTCAAGAAATCGTACACACATCGGCCAACAACGCAGGCGAGCTCGCACCATCAGTACCTGCTCTGACTTGCCCCCGAGCTCTCCAGCGGAGTCTGTAGAGCCACTGACTAATGAAGCTCCTGAAGGAGAGACGCCCACTGCACCAGAGCCAGAGGCAATCCCCAGCCAAGCACCAGACACAAGCCCTCCACATGGCAGCTCACCTGCTCCTGACCGAAACCGCACAGGAAGCAAGAATTTCAAAACTAAAAAGGTAAAGTTTTGTTTTGGTTTTGGGGTTTTTTTTTGTTTGTTTTTTCATTTCGGAATACAAAACATGTTGAGGTTTAAATGATGATGGAAATAAATTGTATTGTGCGTTATTAAATAATTTAAGCCATTTTATATCTGTATGTAATCCATGTCAAACTCTCTTACAGCACTTTGTAAGTGAGTGGGTTGGTGAGAAACAGCAGGACCGTGGTGCAGTGCGAACTCCAGAGCCAACTCCAGAAAGGCCACTTAGAATAAGTAGTGACCCTGAAGTACTTGCCACTCAACTAAATGCCTTACCGGGCATGGCCTGCTCACCACAGGTCTACAGCACACCCAAACACTATGTCCGGTTCTCCTCTCCATTCCTGGCAAATCGAAGCCCAACAACTCCTGGTGTTCCCACTGGGAGGCGACGTTCCAGAGAGCTGCAAGAAACGCCACCAACCACTGGGTCTTGCAAAAAGGTACAGTTTCCAATTCATAGCAGATGCTAACTGTGATGTTCTTTGTATGTTCCTGGTAACTAACCAGGTGACTTTAATAAGGAACTAAAGATCTTCTTGTTCTCACAGCGATGGTTAAAGCAGGCTCTCGAGGAAGAGGGCTCCACCAGCCCCGCCAGACGACCCAGCCTTCTTATGCCCAGTGATGGTCCTCTCAGCCCCTCCATCAATGGAGACTCAGACAGCCCTCTACCTTACAATGGCACTTGCTCTTTACCAGGTAGGAACCACAGAGCCAGCATTCAGTCTGGAGTCTCATTCTGTCACTTAATGACTTAAAACAGTCTTAAAACATATTAAATTGAAACACATTTTTTGATAAATCCCTGACTGATCTCTCCTTACAGAGTTTCCCACACCTTTTAAAAAGCGACGATTAAGTCCATTAGATGCCTGTATGTCTGAGAGCTCCACACCCTATGGCTCTCCTTGTGCCACGCCCACTCGGGCAGATCAATCAGAAATGCCAGTGACTCCTGTTTTGCTGGCCACCCCTCCACGTCCTAGAACAGAGGAGCCAAGTACAGAGCCCCTGCCCACTACCCCTACACAGACACTTACTGTCCCTCAAGAGGTAAGCTAGCTCAATGAAAAGCATGTAAAGATGTATTTAAATGGGGGAAAGAAAAAGAACTGGAATGATTAGTGTGTTCTTGATTACATAGAGTGAGTCTTCAATGGAAAGCTCCCCAGAGGTCAGCCGGAAACCCAGCGTGCAAGAGGTGAGTGACCTTTTTTTTTTTTCCTTCTTTAAACTTTAACACCAGAGAGATTTCTGTTTCAAAATAGAGCCGTGAGACAGGTTATATGCTTTGTGTGACAATGGAAAATTTTGTTATGTTTTAGGGATTTAATGTTGTGATAGTTAAATATTGTGGTGTAAAACATACTTTGAATTGCAATAGTCATTATTTGGATTCTGGTTGTGCGGTGGTTAGCACTCGTGCCTCACAGCCAGAAGGACCCTGGTTCTATTCCCACACCAGACCTTTCTGTGTGGAGTTTGTATGTTCTCCTTGTGTCTGCGTGGGTTTTCTCTGGGTACAAAGACGGGCACTGACAGGTTAATTGGTTAATCTAAATTGTCCATAGGTGTGAATGTGAGAATAATTGTTTGTCTATATATGTTCAGCCCTGAAATTAACTGGCGACTCATACAGGGTGTACCCCACCTTCGACTATTGTAGCTGGATTAGGCCCCCACAGACCCCGGTGACCCTAGGAAGGATAAAAGCGGGTTCAGATGATGAGACTATTTGAATGCTACTATGTATTCAGCCCCACAGCAAACACTGTTTAGTTTATTTTGTTACGGTTGTTGAGCATATTATGTAAAATATAATAAGAAATCCTTGATAAATATGATCATTTATACCACCCCGATATGTAGATTGATTAGTCTTTTTTAACTTAATAAAGGAAATGACTACCTTTTATTTACTAGTACTGATGAATCATTTTATATTCTGATGTGAGTTTTTTGGTCAGATCATGTTCTGAAATCTGTTTTCCCAGGCTGACCGTCCTCCTTCGTTGGTCTCTTCTCCCTGCATAAGGGCTCCTAGTTTAGATGGACCTCAGACAGAGGTCAAGGTGTCAGTTCCTGAAAGCCCTCAACCTCTAGTTACTGAGTCTGTGGACTGTGTAGAGGACAGGGCTGATGGTGGGATTGCAGAAGGTGGCAGTGAAGGTTCCTCATCTGCAGAAATGTGTGCTTCCTCTTACCCTGGTTGGATAAAAAGCCCAGAGAGAGGCCCTACTGGACCAGCTGGCCTGAACTTCTCCCCAGTTAATTCAAACTTAAGGGACCTCACCCCCTCTCACACCCTGGAGCCTCTGGTGGCTCCTTTCAGGCCTGAGGCTGCAGCAGGCCCAGCAGCAGGAACAGGGTCACTGGTTGGCTCTCAAGCTGCCTTCAGTGAAGGCCAGGGGCAGGTTTTTTACCCCTGCTCTGAGGAAGGAGGTACAATGGGCTTCTCACGCACTCTGAATGGAGATGGTACCAGTGAGGGAGGAGGATCGGCACAGAATCCCCCACAGAAGAAAAAGGTAAGCCTCCTCGTGCACGCATCTTCGTGCATATGATTTTGTTTCTTCTGTGATTCATGAAAAATAATAGAAAAAATATCAACCACTTTTGTCAAACATATGTAGTCAGACCACCATTTTCAGGAGACACATTTATTTTACCAACCTGAAAGAAATGCTGCTACAGCAATGACAATGCTTCCCTCTGCTGGTTCAATATGAGACTTACTCTTTGCTCATGACTGACATTCTGATTTTGTCTCCTTTTAGGTTTCCCTGCTGGAATACAGGAAACGCCAGCGTGAAGCTCGTCGTAGCGGCTCCAAGACTGAGTGCGGTTCTCCTGTTTCCACCATACCACCCTTGACCGTGGAGGCCTTTCCTGTCTCCTTGGAGATAACCAGTGAACCCCCAGTACCCCCTGCTCCCTCACCTCTCTGCAGCACCAATACTGTTACTGTAAAAGACCCCCAGATGAATGAGGAGCTGGAGAATCCCACAGAGAAAGGAGAAAGGGAAGGAGGAGAGGGACAGTGGTAGGTGCTTTCATATATCCATGTACAACATTTCTGCACAATCTGTTGATTGCTGTTATTAACTTTTTTTCTTTCTTTTGTCTTTAAGGACATCATCCACCTCTGTGGAACAGGCTCGTGAACGCAGCTACCACAGAGCTCTGCTGCTCAGTAAAGATAAAGACACAGGTGAATAAATATAACCTTTCATGGCTTTGTAGGATATGTAAAATGTGACCTATTAATGAAAGTGCTTATATTGTAAAGTGTTAACTGAATTGAAACTTGATGAACACACAGCTGCCTAAAAAAAGGATAAAGGTGTCATCCATGCAGTCTGAACAAACTGACATGCCATTGGAACCATATTGTTAATACTCTATTTACTGCCCTTATAGATGGAGAAGCAGAGGGTGGTGATACACCTGCACTGAGAGACTGTCCATCTCCAAGCCTTCAGAAGACCCCCACTCATGCAGTAAGTCAATGCCAAGTACATCAAAGAGGCAGCGAAGCTCATGTTTTTATTACAAACTGACATTTGTTATTCTTTGTGTACAGCCCTGCTCTCCCAGTCCTCCCAGCCGGACAGCAAAGGAGGAGGAGGGTGACGGTCAGCCTCGGACACCAAATCCAACAAGTCAACCACAGACCAAGCCTACAAGCACTAAACCAGCTCCTTTGACCCCAACAAAGATTCATGCAACCCCACTGCCCTCCTCACCGGTCCACTATCCAGGTCCCACCCTTCTTCACTCTCCTAAGCCTCAGCCTCAGGGCTCACCATTCCGCAGCCAGAGGGCACTGTTCTCAGCCCAGCCTCAAAACCAGCCTCAGGCTCAGACTGGTCCAACACCTTTCCCCCAGTACAACACACAGAATGCTCCACCGCCTCCACCCCCTCCTCCGCCAGCCCCTCCAGTTTCGACTGCCTATTTCCCCAGCCAAAACCCCTCACCTGCAGGCCCATTCCCTTCATTTAAACCTGCCGTCACACCACCCTATGCCCCTGGTTCACAGCCCCTGATGCAGACTCTTCCTCACAGCGTGCACTATCAGAGCTCCGCTGCTCCTCCACCACCTCCTCCTCCACCCCCCCACCCAATGTCTGGACCCACCTTGCTGCACGTAAACCTACAGCCTCCTCCCATACAGCAGCACCAACTCATGTTGACGACTGCTCCACCTCCCCCTCCACCCCCACAAGGTCAGAATCCCCAGCAGCAACAGCAACAGCAGCCACCTCCCAGTGGTAGCACCCTACTTTCTCTTACTCCTCCACCTCCACCACCCCCACCTCCCCCAGCCCCCTCAACCAATGCCCAGATGCAGCAGCACCACTTTCAGAACTTAGGGGGTTTCCAGCCAACACTGATGCACCCTGGTGCCGCCACCAATCCTTCAGTACCCCCATCCACGTATCCCCCATCTCTTCAGCAGACTGGACTGCCTCCACCTCCCCCTCCTCCTCCCCAACAGAATCAGCAAGGCCAAGCCCAGGCCTCTGTTTCCCAGATGCCTGCCGGGGCTCGTGGAGCCCCTGCATCCTCGACCCCCTTCCACAGTTCGGGGTACCTGAGCACAGGATGGCACTGACCACCCTCACTGCTGCCGCCCCTGCCTGCCGCCCCTGCGAACTCAGTGTGAGAGGGGTGTGTACCATAAGCTGTAGATACATTTTCTATGTACCTGAACACATGGCCAGTGGAAAAACAGCTGATTGTGGGAGAAAAGGGTACTTTTTAAAATAAAACACAAAGACAGAAAATTTTAGAAAAAAAGCGGACAATGAAATAATCTTCAAGACAAACTGAGTAAAAGTGAAGATGGATGATCCCCCCTCCCCCCGGTGCTCATTGCCCTCTCTGGCCTCATTTTGTTTTTATATATCCTTCCTGTGATGGAGACAAAAGTTCTTCTGTTCTGTGTCTTGTTTGGACTTCCGTTGTAAGGCCTGCACTTTGTTTATCAATGGACATTCCAGCCTATATCCCCTCCTCTTCCTCCTTTGTCTGTTATTCCTTTGACTCCCTCTTATCTCATCTGTTGTCAGCACTCTACGCCATTTATTTGTTTAATCTAGTGGCTCATTATAGCAAAGAGAAAGCTTTTTGTATAGAGAAAAAAACACAATTATTTTTTTTATTCCTGTCTAACAACAAATATCTGTTCACCGCTGCAGATTCAGAAAAGACCCATACTGGGAGACTGCACTCGTGTGTGTGTGTGTGTGTGTGTGTGTGTATGTGTGTGTGTGTGTGTGTGTGTGTGTGTGTGTGTGTGTCTGAGTGCGTGCACACATTGGGTGTGTCGGCCTAATGTCACATTCAGAGGAGGAAAGTATGAGTGAGTTTCCCTGTTACGAGTGCTCGTAGGAGGTAGGCAGGGTGGTGTTGCCCACAGGTAGGATGTTAGCGGTTTATTTTTGAATATCAATGGTTATTTGTAGAAAGTGTAATTTAATGTATAGGTGGTTACTCCAGCTTTCACCAGGAACAGGTTGTACATATTCGCTTCTTTTCTTTTCTATGCTTGTACAATTTGCTTCCCATCCCATTTTGAAATATGGTTGTAAATATGAACGCTCTTCTTGGCAAAGCTGAATGTTTCTGTGACTGTAGCATTATTTTTTTTCCCCCTCTCTGGACTCTTCAACTTTGTCTTTTTTTTATTATTTGTGTGAGTGTATGTTTGTGTGGAGGGGACAGACTCACAGACACTGCACTGGTTGGCTATTTCCATGGTTCATTATAATAAAATCACTGTAATGAGTTTTATACCACTTGTCTTGACATATATTTCTGATGTGTGCTGCCATCATTTACTACCACATACCTGCTCAGCTTCCTGCCTTCAGGGGAATAGAGGGCAAACATCCAAGAGTGTTAGTGGTTTCCTGTTTCTAAAATATGTGGAAATCATTCAGATGCCTTTTTATTGGTGAGGCGGTTGTAAATATTCTTGTATTTATTTGCAGGATAATGAATACAAATTATTCCATAAAGAAATACTGAACGTTGAAACAGACATGGTTTGTTTCTGTGGAAGTCATTTGGTAAAGTATGATGCCCTACGCAATATAAACCAAATAATGTATTGTTATTGATGGAGAATTATTATGTTTTAAATGTGAATCAGAATTTTAAAACATAAGATGTTAAAATTCTTCATTGTAAGGTTTTCTGCTGGCGATGTATGATGTAAATCAGGGGTCTCAAAGTCATTTTCTTCAGGGGCCACATTCAGTCTGATTTGATCTCTAATGGCAGACCAGTAAAATGAAATCATGACAACTCTAAATGTTTTTCATTGTTTTAAAGCAAAAAAACAAACCATGAAAATACTTTTTTAAATTATCTAAATGCAAAAAAAGTTATATTTCATAGGGAAAATAATATTTAACTAACTTATTGGATTATGACTCAATTCTACAAAGACGCTAAACTCGTAGTAACAGAAGCTGAAAATTCTGTGTAATTTTCTTGAGACATTTCAGGTTGTTCACATTTGTTCAGGTTATTCATATTTTATTGTTACAGGATAGTTGTTACAGGATCTAAATGTAAATGTTTTCATAATTTTCTATTTTTTGCAGTCAAACAATGACAAATTTTAAGTTATCATTTCTAGGCAAAGGGAAAAACTGAGAAGAAAATATGGAGTCATTTAATAGGTTATATTCTTCATCCCACAGGCTGCATTGGAACCATTGGCGGGCCACATTTGGACCCCGGGCCGCATGTTTGTGAGCCCTGACGTAAATAGTTTGAAAAGAGTCTTACTTTGCCCTCAATGCAAAGCGAATTATACTCCTTAGAGTTAAGGACTAAATAGCTTTGTGCAACAGATCCATGTAGTCAATCTTCTGAAGTCTGACTTGGATCTAAGTCTTTGCCAGAATCTGTTTGTGAAAACTGCTCCTTCCTCTGCCCGGTGTGACATTTTCTGCTCCAGTGGCAGTTCGACACTCACTCTAAAGAGCAAAGTTGACTGTTAATTTCAACTCTTCATCAGTGTTTTTGTTGTGTTATGAGCTTCATGACCTCCTAGACCTGCTAAACCAGCTTTGGCTTTGTCTTGATTAAGTGAAATTACGCGTTGATACCTGGTAACATCATGTGGCAAACAATGTAATGTGTAATAATGAGGTGTTCATCCCAGGATTCATTTAAGCAGATGGCCTCATGTTTCTGTCTTTGATCCAAGAATCCATGTGCATGTCAGATATTTCCATGCCAGTCAGTGTGGTGAATCCTCCAGGTCCTTCAGGATTATCATGCTGCTCCTGCTCCCCACTGTGTCACCTAATGAGTTTGACCACCACTCACCATGTAATGCTGTTCCACCTTCCAGTAATTATTGATCTGAGGCTCAACGGTAAGATTAGTGCCTAACTCACCAACATTCAGTACAACCATTGAACCTAGGGTTAAGTAAAGCCTGATATCTTTCAAATGGAGTCTCATTATGTGCACTCACAGGTGTTCTGTTATAAGCTTTCCCATTATCATATAAAACACAAAAATGACTAAATGTCTAAAACAGATGGTAGTTTTAGTCTAAGATAAAATGTTAAGCGCTTGTGTGATTTTAATCCAAAGTGTCCTTTTAAATATATAATAAACCACATTTCCATATAAATGCCAAATACAAACTGTAGAAGATAACTATGTGTTCAGCTTCAGTTTTGGGGTTAAGCATCTTTCACTGGTTAACTTTATTTTCCATATCAGTCAGAATTCCACTCAATATTTGTAATGGTTTCTATTTAATTCAGAAAAATATAGGAATTTCAGTATTAAAGTATTTGTTTTCTAAACTGCTTATTCCCTTTGAGAATTGTGGTGATCTTAAAATATAACAATTCAATATAACTACAGCACTCACATTATTTGCTGATCTACGTTTAGTTAATAGAATTTGTAGACCCAAACATTTCATCTTCACATGATCATCGGTGATCTTCCTCCAAAGTCATGCAGATTAAATTACGCTCGGCTCCTTGAACAGGGGAAAAAAAAAAAGCACTGATTCTTAGTTACACTTGTTGTTTGTCATCTTTTTATTCTCTCACAAGATGTGTTGTGTTGTGAAATGTACATGTCTCTGTAGTTCAACAGTAGGCTGTCTGAATGGACCCATGCAGACAAAGGAAAGGGCTCATCATGTTTATCACTGTCTGGTTAGGTGTTAGGAAGGTGAGGACAACACAGGGAGTCCTTATAAAAAAGGACTCCTCTGGGTCTTCATGATAGCAAAGATAATATCATATAAATGGAGGCACATTCACAAGGAAAACAGCAGTGTGACACCAAAATGACTGGTTAGTTCGAAACATGTTTTTGGTTGTTCTGTCAGCAGATTTAATGTTGTTAGTCCCAACTGTGTGTTATTAGGTTTTAGTTTTAGGTGACAGTAAAGTATGATGGGAACTAAAAAGATACAACAGTCACCAAAGAGTAAATATTATCCAACTATAGTTCAGATCAGTACAGCTCGTCTTATGCACTTTAATGTTCCACAATAGTGAGAATACAAAATACTGTATGGTACACACTAATAATGGACCAATAGCTTGATATATCAAAGTGTACAAGTCAAGACGAAATACAGGAACATAATCAACACATCTATACAGAGATTATAGACTTAGTACAATTGACTTTTTCTCCTATTTAGTGCACTTTATTTTTATTTAATTTCACCAGCAACACTTCTAATTACTACCTTTTGGTTCTATCACATCAAACATTTAAATACTGTATAACAAACTGCACTCTTCCCTCCATCCTTCTACGTTGCAGTGGTTTCTTCTTCTGCAAAGGTCGGCAAGTGTCAAATCAAAGTGAAGAGGCTCTGCTGTACTACACCGTTGACTTGATAAGAAAGAAGATGTGACAGCGTTGACCTCCAGTCTGTTAAGTTCTTATTTGTGTCAGTCAAAGTCTGCTTAATTTGTCCTGATATGATTTGATCTGAGCGGCCACCCCTCCGCTGTGTTTCTTTTTTCCACCTCTAAATGGTGTCTCGGAGCTGAATTAACACGTGAAGGATGTTTCCGAGAGTGAAACATGTGTTCTGAGCCTGATGTGCTGCCAGCTGTCCCCACATTGTTCCAACAGTTTGGATAAGATGATACAATGATGTACCAACACAGGCGAGTCTGTATCTCTTTTTTGTTTGCGTTTTTTTTTTTTTTTCTTTTGTTTCAACAGTAAGAATTCATCCTGCTGTAAAAAAAAGCAGTTTGACAGGAATGAGAAGGCTATCTTACAAAGGGGGCTGTCAAAAAGGACAAAAGGCATCCTGGTCTCCTCCCAGATTAAATCCTCCTTTTCTTCTTCATCTCTGATTGGTTCTTTCCCCACAAATCAGCTCTGTATCAGAGCCACAAGCTGGACCAGGACAGGAAAGCTTGATCCTGAAGTAACATCGGTGAAGGCAGCAAGGCCTGCAGGGTTAAATATAAATAAATATACATCAGACATGTACTAGTTTGCACATAGTTTATTAGTTTATGTGCTTATAACAAGTGAAGAACAATGTAAAGGTGTTATATGTAGTACTTTTGTTTTTAGACCTGTTTATATACTGTTTTTATTCTGTTTGTTAAGCACGTTGAGAGTTTTTGAAAAGCGCTGATAAATAAAATGTATTACATTTATATATTATTATTATTATTATTATTATTATTATTATTGATATCACTGGTCTCCAAGTAAAATGGTTCCAGAATAAAACTAATGATATTTTACCTCATGTGTTACTGATAAAGGAAACTTAAATGTTGGTTGGCTCAAGTTTCCAAGATAAGTCTGGGGTCAAAATTTAAAATTCTTAGAACAAGAGAATAGGTTTTAGGCCAAAGGAATATTGGTTCAAAACACTGTCTGCACATTATAATACATTCACTTTATAGATTCTTTCTAATAGAATATTTACAAATCCATGACATGTCCATAAAGCATCATATGTGGAATAACACACAATCATACATATTAAAAACATGAGCTAATCAATCAGAACTATTGTCATGTGTTTTCTGATTCATCTTATTAAAGTATGTAAGATTTAACACATTTAATGTCTGAAGTAGATACTTTCTAAAACAAAAAAAAAAACAAAGTAGAGCAGTGTATTCTAAACTCTCAACAGCAGAGGGTAGTCACATATCAAAGCAGATTTAACAACTTCCAAAACCACCAGCCAATTAACACTATGTCTTCACAGACTGTGTCACTGTTCACACACCTATATATAGTATCACCAAGTTTTCTTCTTCAAACAAAACCTCATAGCAGGTTATTCTGAAAGCTTGCCAGAGTCAGACAGTGGTTTATAATCTTCACATGCTGCACCAGTTGATATTTAGCATTCTAGCTCTGTTAGCTCAGCAGTGTTTTTAGACAGAAAACAACCACAGTAAAACTACAAATCACCTCAGTTTTCTCTACAGTGCGTGTTGTCAATAGCAGAACTATAGATCTGTTTGTCCAAACATGACTCTCACAGTTTAATCAGAACCTTGGATCAACAAAACTCAGTGGACATAATAACAAAACATAATAAGGGCTGCCAGGCACAACAAACGGAAATGGAAAGATTTTTTTTTTTTTAATCATAAAACTTTTACCTACTGCTCCAAAAAATGTAATGAGATCAATTCTGTGTTACTGTTAATCTATAAAGTCACTTTGGTATGATTTCATCCAATGTTATCCATTATAAGTAAAGGGAAGGGGAAAAAAGAATAAAAAAATGTATTGAAAATTGTAACTTTGACCTACCTTTCCCAAAATATTATGAGTTGTATTCTGGGTCATTGACTATCTATAAACCAAATGTATATGAATTCAATCAATAGCTTTGCTGCTAGTGTTAATGAACAAACAGAACCTCAAAAAGTATTCCTTGCCTACCCCTTGGGGGTGGGAGTGGGGTAATAACTAGACAGCATGATTCACTAGTTCCCATAGTTGTTGCATAAATATGACAGACTGTTGGTATGAATATATTTAATTCATATCACTACAATCCTATCTTTACCATAACCTTGTAGCTCTTAATTCTAAATACAAACCAGACAGTGATTTTATTTACATATTGATTTGATTAGAAAACCTAATGAAGGGTTGTTGCATGATACTCAATATGTTTTACAAAGCCACAGTTTATAAATGTATTGTCGGTATAAAGTATTTATGCTCTTGTCCACTGTGAACCATTAACACTGGGAGAAAGTGAAGCTGTTTTACCTGCAATTGTCTTTCATTTAAGTTCATATTTAATCATAGTTCATATATTTCGTGTGTGTGTGTGTGTTTACTAATCAGTGTTAATTTGTATTTCTTGTAGCACAATTCCTTATCACTAACATATTTAATCTGTAATAACAATGATAATCACTAAATGCAACAATGCCTGAGTGTTCTGTTGATTATTGCTAAATGTTTCCTCATCTTTTAATCAGTTTCCAGTTGATAACACTAGTTGTGGAATTAAAATACAGCCAATTATAATATAAATGGTGCAATCACAGACATTCACTTAATGAGACACTTGGAGATAAATCATTAGATTCAATCTGCTAAAAATAAAATAATCATGATTAGAATTACCAAGGTGATTATTTATTTGTAGTATATTTCTGAATTTTAAAATGCATATACTAACAATGTTCTTGGGAGATCAGGGTCTATGATTATTTTGATATAATATTACATTGTAATATATATATATATATATATATATATATATATATATATATATATATATATATATATATATATATATATATACATACATACATACATGTATGTGTATATATATATATATATATATATATATATATATATATATATATATATATATATATATATATATATATATATATATATATATATATATATATATATATATATATATATACATACATACATACATGTATGTGTATATATATATATATATATATATATATATATATATATATATACATACATACATACATGTATGTGTATATATAGAAATTACAATGTAATATTATTGTGTGTATATATATTTATGTATAAATAGTTTATTTTGATAACATTATCAAATTAAATGCAATATTTTTGAAAGTGTTGATGATTTGCTCAATTTTATTCATAAATAACATTGTTCTCATTTTAACCATTTTGAATCTTTTCTTTAGTTATATGAGATTTTACAACCATTTAAAAAGGCAAAAAAATAAGCTAGCCTGTTCATCCATAAGATGTAGATGTGATGAAAACAAATTTAATTTGCTATGTCCTTGTGATATATGCCAATGACAATAAAGCTGATTCCAATAATCCAAAAAGAAATAATCATGCTGATTATCAATATGAACTAATACCATTTAAATCTGCGTATGACATATTCTATTCTATTCTATTCTATTCTATTCTATTCTATTCTATTCTATTCTATTCTATTCTATTCTATTCTATTCTATTCTAATAGAAATATTATTATCATAATAGTTTTGGCAGTATTAGAATTTTTTTAATTACTTTTAAAGATCATGTTTATAATGTGTTAACATGCATTTGTGCACCCTTACCTGTGTGAATTCCTTAATATTCCAGGTATTATATGGCGTTGTTCCCTCTCTCTGTGGACAAATGACAAGTACTTATGGAGTCAGTCACAGGTTTCATCAGCAGGTGGCAGTATTACATAAACCAACCACACACCCAGAGGCTCAGCATTGATTGATTGCCTTTCAAGTGGCCCACCAGCTTGAAAACATCACTCTGATTCTGCCGTTTTAGGTTTTAAACTCAGACAGGTGTCACTATCCATCATCCTTTGTGACAACATAAGAAAACATCCCATTTAAACATCATCTGTTCTTTGATGAATCTCCCTTTTTGCCTTAAACTCTCATATTTCAAGCACATCTGCCTCTACGCCTGTTCCATCCCCTTCCTTGGCTCATTATCCCTGTGTCTTCTTCTCTGTCTCAGGTCTCTCAGCTGATAATGGCTTCTTCCTCCCAGTCACTTTGTCCTATGTGAGCTAAGAGGCAACTGTGTCCCGGCAGATAGGGTGGCTGTGATTCATTTAGACAGGCTGGCAGCAAGCTGTGTAAACAGCCATTAGTAATTCATGACTCTGTCCAGTGTCCCCAGGCTTCAATTAACCCCTAGTATTAGTGCATCTTTCTCTCAGTCACCCATCTTTCTGTCTGTCTCTTCTCCCTCATTGGTTTTAATCTCCGTTCCTCCTTCATCTGTATTCTCCTCTCCTGCATACCTACTCACACTTTAAATCATTCTCTTTGGGTTTGAGTGCAGTTGTCATCTCTTGCAATCACAAAAAAAATAAATAAATACATTCCAAACGCTGATGAGCAGGTGCTGTATAACATCCGTCTAATGTATGCAAATGAACAACTTGTGCATGAGGAATTATGAAATTATGCAAAAAAAAAATCACAGACAAAACATGTGAGTTCTGATTTCAAGCTGATTTTGTGTTGTTTACTGGAGGATTAGATGTGTATGTGATCTCATTATTATACCTAGGGTTAAATATAGCAGAGTTATAGAAGTAGAGTTTTACTTTTTAACTCGATAAAAACAACTACAAACCAAATATGGATGGTCTGGTTTGTTTGTTTTTGTTAACCCAGGGGTGAAATAGAGGCAGATCAGCCATTTACATCCATCTTTAAATTGATTTTTTAATAAGTTCAGTGCCATTCAACTTGTTTTGTTTTGAAAATAGCCTGGATGTCATTTCATTGCAATTACTAAAACTTTTATTTATTTATTTAATATTAACAGTTTTTGTTAAAGCTCCCCATGAATTATCATGAGAGTTTGCACAACTACTATGTTTGTTTTCAAGAGGAATTAATTTGATTATGTGAAATTTGTATATGTTTTAGTTTGCAGCCCTCTACCCTTTCCCCTAAAGTGACTCTGGTCTTTTGACAGGCCATCATTGTAAAGAAGAATATTTTCTTAATGACTTGCCTGGATAGGTACAGGTTAAATAAAAATAAAAAAAATATCAGAAGATATTAGAAACAGTTAATGTCATTATCATATATTAGTGAATTATACATTTATGAGCGTTTACATTTTGTAAAATGAAAATGTAATATAAACTGACTAAAGATGGGTGGATTTCTGATTTTACTGGTCTAGTTTGATGTGGTCTGGTGTACAAGACTAAACCAGTGTGAATTGGTCAAAATGGTTGAACTTGTCATTTGGCAGGTTGTTTCAAATTCAGTCCTGCTTAAAATATGCCTTGACCTTAGATCTTCACTATCTAGTTTCACCCATGAGCTTTCGTAGTCTCATTTATTCTGTTTTGAGTGGAAGTACAACATCCAGTGGTAAACTCTACTATAGTTCAGCCTGGTCTTTAGCTTTATATGAAACCAAACCTGAACAGTTTGACACCAGCCTGACCCTACAATACTTTATAATAAATCACACTGAACATGGATTATAATAAATGAAAATGAAGGTTGCGCTGAAGCCTTTTGTGTTGGTATCTGGTCATGTGTTAATATTAACCAACTCCATTAACAACCATATGTTTCACACTTGTCACTGTTGAGGAGCAGTGACAAGTGAAAACATCAGAAGGATTTCCACAGATGCTCCACTGTCTTTTTCATGTGGTGACATCAACATGTGAAATGAGCAGGGCTGTTTCTATTTAATTGGGGTCCCTAAGCAGGATGCTGTTTAGGGACCCCTAGTTTATCCTTTACATAGTCTACTAAGATGATACAATGACAACAGTGAACAAAACAGGCTACAGTTAAAATTAAACATCTTAAGTCACTCAGGCTAATTAAAAATAATATAAATAATAATAATAATAATAATAAAATAGAAGGAAAACAACAATCTATATCTCAAAAAATGAAACAGATTTTTAGTGTTTCTAAATAAATATGAAACAACAACCGCTGTGATCATTTCTTTTTGATACCATTGTGGTGCTTGTTTTGCTTAATATTCTCCCTAACAAGAATGGTAGGTGGGCATCTGTCAATCATTCCCATCCTACCTGTTGCCGTCCCATTAGGTTCAACTAACATGACCTAATAACGCCATGACAACACCTGCTACAGGTTATTATTGCAGTTTTTATTTTATTTCTATCCTACGTTTACTTTTTAAAGTATATAATGGTTGTAATAAACACATGAGATAGCTACAAATCAAGACAGCATAGTTTCATTTTCCCAAATGAGGCTGAACATACACCCTTGGGGGGCCTCCTTGTAGCTTGGGGGCTCTAACGAATGGCCTAGTTTGCCTATAGCTAGAAACAGCCCTGGAAAAGCAAAACAATTATCTGCTCTGTCTCATGTTACACAATAACATGGTTAATTAAATAGGACTTTAATATGTTATTTCAGTGAATGAATGAAACAAAACTGGAATTTGGAATGAAGAAAAACTCCTGAGATGACTGAAAATAAAGTTTCTAAAGTGTTTCTTCGAAGCTCACTGTTGTCTAAAGGGCCTGTTTAAATCATGGCAAACATCTTCAGGTATCCGCAGGTATGTGTGGATGAATGCTGCTGTTGTGCAGATGTTCAGCGCTCTCTTACTGTCTCCCAGGAGCTCCTCAGACATCAGACTGTCCTGGCGGTTTCCCAGCACGAAGGCCAGAAAAGAGAGAATGAGCGCATCCATGATGCCCATGATGGCCAGGATGTAGGCCCAGCGCACCGAGCAGGCCCCCAGCGTGTACTTATCCGTCTGCTCACCACACATCCGCTTCACCTCATCACTGTCCCAGCCGTCTGGGTAGATCATGCAGCCCAGAATCAGACATGTACCTGAGTCAGGAGGAAAAGCGAGAGGGAGGTTAATGTTTGTGGAGCATTAATTGACTACCCAGGGACGACTTACTGTTTGAGTGAGGACGCTGTGTAAACCTCGATGTTCATAAAAAATGCACAAGGTTTGAGATGTACAGCGCTGAGCATAAAATCTAAAGTCAGAGGAGGCAGCGGAGAGATTGATTAGAACAGAAACCCAGGAAAGAAGGTAAAGCGTAGAGAGGACACGTAATTGCAGAAGGAGAGGAGATGTGGATGAAGTGACAGCAGTGGAGAGATGAGACAGAGGGCTGAGGAAGGCAGAGAATATGTTAGCACATGTCACTACACCATGTGGCAAGTGGAGCTGCCTTCATTAGCCTTCTGCTGCTCAGCTGACAATGACAAACTGAGCTGTTACAGAGGAATCATCGTACAACACTTCTGTTGCCAGTAGGGAACTGTTTTCACATTCATACTCACAGCCTCCCATACGCACACTCTGCTGAGGCAATCAAATCATTTAGAAGAAGAGGTTTGGATTTATTTGCTCATAATGCTGCCAAAAGTGAAGTCAGAATGGCACAGGTTTGACAAATCGTGTGTGTCCTCACCCAACAATCTATCTATCTATCTATCTATCTATCTATCTATCTATCTATCTATCTATCTATCTATCTATCTATCTATCTATCTATCTATCTATCTATCTATCTATCTATCTATCTATCTATCTATCTATCTATCTATCTATCTATCTATCTATCTGTCTGTCTGTCTGTCTGTCTATCTGTCTGTCTGTCTGTCTGTCTGTCTGTCTGTCTGTCTCTGTCTAAATTACAGTATATAAATTCACAAATATAAAAAATTAAACACCGTCAGCCTCATAAGACAAACAGCACCAGTCACTGCTTTACTCTCCTGTATGTAAATATTTAAACCATACAGAATCCACTAAAGGTTCCAATCTGGCCTGTAGGACCAATTTGCAACATACAAAAATCATACTGAAGATATTATGTAAAGGTCAAAGGTGTCGTACTTCTTTTAGTTCAGGAAACACATACAGCCCAATTTGAACTCAAATGAGTCAGACTAATAAAGTAAAGTAAGTAAATAAAGAAATACATGAATTAATAGGCTTATGCTGTCAAACGTGATGGCTAGGGGTATATCCCGTAACTCCCCCAAACCTTAATGATATCATGACTTGGCGTCCCTACGTCATGACTTTTCTACTTCATTGATTGATTGATACTTTATTGATCCTGTTTAGAACACAGATGGATCATCTGCTGAACATTTCTGCTTGATGCTATTTCTGTATCACATATTTATTTCTGTCACCGATTTATTAGTGTCACATTTTTAACTGGCCCGAGGACCTGCCTTTAAAACCTGCCCCCTCATTTGTTTACAGATTGAGAAATAAAAGCAGAAAAATGATTCAGTGTGAAGTGACAAAAGGAAAAGCATAAATAAAAAGGTTTGGAGGAATAAATAGATGAATAAAAAGCAAAAGAATGAATGTTCACCTCTTCAATAATAATCCTTTTGGTTTTTTATTCATCTATTTATTTCTCCAAACCTTTTTATTTATGCTTTTCCATTTCTCCCTTCACACTGACAGAAATAAAAATGTGACACAAATAAATTGGTGACAGAAATAAATATGTGATACAGAAATAAATAGAGGAAAAAATGTAAAAGAGGAAATACTGAAGAAAATATAAATAGAAAGCAATGCAGGGATAAAAATGAAAGATGTAGAAATATAAATAAGTGGTACCTAAATTATTTTATCTAGCAATTTTTATATTTCTTTTTATATTTTTAATTATGGCAGGTTCAGTCCTCCATAGTGGTGTTATGGATCTGTTGAAGTTAGACCTGGAAACAACAAAAATGTTGTGTAAAGGTAACTCAAAAAGTTCCTCAATTATATATTAACCTTGATAAATAATTGGAGTTGTCATTATATATAATTCATTATTCTACTATATTTCTGTTCTGCCCCAGGTCAGATCAAATTGGGCTGTATGTGACACCTTTGCTTTAAAAATAAGAAAATGTAGCTGTGAGACTAGGCATAAAAAGGCATAACATTAATATATGACACATTTATAGCACAGTGAGAGAGTGTGTTTTTCAGATTAACACACTAACATGGCAGCAGATTAAGTGGACAGATAATCTATGGACCTTTTCCTGCCTCCCTGTCCCACTCTACTGGTCAATCACATTTGCTCTCTTTGTGGTACATGATAAAATGAGAAAAAGATGATAGAGTGATGCAGAAAAGCAAAGAGATGGCAGCAGACAAACAGAGACGAGCATAGACGAGCTGTCTGTCTGTGTCTCTCTGTGCCCTCCCTCCCATTCATGCCTGTTACTCATCACTTACAATTGTACCAATGACAGTAACAACAGGCTACCTTAATAATAACCAGTACTGATGTTATAACACATTGATCCATATCTCTACAATCCAGTTTAAAGCATTGTAGAGGTGCTGCAAATAGGTTTGTATTCATATTACATGTATTTTACATTTATTTTGTATTTATTCAGTTGTATTGGCTCTGCTTTAGGCCTTTTTGAGTCTGATGTTTTGATAGATTGATTGATTAATAGAAGTTTATTTTAAACAAAAAAACAAAAGCAAAATAAAAACAGCAATAAATGCAACATGTTCAAAAAAGAGTGAGAGGAAGTCAAAACATATTCAATCCCACCCCGCCTCCTGTATTACTTTCTACACATTCACTTCCCCATGTTGCCACCAGTACTGCCATTACACAACACCCCAATAATAATAATAATAATAATAATAATAATAATAATAATAATAATAATAATGTTTTATGATAATATAATATAATATAATATAATATAATATAATATAATATAATATAATATAATATAATATAATATAATATAATATAATATAATATAATATAATATAATATAATATAATATAATATAATATAATATAAATACATGTATATACCATATATACACACACACATACCCATATATACACACACAGACCTCTACTCACATACACACTACCTCATCCATATATTTGTTTAGAAATAATTGTTTGTACTTTAAAAAAAAACAGATTTATGTTATTACTTTATTTTATTTCTGTCTCCAGAATGTTCCACAGAGTCACCCCACAGCTCGACACACACGTACCTGAACTTGTCGTTGGGACCTTTAGTTTTTTAAAGTTTAAACCTCCCCTTAAATTATATCCACTCTTCTTCTCTATAAACATCCCCTGTATATTTTTTGGTAATAGATTTTTTTCTTGCTTTATGCATAGATAGATAAACACTTTATTGATCCCAAAAGAAACTATGCACGCACATTTCTGGTTGATCTCGCCCAACATTGGTTGGTAGAGATTATTGTAATCAGTGTGTGTCCCTGCAGAGACATATCATGCTATAACTCAATGACTAATTCAGATATCACCATGAAATTACCTGGGCATATACATATAGCTAATGCGCATCAGATGCAATCATCCATTTGAGTAAAGGTCAACGGTCAAGGTCATATTTAACAGAAAGGTCGAAATTACATTATTGGCTCTAATTCTAGAATGGGTTGTCATAGAAATTAGAGATGGGCACAAAATAGGGGTGAGATTAGGCATTTTCTGAATATTTGTTATCTATAGTATTTTCACTTATACTAAAGATCAGCATTTGGTCATCATGTCCTTTATTTATACAAACACATTTATACTGGATATATGGTCTATAAGAAAACACGTTCAGCAACTCTGAGAACAGACTGTCAACAGGGATTTACTTTACAAACTTGAAAATACTGTTTTGAATGGTAAGTAATTAAAGCTGGGACAAATCCACAGCATTGTACACATTTCATAAAGCACACTTAGACATGTTAATGCTGGAGGACATTGTGTTGTACAACTCATCTACAGGACCACCACAATTTTAATCATGATTATTTTTGAATAATCATAGCAATCGTTTCTATTCATCTGTGTGAAAACAGGTGGTGAAACTAACACATAGATATTTTATCATTATGTCCACACTAGTGCGTTGACCAATGGGGAACCACAGTCTCATTAATACAGATATCTAGGGACTCAAGGTAGTAAATGTGTTGTTCCTGTTTTTAACTTTATTTCCCATCATGCACCGTGATACTGTGATTCCTGTTAATGAAACAATGTGCTTTTAAGACTGTTGTATTCCAAAATTACTAATATCTCCCAAACTATTGGTCCTATGAACTTGCTGAAATATTTAATGTGGAGATTGAAGTATTCCTCAACTGTAAGTACCAAATTGGCCAGTTAAAAAACTCTATATTTGTCAGAATCATGCTAATACAAAATCATACAGATGCTCTGAACCCTTTGAGGATTGTGACATGCATAATTTACCAGAGTTTAACTGTTACTCTTTTAATAACATCATGTTGTTGACTCTTATTCGCTTTCTGTGGTGAGTTCAGGGTAGAACAAATTTTGCAACAGCTTATTTTGATGTTGGACCTTGGCTGAATTTGTTAGTAATGGGCTTGAAGTCATTTCATACTGTATCTACCATGTTCATTTTTTAATTCAAGAAGACAAATAGAAAACTAATAAAATTTATGGAAATAATAAAATAATTACTTTTAGTTTCAAACAGTTGATAGTATTTCTGAGGTTTAATATGGTTCATGATTCCCCGGCGTTGGCTCAAGGAGACAATGATATGTGTTTGTCATATTTTGACAAAGGAAGGTTATTGGGGAAAAACACAGACACAGTAAACACAAAACACACAGTACGAAGACAGAAAGATGTGTCACATGCACAAAACTAACAGAGGAGGGGCAGGGAGCACTGGCGTCGACAGGTCGTGGCCCAATCAAAAGACGGAGTCCAAACCATGTGTTTGGTGAGGGGTAAAGAAGAGGAGATGGTCAAAGAAATGGGAGAAAAATATACTTTTTTCGGGCTTGTGCTAGTGGGTCCAATGGGCCAAGATCATCGCTGATTTTCTTGTATTTTCCATGTGAACTGTAAATAAGTTATTAATCTTAGATCATCTTGGGAACTTTCATTCCATGAATTTAGAAATATTCTTACAATTTCTATGTCAATAAATGACTCTTCCTCATCATAAGTTGTACAGTGTGTGTGTTACCAAATTACAGAGTTAATAGAATAACATAATTTAACAGTATATTAAATACTGCAGTATCATTATAGCTTTTTTCAGACACTGTGTTTCTCAGATTACAATTGAAATTCTGTAGGTGATAGCAAGAGTAATTAATGTTTTTTTTAGAATAAAAAGTCAATTATGTAGGTTCTCTGTGGAATACTCCTTCCTCCCAAACAATTAGGCATTAATTCATGTTTTATTGACAACATGGATTGGACCAGCTCATTCATTAACAATGACATATGGAGTTATTGTTTTGATATTTCAGTTTTATTGGCATATTTGCTTTTAACACAAACTGAATATTTTTGAATTAGATGCTTTTAAGGTAATCTACTGTGTTTGTAGTTTGAACATATTGGTTGGAGAGATGTACTGGCCTGCTGTTCAAATGTAAATGATTATGAGGAAAAACTGTGTGTCATGGACATCTCTATCTCTATCTTCACTTTTGCTATTGTTTGTCCTGTTGCATTTTCTTCTTCTGCCCTTCGTAATTCTTTCAACTATTCTTATTCTTAAGGGATATCTATCATTGTCTGAAGTGCCATTTCATTCAGTGGATGATTTCTTTTCACTTATGTTTAATATCATTTGTTAAGAATAAACTGACATAGTGTAAATGTACATCAATAAATGTAATGTGAACAGCCTCGTCTGTGGACATGATTTTATCTGCCTGAGGCATGTCACATTAATTTTCAACAACAGTGCTGGAAAAACTCCCACACTTCTTCACAAGACCATATACCTCTGCATCCTTTACTAATGTTATAATTATATTAATTACATACAGTTTGTTTAATACATGTGTTGAGGCTTGGTTTACACAAGAGCACATGTTTCTCTTCAAAGCCTTAGAGTTTTTTTTAATTTTTGTTTTACATTGAATTAACAGGCTGTATTGCAGTTGTGCATCCATTTTATGAAGTTGTATCTCAAAAAGAGGGGATTACATTCAAGTTAAATTATGGTACATTCAGTCCCAATAAAGCAGTGATATTGATAAGACAACTGCAAAAAATTGCAGGGAAATCGCAGCAGCTTTGCACAGATTCAGTAAGACTTCACTCAAATGGCAAAGCCTTTTGTGTCAAACTTAATTGAAAAACCATTTGCTCTGGATTTTCAGTTCAATGATGTGCCTTTGAATTAAATTATGGAAATGATTTATCTTACAACGTGGCCTCTGGTCATCACATTTCATTCTCTTTTGATGTTTAGAGAAGGTTTTTCAAATGCATGTGTTTCCTCTTATTAATATTATTGGTTTGCTACAGTGCTCATTGTCTTCTCCTGTGTAAACAACCTGTTCCCGTGGGCTTACAACTGCTGTATTTATAGCATAACTTTAACTGCACACTGTCTCAATAGCAAGTCTCAAATCTCTTGCAGAGCTTATGTTGAACAGAAATATAGGTGATCAAAGTAGCACTGGTTTGCCTTCTAACTCTCACACTGTTTCTGTGCTATGGCAGTTTGAAGGATGGATCAGTCAATGGAGATTTTACTACATCTTCAGGATCTACAAGTTTGATGCCACTAAAGCTTGGATATGTCTCTATAAAGCCAAATAAAGTGTGTTTTCTTTGCTTACATAAAAGTATACATGAAATCAAATGCAACTCCTTCTTCCACTCAATGACTGATCCCATCATTATTATTTTATCTATCTTTAAACATAAGCATTAATACTTTTCTCAGACAATGGAGTGAAATATATAAACTAATCTTGTTGTTTTCAGCAGATATATATATTTTATTTTGTTCAGCTGTTATCTGCGAAGCTGGAAAACCTCAAACAAAAGTGCTTTCTATTCTCCAAATCTGATTCCAAATGTCTCTAAAGTAGGATGAGGGCAATGTTTCACCTTGGGCAAAATTGTTTTGTTTCACGCCGACAGAACAACACATGGCAGTGTAAGTACCCACAACCTCACAAATGGCACACAGCTGTAACAGGGGTGAGCCAATGGGGTCAGCCTCATGTCTATATCCCTGCAGCCCTCTTCACCACAGAAAGACAGCAGCAGCCTGCACACAATCCTTGCCATACATAATAAATAAAACATATTATGAAACCATCAGATGAGTAATGGTGTCAGGTCATTTTGAGTCTTTAAACAAATGAGAATTTCAAGCTGCATTAAAACCATGTATATACATAACAAACAAAAAAAAACAACCAAGTGATCTGTATTTTCTTCATCCAATGCTTCAGATGATTTGGATCAGCAGCAAAACTGACTACACCAGCTGTTCAGATATGTTGAATAGTCTTGTGAGGCCTTGCTGACTGCTTCTTTCATCCCACTCTAACACTACTGGAGGAGGGCAACGATGAACTTAAGTCCACACTGGACTCATGAGAGCTCCTTTCACCACAGAGGGATGAGGAGGTCAATTACTGAACATCTCTGCAGCTCACTCTGCTGTTACTCTGGAGACTCTGATGTCAGCCTCATTTCTCTGTTTGACTAGTGAACTGCTGAGGTATTAAGAATCATAGAAAGTGATGGCACTAGTGGAGGGAACGGGGGGGGGTAAATTAACCAGAGGTGGGGTTAATAACAGAAGAGAGTCATTATACTTCCTCTGGTTTAATTTACCAGGTTAATCACTGAACGACCTACTTGTATATCTCCCATATCTTTCTTTTTATTTTCAATATGTACTTCGTTGTAGGTTTGGGTCATGCAATTTTATTCAAGGTCCAGATTGTGGTTAGAATGAGAAGGACAGACAAACATCCATTCCTGATCCTGCTCTCATCCCAGTGGATCGCTTGTAACCATAGACATTTTTTTTTTGAATGGGTGAGATCCAGATGAAATTCTATACAGTTTAACCCTGTCCTTGTAACGATTCTTACAACTGACAACACAACAACTAGACATTTCTAGCTATACTTTAGGTATGATATAAACAACAGTGTTTCTATGCAGTTTTTTGAGTCCGGTCCGGTTAAAACATAAACACACAAGACATAAAAAAACTAAATGTCTATGCCTTGAGGAACGTCAACATGAGGAGAACAAATTAAAACCATGGTGTTGGAATGAACACAAATACTACTAGGACTATATAAAGGGCCAATTACAGGTCATCGCCCCCAAACACTGAGTGATGTTAATCTGATTGGCCTACGACAGACAGTGGTAATTCTATGCCCAATGTATTTTAGGTGTGAATGTGAGAGTGATTGTTTATATATGTTCAGCCTTGAGATGAACTGGAGACTCATACACCCATTGTAGCTGGATTAGGCCCCCAGTGACCCTAGTGAGGATAAAGCGGACAAACGCAGACGACAAAATGAGACAAAGAATGATTAATTGAAATGAGTTTCCTCCGGTGGCTGGGTACACTGTTAGAGATAAGGGGGAGGAGCTCAGTCACCAGGGAGGGACTCTGAGTACAGCCACTACTCCTCTACACTGAGAAGGGCCAGCTGAGGAGGCTCGGGCTTCTGTTTGAGATGCCACCCTGGGAGGAGACCTCAGGGAAGACATAGAACATGCTGGAGAGATTATGTATCTGGACTGGGCTGGGAAAGCCTCAGGATGCCCCTGGTGGATCTGAAGGAGGTGTCTGGGGAGAGGGCAGTATGGGCATCCCTGCTTAAACTATTCCTTCAGTGACCTGGCCCCAGATAAGCGAAAGAAAATGGATGGATGGATGATCAGAAACAAAACTTTAAGCCCACTCTCTTGTTTTCTTGTAGATTTTATGGCTCCAAAAATATAAAGAAGATGCTTACAATAACCAGATCAGATGTGGTTATTACCTTCTTGTATGTGAACTAGTGATGAACCATTTACCCAGCACTGATTCCAACAGAAACCAGAGATATTAGGTTATTAATCTGAGGGAAACAGAAGGTCAGCGTATAAACATAATGTGTTGTGCACTATTATATATATATATATATATATATATATATATATATATACATATATATATATATATATATATATATACATATATATATATATATATATATATATATATATATATATATGTGTGTGTGTGTGTGTGTATATGGTTGGGATCAGGAACAGCAACAGAGTCCCATGTGAGCACTCGTACGTTATTTTTGATTGAGATGAAGTTATTAATGAGATGAGAGAAACGTATAGCATGTGGTTCAGCTCGGCATATGCACATGTCCTCATTTAATAATGTACAATGTAATTATTTATTAATAGTTCAACAGAAATTATCAATCTATTTTTCAATTTGAGATATATTTCCATTAAAAGTCTCACACTCACTAATGTCCGTTTTGGTTTACAGTAGATGTTGTATTCATTCTTTCTTATACTTATGTAATGGTTTGAAAATAAATGAATAAATTTCAGTAATTTCAAATGGAGAAAAAAAAATAAATAAAAAGATGACAATAAAGTCTCTCAAACTTCCTGTTTTTGGATGTAGCTCTTCTTTGCCTCTAACCCAGCTGACAGCTGTTGGCAGCAGCAACAGAGACAATCAACAGTGGTGGCATCTTAATCTAGACCTCTTTGTCCAAATACCACCTGCTTTCTACACATATAAACACGCACACAAAGAACCACTAACACACAGGTCAATCTACTTGTTATAGTGTATTCCTTGTGCCCAGCTATAACCACCAGTGTGATTCATGCTCTTCTAAATAAGGTGACTGATGTGTGCGTGTGATGGAGCCATGAAAGAGCTCATACTGTAAGCACTGCACATCAGCATAAATGTGGCCCATGGTAAATGATATTAATGAGAGTTAATTGGGGCAGAAACTGGCAGATGCATAAAGGTATGAGGACAACATAACTCTCTCTTTCCACCCCACTGCCCTGATCCTTTCTGCTCTGCAGACGAGAGTGAATGAGTGTGTGTGAGCTGAAAGATAAGGAATGAGAGCATCATGTGCAACATGAATCCCGCTGCATGGCCCCATCCTCATTAACACCTCTTGTATTAGGTTCACAGATTCACGTGGTTTGTGTGTGCTGTTGACAGCTGGCATTGCAGATTAATGTGTTGCTCAGAAGTCACTGCAATTCCAGGGTTTTGGAGCCAAAGACATAAAAAATGATGCAACATCCTTGACTCGAGGATATTGGAGTCACAAATGAGTGACCTCCACAAGAAATGTAAAACAAAACAAGTATTCACAGAATGCCTAATCTCACCCCTATTTTGTGCCAATCTCAAGTTTCTATGACAACCTGTTCCTGAATTAGAGTCAATAATGTGATTCTTTCTGCCAAATGCAACCTTGACCTTTGACCTTTTGCAATGTTGATAACTTTGTTATATGTATATATTTGTCACTGTGTGGAATATTATGATAATATATCCAGTATTGATTAAGTTATAGCGCGATATATCTATGCTTGACACACACAGTGTTACAGAAGATAATTTTGCAACATGTCACCTTTGACCTCCAGAGAGCTCAAAAACTATTGGTTGTAGGTGATAACACCAATTATGAGAATTGTAGAAATATTCATTCTGCGTCATTTGGTACCAATCTGAATGTTCTGTGACCCTCCATTCTTGAATTATAACCGATAATGTGATTTTGACCTTTTAGTTAATTGTGACTTTGATTTTTTACTCAAATGGATAATTGCCTCTGATGTACATTAGCTATATGAATATGCCCATGTAATTTCATGGTGATATCTTAAGTATTCATTGAGTTATAGCATGATATGTCTCTGCGGACACACACACACACACACACACAGTGATTATGACTACATATGGCTTTGAAAACCATGCAGAACAGACCCTAACTCCCTTGTCTCCAAGTGCTTTTTTTTTTTTTTAACTCTTGTAGATACTTCACATATATCCAAATTGCATGCTAATACAGAGACTGAGAAATGTATGCGTGTGTGGTCCTTCAACTTTATTAAACCAACAAATCTCATGTTGGACTAAGACTACTACACAGTACAATATATGATAACAGGTTTTCTATAACACTGACATCAGAGTCATGCTTTGGTCACTACTTCATCAAACAGTAACAAGTAAGTATCAACTCTAATGAATAATGGAATCAGGTGTAACTTCACTTAAATATATCAAAAGGAACTAGAAAACCACTTGGAGAGCGCAGACCCCACTAAGGCAGATCAGCCGGACCAACCGAATGAAACACACACACACACACACACACACACACACACACACACACACACACACACACACACATACATTAATCATGCGTTCCTTGTGCCAGTATCAACATTTCCTGAAATTTTCAGTTAAATCCATCCATAACTTTTTGAGTTATCTTGCTATCAATCACCCACATGTTCACACAGTGTTATCCTTGTAATCCACTCAGTGAGGTACCCAGACACTACAGAGCTGAAATCCCAACCAGAAAATGATTTGAGTGCAATTTTCAGCTGTTTTCAAATCATCTATTTTCCACGACACAGTCACAACATATCCTCTGTGATTTAGAAACAGACTGGAGTCACTCTGTGCCACTCTGTATGCATGCCAGTTCACAAACTGCAACAAAAAAAACATTTGAATGCCTCCTTTTCTTTCCTTCACCACCTCCTGTAACAACCAACACCATGTAGCTGTTGTCACTGTGGATGATAAGAACAAAAAAAGAGGGTGAGATAAAGCAAAGTCTTGAGCAGCAAGGAGGAGATGTAGAGACAGAAAGTGAAAACAAAACAGTATGACAGAGAATGGTATGATCTCTATAGCTTAAAATAACACAAGCAAATATGTTGTTTGCTTGTCAGGAAAAAGAGCAAGTTAAACAGAATGAGAGACAAGTAGGGACAAACAGGATATGCAACATGTTGGGAAACAATGATAAATGAAAATATGAGTAATATCAGAGGTGGTTTTGTGATTCACATGTCATTTCTAGGTGTGGATTGAAACTGCAAGGAGAAGCAGCATGTGAAAGATTGGAATATATATACAGCAGGAATGAGGGTTACAAGATATGAATCCCAATGCACCTCATTTCAGACATGAAGAGAATTGGAGTGGCTGTTTAAAAATGCAACACCAGACCGACCATGCTGCTCCTGCAGAGAACGACAGACAGAAAGATAAAGTATGCAGCCAGACTTCAGTCAAATCAGGCTAGAAACAGGCTAATCTTACAACCTAGACTGGGCTCATTCTGTTCAGAGCAAAACATGAATAAAGTGTGTCAAAGATGAGGCAGTTTGTGGATCATCTTTTTGGAAGAGTGTGCCATGGAACTGATTAAATATGATTAATCAGGTCTGGACAGGCCAAACCGAAAATGAAGAGTTATTACATTATTAGTGCTTTATTATGTATGAGAGGAAATACAGCCGACTAGTTCAAGGTTATATAGAGCTTTATTTAAAACTAATGTAGTGGCTGCAACTCAGCGGGAGCTAAATTGCTGCTCCTTGGGAGAAAATGGCAAATAATGTTAGGTGATGTAATGAAACAGACTCACCAACTCAAGATGAGAAGTGTATGAGAATTTTTTTCCCCATTATTTTAAGAGACATCGCAAGTACTGTTGTAACAGCACCACAGAAATAAACCTTCCTCCTTCTTTCAATGATGATCTGCATAAAGTTATTATAATAATTCTCCAGGGTAAAGGTATTGTTTTCATGCCTTCCATGTTTCCTCTAATGCGTAAGGACCCTTGCTGACTGCACACATAGGGGAGGATTTCAGAACTTGCTTCCAAACACTGATGCAGCTTCAGATTTTGTTGCCTGTCTTGTTTGAAGTCAGTCCTATTTGGAAGAGTCTCCCTCTCAGATTCCAAAGAAGCTTTAATCAAAGCTTCCTCAGATTTCTTGGGAGCAAAAAACATGCAGAGGAGTGAGAGGTCACACTTTACACAAAGGATCTCATCAGAATTGGGAACAGAGTAGATGGGTAATGCTGCATTGCTTTGGTGACAGGATCCCAGCTGTTGTTTCTCTGGTTCATCAGTCGATTTGTATGTATGAGTTTCAGGTATTGGTGGAAGAACAATTCACATTAACTAAACATACTTATACACCACACTGTCTGCAAGGGTTATCAGGGAAACATACTATTAATATGAAAAAGTGAAGCAGTCAATGTGCAGGAAACGTGCAGCCTGTAAATCCAGTAAATGGGCAGCCCTGACAGTTATATATATATATATATATATATATATATATATATATATATATATATATATATATATATATATATATATATATATATATATATATATATATATATATATATATATATATATATATATATATATATATGAGAGAGAGAGAGAGAGAGAGAGAGAGAGAGAGAGAGAGACATTCAGATTCAGGATTGGAAGTGTGTAGAATGAATTTGTATGCTATTTATGAAAAATTTTGACCACACTCCTGTTGCACCAGATCTAAGGAACACAACAGTGAGATAACTCCCATTGTTGTTGTTGTTAATAATAATGTGCATCAAAAGAATTAACGTATTTTCTTATCACTACTGAAACTAGTCATGTTAACTGACAGGCTGATTTTCATACTTTTTTTGAGACATTTACTTCAGACTGATATAAATGAATTACTCAGCAGGTGAACACTGAGGATCAGCAGGTATGTGTGAGTTTATGGATAAAATATCTAGGGTGTGGCTAAAACCAGGCTCCGCCTACCGACTAAAACAAATTGGGTTTCAGTAGTGACATGAAAAAATGGGACAGGAGTTTAGATACAAAAAATTTTAATTTTAAAAATATGTGCAAAATCAATATCATTCTTTCAAATTTCCTATAAAATAAATTGGATGGATTTCAAAAATAACATTTAGAAACATGGAGAAATCTTTTTAGAAATCTTTTATGAGTTGAAATTAGAGGTTGGGACAGCCACTTTCCAATAGAAAGTACCATATAAAGTGGGCATCATGGATTTGTGGGAGCACTAACAGTCCACTAAGGTGTGGTGGACTTGTGGAGTAGGTGGGAGTGAGAAGAGCGAATGAGAAGATAAGAAAAGAGCAAAAGAGTGATAGTTGTTGCTCTGGAGGTGAAAGGGTCGACCGTCAAGCAGCGACCCGGAACCGGAAAGTCCGTTCCGTTGTTACGTGTTGTATAAATTTCACGACAAAATGAACCAACATGTCCATATATGGGCACGTTAGAATCATGTCGTCTGCACTAGTTACAAAGGTGAATGATGACAGGCAGCAGCAGCAGGACCACCCAGTGAGAGTTGATCTGTGGTACCACCGCTCAAAGTATCATCCACGGAGCTGTCCTTCTGTTATTATTATTATTATTATCATTATTATTACACATTTTAATTATGATGGTCCAGACCCGAATCTCTCTGGAGTCTAGAGAGATTCGGGGCTGTTCCCCGGAGATCCGGGGCTTCAGCTGGGAATGCCCAGGTCTCCCGACGCCCCTGATGGCCACCGCTTGGAAACGTACATTTGTTGATGGTTACAGAGCCACATGCAAAAAATAAAATAAAGTACAATTCTCCGTGCTAAATCACATCCCCAGAATTCGTTGCCACCTCACCCCCCCAAACCACACCTACATAATTCCCAGCAACCCAAAATAGACACAAACTGAACTACTCTGTGGGAAAGCGTCACATATGTGTATATGTATATGCATATGTATTGCACTGCACAATGACACAAGGAAGTAGAAGACAGCACTACTATAAACTAGAGAATGAGGGGGCCACAGTGTTTATGTTCTGTATCGCAGGAATGTTAATGGTGATCAAATGCAGCATCTAATGTCAAGAATGGAGGAGTTTACAGAGAGTTAGAAGATGAAGAATCCAGCAGCAGGTGTTACTACAACGTATGTTAATTTCACAGTTTTAACCCAAAAACAAAACCGCATCTTCAGTCTATTTATTTATTACTTTCTCCATATTCTTTCCAACACAGAGCTGACACTACACAGAGGGTTTTAAAGATGGTAGATGCTGGACATAGACATAGGATGATGGATTGGAACGGCCGGAAGGACGGGGGGCGGGACTAAGGTCCAGACATTCTGCGCAGGTGCAGATTGCATTGCTATGTCCTGAAATAAGGCTAAATCAGGATGCATTTTATTGGACATATTTCTTTGTGGCATGCTATCCAGGGAAGGAGAAATCAACCGAGTTAATCTGAAATGATTCATTTTACAGTTTTCCGCTGTCTAATTTGCTATTTGAAAACAAACAGCAGGCATTTCGGAGCTGATTATACAGTTGAACCTCATCTAGAGCAGTAACGTGCAGCCTTGTGTACTTTTTATTTATTTTTTTTTTTTCTTTCATGCGGAGTGTTTCGGCAAATCTAAGCACCATGAGAATGGAACAAAGAACAGTTCACAAAAATAACAAAAAAAAAAAAAAATTCAAGAATGTCATTGATGGGTGATTTTTGAAACAAGAGCTGAAGTTGATCTATACACCACATATAACAATTTATTCTCCAAACATACAAGACATAATAACGACATCTAAAGTACAGTATAGTATCTACAGCTGTAATGAAAAATAATAAAGTTAGACCTAGAGTTGTCCTCAATGGTCTGTATAGACTTTGCGAGATCTTCTTTCAACAGTGATGTTGTCTTTCAAAAGTTTTAAATTATGACATTGAACGTCCGTCCTGAGCGCCGCCCCTTGTCCTGTTCGTCTGACTGATCCAATCTAGCATCTATCTTTAAAGACAGATGTACTGCGAGATACGGAAATAGGCGTGGTCTGGGCTCTACCAATCAACATACAGCTAGCTCATATGGGGAGGCTAAGTGACGCCCTTCTACTTCTGGTCCATGGGTGCTTAGCCCGAAAAAAATTGAATGGGAGTGAATGGAGAGAGTCAAGCTAAATTCTGTTTCCGTTTGACAAGTGCTCTGAAATTCACATATGATAGCGTTTAATAAGAAATATTTGATGTGGCATAGGCAGACCAAACACTTTTGATGGGAAGAAAATGTGACGTTCAGTTTTATGTGGGCTTATTAAGAGACTACAATGCGTCGCATATGTCACGTCACACTCTGCTCAGCTGTGGTGTGGAGTCTGTGGTGACGTTATATGCGTGCCAGGCATGTGGTCCAAATTATTTTACTCGCAAATGAATCAGCCATTGGTTAACAGAAGCAGTTGAAACGCAGATCAATAATTCTACAACATGTGTGTGATTCAGGGCACATGACAAACCGGATATGGTTTTAACATTTTATTTCCCCTTGAATACAATTCATTAATTTTCGATCTCAGGCCCCACAAGCCTCCCGGGAGGCGCGGAGACTTAAGCTCCCCATAGTTCTTAGAGAACTAAAAAAAAGACCCTGCCTGTGAGGAGGGGTGGAAAAGGTTCTAGGAACTAAAAAAGTTCCTACAGTGGTAAAGCACCTATAGAGAAAAGAAATTCCACTCATTCAGCACTATTATTTATTTTATTCAGAAGTTTCCCTTTTGCTTGGCTTGAAATAAAAGCCTTATACTTTATTTGACTCTATGGGACTACTTTTATTCATGATAAAAGAGATTGAATATTTTGTCTAACGTAAACAATTAGTTACTTTTTAAAAATGTGGACTTGCAGGACTTTGGCTCAGATCTTATACTTAAGCAAAATGTAATAACCGGACCTTGGGGACTTTTAATTGAACCAACCAACACACTCATATGAACCACATAACTAACATGTAACCATAACCCAGAGCAGCTTTTTATGTCTGTAAGTAGGGAGACAGTGTTTACCACAAACCCACAAAGCAGGTGGAGGGTGTGGGACATAGGCAGTGATTGAAACAGGTGTTTCCATTAATTAACAGCTCCCATCAGTGAATGTGAGGTGTAAATCTGCCAAACAGATTCCACTTACATCCCAGACAGAAGAAAAACACATGTTAAGCCGTGTACACTTAATGCCTCTAAAGGTGAAATCCAGCCCCACCTATTTGTGAAGCCGAATAAGCTCAACATTACCGTGGCTCAGGTGTGAGTTTGTAAAGTGACAGGCAAAAAATGAATAATGTTTTATTTTCACAAGTATGAGTGTGAGGAGAAGCTGAAATGGTCAGATTGTATTTACAATGCTCCAAAGACTGCTCTATCCCTAATAAGTCCAGGTATGATACATGTTTGATCAAATGCTGTTTAATCTGACTCTGCTCTCTTTCTCTCTTTCTCTCTTTCTGCTCCTGCTTTAGATGTGGTGACAGTGCTCTTGAAGTGGCAGACAACTTTGGCAGCTCTTCTGAATCTTTAACGGTTGTCCTTATTTTCTCTCCAAAACCATCTTCCCTTTGAAGTTGGGCCGAGGGGATTGCTCCACTCCATTTCAGTAACTTCTAATGTGTCTCTGATCTGTGGTGATGGCAGAGAGTACATGTTCCCCACTTTTTTCTCTTTAAAGCCCTCCCCCTCCTCTATCTCTCTCTCTGCAGCACTGAGCACTAATGAATGATGATGTGCAGGAAGAAAAAGAAATCCAGAGCACTGAGATGAATCTACCTGAGCATGTGAAGAGAAACATGCAACCTCAGGACAAATGGATGGACCCTGACCTCAGTGGTTCAAAAATAATTTTAGGGAGAGGTACAGTATATGAAAGGGTTGCTAATTAATTTACAAATTACTGTTTCAATTAATAGATTCGTTGTTTGTTATATAAAACGTTGCATGAGTTGATTGTTTCCTAAACTTAAGATGACATCCTCTAAAGCAGTGTTTCCCAACCCTGGTCCTCGAGGCACACTATCCTGCATGTTTTAGATGTTTCTCTCTCCAAACACACCTGGTTCAAATAATTTATGGAGTTACAAACATGTCCACTCGGTGTTTAAGCTTTGAGGCAAAGAAACGTGTATTTAAAATGCAACATCAGAACACTATAAAATAAAAAATTTTTAAAGCAGTTTTTTTGTTTAAGAAGAGACGGTTAATTACAGTCTAATAACAACAAGCAATTGATCAACACGTAAACATGTTAGTGCAGATCAGGTATTAAGAACAGACTAGTTACAGTCATGGTATGAACTGACTGATATGTCAGTCATATGTTATATGTCATATGTCATATATATATATATATATGTATATATATATATATATATATATATATATACATATATATATATATAAAAAATGTTCCTCTCGCCCCACGTGGGCGGTGTCTCCTTCAGGCTTGGGTCCTCTACCAGAGGCCTGGGAGCCTGAGGGTTCTGCGCAGGATCTTAGCTGTTCCTAGCAATGCGCTCTTTTGTACAGAGATCTCTGTGTTGTTCCATCATATGTGATGTGTGTATGATGGAACAACATATATATATATATATATATATATATATATATATATATATATATATATATATATATATATATATATATATATATCACAATATCCTCTTCTAATATAATCTACAATACATTGTATTATTATTGTACTGTACAACTTTAAATCCACCCAATAATATTGCAAGTCAGTACTTTGCCATAAATTTAATTATATTTCCAGATAATAAATCTCCACAGTCATCCAAGGATAGTGTGATATGGTAAAAGAACAGAACAAGTTAGGGCACAAAGAGTTCAAACTGGGACAAGCTATAAAGATCGAGCATTATTTACTTTGAAGAAGATGCCTTTGAAAACCTTACAGCTGCCTAATGGCCATGAAAACCTGACCTCCATCCATTATAGAGTTATGTAATACACTGCTCCAGATTTATTGTGTTTTGCTGAAGTCTTTGATATATCATTCTTTATATTTTCAGTAAAAATGTACCTTTCATTGTTATGGATTAGCAATGAATATTTCATGTTACAGAAAAATTTTTAGATTTTACACTACGAAGAATTTTAAGAGTAAACTGTGGGGGAGATTAGAAGAAGAGGTTTGTATGAATATAAAGAGGAGAAAATTGTTATTTGCTCCAGTATGACTCATCTACTCTTTTATCATGCAGCTGTGATGCTTAACCGCTCCGGGGGTGCTCTTCTGACCTGCTGACTACAACCCAAGGTAAGCAATGGGGTTTAGGGACAGGCCAGACTGAGGCTTTCAAGCATGTTGCCATGGAGACATCGTCTTGGACCACATTGGGATGCATCAGTTCCCAAAGCGCGTCCTCCTCTGTCTGCCGCAGCACAGATCCAGAAGGACCCTGCTGATCCAGAGCAGGTCGCTTTGGTGATCTCAGAAGGGAGAGTGAAAGTGATAAGATGCTGCCAGTGGCTCAGAGAGGCGTTTCCACAGCAACCGGCAAGCTCTGAAGGAGGTAGAGCATAAACGAGTGGCTAAGGTGGCTGCAAGCATCACTGAAACAACACACGTCCCCCCTTTTTCCCCAGTCTCTTTCCCTGTTAGAGTCTCCACACGCCCAAACATAGCCCGTGTTCTCTGATCTGTGACCATGGAGAAATGGTGACTGTAAACGAACAATGCAGAGCAGAGGCACCTGTTAACCTACAAACACACACACACACACACACCTGGGAGGATGCTCAAAAGAGCTGTGAGCGCAGGTACGATTATTGTTCTTGTGCTGTTCCTCCAGTATTATCACAAGTCTAATACTCCCCCCACTATGTTTATCAAATACGACCATGTGTGGTGCTGCTACATAAGTTCTCAAGCCTTTTGATATCCTCTCAAGCTCAGACCTCATTTGTATTCTACTTAAACCCTCAGTTTTCACTCAGCTTTCTTTGATTCAATCCCCCTGCCAACATGTTTTCTATGTTAACATTGTTAGTAATGTTTTCTGCACAGTATGGCGCCCCTCCTTATTTGCAGCTCAATACCACTGCTATAATCGTCGATGGATGATCAGTGTAATTAGATGTCTATCTCAGTGGGAAACCAGCAGGAGGAGATGCAATATGACTTTAAAAATAACAATTCATGAGGACCATTGGGTTTGAATTTTCACATCAAGCTTTGTGTTTATCAAAGTATGAAAGCAGATACATGTCAGGAAAACATCAGGTGTACATTTATAGCTCAATAATAAGCTGTCATGTTTGCCTTCACACAACCATACACAACACTTAAATCATGTTACACTGGGGATGCCAAGTCTGTAAATTGTTGCCAGGGTGCAGTCATGCATTTGTCATACAGCATCCTTGTTTGCTATGTGATTATTGATTTATGGCAGGATTGGCTTGTGAGAAAAATTATTAGCCCATCAAAATCAATGGTCATGCAATTAAGTACTAACTCCTGTGTGTATCATGTGACTAAATCAGACTGAAAACGACTATTTTTGTTGGGTAAATTTGACATTAAAGACAAAAATACAGAAATGAAATAAGGAGATCAAATAAGAAATATGGTGAACATTTTATCATTCACTAGGTGTGTCATAGCAGTATAACATTCTTTGTGTGTGTGTGTGTGTGTGTGTGGGGGGGGGTGTATGCTTTTTGTTTTCTTTCACAGTTGTATCTAATGTTATGGCATACATTTATATTGAACATCGTTAAACTGCAAAATGTTAATTGCGCATGTATTAAATTCATCCCTGCACAGCAAGTATCTCAATCTTGAGTCAGCTCTTAATTCTTCCTTTGCAAATGTATTTTCCACATTGATAATGTAATGACATTATTTGTTCACAAACACATTATATGAGGTATCAGTGGTTTGTAGAAACACACACTAGCAACATCCGGTTGTATGACATACCATTGTCAACCAACATAATGTCTGTAATTTGTTCCAAGCACAGCATGCACACCAAATTGTAAAATAGGTACAAATAAAAACATTCTGCTATCATCTTTGTCAGTCAGTCTCATACTTCTTACTGGATACAGGCTCAAACATGTACAGATGGATTTTCTAAAAAATGTAGATATTTTTCTTCATTCTTCTTCTGTTTGTTTGTGGAGTTTTCAAAGTTGGTAGAAGAAAGTTTCAAAGCATCATGTGCTATCAAAAGACAGTCTTGCAGTCCACCAGCCAATCAGAACAGAGCAGGCGTTTTAGGAGGCGGGCCAAAGCATCAACTATTTTCAATGGAGGTTGAATTAAAAGCTCCAGTGACAGAAATGAGAGATTTAGCAAAATGTAAATACTGCAGAGCTCCCAGAATAAAAGCTCCTAGAATAAAAAGGTAGCTCTGACAATAATACTAATGCATCCTCTTTAAAGTTATCTTCATATTAAAACATCACTGATGTTCTCCAGACTTGTTCAGAACCTACAACCTTAAAGGGGTCATACTTTACTAAACCCACATTATTAGTATGTGGTACCTATATTATGTGTATTTGGACTCTGATAGCTCAAAATGTTTTTCATTTGAACCCTTTAGGTTATCTTTAATTTTGGCAAAAATTGAGTGGATTTCTACAATCCATTATAATTATATCTTAATTGGTTAAATATATAACTAGTTACATCATTTGCACATATAAGGTCAAGACCTCCAATGAACATTTAGATCATTTAGTCAAAATATGTCCAAACATTGAGCCGATAATATCAAGGTTCAGTTGTTGGTTGCATTAAGAAACACAAGTGAACAGAAAATACAGTCAATAGCCTGGAGGGTGTGGGGTGTGAAGTGGTTCATTTGCATTTAAAGGTCAGTGCTCAAAACCACCATCTCCTGTCATTAGTCAGAAATAGGGTTGAAGATGGATCTGTGCAGAATTAATGAAGAATTCAGACCTGACCATAGTGTTTACAGTTTATATAGACCACAGGGGAATGTTTTAAAATGCATAATTCAATTTGAAAAAGCAAAATATCAGTACTTTAACTCAACTGTTATGTCAATAAATCAAGGAGTAACGGAACATTATTCACCCTCCAGCTTTGACATCCAGGTATCACAACAGAGTCTGATATATGACGAGGACCTGCGTCTATGTGTCAGTCTCCTTGACACTGTCTGACAACAACATAACTCATTAACTTAAACACTCTCACACTGAAAAGGGCATCACTCAGCTACACATGCAGGCCTTATCAGAGTCCAGTGGTTTCAATGGGTCAATGTGTCCTTGTCCTGCTCCCTCAGTCAGGAAGAGGAGAATAAATCAGCTGGCTTGTCGCCTCCATCCCAACACGGTGATCAAGAAGATAAACCCCTGATGGGAAATCTATAAAGCCTGTCCCTCCCCTGAGCTTGTAGACATGTGAACGTGGCCACAGTAGGACAGACATGTTTATAACGTTAAGAGCCACTGCAGCATGGACAGCAACAGCTACAAAGTCTAATGGACCGAATGGTTGGGTTCATATGAATGCTGTCTGTTGACCATTTATTGGTTTAGAAGATGTTCACAGACAGTAACTGATAAGTGACAAATGTGGATATTTATTTATGGATGGTGGAGGTGTGCGAAAGAGGCACAAAAGGTGCAATTCAAATTTTCCACCAGCTTGTTCCACAGTGAAACCACTAATGAAAAAAAAAAGTTGTGAAGTAAAAACAATGTGCACATGTAAAAAGATTAAAAAAAACAAAAAAAACAAACAAACTTAAAAACATTAAAAGATAGGCAAAAATAAATTAAAAAGAGTTCTTTGTCTCAGTGTGGGGGGTTGGGGGTGGGGGGTGGGTCTATCAGTTTCCTCAGGATCAAGGTGGGGGCTCCAGCATCTTTTCCTCCTCTCCTCATTGAGCTGTTCACTGGCTCTCCACTTCTCCTTTCAGTCCATTCTTAGGTCCAGTGTCTCTCTAGCTGCACATGTGTGGGTAATCCCAGCCCCAAAGAGTAAAAGACCTGCCATGTATTTATTCAAACCATTCACTGAATCACCCCGTTTTGATGAGAACAACTCCTCATCCAGGTAGAATCACCTGTATGAAGTGAACAGGAAGAACTAATATGTGGTGTGACTTTTACTCTTTGGAGCTGGGACTGACTTCTCAGCACAGCTTTCTCTTCTCTGGCCCATCTGACACTCCACGTATTTCTACTCAGGTCTCTTTACTAGGGTTCAATTGGACTGGGAGATTGTCATTTGACAACAGGGATCAGGTGCTCCCAGTACAGCCCAACAGTCATATGTAAAAAAAAAAAAAAACGGGGTCAGAGGTCACACAGACACACAGACAGCAACCAAAGTTTACATCAACCCAACATTAAAAACCAGCAGGGCAATACTAAAAGTCCATAAAAAACCCCTTCCCATCTGACAGCTGTACTCTGAATAGGTCAGCGTTATATGATGTAATACATTATCATATTCATTATATCACATTTGCAAAACATTTGAGATGTGTCATAAATAGAGGTGTCAATATTAATGCATTAATGAAGACTACTCCATCATAATTAATCAAATTAGAAATTTTAATGCAATTAACCCATCTGCAATACAGTATGACTCTGAATGTTTCTGACAATAAATTTGGGTCAGTTTGTCTGACTAGAGTTAGTGTCAGGCAGCAGAACCAAACCATAAAGATGAAAGACAATAAACAGCAGGTTGGAACTTTAGATGAAAATATAAGGAGAAAAAAACAAGGACAGAACAGTTGTTTGCAGTGGTTTTGTGTCAAATTGTTCAATTGAAACTGTTGAAGGTGTTTAATAAAACATTCAGTGGATTCCTTTTCTTCTTGAGTGTATTTGCTCATGCAAAATGAAACACAATTAAAATAGAGTAAAGATAAAATTTAATTGTGATTAATTGCAACCCTTAACATTTTTAATGGTTTAATAGTATTAGTTTTAAACCAATAACATTTCAACAAAAAACAACATTATTCTTCTCATTCACTCACACAGACAGACACAGTGCTGTATTTTTCAACACTTTTCTAATCTCAGGCCCCAGAAATGACAACTAAGAAATTGGTCAACTGAAAATATTAATCAAGAATATGCCAGGTTTGGTTTGTAAACGAATGAAAAACAATGAAATCCCAAAATAAAAGACGAAATGATAATTAAATAAGGGTTATCAGAGGATGTCATATCCCTGTTTCTCCCACATAACTGTACAGTGGTACTAGTTAGTAGTAGGTTAGTTCCTTAGTTTCTTTTCCATCTGAGCACAGGAGTTCAGTGATTTATGAGCTGCCAGAAACGTGGAATGGTTTTGAGATTCTGCAACATGACAACAAATGGCATGATAGGTGTGAATGGACAATAGATATAACAGCAACAGGCACCATGATACACTGTAGGATGTTTGGAGAAAAATACTGAATGATTATTCCAGTTATGCTTTGAGAAAAAAAACGACAAAAAACTAGAAAAGTACTCTGAGAGCGCAGACCTCCGCCAAGATAGACCCCCCTGGATCACCAACAAATCTAATCATTTCCAGATCTCCCCATTACCATCTTATTCTAAAAATGTCATCAAAATCCGTCCATAGGTTTTTGAGTTTTCTTGTACAAACATAACCTCTTTGGTGGAGTTAAAAACACACAATGATGAATAAACTGATTTGCTTATCACTGCATCCCTCTGCATTATAGGATGGGGTAAAAACATGTGAAACTTCCTTAATCTACAATAACTCTGTTGCTCAGAAGCAAGGCAGAGATTTTCATTTTCATCAAAAATATCTACAGGATCAATTTTTTTTTTTTTTTTTGGGGGGGGGGTTCCGCATTTGAGCCAAGGGTCAAAGGACAACGTGTTTTATACTGTTTTTAGTGTACTATAATGATTGTACATCACATTGAGTCAATTACCCTTTATATATACTGTAATTATATGTCTAGATACATGGAGCATTTGTATGATGTGTTGACAGATTCAGAAAATCAATGGTCTCATCTTTTAAATAGTAAAGTTCAAAGGTCACATCTGGGCTTGTCATGTAATCGTCTCCTTGGGTGATTTCTTCATCCTTATGTTGTTCAAATACGGCCTGGCTAGTCAAAATACAGAGCTGTCATACACTATCAAATCCTTGCACTCTAACTTTCTGCCTCTGGTCTGAGTACAGTGAGTGTTTTGGGAAACTGTGACTGTGACAAAAGTCCTGTTTGATGTGAATAAACTTCAGACATTCACAGCTTCATTTACTGTGAATAATCGAGCACTTTAATGCAATATGGGTGTACTTGAAAAAGGAGCATAAAATTGGCATTAACATTTAAGTATACATAAATGATAGTACAAATGACATTAATATGCTTTTCAGATTTTATGGGGCTTAGACTACCTACAGGGTGAAAAATAGATGAAACCCTGAATTATATGTGGCAGTTTACATCTTTCTCCAAATTCAGATAATGCATGCTGAAAAGACGTTGAAGGAATTTAATAAACTGTATTAAGTACATTTAATGGTGAAATGGAAGCAAATCATTTCCAGTGAGAAATGTCCCATCTTCACTCTCAGAGCAGTAATGAATTATAACCACATGAGGTTTTCTGCAGAACATTGTAGCTCAACTAGAGGTAATAAAAAAAGCACCAAGGCCAGTTTGAAAAAAAAAACAAAAAAAAGAGACTGGACAGTAACAAATAAAACTCATACAGTTTTAGTCTCGTGTAGGTAGTGAGTCAAAAGCCAAAGAATATGAATATGTGTTACAAAAAGATGTAACCCCCCCCCCCCCAAAAAAAAACAAAAACAAAACAGGCAGGGAAGGCGCTGACCTCACACAGAGGCAAAAACATGCTTCAGCCTCAGAACCAGGGCATCAACTCAGCTCATCCCACAGATCTTGGCAGATGAGTAGTTGTAAAAGTGCAGACAGATGGCTGTTTTTAACTGACTGGAAAAAGGAAAGTTTGAACACCACCAAATATCCCCAGTCCCCAGCTGGACTTAAGTAAGCAAATAGTTCAGTGGTTAACCCATAAAGATGCAGTTGTACTTTACCACTTTACCAGCACTTCTCAGATCAACTTTTTCTCTCTATTTCACCTTTCCTATGAGATTTATCACCCTTTGTTCTAATTTTATCCTCTATATTAGGTATTTTTCCACTGTAAATCATATATTTTATGTCCTACATTTGATTTTTAGATGTTCGTGAAAACTCAGAATGAATTAAAAGGTTATATCAAACAGGAAACTAAAATAAACTAAAATATATAATTAATAAATGAACTTAACAACAAAGTAAATGTCTCCAACCATTGATCAACCTCCATGGATTTTACTGGTGAATAAATGTTGTAGAAGATGATGGTGATTCCACAGTAACTATGGAATCTCTGAATGTTCAAACTGGAGATTAATAACTGCATTTTACACCAACTGTTCATATGTATTGATAGGATTAATGGATCAACAGGTATTAAACATTTTATATCAGTAGATGCTGTTGGACACCAGTGGATGTTTGTATCTTTATGGGTTAATATGTTTCACTTGCAACATCTTATTTAACCCTCGCTCATACAGTGAGTAGATTCTCATTTCTTAAAAAGCACCATTTTCTAGAGAGCATAAAAACTGGACAAAGTCAGGAATCATTGGGTTTGTTTAGTTTATGAGACAGATGTTTACGGAAGGTGAGACATTATATTCACTCATGGATCGGTCACCACAGAGTCTATATCTGAATCCCACTGAGAACCTTTAGGGCAGGGGTCACCAACCCTGGTCCTTGAGGGCCCTTATCCTGCATGTTTTAGATATTTCCCTCTTCCAGCACAGCTAATGGTCATTATCCATCTTCTGCAGAGCTTCATAATAGGCTGATCATTTGAATCAGGTGTGTTGGAAGAGGGATACAGCTAAAACATGCAGGATAGAGACCCTCAAGGACTAGGGTTGGTGACCCCTGCTTTAGGGTGTAATGGAGAAGAATTTACCCAGGAGTCAGACTGTCTTATTATCTTGAGACATCACAAGATTTTGGCAAAAATTTGACATTTACTGTGACAGTACATAAGCATTACAGGGTATAAATAAAGAAACAAATGTTTTTTTTCTAATAAAAACTAATATTGCATGTTAAACTTTTCTTTTCTTCAGACATGGATGGTGGATGATTTATATATATATATATATATATATATATATATATATATATATATATATATATATATATATATAAATTGTTTTAATTAAAAAGAAGTATTCTTATTTCCATGCAACTCACTGATATTCTAATTATCGAATTATTCACTGCTGTAGTTGAAAGGAGTTTTTTCCACACAGTACTTAAACTTTTTTTTTTCTATGTTTGATTTCTTTTTTCAAATGGTGACAGACTAAAAGCTTCCATCTTGGAAATGTTGTGCAAACCATGGCGTTTTGCGAACAGTTTTCCCTGCCAACATGAAAATAGCAGACAACAGCCCACAGACATGCTGGTGCATAGGAGTACACTCAGCCAAAAGTAGCCTTTGCTTCATTGTTTGACATCCTCAGGTAATCTACTCAAACACACAGCTGCTATTATCACTATGTAACAAACTGAAAAAACATATCACTGCACATCAGGCAGATCTTTTCCAAACCAAACCCTTCCAGTATGCTTGAGAGTGCTTAGTAATGTGTTCTCCTCCAGCACTGTCAACATGTTCATACAAACACCATGTCCTCTTGTTGATACACTGCATCTCCATCTGCTTTTTTTCCCCAGGCATAATATAGTACCGTCTCATTTCCCTCAGGACTGAGATTAATTGTGTGAAGTAACTCTCTCTTGCTTTGCCCTCAGGTCCTAATTAAACAAAACCCAACTTGCTTCATCTTGTAATTATGAAGTGCAAGGAGGCTGTTCTGGACAAACGGATTGAGGAGGAGGAAGAGTATGACCTGACGTTGTTGGCTGTTTTCACTGTACTTCTCAAGGTTTGCAGTTGTAAGGGATTTCAGAGAAGCTACAGAGATTCATTTGTATTCTTAAGTTGTACATCAACCGCAGAGATTCAGAATTGTACAGGTGTTATCTGTGGATTAAATGAGGATGTTTGCTTTGTAAGAATGATACGTGACTGGATTTTTAAGAACCTGCGAGCACAACAGAGATTTGACGCACTCAAAGAGAAGTTCAAAACAAACGCTTGTGTTGACATTCATAATTCATACTGAAATGACTCAAGTGGCAAAGAGACAATGACAAAAACAACAACGGCTTTTAATCTGCAAGGACGTTTCAAGTGGCTGCAATGTCCAAAATATCTCATCTGTGAACTCGGATTGAAAGGCCTGAGGGATCAAGAAACAACAAAGTCATTCCACAGTTGAGTCGACATACTGTTGGTCTTTGTGTTCGTCCTGTCACATCCCATCAAAGCAGGGACAGCCTCTTGTTTTAAGCTATGACAGGAAACTTTTCCCAGTCATCTGAGGTTATGAGGATCCTTTAGTTGAACAAAGGCAGCACCCACTGAGGATGATGAAGATGGTTTTACAGCTTGCACTATATGTACTATAGGTCCCTAAGCTCATAAGATCAGTGTTAACGGACCAGGGCAGGG